>LR994567.1:7302500-9702500 GCA_905187585.1 Cyaniris semiargus
ACGCGCCGAGCCTCTCTGACGTCATCCACACCGGCGGGCGCACACGCAATACATATTTTATTGCACATATTTGAAATTGTGACATAATTAGAACCAAGGAAAAGAATAAAAAGTGAGCTATGGCCTTCGCATGAGTATGAATTAATTCAAAACAATTTTACATAGGAAGAAAATTATTTTTCAATATTACCTCTAAGTTCTAACGCAAATTCTCTTTGATATGTTCAAGTGAAAGATTTCAACGCATAATTTTTGCTATATAATATATTTAAATATTCAACTGCAAAACTCGCAAAAAAACAGCCACATACATATAAAGATGTAAAAATTCTGCAATACCTTCATTTATAGCTCTTTTATAAATATAGAAACACATCGACTAACACACTAACACATCGACTAAAATAGGACTGACATTTTAAATTAAATGTTAGAATTTGGCAAATTGTAAATGTTAATGAAGTATTTATACAGTCTACTCTACATTTTATCAGAGTAACTCCGGTTCTGAATTCGCCTATATTATTCTGTTTTGTATAATTTTTAATGTTTGGCATTTAATGATGACTTAACTTTCATTGAATTAAAATTTTGTCAAATAATATATGGAGCTTATGTCAAAATCAGCTTATAATAAGTACAGTCGTTTACTAATTGAAGACGTAAGTGGATGAATAGTTCATTGAAAGTCGCTTACTAATTGAAGACATAAGTGAATGAATAGTTCATTGAAATCTATACTAATATTGTAAAGCGAAAGAGTTTGTTAGTTTGTTTGTTTGAACGCGCTAATTTCAGGAACTACTGGTCCGATTTGAAAAATTCTTTCAGTGTTAGATAGTCCATTTATCGAGGAAGGCTATAGGCTATATTTTATCACGCTAAGACTAACAGGAGCGAAGAAATAGAGGAAAATGTGGAAAAAACGGGGAGAAATTATTTGAAAGGGCTTATTTGAACGCGCTAATCTCAGGAACCACTGGTCCGATTTGAAAAATTCTTTCAGTGTTAGATAGCCCATTTATCGAGGAAGGCTATAGGCTATATTTTATCATGCTAAGACTAATAGGAGCGAAGAAATAGAAGAAAATGTGGAAAAAACGGGGGAAATTTTTTAAAAGGGCTTATCTCACGAACTACTAGAGCAATTTTTCTGTTATTTGGGTCAGATAAGAAGTAGACCACGTGAAGGATCTATTTTATGTAGACTGATTTGTCTGTGAAATATCTAATTTACGCGGGCGAAGCCGCGCGGAACGTCTTGTTACAATAATTAAGGAACGAATATTGAATTTATTAGAGGACGCAATTTTATTTTTGGGACATGTAGTGGGGGGGGGGGGTCAATAGAAGCTTAACCTCAAGTTTGTGGGGTCGCCACTCGCCACACTTGTCTATCGGTCGCCATCTTGAAAAAAGAGGTGACACTATTTTCGTGATACATATTTTGGAAACTATACGTCTTACAAAAAAATTTGTGAAATCATAATTTGTTGCAAATTATTTAGTCTACAAATATGTTTATATAACTTTTTACCCTAAATTAAAAATTAAAAAAGGTATAAGAAGTTTGCTCTTTAACTTTTTTTAATACATTTTACAAAAAAGTTACCTCAGACCTGAGGGGGGAGGGCTCATGTCCCAAAAATAAAATTGCGTCCTCTAAAAAATGCAAAGCTCATGTAAAATTTCAATTTTCAATGGACTAGAAGTGCCTAACAAATAATTTTAAAGTCTTGGTTTTTTTTCATTAATGGAAGCTGTAGGACTGGGAAAATTATTTGAAATAAAAAATGGATTTTATATATAGCCAGATCACAGATACCTAACGAAGTAGGTAAGTTACAATGGTTTGTTCAAATTATAAGGGAAAAAAACCGGCCAAGTGCGAGTTGGACTCGCCCATGAAGGGTTCCGCAGCAGTAAGGTTTATTTTTATGAAATTAAAAGGTTTTTGATTTATTTTTATATTTCAGTTGATTTAATGAAAGTTAAATTAAGTTTACTATTTATGACGTATAAAAAAAAACTACTTGCTAGATTTCGTTCAAACCAATTTTCGTTGGTAGTTTTTATAGTAAAGTACATCATATATTTTTTTTAGATTTAATTTAACTTTCCATGTTTGTCTCCAAAACCGGCCATGTTGCGACTATTCCTCTTGAGGGACAAAGAACGGTTAATGCAGAATGGTATGCTAGCATTTGTTTGCCACAGGTTGTTTCTTAACTCCGTAAAGAGAACAACGCGCACAGAACAAAAGAGTTTTTAGAGCAAGAAAACATAGAATTATTAGACCATCCGTCGTACAGCCCCGACCTAAGCCCTAATGATTTCTATACTTTCCCTAAAATAAAGAATAAATTGCGTGTTCAGATATTTTCATCACCTGAAGAAGCTGTGGACGCCTACAAAACGGCCATTTTGGAGACCCCAACTTCCGAATGGAATGGTTGCTTAAATTATTGGTTCCATCGTATGGAAAAATGTGTCAAATTTCGCGGAGAATACTTCGGAAAGCAATAAATACATTTTTAAATAGTAATGATGTGTCACTTCCTTGATTCCCGAAATTTTCAGTGCTGCCCTCGTACGTGTCTCATGGCGGATTCCACTTGAGGGTGCGAACTGCGAAGTAAACATCTGCCATAGATCGTTGTTCATTTCAGATATGACATAACATTTAAACCTTATAATAGTTGCTATAACTAGGGTTGCCAGATGTCCGGTATTTAAGCGTACAGTCCGGTATTTTCGAGGCCAGTCCGGTAAAAAATAAACGGTCATACCGGACAAAACAATGTCCGATATTTTGAAGAAAGTCGGTACTACTTATACTGGTACCTAGTTTTAGGTGATTTTAATTTTTAGAAGTTCCTACCTTTATTTCGTTAAGTATGTTGTAGATATTATAATAATCAAACATTTGTTTAATAAAGGCTTTCTCAAAGTTAGCATAGTCTTGGCGACCACAATTTTATGACTGCAATAATAATATAAAAAACTGTATTTTTGCGACCTACCATACAACCACCCCTCATTTGGAGGGGGGTTTGTATGATGTTCATGTGAACAGAAGAAAGTAACTTTAACGAATGTAGACAAGTATGTATGCGTGAGAACGATGCACTAGCGCAGCTAAGCGATTTATCGTATGGCTGGTCTAGCGGTAACTTTAGAGATACATACTTGATATTATTGGAATTATTTTTCTAATTTTCCATATCTGAATCTTCTTCGATCTACGGTAATAATTAAAATGGAAGACATGAAAGTAAACCCACCGATCGGAAAGCTAAGCTTAAGATTATTGTGTTCTAGACGACCCGACATTAAAGTTGTTTTGCTATGTAGAAATGTCACAAATTTCAGTCAGAAAATGCCACAAACTCATCAAAATATGACATGGCCTTACGTATTGCGATTTTCGATCATATATTTTGCTAAATCCCATACATTTTTATTTCTAACTTCGCTGTCCAATTTATCGAATGCTAATCGACTAAAGACCCAGAAAAAAAATCTAAACTAGAAAAGTATTGTCAATTTGCAGTACACCTAAAGCAATTTACTCACGAAAATTGTTTGTATGCGTAACTTTTGACCTTGGGTGCCAGTTAGGGTTTTGTACGCAACAGTACCTCAGATGCAAGGCAATATGCACTTTCAGTTCAAGAAGTTAAAGCTCAACTTGCTAATGACGGCTGGATGACGCAAAAGCTAATTTGCCATGACGCTGATGTATGATGGAGTAATTTCGTACTCTATTTACTACTCTACAGGGTGTAACAAAACAAAGTGATACCTTAGGGCCTTAGGGTGTGGTATGAGTCCCTTGTATAGAGGTAGAGTGTGAAAGTAGCAACGCTAAAAGAGTGAGGGTTAATTCAGACCGCAACGCGACGCGTAGATGCATTTCTAAATTTGTGTTGAATTGACAGACTTCAATTGCGTGAGACGTCTTGCAAATCTGTCAAATCCATACAAAAGAAATGCATCTACGCGTCGCGTTGCGGTCTGAATTGACCCTAACTTTTTATAGCGCCTTTAGTATAATCAAAATAACGAGGCAAAGAATTTGAAACAAAATATTTTAATATTTTAAAATTTTAAATGGTGTTTTGTAGTTCGATCCGCTATTTAAACCTTGCTACATTTTATCTTTACATAATAAAATGTATTAATATTTTCTAGTTTTAAGTATTTCACTGTTAACAGTTTTGTGTACATACATTATTAAATAAATAAGTAAATAAATAAAATTGAAAAATCTATTAAAATCTAAGTGAAAATTTCCTATCTCAGTCTAAACGGCAATATCACAGTGGTTATTTAAATACATAAATAGTAGGTACACTTGAACTTTTAAACACTTCCTCATATTTGGTTTCTGATTTATTTTATGCAAAATACATCTTAAAATTTTTCCACTCCGCTTATTCTATTAGAATTTAATATTAAAAAAACCGGCCAAGTGCGAGTCGGACTCGCGCACCGAGGGTTCCGTACAAACCTGCAAGGTTTACAAAGTTTGATTTTGTTACAGCTTAAAGGTATTATAGACCTGAGTATTTGGTATGAATTTCAATTTAATACCTCTACGCGTTTATGAGGAAATGGGTAGTAAGTTTAAAATTATTAAAAAAAAATATATTATGTGATGTAACTAAAAATTTATGGTTTTCGTAATTTTTCCTTTATCTATGCTATAAGACGTTGCTTCGTACCAAATTTCAAGATTCTGAGTTCACGGGAAGCACCCTGTAGGTTTTGATTCCCTTGCAAGTGTCGAAAATTTGCGGCATAAACGGCTGTATCTTTTGATTGCGTTGGCTTAGAAGTTTGATTTTTTCACAGCTTCAAGGGACAGTAGACCTGAGTAATTGATATAAATTTCACCTCCACGCGTTCCTGAGAAAAAGGGTCTTGACAGACGGACGGACAGACGGACAACAAAGTGATCCTATAAGGGTTCCGTTTTTTCCTTTTGAGGTACGGAACCCTAAAAATAGAATAAAGATTTCGCTTTTAATAATGTTTTTCCTAATTTACCAACCAGTTCTGCTGACAAGTTTTAGCCCGGCCGCACATTATCCGAAATTTCTGATCAGAAAATTTCGGACGACCGCCGGAACGAACTCTGTTCATACATTTTGTTGTGGACCCCGCATACTATTCAAAACTCAAAATGTATGAGCGGGGCGGGGCGTCTGAATTTTTCTGATCAGAAATTCGGATAATGTGCGGCCGGGCTTACTAAGCTCGTCGCCTATAATAGGCATGACGAAATTTTTTTTTCTTGTTGGTAAGTGAAGGACCATTCAAAAATAGAAATATCAGTGAAAAAATTACTCTGATAGCATAAAAACTCCAAGATATCACAATTCAAAATTCACATAAAATAGACCTTCCCAAAACGCTCCATACAAAATGTCAGCTAACTGTGACGTCACGCCTAGCTAGTTTGTTCGATAGCTATGTTAAATATTGAGTTTATGAAAGTGGTTTCGTAAGAAAAAATGTTAAAAAATGCATAACTTATCGAATGGTACACAAAAATTAAGGAATTTTATAAAAAAAAAATATTCGACTTGACTTAACTTGACGAAAAAACTTTGAAGGCTCAAAACAAAAAAAAAATATAATAAGTTATGAAGCTGAAATTTTGGGAATACCTATTTTTATCGCTATGTCTTTATTTTATTAAAAAAATCAGCTAATCTTTGACCTTGTCGTCATCCCTATTCTACTACACAGCACTAAATAGTTACTATGTCATTTATTTTCTTAGAAAGAAAACAATGTCAAATACTGAGTTGTATTGGCCGCTCTCAGAGACATTTAAGAATAACTTTAATGAAGATTTTACAACTGAAACAGTAAACACCATTCATTTTCTGTCAAACTCAGCGTTAAATTTAAGTGATTAGAATTTTATACAGTCCAAGACGCTATTTTATTTAGCCACTTGACATTCAACAAAATTACATTATTTTCAATAGATAAAATATCTACAAACAGGTCTTTCAAGTGGCATTTCGCCGCAGACCGTTCACAGTTATTTTGCCTTCATTTCTATGAGAATGATACGATTGGACCCCAATTCTACTATTTTTACATTAATCGTATCTTGTTCGATAGTCTGAAATGTAAAACAAGAAAAAAAATTATTTCATTTAACAATACTTACTCCAAAAATAAATCGTTTGATATTTTGTATAGATTGATTTTTGGAGTATGATAATTATCAGAATAGACAGTTATAGTCCATAGGGATGACAACACTATTTTCGCGATATCTCGTAAACTATACGTCTTACAAAAAAATTGTGGAATCATAATTTGTTGCAAATTATTTTGCCTACAAATATGTTTATACGACTTTTTACACTAAATTAAAAATAAAAAAGTTATAAGCAAAAAAGTGAGAAATTTTTATTTTCTTTTTGCTCTTTAGCTTTGTTTAATACATTTTACAAAAAAAAACCTCAGACCAATCTTGTAGATGATCTTTCGTCATCAGTCAAGATACAATTTTGCTGTTTGATATGACCTAACCGAACAATTAACGAATCTGCATCAGTATCTACAGAATCAGGGTACATCTGTACGTGAGGAAGGCCACGTGCAACCAATGGCAGGCCGCCACAGCGGAGGCGCGGCGTGACGCACGCATGACGCAACGATATCGCGGTTTTGCGTCTGACACATTCTCCGGACTCCGGAGTAAACAGGTTGGTGTTACCACATTCTGATTTCCCTGACCACACAATGCTCAAGGCCCTAACAGCTCTGGATTTATAATATATAGGCGGTATAGGCCATGGCCTATAGGCGTCAGCGTCCTAACTCCTATGGCGTCCTAGGGGCGGCAAAATTAAAGTGGCCTATACTATTAAAACACAAATCCGACCCTGGGCCCTAACCTGCCCCAACCAGTGGTCCGCAGGAGCCAAAAATATATGGTCCGCGATTCACTTTAATTTTAATTTTTGGATAACCTACCTCGGGCCTCGTGAAAAAGATCAAGCTCAGAAATTACAATATAAATACCAAAATGGTTAAGTTCTCTTTTTTATAATTTCCTATTGGGCTTTAATTCTTTTTATAGTGGTCGCTGTTAACGAGAAAAATATAAAAGTGGTCCCTGACCAAGAAAAGGTTGGGTGTTACCCTGCTCAAGGGTATTTAACCATGATGGATTATCGTTGCCACCATGTTGCAGCAGTGTAGCGTGCATAATCAACATCATGGGCATGCATAGAAGAATATACCCGCCGGCGGATTAAAAGTTTGTTGTTACCACATTCTGATTTTCCAGACCACACAACGCTCAAGGCCCACGATGGACGATCGTTGCCACCATGATTGTGAAGCTGTATAGCATGCATCAACGACGCCATGGGCATTTATAGGCGAGTATGCTCCCCTCAATCAATCAATCAAATCAGCCTATATTCGTCCACTGCAGGACATGAACGCCAAGATGGCCGATCTCCTGCTACTCGCATCCAACATGGGCCCGCAAGTAAACGGAGAGCGTCGTCCCACCTAGTTAGAGGTCGACCTACACCCCCTTTACCCAGCCTTGGTCTCCATTCCAGATTCATTTATTCTTATCTTATCATGTGCCGCACTCAGATTGAATGACTATTAAACTTCAATTCAATGAAGAGTTTGACTTCATTTAATTACAGTTAAGTAATTAATACTCGTCTCTGAGTGTGGCTGTAACATATTTAATTTTTAACACGTTTATATTCGCTACACTTGTAACTATGTATTATATAAGAAAATCTTGGAATCTTAATTTGACCCACTTCCCATTCGATTACTGATTAGGATGAAATTTTGCACACACGCTGAGTTCTGATGACAATACATGACTAGAATGCGACAAGGCTTTAAATGAACGTGGGCGGTGGCGCTGCTCGTAAAGGAGAACTGTCAAAAACTGTCAAAAATGACGTTTTTGTATGATGGCGTTAGTTCCTTTTTTCGCCACGTTCATTTAAAGCCTTGTCAAGCTGTAGCTAAGAAACGTCATTACAAATCCAATATGGCGGCCTTCCCAAGATGGCGGACAGGCTATTTGAAATGCACCCCTATGATATGGGTATCAAATGAAAGGGTGTCAGAAATTGTAAAAAAAATAGTCACGTGACTTAATCCAACATGGCGGACATCCAAGATAGCGAATTGACTAATACGTGCTAAAAGCGTGTTTTTTAGTTTTTTAAACTATTAATTATTTATTATTTTATAAAAATTTAAGTTATTTTATGTCTCTGAGTTTTCAAGTCTCAATGTTGAGAGTTGAATGATTAAATGAATAGTTGTCAAAAATGTCTAGTGGGACTTGATTCAAAAGATGTTGTTTTGGTAACCTTTGAGCTTAGATATTCTATAAAAAAATAAAAGTTAAACCAAATAAATAAAACCTGAATAAACAGATAAAGCAATACAACAAAATATGAGTATTGCTATAGTCAATTCTAAGGCACTAAAATATAATTTCAGTGCTTACTGCTTATACTCCATTTCAAATAATTTTGATCTAAATGTAAACAAAAAATTTCAAATTCTCTAAAATAATTGTGCTTTTGCATATTTCATTATTACATAGTTAACATGTCAAATTTAAATTAGTAGCACTGTAGTCGCTTGTACTGAGTTATGTTTCAATAAATACGTTCAAAGGAATGGGGGCTACCGTTTTTTGCTCACTAGATGGCGCAACTGTCGACTAAGGTCCGAAGTATCTATTAAAATCGACTTTATAATAATCTAGAATCCCATTTATTTATTTAATTAAATTTAAATAATATATCTTTTACTTTTGCTAATTTTTTTAATAACCGAATATTTTTAATACAATTATTACTTCTTTTCTTAATTTCGCTCTATAGCATTTACATTGATCGCTAAATAATACTTTTTGGGATAATTTTACGAAGGAGATCGCTTTTCAACAGGTAAATTGCATAAAAAATAATTTATGTCACGAAGACCGCTAAAACTAGTACAAAATAGACGTTTTTGGACCTCGCGCGACACTAGCGCCTCTAGCGGAAAATTCACACGCGGTAGCCCCCATTTGAACGAAAAGTTCCTTTATGCTTCGCCAAATATATTTTTTTTAGTTGATCGACTATTATTCAATAACTTGTGAAGTCTTCTTATCTGTGATAATGTTTCTTTTAAATTCAGCATATTTCCTACTCCCGTGAATTTTTTCACATTTCCAGAAGCAACCGTTTAGCTGGTAGAAGGGGGGGACACTGGACTCTAACTATTTTTTCCGCTTTGAAACTTCATATTTTACAAATGGATCCCTAAATCGGAAAATGATCTATAAATACTCGTAATATTTTTAAAAAACCTATCCAACGACACCCCATACGGTGGGGTACACGCGAAAAAAATATCATCCCCGCTTGATGTGTAGGGGAGGACCATAAAAAAAATATTTTTTTAAGATTTTATATACCATTTTGTCGGCATCAGTAATATGTGCATTCATGCCAAATTACAGCTTTGTAGGTCCTATAGTCTCTGAGTAAAACCGCGGACAGACAGACAGACAGATAGATGGACAGACAGACCAAAACTATAAGGGTTACTTGTTGACTAACGGAACCCTAAAAACTGAGCATAGTTGTTTTTATTCCAAAAGTAAAATTCTAGAATCACAGCAAATTAGTGAATAAAACTAGATTCAAAAACGGAACCCTAAAAACTGAGCATAGTTGCTTTTATTCCAAAAGTAAAATTCTAGAATCACAGCAAATTAGTGAATAAAACTAGATTCAAAAAATTGAGCCTTTGTAATTTAATTTAGTGTTTCTTTTTATTGCAAGGACTTAAAACATAAGGCAAACAATACGCCTCTCAAGAGATTGCCTGTCCAAACAATAAAATACTACTTTCTTTAATTATAACAAGACATATAATATTATACACTGCATATCTCCATAGTAAATAGTTTCAGGGTGCCAGGGTAGCAACTATCCTAAAATTGGCTATCACCACTATTATATAATTTCTATTAATTTAGATGTATAAGTTGCCATTTTCTCAGTGGCAGCCCTAGGGGGTGGCAAACAGGGCAATCGCCCGCCGGGCTCTTGCAGGGGCCTCTCAAGGTATTTTTTTGTAAGACAAAGGGCCTCGCAAAGACCTTCCGCCCAGGGGCCTCGGAATGGGTAAGACCACCACTGCATTTTCTTGTGTATTTGTTGCCATTTTTATTAGGAATTAAAAAGGAATAAGAAAAATCTTTTCAAGTAACTTAAAGGACATATTTTAATGTTATTTAAAATTGGTTATTTTCTGAGTTAAAGGAGAAAGAGAGCTGCAATAATATTATATTGTGTGGAATGTTATACAAAATTTGTAATGAAGTATGCAATATAACTGTGTTTTTAGCATGCATTACCATGGGTTGGAGAAATGGAACGATATATAAAAACAGTAAACAAATACCAGATAAATAAAAGGAAATAAAAAGGAAGAAAGCTTTTACAACTTAGTACTAAGGATATTCCTAGTTTTTAAATAGAATCAAAAGGACTCGCAGTTTTACTTGTCTTTCAATTAAAACAATTCAACTACTCACCAAAGCTGCATTTTCGGCTTCGAGAGAAATGCACACAAATCACAGGCTTTTGAAACAAAACTGTGAACTTATTTGATACTGCTTGAAAATATGAATATAAGCAAATTGGAAAACGGCAGTGAACAAAATTAAAACTATTTCCTTCGTATGTTTATGCGGCTTATGTTTATGTTTAATAATCAATATTTAGGTATAAATTTTACAAATCACTGAATTACTCGGAATATGCCAAATGCCAATGAATAAATGCGGAAAGCGATGACAAGTGACTTTGACAAACAGCTGATTGAAATTCTTCT
The DNA here is from genome assembly GCA_905187585.1 of Cyaniris semiargus. Taxonomy (NCBI): domain Eukaryota; kingdom Metazoa; phylum Arthropoda; class Insecta; order Lepidoptera; family Lycaenidae; genus Cyaniris; species Cyaniris semiargus. The sequence goes on from LR994567.1 coordinate 7,313,418, forward strand.
TCTCATCTCTACTGCGATTTCTAAAACAGGGCCTAGGGAGGCATACCGTAAACTACCAGTCATTGGACAGCTAAGGATTTTTTTTTTACAGAAATAGCTGTAAAAAATGAAATACTTTGCATGAAATAGAAATAGATATTGTATTTGTGTTCATTAATTATCTAACATAAGATATGCAAACATAAAAATGCGATGGTTTTTCAGTTTATATTGATTTTTTGGTAAAAACTGAATGGTAGGTAAAAAACAGTCATGGGACAGAGTTTCAGTAATTGGACACCCAAAACCAGTAACTGGACAGGTAATTGGACAGGACAGACACAGCGGCATTGTAAGTAGGAAACTTACAATGCAACTTACAATGCCTAAATGTTGTTTTCACATATAATTTTATTATTTATTACAAAATAAGGTATTTATAACTAAATATTTAACAATAAATGACTTGAAAAACATTATATCCATACTAATCCTCGGTTGGTCGCGCTTTTAAAATAACGCCGTTGGTCACCTGGGGCCTTTGAAAGCCCGAAAATTAAATGACGTAAGAATGACATACAATATTTTGAAGCTTTATAACCTAAACTTACAATTTAAAAATAGAAGTCAAAAAATTTCATTTAGAGACCGTAAGATAAGAAAATTAAAAAAAAATCACATAATTTTAAAAATGTGGTAAAACTTAAAGATAACTGGAATAACAGTTAAATTCACTATAAGTAAGCCTGAAATTTAAAAACCTAGAAGTCTATATAACATATAATCTAGGTATTGAATGTTAAACATTGACATAATATTTTCATATCCAAAACCTACTATAACTATTTTATATTATATTTTCCTGATTTAACTCTTAAGGCGTACAGTAAATATACCGAAAATAACTTTCTCATCATCACCTAAAACAAATCATCATCATCTTAGTCTATGTAGCAAAATATGCATTTTTGGAAAAGTGCGTCTAAATCTTCCTAAAAGTGATATAAAACAATAAGAACCAACGCACGAACATTTTCATTGGTCAATTATTAAAATACATTAAAAATTACAAAAGAAATCCATTTCGGTGTAAAAACTGTATGAAGATATCAAATAAAATTTAGTAACGCGGTTAGTCACCTGGGGTCTTTAGAGACCCCAGCGCGAATAAGCACATCTATAACACACAACACATGCACGCGAGCTCAAATTAGTTGCGATTATATCAAAATATAATTCTTTTTAGGAAGCTACCCAAAGAACGGAGATGCTACGATTAATTTAAATATAGGGTTTTCTCATTTTCGCAAACTCCGGACTTTTAAAGACCCCACGCGACCTCTCGAGGGCTAATATTATAACTTTATAAATGTGAAAGTCTGTTCGTCTGTCTGTCTGTCAGTTACTTCTTCACGCCCAAACCATTGAACGGATTTTGGAAAAAATTGGTATGGAAACACTTTGAGCCCCGGGATAGGAAAAATAGTACTTTTTATCCCGGGAAAACGTACGGTATCCACTCGATAAACGGACTTTGACGCAATGGAGTTGCGGCCGTCATCTATCTATACATATATATATATATATATATATATATATATATATATATATATATATATATATATATATATATATATATATATATATATATATATATATATATACATAAAAATTAACGCGTTGTTTAAATATCAGCCCTTGTGCAACGCACCGTAGCATTTTAGAAGACCCCCAAATTGCGTTACGTTCCCTTATTCATTCCATACAACTAACGGCAACAAGTAGGTTCTTGAAGTATTCAGAAGACACAAGTCAGCTGCAAATTAACTTTCTTAAAGATTAATACTCTCATCTTTCGAATATATCAAGTAGATCAGTATTATTTCATCTAATAATTTGTCCAATAACTGTTTTTCAGCTCTTTTACATACCAGTAGTAGGACAGGCTAAAAATAACCTTTAAATGAGATAAAAGGTTATTAAGAATGTACAAAAAATACTTAATAGATTGTTATTTATACAATAACACGCTTATAATAACATACACAATGTGTATTATAAAAAATAATATTAAAAACTTTAATAATATAATAATTTTGTAATAAATCTATTAAAATAAAGTGGAATAAGTGCAAGGAAAGTGTATAATTATTTAATTAAAAACTTTAGCATGTTTCTTAATTTTTCTTTAACATAATATTGTTACGAATACGGACACACAGAGCTATCTAGCGTCAAACCAGCGCAACTTATCGAGGAAACGCAGACAGCTTAAATCCGCTATTCGATACTAGATGGCGTTAGGCTTCCAGAAATATACCACACTTGTTTACGCGAATCGGGTTTATTCTAGAAAGTAATGTTCCGGAATATTCTGAGATTCACCTCGGCCCATATAAATAGTCGCAGGCAGACGGGCCGGCAATTCAGTTCAGTTCGAGCGATCTTCAAGGCGACTTCGTAGTGAAAACAAGTGATCAATAGTGAGTGAACCAGTGAAACCTACGACTTGGTTACGACCTAGGACAGTGATAGTGCTTAGTGTTTGGACCTAGTGCTAGTGAATGAAGTCTTCAAGAGAGTCAGCAGGTTTTTCTCTCCAAATCCTTCGAACCCTAGCAGGCTAGCATGTAACAACTGGTGTCGGAAATGAGATTTGGAGATGCGATTGACTCCGAGAGAGGACTTCAAGGGGAGTGTCAGGACAAGGGCGCAACGAGCTGCGGAGGCCACACCCACTGGGGACCAAGCTCCGCCTACTGTTGGGCAGGCCCCCACCACTGGCCCCGCACACTGGACACGCCCACTGGCTCCGCCCACCAGGCCACGCCCACCCAGGCCACGCCCACTGGCTCCACCCACCGGGCCCCGGCTGCTCAAGCCCCGGCCACTGGCTCTACCCACCTTGACTCGCCCGTAGCTTCTGCAGCACCTCAAGTGGCTCTTCAATTAGAAAGTTTAATTGAGTTAATTCAGGCTTTGCAAGAGTCACAAGACCGCAAGCTCGGCGCTTTGCAAGAGTTTCAAAAAGCTGAAATTTAGGCAATGATGAAATCACAAGACCGCAAACTCAGCGTTTTGCAAGAGTCACAAGACCGCAAGCTCGGCGCTTTACAAGATTCTCAAAGGGCTGAAATTCAGGCAATGAGGAAATCACAAGACCTCAAGCTCGGCGCTTTTACAAGAGTTTCAAAAACCTGAAATCAGAGCGATTCGAGAATCACAAGAGCAACAAAAAGACCTCCAAGAGAAAGCGCTTGGGGCTATAAAGGATGTTAGTGACACGGCGACTAAGCTTCGTAAAGATGTCGACGTAATGGACGAACGTGTTACCCGGTTAGGAGTGGATGTGGAAAATGTGAAAACCGGCCTCACAGAACTACAGAAGAAAGTAGTGCGCTTGGAAACCACAGGAGTTGCGACGTCTAGTGGAACTACCGGATTAGTGGTACAAGGACCAAAAGTTAAAGTGCCACCTTACGACAGTACTAGGTACATCTTGGAACACTTATCGTCAGCAATTCCAGACTGTTGCTACTGCTAACGGATGGAATGAGAAACAATGCCTGACCGCTCTCACTGTTGCGCTCAGAGGGCAAGCTCTGTCAGTCTTGGAAGCACATACAGGAAATGGGTTCCAAGACCTGATGGAGGCATTTGAATCCAGATATTCATTCTCAATTCTCAAAAGTCATTATGTCATTATGTAGGTCAGATATGTCTGCAGGCATCTTCGAAGTGGCAACGCGTTTCTGCCGTAAACTGTCAATCTAGTTACGTTAGTAACATAGAATATCATTGCTTATAATCATAGAGAAAATATATAAACATACACCTTATAATTTAATTTTTTATTTAAGGTCGAATTTCGATCATTGGGCGATCTCTAGTGTTCTTAGTTCTTACTAACTTTAATACTGAACGTTTCGGATTTCTGCAATTTAGTAAGTTTTATTAAAATAGTTGAACGAATATCATAACAGAGGAGGTTTTTAAAATTCAAAACAAAACATATTTCTTATTAGTTACTTTATTTTTTTGGTATTTTTTCATTTGCTGCTTATGTCTATTCTAAGTTTTTATAATAATACTATAATAAGCACAAATAAATACATAAACAATAAATAATATATATATATACAAACGATATAAAATTTGGATACATAAATACTATAAAGCCAAAACATTCTATACGTAATATTAATATGATACAAAATTATGTTTACTTATTCGTTATCGTTAACATGCCTTGTCGTTAATTTGTAGGTTGTGATGTTTACGCTCTGCAAGATCCGGGTACCCTGTACTGCTTGGGCTGCGGAACTCCGCTGATTTTGGGGTTACCACCCTGGCGAATCTGGTCCCTGTACGCCTGGAACTGCTGGTCTAGCTTCGGTCGGCACACCATCTGCGCCCCCTGCACCTTGTAGTTGTCACCCGTGCAGTGAGACTGGCAGGCCGGTAGGGCCTTGGTCGAGATACAGATCTCACCGTAGTTCTCGTAATACTGGACTTGCTTTTGCACTTTGCAAGGACCCTGCTCCCTCAGGTAGCTCCTGGATCTGTACACGTCCTGAGATCCCCACTCCTTCTCCTCCGATGATGAGGATTGCATGCCCGCTCTCCACTGCTCGTCGGAGCGGAGGATCGCTGTGAATCTCTGCTGCGGCTGGTACGCTGAGCTCTTAGCTTGGTTCTGGAGCTCCCTGGTCTGTGGGTCGCTGTTGCCGTCGTCGAGGGCGTACGAGGCTCCGTAGTGTTCGGGCTTGTCGACGAGACCGTTTGGCGTGAAGAAGTCGTCGCGAGGTTCCCCGCTCATGTATCCACAGATACCGCGGTTGTTGTTACGGTTCTTGCTGGCGAGAGCGACGAGTCGCTCGCCATCGTACATGATGCGAAGACGACCTTCCCTGATGTTCATGATCCATACGCCGCTCTTGTCTGTGTAGTAGTCGAGGATGGGCCTCTCGGCCTCGCCGTCCCAGTATACGGTGAGATCACCTCCGGAAACCTTGTTAGCGCTGGTCTGTACTTTCACACTCGGGGGATTTTTTCCTTGGGTTGGTTGTACTTCGATTTCTAAGTCTTGGCCGTTCGGAGCTCTGTAAATAAAGCAGCATTTTAATTCCAAGGTATTACATAAATCAAAAACTTTGGTGTGTTCGAGTTGTTGTAGCAAGTTATCCATAGCCAAATAATTATTTTTACCTGTATGAGATGTAAACTTCCAAGTTCTTCTGCGTTGGTTTCCTAGCCAAAACCACTAACTGCTCTTGCTCCTTCTGTCTCCAGTCTTGCAGAACAACATGCCATGATCGGCTTAGCGGGTATTCATAGCTGCGACCGCTGAAAGTCCTTACGTTGGATCCGTCAACAGTACAATAGGCTGCAACAACAAATTAAGGTAAGAACATAATATTTTATTACGATGTTTTATATCAAATAACAACTTATTTTTTTAAATAATTTTAAGAATAAGTACTTACGTAGATATTGAGATCTGCTGAAGTAGTTTAGTACATTTTCGTGGGACTGGATTGGCCAGTAGATGGATAAGGCGTAAGCACTACCACGTGGAATAGCGATATCTCTGAAGCGCATTTCACCAAACTGGGAGTTAAGCTTCATGTCTAATGTGTTTGTCGGGTATGAGGCCTCAGCGATAATGTCTAATTTTCCATCAGCAGTGAATGGAGCCCTCAATACATCTACCATAGATTTCCAGAGGGTCCAGCCTTGTGAAATTCTAAGCATTTGGGTCCATATGCTCCTTACTGAGTTGCTCAAGTCTTTGTATGACACAGTGAATCTAAAGTTGTTAGGCGCATGAGCCCTTATGATCATTTGTTGGCAAGCCTCTTGGTAGTAATTTTCCTTTGCTACTTGTTCAATGCACAGTTTGGCCAATGGATGATTACGTAGTTGTTCAGTGTATTGCTGGTTTCTTTCACCGTTACCCTTGATATTGATGTTTTGTTTGGAGCCAAATCGGATGTCAGTTTCGAAGCTCATCTTCGGGTTCTGTTTCAGTGCTTCGGGGAAGTTCAGCGGAGACATCTGTAAAGGCTTCGTGAACGTGCCCACAAAATTGATTTGCTCCATTCCAGTTTGGTCGGGATTGCTGCCGGCGAAGAATGCAAATTGCACCTTAGGATCGACGGGGCTATGAGCTAATGCAAACGTTGCAACATAGTCCTGTTTCTGAGCTCCGTCGAAAGTTAAGGCCAAATCCAATACGCGGGACTTAGACGTGTTAATCCCAGTAGAAACGCGTTTCAATAGTTGGCCACGACGATTTTCGCTGTTCGGTGAAACATCCGTCTGTTCACTTGCTACTGGAGACATTTGACCTTCCTGCTTTTGGTTGTAAACAACGTCTGAAATCATAAAAAAAAGTGTTTTATAAAGTGATTTCTTAATGTAAAGTCCTATTCGAATACTCATTATATTCGTAAAATTAACTCACCATAAACGGCTGTGAATTTCATGGCTTTGGTCTTAGACTGCTTTCCAAGATATTTTAAGTTGTAGTGAGTCTGAGCAACATCGTTTTGCTTGAGAGCGGTAATCAGATTGTACCAAACATTGTCTGACCTCCATAATTTGGCAATGTTCCTGTAATCTTCAGAATATGAGTAGCCTTGTCCTTGGAAGAGCATGCCAACTTTCTGTCCGAACTTGTAATCGAAAGCTACAACCTTGTTTGGTCGGCTGATAAGTTTCGTGGTAGGATCGTGAGAAACTGTTGCTAGTGAATCTTTTTGTTGGTTGGCTGCATAAGGCCATACGCTGTAATGGACAATAGTCGTATCCTGCTCAGGATCAAGAGGTTGTACACTGAATTTCACAATATCAGGTAGAACTTGTATGGAGATTTTGTAAGGAACATGAATTTGCAGTTTTGTTACTACTCCCACAGTTGCGATTCTGTTTCCAAGGGTGTCCAGGAATCCAACACTTCCATCAAAGTTCTGAGCATAAGTGTAGTGAACCTCTCTGTCAGTTGAGGCCTTGAACTCATTCTTGTCAGAAGTTCCAATTTCTCCGATCGCTTTTCCTCTGACACGTACTACGATTGGCTCCTTGTACTTATATATGAAAGGCATACCAGATGCAACTGGGAACATTATCGATACCTGGTTCTGGTTCAAGACATTGGTGTAATGTTTCGTTGTGCCTTGTGATAATTCAGATACATATTGCTTCATCATGTTTCCAATTTCGTTCATTTCATTTTCATTGAAGGTATATAGTCTCTGTTGGCCTAACAAGTTCATGTAAATAGAACTTTCCAAGAGTTCTTCCTCTGGGCGTCGGATTTTGAGCATTTCTGAGATCTTGCTTGCCGAGTATTTGTGGTTTGGGCCACTGCCATAGTCCTTGCTTTGTTTGTTAGCTACCACTTGCATGAATGTATCCATCAACAAGCTAGCCAGTCTCTCGGAGCTTGAGGTTGATACTCCGAACTAAAATTGTATAGAACGAGGTATATACTATTCAATTGTTTTATAAAATGGAATATGAACTATTATTATGTTACTTTCTGATGCATACATACCATATTGATTTTCTGCCATCCTCCAATCCTGGTCTTCTTGGTGTATTTGAATGTCTTGGGGAATAAGCTATCTTCACTGCCAACAGTCGAGTATAAGCTCACAATTCCCAACTCGTCATCATTATCAAACTCCATCACATTCTTTCCAGAGTATTGTGGTCCAAACTGTTCTTTGGTAAGCATTCCTCTGACTGACCTAGCCGTTCTTGCCCTGTAAAAATATAAGTTTTATATTAATATCTTATCATTGCCACACAATATTATAAGAATTAAGAATAATAATAAATCATGATTGCTTTTTGCCTAATTTTAATGTAATATATATTTGGTACTTACAGCATAAAGTAGTTTGAGTTCTTCAATTCCGCTGTAGTCAAAATGGCAGATTTCAGCATAGCACGCACTTGAATGCTAGGATCATCATGTGTCATTTCAGCCATGGCTTGCATCATTGCACCGCTTGGGTTTGAAATCATGATGTTACGGATAGCCGCAATACGAACTTCGTAGGGCTCAGCAGTGTTTCTTAAGATACTGTAAAGTACAGCACGTGCATGTCCGTCCCTTTGTAGAGCCAGGATCTGCAAGTTTTCTACCATTCTCGCCCTTATGTAGGTCGTCGCTTGCTTTTTGCCTTCTAGGTATGGTGCGAAGATTTGCAGAATAGCGCGGTGGCCAAGGTTACCAATAGCTTTGATGTAAACTTGAGCTTTGTGGCTGTCGCCTTGTTCAATAGCTTCATTCATTTCCTTCGCCAGGCGAGGTAAAATGTCGTCAATGACGAAACGATCGTGTTGTTTAGCCAGGCGACCGTACATATGAGTAGGATACTGGTGATGCGCAGTGTGATTGTCGACGTGACCCATGTTAATAAACCTTGTAGCGGCAATAAGCAGTGTGGTGTTAAGAGGGCTTTCCTCTCTAACCTCTGGGCTCATTGCAAGTTCGAAGAACTGAGACATAGCTTCTTTCGTTGGATAGCGGAGTGATTGAGACAGGACGGATACGACGTGTGCAGCTGCTTCACCTTGGATTTTCTTGCTTTGAATCCAGGATCTGATCTGTTTGAAAGCAGGCAGGGTTCCAGCTTGAGTTACAGCGTCTCTGTAGATCATCCACATATCATCACGTACGACTTCGTTTGCTGACTTAACAACTTCAATATTGTGGGTCAGTTGGCTCAATTGACTGGAGCTCATGGAAGCGATCACACGCACAAGAATGTTGAATTTAGACAGGAAATCCCCTTTCGGCATGTTATTCGGGTTTTGCAAAAGTTGAGCTAACTCTTGAAGAAGTTTCTGAGCATTCATAGGGTTTTGTTTCTTGTCACTATGGGGTTGTGGGTTCATGTACAAAGCTGCGTATGCTGGTTCGTCGCTAGACGGAATCTCATCATTTACGTAAGCAGATTCAGAACTGGAACTTGAAGAGCTTGATGAGCTTGAGCTGTCCTTTCCACGCTTGACGACAACTTTGTTTATAGCTACAACTTTTGGTCTAGCAGAACGACGTTCGCGAACATGGGCGTGCGAATGAGAATGGTGTTTCTCATGAGATTCAGAGGAGGACGATGACGATGAAGATGAGCTGTCCCAATTCTTCACTTGCTTATGGGTCAACGAGTACAACAAACTTTGAACTTGGCGGTAGTTCTCGGGCTTTTCCCATTCAGACTCATTATCCTGTTCGTATGTGACTAACTGAAGTGTCACTTTGCTGAAAACTTCAGCGTTTTGTTTGCCATACATTTGCGGGTGTACGTTAACTGTGCTCGTGGTTTCCGCTTTGTAGATAGGACCAGTCTTTGCTGCTAGGATTCTGGAAACAGTAGCTCGCTTAATGAGTTGATCTTTGTATACTTGATGAGCATTACCGGTCCATTCAGCGCCAGTCGGAACACCAAAGTGGTAGTCGACGCGGCCGTGGCAGTGGCCGTAGTTCTTGCTCTTTCCTATTTCAATTGGCTCCTCTTGGTCAACAAAGTTAGGAAGTTCACGTCGCCATTCAGCCGGTACGGGCGATACGGTGTAAAGTGTTTCGCAGTCACCAGTTACATCAGTTTCGATCTTGCGGAACAAGCCTTGCTGGATTTCCCTGTCGTATGTATCATGTGAGCTGTGGATATTGCGGTGGGTAGACAGATCCACTTGAAGAGCACTGATGAGACCCTTGAGCAAATTCTCTTGCGGCAGCTGGACGGAAGTGGGAAGATTGAGGGAAACCACTCTTCCTCCTTCGAAACGAATCTCGAATGGTTTCTCGAGATTCTGCACCGCTTGGTAGCTCAAGTCCTCTGGAAGGTAGTCCTTGTTTACCAGCTCCTGATAAACTTGTGCGTACTCTGGCTTCTCAAGGCGAGCTTGGATTAGGCCAGGTGCATTCACGCGGATGATGAATCGTGCTCTAAATGCATATCCTGTGGCTGCGCTGCCAGGCAGGCTGGCGAAGGTGCGGGAGTCGACATCGTATTTGTAGATATATCCGCTTCGCCACGGCCATTGGGAGTCGCTTGTTTGATTTTCTAGCCCTTTGTTACTGGCGAAGGTAACGGCCACTGCAACAAAGCAAATTTTATAAGTTATAAAAATTGCTATCCCACTAATATTATAAAGGCGAAAGTTTGGATGTATGTATGTATGTATGTATGTATGTATGGATGTATGGATGTTTGTTACTCTTTCACGCAAAAACTACTGAACAGATTTGAATGAAACTTTACAATAATATAGCTTATACATCATAATAACACATAAGCTACAATTTTCACCGACTTTCAAAATGGAGGAGGTGTTATGTTCGTTTTTTTATGTACAACGATTACTACGCCGTTTGTGAACCGATTTTCAAAATTTTTCTTTTGGTGTATAGGTTATCATCCCAATTTGGTACCATATTCATAAAAGTGGTGACCTGATGAAGGGATCCATAAGTAATTGAGGGAACTCCTCAAAATTTATATGGAAACATGTGGTGACTTCGGTTTCGTGAGCAGTATTCTAAGCATAAGCTACCAACAAGTAAGATTTTGCACCAAGGTATACCATCGTTAGGAAGGTGCTGAGAGAACTCCTGACTCTTTATAGATACAACTTTGGGAGTTTCGACGTTATTTTAAGAACGCAAAGCATATGCTACTATGCAAATTACATTTATCATCATCATAACTACCATAAACTATTATAGAACCTTTAATTAATTTTTATTATAGATTTTTTTTTTATTTAAAAAAAAATATTATAAAAAAGAACCATGTATCGTCCCGTTTTGACCCTATTATTGGTACTTTTCATAGTCTTTTATTGTATATCACTAAAACCGCGAGTAACACCGCGGGGCACATCACATTTAAGATATACTATAAAGGTGTAACAAAACTAAGTGATAATACTTTAGGATGTGTACGTGTTCCTTATAGTGAGTTTTCTGTGAAAGTAGCATTGCGGAATGAGCAAATTTTTTTTCATTTTTGTATGGGCAATCGCCCCAGTGTAACGAGTTTCTCCATACAAAAGTGAAAAAAAATGTTGGTCTTTCAATGCTGCTACTTTCACAGTGAACTCTATGTAAGGAACACATACACACCCTAAAGTATTATCACTTAGATCTATGTATGATATATATAATAATAGTCTAAAAGTACAATAGAACAATCAGAGAAATTAATTTCTAGGCAGATGGCGGACCTAAGTAATTTGGTCGCGTTTAAAGTACAACCCAACCGACAGATCACAATTGACATTGAATTGATATGATCCGACTACATGACGTTGGTCTGTCAATTTTATGAATCAATTTACTCGATGGTACATACTAGCTATTTTAGTCACGACTGTAGTTCAAATTGTAATCGAACACCAAATATATTAAATGATTACCAAGCTTGACAGCTTCACCTAACTTCAAAATGCCTGACAAGTGACAACAGTGCCTGTTTTTTTTAATGGCTGTTGGCTATAAATAACCATAATAAATGCCAGTGTCAAGTATTAAATGGCGAGAAAAAAAAATCATATGACGTTTTTCTCGGCGAAATTGACTACGTGACAAAACTCTAGACCCCCTCCCCCCCTCTTGTGACCGATCGTAGTATTTTGAAGACTCCCAGACAGACGCGGCCTGCGGTGGCGGTAGCGGTGGCGGTCTTCACTTGAGAGTTCTAGGAACGACACAGACACACGCGGCCACGCGGCCAAGCCATTCAACTGACCGCCACCGCCACCGCCACCGCAGGCCGCGTCTGTCTGGGACACGCTATAAACAGTTAATATATTCAGCTTAACAAAATGTGCACGACAAGAGACAGGGAAAAAATTATTAATCACAATGGCCGAAATTGGCAAAAAGGATATAGAGTATAGACAATTAACCATAGACAACAAGACAGATTAACCATAGAGTAAAAATTACATTTTTTATTTGACATTTTTAATTGCTCACAACACTTCGCAATAATTCCTAACAACTTACACTAACAGAATTTTATTTGTCGTATAGTAAACATTGCTTGTTATAATAATGGAATATTATGAAAGTTAGACCTCTTTGCTTGTTAAATTAAAAAAAATAATTCTCTACTTGTTCCTTTTTGCTTCGAACCCATTGAAGAAAAAAATATATTTAGACATTTTTACTAGCTTGAAAGATAAAACACTTTTGTCGGTTGGTAGCTTTTACCTGCTTCTAAATTTAGGAAAATTGTAACCTAACGCCACTTCTTTGCAAAATATACAGAAATACCTTTTTTTAATAAACCAATTTATAAAGGCATTAAAATACTTTAAAAATCCGTTACATTTTTCAAATATCTCTAATAGCTAATTTTCTACGATTTTTTATAGAAAAAATGAATCTTTAAACAGCTCTGCTGTAAAAATAGCAATATGGCGCTTGGTAACTCTTGCCTTTCCACAGTCGATAACAATAATTTATTAAATGTTAAGAAATTGCAATTATTAATCGAAAGATAGAACTAAACAAACGATAACTAAAGTAAAGGGATAGAAATAGGAAAATTTTATTTGCAGCTTCAGCTTAAAATATTAGTAGCAAAGACAATTTTAAAATAAACTTAGGAACAAACGATAGATCAACGCAAAATTAAAAGATAATTAAGAATTAAAAATAAAAGAAAATATCTTACCGAGTATGGCCGCAAGGACCAAAACTTTCATGATTATAGGACCCAATCCAGTCAGATGTTATTGGTATCTCGAGAAGAACGCTTCTGGTAGTCCACCAGAGACCTAGGGCTTATATACCACCCTGGCACACGTGTAAAGTCTGACCCTAAGTCTAGATAGCTTACTTTGTATCAATTTGATGTCATGGGCAGCGATAAGCCTAGGATCTGATTGGATCAGAGGGCAAATTAGACACAAATAAGAGGGTTATTGACATTGATAAGTGACATGTGTCGCATCGAGGGGCAAGGAGATATGCATACGGAACTGATGCATGATGAACCAAGGACCCATCTTCGACATCGCGGCATCATCAAGTAAAGTGCCAGGACAATTTAACAAGCAGGGCTTATCATAATTTGATCAAGAGAACCGACGGAATGACCCTGGTCCTCTGGAATGTGGGAAGGGCTCTTGTGTGGGACGCTACTTGTGTCGACACACTCGCCTCGTCCCATATTCAGGGCACCTCGAGCTGTGCGGGCGCAGCCGCAAACCAAAAGCGGCGCAAATATGAGAACCTCAGCGGAGATCTCATAATTGAACCGTTTGGGGTGGAAACTCTAGGCGCATGGGGTCCGGGGGCACATAAGCTTTTTAGAGGAATATCTAAGAAGCTTGTTGAAGCCACCCGAGACCCCAGAGCTGGGAGCTACCTGGCACAGCGGATAGCAATTGCCATCCAATGTGGCAATGCTGTCAGCTTGCTGGGCACTCTGCCAGATAGGCACGAATAGCTCGACCGGATCAATACTACGGCAACACAGAAAACCGGCGTAAGACGCTTAAATTTTTATTCAAGTAAGTGAGTGAGGGAGGGAGAGAGATGGAGAGTCTGAGGCTTGATGAGTGAAGCCACACGGTATTTTCACGTCACGCGGTTACTAGGATGAATTGATGAGTGGATTTCAACAACTTGCATTTTTTTACTAATTTTGGTGGCAATTTTTGTTTATGCTTTTTTTTCATCGAATTTGATTTGAGGTGTTAGAGAGTACTATCTTTTAATTAAATTATCAAGAAAAATAAGAATATTCCTTTATATAATCATGTTATTCCTGACACCAAAATTAGCCCCCCACCAAAATTGTTTTTTGTCACCAAAATTAGATTTGGGTGAAAAAATCGTCGTACTGCAATAAAAAATGAAATAAACGGCCTTTTGGTTATAGATCAAGTGAATGCCTTGTCTGTCTGAATTATTTTTGGCCTTAAAATTCATGTAATGTTTAATGCTCAGATGGAACGATGGAACGATGATCACATAATTATAAAAATCTAGCGTTAAAGATGGACCGACGATGTAGAATATAAATATGAGTCTTAATGGATTAAACGATGATCACACAATTATAATAATCTAGCTTTATAGATGGACTGACGATGTATCATGTAAAGATGAGTCCTAATAGATGAAACGATCTAGATTTAAAGATGAACCGACGACGTAGGCTATAAAGATGAATCCTTATGGCTATGTTTATCTTTAGTCTATAAAGAACCGAAAATATAGCATTCAACCGAAGACATTATGGCATTCGACAGATATAATGATGATGTCTTGTTTGAAAGATGGACAAATGATTGAGCAAGGTAAGATAAAAAATGCATCAGTAATTTAACATTTCATGATCGTGATAAAATAAATGAGTTTCTTGTGGAACTAGCCAAATGAAATAATACGTTGAGCTATAACTTGTAATCGATCATCATTTATTATTATTCTTACAATCGATTACAGTCTTTTGTTTTTAACAGTCGTTTAGCAGTCCTTTACAACTGAGTAAGGATATTTTAAATAAACTTTCCTTAAAAACGTAATAATAAAACAACAATTAACAATCGTCTAATAAACTAATCATCTGCTAAGAGGTAATCTGTAAGAAATGCTCAAATTATTATAGAGGTACCTAATTGAAAACATCATTAGTTGTCTTGTTAATTCTTCATCACTATCATCCCGAGTATTTTTTTTAATCTCTGCAAATTTTGAATTTAATATATAAACAAAAATCTTTGAACTTTCTTATTTTGGTGTAAGGAAGCAATTGTGTCTAAAAATCCACCAAAACCATCAAAATTGGAATTTGCGAGAATATATATATATATATAATCTTAAAAAAAAATATTATATATTATATATTATAACACATACTTAAATATAAACAAACCAAAACCCTACCATTACTCAAAATAACTATAAGATATTGTTGCCAAAAACTTTGTATAATAAATTAAGTACACCAAAATTGCATAAAATCGGGGGTGTTGCGATGAAACGGTTTTCTTTCATTTTTGGCTGGAAACTGGTACGACACAAACCACAGCCACCTCCTAAGCGGGTTAGCGTGTGGCTGAATGAAGTGAATGACGTATTTTTTATTCTTTAGGGATCAATGGTATTTTGTAGAAACAGCGTTTCGTAAATGACACCAAAATTGGAAAATTCTCCGCGACAGACCTAAACTATGTCATAAAAACTCAACTACAGAACTTAGTATAATAAAATTGATATATTATGAAGAGTCAACTATATAAAACGACTACATAAAGATAAAAATCCAATCCAGTATCAAGTTTTCTGTTAATCGATCTTGATATTGAGTAAAATAGGTCGACGACAAGCTACCAAAATTGGAAATCACCTATTTATGTTTATTTTCTTGGAAAATAATAATTGTTTTCAAAAAATAAGGATGGGGCCAAATTATATGCGTTATGTTTTACTTTTAAAATCAAAAATGAAAACGATATCTTGAAATAACTGTATTTTAAAAAGATAAAACCGACTTCAAAATTGTACGTAATTGAGAATTAAAACTCCCTTTCTCCAAAACTACTGAGCCGATTTTGATGAAACTTGCACTATTCCCTAAGTTGAACAATGCCATTTCAGTAATTCTTTTTTTGTTGTACTAACAACAAAAAAAGAATTACTGATATCGGAATGGTAGTTCCAGAGATATGCGAACACAAACATAAAAACTTACATACATACTTACATTCATACATATACTTTTGAAATTTGGCACATTTCTTCAGACGCTGATATAGACTAACATATTCGAAAATTGGGCAGTTCTGGAATAGTTTTCAGCCTTGCCGCGCAAAAAAGCGGTATGGGAAATCCAGTCTGATACGCGTAATAAAGTCAAATTAAAAATTAAACCACAAGAACTCAAAGGAAAGACGTTACTGCAGCAAAATGTATGAAATTCTGATAATTGACTTTTCCATTGCGCAAAGACAAGCAGACCTTGTAATTAGTAAGGGGATAGTATATCCATACTTAATATTTTAAATGCGAAAGTGTGTCTGTCTGTTACCTTTTCACGCTCAAACCGCTAAACCGATTTTGATGAAATTTGCCATAGAGATACTTTGAGTCCTGGGAAAGGACATAGGATACTTTCCATCCCAGAAAATGTACGATTCCAGCACGATAAATAAACTTCTCTGAATGCCTGTAACTTCGTTAAGTTGTAGGCACCGACTAGTGTCTACGTATAATAAATTGTCCTCTAAAATAAATTTACTCTAAAATAAAACAATTTCTAAAAATACTTAAAAATTTATTTATACTGAGCATTATAAGGCAGTGTCTGCCTACATTACTTAAGATAAATGAGCAATTTTAGAGATCTTATAATGGAACATAGCTTACGAATACTAAAAGGAGATACCTTGGAAAGCATGCATATTTGATATTTGTACATTAAAATTATACTAAAACGACAAAATAATTATTAAAATTAAGTATTTTTAACTTTTTTGATATTTAATGACTCTATATTTTACATACCGCAGTAAAAGCAAGGCTTTTTTCAAAAACAATAATTTTATGGAAACCGAAATTAAAATACAAGATTGCTATGACATGACAAAATCAATTAACGTCAATACTTAGAATCTATAATTAATTTAACAATTAATACATAAATATCTATTAAAAATATTTACAAAAAAAATGTTCATTGAGCAAAAATAGGTGCATGGAAAATGTCCCCTCGGGCTTCTTATAAAAAATATTTAAACATTAATTTGTTTTACAAACTAAATTCATTGTACATTTATAAAAATGCCTTTTTATTATTAATATAGCCAGTTGTTAATTATAGTTTTTACAAAATAACAATAAAACATTTTGTATTATATTTAAAATAATATTATGTATTTTATAATAGACTTGGTTAAATTGTGTCTTTGGTCCAATAATATACTATATTGTGTTATACACTAACATTAGGAAGAACATAATTGTTGTGTTGTCTGTAGTTAGACTACTATAGTCCGGTCGTAGAACAGAGAAATATTCGTTCATTGATCTTTTACTGCTTGTCTGATGTCTGTAATATTTAAAAAATACATTTCGTTAACGCGTTTATCGCGCTGAAACTGTACATTTTTCCGGGACAAAAAGTATCCTAGATGTCCTTTCCCGGGACTCAAGGAAATCCCCATACCAAATTTCAGCAAAATCGGTTCAGCGGTTTGGACGTGAAGTGTTAACAGACAGACAGACACACTTACGCATTTATAATATTATAATATTAGTCTGGATAGCGCGCGTCTAGAAGAGTCAAGCAGCTTTAGGTTAATGATCGAGTTTTTCTCTAATCGACGACTGGTTTTATAAGATCTTAAAAACTAAAACAAAACATTACTTAATATTTAAAAGTTAGCGAAAGTCTTTTCTTTTAACTTGTACCCACATTTTATTATATTCTAGTAGTTTTTTATATAAATCTATAAAAATAGAACAAGTATTGGTCTCGCGTAGATCAGTGATAGACCAATCATTTATTTATACCTATAATCTAAGATTTCAACAAAATATTTTGTTGCAACAAAAATTTGAGCAAAAACTTTACAATTTTGAGCAATTTAACCCTTCGATCGCGGATTCTTGGAAATGCTATTGTATTCTATTGTTGTCGCGACCACCGGTGCCCGTATGGGGCTTGATGAGTTAATTATTAAATTGAGCAATTTATAAGGTATGTAAAATGCCTGAATTAAGTATGTATTAAGAGGATTCCAAAATATACAGATTAATTTTGTTCCTTGTCTGATGAGCTATGTCAATTGATGAACATGCAATTTAAGCTATTAGCAAACATAAATAATAATTTCTATAATTATTTCTCCCGATAGTTATAGAGATCACGCCTATTGATGTCACAAATCCGAAACTTGAAATTGATTATTTACTAGACGATTGCCGCCATCTATACCTAGTTTCTGCAAAGTTCCTATAGCTCGTTACTTTTGGTAAATTACTGACGTAAAAAAATCCAAGGAATAATTTTAAACGAGACCTCTACATTTTCTGTAACCTTGGTACTGCAATTTTGTCCCGGATACACCTCAACGTGGCGAGTTTAGCTGGTGAACTTGGCACGAGCTGCTCCTCCACTCTTCTGATCGGCCTGGAGAGTGGTATGCAGGTGCGGGGGACGTTGATGTGAGGGTGGGATTTCACGTGCTTGCGAAGGGATGAAGGGTCGGTGTACCGCTTCCCGCAACCGACAGCACCACATGCGTAGGGTCTCTGAAAGAATTAACATAGTTTAACTTCAGCCTCTTTTAACCGACTTCCAAAAAGGTGGAGGTTATATGTTCGTCTGTATATTTTTTTGTATGTTCAACCATAACTTCGCCGTTTGTGGACCGATTTTCATAATTCTTTTGTTGAATTTGTTGTCTATTTTGTGAACGATTTTGCTACAGATAATAGTTTACAATAAAAGGGTATAAATTAGGGGACAGCCAAGCAAACTTTTAAAGGATAATTGAAAAAAATGTGGATGATACATTATCTACTGACACAATCAAGTTTTCTCTAAACTTTAGGCTAGTGTTTGCTGTTGTCAAATACTTTATCTACTGGTGTTTCTGGTAAAAATTGTATATCGTATAAGTATGAATTACTTACAGCATTAAAATGTGTCCTCTGATGCTTGGCTCTGTCTGAGGAATTGGAGAAGGCCTTTCTACAATGCGGCGCTGGGCAGGCGTAGGGACGCTCCCCGGTGTGAGAGCGAACGTGGATCTTGAGGTTCTCTAGCCTGGAGAAGGCTTTGCCGCAGCCAGGATGCTGAAAACATTTCATATTATATTGCTTCGTTTTGTTTACGATCGAAATCTTGCAATGACAATCTCAGGCATTGAGCTGTCACAACTCACAAGGTCTATGGTGTTGTTACCAATTAATCAAGTTCCTTAACTTTGGGTTTGGTGAAATGTTTTTATTAATTACAAGATTTTCATGATTCAGTGATTTGAGTACCCATATTCTGTTTGATTTGCAAAAGCGGTTAGTTATAAGTTGTTGAAGTGAAGCTCGCTTTAGCAAACTGGTGGTATCCAAAAATTGATCGTTCTGTTAGATCGATTTCATGTTACAATACTCACATGGCATCTATTAGGTTTGTGTCCAGAGTGAACCCTCATGTGGATCAGCAGTTTGTATCGCGCATTGAATGGTCTTCGGCCTCTTGCACAATCTTTCCATAAACAACTGAACTCATCGCCTGAAGAAAAAAATAGAAAAAAATAGGAGGAATATGAAAAAGTTCAGTGACACCCCAAAAAACGAACAAAAAAGTTAACGATTATCTTCAAAAATTAAAAAAATAAACAAAGCTAATGGACGATTGTTCAAAAGTCTAAATATTTATGTTACCTTTATAAGTGTTAACATGGGCGCGCTCTATGTGCTCCACCAGGGTGTTCTGATTAGGATATCTTTCATAACACAGCTCCCATAAACATACCCTTTCACCTGAAACATAAACAATATGATTTATCAAGAACACGCACGATTAGAAAAAAGTGTTTTCTATGCATTTCAAAATATTAGATTTCTATTTTAATATTTCCTTGGTTATATATTTTTTTCTAATTTCTTTTTATTAAGAATGTCTTACCTTGCGTTTTATCCTTTTCTGACTTCTTGTGTTGGTAATGAGTTCTTACATTGTCATTGTCATTACTGCTTTCATCTTTATCAAATTGTAACCCGAAGTCGTCCAAATTTATAAATAGATCGTCTTCATCAAAATTTTCAGAGTTCTCGTCGTAGTAACAATTGCTCTGAACGTCGCTTTCTATTGACTCGCATACTGATATTTTTCGTTCGTGTCTTTCAAAGTTAAATTCTGTACAACTCGTTGGTGTGTCAGGTAGAATATAATTCTTTTCAGGGTCTAAATTATACAGAATATTATTAGGATAGCTGTATTGCTCTATACTGCTTACAACGGGTGCATTATTTGTTAAAACTACTGTTGATTGTATTTGAAAGTCTTGCTGTACTGTGAATTCTTCACTATTATAATTGCAATACCGTTTTGAAAACGCCGTTTCTATAGACGGCAGGCTTACTTCGTTACTAGTTACTTTTAAAAAGTCTTCATTAAACTCAGGAGTGAGGCAGGATTCGCCATCTTCCCGACACAATTCGTCTATTAGGGATTCGTCATCTATGTAATCTGGAGGTGATTCGAAGTTTGTGTCACTGTTATTTTTACCGTCGCATGAATCAGATTTGAAGCTGCTGTCATCAAATTCTATACTATCTAAATCTAAAAGGACATCTTTGATATTCTGCTCGCTAATATTATATTCGACTACTTCGTTCGTATTTTCTAAATCATTTCTGACATTTTCTGTAGTATTCCAATTTTCGATGACTTCGAAATCGAAACTTTCTTCCACGCCGTATTTAAAATTGTCGGTTTTGGGTTTGGCTTTAGAATTTTCTACTTCCAAATTGAATTGGGACATGTAGTACGCGTGTAGGTCGGTAACGTCGTTTTTTTCTTGAAACAGCTCGGTGTCGTACGCCATGATATCATAGTCTGCCATGGCTACAAGTTCATTTGCCTATCAGAGTTCAGTAATCCCCGGGTTTAGGTGTAATTAATTGACATGTGGCCTGGTCGGTTCGCCGCATATGGTTTTGCTATTATTATAAAAATAAACTTTCTCCGGGCATCATCTCGCGTGGCTCTCGCATCTGCGAATTGAAATTTAATTACAATTGTTATTACACATTTTGCAACACGTGTTGTAAATATGGCTACCTCTAAGGAAGTGTTTTTTTTACCGTTAAAGGACTTTAAATCAAACAATTGAGCGTTGGTAGTTGCTGACGCAATATCACAATATAGTTCTCCATATTGTAATATTGTTTTATATGATTGAATTTGAGTAAATAAATTCTTATAATTCTCTAAAAAATCTATATGATGAATATAGATATGTGAAAATTGTTAGTTTTTTGTGCTTTATTTTTTATTTTAAATTATTCATATATACGTAATATATACGTAGAATGTACGTTGTACGTTACTATTTCCAAAACTACAACTTCATTATATCGTTATATTTATGTTTGTAGATTGCGTCATGAATTATTAAATGTATATATCATCATGTATAATAATTAATAACATTAGAGTTATAAAAAAAGTCACTGAATACACACTAATATTAGACACGCGAAAATGTTTCTGTCAGATTTAAACTTAAACTACTGAACCATTTTAGATTAAATTCGGTATGGAGAGAAAAGTTTATCGCGGAAAATTTATTGTTCTCGCTCAATAAATAAATAGCCGCGCGACGAAGTTGCAGGCAATAAGTAATTTTATTATCATGGACACAAATGATAACAAAATACATTGTCATTATTAAATTAGGTAATTCATATTTCCTCTACATCATCTTCATATCTCCTACTTTCCCAAGCAATTCCTGAATAGATTTTTAGTACTGTATCTTGACGAGTGCTAAAAATTTTAAGTTGAGAACATGCAAAGTACAAACACAATAAATAAGGAATTTATAACCATTACCATCGTTATTATAATTGTTTATTCTTTAGAGCAAACGTTAGGTTTAATATTTTATGCATGAACAAATAAAATTAAACAATTGCTTTCTATTATGAAACACTTCAAAATACTTACCGCCAAAAAAGTTGTCAAATTCACACCTCGATACGTCACAAAAATGGCGCGACGTCAAATTGCCACTTGACTTCACTCACTAAGAACAAGTCCACACTGATTGGAACACCAATTGGGAATAACACGGGAGCTACTGGGATAGCAAAAACCTAAAACTACACATGTGCCTCTTACAATTTTAAATATCTTCACAAAGTGCTGAGAAAACCACGTGTAGACTTTATTCCTGTACTCATAAGGTAGAGTATGGCATGGCTATCTTGGATTTCTACGCAGGACGCTGCAATCGTCCTTCTTTACAATCTTTTGGCGCCAATAATGCTCTAATAAGTAGTTTTTACGTCACCATATAACATTTCATTGAGTTTTTGCTATTCACACGCTTAATAGGTAAACATTTTCTTTCTAAATTGGACCTTTTTTGTGGCTAAAACGGCGGCGCGGTGGTGTTGAAAGTTCACACGGGGGTTAATTTTTCAAGTAAAATTGGCAGTTGTTTTGAATTAATCCTTTCTTATTAGATAATCCCCAAGGTTTATGTACCAGCTATTCTTTATATCAATCATCTATTAACTTAATTTATTTGTATGATAAATGTAAAACAATGTCATATTTGGCTTTTTCAAAAAAATATTCTTATCTCAATTATTATTAATTAATCAATGTTTTATTTTTATTTAGACTCAAAATATATTATAAATTAAAATATAATCGTCATCATGTTACATTTAATTTTAATAAATTAAATGTAACATAATGATGATTATAATACGCTCTAATGAGCACGATGGTCAACACCTTATCTGACCGATAGAGTATGAAGTATCTGTCAGATAAGTTATGGATTCCGGCACTTATCAGAAAGTGGTGAAACAGGTCCTAAACTTTTTTTGTGTTCTATTAAACAATATTATTTAAAGGTCTTCATTTGTTAAACCAAAAATTTCTCCCTCAAATAGAAAAAAATGTAGAGTAAAAAAATATATTTTCAAATTTTCGAACAACATTTCTCCACATCTTTATGTCAGTTTGACATGTGTCTTTTTTATTTCAGCCTCAGACGGCAATGAAATATTACCATTGGTTTTATTTAAATGTTCTACAGGTTTTTATTACCCTTTATGAGTAGATGTCTCTACTTTTTGCTGTCGTTTAGTCAAATAATATGAGCTTAAGGGCATATTTATTTTACGATTATTGCGCTTTAAGAAAATCGTTATAAGCTTCTTCAGTATTAAGTTGCAAGGTAGTTACGATTAGTAGTGTACGATTTCAAATACGAACTTTGATACCTGGAACTAAAGTTAATTTTTGTAAAACTAGAAAATATACACTTTAAAATTTGACTTGTTCGTTCTTTATTAGTCCACTTGTTCCTTTCATAATAATTGTCATATCTATCTCTTTCTTTTTAAATACGTAAAAGAGTTATTAAGACAGCGGATTAGAACAGAACCGAGGATTAAAAAAATCGCAGTTTGAAGTATCTTTGCCTCAGACAGATTTTTTGGTTCTGAGCAATGCTAGACCAATAATACAGACTAAGGCCTTACTAGTTATAATCTAGATCCGTGACCCAAGAACACTGATGAGTGACGACTCATCAACAAAGTTGCTATCTATCACTTACTGTCCACGTGGAAAGCTCTTACGTAATAGTTCAACTTGCGTTGTTTCGTATTAGGCTGATCGCATACACGTTTTCCGAATTCGATTTCCTAATGTGGAATTTAGATTTGGAACGCGCTGGTCGAAACGTACGTGCGGAGTTCGTCCCGTTCGGAAAAAAAGCGAACGTGAACGTCAGTTAATGTATTTTCAACTGATTCTATGCATTCGAATTTCCGAATGCAAAAAACGAATATTTTGGAAATCAAATATGGAAAAAGTCTGTATGCGGCCAGCTTTAATAAATGATATTACATACTTATTTTATTAAAGCAGTTTGGTAGGTAAAAGGTAATATTTCAAAAATGTTTGCAAAACGCTTTCCTATAACAGTTAAGTCCGTTTCAATTCATTAACCGACTTCCAAAAAGGAGGAGGTTATAATATGTTCGTCTGTAATTTTTTGTTTCTAAGAATTGATTACAAAATGTAAGTGCCATTGTTTTCTTTTTTTTTATGAAATAAGGGGGCAAACGAGCAAACGGGTCACCTGGTGGAAAGCAACTTCCGTCGCCCATGGACACTCGCAGCATCAGAAGAGCTGCAGGTGCGTTGCCGGCCTTTTAAGAGGGAATAGGGTAATAGGGGAGGGTAGGGATGGGAAGAGAAGGGAATAGGGGAGGGAAAGGAAGGGAATAGGGTAGGGGATTGGGCCTCCGGTAAACTCACTCACTCGGCGAAACACAGCGCAAGCGCTGTTTCACGCCGGTTTTCTGTGAGAACGTGGTATTTCTCCGGTCGAGCCGGTCCATTCGTGCCGAAGCATGGCTCTCCCACGTATAAACTAGTATACTAGTTTTTCATTACTGCGTGATTTGTACGTGAAATATCTTAGTAGAGGTGTAAGATAGTATATGTAATTGATTGTACCGTCGGTTCTTGGTGGAAATTCATGTTGAACACTAATAAAACACAATTTTTCGTGCACTTTTTCCACTATATTAAGAAATTATTATAAATTTTTGTACAGTACCAGTAATTCAGCCGTGCTTGCCGATTTAATATATGTAATTGATTGTACTGTTGGTTCAATTACATATATTAAATCGGCAAGCACGGCTGAATTACTGGTACTGTACAAAAGTTTATAATAATTTCTTAATATAGTGGAAAAAGTGCACGAAAAATTGTGTTTTATTAGTGTGTAAGATAGTGGCAAATATATTTTGTATTTTCAAATTATGTAATAGTTACAATATAATTATAACCTCCTCCTTTTTGGAAGTCGGTTAAAAAGGCTGTACCTATTATGGCTTTGAACGCCTAAGGTATCATTGAAATATAATATATTAACATCTGTTACAGTATTGTTATTGAAAGATTACTTATTTGTTTTCTGATCGTATCTTATTAATAATTACCATGCAACGTTATAATAAGAAAAGGAAGAAAATGAAAGTGCACTTATAGAAACAACAAGATGTGAGGTAACATTCACATTAGCTGGATGATTATAAGTAATAATTTCTGCTGATGACAATATTTGTGCCATCCGTTATTTTTATCTACAAGTTCTTGTATTACGAGGAATCTGGGACATAATATAAGAACGAGACGTTTCAAATTAATATAAAACATTTGTTCAGTGGTTGAAGTTGAGCATGCATAGACTATTATTATCATTAGACAGGCAGAGTTATATATTTTAATTATCTGGGATCGTATTAAGTTTGGTCATAGGTAAAATAACTATGAGGCAGCTCACGTAATTCGTTATTTATTAATAGTAGAGAAAGGAAGGATAACACTATATTTCAAGTACTTTATCTTTATTATGGCATACAATATAACAATGCCATTTACTTTGTGGCTGATGGCCACCATTTAAGCACTTTTTACTGATACTGAGTGCATTAATAATTCTAAACTAATTTGTTAATACGCAGCCATGTTCGTACATAGTAAATTCGTAATTATTTACATACTACAATATTATGAAAAAACTTTAACGCAAGCTGAATCCTTGACGCGCGCGGTGTGGTGGTGATCATTTTCTTTCTAAATAAAAGCCTCTGACCTTTTTAAATTCTGTTTCAACTTTGCATTTCACTAATCAATTAGGCTTTGTCCTTCCTTTTATTTGTGGCAAACTCTACATTTGTGCCAAATACCATAGAAATCCAGTCAATCCATCCAACAAACTATTCAGCTTTACTACATAGATGACGCTTGCAACTCCGTTGCGCCAATTTTTTTTTTATGAAATAAGTGGGCAAACGAGCAAACGGGTCACCTGATGGAAAGCAACTTCCGTCGCCCATGGACACTCGCAGCATCAGAAGAGCTGCAAATGCGTTGCCGGCCTTTTAAGAGGGAATAGGGTAACAGGGTAGGGGAGGGTAGGGAAGGGAATAGGGGAGGGTAGGGAAAGAAATAGGGAAGGGTAGGGAAGGGAAAAGGGAAGGGGATTGGACCTCCGGTAAACTCACTCACTCGGTGAAACACAGCGCAAGCGCTGTTTCACGCCGGTTTTCTGTGAGCCCGTGGTATTTCTCCGCTCGAGCCGGCCCATTCGTGCCGAGGCATGGCTCTCCCACGTACAAAATTCGTTTATCCTTCGATTCCTTCAGGAACCGTACATTTTCCAGGATAAAAAGTATCCTATGTTCTTTCCCGGGACTCAAAGTATCTCCATGCCAAATATCAGCAAAATCGGTTCAGCGGTTTGGGCGTGAAGACGTAACAGACAGACATACGCACTTTCACATATTTTATAATATTAAGTACGGACGTATTCAGGGATTTATCGATCTTCTTTATGGTGATGCCGGTTATTGTGAGTGTGAACGGCGACTATGTTGTGTTATCCGGACGCACTTGCGCGACACGTGTGCGCGTCGATATGATTTAACGGTTGCTGCTTAACCGACAATTACATTTTATCATCTTACACTATGTACCCCTTTCCCTTAAATGTGCAACATAATTGGATGAAGTGGCTGTTTTATGAATGTTCGTTTTTTTTCATAAATCAGGAAAATCATTATTGATTTGCAGTAAAAATAAGGATGACTGGAGTATAGGTACATAAAATATTTTTAATTTTCGGTCCTAAGCCTTCATTTATGCAAAACACGAAAATATTCAAAAATATTAGTTTGCCACTTATTTAGGTACATTCTTAGACGTTATACTCACAAGTCATATTATAAAATATGTGACAGTGCGTCGCGCGTCGGTCTGTTACATCTTCTAGCTGGAAATTTGATACGGAGATACTTTGAGACACTGGAAAGGACATAGGATAGTTTTGTCGTCAAAATGTACTATACCCGCGTAATAATCGCGGGCGTAATCGAGTTAATAATAAAATAAATTATCATCATCTTATTATTTTTGACCATCCCTGTTCTTAAATTGAACCTTTTCATTACTGACACTACATTACGTGCGTGCGTTTTTCGATAATGATGCCTTATTAGTCACAAATTGCATCAAAATCAATTTGATTTTTTCGGAGCCTTCATTTTCGATGTCTCTTCACGCCGAAACCACGTCAGATAAAATACATGAAAGAGCTTTGAAGTCCGGAAAGGACACAGTTTTAAGTGCGGCAAAATGTGCCATTCCCGCCATTCCCTCTATATGTCTAGCTTAATTATTATCAATTATTACACGCCATATTTTATAATACCAATATCTAATACTTTAACCCAGGGGTTCTTAAACTGTGCGCCGCGGCGCCCTGTGGAAAGGCTGTGGAAAGGGTGGAAAGGCAAGAGGGGCGCCGTGAGTCGATCCTCCATCATTATCCAAAACCACAAATTAAAAAATATTATAATGTTAATTAAGTGAAGCAGGTAAATGATTAAATATTTGTTTATTATTATTTACCTACATTACGTAACTATAATCATTAAAGGTTTTTATTTATTAAACATCTTTTTCTAATAGCTAGGTAGAGTAGGGAGCCGCGCCGCGCCGCGATAAAATATTGTGACATGCAACTGCGCCGCAGGCCGAAAAAGATTGGGAACCCCTGCCTTAACCAATATCAATCCATACTCATAAATAATTATTATTAATTTGAAAGTGCGTCTGTCGTTCTGACGTTACCTCATCACGCCCAAACCGCTGAACCGATTTTGTTGAAATTTAGTATGATGATACTAAAAAGTATAGGGATAAAAATCCCGGAGAAATGTACGGCTCCCGCGCCATAAAATGATTTCAGCGCAACGGATTTGCTGGCGTCATCTAGTACTTTATATTATAAAGTACTAAATCACATACGACTTAAAAAGTTTATAAGTCGTTTGTGATTCCAGCGTGAGTCACCGGGACGTCACAATTTGATTGATGTATCCCTAATTTCCGGGACAAGTAATTAGGAATCCATATTTAACTAGCATTACAAATAACAGCTTCCTCAAAGTAAAATTATTAGAAAGTGTGCTTTGGTTTACTAGAAACTTGGAAATTTTTCTTGTCGGAAAAAAATGCAATCGGTGTTTACACGGTACATTGGTTAATTTTCGCAAAAAAGAAAAAAGTATTTACAGTAAACAATAAATTATAATATAATGGACACATTCACTCTTAAATATTGTCACTTCGTTTATTTTGGTATTGTTTTATTGAAATTTAAGGTAGCCACGAAAGATTACATCAAAGTTTACCTGCACATGGTAGGTAGGTAGTTAACTTTAATTAACCTACGTTAATCAATGCTTAAATCCAGAAGCATGGTAACTGCACAGCTTCGCTGGCTTAAAACCTCATATGCATGTGTGGTTAGCATAATAGTCAGTGGCGTAACTAAAGGGTGGCAGGGCTGGCAATTTTTTTTTTTATGAAATAAGGGGGCAAACGAGCAAACGGGTCACCTGATGGAAAGCAACTTCCGTCGCCCATGGACACTCGCAGCATCAGAAGAGCTGCAGGTGCGTTGCCGGCCTTTTAAGAGGGAATAGGGTAATAGGGGAGGGTAGGGATGGGAAGATAAGGGAATAGGGGAGGGAAAGGAAGGGAATAGGGTAGGGGATTGGGCAAAATCAAAATCAAAATTACCGCCTCCGGTAAACTCACTCACTCGGCGAAACACAGCGCAAGCGCTGTTTCACGCCGGTTTTCTGTGAGAACGTGGTATTTCTCCGGTCGAGCCGGCCCATTCGTGCCGAAGCATGGCTCCCCCACGTATAAAATGTCACGACCCAAAAGGGTCGGGGGCCCAAGAGGCCGTGAGGTCAGAAATTTTTATACATTGTTTTATTATTAACGTGACGAGTTTTACTGATAGGGCCCCATCAATTTGCCACGGGCCCCGGATCTTATAGTTACGCCAGTCGCCACTGATAGTAGTTTTAGTATAAAAGTACTAGATGTTCCTACCTAAATTAGGAATTTCACGGAAAACCTAAGATTTTCGAAAAAAATTGCTCCAGGGGGGTGTGCCAAAATCTTTTCGTTTTCGCTTCGTTATAGAATCGCCGATGAAAATGTATGGAATTGACATAAGCGTTCGTTAGTATGACGTTGACGTTCGACTCGTCTTATGTCAATTCCATACATTTTGATCGGCGATTCTATAACGAAGCGAAAACGAAAAAGTTTCGGCTAAATGGCCAGTAGTTCTTAAAATAAGCAATTTCAAATAATTTCCCCCGTTTTTTCCATATTTTCTTCTATTTATTCGCTCTTATTACTCTTAGAGTGATAAAATATAGCCTATAGCCTTCCTCGATAAATGGACTATCTAACACTGAAAGAATTTTTCAAATCGGACCAGTAGTTCTTGAGATTAGCGCGTTCAAACAAACAAACAAACTAACAAACTCTTCCGCTTTATAATATTATTAGTATACTAGTATAGATAGCCTTCCTCGATAAATGGACTATCTAACACTGAAAGAATTTTTCAAATCGGACCAGTAGTTCCTGAGATTAGCGCGTTCAAACAAACAAACAAACTAACAAACTCTTCCGCTTTATAATATTAGTATAGATAATATTATATATATTAGTATAGATGGAGAAACTAGATGATGCCCGCAACTCGGTTGCGTCAAAATTCGTTTATCGCGCGGGAACCGTACATTTTCCGGGATAAAAGTATTCTATGTCCTTTCCCAGGACTCAAAGTATCTCCATACTAAATTTCAGCAAAATCGGTTCAGCGGTTTAGACGTGAAGAGGTAACAGACAGACCGACACACTTTCGCATGACTTTCCATACTAATATTATACATTGTATAATATTAGTATGGATAAACTTACGTGGTAACTAGAAATTATCATAAAGTAGTTTCAGTTTTTTCAAAGTATATTTTTTTCTTTGTAGACTTTTTCAATTAAATCCGCCTTCATAAAATTAAGACTTTGATAATATTTCTATTCCTATAACAGAAAAAGTAAAAGTTTTAAAAGCTCATCTGTGATTATAAATGTTTTTTTGATACAGAAATAAGTCAGTGAATGATGAATGTGTGCTATGTATTGTCGTTTAACTGGAACGATATGACGTGAAATGCTTACACTTGTCGCTGCACTGTACTTCCCAAACTTTTCAACTTATACAGAATAGTATATATAAACACAAAATAAATTACGTAATAAAAAAGTTCGAGAACTATGGCGTTAGAAAGATTATTATTAAAATAGTTTATTTTTGAGATATAAAGTTAAGAATTCAATATTATAAAATATGATCACGCAACGCTCATCATGTTATATTAATTAATCAAATAAAAAAAATTAAAAAATATAAATATTTTGCATGATACAACTTTTTCCATAACATTTGTAGCAATTTTCGCGGAAGCTGATGAAAGCACCGTGAAACAGTGATGATGTAACAGTGCAATTTAAAAATAGTCAAGGTACAAAGTTTGAGAATCGCTGATCATCGCGGTGGTACACAGAATTAACACACTCTCTTTCCATAGATGCCCAACCTTTGGGTCACAATGCAATTAAGAATATTCAAAAATTCGTTTTATATTAATGTTCCATAAATTGTGATATTCCTAATTTTTTTTAATATAGTTATAAAGTAAGTTTGTGAGTCAAAACAGATACAATTTAGGACATACTTACATCCCGATTCAGGACCCATTTTGTCGTAGGACGTAGCTTACAATCAACAAGGTAGCTAATAATAAACACTATCACAATTATAATTAGTTTTGAATAAATTCGGAACCAGTACACTGGTTTGCAGATCTGTCCAGTCTGTCTTCAAATTACTGTTTTTTGAGACTTTTGAACATAGAACATATTTAATTTTTAATAGATAAAACAAAAGCGGGCCTCAAGTTGGTCGTCTCTGGTATCGATATAGGCGCACGCGCAGATGTGTAGTACAGAAATAAATATAATGTTAGAGTAATTGTGCCGCACGACCCACACTGCACATGGAAAAAATATTGTATAAATAAACTTTCTTTGAAAGCTAGATGTTTGTTTTTTATGTTATCGCGTTTTTGAAGTGC
Source organism: Cyaniris semiargus (assembly GCA_905187585.1). Lineage (NCBI taxonomy): Eukaryota > Metazoa > Arthropoda > Insecta > Lepidoptera > Lycaenidae > Cyaniris > Cyaniris semiargus. The sequence goes on from LR994567.1 coordinate 7,344,211, forward strand.
CTCGTGATATAGCACATGTGTTTAAACTTAATTAATCTGTATTAATAGATAAAAATGCTAAACTAGGTGATACAGGCTCTGCCTATTTTGAGTTGACACAGTTTTTCGCGAGCATTTTTGCGCTATTGCTTTTTTTTTTTGGCTTTTGGTTTAGTTTGGTTTAGTGCTTGAAATATTCGGGTGGTAATTTCATATCAATAACGCTATGAAAATGGAGACTTGAAATAATTAAGAGTGTTTTAATTGTTCGAGTTATATTATTGTGTATCTAACGTGCATATTTTGCAATTGCTAATAAGGTGATTAAAATACATAAGTCTGAGGCTATCGGCTTTACAAAAAAACTATTAATGATATTGGAAGATGTAATATGTATTATTTATTTATACTTTTTGCACAATGTTGGTAGGTACATAGGCGGACTTAATGCCAAATGCTCTACCAGTCAACCTTTAGGTGTTCAGAAACAAAATTGTATAGGTGCCAATAGTGCGAGAGGATGAAAAAAATAATAATTAAGAGCAATCTAAAATCTAAATATAACTAAGGTCATCAGCAAGTATTTCACTTAATAAAGCGAGACTACTAATGTAATAATAAAAATATACCTAATTGAATACAATTTTTTTTTCAAACACAAATTATGTTTGCAGTTTGTGTTGCAACTTGCAAAACCAGCGAATTTTGCAATATCCTTTTGCTAAGTTTTACCACGATGCCAAGTAAGATTCGAATCCACCATCTTTTAGCCGTTCTCGAATTTTTACCACTCAACAGACTATCATCTAACAAATAAACAGATTATAAAAACCCCACTCCCACGTGTTCCACTAAACCTCATCACAGACACATGTCGTTATTTCTATTTAAAAAAATAAAATATCGTTTGGGAATAGTAAATTAACCCCTAACTTTCCATTTCGAATCGAAATGACACTTTTAGTGAAAAAATTTAACCCGCTCGGGGACATGTGCTCGAAAAAAGTCTTTTTTTTCGATCGACAGAGTTCAGTAACCAGATCGGGATTAAAAAAGCAGTTATTTTACATTTTTTGTCGGTTCAGTGGTTCTGTAGTTGCGTACAATATGATTGAGGGGCCACATGTCAAAGTATAGGGATGTGACGATATCGATAAAATCCATCGTTATATCATAGCACATTATCGATCGTTAACCTATCGCTACTAGTGTTTTTTTACTCTTAAGGTGGCTTTCGGATCTTTGCCGCGAACGACCGCGACCGATAAAAATTCAAATAAAATGCTACTCTATGACATAGACTACAGGTATCATTTTCTACTGACATTTGTGTGGCGACCCATGCTGCCGCCGGCGGCGGCGTAAAAGTTAGTGACGTAGAGTAACACAAAACCTATAAGCCTATGTCATAAAGTGGCATTTTGTTTGAATTTTTGTCGGTCGCGGTCGCTCGCGGCAAAGATTTACACTAATATTCAGCTATCACGCTTACACAATATAGAAGCTCCATAACGACGTTTTTGCACTTAAATGAAAAGAAAAAGAAGTTACAGGTCAATAGGCGAATTTGTAGGTGTTTCGTGACCAGTCTATTATAATACTCTATGAAAATCCTAAAGATTTATACTATTATTATAGGTTTCCAAAATACTGATTATATTTTTTATTTCTTTTGCATTATAAATATTACTAATTTCTACAAACAGTTGTAATGCAAAGTTGATTTTATGTGATTTTTACTGAATTATACAATGCTGCATAAAAATACATCGACTCTACATTTATTTTTGTTTGAGATTTTCAGAAGTTCATATAAGTTTAGGTATTCTTATTTAACTTATAATTAATATATTAAAATATAAAAGTGATATTAAGAAAAATCCAGGTTGATAGAGTGCGCGCACGATAACTTTGCGCGCGGCTGAAATCGGAACTAATTGTCGGGCCGCCACGTTTGCATGATAATCGATACGCCTATTCCTATACATAATTTAAATAAGTAAATAAAGATATTAAAGTAAAACTACTAATGTTATTTAAAAAAATATCATTGGGATTACCCATTTTTTTTAATGAATCCCTACGCTGGCACCTGTCACCTGTCGCGCCAATCGCGCGCAGAGTTATCGTGCACGCACTCTATCGATACCAATGTTACCCATCCCTACCGCGCACTTGTTCGTGACGTTACTCAAACTAGCGCTTCAAAGTCGAACACGATGTATTGATGGAACAAATGATAAAATGATCACTCCTTATTTGTTTATTAATTATTTTGTCGATAGATTTTAATATAACAAAGAGATTCTTGTTAAAGTTGATCGTATCCATTTTGCTTCTTTTGAAAATTCTGTAGATAGCTGCTGCTCTTATAAATTATTGGGTACAGAAATATTGATAGAGATCAAAATTTTCTTAAACTGTTTCAGGATGTGTGGTCTTAAAGGAAATTAATAGTTGGCAATTTAGTGACTTACACTTTGCAGGCCTGGTATGTACGACGTTCCCACGTAGAGTAAAGTTTTTCAGAAACAGAAACATAGCGGAAATCGAAGCGAGAAAAGCCGTAGATATCTAATATGTAAAAATAAGTCGGGTTTTCCTTCCTGACGCTGTAACTCCAGAACGCAAGAACCGATTTCCACGGTTTTGCATTCGTTGGAAAGGTCTCGGGCTCCGTGAGGTTTATAGAAAAAAATAATCAGAAAAAACTTCAAGAGAAAAGCAGGAAAACAGGCAAAACAACGTTTGCCGGGACAGCTAGTTTCTCATAAAAAGAAATTAGGAGAATTAAGAAGAGTTTATTATAACATTTACTACTTATTATTATGTGGTAGAGCTACATTATATTCGGCAAGAATGGGCCGGCTGAAAACTACATTCTGAATACTAAATCTTATCTAAGCACTATGACGAACCACCAAAATATTTTGCCAAAAAAGGTGATGCGATTTATGCACATAACAGCCTAATATAATATCATAGCATAACAGGATATGAGTAGTCAACAGACAGACAAACGAGTAGTAGAAATCATCTGATAGTATTAATCACCCTGGGACGGGTGTTAAGCAAATGTTTCTGAATCATACTAGCGAGAATTTGCGAAATGTTTCTCTGAATTAAATTAGGTGTTAATATTAAAATACGCCCAATACCTACTGCCTACGTAGCAATATGTATCTTTTAAATAATGATTTATGTAATCATCACACTAATCACACTTAGGCTGGTTTTAGTGTCACGTAGACCGTCGGTACGGATCGCTCCGTATATATGCAATATGCGTTACGCCAGGGCTTCCCAAACTGTGCGTCGCGACGCCCCGGGGCGTCGCGACATTGTCCCAGGGGCGTCGCATGTCAACATAACCAAATATGTCATTCACACATCCCCGGTTTCAGAAGCTATGCTCAGAAAAGCAAGCGCATCCTTCACATTAGCCAGCCTTGCTGGCTTTAATAGCTTTCATAAATTATATCTTTTTTAATTTTTATGCTTATGTTTTGATCTGGTCATTATTTCCTAATAAAAATATAAACGTTCAAATAGTGTTTTTATGATAACCTATGTAGACTAGTTCTAAGATTAAAAAGTATTTTTGGGGGCTGGGTTGAGGGGCGTCGTAAAGAAATGGCAAAGTCCCAAGGGCGTCACACTACAAATAAGTTTGGGAAGCCCTGCATTACGCTATAAGGAGCGTTTTAGAGTAATGCGGAGGGGTCCGTACGGACCCGTCCGCATTACTCCCTTCATACCCATTGGTCTACGGAGCGATCCGTACCGAGCGACGGTCCGCGTGACACTAAAACCAGCCTAAGATATTTCGTACTTGGAAACCTTTTTGTGTGTACCATCACCAATAAAAGTGCTTTTCAAGATCTTATTTAATTTATTTTTATTTAATTTATTAATAAAAAGTACAAAAAGCAAAAGATTCATGGTAAACACAAGCCGATACAAACTTTACTGTGTACCACAATATTAAGCCGCCATCGTTTTATAATATCTAATTGATATAATCAAATGGGAACAAATATAATGACCACCAAAAATGCTCTGATACCCTAAGCATGTTTACCAAAAAAAGATACTTAACACCAAAAAAAAGAAAGTCTAAAATTGCAACACTACCAGCTATTTTAGTCACGACTACACTTCAAATTGTAATCGAACGCCAAATATAGTAAATGATCACCAAAATCCTAGCGAACAAATCAATGCGATATTTCTGTCCAAATAAATCACTACGATTGACAAAAAATGTTAGCATATTAACAAAAAAAGTATTATAACTACATATTATATTATATACTTACTGCGTGAAATTTTAATGGTTGTTTTCCCGCAGTAAAATTATTCTATCTTAGTAGTACAATAGATTTGTGAAGTTTTCTTTTATACAAATCATAAATAAAATTCAGCCAGGTCATAGCCGCTCGCGCCCATTGGCATAAAGTTGCCATATTAAGTCATACAAAATATTTTGTATTTTCAAAAAATAACTTGCATGATCCGATAGTACTACTATAGGTAAATCCATTAAGATACTATAATACTTTATCTATGGGTAAATCGTTATGCTGCGTTAACAACCACTAAAATGTCACGTTGTATAATATATTGTCTCCGGCCTGCAGTCCCCTCCTAAGTCCTACCGCACCGCAAGCGCCGTGCATGCCCGGAGTCCGGACACGCACGTCCCACGTGTAAAATCGGTTCAGCAGTTTGGACCTGAAGAGATAACAGACGAACACCTACCCTTTACAATTTAAAATATTAGCATGGATGATGAGAGTTTTACAAAGTAATATTATAAATGCGAAAGTGTGTCTGTCTGTCTGTTATCTCTTCACGTCCAAACCACTGAACCGGTTTTGCTGAAATATAGTATGGAGATACTTTGAGTCCCGTTATCATTATATTATTATTATTAAATTAAAATGTAGTTTAAATTTAGTAAGTAAGTATTTATTATTTTCCGGTTAGCAATGATTTTTTGTTTCATTTTTCTTTAATAGGATGCTAGTATATGCTAGTATAATGCTAGTATAATGTTGGTGATCATTTACTATTTTTGGTTTAACAATGATTTATTTGGAGTCATTTTGCATAAATAGGATAGCGAGATGTTAAATCTTTGGTTATCATTTTACATTAAAATGGCGGTCTGTATTTTGGTTATCGTTTACTATTTTTGTCTGTGAAATGTATACTATATCTGGTGGTCAGTTAATTATAAGCCTAATCAAATGACTGCACAATTTAGTAATACTAACGGCCGTTCCCAATATTTGATCTATCTCTGGTTTTGCCCTACTAGAGATAGGAATAGCTCTCATTAGACATTAGAGACATAATATATTTTATGTCAATTCAATGTTAGCTGCGATTGGTCGTATGTCGAACCAGAGATAGATTGAATATTAGGAAAGGCCGTAAGTATACCTGATTTTTAATCACTGGCACTAGAAAGCCTAAGAACAATGTTACTACACTTAATAATTATTTAATTGATGCGAAATAAATATATCGATATTATACTTGTAATGCTTTATTACAACACTAATTAGGTATAATTTACAATTGATAAATGTACTGCCCGCTTACATCACTGAGGCAGAATCTCTAGCACTAAATATTTCGTTATACATAGGCAACAAAATTGGCCAAAAAATATGAAACCGTTGGTTTTACATAGGCGAAAATTGAAATGCATGGAATAACAAAAAAAAATGAAGTTTAGTCGTTGTAGTCGATTTTTTCTTCCTCTACTCTCTTCTTCTATTTTATTGATTTCTTAAATTAGGAAGAAAATCTTATTGTTCAATAGAAATGTGTGTAAAATAAAAGTATGCTCCAGTTTTGTATAGAACTTTTTGCCTTTTTCGTGCAATCTAATTATTATTGACCTTTCTAACAATTATTATTTTTTACAACGACTGAGCTTCTTTTTGGGACGTTTTCCTTTTCAAACATGCTCCATTGTTATGAATTAAATCTGCTTTTACAGAGACACTGGCTATGAGGAACTCTACAGAAAAAATTACAATATGATGGGTAAGTTTTGAATGTTGCTCTATTAATCATATCTGTTTTCTTACCATTTAAATACCTATAGCAATGAAGCATGTGTGAAATAATAATAATGCATTAATTATTATCGGTTTTACATCACCACACAACTTAAAAGTACAATCGTAACAAAAAGGTTGAAAAAATATTGATAAAAAAATAACTTTGCAAGCAAATTTAAAACATCAGTAACACAATATAATCATGTTCTGTTTAAAAAAATAAATTAAACGATACCTATAATAAAACATTAAAGTACAGTTTGTGCTTCTACGGTGCTCGGCAATCGGCTTTGGGTGCGATCACCCAGAAAGCTAGAGACACATTTGCCAAACTTAATCCGATCCAACGCGAAGTCTATTGACGGCTTAGAATGACGTACCATCCTTTCTTTCCGGACTTCCATCCAAACGGACGTATGTTACTTTTTAACGTACGTTTTTGGAGTGTTGACCGTCCATTTGGTTGATTAACCTTCAATGCACAGCCTATTATGTCTCCTATGACGACGCTAGGTCGTGACATGCGTAACCGTTTTGTTTCACTTTTAAACGCGGATCAGATCCTGTTTTACATTTGTGTCTCCAGCTAAAAACTTTCATTATGAAAGTACGTAATTTTAAAAGTTAAATGCAATTTTGAAAGTTGATTAGTACTATTTATTTCTATAAGTACATAATAATTGTGATATGATTATTTTCATCCTTAGTTATGGAATAAATGGTTTTAATAGTGACGACTGTTTGATGGTTACGCAAATCAAATTCATGTTAACAAGAAACAAAATTTTAGTCAAATATTGTCGGAAAATATTGTTCCATGATTTAACAATGACAAGAATAAAAATGTAATAATTATTATGAACACTTTCGTCACTAAGTGTACCAATAAAAAAAACTTCAAATAATCACAATATAGTACTATCAAAATCGTCGAAATACAGTGAAAATTTTACTACTACTATAATATTTAATTCTAAATTTTCTACAACATGAACGATTTAATATGCAATATTTATAAGTAAACGCTTAGGGCTAGGATTTAAATTTCTTAAACAATTTACATCGCTCGATAAACGAATATTTACATCTAAAAAACAATTCCACAGAATCACAAATACCATGTTCTATGGCACGCTAAACTACTATTAAACATCTTTCAGATCATCGATCAATTCCTACAAACTCAATGGTTTATAACCTAAAAGAGAAATGCACTATTTTACAACTACCCTCCAAATCAAAATCAATTTAATGGCCAATCTAAATTAGATTTGGCAAAATCAAATTATTAAATCATTGACAAAAATGACAATACAAGTAACGAGACTTTAATGACATATCTAATGTATCCAGTTTTCCAGATTCACTCTTCGACATACTTTTGCAGTCCAGCTCAACTATACACAAAATATGTTTATTACCTGACATGAAAATCATAAAAATATTTAAAAACAAGAAATCAAAAAAGAAGAGATTTAGAGAGGAAGTAAAATCATGAGCAAATTAATATTGCGGAAAAAATATTGAGATCACATTGCATAAATGTTGATAAGTAGCAAGTTCAAGGAAACACTCCAACTAAAACGCTAGGCGTAAATCATGAAGCAAATCGAATCATTCTTATTCAATACGTCTACTTATTGTTCTTATACATGTATTATATATTTTAAATATTGATATGGACCTTTTAAGGTTTATGCTGATCTCTCATCTAAGTCTAGTACTTATAACCTAGAGAATGTCCTTAGAAACAAATTTAACCTATAATACTTGAATCCCGATAAAACCGGGCAAAAATAAACAAAAAATATTTGGTTACCTAACTCGCGATACAAAATTCCAACAGTGAACACATAAACGTCCTAATAACATGAAGTAGAGCTAAACCCGTAAATATTAATTGTATTATATACTGTGATATTAAACCTAAATCTAGACTACTGATTCCACATGAAATTCGTTTCCACAAATCACTTTATTGCTATACACAAAGTCACAGACTGGAACACGTCTACAGTCGCTTTGCTTAAGATTAGCACTGTTTAAAATAAATGCTTTTACAATGCTGAAATTATTGGTATCTTCGATGGAAGAACAAGCCTCCGAAAAGAATTTAGAAGTGTATTCAGCCTCTTTTTTGGATGCTCTGTCCAATCGGTTTATTTGTCAGATCTCTGCTCGTTAAGCGAAAGGTTTTCAGCCTCATCTTTGATATTGTGGGACATGGTCGCGCGGTATCTGTCCTCGCGATTGTACTCGTTGTAGTGACTTGTTTCACTGGGCCGGTGGCTAGACGATTCCTTGTTGGAATTCGGGTAATCTGAAAAAATATGTATCACATCCTAAAATTATTTCTACTAGCTAATGGTATTTTATGAAGATATTTATTTTTTATTTTAATAAACCTATTGATGCCAATAATCTCAGTTTATAAGTTATCGATACGAATAGATTTATGAAATTAGAATTAATACTCTTTTTGATCCAAAATAATTATTTGGGCAAGTTTTGCGTACCTTTGTTGGAATAATCAGAAGCTTGCATTTCATTCTTCAAGTTGTATAAGTTTGGTTTGATATCTTGAACTTCGTTTGCACTCAGATCTTCGGCTTTGACATCGTGGGACGAGCTGCTGTTTCCATAACCATTCATGATTGGTGGACGACTAAAAACAAAAAGTGTATGAATATTTTTGTGATGAGTGTTAAAGTAATTAACTTTTTTATAAGATTCGGATATTACCTGTATTCTTCGTGTGATGATGGGTAATCATCAGTCTGCATCATATGGTCGTCACCAGAAATATAAGAGAGATTACAGTCCTCCATCATGCCCTAGAAAATTAAATTTTTACCACGTCATGTTAGAAAGTGATAATTTTGAACATTTTTTAAGTTGCAATTTATGGAAGCGTTTGTAAGTCTCAGTCTTACCTGCAGATTTCTCTTCAACGCTTCGCTGTACCCATGAGGACTTGTCATCATTGGAGGACTTTGAGCTCCCATGAATCTGTAGAAATATATTTAATTATAGTTCACTGCAAATTAGGGTATGTATAATATTATGTTGAAACAAATAATATTGGCGAAAAAATAATTTTTAAATGACTGATTTTTCTTTTCAAAAATTAGGCTTTGATTTAATAAATATACTTTACTACGTTAAAAATAAAAATGTATAAATTCATACCCTGTCTGCAATCTCAAACCTCTTCTAAACATTTATGATGTTCATAGTGTAAGTGTTGGAAAAGTGAAGTGTAGAATTTTGAATGAAGTCCAATTAGGTTGTGTTCGTATATTTTGTTGTGATTGTGGGTATGTATGTATGTAAAAGTGAAAAGATAAATAGAATAAAAACGATAAAAAAGCAAGCGTATAAAATGTTAAAAAAGATAAAAGTTTATCTAGCATGCGATGAAAATGCGAATGCTAAGCTTCATGCAGAAACACTTACCAGAAAAATTGAAATTGTAAAAGGAATCATGCGAGTAGTAAATGGGATTCCAAAAAACAATCTTACTTGGATATCCAACGACGATCCTTCCTAACTATTTAAAGTGCAAATCATGCAGTCCGTATCTCATAAACAATTGTATTCGATTGATTCAGATTATGTCTTGTACCAAATACAAATAAAAATATCTATAACGTATTCGCAACATATCAGTTAAAGCTTCAAATCAAGTAGATAGTTATTAAAATACAATGGTTAATACATTTGCAAAAACAAAATAAGTACTTATGACTTTGCGGTAATATTTTTTTCTAACAAAGTGATATGTTTATTTTTCGTAGACGAAGTGTTAATGACTTTTAAAATAAAAAAAAATAAACACACACGATGAATCTATTTCTTTGTAATGATAATGATTGTTTACAACCAAAAACATACCATTTTGGTTCTATCTAATTTTACATTGAGTGATACACTTTACGAAATGATCACATCGATCTAATGTGAAACCGAAAGTTATCTCATCCTTGATAACTTTCGGTCGCTACTAAAACATACAAATGCTTTGGACGCGATCGCCCAACGATTACAAGAGAATTCGAGAAATTTACAAAGAATTATTAAAACAGGCTCGCGTTGGAAATTATTCAGCAATTGGCAAAGATCATGATGCTGATTCATTAAAATTTTGGCGTATAGTTTCGTTGGACGGTCGCTCGGAGTGCGGCTGCGCCCTTACTGTTGGGGGGCTGCGTTGGTCCCGGGCGATGGCTCATACTTTCTCGGCCTCCCTCGACTCAGATGTCGTCTTTTCACGAATTCGGCGTCGTCCACCATCCAGAACGAGCCGAAGTCGTCCTCGTAGCGCACGAAACATTTGTGGAGCGACAGGTTCGTCCGGATCGCATTCTATAATTCATCTCTTTTTAGCAAATTCAAAAAATCGAATACTCCGCTAGATTCCATTGCTTACAATGTGCCCGTATCGCTTTTGAGCGAGGAGTTATGTAACGCAACAGTGATAAAAATGATAGGAGCACATTAAGATCGTCGTGGAAGAGTAGACCATGGCATGCAGGATCTGTGTTGTACCCGAGGAGAGGAAACGAAGGGAGCCAGGTTATAAGGCAAGCGAGAAAGTGTTATTGACCCTTGCGTTAAAATCCACGAACACACACAAATAACAAAACCTAAATACCATAAAATACAAAAACTCATAGGTAATGTTGCAACGGAAATTTTCATAGCCGTCGGTTGCAACATTATTCACAATCCATTAAAATCGACTACACAAATAGTTGTTATATCTGAAATATAAAAATGTATTTTTACAGTAGGCTTTAATACACTTAACCAAAGTAGAGAGAAAATGATTAGAAAAAAGATTAATATGTATAGTGTGTCTTTGTGATGTGTTATTAGGATTGTATTTATTATAGTCAGACCTTTGTTAGTAAAAAATGTTCTGTCTTTGACAATTGACTATCTTCATTTTGTCACAGGTGATTATGTATTAATATTTAATTCACTTGTTTTTTTTTTTCACAATTCTTGAATCGTTGTCATATGTCTTCCTTGTATCATGTATTCATGTCACATCCCTTCCTTCCAGTATGCCTATATTGAGTTATTGTTTTTAAATTATGTTTTGAAATTATTCAGTGTGAATTTTTTTAAGTGATTTTAAATTCATTTAAATTGCTACTATATCATTATAATTGGCGTATTAATTAATTTGTATTCTTAATCCAGTTCATTCGTTTATTGTACATTCGTAAAATGATGTCCTTGCTTTACGTTATTATAGACAGCAATACGTTGAAATATAATGCTATCATCAGTGAGTATTAAAATATGCCTGGTGTTCGGTTTTTGTGACAATTTTTGTACAGACAGTGTGAGTGTCATTGGTGAGGTGCTGATGAGGTGCAAATGTGTCGATAGTGTAAGTCAAGAGTTATCTGTAGTAAGTACCATCGAATAAATTGATTCATAGGCAGTAAACGGACCTACGACATTTGTCAATTCAATGTTAGTCGTGATCAGTCGGCTGGGTTTGTCATAACGCAACCAAATTCCACAGGTCCGCTAACTGCCTATCAATCAACTTACCTGATAGTACATTTACTACTCACTACTATCAGGTACTTTTGTTCTCGTCGTGTCTGTTTTACTTTGCATTGGTTTAGTTTATTTGTGAGGTTCACAATTTGATAATGTCATGCGGTGGTAAATTTTTTGTTGTCGTGTCGCTATTGTATTTTGATTAGAGTTCATTAGAGTATTCGATTTGGCCTGGATTGCAGTGTCAGCAGTATTGTTAGTTTAAAACTAGTCAATGATGGAAGTAGAAGTGATTTGTATAATAGCAATGCGACTATGCAGGCTTAAGGCTAGTTCGCACTAGGCCAGTATTTTAGTTAAGTAGCGAGTATTTTAGTAGCTAAACGTGTCTGAACACTATTTTTTTTAGTAATTTAGTCAAGTAGATTAGTAAGTAATTTAGTCGAGTCAATCCATTTTATTCTATTTTTCGCGGGCGAGTAGCACCTCCCACCACGCGTCCGCGCTACTGGCGCGCCGGCTAAACAAGTCCGACCCAGTCGAATTAGTCGAGTTTATTAGTGCTTCAAGCCCCAAGTGGTCGCACGCGACCGCGATAACAATACAAATCTATTGTGTCTCGTTTTTTCGAGGGATTAGTTACCGTCAAAATTATCCAACTTTCAGACATTCTCAATCTTTCGAAGTATTCTTTGGGATCTTCCAATGCTAATTCCTTCAGAAGAAAATTAGTAGCTCCTAGTTTATCCCTTCGATCGATCCATTTTCGTATGAGAACTTTATTAATTCGAGATAAAAATGTGCAAGGTGACATAATTTAAAATGTTATAAGCGTTCTCTGTGAAAATACAAAGAAAAAATACACCTTTTAAGCGTGATTACGTTTAGAAAATTTATACTTTATTACGCTTTAAGCTGTTCATCTTACAAAACATCACTCACTTGTGAGTGACTGTACTCGAACGAAGTGCGAACGATTTTGGGGCAGAAGCGAGAATTTTAGCTACTAAAATACTCGGTACTAAACTAAAATACTGGCCTAATGCGAACTAGCCTTTATAGATAGTGTAATTTTAGTAGTGTAACTGGTGAGTGTAACTTGGGTAGACTATACCTTTGTTCGTATCAAGCCCGTTTTATTTTGATAAGTTTTAGTGTTGTTAGTGAGGATTCATTAATATTTAAATGTCGAAGAAGTTAGTGTAGCTTAAGTAGAGTATTGATTTTATCTGAGCAGAGTATTGGAGCAGTCTTTTGTTATTAGTTTACGAAAGGAGTTAATGGCACTACAGGTGCTTATACCAATAGTTTAAGTGTAGCTTGAGTAGAGTTTTTGTGAGATTTGAGTAGAGGTATGAGAATCGGCTTGGTAGGTGGTTTACGTGTTTATGATAGTAAAGGTGCTGATATCAATAGTGTAAGTTTAGCTTGAGTAAGGTATTGGTGACATTTGGGCTGAGTATTAGAAGCGGCCTGGTGTTTTGTACCTATTCGCCTTTATTTGCTTTGATAAGTTTCAGTAAGGTGCTTATATCGGTAGTTTAGGTGTAGCTTGAGTAGAGCATTGGTGGCAGTTGAGTAGAGTATTTGAAGCAGTCTGGTGTATTGGTGTATGTGTTTATCATACTGCCGGTGCTATGGATAAGAGCATTGGTGTGTATTGAGCAGAGTATTAGGTGTAGCCTGGATTGCGGCATCAGTAGAATTATAGGTATTTTATATTTTATGAACATGCGTCCATGTTTTATCAAAATAATAATAGTGTATGGTGTATCTTGAGTAGAATTGGTGTGTATTGAGTGGAGTATTAGAAGCAGCCCGGTGTTTTGTGCTTATTCGCCTTTGTTATGCTTTGATAAGTTTTAGTAAGGTCGTTGAGTAGAGTATTTGAAGCAGTCTGGTGTACTGGTTTATGAAAGGTATTTTATAGTTATAATGAAATTACAGGTGCTTATGTTGATAGTGTAAGTACAGTAGAGTATTGGTGTGTATTGAGTGGAGTATTAGAAGCGGCCTGGATCGCAGCAGGCCGTACCCGGCTAGCGGCGGCGGTGGGTGCGCGGCGCGTTGGGGCCGCCGCTTGTAGAACTCCACCTCGTCCACGGTCCATACGGCCCCCTTCACATTCTCAACCCGCATGAAGCACTTGTGCAGCGACAGGTTGTGGCGCACCGCATTCTGTTTGTACTTGTCACTTGTTATATGCCCTATACTCAACACTATGGGGTAAAAATTACCCCAAACCTACCACTAATGCTAAAAATTAACTAATGAGATGGAATTTAACCCCATCTCTTTTTTAACAAAAGAGTATAAAAAGCCAACATTTGGTTACCTTACTCCAGTTTTACATCAAAGGCTGAATGTAAAGTGGAATTATTATTTCACAGTTTAATATGCTACGTAATAGATAAAGGGGTGCGAAATATACCTTCCACGTGGCAGCGTTTCGTCGGAAGTAGCAGAAGGTGCTTTGGAACCAGTTGTATATCTCGTTCAGTGTGAGCTGCTTGTCAGGAGATTCAATGATGGCCTAAAATTGGGGATAATATTTAATTTGCAAACGCAGATTAAAAGTCAACAAAAAACTCGGTCATCCCTAAAATACAATGGATTTTATTGAAACATCTCCTGCTGATTAGATATTTGTCACTATTTTTTTAAAAGCTATACTAAGAAGACATTTTGTAAGAAGACGAAGGGGTTCAGGGTAGAAAGAGTTTAAAGGTGTTAAAGCAGCATTATTAAACATCACGAGAAACTATGAACTTACTTACAAACTACGCATTTACCTGTCGAATCAAAGATGCATAGGTGAATGGAGGCCGAACATCCGCGCTCTTGTAGAACTCGCGGTTGCGTTGGATTTCTGTAAATTATTAAAATTATATTAGGTCCTGCAAGATCAAAAAAAATCAGCGACTATTGAGTGAAGCTATTTAAATTCAAATTCAAATTTAAAATTCTTTATTTGCACAAAACATGGTGACATTAGATGTTACAAACATTGATAGGTACCTACATGTTTTGCCTGTTTATGGCATGCAAATGTTTTTAGGATCTAAATTTATTTACCTTGTTGAACATCTAATCCAGCTCTTTCGAGCATATACGGAAGACCTTTGAGAAAATACGAGAGGTGAAATAATAATATGGATTTTGTAAATTGACATTTCTTATTTAAGATGTAATTATGGGATAATAGGTATAAAATAAATAAACAAGAACATACCACCAGCAATGGCGACGCCAGACTTGTCAGAAACACGACGTCTCACTGGGCCAGGTGAGGCACCTTCGCTGGCAGTACCTATAAAAACATCAATTAAAAATAAAATAAAACAGTAAAAGAGAAAATAAACTCAATGTATCATTAAATTTATTGCCTTTTCAGGCGCAGAACTTTATAAAAACAGAAAATAGACGAAAACATAACAAGGAGAAGACTTACCATGGTTATGCTTGTGATGGTGGTCTCTAGCAGCATGCAGGTGACGCATCATGGCGGCCAGGCGGTCGCGTTCCCGTCGAAGCTGCAGTTCTAGTTGAGCCACCACCTGCATTTGGACACGAGCCTGAGCTGCCGATCTGTCGTCGAGAGTGTGAGCGCCTTCCAGGTGCCTGAGAAATGGTTAAAGCGATGATGAAAACAATTATTGTAAAAAATTGCAGATGAATAGCCAATGGTTGCCGTTATTACCAAATACCACTGAAATTGATTACCAAACGTCTAAGAAATTAGGCTTTAGGCAAAAACCGACAAGTAGTAAGTTTTAGAGTAAGCTAAAGAAAAATTACTTGAGGAATGCTTGAAAATCTTCAGCCAATGCATCACAGCCGGGCCATTTGCAGACACCGCGACCAAACAGGGGATGCTCTTCTAACTCATTGCCCCATAGCATCAAACCTAGAAAAAAAGTAACTAGGTAACTAAAACCTAAGAAAGATGTTTTTCGTTTCTTATAATCAAAGTTGACATAACAAGGATGTTATTTCCCTAAAACTTTTAATAATATAAGTACCATCTACGAATACTTGGTAGAATAAATACAAGAATTACCATTAATTGTCATACCTGGCGGCGCGTTGGGTGGCACAGACAGTGGTCCGTGCATGAGGTACTGTCGCTGCACCGCCTGGAGCTGCTGCACGAGCTGCTGCTGTTGAGCTCCCAACTGTTGCTGGAGAGATCCTAAATGAAAAAAAAACAGTTACACCAAAATTGCTGGTATCTGTACTTTGTTCCGCATAAGATTGATAAGTTGACGGTTCAGTAGACCTAGGCATAGTGGTTTACCTGGTGAGCTATCTGGAGGCTGTAGATGAGACTGTGAGAGCAGATTGAGATTGATTTGCTCCTGAAGTCTTGACTGCTCCAACTGCCGCTTAGCCGCCTCCGAAGACATGTGCTTTAAAATTGAAAACAATTTATAATGAAGCCTCTGTAATGTACTTTAGTATAGAAGTGTTTGGCAGAACCTAAATCGGCTCCTATAAAGGTAGATGCAATAATACCTGTTTCTGCATCTGATGCTGGTGGAATAACCGCTGCTTCATCAACGCCTGCAACTGGGAGTGCTGATCGAGCAGCTGCATCGCCAGGAGGTCTGGAGCTACCAGCGGTAGTGGCGACCTAGGTGTGGTGCTACTGCCAGCTGGGGAAACCGGGGCTGGGCTGGATTGAGGTGACCCAGCCGATGGGGATGTTGGTGCCGATGCCTAAAAATATACCTTGTTGATTGATTGTTTGATGGTGTGAAAAAGTGTATTTTTACGGATCGACTAAGCCCTAGTGTTCTTAACGATACGTAATCGAGGTAGTGAATATTAATGTTGTAGCAAAGTAAACGTAGGTAAGAGATTGTAATAGAAGGAATAAATTATAAAATATAGGCTCCTGTGAATAAATTAAAAGGATCACTACTGGATTGAAAAAAGGAAGTTGTCGAAGAACACAAGTAAAAACAACATCAAAATATATACGAACTATATTTCCATTATGTATACCCACATTAATAACTTAAACAAACGTTTCTAATGTTGGTTTAGCTATGTTCGTTTGTGTACATTCTACTATTTGCTTGGTTATTTGTCTAGGCAGACTTATTAACTGATAAAATTGGTCAGATAAGCAGGATTAATTGCTGTTTGGTTCGGAAAATAGCAAATTGGTTCTACATTCATCGTCATTTTATAGCTTCAATAAATTTATTTGCTTTTAACGCGATAATGCCGTAAACGAATGGTTACTATGAACATAATTCTAAGGAAATCTTTATGAGGCGATTTTCTTGAAAAGCTTATGGATCCTGTTGTCAGTTGTAGACAAATATATAGTCAAAAGCCTCTTTGAAAACGAGCTTCGGCACGAATGTCACGACCTGACAGAAAACCAACGAAAAACAATGCTAGTTTTCCGTTTTGGTGGGTGAGGTAAACGGAGACCTAAGTTTCGATGAAGTTGTAACATGTGTTGTGATAGTCTATGGGCGGCGGTTACCGCTTATCACCTGACTCCTTTTTCTCATTTCATTAAAAATACTGTATAGGTATATATCTACTTCTTTTTGCGGGCTAGCTGCATCTTGAATATCTCTGGAAAGGTCTGTCAGTAAGTGTGCTGTTCTTGCTGTGGAATTGTCGACTCTATAATACTTGCCCTGGCAAGGGAGAGTGGTTCATTTTCGCGTGGTGGCGATCGTCTCGGTGGGGAGCTGCGTCGGCGCCGCCGCGCCGCCTCGCCCCACCTGCCGGACTCGTCTCTGTAGAAAAAGACTCATTTAAGGCCGTGCGCCCATTGCGACTTTATGTAGCGATGCAGTCGCGATACTGTCGCATATTTGCATCGATACAGTCGCGATGCAGTCGCTAGCTGTGTGTTTTGTATGGCGTTGCAAATGCGACTAACTTAGTAGTGACTAGTGATGTAGTCGTGCGCTTCATAGTCGCGCGACTGCATCGCTACTAAAAGTCGCAGTGGACGAAGGCCCTAAGACCTCTGGGTGCTTACTGCTTACTGCTCAAGCTGATCGCACATTTGTCAGCAACGAGCGCGTCGTATTATATTGTTTTTACCTTGGAAGTTGGGTTCAATTTTTTGTTAAAAAATAATAATTTTACTCTTTTTAGTTATCTACAAGACCACAAGGCTTTATGCGTAGTTAACCACTACGAACGTTAACTATTCACATTATACTACTGTAAGCGAAATTGTGGTAAATGCTTGCAGTAATCTAAGCGATGCTGAAATTTCCAAGCTTTTATGTTTAAGGGTTCAGGAGTTCTGTTCAGTGCCTTTGGATCCAGACACATCTTCATATGAAATTTCACTTATTTGTTACATATTTTTGAGTTACTAGAAACAAAATCTTAACCACGATGTTTATTTATTTATTTATTTAAAACACTTTATGCAAATATTTACATGGGCGGGCTTAATGCCTTGTGGCATTCTCTACCAGCCAACCTTAGGGTGATGATGAAAGTGTAAAATAGGCGCATTCTAAAACAGAATTGGTGATATGAAATAAATAGTTATATACGATGTGTGTTTTTATAAATTTCAATAATTTTCCTCGATTGCTTATAAATCTCATCATCAGATCATCACCTTCGTAATCATTGTACCAAATCGGTCCACAAACAGCGGAATAATGATCAAAGACATCTGTTTCGATGTAAAATACTATGAAAAACACTAATAATACTAATAATAGAGTCAAAATGTAATGTTGCAAGGTGAAAGGGTAGTGAAGATGATGATGATTAATCTAATGTACCATTAGCATATGCCTTCAATTCTTAAACCAACGTCGAAACCCTCAAACATTTATCTATGAGGAGGCCGGAGATCAGCTGTTCACCACCTTCGAACCATGGTATATCTTGGTAATCTAACTTTTTGGTAAAATTTACTTCAGGAATACTTCATATACATCCAAAATCACTATAATATATTTCCATTTAAATTGAAATACTCGAGTTTAGATGAATCGAAATACACAATATCATCCAGATAAATTTCAGTATAAATAGCGAGGATTCCCTCGATTACTTATGGATCCCATCATCAAGTCACATTTTTTATGAATATGGTACCACATTCGGATTATAGCCTATACAATAGCGAAAAAATCTTGAAAATCGGTCCACAAACGGCGAAGTGATCGTTGAACATACAAAAAAAATATAAACAGACGAACATAATATTATAACCTCCTCCTTTTTGGAAGTCGGTTAAAAATGCGGCGCGTTCGGCGCGTGCGCGCTGATAAATGAGCGATCACCTTTATATTGCATAGTCAAAGCATAGTCATATTGCATTCACTAGTTTCGGCAGCGAAGTTAAATAATATAAAAAATGTATGAGATTTGAAACAGCGCTTCGTCAAGTATCATAAGCGCTTGCGATGTGTTAAGTTAGTATAATATCTAACATCGCTATCAAAACAGGCGAATGCAAGTCGACTTAGTATTTTTTACAGTAAGTCTCTTTTTCAGGACGTTTATATACAAATACAAATACAAATCTTTAACTGTCATAAATGTCATAAATGACATTTTATACGTGGGAGAGCCATGCTTCGGCACGAATGGGCCGGCTCGACCGGAGAAATACCACGTTCTTAAAGAAAACCGGCGTGAAACAGCGCTTGCGCTGTGTTTCGCCGAGTGAGTGAGTTTACCGGAGGCCCAATCCCCTACCCTATTCCCTTCCCTACCCTCCCCTATTCCCTTCCCTTCCCATCCCTACCCTCCCCTATTCCCTTCCCTTCCCTACCCTCCCCTATTCCCTTCCCTTCCCATCCCTACCCTCCCCTATTACCCTATTCCCCCTTAAAAGGCCGGCAACGCACTTGCAGCTCTTCTGATGCTGCGAGTGTCCATGGGCGACGGAAGTTGCTTTCCATCAGGTGACCCGTTTGCTCGTTTGCCCCCTTATTTCATAAAAAAAAAATGAATTTACAATATTTTAAAAAGTAGCAGTCCCCCAAACTAGGCGCAGCCTGTGCTATTATGGGGGAATTTTTACCGAATTACAATAAAATGAGTACGGCTAAACAAACATAAATAACAAAATTAACATAAATATTCTGTGTGTGTGTGTGTGTGTGTGTGTGTGTGTGTGTGTGTGTGTGTGTGTGTGTGTGTAAAGACATACACACACAGAGTAGAGTATGTCTTATGAGTTATGACTGAAATGAAGGACAGTTCCTCTATATTGTCGATATAAACGTCCTGAACAAGATCTTACAGAGCTACAATAGTCCAACCGACTAACTCTTCTTCAGGGGAATATCCTAAGAAATCTAAACTAGGTACGTTGAAAGTGAGGGTTTGTAAAAATAAGATTGACGTTAGTGAAAGCACTGCGTCATAAAATCAGCCCATGAGGAAAAAGTGTACCATAACATAATGATATTGAAACAGGTGAAATACAGTCTGGAGGAGACATGTGGCATAAGGTCACGTTTAAAGTGACTCTATGTATATCTATATCTCACAGACCTATATATAGTTTATCTATGTACCAAATGCCAATTGATTGTCAAATTATTGTTGGTACTCATTAATAAACACGCATTTTCCATAACTTTCTTACGTCTGCCAGTCATAATAAAATATCGTAAGGAACCCGCACACGGCTGGTCCTAGATGCATAGACCTGTTAATTTCTTAGCTGTTCTGGATTTAGCCGCCTATATTGCGAGAATACGATAATTTTTGGGCAATACGGACAAATTAAAACCTGTCCCAGGCATCACAGTATTTGAAGAGTGGTTATTTTCTGCAGTAGACCCACGCGACACTTCTTTCCCATAGCACGTGCTTTCATATCCATACTAATATTATAAATGTGAAAATGCGTCTGTCTGTCTTTTACCTCTTCACAGCCAAACCGCTGAACCGATTTTGCTGAAATTTGGTATGGAGATACTTTGAGTCTCGGTAAAGGACATAATATGATACTTTTTATCCCGGAAAATGTAGGTTCCCGCGCGATAAACTAATTTTGGCTCAACGGAGTTGCGGGCGTCATCTAGTAAATAATATTTGGCAGCGTCATGTCGCGTCGCTGCTGCTGCCGCTGCCGCATAGTGCAGTTTCAATCACGACTTACCTGTCCAAACAGCGGTCCAGTTCGAATGAGTTAAGAGGCGGCGGCTTGGCTGCACCACCCGGGCTTGTGTTCAGTGCCGGCTCGGGACCCTGAGGACAAAAACGTGGAGTTAGTGAAGAAGACACCAATTGCATTACTTCAGATTTTTATTCACATCGATAGTACACAGCTCTATTTCGTCTACATCACATCTGCCTTGGTGACAGCTCATGTTATCTACCTAGTCTACTGTATAACTAGATTTTACAGTTAGTCCTTAAAATATTACACAACTTTGGAGGTTAGTCACTGGGAGATTCTTCTGACTAACCCATAAAGTACCATAAAGTTATTGTATCATCAATCATCATGTAACGTATTTTTCCAAATAATATGTAATATCTGTGTAGTATAATTATAGTCTTTTAGCAAATATAGACAAAAAAGTTTAAAAAAAAAATCGTCCCTTCGAAATTTATTAATTTGACGATAAGTCGATATAAAATCTATAGACAAAACTAGGGGAAATTATTATTTTAGCAGTCTACGTAGAAAATATACAGTACATTTGTTCACATTTTGTTAAACCGTGCACCTACTGATTTGATTTTAATAAAACAGAAAATTCAGACGAACATATAACCTCCTTCTTGTTTGAAGTCGGTCAAAAAAGTAGGCCTACTACGAAACTGTTTTGAGACTCAAACAATCGGACGAGAATGCCGCGTCCTGCTCTAACAACGTCATTTCACGTTTGTTAGAGTAGGGACGCGGCATTCTCGTCCGATTGTTTGAGTCTCAAAACAGTTTCATGGTACAAGGCAAGGTTCGATGTAGATTCGTAACAATGTCATAATAATATGTATGTAACATGGTGTAGCTCATTCCAGTTCTAAGCTCTATTAATCTTATATATAAAATTCTCGTGTCACAATGTTAGTTCCCGTACTCCTCCGAAACGGCTTTACTGATTTTCACCAAATTTTATATATGCATATTCAGTAGATTTGAGAATCGGCTACTGTCTACTTTTTATATTGATAAGTGCATTTGTTCAATAAATAATAGTAGATTATTACAACTCGAGACTGACGGCGACCATTGTTTGTGCGACGGGAAAGCGATGGACGTTGCCATGGTGCCATACTTACTTAGGTTAGTCACTTCAATAAAATAATATGGGCGAAATACTTTATATGGCAAAACAACGTTTGCTGGGACAGCTAGTCTTCATATATAAAATTCTCGTGTCACAATGTTAGTTACCGTACTCCTCCGAAACGGCTTTACTGATTTTTACTAAATTTTATATGCATATTCAGTAGGTCTGAGAATCGGCTACTGGCTACTTTTTATATTGATAAGTGCATTTGTTGAATAAAATATAATAGTAAATTATTACAACTCGAGACTGACGGCGACCATTGTTTGCGCGACGGGATAGCGATGGACGTTGCCATGGTGCCATACGTCTTATTTAGTCACTTCAATAAAATAATATGGGCGAAATACTTTATATGGCAAAACAACGTTTGACGGGACAGCTAGTTATTATATAGAAAATCCAATGATATTCAGAAAATCAGTCAAAAATCGTGTCAGTTTTTGACCGGCCAGTATCAAGTTAGCGTTAAGTCAACAACACTCAATATAACATATTGACTTATTTTTATTACGTCTGGCGAGTGCCGCTTAATGTGCTTTTGGTTTAAGGTTGTCACTTAACAACAGATTAGATAAAATAAAATTTGAACTGTACTCGAAGAGTAGATAATTAGGTAATAAAATATTGTGTTAGTTTACTGCTTAAAGCTTAAAGTCAGCTTAGATACAATATTTTGGCGAACAGTACTAAAACACTTATAATAAACACTTTCTAATGTGAGATGTTTTTACAAAGTTTCGCCAATTTTAAGTAATTTTTTAGGCCAGGCATAACAAAAATGTTGAATTCGTTGCATCTTTGAAAGAAGTTTTCTTTTTTAATATCATGTAGCAGTTTGTTCAACCCTAATTAAAATTAGAAACAGTGTACTGCAGCACTGTATCGTATTATAATCATGCGCAGTATGTGTATCATACAGTAAAGTAACTCGGAGACGCTGATGCGCGTAACTTAATTTTTTTTGCTACTCAAAGTTACCTAAAATTACGCTATGTACGTGCGATTCGGCCAACCTAGCACGCTCGGTCCAAGGATCAAAATCTAGATAATCAGTAATCAATGATCACTATTTCGTCTTTTATTTCAAACTAGCTGACCCGACAGACGTTGTCCTGTCTTAACGATGATTATTTAATTCGAATTGGTATAATTAGGAAAAAAAGTAGATTAAAATTAGTATCTCTATGCCAAACATCAAAATAGATTAAATAATTTAGGCAAAAATCATAAAAGTTTATTGTGCGGGAATCGTACATTTTCCAGGATAAATAGTTTCCCTTGTTCTTTCCCGAGACTCAAAGTATCTCCATAACAAATTTAATCAAAATAGATTGAATAGTTTAGGCGAAAATCATAAAAGTTTATTGCGCGGGAACCGTACATTTTCCGGAACAAAAAGTATCCCTTGTCCTTTCCGGAGACTCAAAGTATCTCCATACCAAATTTCATCAAAATAGATTGAATAGTTTAGGCGAAAATCATAAAAGTTTATTGTGCGGGAACCGTACATTTTCCGGGACAAAAAGTATCCCTTGTCCTTTCCCAAGTCTCAAAGTATCTCCATACCAAATTTCATCAAAATATATTGAATAGCTTACGCTCAAATCATAAAAGTATGTTGTGCAGTAACCGTACATTTTTCCGGGACAAAATGTATCCTATGTTCTTTTCCGGGACTCAAAGTTTCTCTCCACCAATTTTCAGCCAAATCTGTTCTGCCGTTCTTGAGTTATAAGTGGTGTAACTAACACGACTTTCTTTTATATATATATATATAGATTGAAGTCTTTTTACCATTCGTGACTCCAACAACATCGGACCCGCGCCAAATTTCAAGCTGCTGCCGCGCCCCCATGCCTACTCTAGCCACAGAATACATATTAGTACAAGTACTCTTTTTTTTTTTAAGACGGAAAATTCTTAAGCAAGCATCCCCGGCAGCACTTGGGAAGGACCACCGGGGTATGTGGGACTCGCTGCGGCCGAGAAGATGGTAAGTTGGCCGCAGCTCTACCCACTAAAACCCGTCCGTGCCTTCTCCTCCGCTTTGTGCTGGGCCGCTGGACCCGTCTGAGACGAAAACTGCAGCGGCCCAGTACAAGTACTCTAGCATGAAGAAGGTGTACTCTATATTGTTTATATTGTGGACTGTGGTCCATGTTTGCCGTATGAGCTCACGGTGTTATTATGTCGCTATGTCAACATAGGACCAACAAGTGCTCAATGTAAACTATGTCATACTGTTATTTTTCTATCCGTCCACTGTTTACACACTAACTGGGCCAGGCAAATGATACACGAAGGAGCTATCGACCGTACATCTTAAAACTTTAACTTTTTTAATTTACCGAGTGTTAATAAAATAGTAGTTAACACAACTACATAGGTACCTATCTATAATTTAATACCTACGGTTAATTACAAAGAAATGTCGATTACTAAATTAATGTGCTATTGCATTTCTTTACTGCGTAGTTGATATATGAATTTCAACTGGATAGTATTATAGACGCCCATAATAATGAGATCAGATCAAGATGCATTCAAGTATTCAATTTAAAAGTTCAGACTTCAGAGCCATTAATATCTCTACAAATAATTATGTTACGACTTAGGCCGGCCGCATACATACGTTTTCCATATGCGATTTCCGAATTAGTTTTCTGTATTCGGAAATCTGAATGCGTGGAATTAGTAGCATATACATTAACTGCCGCACACGTTCGTTTTTCTTCGTACTGAGAAAAACGAACGAATTCAGCACGTACGTTTCAAGTGCAAGTCGGCGCGTTTGCGCGGGAAATAAACGACTGTTTGCGCTAGTCTCAAGGAAATCCGAATATGGAAAACAAATTTGGAAATCGAATACGAAAAACGTGCGTTTCTGGCCAGCCTTATATCGTAAGTAGTAAGATTAGTATCTAAGTTGATGATAATATGGCTGTAGTTTACTAGTGCTAAGAATATAGTGAATCATCAGTTGAAATGTACCTACTAAATTAGACTAACTGCATAAATATAAAGGTCACATTTTTGCAGCAAGCGCGAACACTTTTTTTTAATTCGCACTCCTAGTAACAGAACCAAGTAGAAATAAATATAAACATATTGGAAATACAAAATATAAACAGTTGGAGATAAGGCTAGACATCAGATATACTGCTCACGAACACGCGGTAAACAATAACATCATATTATTATATGGAGCACGTATGTAAATAGTTTGTATATTGTATAAATACGTGACTATCGGGTGCCTTTCGGAGAATGTCAAATCGCAAATCTGTTGCACGGTACCCAAATTCTAACTCCTCCGTGGTCCAGTGGTTTAGAGCGCGGCTCTTGACTCGGAGGTCGTGGGTTCGATTCCCGCGTTGGAAACATGTTATTTCCAAGTTTGGTTAGGACAATGCAGGCTGATCACCTGATTGTCTGACAAGTAAGATGATCCATACGTCGGAACTCGGATGGGTATATAAAAAGTCGGACCTGCGCGCCGTAGGTCCGACCGACAGGCGCAGGCTGCGCCTAATCTCTCGCCAATCGTGTCGGTCTTCCGTCCCACTGGGTTATGAGAGTAAAGGAATAGAGAGTGCTCGTGTGTACTGCGCACACGCTTTGGCACTATAAAATTACTCCTGCGTAACTGGGCTGGTTTCAATGAAACCGGCCACCGTCACCGAAACCGGTGTGGGAGTTATTATTATTATTACCCAAATTCTACAATTTTAACACAATATTAACGCAACTCTACCCTGTTCAGTCTAAACTCTAATCCGTTTAAAAAAATTAGGCCTTTGCATCCGTTGTGGATGATTTATACAGTATTTTCAGAGCGAAGTAACCACTCATCAAATACTGTAGTGCCTGGGACAAGATTTAAATGTCCGTATGGATGCCCAAGCACACACGGCATTCTCGCAACATAGTCGGCCTAGTCCAGAGGAAGAACTAGTCAATAAGTCTGAGACCAACCATGTGCGGGTTTCCTCACGATGTTTTCCTTCACCGTACGAGCGTCCGTATTATGTACTTGAGATCAGAAAATGTCTCATTGGTACACGCCTCCACCCGGGATCGAACCTGCACCCTCTACGAGTGCGAACCAAAGGTCTACCTATTAGTATCCGTTCCGTTCCGTTAATATCCGTTAATACGTTTAAAGCAAACTACAAAATTGCCAAAAAAAATTTTTGTCGCATTCTTATTGCGGTCACGCTGCAGTTCAAATATTTACTGAAATGGACTAGAATAGGAATCAGATCTGTGTAAGATAGTGATTGGTGACAGCCGTGACTGGACTGCATTGGCTAGCTTTGTATCGCATCGCGTATCATGGCAACTGCGATGCGTTAATTTAAATCCCATACATTTTGGATTAATTTGAATTTTTTTTAATTAATTTTAGTCCATATTTACGGCCGTTTTCAATAACGTATCTACGATTAAAGATAGATTATAGCTATCCTCGATCAACAGTAATAACTGCTATCCGTAATTTGCGTTTCACAATCAACACCTATCTAATTATCTATCCTTGCCCAAACCCTTTTCCTTGCCTAATGCCTTTATAACGAATACCCAGAGAAGTTACAAGTGAAAATATGAAATCCTACGATGTTGTGACTTGTGAGTGGAGTTCCTCATCCAAGAAATCCTTATTTCTCACTCTCTTATTCTTTTGTAACTGAACTTTGTTTCATACCGTTTTTAGGGTTCCGTATCCAACAAGGAACCCTTATAGGTTCGGTCTGTCCGTCCGTCTGTCTGTCCGTCTGTCCGCCTGTCTGTCCGCGGTTTTGCTCAGAGGCCTACAAATCTGTAATTCGGCATAAATGCATATATTAATGATGCCGACATAATGGATATATCTTTAAAAAATATATGCTACCTACAAAATAATCACACGGGGATGATTATTTTGTAATTTGTTCGCGTCCACCCCGCCGTGTGGGGTGTCGTTAGATAGATTTTTTGAAAATATTACGAGTATTCAAAGATAATTTTCCGATTTAGGGATCCATTTGTGACATATGAAGTTTTAAAGTGGAAAAAATCGTTAGAGTCAGTACCACCCTTCTACCAGCTAAACGGTTGCTTCTGGAAATGTGAAAAAATTCACGGGAGTAGGAAATATGCTGAATTTAAAAGGAAAACTATCACGGCTAAGAAGACTTCATAAGTTATTGAGTAATAGTCGATCAACTAAAAAAAATTATTCGGTGAAGTATAAAGGAACTTTTCGTTCAAATTCCTTTGAACATAACTGAGACGATGTTGATAGTAGTGTAAAATACGTTGTAAATGTACATTCATTGACCAAACAAAAATTATCAAAAACTAGCGGTACTGCGGAATCCTATATTGCGCGTGGCTCGATACGCCCTCGGCCGATTTTTGTATGAGGCCTATTTGTGCCAGAGGCGATGATGATGATGAATTGAATGTTTAATTATTGGGTTTCAATGTTTTGGTCTTTTTATGTGAAGTATAACTGTAGTGGGCATACTGCAACAATAACAAAGGTTTGTTATTAAACGATAAACTTTATTTACACCTGCCTGTGTAATTAATTACACTGAATCACGGCGTTTGTTTTGTGAAATTGAACTCTGGGTGAAGGTGTTACAGTTTAGAATTGCTTACACGTAAATTCAGCAGCTAAATATGTCATACTCCACGCACGAGCTCCGAAGAATCAGGGGCTGAGAAGAAAAAGAGAGAAGGAGTAGGCCCTTGCAGATCGACTGTCGCAAAATACTTCCGAAATATTTCTTATAATTCCTCGGAAGTCCTCAGAAGAACTCTATAATATTCTCAATTTTGCAGTGAATCTGTACGAATACCGAAGTCCGAAACGTTTGACTTGAGCCTTCTACTACTTTGGTATGGTGATACTTTGAGTGCTGGGAAAGTACATAGGATACTTTTTATCCCGGAAAATGTTCAGTTCCCACACGTTAAACTAATTTTGGTGCAACGGAGTTGCGGGCTTCATCTAGTAATTTTATACGTTCACACTGTTAAGGGTGGGTTGCACCAACTTACTTTAACTATAACTTTAACCATAACAAAATGTCAAATGAACTGTCAAATCCCTAGTAAAAGTCCGTAATGGACGCCATATTTGACGATAACCTTTAACCTTAACTATAACTACGCCTCTGGTGCAACCCACCCTAAGTGTACGAATGTACAAAACATTAATGTCAATTTCACCAATGCCTGTTACAGCCTGAAAGTATGAATTGATAAATCAACACTTTGGTGAATTTAGACAAAGTATGTACATTGTACAGTCTGCTGTGCAAGAACTAAGCTTACGCTAGCTAAAAAACTTACCTGTCTCACAGCATACAACATCGTCGATTCTTCCTTTTTCTCCAACACAATTAACTATTATTTCAAATATTATTCACCAGTAATTACAAAATATCACCAAATATTATTCCCATGATATAATTACACTAGCTATCACCATTATGTCTGAAATTTTCATCGCTTTTTAGTATTGGAGACTGAAACTTCACATACAGGATGTAACAAAACATAGTGATAATACTTAAGGGTGTGTACGTGTCTCATATTTGATTTTTTTTGTGATTTGTATGGACAAGTGCCCCAGCGCGGCGTTATGTATTTGCCCATAAAATGTAAAATAAATAATAGTTTAAAAAAAACTTCTTTATTTTTATTTTTTCAAAAATTTTAACAAATTATTCCATTGTCATTGGCTCTTAATACGTATGCAAAGTTTAGAATTAGACTACTGGAGATAGGTAAAAATCGTGCTCAAAGATTCCGTTGCATACATACATCCCAAGCTAATAAAAGTGTGTTAAAAAGGTACAGGTACTGGGACTTTCACAGTATACATACGTACCTACCCTAAAGTATTATCACTTTGTTTTGTTACATCCTGTAGAATGTTGTATGAAATTTTGATATAATATTTTAATATTATGCAGTTTTGTATATCATCTTGCCTCGTGGTTATGAGTTATGACCATAATCATCTGTGATATAATGCAACAGATAACAGTTAGTTTAGGAAAAATATTTTCAAAATTAACAGTAAATCCATTATTTAAATCCAATATTTAATTAAGTAGGTCAATAATAATTCCTAAATTAGCAGTGTAAGTAAGTATATTTCAGTTTGGAATGGAACAATTATGTAGTATAAGGTCGATAACTTTAAAGTGAATAAATAAAAACAATTATAAAATAATACAATAGTTAAGTATAATTTTTATTACCAGATTCTGGGAGTTAAGTTCAAGAAAGAAAAGGCTAAGCTCGGAATAACTGTTATTGACTCTGACTTGATGTTTTGGCTCGTGGATGTAAAATAGAAATACGTAGCTCTAACTGCCGCACTCAAATACGAATATTAATTATTTAAATGTAATTAAATAAAGATTTTGACATAAGCCCCATACATTATCTGTCAAACTCTTCATTTTCAAATCTTTATTGTTCAAGACCTTGCATTAAATTAAGAATATTTAAAAAATATGGACCACTTCTACTTCTTCCAGAGGACAAAAACTTCGAAGCCAATAATTTATTACTTTTTGTATTATTTGATGTAACCTTAACTATAAACAATGTAGGTCACTTGTTCGAACAATCTACACGACCGTCGTGGCCAAATTAGTGTCTAGCCAAAACAAGGTTAATTAACAAATTGTCTAGATACGGTTTGTAATGACGTTAACTTCTAGGTTTTGTAATAACGTAAGCTTCTCGCAATCTTCTAGGCATTCATAAATAATAATTATGTATGTACTATGTATATTACATACAAAAAAGGCTGATTGACAGATCAACGCACCTAGGCTAAATCTTTAGAACTAAAAAGGTAAAATTTTACACATGCATTTCTTTGAACAAATTACTTAATAGGTGAAAAGATTCTGTCAGAGTTAAATTCAATTTTAGAGTATAGTTTTATTTTTTATTTTTTTATTCCTAATAAAATGCAGGTTTTGATGTTGGTCCACTAAGAAAGTGATTTTCAAAATTTCACCCCTTTTTTGTTTTGTCAAAGTTTACATGCCAGAAATACAGCTATTAAGCCTTTTGACATAAGATCTATTTCGTCTATCCTAATTCCTTAATATGGGAAAGATCAAAATACTACGAAACCATATTAATATTATATGATGGTACCCAATGGTTTAACGGTCTTAACGGTCCACTATGGAAAATGGTAGAACTAGAGCATATCATAAATGGTTTTTAAAAATATCACAATTTGAATGAAATATTTATTGCATTCGATACTCTAATACCCAAATAATCCTAATCAGACTTTTTTTGTACTAAAACTGCATATTTTTTTTTTTCATAGGTTGAAGTAAGTTTAAGTTAAGTTTTTTATACGTGGGAGAGCCATGCTTCGGCACGAATGGGCCGACTCGACCGGAGAAATACCACGTTCTCACAGAAAACCGGCGTGAAATAGCGCTTGCGCTGTGTTTCGCTGAGTGAGTGAGTTTACCGGAGGCCCAATCCCCTGCCCTATTCCCTTCCCTACCCTCCCCTATTCCCTTCTCTTCCCATCCCTACCCTCCCTTATTACCCTATTCCCTCTTAAAAGTCCGGCAACGCACTTGAAGCTCTTCTGATGCTGCTAGTGTCCATGGGCGACGGAAGTTGCTTTCCATCAGGTGACCCGTTTACTCGTTTGCCCCCTTTATTTCATAAAAAAAAAAGTTGAAGTAGCGGATGGCTCATTCAAATTCACAATATTCATTTGAATTATGACGTGTATGCACACGTCATAATTCAAATGAATATTGTGAAAAAAGTATTTTTAAAATGTATAAAATCGCATGCATGTGCTAGCATGCGATTTTATACATTTTTAAAAATGATATTTTATGTTCTTAATAATGAGCTATTAACTTTTTTTAATATGCTTTTTATTTTTGAGTAAGTACTTAAAAATTGACATAGTTACCCTATTTTTCACTTTTTTACCCTCGAAGGTACATTTACCCACGTCTCCCCACGCGCAACTTTATGTTATTTGATAGCCTAACTATTCATAAATGAAAAATTAAAAAAAAACAGCTGCGGAAGTTTGCGGCCCTGGAAGTTATGGGAAAAAATGTGATAGAGGTCGGAGTAGATAATTCGGTAACTTTTGCGGTTACTGCTGACATAGTTTACAAAAACAATATTAACCACAATATTTTGATAGCAATAGCTTATCATCTATTTTGCACTCGTCCTGCGTGAGTAAATATGCATAACATTGATATTAGTAGGTACGTATTTCATATCTAAAAAACCGGTATATAAGGGGAAGCAAATACCTTCAAATTGCACACTTCAGCGTGTATTTCATATTAAGTGACACTTATTTAAATTGGTTATTTCCATTAAAATGTCAACTTTCAACTGTACTAAGGGCGATTTCATCATTCCCTATATCGAGCGTGGCAGAACCTTGGAATCGTTGTCCACAGTTCTACAGCAAACATTAAATGTTTCTGAAAACAACTTGTGTTTTGTAATTGGTGACATTCAAAGACATATTCTGCCTTCTTTCAATAAGCGCTGGGCTCAAGCATCACGGAAAATGGACAAATTTATTCGGAATAATACAAGCTGGCTGGAGTCAGGATATTCAGTACAGTTTCCGGAGTCTGAAGCACATTCACTGCCATCAACTTCTGGTGAACGAGGAAGACCGAGCATTGCTTATGGAGACTCCTCAGAATCAACAAAGAAAAGGAAAAACACTCTTTTACTGGAAGAATATGGGTTTGAGCACATTTGTAACGCATTTTTGCAAGGACTGCGGGCCTTAGGTGAGTATGCAGAGGCTCATCTTGTTAAAAAGCTAAGAAACTCTGAGAGCGAAAAGAAAAAGTTTTCTCAAATATGTGGAAAGAGTCAAACCAAATGAAGATTTTATCTAATACAGAAGCATTGAGTGCTTTTATGGATTTGGATCAAACTAAAGCAATATATGTACCTAAGAAATTTAACCAACGAAAGAAAGTGTACAATGTTTCCCTCATATTACAAAATACAAGAAATAAAACAAACTTGTTATCCACCATCTTCTTCAATCGAAATCACAAATACTTATGCTAAAGTGATTAATATACAAGACTTACTGGACCACACAGTAGTCAGAATTTTAAAAATTGATTCAGTTTTCCAAGAACAACACAGAAATTTAATCCTTTACTGTAAATGGGGATGTGATGGTTCATCTGGCCAAAGTCAATACAAGCAGAAACTGCCAGAAGAATCGGAAACTATTTCAGATGCCCATCTGTTCGTCACTTCATTAGTCCCCATTAGATTAATTGATGACATCTCAAAGGCCATTATTTGGCAAAATCCAGTACCTACATCTGTTCGTTATTGTAGACCCATTTCTATTGAATTTTGTAAAGAAACTCCTAAAAAAACTAAGGCAGTTGTAGACGAAATTACCAGACAAATTGAATCTTTACGCCCGTCATTAATAAACAAAGATGGTGTTGCAGTAAATGTGAAGCACGAACTTTTTCTAACAATGATTGATGGTAAGGTGGCTCAGGTCCTAACAGAAACTCCATCGGGTTCTACGTGCACGATATGTGGGGCTACTCCTCGACTTATAAATGACCAATTAAAAGTGACTGCTAGACCTGAAAATGTAAGTGCTTACCAATATGGATTATCCACATCGCATGCTTGGATTCGCAGCATGGAAATGGTATTACACATTTGCTACAAGCTTGAATTTAAGACTTGGTCTGCTACAACAGAAGAAAAAAAGAAATTGAAGAAAGAAACGAAGGAATTTGTTCAAAAACGTTTCAGGGAAGAGCTAGGATTAATTATCGACAAACCTCGTCAAGTAAATGGAAACTCAAGTGATGGAAATACAGCACGAAGGTTCTTTTACAATTACCTACACTTGCTAGGCGAACATAACAGGTGTTGATGAAACATTGATTAAACGCTTGTATATTATTTTACAAGCTCTATCTTCTGGAATGATGATCGATCCCGAAAAATTTGGAGTTTATGCCTCAGAAACTGCGCCAATTTATGTTAGTAACTATGATGCCATCCTCCGTGCACAAATTACTTATACACGGAGAAAGCGTGATCAGACATTTTTCTGTTCTTCCTATTGGGCAACTGTCGGAAGATGCACAAGAGTCGCGCAATAAAGACTACAGAAATATGCGCCTGCACCATGCCAGAAAATGTTGCCGTATAGCTACAAATGAAGACGTATTTAAAACGCTTCTATATACTTCAGATCCATACATTTCAAGTTTATGAAAACCTTATGTGAGAAATGTGAAGGATCTTGATGAAGAGGCACTAAGTCTTTTGAAGGTAATCCTACATTTACACCGGAAGTAATTTTAGTTAGGAATAGAGAGGATAATAATAATTAGATGTAAAATTATAAGTAACTAAAACCTAGTTATATAAAACCAATAATATTATAAGATTTGTCTAATCTGAGATGAATTAGTTTGGTGTGAGGTATAGATAGATACTATACGATTTTATAATTTTATGTATTTTATTATGCTTGTGTGATAAGTAATTGTTTAAGTTTTCTTAATTTTACTCATATTAGTACTTATTCATAAAAAATAAACATATAACTAATCGTATTACTTTTTTTCTCTTTTCTTTTTTTTTGACCTAAAATAAATATGTATACATTGAAAAAAAATACAAAAATTGATTATTTTTTAAATCTTTGTATATCACTGTATACATATTTTACCAAATCTCAATACAATACGATGAAAATCCTTGAAGTTACAGATTTTTCATCCGATATGGACCCAAATTTTCCACTGTCGCGGTCCGTCGAAGTTAGACAACCAAAAATTAGGTAAATACAAAAAAAAAACAAGCTCAGCACCATAACATACTAAAAATATTTTATCAATATAAATATTTCGCCTATTTCTAATTTGAATATAAATACAATTGATGAACTCTATAATATTATTTCAGTGCAGTAGCTCTTCAATGATACGAAAATTATGATCAGTGCAAAAATAATACATTGTGATTGAAAAGGATAGAGGTGTAAAATCAGGTTTCAGGACTAATCTCCGAGTAACATATTATAGACAATAATTATTATAATAGTAATAATCCTAAGTAGATACTACATCAAATAAAACAATATGGAATAAAAATCTAATAAAATAATAATAATGCATTTTGGTACCTACCGCATATTATGTTCGACTTGTTTAAACTTCGATTATAAAAACATATTCATAACGATACCACAGAATACATATTATAAGTACAAGTAACGATACTTGTTAATAAATATCTAAAGCGAAGTCCAGAATTGGCTGTAAAATAATATAAAACGAAACTTTGATTTTAAAAGCGCGTAATAAAGTTATGAATTATGAAAAGCTTCGAGCTTTCGCATGATAAGCTCCGGCCCTGCCCACTCAAAAGCGCCGGCTAGGCGGCTTGTGGGCGGCGCCCGCTGAAAAGTGACACGCCCAGCCGCTAAAGAGAGACGCCTTATGTCTCTTTCATCCCTACCTACATCTAGAGAAATGGCCTCAAAGATAGTTGGAGCTTATGTATAGGTATATAGATTTCCGACAATGGTGATACGGTAGTGAAGAATAAAGTACCAAAACCCAATATTGTAGAGGTTTCCGGCTAAAATATTTTTTGACTATGATAAAGCGCAAAGGAATTGACATAATTTTAGCAGGCTATATCATAATATACCTATTATGTCCTCTCCCGTGGTCAACTCTATATCTTTGCCAATTTTCATCTTTGAAAAAACATTTTTGAATTGTTTGGTGTGTTATAAATTATATATCTGTATTCTGTCTTTAACCTTTAAGCCTTGTAGGGTTTCTGTGGATAACTTAAGCCAAAAAATAATATTGTAAAACTAAAATATAAAATAAATTAGATTTGTTGAATGAGTACGTATGCTGATGGATTGTTATTTAACAAAATTATTTCGGTAATTTTTAATTTGATGTCAAAAGACAGGCTATGACCCAAAAGTAAAATGTAACACGATTACATAATAAAGGATGCTGTTTAGAATTTGTGTATCATCCCACAAAAAAATTACGTATTGAGTTATGAATGCAGATATGTATGTTCTTTAGATCATTTAAAAAAAGACTGCATTCATAATTATTATGAATAATAAGTTGAATTCAATTACTATAATAAGTTGAATTCAAAAAAAAAAATGTGGGTTAGTACACAAATGCTTGACTGCGACCAATTAAGATAGATGCAACTCTGCAATAGTATTTGATATTTCTGGCGAACCAACTTTAATATCCTAGGGGTCGGCATCGTAAGAGGCGCGTGTGCGAAATTTCACATTTGTAGATTATTTTTTCTGTACAATGAAGATATGATTGGAAAAATAAAGTTATCCACCGAAATATTAACCAAAATCATTATTACAACAAAAATAGTGTTAAAAATATTTTTATTAGAATGAACTCCATAAAATATGATTTGATCAACTATTCTTATTATGGTGGCATTATATGGTGACATTATACAATTAATTTGATCATAAATAAAATAAAAAATATAGTGTAATTTTTAATTCATGCCTTAGATTGTACTCACATTGTTTATTATATCAATACATATTACGATCATGATGAAACAAAATATACGAGAGAAAGAATTCGTTATAAATTCGTGATAAATATCAATTGAGCATTATCAGATATCTCATTGACGTAAATAACAATACAGCACGCACGAAAACCACAAATAAACACGTACCTACATCTCGCGTAAATACGGCATATTCAGTCTCGTCCCAAAACGACTCGTCCCATTTAGCAATTTAAACTTCCATACTAATATTATAAAATAAATGCGAAAGTTAGTCTGCCTGCCTGAACCGATTTTGCTGTTTGGTGTGTAGATACTTTGAGTCCCGAGAAAGGACATACGATACTTTTTTCCCCAGAAAAATGTACAGTTCCCGCGCGGTAAATGAATTTTGGCACAACGTAGTTCCGGGCGTCATCTAGTAATCTATATCCTACTAATATTATAAAGGCGAAAGTTTGGATGTATGTATGGATGTTTGTTACTCTTTTACGCAAAAACTACTGAACGGATTTTAATAAAACTTGACAATATTATAACACATAGGTACTAATATATATTCTGTGACATAGGCTACAATTTTAAACGACTTTCAAAATGGAGGAGTTATGTTCGTTTTTTTATGTTCAACGATTACTCCGCCGTTTGTGAACCGATTTTCAAAATTTTTCTTTTGGTGTATAGGTTATCATCCCAATTTGGTACCATATTCATAAAAGTGGTGACCTGATGAAGGGATCCATGAGTAATCGAGGGAACTCCTCAAAATTTATATGGAAATATGTGGTGACTTCGGTTTCTTGAGCAATATTCTAAGCATATCCTACCAACAAGTAAGATTTTGCACCAAGGTATAATATCATGGTTCGGAAGGTGCTGAGAGAACTCCTGACTCTATAAAGATACAAGTTTGGGAGTTTCGGCGTTGTTTTAAGAACGGAAAGCATATGCTTCTATGCAAATTGCATTCATCATCATCAATCATCATCACTACCATAAACCATTATAGAACCACTAGATGTCCCGCGCAGTTTCGCCCGCGTAAATTAGGAATTTTACGAAAACCGTACATTTTCCCGCAAAAAAATATCTTATGACCCTTCACGTGGTCTACTCTATATCCGAGCCAAATAACATAAAAATTGCTCCAGTAGTTCGTGATATAAACCCTTTCTAATAATTTTCCGTTTTTTCCACATTTTCCTCTGTTTCTTCAGTCCTATTAGTATTAGCGTGATAAAATATAGCCTCCTCGATAAATGAGCTATATAAGACTGAAAGATTTTTTAAAATCGGGACCAGTAGTTCCTGAGATTAGCGCGTTCAATCAAACAAGCAAACAAACTCTTCAGGTTTATAATATTATTAAGTGTATTTTTTTTAAATCGCTTGACAACTTCGAGTCTCGATCTAAAAGATTTCAAAAAGTACCAATAATAGGGTCATAATAAGCGCATAATCATGGGACGATGCGTGGTATAATATGGTAGCGATGATGATGATGATGAATGTAATTTGCATAGTAGCATATACTTTCCGTTCTTAAAACAACGTCGAAACTCCCAAACTTGTATCTATAAAGAATCAGGAGTTCTCTCAGCATCTTCCGAACCACAGTATACCTACCAGGTATACCTCGGTGCAAAACCTTACTTGTTGGTAGCATATATGCTTAGAATACTTCTCACGAAACCGAAGTCACCACATGTTTCCATATATGTATAAACTTTGAGGAGTTCCCTCGATTACTTATGGATCCCTTAATCAGGTCACCACTTAAAAATACGGTATTATGGTAAACTAGACGTTCCGCGCGGCTTTGCCCGCGTAAATTAAATGTTTCATAGACAAATCAGTCTACAAAAAATAGCCTATGATACTTCACGTGGTCTACTTTTTATCTGACCCAAATAACAGAAAAATTGTTCTAGTAGTTCGTAAGATAAGCCCTTTCAAATAATTTCCCCCGTTTTTTCCACATTTTCTTCTATTTCTTCGCTCCTATTAGTCTTAGTATGATAATATATAGCTTATAGCCTTCCTCGATAAATGGGCTATCTAACACTGAAGTAATTTTTCAAATCGGACCAGTAGTTCCTGAGATTAGCGCGTTCAAATAAGCCCTTTCAAATAATTTCCCCCCGTTTTCTCGACATTTTCCTCTATTTCTTCGCTCCTATTAGTCTTAGCGTGATAAAATATAGCCTATAGCCTTCCTCGATAAATGGACTATCTAACACTGAAAGAATTTTTCAAATCGGACCAGTAGTTCCTGAGATTAACGCGTTCAAACAAACAAACAAACTCTTCCGCTTTATAATATTAATAAGTATAGATTAGTATAGATTTAATAATAATGAATATTCGTACTTATAGATAATTTTAGCTTTATAGATAATATTAGCCACTGAAGCCATGCCAATGAAAAAAGTTGTTACAAGGCTTAAACATTAATGTCTACAATTTTTTTGTTGAAAAGCTGTCATGATAAGAGTAATCTAGGCTAAATTGCATTATCATTAGTATGTTTTATGCTCCATAATATTATGTATTTGAAATTGCTTAAAGTTTTTAATTTTCTTTATGTTATCGCAATGCATTTTTAACTTCTCATTATTTAATTGCATGGTGACCGCCTATAACCTCTTTGAGATATTTGGGAAAAACCAACCAGTTGCGGGCCTAAAGATAAGAAGTTATGCAACATTATATGTTGTGAATGTATTTTGATATATGTACTTTGTTTACAAATAAAGTTAACATATAGAAACAAAAAACTTTATCCCAAACTAACTAAAATAAAAACCTGCACAAGGTACATCAAAGCGATTGAGTTTTTTGTAGTCAAGAGGTATAGCTTAACGACCTCTGTGGCTCAATTGGTTGAGTGTGTGGCAGCTTAAGCCGGGGGTCGCGGGTTCGAATCCCGCCGACGGAACAAAAAGTTTTCAATGTTCCCGGGTCTGGATGTGTATTAAATATGTGTATAATATAATAAAAATCTTAAATATATGTATAGTATAAAAGTAGCAAATATATTTCCGTTGTCTGGTACCCGTAACACAAGTCCTTCAGGTACTTAGCACGGGGCCAGACTGACGTGGTGTGAAGCGTCCATAGATATTATTATTATTATAGCTATGTTACTCTCGTAATATACCTCTTGAGCTCAAATGTGTCAAACTTAAATGCTTATTTCTAGGGTACGCTCTTGAGCATAGAGCTCAAAAATCAAAATCCATCCATTTAGACGTACTCGGTTAAAATGCTAACGGTTGTATGAATAAAAACTTAGCGAGGGTTTATATTAGCTTTAAAAGCCTGTTGTAAAATTTATTATGAATAAAGGTTCCCGAACAGTGCTCTAACGCCTTTTTAAGGTGACAGCTGTCAAAAAATAGCGCGCCTGTTATAAACCTATTTTAAGAACATTTTAAGCATAATCGTTATGAATAAACGTTTGCTAACAGTTGTTTAGGCTCGAAACGTCAAATAGGAGTTCGCAAACTTTAGTGAAGCCTCGGACCTACTTTAAGACCATTTTAAGAGATTGAAATGGACGAAATATCGAGTATTATCGCGATTTCTGACATTATTGCAATTTCTGAAGGAATTTCTAGCCGCCCTCGTCGACAAAAAGTATATAAGATAAGAATAAATCCATTTGATTTAACAGAGGACGACTTTAGAAAAAAATAGATTTACAAAAGAATCAGTACGATACATTTGTGTCATTAGTGTCTGAAGAATTACAAAAAGATAGGCGAGGCGGCGGCATCACACCTGAACTTTATCCTCATCGAGCCAGTTTTCACTTCGGATGCGTTTTATTTTATCACTTTGCATTTTGGATAATAATTAACGTAGTTTGTTTAAAAATAAATTGAAGGCCTCAAAAGGGCTAAAGTTTAGAATCATGCCCAACGATTTTGGTGGTGAGATGGGTTGAAGAGGGATAGGTTGGATGAGGAAAACCCCCCCGTATCACTTCCATCCTCAGGAGACCCTCCATTTATTAGAAATTCGCATTTAAAATTTTCGTAATTTCGAGGTTAGGTCTTCTATTCTCTGGTGTTTACGAAGTGTTTTCAAGGCATTGCA
Organism: Cyaniris semiargus; assembly: GCA_905187585.1. Classification (NCBI taxonomy): domain Eukaryota; kingdom Metazoa; phylum Arthropoda; class Insecta; order Lepidoptera; family Lycaenidae; genus Cyaniris; species Cyaniris semiargus. The sequence goes on from LR994567.1 coordinate 7,383,776, forward strand.
AGGCTGTGGTGAGTGGGGGACGAATATTCCGTCATTCCAAAACTATATAATCCAAGGTTTCTTGATAAAAATTAAGTAAAATTATCAAAATTCACTACTATATAGTAATTGTATGGGTTTGGCTAATAAATATTTGGCTTCTTCTTCTTTTTCTTTTTTTTTTTGTTGGCTTTTGGCACTGATACTGAGGGTGTACTTTGCCGCTTTGACAAACCAATTTGCATTGTTTTCGTAATTTTTTTTAAGGATTATATTTTACGTAGTGTAATATTTCAATATTGATTCATAAATAAATATACTTAGGTAATATTATTTATTTTTTATCACAATAAAATGAATATTTTAAATAAGAAATGTGTCTTTGATACAATGTATAAAAATATTTCTTGAAGTGTTGCCGATTACTTGAGCCTTTTATTTTATTTTATCTGAAAATATGCTTATGAAATCAATTATAACTCAGAAACAAATCTGTCAACCCCGACTCCACGTAGTCACCCCCTAGAGTGCAATTCCTAAGCCGGAGGCGCGGAGGGAGAGCAGCCTCCGCCCGCCGTAACGAAACGAGCCCGCCGCCGTGGCAGCGGAGGCTGGTCGTCTTCGGCGACCAAAAAGCCGGAGCTGCCTAAATCGAGTCCTGGTTTCTTTGTTTCGTTACGCAAGGGCGAAGGAGCTGCATTTCCTGCAGCGCCGGAGGCGTTACAGACGGACATGATCCCAAAAACGAATCGGCCGACCCCGACTCCACGTAGTACTTAGGCAGCTCCGGCTTTTTGGTCGCCTTCGGCGACCAGCCTCCGCCGCCACGGCGAGTCCTGGTTCCTCGTTTCGTTACGCAAGGGCGAAGGGGCTGCATTTCCCGCAGTGCCGGAGACGTGACAAACGGACATGGTCCCAAAAACGAATTTGCCATCCCCTAGAGTGCAATTCCTAAGCAGAAGAGGCTGCATTATGATAAAAAAAAAAAAACAAAACGTCAAAGTAATGTCAAGTGATAACACGGTAGATTTTATTTGTAGTTTGTAGGTAGTGAATTTTGTTAATTTTACTTAATTTTTATCAACAAAACTTGGATTATATCATGAAACAAAATTGAAATATACATCCTTCACTCAACCACAGCCTTGTGATGCTTCAAAAACACTTCGTAAACACCCGAGAACAGATGACCTAACCTCAATATTAGGAAAATTTCAAAGGTGAGTAGCTCCAAAACGGGGGGGCTCCTGAGTGTGGAGTTGGTACTGGGGGGTTCACCCCCCCTCCCCCCTCCTCCCCCTCCTCCCTCACCCCTAAATCGTTGGGCATGATTCTAAACTTTTACCATAGAATACAATAGCATTTCCAAGAATCCCCGATCGAAGGAATTTAGTCATTCTTCTTCTTCTTCTTTTTATTATGGCGGCCTCAGTAGTGAGCATAAAGTTAATATACCTAGCGGAATTCCGCTAGGTATAATAACTTTATGGTAGTCAGCAAGTGAGTTGCCAATGTCAAAGTCTACTTTGCTCTATTATGACGTAATTTATGAAATCCATAAAGTATATTTACTTTTTTTTACAAAATACTCATTATATTTGACACATTGAACACAATAAATTGGCACACTACCAACATTACCAAAAAAAAAACTATAAAACGTCATCTAAAAGTATTTTACTTAACGAAGGCTTAGTAAGCGTTTATTCATATGGAGTGTTATAAGACGGTTTTTAACTTTAGCGAACATTTCAGTTAGAAAACAGTTAAAACCTTCACTAAGATTTTTTTATTCATACCACCGTAACTATATAAAGTGAAATTCGACTAAAGTTGAATGCACACTTGTAGCAGGCTAATTGAATAATCTACCAAACCACGGTGTACCTGGTTTTATTTTGAGACCACAAGGTAACAAAGTATGTTGCTGCAAATGTAAAACATACTGTAATGATGAATAATTAAGTATATTTAATAACTACAATTTTTAGATCCGTTATGCATAGATGACATCAGCTGTATTTTTGGTGATATTTATATTTCTGTTTTCTTTTACTATTTGTTTAGTGGTTTTGACAATGACATGCTACACTCAGCAGTAATTTTTTTATTACGTGTAAGTTTTCACGAGTCCAACAGGAAAAGTTAGCAAACGATACTAAAGTATGTTTTGTTTTAACATAGTGTTGTTACTTGTTAAGATATATTTTTTCTGATTAATTGCGAAATGTAAAACTGTTGGATCTCAATTTAATGGAGGTACATAAAAGGTAATAAATGATATTGATAAATGATAATATAGCTAATATCGTAACCGTGCTATTCTTTTATGTGTTTAATTTGCCAACGGATGGTGTACAAGGTCTCCTAATATCACAATATCAAAAAATAGCTTGTAACTTAATAATTTATAGCTAATAATACGATTTTTATTTCTGTAGGATTTTAAACAAAAATTTGTATGCCTGCTAAAACAATGCAATATTCATTTATGAGTATCTAGATGACGCCCGCAAATCCGTTGCGCCAAAATTCGTTTATCGCGCGGAAACCGTTTATTTTCTCAGGACTCAAAGTATCTTCATGCCAAATTTCAGCAAAACCGGTTCAGCGGTTTGGGCGTGAAGAGGTAACAGACAGATAGACAGACAGATACACTATCGCATTTATAATATTAGTATGGTAGTATGGATGGTGAATATAAGCACCATAATATATGTAATTTTTCCTTCATTTCATAACACCCATTAAACAACAAAGCATCGCATAGGTTTTTGAAAATTGGGTCAACATTTAAGAAATCGAAATTATTTATAAAAAATACATTTTTACTTGTAATGAACCTTTTCATTTATTGTATTTAAAATGTGGGAGAGCCATACGTCGTTACGAATGGGAAGGCTTGAAAGAAACAGCCTTATGATTTTAGGCTCTAAGAAGCTTTTTAATTAACTAAAGTGACTTTAGTGTTATTTGATTTCGGTTAGGTAGATAATATTATACGAAAGGTAAAATGTCACATCCTGTTATTGTTGTATTTCCTATGTTTACAGTACGAAAACAGGTAAACTTTAATCATAATAGGTTGTCCTTGTTACGTTAATTAATTGTTTCGCCTAATTAATGGACATTATATGCACTAGAAATGATATTTGCTAAAATTTGTGCAAGAAAATGGCCTTAAAACCAAAACCATAAAAAATGAATCCTGATAAATGAAGCTAGATAAATTATTGTGATGCTAGATTGATAATAATAATCCATAAATTGACTTTAACGGTAAAATTACTTACTGAAAATTTCAAAATATTTTTTTAAGTAAGTAAGTATCCTTTTTTATATTCATTGGTAGTAAACAGTACAAATAAAAAAAAAAACAATATTATTCTGTAAAAAAACAATATTTAAAAAATAACATACTTACAATATTTTTATTTTTTAAGCTAAAACAGTATTTTGTATTAATTGGACATAATGCAAGAATTATTTAAATTTATTTACATTTAAATGGAGTACCTACATTTTTGTAATTTTGTTTCTTAATTACAGCGCAGAAGTTTTTGTCTATTTTGTATGTCAATATTTTTAAAGATAAATGTCGTAGGTATACTAACTACGATATATACTATTATAAAAACAGTTTACTTAAGAGAGTTAAAAATTAAGTATTTAATAAGCAAATTGTATTTAACTATTAGTTAAATACAATTCAGCATTCCTTATCAATAAAACGCCTAGATGTTTTAACTTTTCTATGCTAAATAAGCAGATGCAATAGAAAAATAAAATATTTTTTAGAGTTGTTTAGGAAAGCGAAACCACTTTTTGAAATAACTTCTCGTGAAATTGGATTACGGGAAAACGCGGGAAGTGTCCCTCATCAGCTGTGAGAGCGGCCGCTGTAGGCTGTAGCGCGCCATTGGCCCCCGCTCATGAGCGACGCGCTGATTGGCGGAGCACATGAGCGCCCGGCCACGTGCTCATCAGTTCCAAACTTGAAAAAACTTTTTACGCACTTTTCCTTTCGCGCCTATGCAACTATTTTATACAAAGTTTCCAAATTTAACATTTATAATTTAAACGGTAACACATTTTGTCCAATGCAAGCGTTTTTGTGTAAATAATTATTTAAAATCACACGTTCCAATTCCAAACTGAAATATTAAATCTAATTTACTTACGATTCGATGGCATGTCGATACATAAAACACGCAAAAATAATCGATAAAGTAAAATAATTTCCGTAAACGAGTGGACGCAATAAAAAATAATCACGAAACAAAATAAAACAATACACAAAAGTCCAACACTGAACAGCGATGAAAATTACCACTTATGAGTTCTCCGCAAAATGCAGTTACATATGCAATTTATTTACACTGCAGTTTACTGCATTTTAATATAAATAATTATAATAATACACTACAACGTTATCGTAACGCGTCGCCGGTGCAAAAAATATATATTTGTCGAGTATCGCGCGTCTAAACAATACACAACAGCCTTGAGCGCGGCGGCAACAACAATGCTAGGTCGAAATAAGCAAGAAATATTTAACTACGTGGCGGGGAGGGGCGGCGCTGGCCCTCAGTATTGGCGCTCGGCTGTGGTAGTTATAGTTTACGAGATACACAGCTCAAATACAAATAATATAAACATCGCGACCGGGCATGCGCCGTGCTCGCCGACAGGGACGCCGCTACAGCTCCTCGACACGTCGCACCAATATTACAGAGAAAATAAAATAGCAATAACACAGAAAAACACAAAGATTGATTAGATAAACTAGTGTAAGTGTAGTGGAGTTCCTAAATTGCTTTTTTATAGATTAATTTGCATATTTCTGACAGAGGACGAGAGGAGGCACGCATGCGCGGGGCCGAGAGCGCAAAATGTTATTGACGATGCAAAATATTTATTTTTTGGCGCAATACCGACGCAGCTCCCGGCTGTAACGGAAAAGCTGCCATTTTGAATTTTCAACTTGAAAGTTTGAAATAAGAGCAATATTTGACATTAAAAAAAATTAATACAAGAAAATATTAAATGACTTATAAATTGCTATTAAATAGCAGAAGAGAAAATAATCAGCTTTCATATGATGTGACTCGGTTGCATTAAATAAATTTATTTCAATTATTAGGAACGATTCCTTTTGCGCATGCGCTTGGTGCCCATTACACCGTAAACTTTTAAAAATAGTGTATAGAAAGTTTATGATGAATAAAAAGGTTATTTCTTATTAATAAAAATCAAGTAAAATCTAATAAGAATAGGTTCATTTAATTAACCCTAAAAAAGAATAGGAACTACGGATACATATTTAATTTCATTACTTAATAATATTATTTAAAAAAATCCTAGGAATTATTTTAGGTGTATGAACTATTTCGTAGGACGAGTTTCGTTGTACGAATTGGCAGCAACCCTAACTTGGGAAATGGGAATATTAAAAATTCGTGATTCGTGAACTGTGTGTATTACGTGGGGATTCCCTTATTTAAATATTTTTTTAACAATTAAAAAACCAATTAAAAATATTTTTTTTATTATTAATAAAAAAAATTAATAAAAAATCATTTAATCACTTATTTTATTTTCTCGCTACATTAATGTAGCTTAAATAAGGGAACAATAGTATTATTATATTAGATATGCAGTTTATACGTGGGAGAGCCATGCTTCAGCACGAATGGGCCGGCTCGACCGGAGAAATACCACGTTCTCACAGAAAACCGGCGTGAAACAGCGCTTGCGCTGTGTTTCGCCGAGTGAGTGAGTTTACCGGAGGCCCAATACCCTACCCTATTCCCTTCCTTTCCCTCCCCTATTCCCTTCTCTTCCCATCCCTACCCTCCCCTATTACCCTATTCCCCCTTAAAAGGCTGGCAACGCACCTGCAGCTCTTCTGATGCTGCGAGTGTCCATGGGCGACGGAAGTTGCTTTCCATCAGGTGACCCGTTTGCTCGTTTGCCCCCTTATTCCATAAAAAAAAAAAAGTAGCTCAATTTTTTTTTACATTTTTTCATGATTCAGCATTGGAAAAAAGTATACAAAATTAAATTTTCACCCTTATACGATCACCACGCCATGACTACCTGCATATTTCCTTCGGTGTGACAGAAGCTAAGTGTACGGTAGGCCATTGACATTTTTATAAGGCGATGATTTAAAGCTATCGATTGCGTCGCCGCTCGCCATGCGATTTGAATTCGAACCTCGATCTTCCCGCCATTGCGTTTTATTTTTTATTTAAAATCAGGTTAGGCAAATGTATGCAAAAGCAAACAGCCATTATAATACTAATAGCTTCCTTATAGTGGTGAATTTTTCACGAAATTTTTGCTAATATACAAATTTAAATAATTGCTTCTAATTAAATAGCTTATGAGATATTGGTATAGGTAAGTTTCCTTATAGCAACAAACATTAAAATACATTTTTTAAGGAAAAAATACAGTTAAAAATCAAAGGCATGAAGTTTTGTACATTTATATTTGTACAAATACTTATCTAATTTTTAACTTTTATCACCTACTTGTTTTTATTTTAACAAAAATAATTATATATTTTGACAATTTCAGTTTATTATTTATAGCGCCTTGGATTTAATTTTTGCTTGTAAAAATTAGATATTAATAGGAACATAATATGAATTCCAGTTTAGACAATAAAATGATAAAATAAATATTTTATATCATAATATTATTATAATTTACTTTTTTGCTCAGAATATGATACAAATAGTAGATACAGATAAGTCATAAGTCTATACTGTACTCGGCGAAACATGGCGGTAGCGGTCATTGACTCCCTGTCAAAAACTTGTCATTATCTATATAAACCACGATTGACAATGAAGTGTCAGATGTTGTCAATCGCGGCTTTGTATAGAAAATGACAAGTTTTTGACAGGGAGTCAATGACCGCTACCGCCATGTTTCGCCGAGTACAGTATAGACTTATGACTTATCTGTATCTACTATTTGTAGACAGTATAGTCATATTGCTCGTATTTGCCTAAATAGGGCTGCAATTTCATAGCCGAAACAAAATTAAACATAATATTTATAATATTATGTTGAATATTCAAAGTGGTTAAAAGTGTAGATAATTTTAAGTCTAAAGCGTTATGCCAAAGTGACAGCGAGTTAAAAATTCTCTACTTTTCCTTGCATAAAGATTTTCGTTATCGAAATTTAATTATACGTGGTGCCATAACATCCTGAACTTTCAAGTTTTTGGCTATTATCTACTGAAAATAATGTATAGCTTTATAGCTAGAAAAAACTCAACATTATTGTTATAGTTTAGAAGTACTGCCTAATAACATACCGAAACATTCGCCCCCTAGCTCCTCTATCACGTTCAAGCGTAAAAATATAACAAAATAAAAATTAAAAAATTCATAATTACAAATCTAATAACGCCACCGTAAAAAGGTGGAGCATTTTTAATTAAGGATCTATAGGAGTGCTAATATCAGTGTGAAAGCTCGTTGCTTATGAGTGGGCGGGGCCAGTGGAGCGACGCCCAGCGCCGCTGTACAGCGACCGCCCTACTGAAATTGATTCAGCCTGCAGTCCTTGGTATAGTCTAGGAGACTGAAAATGACCATATTTTTGGTGTTAATTTGCTACTAAATATTTATGCTATTTATACTAGACTAGATGATGCCCGAAACACCATTGCGCCAAAACTCGTTAATCGCGCGGGAGCCGTACATTTTCCCGGGACAAAAAGTATCCTATGTCCTTTCCCGGGACTCAAAGTATCTCCATACCAAATTTCGGCAAAATAGGTTCAGCAGTTTGAGCGTGAAGAGGTAACAGACAGACAGACACACTTTCGCATTTATAATATTAGTATAATGGATGACCTGGTGAACTTCGTATCACGTTATTTCCTAAATTGTCATTAGCAACGTCAGTTCAGCGGCTGAACCGATATTGCAAGTTTTATAAATCAATAATGGCTAAATTGATGCCATTATTGACTTTTATCGACACTAACAAAATTTAAAATTCCTTTTTATTTTTATAAATAGGTAAGCGCGAATAAAAATATTATTTAATCGCGCAGTTATCGTATATATTGTCGCCGTAAAATGTACGATTTATGGCTGCCAAATATCGAAATCAGTTCGGTGGTTTGATAGACCCGATATACCTTTATAATATAAGGTATCATTTAACAATGATACGAGTACTAATAATGATTTATTTTCATAATTTATTTTGTTCAATTTAACACGATAAAGTGAGCACACTAATTTTTGAATTGAAATAATATGATCGTCGCAATTATAACTTTTTCATTTATAATTATTGCGTAGGTAAATGGATAGGTTGAATGAAATTAAGAAACTGTTTACGTACACATGGGCTTTTCATTACTATCACCGAGGAATATAAACATTTTTCATACATTATTCACTTTGAACAATCATTAAGGTACGAAACAAGTGTTTCTGCTTTAACATAAAAAAAAATGTAAGAATCAGCAAATTCTACCTCCTTGGCTCCCGGTCTATATTCATTAATGGCGGAGATAGCGAGCTGGGAACAATAAAGCGAAGACGCAACTCCTACACTATAATACTGTAGGTAGCTTTAAACCTAGCTCAGATACGGAAATATACATTTAAAGCTTTCTACAATCTAAAGGAAATGCGAAGAATAAAATCTGTATTAATGTTGATAGGAAACTATTGTACTGAAGTGACATACTATTCGTTTGAAATGCTTCTCATGTATACGCATGAGGTTTTCTTTATCTTCTTACTTCAGTCTCGGCTAGAAAGCTCCATGCCCATAAAGACAAAAGTCAGTATTATAAATACCCATGGCTTATTAGATATTGATTGAGTAATTTTTTTTCATAGGTAATCACTAATATTTAGGTAGTTCCTAGCCATAGAATTATTAATGATTTATTATCTATACTAATATTATAAAGCGGAAGAGTTTGTTTGAACGCGCTAATCTCTAGAACTACTGGTCCGATTTGAAAAATTCTTTCAGTGTTAGATAGCCCATTTATCGAGGAAGGCTATCTAGGCTATATTTAATCACGCTAAGACTAAAAGGAGCGAAGAAATAGAGGAAAATGTGGAAAAAACGGAGGAAATTATTTGAAAGGGCTTATCTCACGAACTACTGGAGCAATTTTTCTGTTATTTGGCACAGATAAGAAGTAGACCACGTGAAGGATCATAGGCTATTTTTGTGGACTAATTTGTCTGTGAAATATCTAATTTACGCGGGCGAAGCCGCGCGGAACTTCTAGTAAAATATACACCGATATACCTGTTACTTATACTTGCATATTCTAAATGCAAATGAAAATATTATTTGGAAAAATTCTGCAAATTGTATTTTGCATTTTATCTTGTTATAAATTCTAGATTTTTATAGAATAAATAATTGGATCTTAAAATTTTTCAACCATTTTAGATTTTCATGTTAATATATTATTAATTTATTATTAACATAAAAATATTATCTTAAATTTAGGTGCCACCAAATATTTGTTAAGTTTTTGTGCCTATATTTTCTGCTTTCTACTGCATTTCAAACAACTTCTTTTCTTCGATAAGCATCACCTACTAATAAAATATTTATACAACAGACAATGACAGCGAATCTATACTAATATTATAAAGCGGAAGAGTTTGTTAGTTTGTTTGTTTGTTTGTTTGTTTGTTTGAACGCGCTAATCTAAGGAACTACTGGTCCGATTTGAAAAATTATTTCAATGTTAGATAGTCCATTTATCGAGGAAGTCTATAGGCTATATTTTATCACGCTAAGACTAAAAGGAGCGAAGAAATAGAGGAAAATGTGAAAAAAACGGGGGGAAATTATTTGAAAGGACTTATTTGAACGCGCTAATCTCAGGAACTACTGGTCCGATTTGAAAAAATCTTTCAGTGTTAGATAGCCCATTTATCAAGAAAGGCTATTTTATCACGCTAAAACTAATAGGAGAGAAGAAATAGAAGAAAATGTGGAAAAAACGGGGGAAATTATTTGAAAGGGCTTATCTCACGAACTACTAGAGCAATTTTTCTGTTATTTGAGTCAGATAAGAAATAGAACACGTGAAGAATCATAGGCTATTTTTTGTAGACTGATTTGTCTGTGAAATATCTAATTTACACGGGCGAAGCCGCGCGGAACGTCTAGTCTTAAATAATTATACTCTGCGTAATCTACACATCGTAAATTAATTTCATTATTTCGTGAGTACATGTAACTAATGCAGATAGTAATCATTTTTTCCGCAATCAGTTGAATATAAACGTTATATGGACCAGCTGACTAGTGGTTTTATATGACCATGTTTTTCCCAGCTTAATCGTAAAAAAAACTGCTTAGCCAATCCCCTGATAGAGCGTTTGGATTTATTGCGAATAAAAACTTAATTTTATTGCTTTCTTCTAGCAATGTGACTGATTTAATGGATATTGATTAATCAGGTATATTGGTATTAAAACTTTTCTGTGATTAAGACTAAGCGACTTGATACGCGCACTCAGAGAGATTTAATGCTTGCTTTTTTCTGCTTCGTAATTTTCAGAGAACGCTAGAGAGCAGCACCAGCATAGACAGTAAAAAAATGTTTTGTTCGACATTTGAAAACTTTGAATATCAGAATATTGACAGAAACGTTTTCAACGTCATATTATGACGTACGCAACATGTCGGATTTTGTCGTATATTTACTGTATGTGCCAGTAGCGCCATCTGCTTCCCTATGCAAATAACTTATTGAGTTATGCGTTTCTGCCGTTTTTTGACAAGAGTTTTTTTATTACCGTTTTTGATTTGTTCGACGTTCGCCAATCAAAACAGTGTGCAGATTATTCCTTGTTAAAAAAATCTAAAAACCACGAATATTATGAGTAATATAAATTTTGATCTGCTAATAAGCACTTAATCCATTTCATCACACACGACATATAAAATAGTAAATGCATTATTCATTCAGAAACTTGCAGACCCTTAATAGGTCGAGAAGTGCCTTTGTAAGGTTTCTAAGAGTTCCTTTTTCATATAACCTTAGGCATACGGCAAGAACATGGCTCCTTTACACTGAAGCTGCGACTTGGCAATATAGATTATACATATTATATATTGCAGATTATACATTACACAGCTTAGCACATTTTCTACTTAGGCCTTCCCCCTTAATATGTTACTTTACTGAGCATGAACTTTAACTGCTTATGGTCAGATTTGACGTCTGAACTTTTCAAAACACTACTTAAAAAGTTATATTTTGAATATCTCGACATATTTTATGCTTCTAAAAATGACTTAGTTCGACCGTCAAAATTGTGACCATATTATGCAATCAAGTTCATGCATGATGCAGTTAATCAAAGTTGCATTATAAGGGGGCTGTATAAGGTAATATCAAGAATAATAAATTATAATTATTATATTTTTATGTGTATAAAATATTTATTTTAATAACTATAATAATTACAAGTCAAAATACAGTATTTTGATTAGCAAATGTTTAGAATTTTCAACTAAGAATTTGTAGTGTAATAACTCAAGCATAAACAGAAAAATAAAATTATTCTAATTTTGGTTAATATAATAATAATTATACTTGTAATTTATTTGCAAACATTTTATGAAATAAATGTTTTTTTTTTGTTTGTATCCATGCGAAATTTTAAGGTTACTGTTAGTTTTTGCTTGTTTTTATAGGGTTCCGTACCCAAAGGGTAAAAACGGAACCCTAAGACTTCGATGTCTGTCCGTCTGTCTGTCACCAGGTTGTAACTCAAGAACCGCTATAGCTAGACTTCTGAAATTTTCACAGATTATGTATATATGTTGCCGCTATAACAAAAAATATTAAAAATAAAATAAATTAAATATTTAAGGGGGGCTCCCATACAACAAACGTGATTTTTTTTTTGCTATTTTTTGCTCTTAATCAATAACGGCAACACATAGGCAATTGAAATGTTCTCAAAATACTTAATTGTATTTGTACTTTAATAATTAATTATAAAATTTAAATAAATTAAATAATTGAGGGGGGCTCCCATACAAAAAATTCAATTTTTAGCCTATTTTTGCTCTGTAGTGGTACGGAACCCTTCGTGCGCGAGTACAACTCGCACTTGGCCGATTTTTTTTTAATTCATAAGACACGATTTTATAAACTCTTATTCTAAATTATTCAGTTATTTAATATAGGTTTTTCGACGATAGAATTGTACGTATGTTATTTTCCACGCTAAACAATTTATGTGTCAGTATTTTAATAATTGTATTATAGCTATACTTATTTTGAAAATCCAATTTCTTATAAAGAAAATAAGCATCTATTAACCCAGTTTTAATATTAAATAATGTATTACGAAAACTTTACAAAGCTTAAATAAACTTACCCGTAAAGGTATTTGCACCATTGGCGTCTGAAACAAAAAAAAAATATATAATTAAAATTAAATAATAAAAACAAAATATTTACTTAACTTATAATTTTTTATAAGGGCAAGTTTATAAGGGCTTTCGGTCCCTTATTTAAAAAGCATAGGGTTCTACGCCGCCCTTCGTAGATGCCTCTACGATGTGCTACGAGCGTGCTACGGGCTACGTTTTCCGTAGCTCCTAAAATCTCTTTATTACCAAAGTAATTTTTGGTACAAATATATTATGTTCTCAAAGCTATTAAGTAAATAAACCTATTAAATGTTTTAGGTGAATATAGCAAACCTCTTTTTATTAAAAAAAGTCAAATGTTCAAAAATCAATGCATTAAAAATCTAACGTCCGCATTAAGAGATATTCTCTTCATTAAACTTTTATATAATGAAGAGTTTGACAGATTATGTTACATGGGGCTCATGTCAAAATCTTCATTTAATCACAGTTAAGTTATTAATGTTCCTCTCCGAGTGCGGCAGTTAATGTGTTTCTCTATATTATTTAATGCGTTTTGATACGCAATACCTATTGTTTTGAAATATAATCTAAACACACAAGTACCGAGACGTGCAAATCTAAAAAATTTTGTATTGTTTTGAAATTTAATACAAATATTTTTAAACAAAAAAGAAATCGAACAAAAGCAATGAAAAAAGCGCGACGAACAAATTTGTAAATAAACGTTTCAAATCGATATGAAAATTGTTTTTAATGACTGAATAGGCAAACCGTTATGAAAAATTACTAAGATTTCGCATTTGATCTGTCTGTCTGTCCGTCTGTCACCAGACTTGATAAGTCCTAGTCACGCTTTTCAGTTTGTAGCTCTTTTTACTCCCACAAAATTGGAAAGTGGAAATCATCAAGACTGAGTTTTTTAGTCAAAGAAAGTTTTGTTCAATATACTAATTTTGAACAAAAAAATACTTTCGGTTCCACTTTTTAACATAATTTATTATACCTTGTCTCATTTTTCTAAAATGTCAGTTAAAATCATATTTTATCTGGCAACAAAAGTTGGCAACACTGAACATAGTGCTTTAAGCTCAATATTTGTTTAGGCGGTGCCGTAAGCCAGATGGTTAGAGCTTTATAAAATATGCCTGTATAGTTTTAATTTCTAAAATAGGGACAAACGAGCAACTGTTTCGCATAATGGAAATGGATTACCATCTCCTTGCCAGTCCTTAATAAAATAGGGCCTAAATAAGGTCCAAGGTAAGAAATCCCGTTGGAACCATGCATTTTATGTTTAATGATTAGTCTATTGGTATAGACTAGTGAGTCAGTACCTACATAAACAATACAATGCCCACCTGTCATAACATACAACAACTAACAAGTTTAGTCATACTTGTCTAACAATGTTACAAGACCGTCTTCTTAAGGCGGGCTGAAAACCAATTTTGTTATTCCTTGATACCCGATTTACGTAGTTCCAATGTAATAACGAAATGTCAAAAAAAAAAATTAGATATAGAGCACAATATTTAAAAGGGCTTAAATCAAAAACATTTTAATAAAAAATAATACTTTCGCTGTAATTAATTTACAAACTCACCTCCGACAAAACTCTTTGTCATCGAAATATAAGTATTAACAAGAATAACTTACATTTTATTTTAATAAATTGTTAATGAATCTATTTTAAAAAGGTCTGAACCGAATAATCTTTTTTCTTAATATTTATTTAGAAAGATATTTAAAAAACACATGAAAAATAGAGAAGATCCGCCCCTAGAAACTACAATTTTATGCTAAGCTAAAATGAATCTTATTGCGATGCGTACACGCTTGGTCTTTGGTTGTGTGCAAGGTTATCGTTTGGAATTGAGATAAGTCCTCGCCTTAAGTGCTTGTACACAGCTGGAACCGCGCGGCTTGGACCCGCGCGGTTAAACCGCTCGCAGCTTATTACTATGGCGTTGTATGACAGCGTTCACACTTAACCACTCGGTTTCTGCACGGGAACCGCGCGGTTCCCGCATGTCTGAACGAGCATTTAATGTGGTAGGTAAAATTTAAAATGTTTCTCTAAATTAGACGAATAATCGTATACAAAGTGTAACAAACTAAGTGATAATACTTTAGGGTGTGTATTGATCCCTTACATTAAAGAGTTCACTGTGAAAGTAGAAGCGTTGAAAGAGAAAAAAATTTTTGTGATTTGTATGGGTAAGCGCCCGAACGTCATGAATTTTTCCATACTATTACGTGAGAAAAAGTTACTTTTTCATCGCTGCTACTTTCACAGCCAACTCTATGTAGGGGGCCCATACTGACCCTAAAGTAGTTTTGTTACACCCTGTAGATTGCTAGTAACTCGTCGATTTTTCTTTGATACTAATTTTCATGTTCATACCAGAAATGACAGAGTATTTCTAAATAATTGCAATAATTTATATATCGAAATAATTGACCTAATTGAGTGTGATTATTTATTTTTATATAATCGTGAGATTAGCGCGATCAAACTTATTAAGCGCCAAAAAACTCTTCAGCTTTATAATATAAGTATATCATAAGTAGATAACGCCCGCAACTCCGTTGTGCCAAAATTCGTTTATCGCGCAGGAACCGTACATTTTTACAGGATAAACAGTATCCTTATGTTCCTTTCCGGGACTCAAAAGTGTCTCCATACTAAATATCAGCAAAAACCGTTCAGCGGTTTGGGTGTGAAGAGGTAACAGACAAATAGACAGATAGACATTCTTACGCATTTATAATATTAGTATGGATACATTATCCATAATAATATTATAAATGCGTAAGAATGTCTATCAGCCATTGCTGATATAGTTTCCATAGGAATAGTTATTTTAGTACCAAACTATATTCATATAACCATATTATATTCATATACCAAACTATATTCATATAACTATAACCATATTCAGTATTAACTCGCTTCATTGCGCTGCACCACCGGAAATAAAGTATTTAATAGGAATTAGGAACATTACAATTTTCAGCATAAAAAGTAACCTTTTTTATAATCCTTGTCTTATACCTAACCAAACTCGGCCATAATACGTCCAGTACTTTTTGCTTGAATAAGTTAAAAATACACACACATACAAACTTTCGCCTTTATATTTTTAGTGTGATAATTTAAAATATTAACCCGTCAGTATAGAAACAATGGTGTACACTGTACATGGGTGTACAAGGTAGATATAAATGTAAATTATATTGACACCCACATGATTAATTCAGAGCTATGCTAAAAACGAGTAAACACATATCGGCAATACGCGACTCACAAGGTCATCCAGTGACAAATATTAAAATACTAAAGCGGTAATAATGAATGCGAAATCGTAAAAACTATTCATCGGAACACGTATCCTTGACTTACGTGTTTTTATTTATATATATTTTAGAAAATTATTTAACACACCGTTTCATTTATATCGGCTTCGACATCGTTGCGATGACACATCCAATTTCAGATTTGTCCGAAGTCTTTGAGTCACTTGTATATACGTGGAAGAACGGGGGTCCGAGTATGGAACCCTGCGGCGCACCTCTGCCGAGCTCAGACTGAGGCGCGGATCGTCTCGAATGTTTTGAAATCAATCTGTAACATTAGAGAATAATAATAAACTTGACTGCCGTGATGAATTTAACCCAATGTAATACAAACTTTTTTGAAAAACTCTTCTATGGATTGACATTTCCAACATATTACAACAATATTTAAAATATTTCAACATTTTTTCTCGCAGTAACTATGTCGTATTACTAAAATTAAATTTTGTGATTACGTAAATGAAGTATTGGTAATGTTATTGATCTAACGATAAAAATTTGGATTAATAAAAAAGAAACTTGGCGAACTATTTAAAAAAACGTAAATTTAGGAAGTATCGTGCAGCCGTTAGCAGGCTGCTGATGATTACAACTAAGAATCAAATCAGTAATTATCACATCTGCTTTCAAAATATTAAAACTACATAAAATCGGTAGATCTGTTTTCGAGATGCCATATGAAATAATATGAAGTGGACACGTTAAAGAAGTAAGAAAACAAAAAAAAAACTAATTCAAAATTGATTCATCGATGCAGTCTCGGAGTTTCTCAGAGACACACTCAGAGACACGTTAAACCGTGAACCAATTATACATAATTCATCTATGGTTAAACCTATAACGTTTACAGAGGTGATGATGATGAATTGAACCTTCTGAACTTGCCACCCGATAGCGGATTGTTTTATTTTGAAACGGCACAATATTTTCTAAACAAAACCGTAATTTAATACAGTCGAGTTACAAACATCGAGCTCTGTGACCAAACAGAGACATCGAATTAAAACATTGCGTGAGGTTATTGAAAACAACGAAAAAAATGATTTTTCATCCTTATTTAAAGAACCTTAAAATTTTATTTGAATACCTACATAATAAGTAAAATAAGATAATTTTTTCAGGGTTTTCTGAAAGCTAAGCTTTTTTACCAGCTACCATGAAACTAAGTAAGGCATATAATATCATTATTATGTTGTGTGTTAATCTGTTTTTTTTTTCAGTAGTGAGTCGTGACCCGTAGGTCAGGTATACCTACAGACAAGAAACTTTGAATTATTCGATTAAATTAACATAATAATATTATGTAGCATAAAATTAACCTTTACTAATGTATGCCTTCCAAATTTTTATGTTCCGTTTGGCAATTCGAGTACGGCATACGGTTTGTCCGGAAATAACAAAACGTGTTCAACCAGACTTTAGACCAAATAAAAAGTCAGACACACATGTTTATTATTCTAATCATTTGCGAAAAGGTTACATAATCACCCATTTAATGCCATGGGCAAAATATCTTATTTTTTCGCCTAAAAATGTATCGGACTGTACAAACTTATTCATCTATAAAGCAAATTAATTATAGATAATTTGATCGAATGCTGTCATCCGATCAAGATAAAGTCGAGCTCTTTTTACATGATAAAGAATCTTTAACACTTTTATCAATCCCTACCCGTCGATGCCTCATTCTTTATTGAATCTTAGTCCAGTTCCAACTTCCATCCCCTGAAAAATCAATACTAAGTTTCGAAGGACCAATACGATACCAAATTAAAAGCGCCATCTACAATTTAATCTCGGTATCACGTCGTCAGCTACCTTACTTGAAGCAGCGCCATCTATCCAAATTAACCTATACTAGGATTTTTTCGTCGTCACGCCTGTTGCATACGGCCATTCGATTGTTTACAGAACACAAAAGACCCTTGTTTGTTTTTCGCTAGACGTTTCCTGGTTTGTTTTGTGTGTATGTGGGCTAGTGTGTGTGTTTTCACAGCCGGCTATGTGTTCATTTGTACACAATATGTTGTGTTGTTGTTTGCACGACTGAGCTGGTAATAAATTCCCTCTGAACTGAGTAGTTTTGTGTTGTAACATTAGGTCGTATGTTTTTTAATAATTATGCTTATGGCATGTCGTTAAGTTGAGAAATGAGCTTTATTCTTTTAGATCTAGTACCCTACAGTTTGGAAAAAAACAATCACGGTAGAGTATTACCAGTACTAATAAACTACTATTACAGAAAACTACATAATTTACAAACTAAAAGTATGTTTATAAGCTAATAGGTACTATCTGAGAAGTTGAAACATAGGCAGATGGCGGACCTAAGTAATTTGGTCGCGTTATGTCAAACTTAGCAGATAGAATACAACTAACATTAAACTGACATAATCCCACCAATTGACGTAGGTCCGTCAACTGCTTATGAATCAATTTCTTCGATGCTACATAGAACTTAAAAATGTTATCCTCCCTCAAAAAAGAATGAACGAAACTCTTCTTACTCTATAACTTTGAAGTTCTGTATTGAGGAGTACTTCATCCTGGAAGCAGTACAGTGCTATAATATTACTAAACTATTCTAGAAATGTAATCGTAAGTCGTAACTCAAAATCTTTTCTTTTTTTTTTTTGTACATTTTAATGCAAGTCTGCAGTTTCTTACACGCAGTCCAAGAGGTAGAGCATATTATCCATTATCCACTCCAGTTTTTTCCACATTTTCCTCTGATTCTTCGCTCCTATTGGTCGCACCGTGAATCGTGATGTTATACAGCGTAAAGCCTTCCTCGATAAATGGACTATCCAACACAAAAATAATTTTTCAATTCGTACTAGTTCGTAGTTCCTGAGATAAGCGCGTTCGAACAAACAAACAAAATCTTCAGATTCTTAATATAAATATATATTTCATATTTCTATAATATCGCAATATGAAATATTGTTACATAATTAAAAGTTATAAAATTAAGGGAATCTTATGCCTCTGATTGACCGACGCACAGTGTACGGAGAAGACGAAAAATCGGAAATTTTCTATTTTCTTCAATTTTGAATAGGCATTAGTAAAATGAATGCGAGAGTAGAATACCCGCGTGTCAATTCGAAATAGTTTTGATGCTACGAGCTACCAAAATTTAGCGTTTTTTTGCGGCCCGGAAGGGAAAATCCATATTTCTCCTAAATTTTTAAGTAATTAATAAAATTTTGTATTTCACCTGAAAGCCTATTAAATAAGGTTATTTCAAGTTTTTTTCCTGATCCGCCGAGTCGATATTTTACCTACAATAAAATAATTTTAATTTTTAGGTTTTTATTTTTTTTATCCAAAACCAAACAAAATGCGCAATCGAAAATATCGACAAATTAAAGGTATACAAGCATTCTATACGCACAAAAAAAATCACCTTCAACCTCAACCTTCTATGAAAATCAGTGACACACATTTTTTATTATTAAAAAACTAAATGACGCCCGCAACCCCGTTGCGTCGGTTTGTTTTATCGCGCGGGAACCGCACTTTTTCCGGTATAAAAAGTAATCTATACTTATCCTTTCCCGGGACTCAAAGTATCTCCATACCAAATTTCAGCAAAAACCGTTCAGCGGTTTGAGCGTAAAGAGCTAACTTTTTGTTATATATGTATTGCACACATGTATAATATTAGTATAGATTTTACCGGCCGCATTTCGGCTGTCGATCAACGTGACAAAATTTGTTTTACCAAACGTGTCCATAACGGATTTCTATGTAAACTTTACTTTGAATATTCAATTAAAATTATTTACTTTGAGCTATTCTGTGTGTCTAAGATACGTACATAATTAAATTCCTGTGTTTACTGACCGTTTTATTTTATATTCAAAAAGGTAATGTGGTTAAAACATTTCGAGTGAATTTGGGCTTTATCTAGAATCTGTACTGTGATTTGCAATTAAGTATAAGCAAACTTATATTCAAGCAAAAATATTGTCTTCATTGAGTAACTAGAAGATTTATTTGTTTGGGTTGTAAGTTGTAACTATGGTTGTCTGGAAGAAACCGCTTAAAGCGGTTAAACCGCCAATTTGCGCTGTTCCAAAAATTTGTTTCTTTTACCTATTTTATTATGGACCAAACCACGTTACAAAACTTTATAAAATTATTCCGAAAATTTCGTTTTGGTATACAAATATAGCCTCGTGGTTTGACCCTCTTAGACTTATCTTAAAGTCAACCGTGCCAAAATCATGGCGATCTATTTTACGAAATGCATTGTATGCACAATGCATGAAAATGCACCAAATCCATACTAATATTATAAATGCGAAATTGTGTCTGTCTATCTGTTACCTCTTAACGCACAAACCAGACAGAATACAGACAGACAGACACATTTTACATTTGTAATATTATATATAATAATATTATTCTAATATATGTAATAATAATAATAAATAATAATATATATAATAATAATATATAATAAATAATATATATATATATTAATATTTTGTTGAATATTGTACTCCATTTTGTCAGAAATAACGTTTAAGAATGCCCCAGTAAACTATTTGTTTAGAGACCGGTGTTATCGAATATTTATGTAAATATCTCTTCTTTATTCGCGAACAAACTCAGATTATATAAACAATTAGATAAGATTGTGAATAATAAACAGTTTTATCAACTAAAGATATATGCCGATCGACTTGTATATGTTTGTAAGTTTTTTCAATGGCCTAAAGGATTTATACACACAAGAAATTTCCTGGTCTTTTTTCATTAAAAAAATTATTGGCCTGTAAAATTTGGTTAAGGGCCCGTTTCACAATCAAGTAAGCTAACTGAGTTTTAATGCTTATCAGCTCGATCAAATAACGAATTTTGATCGAAGGCTTATCATATTTAGACTAGATGACGCCCATAACTCCGTTGCGCCAAAATTCGTTTATCGCGCAGGAACCGTACATTTTTCCGTATAAAAAATATCCTGTCCTTTCCCGATATAATATGTATATCTAGGGCTGCCATCCGTCCGAATTTCCCCGGATTTGTCCTAGTTTGAAGGGCGTCCGGGGACCGTCCGGCCGGGTTTTTGAAAAGTGTCCGGGTGAAATCCGGACACTTTTGTTGGGAGAAATCCAACTTTTTAGTCATGCATCAATAAAGGAGAAAACTCGCTAAGCATACACAGTTTCTTCTTTGATCAAAATTAACAAAATTCTTGTTGGAAAAGAAAGATGTTTTAGTAAAAATTGGCAAGACGTAATCGTAAATACTTTTTAAGAGGTGTCCGGGGAAATAACCACGTTTTGGCCAAATGTCCGGGATTTTTGTCGTGCCTGACCGGCGAAGGTAATTTAGGTGATGGCAGCCCTATGTATATCTAACTTTTTGCCTAAGTGCCAAAGTTTATTTGAAATATTATGTCTTTCGCTCTTTGTATCAATGCAAGAAAAAATCGGATCCGTTAATTTAATATTATGGTACCTCGAGTAAGTATAATATTCCAGTGGGATATAATAACTAGATTTTGTGTACGCCTGGCAAAAGCTTGTCCTATAAAATATTATTGTCTGGTACATTCATAATGTAGATTCTTGTCTTTTAGCAGTATAAGCAGGTTTAGCGCAATTTTTCGTTACACAAAACAAGCATACCATGGCGAAAACTACATGTACAGTCGAAGACATAGACAGTTAAGCACATTTAAACTTTATTACCGAGTAATAAAGTCTACAAGCGATAAACCGCCTTAAACTGTACACCTACTTACATAACACAAATAAATTAAACTAGCCAAAACTAAACAAGTTTATTAATTATATTCTGTATTTAATCTTTGCAATTACAATTTTTTGAAAAAAAAAAGTGCTAGTTGCAAAAAGTCGTCGTATATTGTGTAAACATCATTCAGGCTAGCTGATGTAACAGCAGCAAAAACAATGAGCGTTGGGAAAATTGTTCTTTCTTAATAACTTTACATTACGCGGGTAGAGACGGCAGAAAAAGCCTGGAAACGTTTTGCTTGTATTCACTTCCTAGAAAAGCATTCAGAAAATTGGATCTTGTAAAAATTTAATGTACATTATTAATTTTAAATAAAACTTTTTTTTGTATTGTATTTTATTTATTTATTTATTTAAACGCACTCAAAAATATATATGTTTATGGCTTAACTTTAATTTAATAAAGATTTTGATGTACTCTACACAATATTTTCTTTCAAATTCTTCATTAAAAAATTAAAGAGTGATAAAAACCGGCCAAGTGCGTGTCAAGCCATGCGCAATATAGGGTTCCGTAGTACCGCTAGTTTTTGATATTTTTTTCGAATTGTCCATGAATGTACATTTATAACGTGTTTTACACTACTAACAACATCATCTCAGTTACGTTCAAAGGAATTTGAACGAAAAGTTCCTTCATACCTCGCCGAATACATTTTTTTTAGTTGATCGACTATTACTCAATAACTTATGAAGTCTTCTTAGCCGTGATAGTTTTCCTTTTAAATTCAGCATATTATATCCTACTCCCATGAATTTTTTCACATTTCCAGAAGCAACCGTTTAGCTGGTAGAAGGGGGGGACACTGGACTCTAACGATTTTTTTCACTTTAAAACCTAATATTTCACTAATGAATCCCTAAATCGGCTAATAATCGGAAAATGATCTATGAATCATCATAATATTTTTAAAAAACCTATCCAACGACACCCCACATGGTGGGGTGGACGCGGATTCTTTTTGTATCCCCGCTTGATGTCTAGGGGAGGTACCATAAAAAAAATTCTTTTTAATATTTTATATGCCTACCATTTTGTCGGCATCATTAATATGTGCATTCATAGGTCCTATAGTCTCTGAGCAAAACCGCGGACAGACAGACGGACAGACGGACAGACAGACAGACAGACGGACAGACCAAAACTCTAAGGGTTCCTTGTTGACTACGGAATCCTAAAAATGAGTGGTTTCATCGCTAGCTTTAAGTATCCTTTTAAGTACTTTTGTATCTTTCTTAGAAAGCTTGATTACATTTTAATAATTTTAAAAACATTTTTGTATACTTTTCCGCTATCTGTACAGCTCATGACTAAATATATGACATACTGTATAGGTAACTCGTTAGAAAACTAGTTATTTTATTTAAACAACAGAATACTAGGTTTTTTTTGTGTCTGAGCTGTTACCACTTAAGAAATATAGTTTAGAGTTTAGACACTTGATATTTTAATTTTAATTCTTAGAATTTTGTGTTAGAACTTGTAATAAAATATAAATTATTATTATTAGCGCTCCATATAAGTAAAAATGTTTTTTTGAATTTTGTTAGTCTCGCTAAAACTCGAGAATGTCTAAACCGATTAAGCTAATTCTAGTCTTGAAATATTCGAAGAATTCCAGGGAAGGTTTATATTCGGAGGGAAGTGATACTAACACCCGTATTCTTAGTTGTTTCCTCAAACCCGCTTTGACTCAACCTCAACGAAGGTGTCTCAACGAAGGTTTCTAATATCATTTTTTTATATACGTGGGAGAGCCATGCTTCGGCACGAATGGGCCGGCTCGACCGGAGAAATACCACGTTCTCACAGAAAACTGGCGTGAAACAGCGCTTGCGCCCTCCCCTATTCCCTTCCCTTCCCATCCCTACCCTCCCCTATTACCTATTACCCTATTCCCCCTTAAAAGGCCGGCAACGCACTTGCAGCTCTTCTGATGCTGCGAGTGTCCATGGGCGACGGAAGTTGCTTTCCATCAGGTGACCCGTTTGCTCGTTTGCCCCCTTATTTCATAAAAAAAAAAATGAATTCCTCAAATTTGGTATTCTTACGGCCGTTCCCAATATTCAATCTATCTTTGGTTTGACATATGACCGATCGCAGCTAACATTGAATTGTCACAAGTTATATGTCTCTAATGTCTAATGAGAGCTATTCCTATCTCTAGTAGGGCAAAACCAGAGATAGATCAAATATTAGGAACGGCCGTTAAACGTAACTTCTACCTCAACGAATTACTCCTTGAGTGGAGGTGGAGGTGGATGTATGACGTTACAGAAATTATTTTTTTAGTGTCAACACCGACGGAAATCGACCCCAATTTGACAGATTGTCTATGAACTCCTCGTTTTAAAAAAATATAATATCAGTGCCATTGTCAAATGTCACATTGTTACGTATATTTTTTGTCATATCACAGGCCGTCATAATTAAAGAAGAAGAAGGAGTTTTGCGTTGTGTTTTTGTATTATTTTCCTAAAATTGTGTTATTTCGGTTTTTAATGTGTAATGTTGGTAGAATACCATTAAATATTCGATGTCGTGCACAAGTGTGGGCAAGTAATACAACTTCAAGAAACGTGCCATTTTGTGTTCCCTCCAAAACTCCATCGAAAATTTTAGTAGGTAAAGGGGGCTACCACTTTACTAAAACAACTGACTTGACTCGTTTACTTTACTGACTACTTTTTTAGACTTTTACTAGACTATTGACTTGACGATAATCTGGAAAAACTACTTTAAATTTGTAAACTTTTCATGAAAAAATTTTTCTCGCCATATTTTACTTTTCACTGGCCATGGTTAAAAAGCCGAGTGCCATATTAAGAAAAAAAAAGAAGAAGAAGAATATGTGTTTATGTGATTAGCTGTTGTTGCGATTTAATTGTTTGCAAACTCGTGTTGTTTTTTCAACTTTAGTTTAGCGTGTTGCATATTAATGCTTGTTTTGTTAAGTTTCTAAACCTAAATTGTTTCTTGAAGTCCTTATCACTATACCGCCCTAATTAGTTTTGAGCGTCACGCAAATATCTGCGCCAAGGAAAATTATGTGAATTTTCATGGACATAATCCAAAACTTATTGAAGTTGTTCATACTAAACACGATTTCTTGTAAATTAATGGTTGGAAACAGACAGTGAAGATACTCAAGAAAGCCTTAAGGTACATCCTGAACTGCCTCAGGTTTGACAGTTCATTCGTCACCTCTAATAAAAAATCCCTCAAGTCAAGGAAGTTTATTGAACTAATGATACAATTTTTAGGGTTCCGTAGCCAAATGGCAAAAATTGGAACCCTTATAGATTCGTCATGTCTGTCTGTCTGTCTGTCCGTCCGTATGTTACAGCCACTTTTCTCCGAAACTATAAGAGCTATACTATTGAAATTTGGTACGTAGATGTAGTCTGTGAACCGCATTAAGATTTTGATACAATAATGGAAAAAATGTTAATTTTTTTTTCATCTAACCTATGCGTGTGGGGTATCTATGGATAGGTCTTTAAAAATCATATTGAGGTTTCTAATATTATTTTTTTCTAACCTGAATAGTTTGCGAGAGAGACTCTTCCAAAGTGCTAAAATGTGTGTGTCCCCCCCCCCCCCTCTAATTTCTAAAGTAGGGGCATGATAAGTCTAAAAAAACATATAATATGATGTACTTTACTATAAAAACTACCAACGAAAATTGGTTTGAACGAAATCTAGCAAGAAGTTTTTTTTTATATTATTATATTAATTTTTTTTTTCATTTAATCTATGCGTGTGGGGTATCTATGGATAGGTCTTCAAAAATCATATTTAGGGTTTCTAATATAATTTTTTTCTAACCTGAATAGTTTGCGAGAGAGACTCTTCCAAAGTGGTAAAATGTGTGTCCCCCCCCCCCCCTCTAACTTCTAAAGTAGGGGCATGATAAGTCTATAAAAAATATATGATGCACTTTACTATAAAAACTACCAACGAAAATTGGTTTGAATGAAATCTTTATACGTCATAAATGGTAAACTTAATTTAACTTTCATTAAATCAACTGAAATATAAAAATAAATCAAAAACCTTTTAATTTCATAAAAATAAACCTTATTGCTGCTGCGGAACCCGTCATGGGCGAGTCCAATTCGCACTTGGCCGGTTTTTGGATTGAGGTTAAGTCGAGTGGAGAAAATCGTAAGGAAACGATTAAGAATATGGGTGTAAGTTCACCGATTCATCTAGTTTACTATATTTTTATATCGAGTTTTGTTTAATCTGATTCCATCTTTTGACAGACAACAATGACGAATCGTATACGAATCGGAACTTTTTTTTTTTATAAATAAATTATAACCAATTCAAAAATTTCAGATAAAATCCAAAAATTTTTCAGTAGTTTCAAAGTCTCTTCGGTCGAAACAAACAAACATTTCCACAATACATTAGTACAGATGCGTAACCTTAAAACCTTTGGTGCAAATTTTTGGCTGATAAGAAAGTCCCTGACTTACTTATCAGAACTTAACTTGCAGATCAAGGACCATTTAAATAAATAACGAATATTTATAAAAACATGACAAATATAAAACAAACATTGTCATATTACTTTTACCTACGTAATAGTTTTACTAGCTTACTTCCGTTTCAGTGACATCTTGAACTTTGAAGACGGAAGTATGAAGGAATGAAATTCTACAATACTGACACAATCTTACAAAGATTTTGTGGCCCTTTGATGACATTGTCATGGGGGCGTGAGTGTCACAAGTCACAACTTTATATGCAACCGCTGTCTATAAAGTGACGCATTAAGGTTCGCGCACATTGTGACGGGACAGGCCACATTTTTAACCGAATTCAAAAAAAGGAGGTTATCAATTCGACCCGTATGTTATATGTAATATTTCCAGAACCGCCCACTTTTCGTATATGTTAGTCTATATCAGCGTCTGAACAAATGTGCCAAATTTCAAAAGAGCAACTACAAGCCCGATTTAAGTAATTATTTCTTTGTTGTACTAGGTATTGTTCAACTTAGGGAATACAGCAAATTTTATCAATATCAGTTAGGTAGTTTTTGAAATAGGGAATTTTAATTCTCAGTTACGTACAATTTCGAAATCAGGTTTATCTTTTTAAAATACTATTATTAAAATACTATTTTCATACAAGTTTTCTGACCCATCGCGCACTCGGTCATGAAACTTGTACGGTCATAAAACCGCTTCACTGCGCCCCGTTCACAATGTGCACGAACCTTTACAAGGCGGCGGAACTAGTTCCAAAAACCGGCCAAGTGCGTGTCGGGCCACGCGCAATATAGGGTTCCGTAGTACCGCTAGTTTTTGATATTTTTTTTCGAATTGTCCATGAATGTACATTTATAACGTGTTTTACACTACTAACAACATCATCTCAGTTACTTTGAAAGGAATTTGAACGAAAAGTTCCTTTATACTTCGCCGAATACATTTTTTTTTAGTTGATCGACTATTACTCAATAACTTACGAAGTCTTAGCCGTGATAGTTTTCCTTTTAAATTCAGCATATTTCCTACTCCCGTGAATTTTTTCACATGTCACTGGACTCTTAACGATTTTTTTCACATTAAAACTTTATATTTTAGAATAAATTCTTAAATATTATTTAAGAAGTTCATGCCATATATACTGATTTTTCTAAGGCCTTTGATGTAGCTAACCATCAAATCCTAATTGCTAAGTTAGCTCATGCTGGCATATGTGGTTCCCTATTGAGATGGTGTGAATCCTATCTACTAAACCGGTCTCAGCTAGTTAAAATTAGGGGTTTTAAGTCTTTTTTAAAAATGGTACCGTCTGGTGTGCCACAGGGCTCTCACTTAGGACCAATATTCTTTTTAATTTATGTTAACGATTTGTGTTTGAACTTAACATCCAAATATCAAATGTTCGCCGATGATCTTAAAATCTACCGACCTATAGGAAGTATGGCTGACACAATTTTACTACAAAGAGATATTGACCAGGTGACTCATTGGTGCTCGTCAAACGGAATGAATTTAAATGTTGTAAAATGCTATTATATAAAATTTTCACGTAAACGTAATCCTTTCCGTCACATGTACCATATCTCTAGCAATCCTATAACTGAAGTGTCTTCCATGCGTGATTTGGGGGTTATAGTTGATAGCAAACTAGATTTTCGAGAACATATAAATAGTATAACATCTAAAGCTGCTAAAATGGCTGGTTTTGTAATACGACAGACCAAGTTTTTCAAAGACCCAGAAATACCGGTGATACTTTTTAACTGCTATGTTCGTTCTATTGTTGAATATTGTTCTCAAGTATGGAATCCATATTATTATGCCCACATTTCGAGAATCGAGAAACTGCAAAAACAATTCTTGTATCATTTATGTTACTCTCAAAACCTTTGTAAAAATTTAATTTCTTATGAAGTTAAATCAGCACACTTCAATTTAGTTTCACTGGAGCATAGACGTCGCATCTCCGATATTGTTTTTTTTACATAAATTAATTAACGGGAATTTAGACAGCACCCCACTTCTAAATAAGATCAATTTATCAGTTCCTCGACCGGGCATCCGTACTCGAAATAGAAAAACTTTTGACATACCTGTACACCACACAAATTATGGACAAAACTCCCCATTATACCGAATGTGTGCCTTATACAATAAGACCTGCGGTGAAATCGATATTTTTGGTACTTCTGTCTCATTATTCAAAGATAAGTTATATAAAATTGTAAGCAAAGATTAGGTAACAAGAATTTAGCACCATCTTTGTAACTTAGATTTATTTTGCATGTAGTATTCACTTCAAGAAGGATGTACACTACGTTATGATACTTACGAACTTGTATTTAGAAATAAGTTGCAAAATATGTATTATCTAGTTTAGTGAATCAATAAAAAAAATAAAAATCACAAATGGATCCCTAAGTCGGAAAATGATCTGTGAATACTCGTAATATTTTTAAAAAACCTATCCAACGAAACCCCACACGTTGGGGTGGACGCGAAAAAAATATTCATCCCCGCTTGATGTGTAGGGGAGGTAAAAATTTTTTTTTTAAAGATCTCATATACCATTTTGTCGGCATCATTAATATGTGCATTCATGCCGAATTACAGCTTTGTAGGTCCTATAGTCTCTGAGCAAAACCGCGGACAGACAGACGGACAGATAGACAGACAGACGGACGTACAAACCGAAACTATAAGGGTTCCTTGTTGACTACGGAACCCTATAAATCATCGCGCCAAAAACCCTTGTCAGCCTATATAGGAAACATGCGCTACAATCATGCTGTCACCAATCCGAAACTCACAATAAATTATTTACTAGTGCTGCCACCTACAGTTACTGCACGATCCTTATAAAGTATGTTTTTAACGTGTGGATGACGTTGTCATGAGTTCGTGAAAGTGGATGCGAAATAGTTGTCTCTCAAAATTGAATCATGGGCGCCGGCAGGGGGGTGCCAGGTGGTGCACTTGCACCCCTTGGGAATCTCGGGATCAACAGGAATTATTGGAATAAAAAGCTGTCTATTGGAAATCATTTTACCATGCCGTACAAAGATTTTTCGTAATGTTTCGGCACTAAATGTATTTTTTGACGTAAATAGACAGTCACTGTTGTTTGTAAAAAGTAAAAAGAAAAGAAAGAAAACTAAAATCTGCACCCCTTGGAAATTATTTCTGCCGGCGCCCATGAATTGAACCAGCATCCATATCCACACTTAATATTTATTATAAATGCGAAAGTTTATCTGTCTTTCTGTCTGTCTGTCTTACTGTCTACCTCTTCACGCCCAAACCACTGAACCGATTTTCCTGGGCTGGGTCCCAGGAAAGGACATAGGATACTTTTTGTCCCGAAAAAATGTGCGGTTCCTGCACCATACATGAAATTTGGCGCAACGGAGGTTGCGGGCGTCATCTAGTTGATTTATATTTCAGCTGCGTGCAAAAGACGCCTGACTGCAGTCATAAGACAGCTGTCTCTATAGTATCACTATAGTTAATGGTGTTAGTTCTAATATACGCCAATTTGTAGAACTTTACTTTAGTATTTAGTAAATATTAAACTAAAAATGGCTAAAACACTAAGAATAGAATCGGGGTCGGAAGTGTAGATAGTCATACATTTGGAGTACGAGGCCGCTTATTTAGGTTGTTTTGTTTATCAGCAAGGCGCAATTTTGTACTGTAAATAGTATACGCGAAATATCAGATAACGCAAAAATGAGAGACATTTTAAACGTCCTTATTGTAGATGTTTATTTATTATGATTTTTTAAAAGTTTTTCTATAATTGGAAACTTTAAATAGATAAGATTTGATTATGTATACCTTTTTAGAAATTTCTAATTTTTAAATATTACAAATGATAATGACAAATTAATCCATATACACTGACATATAAGTACTACGTACTAGACTTGACACCGCAACGCAATGCTTGGTCACATTCCACAGAATCTATATAGCCGCAGCGCACTTAGTCGGCCGCGAGCTCTTCTGCGCACTAGAAGTATGACAATTATAAAAAAAAAAAAACAAAATAAAAGTCAAAAAATGCCTTGGTGTGTCTTAAGATACTGTAAAAATAATTCCAAAAACACTTCCAAATGCGACGGAATAACATTTCATCGGTTAGTGTTCTTATTTAATTATTTTCAATTAAAATACGAACATTCAATTACTAGGCGAAGACGCGCGCCATTTCGCATTGTCATAGAGTAGTAGATTCAGAGGGGAATGTAGGCAGAATACAGATATCTATGATGAGACGACGATGAATGAAGTATTCACGTAGACGAGTTTGTATTTTGGTAATAATATAAATACGGTATTACGTGTACGTTATACATGCGTATATTATAATTGTATTTATAAATATTTAAGTAATTTAAATAAGGTAAATATGTAGTGGACTTTGGATCCATACTTATTATAATATAATTATTATAAATGCGAAAGTGTGTCTGTCTGTCTGTCTAT
Organism: Cyaniris semiargus; assembly: GCA_905187585.1. Classification (NCBI taxonomy): domain Eukaryota; kingdom Metazoa; phylum Arthropoda; class Insecta; order Lepidoptera; family Lycaenidae; genus Cyaniris; species Cyaniris semiargus. The sequence goes on from LR994567.1 coordinate 7,414,291, forward strand.
CCGTCCGTCTGTCGGCCTGTCCATCTGTTTGTCTGTCCGTCTGTCCGTTTGTCTGACCGTCCGTCTATCTGTCTCTCTGTGTCTGTTACCTCTTCACGCCCAAGCCGCTGTAACGGTTATACCAAAATTTTGGTTTTTGACCGACTTCCAAAAAAGGAGGTAATACGTTTAGCTGTATGTATATTTATTTTTATTGTTTTTTGTATGTTTAACGATTACTCAGCCGTTTGTGGTCCGATTTTCGAAATCCTTGGTTCGGAGTTAACTCGACCGTTTGTAGCTCCAAAACTGGGGGATTTGTAGCTCCAAAACTGGTCGAGTTAACTCCGTACCTGGCGGCCATACTATAAGTATGGCAAGTAAATCATACCAAAAAGTCAGATTTTGCACCAAGATATACCAAGGTTTGAAGGTGGTGAACGATCTCCGGCCTCCTTATAGATACATGTTTGGGGGTTTCTACGTTATTTTAAGAATTGAAGGCATATGCTAATGGTACATTAGATTAATCATTATCATCGTCAAGACACAAGTATGTGCGTTCACCACTTAAAGTAAGGCCAAGTTAGTCTCGAAGAATCTTGGTGTTCTTAATAGAGCGAGACAGTATTTCAGTCCGGACCAACGCCTACAACTCTGTAAGGCGCAGGTTCGGCCTCATATTATGGTGCGCCAAAATATCAACTACTCCCTCTGGATCGTATCCAACGATGTACGCTGCCCAATAAGTGCTATTGTGTATTATTGTACGACTATTGAATTTGAACGAAGGGCCGCTCGAATTGTTGACTGTCATAGTATTTTAAACAGGGTGGACCTCTTGGAATTGTGCCGAGATGTAGCTTTGCTCTGCATCCTCTATCAGTTGTATCACGGGGAGTGCTCTGAGGACCATCCCATCACCTTGATAAGTGGCGGTCTTCCACCATGCATTTTTCGCGTAACTTTCTTCCGCGCACTGCAAAACTGTCGAAAAAACGAACTATCGCCAGAAGCATTTTAAGAAGAAGGCATATTCCCACGCATCTGCAGCTCTTCTGACGTTACGAGTGCCCATGGGCGACGGTTATTGCTTTCCATCAGGTGACCCGTTAGCTCGTTTGCCACGTTATCTTATATAAAAAATCTAATTAACTTCTATGTCCTTGAGAAATCGTCCTTAGCGACTTGTTATATATTTCGTTTATTTCTGCATGACTTAAAAGTTGGATTTCACTTAACTATTTTTAACTGAAATCCAATTCTTTAGTCATGCAGAAATAAGCGAAACTTTGTTTGTATTCCCCCATTTTAGATGAGCCGCCATATTGGATGTAGAATGACATTACATTCGATTTCGAGTTATTCTCAAAAAGTTCTTTCATTTAATATCCATACTGTTATTATAGGACGGCATAGAAAATAACTATTCCGCTATCTTGGGTGGTCGGCCATTTTAAAAGCTTTTATTTAACTTGCTCTGTATGTATGTAAGTATGTGTGTTACGGTGGAATTTTGGAACTCAATTTTGAAGTAGATATATTTAACCGATTGAGCTGAAATTTTGCATTGGCGTTTAGTTTGGATGGCAATGTATGATATGGTATGTGACATCACTCTATATCCAATATGGCCGACCATCCAAGATGGCGAAATAATTATTTTCTATGCAGTCCTACAATATGGATATTAAATGAAAGAACTTTTTGAGAGTAATTCGAAAACGAATGTAATTTGATTCTACATCCAATATGGCGGCTAATCCAAGATACGGAAATAGTTATTTTTAATGCACTTCTGCAATATGGGTATCAAATGAAAGGGCTTATTGAGAGTAACTCGAAAACGAATGTAATGTCATTCTATATCCAATATGGCAGCTTAGCCAAGATAGGGGAATAGTTTTTTTAAAGCACTTCTGCAATATGGGTATCAAATAAAAGGGCTCATTGAGAGTAAATTGAAAAGTATTAGTCAAGTCGTGTCGCGTCGTGTCGTGTCGTGACGTGTCATGTCGTTTCGTGTCGCGTCGTGTCGTGACGTGACGTTACGTGACGTGACGTGACGTTAAGTGACGTGACGTGAAGTGACATGACGTGAAGTGACGTGTCGTGACGTGACGTGACGTGGCATGACGTGACGTTACGTGTAGTGTCGTGACTTTACGTGACGTCATGTGACGTAACGTGAAATGACGTGACGTGACATCAAGTCAAATCCACCTGGGTTTCAGAAAATGCCCGGTTGAATCCGGTCACTTTTGTTAAATGAAATTTAACTTTTTAGTCATGCAGAAATAAACGGAATATAACAACTCGCTAAATATAGATTTTTCAATTGTCAAAGTCGAGTACGATTTCTTAAGGACTTAAGTTAATCAGATTTTAACAAATTCTTGAAACAAAACAAATTACTGTCAAACAGACTAAGAAATCTAGCCAGAGATGACTAAAAAACAAAAAATAAATTATAAACAAAAAACTTTTTGAAAAAAAGCTTTTATTTAAATAGTCTAAAAAGAAAATAATAAATTTCTCCTTAAAATTTTTAACTATCAAGTTATAATCCTCAATATATTATACAATTTGCATGATAATAAAAGCTTGTCGCGTGATTTGTAAATAAACTAGTAAGTAGGTACCAATTTAACTGAGTAAATTGATATTATATTTTTATTTTAATAAATTTATCAAGTACTGATAGATTGTTAAGTCTCGCGAGTCGCGACAAGCTTTTATTATCATGCAAATTGTATAATATATTGAGGATTATAACTTGATAGTTAAAAATTTTAAGGAGAAATTTATTATTTTCTTTTTAGACTATTTAAATAAAAGCTTTTTTTCAAAAAGTTTTTTGTTTATAATTTATTATATTTATAGTGAAATGATGTCATACTGTATCGTGCATTGTCATTCAAACCAAACGTGTATACAAAATTTCAGCTCAATCGGTTAAAATATTATATGTACATACTTTTAGAGAGTAGTAAAAGTCTTGAATTATACATTGAGCGGTATTTATTCGAGCAGAGTTTCACTTTACACGTCTCAAAGTTAATTACAGAATGAATCAATCAATGCAATATGGCTGGCTTTTATACCATTTTACACAAAAGAAACGAACTTCCGTTGACAATTCAAATATAGTAAAATCATAAAAAAAAACACACTAAATTAAGAATGGCTAAGAATAAGTTAAGTACATAATTCTAAATATTAATTAATTTACTTCCCATATTTAAGATAATTATTTAATTAAATATGAGAAGAGGAAGTTATAACGGAAGTAAATAATCCTCCCGCCCATTTATAACTAACTATTTGTCAAAATCAAGTACCTTACTTATTAATATTTAAAATATAATAAACACTTATTAAAATTATATATAGTAACTAACATAATATTATACCGATTTAAATAAATAAACTTAAATAAAGTTATTAAATAAACGAACTTACATAATAATATGTACTTACTAATATATTTAATAATATGTACATAATAATATACAGAGCAAGTTAAATAAAAGCTTTTAATAATGTTTAGTAAAAATCTTTGTTTTATTTTATCCACTTACTCAAATATAGTCTGCGTTTATTCGAGTGTAGGCACAAAACTTTGTCACTTCTGCGGTACTGATCTATAACCATCACCGCCCCGCCTCTCACCCCGCTCATGCCTCAAGTGCGACATGTTTTTTGTTTGCAATGGCGGCTCTAGTACGTAGTACATTATATCTCTATGTCCATATTACTAATATTATAAAGGCGAAAGTCTGCCTGGCTGCTACCTCTTCAGGCCCAAACCGCTGAACCGATTTTGCAAAAATTTGGTATGAAGATATATTCAGTCCCGGGAAAGGACACAGGATACACAGGATTTTGATAAAATAATTGTTGTTTCCAATTTCAATTTTCCATAAATACTGTCGACGCCATGGATGTATAAAGAAGGCGGATGGAGTCCTGCTATAGACAAAACTGTGTCACCATAATGGCGGCGGCTGTTTATGTGTCTGTAAATTGGGGGTTGCAATGTCAGTAAAATTTACCCATCTTTAATAGTAAGAATTTTTTGTTATTATTCGCTTTAAATGCATAAAATGATGTTTCTTTATGTAATTTACATAAGTTTCAATAAAAATAATAACAATTAATATATCCAAAAACACAAAAATATGTTTGGCATTTTGTTTTTCGCGCCACTTATTCTAAAACAATCCGGATTGGCTAATGTCATAATGACGTCATAATCACGTTATTCGTTTTTCAACGCATTGCGCATGCGTAAAGTTGAAAATAAGTGTCAGTGCCAGTGTCCTGTGCCAAAATTTGACAGAAATTGATGATAATTTATATTATTGCGCATGCGCGAAAGCTGCACATGCGCAGTTGAAAAATTAAACGACTATTGGTTTACTCGATAGTGACGTCACTCACAAAGTGCGACGCCATATTGCTGAATAAAGCATTTCGGCGGCTTATTTGAATTTTTATTTACTTACATGTTTCTTACGAAATACGTATTTAAAAAAAAATACTTTCTATGAACTTCTTAATCGCAACAAAGTAATTCAAGATAGAAACTAAAAATCTGTCAAATGACCTATTTCTTTTAATCAAATGACGATGCACGTATGAGTGGTACATGTATGAAGTATGTATATTGTGATAATGAAAGGAAAATTGAGTGCGTCATTTTTTTTAATTTGCATGTATAATACCGCATCAAAAAACGGATTTTGATGCGGTTTTTTTGATAGATAAAGTGATTAACCCTTCGATCGCGGATTCTTGGAAATGCTATTGTATTCTATTGTTGTCGCGACCACCGGTGCCCGTATGGGGCTTGATGAGTTAAAGAGGAAGGTTTATATTATGTATAAGTAGATGATGCGCCAAAACTCGTTTATCGCGCGGGAACCGTACATTTTTCCGGTATAAAAAGTATCATACATCCTTACCCGGGACTCAAAGTATCTCCATTCCAAATATCAGCAAAATCGGTTCAGCGGTTTGAGCGTGAAGAGGTAACAGACAGACTGTCAGACAGACAGACACACTTTCAATATTAGTATGGATATGGATGACATCCATGAAATAGTGGAGAAATTCTGTTATTTCAGGTTTCTAAATTTATGTGATGTCGTAAAATCAGCATTGTTAGTATCAAGTATCAACATTGCACCCGTGCGAAGCCGGGTGGCTAGTATACAATAAAACAAGGTTAATGATTTTTTACAAGTTTTATTCAAATATTTCAACTACAAATACCTAAGTACTAAGTAACTTTTTATAACGGTGCCCTTTACTTTAACAAGCTCTTTAAAATTCCTATAAATTACTTATAACTGAAAATCAATAATAACTCAAAACTCCCACTATTTCGGGTGATTTGCACTCGTGAATATTGGCAACACTGACATGTATCGAAATATTTTTCTTTGAAAAAATGTTGACTAAAATTATTAAAATTGGGTAAAAAGATATTAAATAATTAATTTATCTATGAAAATAAATTCTTGAACAGTTTTTCTTTCGATTGCTACGGTTTTTACACTTTTTATCGCACAAGATATTTTATTTTGATTTATGTTTTCTCAGCGTAGACGTCTCGACTGTCTTCATGTTTGCTGTCAAATGGCCGACTCCGGTAAGATGTGTGCGTGCGAACCGTGTACATGCAGTCAGTCTGGCCGACTCTGAAGACACAGTGCTGTATTTAATGAGACTCCGTCCGCCTTTTTTTATGTCCATGGTCGACGCTTAAAATATTATATTATTTAAAATTGGCTGCTACTTCCTATATCCAATGGGCTAAAATATAATATTAAACAATTCGGAACAATTTGGAATTTACATTCAACTTAATTTCAATGCAAAATACAAAGTACCTACCTAATAACGCTTTAAAAATTCAAATTAAAACCCATCTAGCCTCAAACAATTTGCTATAAAAATTGTTCATTTCATTTTTGCAGCTTGTATTTTATTGTTTTTCTCATATTTTCGATGTTATAAGTGTAATATTTTATGAAAATATTTACTTAGCAACCTGTCATAGCTACAACTTACAAATAGTCTAGCATAATTTACATAATAACATCGCCCGTACAAGAAACATGCTTGTTTTTGTTTTATTACCTACTTTATTATAAACTATTTGTATAACTACTTAGCTTATAAATATTAAAATCTACCGTTTTTCGCGATTAAAAGAATGTTTAATACAACTATCATTATGGTTGGAAATACTAAGTGCACAAATATTTTATAGATAAAAAAAGCATACGTTTAATTCTTAGTGCATTTGTAGTATAAAACCTATTAACATAATAAATTATTATCATTTTGTTCCCATTACGCTTCGATACTTTTGATAATTGTTCTTGGCTATTTTCACTAATATCTGATAGCCAATTTTTCAAATTACCCCAAATTGTACAAAATATTCAGTGAATTATTGTGTTCTACTTTTCAAACATGTAGCGGTAGTTATGTCAAAAATTAAAAATATAGAATAAGGGCTCCCACACATAACTGCGAATTCGCATCGCATCGCAATGTCATTTTTAGTATGAGTTTTGTCGCAGATATTTGCGATGCGATGCGAATTCGCAGTTATGTGTGGGAGCCCTAAAGGCTGTGAATCGCGGTGCGACACTTGCGATGAGGGTGTTGCAACTCCCGATGCTAACTGCTAAGTTGAGGAAGACTAAATTAATATAATATAATATTGTATCCTTTATAATTCCATTCAATGTTTTAGACTTTGGAGGTTAATTAGTATATCCAGATGTGTACGAGTTAAGAGGTAATGAGGGAGTACCTACTATATTAAATTTAATTTATAAAAATTATTTAAAACCGTTAAAACATTTTTCTGTGTGTCTTGTTACTTCTATAAGCTTAAACGTTTGAGGAGACAGATGGAAGGACGCATAAATAGATGCACTTTGGCATTTATAGCAATTTTAGCATAGAAGTAGGCTCTGAAATATGCCTTGGGTTAGATTTATTTTTACTTCATGATTATCTCTGTTAAACTATGCCGCCAACTAAAAATAAGGTAGATGAGGGCATGTCCCTCTCACTGCCTTTGGAATTATCAGCGGTCAAAAAAAGCATTGATAAAATCGAAGCATTGAGCCTACCAGCCATTAAAAGTACATAATATAAAATCAAAAAATGATCCACCAGCACCCAAGCCAAAAACTAAAAAGGCAGTTACGGCAGCAAAACCTGGAAGTCCAGCTTCAGCCCCACAAGATCCTAAGACGAAAGAAGTCAGAGCCTGTGTACATGAGTACCTCTGTTATCTTAAAATCTCTGTCCCATTCTAGCCTTGACAACATAAAACATTAAAATATTATTTTGTGAATGTTTATATATTTTAAACTGCAGATCAAAAGTTTGAAGATGTGTAGGAGTCATAAAAGTCGGATAAACTGATTTGTGTAGTCCACAATAAAATAAAACGTGTTTACGAGTATTTAAAAATATTTTATCATTAATAATGTTTATTTACATTTTAATATAATACCTACATTTAAAACTGGAGTATCATTATTCTTGTAATTTACATACTGTATTCTTTGGTCATTAATAAATATAATCTTTGTCATAAGTTTACAACCGTAAAATTGGTAATGTTTTTTTAATTCACATATTAAAGGAAAATATTTCTGCATAATTACGACTTGTGTATTAAAGTAACTGTTTAATTGTATGACATTATTATTTATGTTAAATGTAACCTAATCTCAGAAATAAAAAGAAATTTTAGAGTTCAGTAGAATAATATTATAAAAACCGTCTCTTTGCAACTTTCGTAAAGTCAAGTAATTATGGAGATAGGAAAGAACGTAGTATAGAAAATATAAATAAAGAAAATACTTTTACTACGGAAAAATTTACGTCTACCGCAGAATAACTACAAATTTTCAGCAAATATCCTTCCTACTAATATTATAAAGGCGAAACTTTGGATGTATGTATGTATGTATGTATGTATGGATGTATGGATGTTTGTTACTCTTTCACGCAAAAACTACTGAATGGATTTTAATGAAACTTTACAATAATATAGCTTATATATCAGAATAACACATAGGCTACAATTTTAACCGACTTTCAAAATGGAGGAGGTGTTATGTTCGTTTTTTATGTTCAACGATTACTCCGCCGTTTGTGGACCGATTTTCAAAATATTTCTTTTGGTGTATAGGTTATCATCCCAATTTGGTACCATATTCATAAAAGTGGTGACTTGATGAAGGGATTCATAAGAAATCGAGGGAACTCACCAAAATTTATATGGAAACATTTGGTGACTTCGGTTTCGTGATCAGTATTCTAAGCATATACTACCAACAAGTAAGATTTTGCACCAAGGTATACCATGGTTCGGAAGGTGCTGAGAGAACTCCTGACTCTTTATAGATAGAAGTTTGGGAGTTCCGACGTTGTTTTAAGAACGGAAAGCATATGCTATTATGCAAATTACATTCATCATCATCATCACTACCATAAACCATTATACAACCATGTATCGTCCCGTTTTGACCCTATTATTGGTACTTTTCATAGTCTTTTATTATATTATATCACTTAAACCGCGGGTAACACCGCGGGGCACAGCTAGTAATATAATAATATAATATCTATGGACGCTTCAGTCTGGCCCCGTGCTAAGTACCTGAAGGACTTGTGTTACAGGTACCAGACAACGGAAATATATTTAATACTTTTATTTATACTACACATATATTTAAGATTTTTATTATATTATACACATATTTAATACACATCCAGACCCGGGAACATTGAAAACTTTTTGTTCCGTCGCGTCGGTGGGATTCGAACCCGCGACCCCCGGCTTGAGCTGCCACACACTCAACCAATTGAGCCACAGAGGTCGTCAAAGTTACAGATGCAAAGTTACAGTTGTGCCTTAATGTTGAAAATCCCTACAAAAAATATTTATGATAAAAACTTAACACTTACAGATAATATTTACCAATGCAATTAAAACTCTCTAACAAAAAGGTATTTAAAATGTTTACATAATTTGAAAATTATTGCCGTTTATACATAGCTTTCTCGAGCTATTCGTACTTATTACGCGCTTTAAAGTTGCCAATCATCCAAACATATCTTATCACCAAGATTTGGGAGAAAAACAACAGGAAAGCGGCAATGACCTACAATCCCCGTTCCTTATCAAATAGGGCGCAAACACCTGTGTCGCATCTGCGATTTTGCATTATATACTGTATCCGCAACTCCGATAGTTTATTAGTATGCCTACGCCTGAAACTATGATTTCGCAGGTTTTAGAGTTCCGTACCCGAAGGGTAAAAACGGGACCCTTTTACTGAGACTTCGATGTCTGTCCGTATGTCTGTCTGTCTCCAGGCTGTATCTCAAGAACCGCTATAGCTAGACTTCTGAAATTTTCACAGATTGTGTATATCTCTTGTCGCTATAACAAAAAATACTAAAAACATAATAAAATTAATATTCAAGGGGGGCTCCCATACATCAAACGTGATTTTTTTGGCCTTTTTTGCTTGTAATCAATAATGGCAACAGGTAGGCACTTGAAATATTCACAAAATGCTTAATTATATTCCTACTTTAATAATTAATAATAAAATTAAAATATACTTAATAATTATTTAAGGGGGGCTCCCATACAAAAAACACAATTTTTTGCCTACTTTCGCTCTATAACGGTACTGAACCCTTCGTGCGCGAGTCCGACTCGCATTTGGCCGATTTTTCAGTTTATGGCTCGATTTATATGCGTGCACGCGAACGCGCGGATTGGCGGCTACACCGCGAGATCACAACCAATAGGGGTGTAGACAGTAAGCGAAATACAATACAAATTATTGTTTTTTTGATAGTTTGTATTATAGAATAACCGAAAATGACATATTTATAATATTTTTTATTTTATTATAAAAAAGTAAATATTTAATCCGTAATATCACGTGATCGCAAACAGCCATCACAGAGTGTAACGTCACGATCTCCAAAACATTGTGTGTGACAGTGACATTTCGATGTCAAACCCATACAAAGATTTTTGTTTTTTGGAGGACCGTGACGTCATAGCGACGCCATGATGAACTTTAGCGGCTGTCCCTGAGTGCCACACCCACGACAACCGTATGTTTTTTTTATTTTTTTGCTCGTACCAAACACATACATTTTAGCGAAGCTACTTTTGAATAAGATTCGTAATCTTAAGTTTATCATATTTTATGTAAGTAATAACATATTTTGGCAAACCCCAGTTTTTAGGGTTCCATAGCTAAGTGGCAAAAAACGGAACCCTTATAGATTCGTTATGTCTGTCTGTCTGTCTGTCCGTCCGTCCGTATGTCACAGCCACTTTACTCCGAAACTATAAGTCCAATTAAATAATTATACACTTTCCTTGCACTTATTCCACTTTATTTTAATAGATTTATTACAAAATTATTATAAACGCGACCGGTTTCGAAAAAATTATCATCAGGTGTCTGATGATGATCTGATGATGATTTTTTCGAAACCGGTCGCGTTTATAATAATTTTGTAATAAATCTATTAAAATAAAGTGGAATAAGTCCAAGGAAAGTGTATAATTATTTAATTGAACATGAATTTCCACCTAGAAGTGACAGTACATTCAATATCATATCGAAACTATAAGAGCTATACTATTGAAACATGGTAAGTAGATGTAGTCTGTGAATCGCATTAAGATTTTGATACAAAAATGGAAAAAATATTAAAAATTTTAGGAGTCCCCATAGGTACAACTGAAACAAAAAAAAAATTCATCTAACCTATGCGTGTGGGGTATCTATGAATATTGGATAGGTCTTCAAAAATCATATTGAGGTTTCTAATATAACTTTTTTCCAACCTGAATAGTTTGCGAGAGAGACTCTTCCAAAGTGGTAAAATGTGTGTCTTCTATAAACTTCTAAAGTAAAGTCATGATAAGTCTAAAAAATATATGATGTACCTACATTACTATTTAAAAACTACCAACGAAAATTGGTTTGAACGAGATCAAGCAAGTAGTTTTTTTATACGTCATAAATGGTAAACCTTAATTTAACTTTCATTAAATCAACTGAAATATAAAAATAAATCAAAAACCTTTTAACTTCATAAAAATAAACCTTATTGCTGCTGCGGAACCCTTCATGGGCGAGTCCAACTCGCACTTGGCCGATTTTTATTTATTTAATACATTGTTTGTATAAAACAAGAATCATTGTGATGTTTTAAAACATGCTGATAAACGACAGATAAAAGCGTAGATTATGAAAGTTAAACACTAAACATAGCCAGATAACGAAATAGAATTTTCACCAATGTCTATTAGTCTTGTCTTCTGTTTCATTTATATGAAAAACGAAAGAGATAACGTGATACTAATTCGAGCATTAACTTTAATAGTCGTTGGTGAAATTGGGCCTTAACTAAAGCTTGACTAACTCTGGACTAGCTCCAGAATCAAGAAAAATAACGGGTTCCGCACGTGTATAAGGGCTAATCTCGAGAACGGTTGACCGATTTCGCAAATTATTTTTTTAAGAATATAATATAGTTGTGTACGGGGAGTAAAATTTTTAAAAAATCCGTGAAAAATCATACAATTTTTAAGAATCCCTGACCAGTCACCACCGTAAAGAATTATGCCTGATTAATCATAGTATGACGGGACGACGTCCGTCGGGTCCACTAGGTAGTAAGTAGTTGATATAGTAAAAAAATAAAAGTAGGTCGAGCTCATCATAGAATTATAACCTTTAGAAGAGGCATTCCATACAATCGTCAGCGCGAAAATGTGTCACCCTCGAAATGAGTGAGCTCACTCATCTGAGAGCAGTGTGCCTTAGGACGCGGTGACAGTCGGACGTGTTTAATGCATTGATTACGTAAAATATGCATTGAAAGCGCAAAATGAGTGAAAGAGAAAGTAGTATATGCTATTACTGTAAGACAAAAAAGGACGACAATATTTTCTCGATACACATTTTGCATGCAAAAACATTGCTACAGTTTTGATGGCGTATGCCATATCCAAGTATTGACATCGTTGGAGCTCATAACTTCCTTCTTTCCATTACGAATTCTTATTTCTTAACAAGAGTTTGTAAGCAATTTTCTACTGGAAACATATTATTATGTACAGTGTGACATGTGCCCTCAGTCCACCCTAGCTAGAGAGTGTAATAACTAATAAGATTACAAATTCTAACTATTTTTTAGTATGTTACATGCATTGCTTTGTTTACTTAATCTTCGACATTTTTCTTTACGTGACATAGTGGATGTAAGATAACCTAAAACAGGTCTATATAATATACAGAGTGTAACAAAACAAGGTGATAATACTTTAGGGTGTGTGTGTGTGTGTGTGTGTGTGTGTGTGTGTGTCCCCTGTATAGTGTTGACTGTTAAAGTTGTAACTTGTATTTTTTTTTTTTTCAAAAATCTCTTTCAGCGCTACTACTTTCACAGTGAACTCTACATAAGGCACACGTACACACCCTAATGTATTATCACTTTGTTATGTTATTATACTATGTATAAGTTATTAAAATCTTATACAAACTTTCTGTATTAGCCTAAATTAGCCCTTAGCTGTTTTCTGTTCGAAAACTTGCCCTGTATTCTTGGATGAATTAATGGATCCGATAATTTTGGAACTACGGCTTACTTAACAAAGTCAACTGCAGAGTACAGATCTGCAAGCGCTGAAAGAGATTTTTTTTCAAAAATCTCTTTCAGCGCTACTACTTTCACAGTGAACTCTACATAAGGCACACGTACACACCCTAATGTATTATCACTTTGTTATGTTATTATACTATGTATAAGTTATTAAAGTCTTATACAAACTTTCTGTATTAGCCTAAATCAGCCCTTAGCTGTTTTCTGTTCGAAAACTTGCCCTGTATTCTTGGATGAATTAATGGATCCGATGATTTTGGAACTACGGCTTACTTAACAAAGTCAACTGCAGAGTACAGATCTGCAAGGCTAACATGGTACAAGCTGGTGTGACTGAAAATGACAATAGCTTAACAATTTATAATACAGACACACGCAAATTATACTTGGCAGCGTAATTTTAGCCGCTAAAATTTAGCGCATGCGCACCAAAACCTTTTTTTGCGCATGTCAAAAGCATTTCCATGGTAACGTTGTTTACAACTTGACAGGTAACTATGTTTTAGCCCGGCCGCACATTATCCGAATTTCTGATCAGAAAAATTCGGACGCTCATACATTTTGACACGTCAGAATTCTGATAGTATGCGGGGTCCACAACAAAATGTATGAAAAGAGTGCGTTCCGGCGGGGCGTCCTAATTTTTCTGATCAGAAATTCGGATAATGTGCGCCCGGGCTTAAATGCAACTCGTTCGTGGCGTTGCCACTTGCCATGAAATGACATGATTTGGACATGCGCAATAAAAGGTATTGCGGTGCATGCGCCAAAAATTACGACGACGAACACGGCCTATGAAACAGGTGTAAGGTGTCTATTGGGTCATTGGTGACACCTTACAAAATGGCGTTTCCAAAACATCCTTGGAGCATTGTATAATTCTAAATATCACAATGATTTTTAATGTGAGCCAGTAAAATCGCCCACAAAAACAATTTAGTTTAACATTAACACCCACCTATTTAAAATAGGTATGTTATTTATTTGTAGAGTAAATATTGTTGTACAAACTCCACTCAAGGATTTAAGGAAAATACATAGTTAAGTAAATTATACTAATTAGCGAAAAAAAAGGTTTGCTTAGCAAATTTTGTGGTGTTCATAATGTATTCTAGCAGCTAGATCATTTCATGGACGAAGCACATAGTAATTGCCTTGCACAACTGAACTCTATGAAGTTTATATTTTAATTTCTTTAAGTACATAAGTAGTTACTAATTAAGAAAACCGTCCAAGTGCGTGTTGGGCCACGCGCAATAAAGGGTTCCGTAGTACCGCTAATTTTTGATTTGTCAATGATAGGACATTTATAACGTGTTGTACACTACTAACAACATCATTTTAGTTACGTTCAAAGGAATTTGAACGAAAAGTTCCTTTATACTTCGCCGAATACATTTTTTTTAGTTGATCGACTATTACTCAATAACTTATGAAGTCTTCTTAGCCATGATAGTTTTCCTTTTAAATTCAGCATATTTAATACTCTCGTGAATTTTATCACATTTCTAGAAGCAATTCCGTTTAGCTGGTAGAAGGGGACACTGGACCCTTAACGATTTTTTCCACTTTAAAACTTCATATTTCACAAATGGATCCCTAAATCGGAAAATGATCTACTAATACTCGTAATATTTTTAAAAAACCTATCCAACGATACCCGGTTGGGGTGGGCGCGAAAAAAAAAAGTTCATCCCCGCTTGATGTGTAGGGGAGGTCCCATAAAAAAAATGTTTTTTAAAGATTTTATATACCATTTTGTCGGCACTATTAATATGGGCATTCATGCCGAATTACAGCTTTGTAGGTCCTATAGTCTCTGAGCAAAACCGCGGACAGACAGACAGACAGACAGACGGACAGTCGGACAGACGGACGGACAAACCGAAACTATAAGGGTTCCTTGTTGACTACGGAACCCTAAAAAGTAATGATTTTTTAACTGCACATTATCTTTTAATTAGATTAGATTGGCTTGCGTCAAAATATCAACTCTCATGAAAAACTCCTTTAAAAACTACGAAACCCTAAAAACCTCAGAAATCAATTTTAAGTGTATGCTCCAAATCATCGGTTTCCAAACTTTTTTGGTGGTGGAACTCTTTTAAGAATATTTAACGGACCCCAAAAAAATATGTTTTATCTTTGAATTAATGGTCTCCGCGCTGGACGTGCCTGTTGACATTTTTAGAAAAATAACTTATCCCGTATTTAATTACCCGCGGAGCCCCTACAACACTTTTGTGGAGCCCTAAGGGCTCCGCGGAGCACACTTTGGGAATGGCTGCTCTATATATACTATATATAAAGCAGCCATTCCCATAATCATATATTGTATAATATGTAGAGTATATATTATATACTCTACATATTATACTCTATATCAGTGGTTCTTAACCTTTTAGTCATGACTCATGAGGGACCATCTTACCAAATGTTTGTCTTGCCGGGGACCACCCTGTTGGTTTACCTAAATTAAGGGTGGTTTGATAAAGAAAACAAGCACGACTATAAAATATAATTATAAAATTATCACTCATTTTTCATTTGGCAAAAATTAGAGTTGCCGCGAATAGTCGCTATTATTCGGTATTCGGCATTATTCGATATTTTTTTGCTATTCGTCGAATACCGAATAATAATGTCTATTATTCGACATGCGGCGAATAGTTCTCTAAAATAAACTTTTAATGAAAAAAAAAACTATAAGCTTAAATAATCACTTTATTTAAAAAAAAAAACAAAACATGCTAAGTTTAATATTAATTATTATCATTTATCATTAATATAAATGTCATACAAAAATCAGTCAAGTAAAAGTTAGGCTTTTTAATTAATATTTAAAATCCAAAAGGGGCAGATAGTGGTGTAAAAAAATCAGTTTTTCTAAAAGTCAGCCTAAACACAAGCGAAATCAGTTGAGCGGGAAATCCCCTAAACTCTTAAGTATTAAATGCTGGGTTTACGTATTCCCCGTAAAATAGGTAGGTATATAACGTATAATGGGTTGCCAGCATTTAAAATTGTAATATCAGTATAATATCAGAATGTGACACTGATTTCATAATTTCATTTTCTTTTCTTATAACCTTCGAAAAAATTTAGTTAGGTAGGTTAAAAATAAATTATTCTACAAGTGTGATAGGTATATTCGATAACAAATATTCTATTTTTGTATATTCCTTTAAGCCTTTGTTAATGTCGAATAATAATAGCGAATTATTCGACTATTCGCCATAGGGAATGGCGATTAATCGGTATTCGACTATTCGCTATTACAACTATTCGCGGCAACTCTAGCAAAAATCTTAAAGTTACAGATTTCAATTTAATGTGATTTTTGTGACTGCATACTCTTTACTAACTTCTGAATTCTCACATATTATCAGGATGGCTTCGCGGACCACTTGGAATACCTTCAGGGACCACCAGTGGTCCGCGGACCACCGGTTAAGAACCACTGCTCTATATTATTAACAGCGAAGTAACAAAATGCACGGAATTTATGTTTAGTCTCTAGTTATGACTTAAACGTTATGTCAAATCCCAATTTTCATACATTTTATTCATACATACACTAATTTCGTCCATCCATAATAGCATAGGATGCCAGAACACGTCAAGACAAGGCACAAATGTTTTGTGACTTGTCTTTTACCATAGTGGTTACTATAGGTCTACCAGAATCTGATGGCAATTTTCGACAGCAGATTTTCAAAAAATATCCTTGATCATTGGATAATTTTTTATATTTGCATGTTTAACACACAGAATCAGCCGCTATAAGAAAAAAAAAAGGATCAAAATGTCTTATTTTCTCACTTTTTGCCATCAGATTCTGGTAGACCTATACCTAAGAAGGCCTGTAAAGTCTGAAAGAGTTCTAATAATATTTACTCATGATGTGTGATACGATCTAATGATATTTCCACTTCGATAATAATATATAAGTTATTGACATAGTTCACGTCACATAATACATTTTGCAAATACTCGAACAGGTACGGGCATTTTTGGCAACAATTTAACAAACTTTACAAGCTATATATTAGCAATAGACTATAATAATTATAATATGTTAATTTTACAGGCAAAGTGTAGCCCTAGGAAAAAATTGTTGTTGCCTTAATCATTGGTCACATTCTTTCCTGTCTGTAACTTTATAAAATGTAGGAAAAGAAATGAGTCACAGAATGCAATGCAATGAAAAGTAATAAGAGCTGTCAGCAGAGTGTTAAAAAATAAAAAAATGTAATATTACAATTTTGATTCATAAAAATAAAAGTTTATAATATAAAACAAGTAAAAAAATATTCCCGCAATTTGCACTTTTTATTAATCTGACAACTCATTGAAAACCCGAGGTACAGTCGCGTCCAAAGCAGTTTTGCAAAAATATTGTTTTTATAATTATTGTTATTTATACGTTTTTAATAGCCAAAATAATACTTGAAATAATGTTAATGTTTGCAAATAGATAAAGAATATATATCTAGTTTAATAAAATATTAACTTTCGGAACTTCATTTCCTGGTGTGTGCCGTACACGGAATTGATTGAAAATAAATTCTTAAAGTATTTCGATGTTCATGCTATAATATCATACAAATAACAAATTGTCTATTAGTTTAAATCTCTAAAATATCCGTAAAATCACATGTGCGGATTTGATAAAAATATGGATTAACCTAATTAATTATTTATAATACACGTTTGCGAATATCTTTTATTCAACACAAACTTGTTTTACGAATATTTCCGCATTGCATAAAATTAGAATCTTCTTTGTGCCTATAATGCTTAATTTAGTCATATTTCATTTATTTTTTAGGGTTCCGTACCCAAAGGGTAAAAACGGGACCCTATTACTGAGACTTCAATGTCTGTCCGTCTGTCCGTCTGTCTCCAGGCTGTAACTCAAGAACCGCTATAGCTAGACTTCTGAAATTTTCACAGATTGTGTATTTCTATTGCCGCTATAACAACAAATACGCAATAAAATTAATATTTAAGGGGGGCTCCCATACAACAAACGTGATTTTTTTAGGTTTTTTCGCTCGTAATCAATAATGGTAACAGCTAGGCACTTGAAGTTTTCACAAAATCCTTAGTTATATTTGTATTTTAATAATTAATAATAAAGTACTTAAATATTTAAGGGGGGCTCCCATAAAAGAAACACAATTTTTTGCCTACTTTCGCTCTATACCGGTACGGAACCCTTCGTGCGCGAATCCGACTCGCACTTGGCCGATTTATTATTATTATTTAGTTACTTAGAGGTATTGCATTAACAGTTGTAGTAGATTTGCTTATCTTATCGCTAGTCTAACGAATAACACGGAACACGTTCATAGAATTAGCTATTGTCTAGAGCATCTATCCCCAACCCGCGGCCCGCATGCGGCCCGCCGGGACTTTATATGTGGCCCGCGTGATTTTAAACCATTTTGAAATTCACGCCCACTGGCAAAATAATGTAGTCGTCGTGAAAGTCATAAACATTTTTCCACTTTTAAATCGTTAATTTTGAAGAACGTTATTTTTTACCCTCAAAAATTTTTGTTGCAGCCCGCGACACCAAGTCCAAGACTATATTATGTTTGTGGCCCGTATGGAAAAAAGGTTGGGCACCACTGGTCTAGAGTCTAGACCAGCGCGGTCGACAACACGCGGCCCGCCGCGGTGAGCCGCATCACGCATGCGGCCCACCAACGTCTTACAGTTTGCGGCCCGTGAATGTCTTGTGAATAAGTTATATGTATCAAAAACAACGTTTTCTAATATTGCCAGTCGTTATCGCCACTTAAGAACGTGGCTGTTTGTGTCATTTTATAACAAACACTTATTTCCCCTTATTATATGTAGGTTATATATTGAGCTTCTAGGGTTAATACGAGTATGAGGTCTGCGGCCCGCCTTTAGTTTGTGATAGCGTTATCTATGTTTACTGTACATAGAAAAAGGTTTAGTGGTTGCAAAGAAACGACAAGGCTACAGTTTCCGTCCTCAAACGCGTGTGATTCAGCTGTGAAACGAAATGATCTACATAGATTGTTGTAAACCTGTAGCCTCGTACAGTTAAAAAACTGAAGTAGATAGTACTGTAGATAATATGAGTCACATAGCACACAGCACAAAAACAATATTATGAAGTCATTGAGCTATTGAGCTTATTATGTTTCGCTACTGTGTTCACTGTAGCACCGGCCGCAAACGTTCATATCAATAGATCAATTATTATGTATTGAGATCTATTTTTAATACAAGATCTTTATCATATAAACATCGGATTAATACGTATTGTCAATACTACAATTTTATCGTGTAAAGTTTGAAAAATAAATGTGAAGTAACATTAATTAAAAAAAACATCAATTACAGCCGGTTTGATGGTACGTATCCTCTTGAATAATTAGTAAAGTTTGTTCAGACTCATAAATAATAATTAATAAATTAAAAAGTCAACTCATCAAAGTTTCGTCTTCGCCTTAATACATGACAACTAGCTCCCTCCGTCTCCCCTCTCACATGAAGTGACAATAAGTACACACACGCACGCATTGTTTGTGCACGCACACAGCCGCAGAACCGGCTAGGTATTCGGTTTCCCGCCACCGGCGAACACACACACAAAACACTAAGAGGAAACAATACAAACACCAACACAAGTAAATTTAAACTCACCTTAAAATAAATCCATTAGAAAACACACTTGTTCAAACAACTAGCGCTTAGCCTCGAAAACGCGTTGAAAAAACACTCGTATTTGATGTGTGCTCAACACTTTTCAAAACTTTCGGTCCCGAACTCCTTAGCACCTCTGAGCGCTCCCGCCGAAATTCAAACTTAAATTTCGAACTTTAAAACGCGCGAATTTTAAGTGACAGTTTTTTATAAATACACCTATTTAAAGGGAAGCTTTTAGTGATAGTTCACAACTTACGACCAAAAATATTTTCCAAGTAGACTTCAAAATATTATAACTTTTTTTTTTCTTCCCTGGTTTAAAAAATTTAATTTCAAATATTGTTTATCACTATAAATTGGCAATGTAGTTGTAAAAACAAAACAGGAGGCCCCAATTTTATTAACACACGTTGCGCGGTATAAATAAACTATGATTAACTACTCGTAAGATTCGCAAAACACTGGCGGGCGACAAAAAATAACGTGTCCGAAAAAAATTAAAAAATTATCAATACTCCGTGCCACCAATAAAAATCGCGAATTTGTTTACCGCGATACTATTTTCGTCGCTAGAGGTTCCGATGTTAATAAATATCGGCGGCGAGCGAACATCGAGGCATAGTTGTCGTTTCATAAAACGTGCGCGTTAAAACTGAGTCGAAAGGCTCGCCCCGTGGTAGAGCATAGCGCCGAATAAAATAAACAACAATATACCTAAATAAGCGGCACGACGGGCGCGGTCATGTGTGCCTGCGCGCCGCTGTGTGCGTGTGTAAACAAGGGGCGACTGGGGCGCCGCGCACCACGACCTCACAATCGCAAATCTTATTTTTTGATTTGCGAACTTGAGATTATCACTGACCTCACATTAAAATATAATAAGGTTGCACGATAAGGGTTATTTTAAGTTAGCAAAAGTAGCACAAATTTTAATATTTGTAGAGCAACTAGCATCTAGTCCAAAAACATTTAATGTTTCACTGATTGTTACATTTTAAATACTTAGTATACGCTACACCTACAGCAACAAACAAAATTTTACCATGTAAGTATGTAAAGAACCTTAAAAATTCACGGACAGGCTACCATACATATTTTGACCTAATTTACCTGTTGAATAATTTAACAAATCAAGTATAAATTATAATATCTATTTTTTTACAAATCGCTGGTTTGCGAGAATATCGACGCAATTCAAAATTCTGTCAAATTGAATTCTGTATGCCAAACAATCATAAATCTTTGATTTTTTATCGTCAACAGAGACGCAACGCCAATTTCGCGGCAAAGTGCGTTAGAAACAGACAGCGTCATTATTCATTTGAGACAAAACACTCGAAGCGTAATCACAAATAAAGACTCAACCACAGACATAGATCAAGATAGAATGTGTATGACCTTCGCGTGCCATATCGCGTTCCCAAACGACGAGCAATGCTCGTTTTTTGAAAGTTTGTTCTTTAGTCTGGTATTGGAATCGGACATCAATCGGAATTTCAAAAATGCCTAAATGCCTAATTGTGCCGTATTGAGCTGTAGAAATTCGAATAGAAACGTTGGCCTAGATAATGGACACGTTTCTTATCATCGGTACGTCACAGTAGGTACGTCACAGTAGGTGACACACTCGATTTCATACAAATGGAAGGACATGCGGTATCTATCTTGGTCTATGTCTGTGGGCTCAACTCAGTTGCGCCTAAGTTGCGCATATGATAACACAGTGAATGCACGGTCGATTTTCGAAAATATCGACGTATTTAAAGTTAAGTGATGAGTCCCAACAACGGTTGAATTTTTCCAAAGAATAGTGACATATTTAGTGATTCGTCATTGTTTCTGAAAATATTTTTAAGGGGCTCTAAAGCTAAATAAACGACATAGGTTAATTTTTATAATTTGGAATCTCATGAATAAAGACTGATGTCTGAAACCCCCCTTTGTATGGCGATTTTTTAAATAATTTAAAAAAAAGTTCAAAATTTTTTGTTTTTTTAATACTACGATAAATTTTCTTTTAATCAGTACAGTCGATCCCTCAATAAATCATTTACATTTTGTGTTATGTACTAAAACTTTACAAAGAAATTATAAAATGCTCTCCTCTAAAATCAATAATTTTTAGTTCCGTCCCTATTCTCGCAAACCAGCGAAATATGTATTAAAATTGTAAAAGAAGATCAATTTGCTTTGCTTTGTTTGGCTACAAAATTCATAATATTAATTTAAAAAAAAAAGTTTGTTTTCCTATAAAAAGTATTTTTATTTGTTTTTATTTTATATATTTAACTTGAAATACCATACACAAAATTATACTCCTTTATAAAATATCGTGTTTTTTATTTTATCTGCATTTTCTACCCTTACACCTATTAGAAGATAACATAAAAAAATCTTTTCTAAATTGATAAAAGGAAAAAAGAAATGGTTCAGGTTAAACGCGACCCAACTCACTCGCGAGAATAAACACATGACGTCACCGACTGGTAAACAAACAAACAAACACATGCGCCGCGCTCATGTTTCCTTAATACAATTATTATTTCGAATGTGGAACGCAGGCTGGGCGGACGCGGTGTTGCCATACACTTCGCGATTTATTTTTAATATCGCGAGGTTATGGCCAGCACATTGTCTATGAGATACACGCTGTTTAGCACAAAAATATACGTGAAAACAAATTAGTTATAGCATAATATGTTGTACTCATTTTAAACGTATAATAGATTAGATGAAAGTAGACAAACTGGTGTATTCATTACAAAAATTATGATAGAACAATACCATAGTATAAGGAACTATAATACCTGCAAATACTTTTAAAAATATAATATTATACAACTTAGCACTTTATAACGATGATAGTGATGATGACATACACGTAACACCTAAACTCTAAAGTAGTTTACAGCAAGGGTGAATTTGCATATCATTGTGTAGTGTGCCTAGGAATTAAATTGTGCGTGTCTAAACCGGCTTAATACCTTAACCTTGAAACCTAATGGTAGACGTTAACCCTTACCCGCAAATATTCAAACTCAAACACTTGTGGGACACGTGTATTTATTAGTTTCTAATGTTACTACCTAAACAAAAAATACATGCTCTTCTTATTAACCGTTTCGACAATATTAAATATAAATTATTACCTTGTATTGCATTAGTAATACTAAACTCGTTATAATATACTATAAAATTATTTAAAAAAATGCAAAAATCACATTCAACAAAAATGTATTTATTAAACATAATACTATTGTTTGTGACTTTAAAAATCGAAGGTGTTTTGCAAACGCGCGGCATTTTGTGGCATTATTTAGATAAGTATTTGGCATTTAGAAAAAGTAAATTCGAATTTAAATAGTACTATTCTTAATTCAAAATTTTTAAACAATTATAACAAAACGTCTACGTCAGAGATCAGTGTTTACAAATGTAAACCATAAAATACAATTAGGATTTTAAATATTTTGTGTTGTTATTGCAAGTACTTTTATTAATTAAAGGTCTACCAGAATCTGATGGCAATTTTTGACAGCAGATTTTCAAAAAATATCCTTGATCATTGGATAAATTTTTATATTTGCATGTTTAACACACAGAATCAGCCGCTATAAGAAAAAAAAAGGATCAAAATGTTTTATTCCAATTACCCCGGTATTGCTAGAGTCAATTTATTTTCTCACTTTTTGCCATCAGATTCTGGTAGACCTATAATTATTATTTTATAATACTATAATATTAAAACATTGTAAAATATACTTATTACTTATTATTATTACTTAGAATCAATGGTTTATACTTTATAGGTTAAAATTACCTATTCGATGTTAACCTGCACGGTTCACTAAAGCCACAGATGGTGGAACTTATCTGGGGGCACGGTAGTGCTCCCGCCATGACGAGCCGAGCGAAGCGCGGCGCAAGGGCACTACCTACCTTTTCTGGAATCGTTTCGTCGTATTTTTGAACCCTCGTAATTTTGGTTTGTATAGTGCCAAATAGTTCAAATTTTTAAGATATAATGACATGAGTATAATAATTAAATGCGCAAATTTTGAATATCGTAGCTATTATATACACACACATACTTTAGATTTTATAGGTGTCCCAAAACCCACAATTTTGTCACTGACTCGCCGATCATCAAAACTGATAGGATACTTCCTGAAGTCTCAGAAAGCTGTGTAACATAATATTAGTACAGAAACAACAAAAAAAATATCAAACCCAAGCCCAACCTAACCTATCCCATCTCCTTGATATAGAGGGTGGATGTTAGTATGAGATACCACCGTTTCTTGTGCTAGATACAAAATTAAAAATAGTATAAAATACTTCTTGTGACAAATAAAAAATACGTGTTAGCCTTGAGAGACCACAGACTCACAGAAAACCGGCGTGAAACAGCGCTTGCGCTGTGTTTCGCCGAGTGAGTGAGTTTACCGGAGGCCCAATCCCCTACCCTATTCCCTTCCCTACCCTCCCCTATTCCCTTCCCTCCCCTATTCCCTTCCCTTCCCATCCCTACCCTCTCCTATTACCCTATTCCCTCTTAAAAGGCCGGCAACGCACTTGCAGCTCTTCTGATGCTGCGAGTGTCCATGGGCGATGGAAGTTGCTTTCCATCAGGTGACCCGTTTGCTCGCTTGCCCCCTTATTTCATAAAAAAAAAAATACATAATCTGAAATCTGTAAAATTTTCAACTCTAGCTACTACCATTCTTGGCATACAGCTTAGAGACAGACAGGTAGACAGACGGAGAGACATCGAAGACTTAGTATTAGGGTCCCGTTTTTACTCTTTGGATACGGAACCCCAAAAAACCGTCCAAGTATGATTTGGACTCGAGCACGAAGGGCTCCGTACCATAAATAAACAAAAAATGAGGGAATGTTACCCTGAAAGTAAAACTGCTATACAATCAAACATCGTCGACGATAGTGCGATGTACGCGCCCAACAGTGACATCTCTTGTCGACTAGAGTGCATTAACAACTATATGAAACTATTGCTTTAGCTAATATATCCTACATCGCATTATCGTCGACGCGAAGATGTTTGCTGTAGTTAAAATACAACTTGTAAATATTGATTTAGCAGTATTAAAGCACAACAATCAGTTATAGTGAAATATAATCGCCTAAGAGTGAGGTATCGCCCGGTATTTACCTCTTGTTTTGAATAGTAAATCATTAAACAAAAAAGGCAAAGAAAGATAGTGGGCTATGAAAAAAGGCGTGGCTGATGTACAAGAAATATACCCAAAAAAAGAAAGAAAAAATGAACCAAAAGAAAAAACATAAACCAACTTACAAAAAGAAAAGACTTTCCTTAATCCATCCGTGAACCAAACTATATCGCTAGGGCGGACATTGATTGGAATTTTTCTTTCCCAGTCCTCCCTGGAAGGTATAAAAACCTGGTATTGCTTGCCATGGCCATGACAGGTGATTCACGAAGAGACTGTTCCAGTTGTCGAACTGGGGTGGAGGTCCAATTCGTCCTGCCCGCCGTCCTGGCCCTGAGAGCCACCTTTTTGGCCTCCATCTGAACAAGCAAAGGAAGCGGAGTTAGGTTGATCAGGGCCTCGAGGGAAGCGGTGGGTGTTGACAAGAGTGCACCCGTAATTATTAGACATGCCAATCTCTGTACGCTGTTTAGACTTTTATTACAGTTTACTTGTTCAGCCTTTTTATGCCACACTACGCAGCCATATGTGGTAATCGGTCTCACTACGGCTGTATATAGCCATAGCATTGCCTTCGGCCGAATACCTCATTTAGAGTTGACAAGCTTCCAAAAGGAACCCAGAGCACATCTAGCCTTTTTCGTAATATACTCGATGTGCTTATTCCAAGTGAGTCCTTTGTCTAAGATTACTCCTAGATATTTGACATCACCCGCAAACTTAATATTTTTCCCGGAGAGTGTTGGGGGTCTTAGTCCCTCCAACTTCCTCTTTTTGGTGAAAGGTATCAAGACCATCTTATCAGCCTTTACTGTTAGCTTGACCCTTTGGCACCAATCTTCGACGACTCTTAGTGCTGACTGCATGAACCCAGCGACCACTAATGCGCATTTTCCCACCACCAGAATCGCCAGGTCGTCAGCGTACCCTTGAGCGTAGTAACCTATAAGGTTCAGTTCCCTTAGTAGCTCATCCACTACCAGGGACCATTCCAGGGGTGACAGCACACCTCCTTGTGGGCAACCTTGTGTCAGCCTGATTTTGAGTGTCAGGTCCATAATAGTCGATGAGACTACCCTGTTGTCGAGCGTGGCTTTGATCCATTTTCTAGTAGTTGGATCTATATTCCTTAAAGCCAAGCCATTTGTGATAGAGCTGGTTGAAGCTGGTTATCGAATGCGCTTTCAATATCAAGGAAGACACATAACGCAATCTCTTTATCTTCAATTGCTCTATTAATTCGATCTTCTAAGTCCATTAGGTCCGTCTCGGCAGATTTGCCTTTTTGGAAGGCATGTTGTCTTTCATGCAGCGGCTTTTTAGTGAGATAGGTGTCCCTTATGTGTAGGTTGACCACCTTCTCCATTGTTTTAAGCATGAAAGAGGTGAGGCTAATTGGTCTGTAGGACTTTGGTAGAGCCTTGCCTCTGTCCCCACTCTTGGGTATGTAGGACACCCTTACCCTTGTCCATGCCAATGGGATGTAGCCCCACGCGAAACTTGCTCTGAATACTTTCAGTAGCAGAGGAAGGATAATGTCCTTGCCCTGTTGTAGGAGGGCCGGAAATATATTATCCTCGCCGCCGGTCTCGTAAGGCTTGAAACTGTTAATTGCCCATAATATGACTCGGTCAGGCGTAAAGATCGTGTAAGCTCTTCTCCAATCGTCATCTGATGGTCTCGTTTTAACAATCGTATGAGAGACTAGGCTTCGTGATTTTCGAGATGGATACTATTAGGGAAGTGGAATTCGGCTAGTAATCTTAGCGTATCTTCTGCGGTTTTAGTATTAGTACCATCTGGCCTCTTCAGAGTGCTGGGATGAGAGCTAGGGGCCTTAGATATGACTTTGTATAGTCTGGAGCTTTGCGAGGTGTTATTCACTTCCTCACAGAACCTTGCCCAAGAGCGTCTTTTGGCCTTCCTTAGCGTGTTTGTAGAGTAATAAAAATTATTACACTACGGCAGAGGCTTCCAAACTTATTTTATCTATTGCCTATTTTGAGAACAAATTATTTTTTAGCACCCTCGTTGTTTCACCTACTTTCTTATGTTTATTTAAATTCAGAGGCTTTTGCCGTAAATTAAAAAAAAAATGCTAAATTTGTCGTTTTAAAATCATATTTTTACCATTACTACCGACTTAATTTGCATTCCCGAATTTCCTCCACTCCCGGAATCCCGGGATTTTTGTTTAACAAAATATTATATTTTTAAAAGAAGTCGCCTCCAAAACTTGCTAGCCAAAAATTAAAACTAATGTGAGGGAATATAATATGCATCTAATCATAAAATGCATCCAGATGAAATGAAATTACAAATCACCCCCCAGCCTGTACACAACGCCCCAATTTTTTATGGGTCCCATACCCTTTAGGCCTTCAGCGCCCACAGGGGGGCGTTATCGCCCACTTTGGGAAACGCTGCACTACAGCCCGTACAACAAAACAAAGTGTAATACATACTTTAATAAATTAGATATGTATTAAGGAACACATACACACCCGAAAGTATTGTAACTTAGTTTTGCCACAACCTGTATTGTAGTGTATTGATAAATAAAGATGGCCGTCTACCAATCATGGTGGGGGCTGGAAAAATATGGCCGCCAGACGGAGAGCTATCGTCCACTTCTTCACCAGCCGCCGCCGAGAGACAAATTGTACATGTATATTATAGAATCTAGGGAGAATAAGAAAAATAACAAATAAATTAATAGATTAAACTTGTGTATATTTTGATATCAAATTCTTTATATTAACCGTCTTCAAGACGAAGAAAAAAGTTGTCTCATCTTTCGTGTAATAGCTCTTTCTAAACAACTCCTTTGATGACCACTATGGATAAGAACGTTACCGGGGAATGAGCCTGCTACTACTACCGCTCAGGGGCGTAGCTACCGCCGTATATGCCGTATCAATTATACGGGGCCCCCGGGCCACAAGGGCCCCCAAAATGAATAGAAACTTTCCTTTTTTGCCCCCAAACAAATTTTGGGGCCCCGCTAAGGCACGCTACGCTTCTGCTACCGCTAGTACTACTAGTAATCCTACTATTGACTACTACTCCTACTACTGCACGACGATTCCAAAGACAGTGTTACTGTCTGTCTGTCACAGCCTTGAACTGAAAGTACAATACGTAATGTTCCGTATCTTATCACTTATCACTAAGGTACACGGAAGTCTTGTGCTTTATTTACGAAAGTCACCATTTCTTACTAATTATGCAAGTATCATGAATTGGTCTTTTGTAAAATAATTCAAGACGTGAGTGGAAGAATAAGGTAACTTCTCGTTTTTTTGCTTCAACGGAGGCTTTAGGGCCGGAAAAAATATTTGAAATAGAAAAACTATGGATTATATGTATAGCCAGATATATTAGCTAGGTTATGAAGTAGATAAGTTACAAAATTTTATTAAAATAATTAGGGAAAAAATGAGTTATTTTCCGTATGTTACGAAATGTTACTTGTTCGATTCTTCCACTCACGTCTTCAATTATTATATCTAATAGCTTAGCTGCGACAGCTAAGCTATTAGATATAATAGCTTAGCTGTCGAAGACGAATATTAATTACATAAGTTCTGTAATTAAATGAAAAATTTGACAGACATTGTATAGGACGTATGTAAAAATATTGATTTAATTAAAGTTTTAAAATTATTGTCGTCTCTGAATGTGGCAGTAGGGCTCTAGTCTTTGGTCTTTGGCAAGTAGAAGAGAAATGGTTAATGGATTATGGACCAGCCTAGCAGTGGCGATTAGAGAAATTGGCTTCTTCAAAATGAAGCCCTAGCCTGTATAAAGTTTGTCGAGCAGTGGCTCTACATGACAGGGTTATAACTCTATAGGTTCTTACTTTTTAAAAAATCAATACCTGAATTTTCATGTATTCAGAAGTATGTTAAAATGATACCGAGATTAGAGATATAAGATCTCACACTGTGAAAAAGTTTATCGTGTAGTGGCTCTAGATACGATAATAGAGTAACCGATTTACTCTATGACGTTCTTACTTTTCTAAAACCAATACAATTGTAACTACGTTTAAATAACGCCAATAGAGAAATATCTCATAATGTGAAAAACTTTGTCGTTTAGTGGCTCTACATAAGCTAATAATTGTTACTCTATCACGTTCTTACTTTTTCAAAATCAATACAATAAACTTTTGCATGTACATATTTACATTATGTTTATTAAAAAATCGGCCAAGTGCGAGTCGAACCCGCGTACGAAGTGTTCCGTACCATTACAGAGCAAAAATAGGCCGAAAATTGTGTTTTTGGTATGGGAGCCCCCCTTAAATATATATATTTTTAATTTTATTTATATAATTATGAAAGTAGAAACATAATTAAGGATTTCGTGAAAGTTTCAAGTGCCAAGCTGTTGTCATTATCGATTACGAGTAAAAAGGGCCAAAAAAATCACCTTTGTTGTATGGGAGCCCCCCTTAAATATTAACTTAATTTTGTTTATAGTACTTGTTGTTATAGCGGCAACAGTTATACACAATCTGTGAAAATTTCAGAAGTCTAGCTATAGCGGCTCTTGAGTTACAGCCTGGAGACACACAGACAGACAGACAGACAGACGGACAGACAGACAGACGGACAGACGGACAGACAACGAAGTCTTAGTAATAGGGTCCCGTTTTTACCCTTTGGGTACGGAACCATAAAAAGCATAGCATATTGGCATATTCGGTTCAATACAATATTATCGTGATAAGATTAACGCCTACACAAACAAACATACAATAGATAAACACAAAAATCGATTTTATTTAACCATCCTTCATCGATGAGTTGTGACTTGTGAGTTGTGACTGTGAACAAAGTTGCAACAATAATAACAAATTAAATCTATACTTAGTACAAAAGGCAAAATCGATTAATAGATTACTTATTTGAATTTTTTTTCTCACAGTTATCTCTTATGAATGTAGCCTTGACTAACAAAGGGTATATTTAATTCCACCCCCAAAGGGGTTAAAAAATAGGGGATTAAAGCTTTCAAAGTAGAAATACTATCACGCGGACGAAGCTAAAAAAAATCAGTTACTTAAAAATTTATTTCACAAGTTGTACACCCTATATTATACAGGGTTTAACTAAATTAAGTGATAATACCTTAGGGTGTGTATAGTTTGCTGTGAAAGTAGCAGGCGCTAAATGAGTGACTTTTTTTCTTTTGTATGGGAAAATTCATGACGCTCGGGCTTTTGCCTATAGAAATCACAAAAAAATTTAATAGTCAATATAGTAGTTGTAGAATGTGGGAACCTAAGCGATTTCTGCAGGAACTTATTTAGGGTGGTTAGGGACAAAACATACTAAAAGTCCTGACGTCTAGGAGGTGAGCCGGAGGGAGCGGAGGGTGACAAAGGTCTCAATTTTTGGTTTTTGGCTAATAACTAAAAAAAACGATGCGTTGTAGCAAAAAATGTTCTATGATGAAATAAAAGCTTATTAAATTCTCTATAATTTTGATTCTATACAGTTTTTCCGAATTCTCATCCGTTTTCGAACTACACGCTCAGGAAAAGTGAAAATAAAAAAATCTGCCAATTGCGAGTCGGACTCGCACACGAAGGGTTCCGTACCGTTATAGAGAAAAAATAAGCCAAAAGTTGTGTTTTTGTATGGGAGCCCCCCTTAATTTATTATTTTTATTAATTTATTATTAATTATTAAAGTACACATAATATAGTTGAGGATTATGTAAAAATTTACTCTGCCTGCCTGTTGTCATTATTGATATCGAGCAAAAAAGGCCAAAAAATCACGTTTGTTGTATGGGAGCCCCCCTTAAATATAAATTTTATTTTGTTTTCAGTATTTGTTGTTATAGCGGCAACAGATGTACACAATCTCTGAAAATTTCAGAACTCTAGCTATAGCGGTTCTTGAGATACAGCCTGGAGACAGACAGACGGACAGACAGACGGACAGACAGACGGACAAACAACGAAGTCTTAGTAATAGGGTCCCGTTTTTACCCTTTGGGTACGGAACCCTAAAAAGCTTTATTTTTAAATATTCCCTTCTAATTCTGTTTGAATAGTAGCTTTACCGCTTCTATGCTTCGTTCGTGAGAGGGCCAGAAGCACATCCCCCCATCCCCTCATCCCCCCACCCATCCCCTCATCACACCCCTTGAAGCAGCCACGCACCAGTAGCACTCCTGGTGTTGCAGACGTCGCATAGGCATTATGATAACAAGTTTCCATCAGGTGGACTATACACTTGTTTGTTTGCTTAGTTAAATGTATAAAAAACATCATGAATCATCGGGAACGGTCACTCTTGAGAGGTCCACCCCTCAAGAGTGAGGGTGGAAAAATGAAGGTAATTTCTTGACGCCAAGAACAATAGACGACTTACCAGCGCCTGAGGCTTACTAAAAACAATAAATTGTCACTGCACCAAGGATTGCAGCAGCGGCTAATGTGGATGCCGGAAAGCGATGCTGAAATTTCCTAACCGTGTAGTTAAAAAACGAATGAGAATTTGGAAAAACTGTATAGAAGAAGCTATAGAAAATTTAATAAGCTTTTATTACATCATAGAACATTTTTGCTACAATGTATGGTTTTTAAGGTACTAGCCAAAAACCAAAAAATGAGACCTTTGTCACCCTCCCCTCCCTCCGGCTCACCTCCTAGACATCAGGACTTTTAGTATGTTTTGTCCCTAACCACCCTGAATAAGTTCCTTTAGAAATCGCTTAGGTTCCCGCTCACGCACTCTATACCCTTCTTTTGAGTCATTCCTTAACCGGACTATTTAGCGCTACTATACATTTTACAGTGATCTCTATACAATATAAGGGACACATACACTCCCCTAAGTATTATTACTTTGTTTTGTTACACCCTGTATACTCTACTATAATATTATGTGGTGTGTAATATAAAATTATATAAGAACTGCCAATGTAGGTAGGTGTGTTAAATATTTGAATGATAATCGAGTGTCCAATTACAAACGCTTGATGTACACCGTGATGGCCGAAAACGTGGTCACCATACTAAATGTTAAAGCAGTGCCTCTCAAACTTTTATTATAATTTACTTAACTAAATTATTTGAAGAATGATTGCTTTGCCCCTGAATAGTTTTTTGACATAATGTAAATTGTGAGGACTTGTCTTATAACTTACCTTAATCAGAAAACTAGTGAAATACGTAAAGAATAAATAAATGAATATAAGCATTTTTAACTAGCCCCCGACGAGAATAAAAAGGGGTGTTATAAGTTTGACGTGTCTGTCAGTATGTGTGTGTGTCTGTCTGTGGAATCGTATCATACAAACAAAAGAAATAGTGAACTATTTCTCTCGTTTATATCTTCGCCAACCCGCTCAGTACTGAAAAAATTCACGAAAGTTTGTAAGACACTACCAATGATTTTAAACGGTTCAATATTTTGCATTCCTAATTGGATTGCTTTTAA
The DNA here is from genome assembly GCA_905187585.1 of Cyaniris semiargus. NCBI lineage: Eukaryota > Metazoa > Arthropoda > Insecta > Lepidoptera > Lycaenidae > Cyaniris > Cyaniris semiargus. The sequence continues at coordinate 7,446,362 of LR994567.1, forward strand.
TTTCTTAACTTTTTATTTCAGCATCTTAAGATAACAGCTATTTAATTCTTAATGTTATGGTTATATCGTCAATTTAAAGTAAATAATAATAACCGGAGGGACATAGGCCTCGTTAGGAAAATTTTGGCAAACAAAATACGTGCGAAAACATGTTAGAATTTAAATGAAGTATCCAAACTTGTTTTAGTATATAAATCAAATGTTGCGGAAGTAAACAGCCAAATTTAAAATAATTATTTAGATAAATACTAGCTATAATATTAAAAATAAATGGCACTAGTGAGTATCTATTTCATTTCGTAATAGAACAGTCAGCTCTAGATTTATAAATTGGCCGTGTAGGCGCGCCCTAAGGGTAGATTTCGTACATGGGGTTGCGAAAATAAAGTGGCCTACACTCATAAAAAATATAAATCTGGAACTGAGAACATCATATAACAACACATATGTACCATCAGTGAAATAATAATAATATAATATAATATCTATGGACGCTTCACACCACGTCAGTCTGGCCCCGTGCTAAGTACCTGAAGGACTTGTGTTACGGGTACCAGACAACGGAAATATATTTAATACTTTTATACTATACAATATATATTCAAGACTTCTACCATATTATACACATCCATGACCCAGGAACTTTGAAAACTTTCTGTTCCGTCGGCGGGATTCGAACCCGCGACCCCCGGCTTGAGCTAGACCAACAGCCCACAAACTAAGCCACAGAGGTCGTCAATTAGATGGATTTATAGGTAGATGGTGGAGTCGGACCCACTATTTGGTCAGCTGGGCTTGACACAATCCGACCAAATTACGTAGTTCCTTCTGCCAATGAATCAATTTCTATTAGGACAACCAAATCACGGTAATACGTAGTAAAACAACACAACTTATATTACTGTTGTTCAACTGGCCATTTTGATTTTGACGTTTGTCGAATATGTCGTTATTTTTTCTCCCAGAAGTATGCTACTTAAACTTTGGGAGCCACTGACTTCTAATACAATAGTGTTTAGTACACAGTGTACATAAATTAAATATAGTGCTGGCATGCAAACACGTAGCATACGAGTAACATATTAACATAGTCATTTTTATAAAGCAATTAATCATTCCTAATGTTTTCCTAGAAAAGACTGGAGGTCCTAAAACCTTACGTTATTTGCAAGCCATACCTACTAATATTATAAATAAGAAAGCGTGTCTGTATGTCTGTTACCTCTTTACGCCTAAACCGCTGAACCAAATTTGCCGAAATTAGGTATGGAGATATTTTGAGTCCCGGGAAAGGATAGAGGATACTTTTATTCCGGAAAAAATACGGTTCCCGCGCGATACAAGAATTTTGGCGCAACGCGAGTTGCGGGCGTCCGTGTCATTGTACGTTATAAAATTATTATAATATAATATTACGTCTTCTTCTACGAAAGTAGAGACTAGAGAGTAGAGACCCTACTTTGGGTAGTTGTTATTTTAACTTCATTCCCCTCGTTTCGTGCTAATGCTAAAAGTAGTACATTAAAACCCGTGTGGTACCTATTAATATATTAGTATTACATTATAGAAATTTAAACAAGAAAAATATTTTAGTGAACAGACATTGAAAATAATTTAAAACAAAGTATACTATTACTATATGTAAAAAATGTAATATATATATATATTACTATCATGTGAAATGAAGATACCTCTAGTCTCTACAAGTACTATAGTCCTAGTACTAGTAGTAGAGCTGATAAATATTTTATAGAATTTTAAGTAGAGAGGCGTACACGCAAAGGTCGATGGTGTAAATAATATTTTAATTACATAATATTATGTCTATAACTGTCGTGTCAACTGTCAATACAAGTAACCCAACTTTGGGAAAACAGACTGATGAAAAACGTAGAGCTAAAGAGTTTTTCTGCGTCCAGCAACTTTTTGATGACAAGTATCAAGATAAGTTGATTAATATCTAACAGACATTTAGGCCTAATTTCACCAAGGTCTGTTAGTGTTAACAGCTTGTTAAATGTCACGTCTTCTCTTTCATTCATATGAAAAACGAAAGAGGTAACGTGATACTAATTCGAGCATTAATTTTAATTTTTAACAGTCGCTGATGAAATTGGGCCTTAGGCTGGCTTCACAAATCACAGCTATCCGGGACACCAGTACGGACTGGCAATACGGGCGCCCGGAGCGGATGCACATAATATGAGACGCTAGATTCTAGAAGTCTAGACATCGTTTCACAGTTCGACGCGGAGCGGGTCGCGTGTGGACCAATCCGCGTAGCTATGAAGCCAGCCTAAATGTTTATTTAACTTAAGTAGAAGAACATTTTTAAATTTCTTATAAAAAATTCTGTGGGGCCGCTAGTCCTAATTCCTGAGTACATTTTTAATGAAACTCGTAGTCTAATTCATAGCTAAGTGCCGACGTGGGTGTCCATGGGCGACGGCAGTCACCATCAGGCGATAGGTATGCTCGTAACACTCTTAATACTTAACATAAAGAGGCTTTACCTAGGCACAATATTAATATAAACCTCCATAAAACTGAGATAAGGTGTGCTGTGAACTCAAATTTTAGTTTTATTTATTGTATTAGCGATTTCACGGCCACGGTGTATGCGGAATGCTAAAATGGCCGTGGTTTGGGTCCCAATGAGGCCGAATTCGTTTGGACATTTGTCATAAAGTATACCGAGTAGGTACAATAATGTCACGAACTTTAGTATCCAGTATCCAAAAATAAAGTTAAACTAGTTATTTCCCGTAGTTTTGTTCTCGTGGGTAATGTTTCATCTTCTGTTGGTGAGATTGGGGCATGCATAATCCTTAAAGTATGATTACGCCTACCGAATAGAGTGGCGAGACATTGCAGTCTCGGTCAATTTGATTGGTCGAGAGTACTGTCTCGCCACTCTACTCGGTAGGTGTAATAAGGCCCTTAGTATAATGCTCGCTACATACGTTGGGCCAACGTATAAGTAGGTACGGAATGTCGCTCCCAACTTATTGCCAAGTAGGCCTCTACACGTTGGCCCAATACGCTGGCTTAATTCATTGGCCCGATACGTACAGCGATGTTGGGCTTTGGACGACCAAGCTGAAAAAGCGCGGTCGCAGCTAAAAATTTTTGGGATAGTCACTACTCACGAATGATAGGTTTTAAGGTGCCTCTTCACAATGGACCATGCTGGCCAACTACAAGCCATCGCCATTGTGTAGATGGGGTAATGGTGTACGATGGCGGACGATTTTCAGTGGATTGCCAGGCAGTAATGAGCCATGCGCCATTTATGTTTTTAACAATAAGTGATCGTGGTCTATAACAGTTCACGATGGCCTGCAGTGGGCCATTGTGTACTGTGGGCTTTATTGATATTTATCAATGTGTCGTCGTAACTCTAAATGAACGGCTTTAAATGAACGTGGTTGACATTGACGGGAGCGCTGCTGGTAAAGGGGAACTGTCAAACACATGTCAAAAATGACGTTTTTGTATGATAGCAGCGTTTAGTTCCTTTTCTCGCCACGTAACACTTTCTAAAGCCTTGTCGAACTGTACCCGACAACAACCCTTCTTGGCTTTTTATTTTTTATGTCCCCTGTAGGCTGTAACCCTACTTCGACAGAGCCTACTAAATATACGTTCCGTTTACTACCTTATTCTACTTAAATAAATTAATATTTAAGTGTTAAATATTAAAAATTTATGTTATTATTTATGTTATCTACACAATACTTCCGCAAGTTGGAAACGAGTTATCATAATAATAGATTTAAACTTGTTTTCGTAAATTAGCACGATTTGGCTAGCAACACCTTTGCTAAAATGTACAAAATATTCTGTTTACCGCCAAAATGTTGCGAGTGACATAATAGTCAAGGACATTGCTGTGTGTACGTTTAACAATTTTGGGATTGAACAACAGCTTATAACATAATATAGGTCTACCAGAATCTGATGGCAAAAAGTGAGAAAAGAAATTGACTCTAGCAATACCGGGATAATTGGAATAAAACATTTTGATCCTTTTATTTCCTTATAGCGGCGGATTATGTGTGCGAAACATGCAAATATAAAATTTATCCAATGATCAAGGATATTTTTTGAAAATCTGTATACCTATATGTATACCTAAATATGTATACCTACTGTTCAATCCCAAAGGCGAGAAACGATACTAAAAATTTTAAAAGTTACTTACATAGTTTTTTTAAAGCCTCATTGTTTGAACCATTATAGGTAATATTTTGTGATTACCTATAATAAAAGTATACTTAATAAATTATGCCTCTTTTACTCTAGGCATATATTTATAGGCAGGCAGGGCCCGATCGAAAGAGGGGCGCCGGGCGAGCCGGGCATTTGCCCAGAGCGACATAAAATGAGGGGGCAAAATCGACTTATCCTACCTTCCAAGTTCCAACCTAGCTATTAGCCATCTACCACCCAAGTTTGCGAATTTTACCTTCAACCTAAATAATGGAAATATTTAAAAACTTTACTTAAATATTCCCCCCATTCCCAACAAAAAAAGTTTAAGACAATATAATATGTCTTAAGCTAGTTTTGTTGGGAATGGCGAGAATATTTAAGTAAAGTTTTTAAATATTTCCATTATTTAGGTTGAAAGTTTTGTTAGGAATATTATAATAATATGTGGTTTTCTGTATGTAAAGGGCGGCTAAAATTATCTTTTCCCGGAGCGGCTAAATAGTAAGATCGGGCCCTGCAGGCAGGCACAAAAGTCTATGGAAAATGCAAATACACTTGCAATGTAATAGGTACCTACATTGCAGGAGGAGTCAGGAGTCAACTAAAGTGTGTCTCAGCATTTAGTTTTCTTATTAAATGTGTAGAACTGTGGCACTTGGCAGTCTACTAGCTAACAATTAACAATACATTATACAGCTACCGAACTCAGAAGCACGGACGGAAGCTTGTACTCGTAAGTTGCTTTCGGAAGAATATAGGCTAGATTGGAGCAATGCAGGCTAAGAGCAGATTCGGTGATAACCTGACTGTCTGAAAAGAAATTTAACATCCATGATCAATCTCTAAAATCTTAAAAAAAAAAACTACAGTCGTGAGTCGTGTCGAATAGAGTTAACTGTTTTTAGACATAGAGAAAGCACTTGAGTGTGTTTGGTAATGTGTTGCGCACACATCTTGGCAGTTGGCACTATTAAAATAAATCTCGCGTAGGTACTTACATAGGTTCCAATAAAACCTGTCACTGATACCGAAATCGCAATAGGATTTATAATATTGTGTAGGAGCTGCTTATAATACTGTCAATTTCAAAATTTAACAGAGAAGAAAATATTGTGATCCCATCAGTAATGCGCATGGCAGCAAAGTGCCAACGTCCGCATCCGGACCGCCGACCCATTGTGTGCGGACCAAGCATGTTCGAAGATGAACTTCGTTAAAATAAATTTCGGTCTCGACTTACTGATGAATATCTCCAGGATTTAACCCTTAATTAGGCGCATCAAAAAAGTCACTCAAGTAATCGCATAAACTTGTATCTATGTATAAGGAATCCGGAGTTCTCTTAGTATCTTCGGAACCATAGTATACCTTGGTGCAAAATCTTGCGTTTTGGTAGCATATGCTTAGGATACTTCTCATAAAACCAAAATCACCATATGTTTCCATATAAATTTTGAGGAGTTCCCTCGATTAATCATGGAGGGAAATCTAATAGATTTCCCTCCAATTTGGTCCCATTTTCACAAAAGTGGTGATCTGATGATGGGATCCATGATTAATCGAGGGAACTCCTCAAAATTTATATGGAAACATATGGTGATTTTGGTTTTATGAGAAGTATCCTAAGTAAAAAAAAGCAACAAAACAAAAATTTTGAAAATCGGTTCACAAACGGCGGAGTAATCGTTGAACATACAAAAAAAAAATATCCACAGCCGAACATAATTATAACCTCCTCCTTTTTGGAAGTCGGTTAATTATTCACTTTGATGACCAGATTTTTTTACAGCACCGAAGGAAGTAGGTCCTGAGATAATACTGACAAACATAATATTATCCTCATATTTTGTATGATTTGTTACGCACTTGTGTTCATCACCCCCTCATCATCATCACCATCAGGGATTATTTTAGGCATCTCTGGGCTCTTAAATCTTACCTACCGATTCATGCCCGTCATAAATTGGTGCATAGTTTTGAAGTTCGGAGGCTAGGCTCGCAAAATTTCTTTTATCTTTAGAAACCTCCCAGCCGCCAGCGTATTTCACTATCTTGATCTATACTGACATTTTTACAGAGCAATTATATAAAAAAAATGTTGTCAATAGAATGACATACCTACTTATATAATATTAATTATAAATCATCCTAAATGATATCAAAAATAATTTAACAATTAAACATAATATTACAAAAATGGAAACTTGTCTTGTGACAAAATGAGCCTGAACTTAGCAGACAGCAGACAAAAAAAAATAATTGGATAGGGATATCTGCGAACCCACGTAAGTTTTTAGAGTTAACTAAAGTGATAATTGTGTGTTGTCAAATTATCTAAACATGATAATAAATATTTTTTTTTACAGCTTATGAAAAATTTTTTAAACAAAAAAAAAAAAATTTTGGGAAGCTCTCACGCAATTTCCTATTGTTGAAAATTTCAATTTTAGGTTCTTTAAAGATGATAACGATTATTTTTTTGATTTTTTATTTTGATCATTCTGGGGCTCATAACTCTGTAAATAATCATTAAAAAAAAACAATTATCATGTCTTTCCCTGTCATCATTCTAAACATGATATTTTTTTGTTTTTTTTTTATTTTGTCACCGAGTTGATAGATATCCGTATTTTTTTTGGCGTCGGATATCAAGGTTAAAAGAACCAAATTAAAAAAAATATATCCTCATATCTTCATTTTCAAAAGATCTAAACATGATATTTTTCAGAATTTTGATTTTTTCGTTTGTTCATTAATTATCTTAATTTTTTCATTTTTTTTTTATTTTGGCCCAAAAATGGTTAAAAACTCAACAAAATTTTTTCAACAAAAGTTATTTGTAAATGGTCTACTTCCTATCTGTGCCAAATTGCTCCAGTAGTAAAAAAAACAGAAAAATTGCTCCAATAGTACGTGAGATAAGCCCTTTCAAGTAATTTCCTCCGCTTTTTCCACATTTTCCTCTTATTTCTTTGCTCCTATTAGTATTAGCGTGATAAAATATAGCCTTACTCGATAAATAGGCTATCTAACACTGAAATAATAATTTTTCAAATCGAACCAATAGTTCCTAAGATTAGCGCATTCACGCTTCCGCTTTATAATATTAGTATTAGCAGGTATTAGATTATAAAGCGTATTATGTATGGTCAAGGTCGTTTGCTCGGGGGATGGCCTTAAATAGGACTATTTTTGTATCGGGTTACAAGTTGTTACAGGTAAAAATAGTTATAAGTTTTTACCGTATATTATGTTAAACATTTTAATGCGTCCTTTTTAAATTTAGGTATATCAAGTTTAAATATTTCCCTTATTACCATCTGGCGACTAAGATCAAAACTGTATGACAATGAAATCCGCCGCCATCCAGCCATCTTTTGTATAATTTGAAAAATACGATTCGATATAATTAACTAAAAAAAAAAACCTTAGATCTAAAACATATCTTCAGATTTTTTACAAATAACCACAAAACAATGATTTTTGTTAAGTTTTTAACCATTTTTGGGCCAAAATAAAAAAAAATGAAAAAATTAAGATAATTAATGAACAAACGAAAAAAATCAAAATTCTGAAAAATATCATGTTTAGATCTTTTGAAAATGAAGATATGAGATTTTTTTTTATTTGGTTTTTATTTAACCTTGATATCCGACGCCAAAAAAAATTAAAAAAACAAAAATACGGATATCTATTAACTCGGTGACAAAATAAAAAAACAAAAAAATATCATGTTTAGAATGTTGACAGGGAAAGACATGATAATTGTTTTTTTTAATGATTATTTACAGAGTTATGAGCCCCAGAATGATCAAAATAAAAAATAAAAAAAAATAATCGTTATCATCTTTAAAAAACCTAAAATTGAGCATATTTACAATTTTTTATCAATTTTTAACAATAGGAAACTGCGTGAGAGCTTCCCAAAAAATTTTTTTTTGTTTAAAAAAATTTTCATAAGCTGTAAAAAAAATATATTTATTATCATGTTTAGATAATTTGACAACACACAACTATCACTTTAGTTAACTCTAAAAACTTACGTGGGCTCGCAGATATCCCTATCCAATTATTTTTGTTGTCTGCTGTCTGCTAAGTTCAGGCTCATTGTGACAAAAGAAGTCACGTAAGTGGTCGCATGGGGGTCAGCGCTCAAGAGAGTAGCGATTAACGACACATGCACCATCATTAGCTAACCGGCTACCACTTATAAGGATACCTCAATTATAGGAGTTAGGAAACTACCAAAAGCGTCGTTGCATTCCTGGAACTCTAGCACATTTTTTTTCGGTTTGAAAGTGATTTGACCCCATGCGACCAATAAAGGGTTAATGTCAATACATTAAATCCTGGAGATGTTTGCACCGATTTCACTCCAAACTTCACTTTTCAACAAAAATTGTCACTTTTCTCATTGATAATGTACCTAAATAAATACCTTTGTAATCATTTGTAATTTCCGTAATAGGGGTGTAGACAGTAAACGAAATATAATGTAAATTATTGTTTCTTTGAGAGTTTGTATTATAGAGTTATCGAAAATGACATATTTTTACTCATAAACTTTATAATATTTTTAGGGTTCCGTAGCCAAATGGCAAAAAACGGAACCCTTATAGATTCGTCATGTCTGTCTGTCTGTCTGTCTGTCCGTCCGTATGTCACAGCCACTTTTCTCCGAAAGTATAAGAGCTATACTATTGAAATTTGGTAAGTAGATGTAATCTGTAAACCGCATTAAGATCCCCCCCCCCTAACTTTTAAAGTAGGGGCATGATAAGTCTAAAAAAAATATATAATGTACTTTACTATAAAAACTACCAACGAAAATTGGTTTGAACGAAATCTAACAAGTACTTTTTTTATAGGTCATAAATTCTAAACTTAATTTAACTTTCATTAAATCAACTGAAATATAAAAATAAATCAAAAACCTTTTAATTTCATAAAAATAACCGCAAACAGTCATCACAGGATGTGACGTCAGTCGTCACGATCTCCAAAACATCGACCTGACAATATAGAAAAACGAAGCTGAAAATTGTATTATAGAATATTGTTTTCCCGCCATATTTATACTCGACACTGGCCATGGTTAAATAGCCGAAGTGCCATAAGAAAAAGAAAAAAAAAAGAAAACATTGTGTGTGACAGTGACATTTCGATGTCAAACCCATACAAAGATTTTTGTTGTTTTGAGGACTGTGACGTGATGACGTCATAGCGACGCCATGATGAACTTTAGAGTTTAAGGGCCATTCCCAATATTCAATCTATCTCTGGTTTGACATACGACCGATCGCAGCTAACATTGAATTGACATAAAATATATGTCTCTAATGTCTAATGAGAGCTATTGCTATCTCTAGTAGGGCAAAACCAGAGATAGATCAAATATTGGGAACGGCCGTTAGCGGGAAATTTTAAAACGAAATTTAATAAGTGGTTTTTTAAATTTAAATAAGAGTGTATTTATTTTTTATATATATTTTTAGGTGTAATAAAATATATACATCTGTAAAATAAATATATTTCCTAAAAATAGTCTACACCCCTATTACCTTTGTTTAATTTTTTTAAATAAAATGTGTGGACCGCGAAGGTCATTTTATTTTTTTAAAACGAGCGAAACTATATGTGAAAAATTGCATTATTATTACCTAGTTTTAAATTTTTACCATCTTTGATCTTACTACAGTTTATGATACTCCATCTAGTGTCATCAATTGTAACTACAATTAACTATAATAATTGGTAGACACGACACTAGATGGGGCTACTTATTATGTATTTTTAAAATAATTCATTTTATATGTAATATTATAAACATTTCAATGTAATTCCTTAGTTATTAACTAGAATATTATTTTATTTACATAAACAATCACGCTAAAATTTGCACAGGTATTCTAAATTTTTTTCATTGGCTGTATGTCAAGAATTCTTTGTACATCTGTAGCCTGTGCAAAATGCAAAATAAAAAAAGTTAAAGGAAAAAGTGTGAAATTGCGACTAAATGGCGTCTTGAGTTGTTTTTTTAGTGAATATCAATATGTTTCTCGTGTTACAGTGATAAAAGCAAAGTTTTAATGCTTGCGATGATTATGTATTTGTTATCAATAAAGTTTCATTGACAATTACTCAGTTTTAACCATACGTTTCACATTCTGTGACGAAACAATGGCGTCGAACGATTCTGGTGAATCCCACGTAAAAGATGGTGAAAATCACGATTTAATGGCCGACGGTTGCAATAAAAGTGGGAATTCTGATGTCGGTGATAACATAAAACGCCGCCGGATGACTCATGACTATCGAAAACTTTCGAAACTGGGATACGATCCAAGTGTGCCAACAGTGATCAAACACGCACCAGCTTCGGATTCTAAAGGTGAGGTTTACTCCACTTACTAGATCTTCTGCATCTTAACATCGTGCATATGAAGTATGCATCAAGTAATCGAATATAGTCGGCGAATTTTGGTGGGAAAACAGTTAACCTATCATTTTTTATGTTACATCATTAAAATGGAGGTCATTACTGTTTATAAACATTTTAAGCAAAATTATTACTACTTTTACTATAAGTACTTTTGGAATGTGTTTTGAGTTACCCCACCGCATATTGTTCTTGCACTTCTCATGTTTTCTTATTCTTTGCCACACTTTCTAAATACCTGCAACAGCATAGATACATAACCTTGACTTTTTGATGCTAAGAGCACCTTTCTAGTAATGGCATTGGTGTAATGGTGGTATTATACTTGTCAATTGGACTACTCCAAAATGATTGGATCGTTAAAAATGATTCTGATCTGTGGAAACCGAGATCGTTTTTAACATCATTTAGAAAATTTTGGAATTTTGAACAATAATTTTTAGCGTCATCAAATAAACAGGGAGAAAGAGAGAAATATAGGTAAAAGGCACAAGGAATTTTAGGATAATTATTGAACTTTGTTGAATAATTTTATTTATTATTTCCTTTCATTTGTGTGATTACATTGTATTTATTTGATAAAATCATTGAATTTATTTCATTTAAATGTGTACTTGGCAGATGAGCACCATCATTGTTCCTTGTTTGTTGTTTATGCAACAACTTTGTTCCTTGTTTGATTCATTCTGTTTCCTAAAAGCACAAAATAATATTTTGTAACGGCAAACCAACATTTAACACATTTTGCTTCATGACCGAATCAAACAAGGAATCAAAGGAACACATATATTGCGGGCTTCAAGTCAGAAGGGTGTATAAAAAAGTTGTTTTTTTGATGATGATTCTTAAAAACAATATGAACCGGTTGGAACCATGATACCTACTGTCAAAATACCCCAATATAAAAACATTTATACAATATTAGATGACCCTGTGAACTATCACATCCCTTATTATTATTTTCTTAGGTTGAAGCCAAACGAGTGTAATTTGTGAGTTGTGAGTCACAGAATTTCGGCTGGCAGAAATTCTGCTGTATTCAGTTTCATACAAAAGTCGTGTTTGATTCACACAAGCGTAATTTTGTTAGTCATGATTTGTATGAAAAATAATTTATGCGACTGAAATTGTGCGACTCACAACTCACAAAATTATGCTCGTTTGGCTTCACCCTTACTGTATACATCTTCCCAAGACTTCCACAAATATTTCAAAACTAAAATTAGCTAAATCGATTCAAAAAAATCATTTCATCATCAAATCATCAAAAGAACAATGTTGACTGTTATATTGGAATAATCACTTGACAAAAAAACATTTTATAAATTGCCATAAGCCACACAACAAATCTGCTCACAGTTCAAAAACTGATTGAAACTGAGAACAAGCAAATAAAAATAAAGTAAAAATATGAATAGTATGATCTAAAATAGGTTAATAGCAAAGCAAAAGAATCAAGTTCAACTGAAAAAGAATAAGCTAAAACTATTACTGAAACAATTACAATGGTTCTCATATTAAGAAATGTAATATTATATTATGCATGACTGAGTATGTAATTCACACAATATGATGCATTATGTTTTACATGAAAAATATTTAACACTGCCTTGTACACTAAACCTAGTTATTACTATTTTTTTTATTTCAACCTTTTTTTCAAGCTCTACAGTTTTCCTTTTTTTTGTTTGTTACTTTTTAATTTTTATGTTAAAAGCTTATTTGCCTTTTAGGCAACCTCCTGGGCTTTCCACCTTTCCCTGCAGTAGCGGCGTTAGGGAGGGCGACGCTGGGCAACCGCCCAGGGCGCCGGATAAAAAGGGGCGCTGAAGGCAAACAAAAGGGGCGCCAAATTTTTCAGCACTACCAGCACCCTGGGCGCCGAAGAATTCTCGCCCAGGGCGCTAGTAGTGCTAAAACCGGCACTGTTTCCCGGTTCCTCCCTAGTCTGGTCCGGGTGCTACCTGCTACATGTTTTATCTCATCTGTCCATCATTTAAATTGCCTTCCCTTCTTCCTTTTTCCATTTCTTGGATACCAATCAAGGATGGTTTTACTCCACATTTCTCTCAGTATATGGTCTGTCCATCTCCATTTTAGTTTTTTAACTTTGACAGTCACTAGTTATTACCAATACCTAGTTGTAAATGATAATAATAATAAAAGTATGGCTGTCCCATTTCAAAACCTAGTAAGGGCGTAAAACAAAATTTTGCAGGAGAGCTCATAAACGAAATATATTTCAGTAGCGGCTAGTACGCTTACTCGGTATCAAACTTTAAATATTTCAACTTTTTAGTAACTTTTTAGCACTGGTGTTTTTGTATTCGGTAGGGTAGGTTAGGTTAGTGAAGTTTATGCAATAAAATGATTTTTGTAAAAAGTGTCCCTTACTAGGTTTTGAAATGAGGCAGCCGAGTAGCCAATGTGTCAAATCTAGAGCCTAAACTTGGACGATTCTCTGTAAACTCGTAATTTGCTGTCCTGACAGATTTTCTCAAAAAGTATTATATTAATTTATAAAAAAATCACTTCTAATGAAACTTCAACATCGACAACTTTATAGCCCCGTTTTCAGAACCATAACTGTTTAAATTTTTTTTCTAGAAGCGATAGAAACACTTAAATTACAGTCCCCTGGCTGTCCCCGTCACTGTATCTCCACCTATAAATGATATTTAGGAAGAAGTTTTTGAAACTACATACATAAGGCGGTTAATTTTGCAAAGAAAAATTATTAAACTATAATATTTTCTTCTTAAAACAAAGTTACACTGCCAATTTCATTTATTTAGAAGACTCCTGTAAACTTTGTCCCCAAAATTTTTATACAGGCCCCTGCCAAAAATTTCGATCAATTTAAAATAAAAACTATATTTACAAACGTTTTTTTTGTGTGAAACAAAATGTGATAATATTTTTTTCCTAACTAAATAATTACTCTGAAAATGCAGTTACAGCGTTAAGTCCATATTTTTTTTTAGTTCTTAATATGGCCTAGCTATTGGAAATATTCTTAGTTCTGGCCTCGCATTTTTTTTACACCAGAATGCCTGATGTCCTTTATGTTTAAGAGGGGCTCCCATACAAAAATCTGTCACACTTAATAGTCCTCTGTCACGATTTCTTATAAAATCGCTAATATCTCGGAATTCTCTATTCTTAAATCCAAATATTTTTTACATTTTGGACAATGTATTATTCGTAGAAAGAATCTTAGTAAAACAACCAAAAGTGACAGTCACGGAAGAAACACTAAAAATAAGTACAAGCTAGAAATACCGGTGATCAGACTTAGTAAAGTTATAAACGATGGCACATCTTGGGAGTAGGACAGCTGCTTGCAAGGCTACTTCTTCGTTTCAAAAATGATCCAGTATGGTCCAGTAGTTTTTATAAAAAATCTATTTATAGATTCTTTCCCACGCAAAATTTTCGTAATTATTTTTTTTCACCTTAAAAAATACATTTTTGCAAAAAACTTATTGAGGATTTATTGTTACTTTTTTATAAATCTATCGAATGATTTTTTTTTCCACACCTAAAAAGTAAGTACAATTATTTCAAAATTTTGAACCCTGCAAACTGCAAAAGGCTGCACGTAAATTTGCGTAATTTTTTTTCTAAACCTTATATACCACTAGAACTTCACTTGTTTCAAAAATGATTCAGTGTGGCTAAGTAGTTTTTGAAAAAAATCGATTTGTAGAGTCTTTCCCATACAGAATTTTTCGTCATTATTTTTTTTCACCTTAAATATATATTTTTGTAAAAAAATTATTAAGGATTTATTGTTACTATTTAAGAAATCTATCGAATGGTATTTTTTCCACACCTAAAAAGTTAGTAAAATTATTTCAAAATGTTGACCCCTCTACTGCAAAAGGCTGCACGTAAATTTGCGTATTTTTTTTTTCTAAACCTTAAAATATACCACTAAAACGTTACTTGTTTCAAAAATGAACCAGAATGATTTTTTTTTCCACACCTAAAAAGTAAGTACAATTATTTCAAAATTTTGAACCCTGCAAACTGCAAAAGGCTGCACGTAAATTTGCGTAATTTTTTTTCTAAACCTTATATACCACTAGAACTTCACTTGTTTCAAAAATGATTCAGTGTGGCTAAGTAGTTTTTGCAAAAAATCTATTTATAGATTCTTTCCCATACAACATTTTCGTAATTATTTTTTTTCACCTTAAAAATACATTTTTGTAAAACACTTATTAAGGATTTATTGTTACTGTTTTTAAAATCTATCGAATGGTATTTTTTTCCTCACCAAAATCCAACTTTTTTGCGAATGTCCACTATTTAGCGATTTCGGACCATGGTGCGGCGCCGGTGGCCGCTTGGGCCTTGATGGGTTATGAGTTATGACGTGTTCGTCAATTCCTTTCGATGTCATTATAAACGGATTCAACTGTATATATGTATATTTTTTTACGATTATTACATGATATCAGTTAACTATCTACGTCTTTTCGAAAATAAAAGGGCAAACGAGCAAACGGGTCACCTCATGGTTCTCAATTCCTTTCGATGTCATTATAAACGGATTTAACTGTATGTATGTATTTTTTTACGATTATTACATGATATCAGTTAACTATCTACGTCTTTTCGAAAATAAAAGGGCAAACGAGCAAACGGGTCACCTCATGGTTCTCAATTCCTTTCGATGTCATTATAAACGGATTCAACTGTATGTATGTATTTTTTTACGATTATTACATGATATCAGTTAACTATCTACGTCTTTTCGAAAATAAAAGGGCAAACGAGCAAACGGGTCTCCTCATGGAAAGCAATTACCGTCACTCATGGACACTCGCAACATTAGTAGAGCTGTAGGTGCGTTGCCGGCCTTTTAAGAGGGAATACGCCTTCTTCTTAAAGTTACGCGAAAAACGCACGGTGGAAGATTCCACTCATCAAAGTGATGAGAATGTTATATTTTTCGCGTGGAACGAGTGCGAAAAGTTGCAGGAGGTATGATTCCGATTTCCGAACGATTCCTCAGAGGACTCCCCGTGATACAACCGATAGAGGATACAGAGAGAAACCACGTGAGATATAGTTTATTCATAAAATAAATATAAGACATCTCTTTTTTTCTCTAAATTGTAAATTCTTGTGTCCCTATCGCTTTCACAAGAAATAACACAAAAACAAAGGAAGAAACTAGTTGATTCAAAGCGCTGTGTATCTCAGATTTATTTTTTCAAGTTATCCATTTTGGTTATGGTTTTGAATAAAATGAGTTACATATTATTATTTATAATCTACTATTGATGGTCTACTTTGCTGTATACAAATTATTTTAATCGACTATGGGTTTTTTGAGCATAGTCCTTTGAAATTTAATATTTTATTTTCATCTCTTTATACATTTTTTTAGTTCCTTTCCTGCTTTTTAGGCTTCCGTACCCAAAGGGTAAAAACGGGACCCTATTACTAAGACTTCGATGTCTGTCTGCCCGTCTGTCTGTCTCCAGGCTGTATCTCAAGAACGGCTATAGCTAGACTTCTGAAATTTTCACAGAATGTGTATATCTGTTGCCGCTATAACAACAAATACTAAAAATAAAATAAATATTTAAGGGGGGCTCCCATACAACAAACATGATTTTTTTGCAATTTTTTGCTCGATATCAATAATGGCTATAGCTAGGCACTTGAAATTTTTACAAAATCCTTGATTATATTTGTACTTTAATAATTGATAATAAAATTAAAATAAAATAAATATTTAAGTGGGGCTCCCATACAAAAATCACATTTTTTGGGCTATTTTTGCTCTATAACGGTATGGAACCCTTCATGCGCGAGTCCGACTCGCACTTGGCCGATTTTTATTATATAATATGATGTAGGTAGGGATTGTCAATATACATAATATATGAACTTCCTTCCATTTGTAGGGATTGATAATTTTAAAAGTTAATTCCATGTTGATTTCTCCATTTTCATCTATGCTGATACTATAATGTCATGAGTCATGACTGAAAACGATTATAATTGTTGTTGCAGGTAAAAAACGTAAGCGCAGCATTGAGTCTAAGGAAGTATGTGTGTGGGGAGAAAACGCCAAACCAGCGAAACTGAGTAAAATATGGCCAGTTTTCGATTCTGGAGGATTTGGCGACACTGCCATCATGTCACTGCATATTGTGCAAAAACCAACACCAGAGAAGAATCCACTGCTATTCTATAGACACCACGATCTGTGTACTGAACTCAACCAACCTTTGGACTGGTTTAGTGGCATCAACGCTTCGTGGAAGCAGACACAACTATCTAGATCAGTTCCATGTGATGACGTTACAAAGAGAATATATTCATCCGTGTCACGACAACTGCGCATCATCAATGCTCATTTCCAACATAACATGTTAAAGTACAAGTATCCCAAAGTGTCCAGAGCCAATGTTTTACTGGAAAGTTCAACTTCGAGACGTCTGTCGACTCAAATCAGCATGTCCTTACGAGCTATCAAGTTCCAGTCGACACCGAGAAGGGAGTTACCGTGCTATGGTAATTTAGAGCTGCCATTCAAGATTAAACAGGAAGGTTCATCTTCTTCATCGCCCCAGTTTTACCCAGCGATAGGCAGAAGTGTTAAAGTGAATACAGATACTAAAGTGAACAGTGATATCAAAGTGACCAATGACATTAAAGTGGAGAGGGACATTGTGAAGGTGGAGAAGGACAGAGACAAGGATAGAGAGAGGGAGAAAGAAAGGTAAACTTATTTTGTTATTTATCTAATTGTTATATAAAACACAAGTCACAACCATTACCTTACTCGACCAACACCATTCAAAAGCAAATCTATTTTCCATTATACCCAAATCAACACCTGCCAATATTTTGTACAAGGCACTCAGTTATATTTTCAATGAACTTTTTAATGAACTAGATAGCACCCGCAACTTTGTTGCATAAAAAATGTACGGTTCCAGCGTAATAACGCGGAATCCGTACATTTGTATGGATCCCGCGTTTACAAAGTATACCAAATTTTATCAAAATGGATTCAGTGGTTTTTAAGATTTTATATACCATTTTGTCGGCATCATTAAGATGTGCATTCATGCTGAATTACAGCTTTGTAGGCCTTATAGTCTCTGAGCAAAACCGCGGATAGACAGACGGACGGACGGACAGATCGAAACTATAGGGGTTCCTTTTTAACTACGGAACCCTAAAAAGTTCTAAAGTAGCTCTCTCTCTCAGCTTATAACTATTCCAGCTTATATCATACCGTCACTAGACAAACGAAATAATCTAAATTTTGACAGTTTTACCGGAAAAACTGTCAGTTTTCTAACGTCGCGTTCCCAGCATGGCGTTCGAATTATGAAAGTTTCTTTCGTATCTCGATTTCTTCCGCTTTTGAAAATCTAATTATGTCAAGCATGACGACCATTTTTATCCGCTTTTGACATATATTTTACTTTCTTGATTCTTGAAACTATCTGCATACTAAGTATTAGAATTTGTGGTACGATAACCGTTGCTATGGAAAGAGTTTCTTATGTTCGTCCACTTTGAAACCCGTGTCGATGGGTAGCGCCATGCTCGGGAAAAAGACATTTAGATATGGAAAGAAACTGCCATTACTTTATTTCGAAGAATCGACTGGGCAACGCCATGCTAGGGCAGCAGGTTTGCTGTTTCTGTCTGACTTTTCAAATGAGCCAGACAAAGATAAACAAATCTTGTATAGTTATTTGCTGTGTAAATATTTTTATTAGTAGGGGGGAGGGGTAGAACTTAGAAGTATGTAAAGTCTAGTTTGGGGTGAGTCATGAGTGGTGACTTCAATTAAAGATCAGTGGAGCGCAAGAGACGTTTATTGTATTAAACAATTGAGCGGCGACTGGCTGCATAGCCTCTTGCAACATATGGCATACACTAAAATGTAGGTATAACACAATACATATAATATAGCTAATATAAGATTACATTCAGTAGGACTAGTGTCGCTACAAGTATGTTAAGATTACATTCAGTAGGACTAGTGTCGCTACTAATATGTAGTATAAAGTAGGAAGTTAATGACTGATTTAATATTCAACAGATCATCGCATTCGTCGCGTCAATCCAGCTGCCAGCAGTGCAGACGGAGGTCACGCATCAAGCGGTGCTCCATCGGGGTGCAGTGTCGGAGAGAGAGGACGGGGCCCGTGTGGGGACCGCTCGCTCAGACTATTGACCTGAAGGGATTGAAGTATCACAGGTAATTTCCAGTTATTTGCTACCTTTTATTGCGGGAAAAATTAAGGTTTCTGTGTAATTTACTTATACTCGCAAAGCTGCTAGCAAATTTTAAAGTTTTCTTCACTCGCAAGCTAAAATGTTGGAATCTGGATAACATACTGTGTGGCATGGATGATGGAAACAAGATACAAATAATAATTTTTAAGTATATGAAAAAATGACAGTGGCGGGGCAAAACTTAAATTTGATGTGGGCAAGATATAATATTTTGCGAGGCCCTCTAATGGATGACGCAAGAGGACGGTTTTCTTGAGAGAAAGAATGTTTTGATATTCAAACTTTTATTTATGAAAATTTGAATATTTAAACTCGTAAATCCTTAAAAAAAGTCTTCTTTGGTCCAAGGGGCCTCGCGCCGTACGCGGTGGCCCACATCGCCCACGTCTTACGCCGCCTCTGAAAATTAGTCATAAGATTGCCCCTAATCACCAAAACTAATAATTTACCCCTAATCACTATTATTCAAATGTTGTTTCAGACTGATGAGAGTGGACACGCACCCTAACGGTGGTGCGAGCGTAGTGTACCTCAACCAGCAAGACGTGGACGTGCTAAGCCGGAGCCAGCAGGAAGCACTTGCCAAAGAATTCTTAAAGGTACACTATTTTATTACGCTAATACCACTATTTTATTTAGCACTATACTGTACTCGGTGAAACATGGCGGTAGCGGTCATTGACTCCCTGTCAAAAACTTTTAATTTTCTATATAAACCGCGATTGACAATGAAGTGTCAGATGTTGTCAATCGCGGCTTTGTATAGAAAATGACAAGTTTTTGACATGGAGTCAATGACCGCTACCGCCATGTTTCGCCGAGTACAGTATAGAAGTATTAATTTTAAAACATTTTTTTGTTGTGCGGTTTTATAGGTAAATCTAAATAGGAACAGTTGCAATTGCGAATCATTTAAAAATAAATAAATTTCAAAATGTTGGAAAAATGTCGAAAATAATATAAAATATCGATTTCTTCTGTATAATAATATTATGCCCCAGGTGGTTTCTGGCAAAACAATCTTTAACATAGTTACGGCCGCACTCAGAGACTAATTAATAATGTTAGATTTTGGCATAAACTTAATACATTTTCTGTCAAACTCTTCATTCTAATTTTCTAATTCTTAATTCATGATACAAACAATATATTTGTCTTATTCCAAATCATGTAAACTCGACCAGTGCTCTCAATTGGGCCCCGAACAACACAGGCCTTAAACATCTAATTAATAAGTTGTAATATAATATTATTTATCTTACTGTTATAAAAAATATTTTTATTGTTTAAACTACAAAACAATGATAGAGTAAAGGCTTTTTTATTTTTATTTATACTTAGTTAATATATTAATCTATCTATATAATATTATGTTTCAGCTGGTATTCTCGGAAGACGGTGAGGGGTGGGCGAACTTCGTGTGCGGGGTGGTGCGGGGGGCCGCAGCTCGGTTCCCATGCCTGCTGCAGTACCTGGCTGAGAAGCACCCGTCACTGCCCGTCAAAGCCGGAGTCCTGGCCCGGGCTTCGGACATAGAGACCACCACAATCAGCCGTTATCAACAACAAGTATAGTTTATCCATACTATGAAGTATGAACCAGCCAATTGCCCAAATCTTTGCTAGTAAAAACATCCATGATCATATGATAGAAAGATCTATACTGTGTATAAATATGTTATAGTTTAACAATGTTTTGACTTTTGCCCCGTGTGTTGCCACTTTTCGGCAACATTATACAATTTTAAATTATATAAACACATTAATTCGAATATTTTTAACACAGTTACCCAAGTAATGCTCCTTATGTTATGCTATATGACCTAAGTTATGTATTTCTTGAGAATGTTTATTATTTATTATTTATTTTTTTTAATTAAGATTTTTAAAAGTGTCTTGTAAATTTGTGTTTATTATACGAATCTAGAATTGTTACTACACTACTAACAATTTTTAAAAGCCCTTTATAAATAGTTGTTTTCTCAACTTTAATCAATACTGTAGGTACCGTAGTTACTGTACGGTAGGTACTGTAGTAGACTGTAGAGGGTTACAGTCTACATTACGTCCTAACATACTTCAATATTTGCAGGTACAGCAAACATACGCGGCGGGCACGTTCCGGTGCGGGCCGCTGCACCAGATCTCCCTGGTGGGCACGGTGCACGAGGAGGTGGGGGGATACTTCCCAGACATGCTCGACATGCTCGCCGAGTGCCCCTTCCTTAATCTTGTAAGTTTGTTAATGTTGGTATAGTTACAACGTGAGAGAAAGTTCCAAACAGAATTTCTATGGTGTACACTTTTTGTTAATTCTAATGAACTATTAACATTTGGTTTTATTATTATATTTGTTTTCTAAGAAACCAGTTCATGATAGTTTATTTCGGATAGATGAAAACAATATCTAATCCGTCACTACATCACCCAAGCAACCAACACTAGAGGCCTCTGCACTAGACCCTGAATTCATGCATTTATTCCGAAGCTTGATAATTTTATTGAACATTCTAACATATGCTTATGCATATTATACATAGCATAGCAATATAATGTTATAGTACTAAACAGTATGTTGAAATAAAATATGTTTTTGTTTTTGTAGACAATGCCTTGGGGACCAATGTCAGCAGTCGAAATGGAGCCCCAGGAGTCAAACGATGGACCAATCCTGTGGATCAGACCCGGGGAGCAGCTGGTGCCTACGGCAGAACTTGGAAAGAGCCCTATAAAGAAGAGAAGGTTAGTTGAGTTAAAATATGCTTGAAATTGGCGAAAAACCATTGTTTCAGAATTATTGTAATTTTAACTAATAATGATTCATTGGCTTTATCTTGGAGCAACCGTGTAATTCCTATTTTGCGTATGCAGCTGTAAACGTGATAACTATTATTATATTCGAGCGCGAGTGGAAGAAGTGCTGTTTAGCGAAGGATCAATGTACGAATTTCTATAAACTCAATGATTGACGATTTAGTTATTATATAAGTTATACAACTTTTCGTAGTAAAAAGTACCACATTGCATATATAGAGTTTTACAATGTTTTGCCGCTTTTGACAGAAAAAATCGGCCAAGTGCGAGTCGGACTCGCGCACGAAGGGTTCAGTACCGTTATAGAGCGAAAGTAAACAAAAAAATGTGTTTTTTGTATGGGAGCCCCCCTTAAATATCTACTTTATTTTAATTTTATTATTAATTACTAAAGTACAAATATAACTAAGGATTTTGTGAAAATTTCAAGTGCCTAGCTGTTACCATTATTTATTACGAGCAAAAAAGGCCAAAAAATTACGTTTCTGGTATGGGAGCCCCCCTTAAATATTAACTTTATTTTATTTTCAGTATTTGTTGTTATAGCGGCAACAGATATACACAATCTGTAAAAGTTTCAGAAGTCTAGCTATAGCGGTTCTTGAGTTACAGCCTGGAGACAGACAGACAGACAGATGGACGGACCGACGGACAGACCACGAAGTCTTAGTAATAGGGTCCCGTTTTTACCCTTTGGGTACGGAACCCTAAAAAGAATTGCAAAACTATGATGGCTGTTGTAAGTGTATTTTAGTATAAAACATAAACAGTATTTCGTTTACTTTCCAGTCGCGAAAATTTACACCCGTATTCTTTCTTAATCGTTTTCTCGAGATGCCTTCCATTTGACTCAATTTTAATCATCAAAAATTATGTCATCAGTTCTTTTTTTTTTTTTTTTTTTAATTAATAAGGGGGCAAACGAGCAAACGGGTCACCTGATGGTAAGCAACTACCGTCGCCCGTCGTCAACAAAACCTCCTCGACTTAAGCAATTTCCTTATCCGATACGAAGAATTAACTGTTAAAAGACGTTTTGTTAACAAATTACATAATTTTGAGGATTGAGGTTGAGTCGAGTAAAGGAAATCTCGATGAAACCGCACGAGGCGCGCGTACGATGTATGAGACACATGATAGCACTACGCAACGCTACACCTTATAATAATTTTATCTGAAACATATTTTTTTCTTTGTAGGACTGGCATGAACGAGCTGCGCAACCTGCAGTACCTGCCGCGGTGGAGCGAGGCGCGCGAGTTCCTGTTCGAGGACCGCACGCGCGCGCACGCCGACCACGTCGGCCACGGCCTCGACCGCATCACCACCGCCGCCGTCGGTCAGTACACACCTTGAGCACTGGTAGGACTGGCGTGAACGAGCTGCGCGACCTGTAGTACCTGCCGCGGTGGAGCGAGGCGCGCGAGTTCCTGTTCGAGGACCGCACGCCGACCACGTCGGCCACGGCCTCGACCGCATCACCACCGCCGCCGTCGGTCAGTACACAGCTTGAGCAGTGGTAGGACTGGCGTGAACGAGCTGCGCTACCTGTAGTACCTACCGCGGTGGAGCGAGGCGCGCGAGTTCCTGTTCGAGGACCGCACGCCGACCACGTCGGCCACGGCCTCGACCGCATCACCACCGCCGCCGTCGGTCAGTACACAGCTTGAGCAGTGGTAGGACTGGCGTGAACGAGCTGCGCGACCTGCAGTACCTGCCGCGGTGGAGCGAGGCGCGCGAGTTTCTGTTCGAGGACTGCACGGTATGTAGCCTTAGGGTCTATCGTGTCAAATTGCTGTCATATGTCACGATATAGCTGTCATGTGTAACGATAGACCCTAAGGCTACATCGCGGCACCTGGTGGCAAATATAATTTCAACAACCCTCATTTCCACAACAGATGTGGTTTTTTTAATTTCTTTATTAGACTCGCCAACAGCAAAACACAGAAATACATTAAATACATACTTATAACTAGAACATGCACTTATGTCTAAGACTACAGTCTACACTAATGTTTAGGCGTGTACAGCAGGGACGGATTTATATTTTTAAGAGTAGAGGCCACTTTTTTTTTGCCGCCCCTATGGTACGAACTCTGCCGCCATCCTAGGACGCCATAGGACGCTGCCGCTGGGCGACGGTAGTTGCTTTCCATCAGGTGACCCGTTTGCTCGTTTGCCCTCATTATATAAAATAACATTTCCCGGACCAGCTTATATTATAACATATTTTATAACACCAATTTGTAATTTCCCAGGCGTCCTCAAAGCTATCGGTACCGGTACGGATTCCGGCGGGGGGCGCATCACGAAGGACGTGGTGGCATTCCACGCGGCGGACTTCAACAAGCTGGTGCAGCTACTCCAGCTTGACCTGTACGAGCCGCCCATCTCGCAGTGCGTCACTTGGTGAGTGACATGAGCTGTATATGTGTGACTAGATGACGCCCGCAACTCCTAGGCCAGGCAATGGACTCATAGGCTCCGCAATAGGCTAGTTGCCTTTTTTTTCTCATTCGTAATTAAAGAAACTTTCGAAAATAGAAACATAGGTGAAAGAATGACTCTGACACCTTAAAAGCTCTCCAAGATATAACAATTCGAAATTTCACATAAAATAAACCTTCCCAAAACGCTCCCAGCACGATAATTACGTCACACGCTGGCTAGTTTGTACGCATCATGGGAATACTTTGTTCGATAGCTATGTTAAATGTTGCGTTTATGAAAGTGTTTTCATAAGAAATATTGTTATACATCCAACTTATCGAATGGTATACAAATATTTAGAAAAAGGAATTCGACTTGAGTATCCAACTTTGAAGGCTCATAACAAAAAAAAAAATACATATGTTTTGAAGCTAAAATTTTGGAAATATTCTTAATTTTTACCATTATATCTTTATTAAATCTGTTAATCTTTGACCATGTCAACATCCCTATTTCGGGCATCATCTTATTATTATAAAAGTTTTTAATAACCTTGTCGCGTATTTAACTGAACTCTCTCTCAGGTTGGAGGAGGCGAAACTGAACCAGCTGCGGCGCGAGGGCGTGCGGTACTCGCGGCTGCCGCTGTGCGCGGACGACGTGTACTTCCTGCCGCGCAACATTATACACCAGTTCCGGACCGTCTCCGCCGTCACCTCCATCGGTGAGGATACACCACTATCTCGGAGGTTACACGTTCAGTTTCACATCAATCTGATCCATCAATCCGGTAAAGATTGACGCGAAACTGAACGTGTACTCCACCTATTGATGGACTAATCATTTTTTTATTATGTACTTTTTTCAATCTGGCGTCAATCTCAGATTGATGGACTGAACTGATGTCAGATTGAGCATGTAACCTCCGACTATGGGCTCCCACACAACTGCAAACTTGCATTGCATCGCAACGTGACCTTGGTATAACTTTGGATTAAAAACTGTAAATGAATAGACACGTTGATAACATTGTCTCCCATAGCTTGAAAACTCTAGGTTTTATTAAACGTAATGCTGCTGACTTTCATAATCCACTCACAATAATTATTTATACTACGCATTAATTCGCAGCAAACTAGAATACTGAAGTCCCGCTTGGAAACCCCATTACGCTGTCTATTCTAATTGTATTGAGCGAGTACAAAAACGCTTTTTGTGGTATTTATCCTTTAAGCAGGGCTTAGCAAAAAAATTTCCACAGGCTAGATTACTTTCGGATGGTTTCGCTTCTTGATCGTAGACAATACTTTGATCTACGAATAATAAAAACTAAGGAAAAGTAACTAGTCAAAAAACATGTTCTACAATACTTGTCAAAAATGTGTACCTTAGGTACACATTTCAATACATTTGCAATATTTAGGTGGCCTTGAGCGGTATCAGGCTGACGTTACATGACAGTTCAAAAGGAACCAAATTTAAAACGGTAATAGTATGGGAGTTATGTTTCCTTAGTTTTTATTATTCGTAGACTTTGATCTCATTTTCTTGCACAAACTTGTAAACGGTAATATTGATAGTAAAGAACTCCTGAAACGAATAACATTAAATGTACCAAATCGTTTACCAAGGAAAAATAAATACAAACCTTTTTACATCAAATCAGCCAAAACAAATATGGGCCAATTTCTCCGATTACAAGGATGTGGCAGGTCTTATAACAGATTGTCAAATACTAGCGATCCTTGTATCTTCTCCAATAAATTGAGTAAGTTTAAAAAAATAATTGTTGGTTTGTTGCCCTAGGTTGTTGATGATGTTTTATCTTTTTAAGCTATATACACATTTTGTTTTATTATTGTGTTAACTGTTCTCTGTTCGGTCTGATTACATATTATTATTGTTTGTTTGTTGCCACTTTAGATACCTACATCATAATTCATACTTAGTTCTTAAGATAATGTGCGTAAGATTTGTGCATGTAGAACTACATCTGTAATTTAGGATACATTAATCATTATTCTACAACTGTATGCTTTCTATATTAAGATCTTTTCTAATGTATTTCCTTGTTGGTGTGTCAAATAAAAAATAAAGAAATAAAAATATCTGCGACAAAACTCATAATAAAAATGACATTGCGATGCTATGAGAATTCGCAGTTTTGTGCGGGAGCCCTAAACCCAAAAAAAGGGCTTTTTACTATGGAAGAATGGACGCATATTTGCTACTGGAAATCTGCCATTAGTCCTTGATCGTCGGCGTAAATATAATACTAAATGACGCTAATCCATTGCGCCAAAATTCATTTATCTCTCGGACTCTGTACATTTTATCGAGATAATAAGTCCAATGTCCTTTCCCGAGATAAAAAGTATCTGTCACTTTTTTAGCAAAATCGGTTCAGTGGTTTAGGCGTGGGTAGGCGCAGACCCACTTTCGCATTTATAATATTAGTATGGACGTGTATAGCAGTCTTATAGTATTAACAGCTTTTTACCCAACTACGGCGAAGCAAAAAGGAGGATTGTGATTTTGACGTGTGTATGTGTGTTCCCTCATAAATTCTAAACTATTTGTTAAAGACAAATCAGGTGTCGTTGGAAGATCGTCCGTTGGTTATAGGTTGACGTCACGTTATAATGGCTATTATAGTGCCCTCTAGGAGACATGAAATAAAGAATAAGAAAAATCATTTAAAAAAGGTTTTTTTTTTACAAGTTTTAACTCCGTTATTGCTTTACAGCGTGGCATCTCAGACTGAAGCAGTATTACCCGTCGTCGGAGGCGTCCTCGCCCGCGGACGAGCGCCCGCCGGCAGACACTGTCAATAACACACCTGACCCTGGTGAGTCAAATATTCATAACGCTTATGATGTAAACATCTTCACACAGAAAAATGTACAAAACTAGTTTTCATTTAAAATGCGAGTTTCTTACGCCGGTTCTTCTCGCCGGGTTAGTTCCCGAACCGGTGGTAGGCATCAGTAGCACCGACGTTTAGAAAACACTTGAAAAAATCTGTTCTGAATAAAAAAATTTAAGATTGAGTTACTTAACTTACTTTTGCTCGTCTTTCAGAAACCAACAAATCATCGAAACACAAACTAGGTGTCATCGAGATGAGAGCGCTGAGCGCCAAGTTTAAGGAGAAATCCGCCTTAAAAATATCTGAAAATCGGAAGAGTTTGGAGGTCCAAAGTAAGGATAAGTCGGACGACAAGAAAGAGAGGCGGAGCGAGAAGCACGACCGAACTGACAAGACTGACCAGAAGAACGACAAACACAGACACAAAGATGGAGACAGACATAAATCCGACGGCCGATCGGACAAACACGACAGCAAAACTGATAAAAGTGAAGGGAGAGCCGACAAACCCGAGAAGGAGAAAGATAAGACGGAAAAGTCCGACAGAGAGAAAGACAAAAGTGATGTTAAGTGTGAGAAGACAGAAAGAAACGACAGATCTGATAAGAGCGAAAACAAAGTAGAGAAAACTGACAGTCACGATAGGAGTCGATCGGACAGACCAGAGATCCGAGAAAAATCCGACAGGTCAGAAAAGTCCGATAGAACAGAGAAAGAAAATCGGAACGACAAGTCCGAGAACAGAACCGAGAAGTCGGAGAGGTCGGACAAGAGTCACGATCACCATAGGAGGCACTCGTCCTCGTCCAGACACAAGTCTTCCCATCACAAGTCAGACAGATCGAGAGAGCACAAGGACCACAGAAAGGAGCACAGGAGCTCAGACGACAGGAGGTACGAGAAACACAGGGACAGAGATGTGAAAAGTATTACAGAAGTTAAACAGGAAAGTGATAAGTTACCACAGACAGTGCATCGACCACCCGATTAAGTATTGTGCTAGAGAATTAAGTTTAGTGCTCGTACCTCTCTGATCCTTGTGGGGGTAAGTTTTAATGTAACCTTTACATTGTTTTATCATAGGATGTTTTAGAATCGTTTTCATTTCGATATAGATTAGTAGATCTATATTTTTGTACTTTGCCAACATTTTAAATTTGTACCAAATTGATCTCTAAACTTACCAGCCACAAGGTTCAGATGTGAACCGATAAGTCGGTGCTAGGCTAAATTTTCTGTAAATACTAGGTAAGTCTCGTAGAGGCTAAGAGAATGGTTGGATGCGCAGTTTTAGGTTTCTTGTACTTATTTCACAGTTTTGATTGAAATGAGCAAAAGTTAAGGAACTTTAGCGGGGTAAAAAGTATTTACATTACATAGAATACATTTGTATTCTGTTTATTTTTAAGTCCAGTGATTTGTCTGTATTCTAATCATTTATTATTATTTTTTGAGCTTAATATCATATTATATTCATCGCAATACATACTTCTTAAAATCAGATTGTTGAACTCTTATTGTTTACAATTTTAATTAACAATCAATCAGAAAAAAAATTGAAAATTTGAAAATCTACTCAAAAATTGCCGAATTATTTAACTTTTTTGAGCAAATCATAGTTTATTGAACATGGTGCATGTTCAATAAACTATGATTTGCTCATGTAAAGTCAACTTTTCAAATGTATGCCTATGTTAAAATATATTGTAGTTCTTATATCTAATAATATACAGCTTTATTTATTACATTATCTTGGAGTAGATATATTTAATTATTTTTATCTAAAACTGCGCTGTGAATGTGATGAATCAAAATGGAAGTAAAATACTTTAAGAAAAGATAATACACGTCATATTTCTAAATCTGCACTAAGAGTATATATAGTTTAGATGAGGTTTGAGTAATGTTTTTTTATTATTAAAATAAATTATTTATTATTACGTTCCTCTTTATGTTTTGGAGATGGTGAAATATTAAACTAGTGAACTCTATTTGTGTAGTTTGTTTCATTTCAAATACAACACTTTTACTTTACTTTTCATAGTTGACCCTATTATGCCTTGCAGTCTACTTAAAAGTAAATATTTTTTTTATTTAATTGTTCAGTGAACACATAACAACTATCTGTTTTTGACAAAACTTATAAAATTGCCTGTGTTTCGGATATGTAATCTTATTTCTATCATTTTACAGATATAAACAAGCAATCATAGAATAACCAGCCTAACCTAAAAACAATATAATCCATACAAAAATGTAATGTGGATCATAAGAAAAAATATGATGGATTAAAAATACACAACATAATTATTTACTTTATTTTTTTTTATTATAATATCGCAGTTTCATTGAGTATAGAGAGTACAAAACGACAAAAACAGTATATATTTAAGTACAAAGAAAATCAGTCGGACAGAAGGAGGTAAGGAGGAGATTAAAAGCAAAAGAAATTAGTATAAGTAAAACTTAACCTATTGCAAATCTCTTAGTCTAATTTACACCTCACGTCCGAATTCTCAAACGCAACTTAAGTTAGGAGTGCCTCATAAATAAAGCGATTTATAAAGTATTATTTGAGGTCCTAATTTTACCTTTGTTGTTGTTTGAGTGTTCGGTCATATAATATATTTTTTCTTATAGAACGGCGTAAATAGGACCTAAAATTTAATGTTATTTTAATAGTTTGTCATGTTCATCTAGTCAAAAAGTAAAATATTGTTTACAAGTCTAAGTGCCTGTTCCACCACTTCCTGATAAGTCCCGGATTGGCTATCCACAACTTGTTTGACAGATAAGAGCATCCGTGAGATAAGTTGTGGATAGCCTATCCCGGTACTTATCAGGAAGTGGTAAAACAGACCCTAATAAAACTTTGTATTTCACTGAGCAAGAGAAATACCCCAAATAGGCAAACTTACACTGTTCTCTTTCATAGGAAATATTTTAATAATGCTTTAAAATACTGTTTGTGCAAGCAAAGATGGCACACGTTGAGATTCCAAAATTCATAATATAAGTTCGCTTTCACATTATTTGATTCCACACCAATATAAAAGACAGATTGCAAACGGCAAGTAAAATGAATCAATTTTATATGGCTTTCCATTATGCAGGTTCCATTTTAATCAGGTAGTGTAATTTTTTTTCAAATAATAATTTCTGCTATTCCCGATAGGCTTACAAAATTATAGCACTTACCTCTTATTTTAGTAAATTTTTTTAAATATATTTCTGTAAATCACAAGGTCAAGTGTTAAAATATTATATATTTTATAAGAACAATAATTGTATAACAAGATTTTAAATAACTTTTTCTATAAAGGCAACAATAATTTCCATTGTAATCTCTATCTGTTATAATTTCTTAGAAAATAGAAAAGCGTACAAGATCTTTAAATATTGTTAACATTTTATATTTTTCATTATTTAGATCGCATAAAACTCGATTCACTTAAAACTTTTATGCAGTATAATTTAAGGCACTGTTTAAAATGCGGTCTTATGATGCTAGTGTAATAAATAAATCTATATCTAATATGATTCAGCACCTTATTAATTATATCGATGAAATAGTAAGGCCACTAAAATTACAAATACGTCAAATATAAAATATTTGGCTATCATAGTCCAAACCACGAGATAAGTCACAAAACTTAATATTAAATGTTAAAATTTTTATGAAATTTTTATGACTCGTCGTATGGATTGGACTTAAGAAATTCACCAATAAGATAGAATCGGATCTTTCAATTGAGCTTAAAATTAGTTGGCAAGATGACTGGGTGAGGACCGATGTTATAATTATGCTTTGGTAATTCAAAGGCGGTAAGTCTTCGTAGAAGTTACTGGAACAAACAAAACTTTGTATTACTTCAAAGAAAAGATTATAAAAGCTTTGGTTTTATATCATGTAAAAGAACGAAAAAATGAACAGTTTTTAGTTTGAACTACCACTAGATTCAAACTTTTAAATACTGTTTATTGTTGTTTGTTACATTATTAAAACAATAAGTAGAATATCAATAATAATGATTGCTTTAAATATTATAATTATTATGTACCATCAAAGAAATTTATTCATAGGCAGATGGCAGACCTGCGACATTTGGTTGGGTTATGTCAATTCAATGTTAGTCGCGATTTTTCAACAGGGTTTGATGTAACGCGACCAAATTACGTAGGTCCACCATCTGTCTATGAATCAACTACTATAATAGTAAACTGCCACTTACCACAAATCTGTTAACTTTTGGCACGAAATTCTTAGTCACTGTCGTCGTTTGCACCTTCATATTCTCAAACTTCTCCCGTAAGCTGGAACATACAATAATTCTTTAATATATTAATAACAATAATTCTTTAATATATTAATATTTTTTATTAACACGTAACTCTCTTAGCAAGAAATTTAAATGAAATTCTTGAAGAACTTGCGTCTGTTGTCTCATTTCTGATTAGAAAACCCAGCAACATTAAAAAAAGGGTTTCAATTTTTTTTGATGTCGATACACTAGCCACTATGCCACACGGCTGTACCATTTCAAAACCTAGTAATGGATACTTTTTACAAAAATAGTTTTTATTGCATAAACTTCCTAATCTAGTGGGTCCCTACCGAATACAAAAACATCAGCGTTAAAAAATCACTTAAAAGTAGATATAATATTTAACCATCAATACCGGCGTGAGACGTCATGCAAATCTGTCAAATCCATACAAATTTTGAAATGCATCTACGCGTCGCGTTGCGATCTGAATTCACCATAAGTCACTGACCTCCATTATACAAGTATTCTGGACCTATAATACCCACTTTTTTGTTGTGCCTATTTGAAGCGGAATCAGCGCCCCCAGTAAGAGGGAAGAGAACTAAATTTGACGTAACTTGCAAATGGCCGCTTAATCGTTATTGGTTGTCATCACTAGTATTAGTTACAAATACTCCCACTACTGCTATAAGCGCCAATATGGCGACTTTTCAAACGTCATTTTTACGTCAAATTTAGTTCCTATCCCTCACATTGGGGGAGCTGATTCCGCTTCAAATAGGCACAAAAAATAGCTGTCATTTCAAAGGGTATCATTAGTCCAGCGTACTTGTATAATGGAGGTCAGTGCCCTAAGTGTACTAGCGACTACTGACATGTATTACGTTTATGCGCTCTCCTGTAAAATTTTGTTTTTGGCCCTTCCTGTTTTGAAATGGGGCAGCCACACAGGGGTCGTCATATTATTCAAATAATTTCGTCGCCCTACCTCTTAGCGGTCTCAAGCTGCGACTCTCCATCCTCCTCCGTCTCGCGGTCGATGTGCAGCGCGGGCCGCGGTGTCTGCTGCTGTTGTTCGCTCTCCGACCACCGCTCGAAACGGTCGCGGAAACTCGTCGTGCGCGCTAACTGTTGAGCCTGAAATATTTTATATTATAATGACTGAAATGTATATTTACAGGATATATTTAAGGCCCAACTCACATTGGCAGTCGAAGCGTCGCGACGCGTCATGTTTTTTAAATACAACATATTCACATAGTATTGTTATATGACTTAAGTATAAACTGCTACAAAAATGTGTGCGTCGACGCGCGTCCGTTCCGAGCAAAAATTTTACGCGCGTTGACGCGTAGTGTGAGTTGCCTAAAATGGCAGACTATTACAAAACGTTAACCTCTTAAAAATATTAACACAGCAAATATAAGGTCTGCTTCAAAATTGAAAGTCATATTACAGAGAAAGACGGCGGACCTTCAATAAGCTCCAATAATCTTTAGAACGCTGTGCGGTAATCAGTCATGCATTTTTTTAATGTATTGTAGACAAATACAAGCAGACCTTGCTTAGATATTCGCTTTATAAACATTTTTAACTGGGCAGGGTTGAAATTGATAACGTCTTTTTTGAAGTCGGTTAAAAATCAGTAACTTTATAATAAGCTAAAGCTGAAAGAAGACATTTTTATAGCAAAAATAAGCGTTATTATCACCTGTTTGAGCGCCTCGTCGGTGCGCTGTTCGCGCCAGTGCTCCTCCTCGCTGTCGGTCTCCGACTCCGACGAGTACGTGTGACCCTCCTCCACCGGCGGCGGCGTGAAGCGCTTCAGCGGCTTCGGACCTGAAGAGAGAGAGAGAGAGATAGCTCAGTTGGGCGTTTAGCGAGACGGAAGGTGACCTTGAAAATCGTGATAGCTCATTTAGTTTGGTGGTTTGGAATGTGTGTTCAGACCGGTAGGTTTCGGAAGTATAATAAGTGAGTTTCGAGAAATAGAAAAGAATTCATGACGCCAATGAAAAAATCGTTCATTTCATTCATTCCGACCGATATAGTTATACGCTACATAAATGTCTTTATTAGCAGAAGGTTGAATGTTGTTGAAAGGTTGTTGCGCGCGAGCTGACAACGTTGCACGAGAGCTGACAACATCGCACACGAGCTGGCAACGTCGCACGCGAGCTGACAACGTCGCACGCAAGCTAGCAACGTCGCACCCGAGCTGGCAACGTCGCGCACTGCTGTGCAATATTGCTCTACATGTGTAGTTACCGTGGTTCTCGGGCTGCGGCCGCTGCTCCATCTGGCGGAACACGTTGATTACGCGCGAGGGCCGAGGCGGACTGCCTGGAGGCGGCCACGCCGGCGTCCGGCATCGTTGAACGGATGTTGCGCGCGAGCTGGCAACGTCACACGCGAGTTAGCAACGTCGCGCACTGCTGTGCAATATTGCTCTACATATGTAGTTACCGTGGTTCTCAGGCTGCGGCCGCTGCTCCATCTGGCGGAACACGTCGATCATGCGCGAGGCGGTCTGCCTGGAGGCGGCCACGCCGGCGTCCGGCGCCGTTTAACTGATGTTGCGCGCGAGCTGACAACGTCGCACGCGAGCTGGCATCATCTCGTGCTGCTGTGCGCTGCGCTACACGTGTATTTACCGTGGTTCTCAGGCTGCGGCCGCTGCTCCATCTGTCGGAACACGTCGATCATGCGCGAGGCGGTCTGCCGGGAGGCGGCCACGCCGGCATCCGGCGCCGCCTCCCCGGAACGCACCACGCCCGGCTCGTGGTACGGCTCCGGCGACGGGGACTTCGGACGCTGCAATAAAATATTGTTATTATTTTTATTATTTGGACTCTGTTAAGCATTAGTGTTCTAACCCACAAAAAATATACGTATTCCACCAAAAACATTTCTTGTAAAATGTTGCCTCGACGACCACAATATAAGGTTTACCCCCTCAATCCCCATAAGGCCCACTTGGGCCGCGCCATTTGTACAGCGCCATTCCGTCAACTACCATAAGGTCCAAGTGGGCCGCGCTCTTTCATTCGATTAAGTAACGTAT
This sequence comes from Cyaniris semiargus, assembly GCA_905187585.1. Lineage (NCBI taxonomy): Eukaryota > Metazoa > Arthropoda > Insecta > Lepidoptera > Lycaenidae > Cyaniris > Cyaniris semiargus. The sequence continues at coordinate 7,480,746 of LR994567.1, forward strand.
TTCGCCGACTTAGAGATTACTTTTGTATGAAGAAGTTTGGTTACTTACGATCTATGATACATTGGCAACATTCTCAATGAAAAAATATATGTTACTCTGTGGGCGAACATCTGATTTCAGTCTATTGAAAATCGTGTTTGCGGCGCGCGTGTTGTGACTGTTTTTTGTGTGTTATTTATTATATTCACGAATGTAAGTTATGTTTTGTATTTTAAATACTTTTTTTTTCCTAATTATAAATATTTTTAGATAATCATTTGAAAGAAATACATCGTAATAACTTCTAGGTTACACTCGAAAAGTTGGTTTCCATATAAGTGATTTGGACGCGATATTTGTAAAAAAAATGACGTAAAAAGCTTATAGTAGTAAAGATAACTAGTGTAGAATACGATTTATTGTCGTACAATATCAAATTGTTGTACAATATATCACACAGACCGGCAGGAAACCGGTTTACATTTGACAATGTTCAAGGGCTTTCTGCCGGCCGCGGCCATTTTGAACTTTATTTGTATAGCACTAAGGTCGAAGTTTGCTTGTGGATCATTTTTTTCTTACGGAGGAGTGTCCCATTTCAAGTACTTTGTTTTTATACATCTCAACTTCTTTCTTCGAATTGTTTACATAATCAGTTAGTATAAACCTTTGTTAGTGGGATAATAATAAATAATTCATTTATTTCTTGTGAAACCGTCAACGATATAGTTTCCTAAGTTTATACTTGTGAAACGAATATTAAATCAGACTAAATACTATATTATGATGGCTTGATAGATAGGAAATTTATTAGCTATTATTAAATTCTTAACAAAAACATAAAATATAGTCGGGTTGTAAAGTAATAATATTATTTGTACAAAGAGGGTAGGCCGGGCGCCATTTTGTTTTGGCGCAGGTCTGCCAAGATTTTTGCCTAGATTTTTGTCAAGATCCAGGGGGTAAACCCTGTGAAAAAGATATGAGATCTCATGTAGAGTCAAGCTTAGGTAGCAACCCTAACTTCAACAAATTCTACATACCAGTAAATATGTATGGCTTCGCCGTTTCGCTACCGTCGCGGAGGTGATGCGAATATTTAGTTTCTGATCTGAAGTAAGTAACGAAACAGCCGAGCCATACATATTTACTAATATGTAGAATTTGATTAAGTTAGGGTCAGTAGAGTTAGGCCGTGTAGATTCAGAAGCTTGGCTCTACATGAGATCTCATATCTTTTTCACAGGGTAAATCTTATATTGTGGTCGTCGAGGCAAAATTTTACAAGAAATGTTTTTGGTGGGATTTCAGTTCTTTTTGTAAGTTGGTTCTTGTAAGTACTTATTTAAAGGTTTTTTAGTTACTGTCTACAGTCCTGTGTAAACTTTCATGTCCTAATTAATAAAATTTGTGAAAGTTTCATATAAACCTCCACCCCCCATTTTAGGGGATGGGAGGTGAAAGTTATAAGTTTATGAATTTTTTTGTTGGTTGTGTACTAAACTTAGATCAAATACCAAATTTCGGCTTTCTAGCACTTCAGGAAGTAGCCAAACATTTTGATGATCATCAGTGTGTCAGTGTATGAGTGTGTCAGTGACGAAATCGGCGTATTTTAGATATTAATAAAATCTAAAGTATAAGAGCTATTCAATTGAGACTTTGTATGTTTAATTAGTCTATTATTGACATCATACCCTGAAAATATAAACTATCTGGTACATAGGAAACCAACTCTACGAGGGTTTAAAAAAACGACGAAACACTTCGAGAAAAGGTAGGTAGTGCCCTTGCGCTTCGCTTGGCTCGTCTCGGCGGGTGCACTACCGTGCACCCAGATTGAGTTATGAACGCAGTTGTGTTCTTTAGATGATTTAGAATAAGACTGCATTCAAAATTTAACAATAAAACAGATTGTGGGTTAGGACACTAATGCTTAACAGCGACCATTTAATATTATGTCGTCGTTCTTTTTTGGCGTGACAACGTCAAAACGTAGACGTCATTGTCCCGCTCCGCAAGCGAGAGCGCGGCACGAACGAGAGAGAGGCATGATCGGCTCGTGCGATCGGCTCAGTTTGTAGTTGTCACGTCAAACTACCGTCCGTAAGCCGACTTTACAGACAACCACATTTTTTTCTTAAATTTTATGAGCTGCTTGATAGAGAACAAAACATAGTACAAGAAATTTTACGTGTATATTTACACTAGTTTAAATTTTGTGTCTTTAGTGTACATTAACCTCTTTCCACACTATTTATTATCCACTACTGTTTAAGGTTTGCTGGAAGAGATCTCTTAAAGAGTACATACATCAATGTAATATTGTCACTTTTATAATATATGTTTCTTAATTTTGTACATAATGAGAATAAATAAATAAAAAAGTACAACAGGGCCTACACAATGTTGCTTGGCCTATACAATAGCGCCTGGTAGAGCATAGTATAGCTTAAACTTCGTACATTTTGTAAGGTTCCAAATGTATATAAAAAAAAACTTTATTTTGTAGTATACCTGGACCTGCCTGGGCGGCGTCATCCGGAACTCCTTCCGCTTGGTCTCCGGCTTGTAGGTCTCAAAGAACCGGAACCGGTCGGAGATGTCAGCCGTCTCCACTTTCACTTCCTCCACCTTGTCTGCCGCGCGCACCACGTCCTTCGGCACGAACGGCTGGAGTGATATAACAATAATAATAACCCACACCAGTTTCGGTGACGGTGGCCGGTTTCATTGAAACCAGGCCAGTTACGCAGGAGTAATATAGTGCCCGAGTGTGTGCGCAGTACACAAGAGCAATCCTATTCCTTCTATACTATAATAACCCAGTGGGACGGAAGACCGACACGACTGGTGAGAGATTAGGCGCAGGACCGACTCTTTACAACCGACGCATGGATCATATTTCAATCAGGTGATCAGCCTGCATTGTCCTAACCAAACTTGGAAATAACACTAAACCTCACGTGATAAATGGACTATCCCTATGGGTTATTAGTAATGGGGGGCAGTGGCGGCCCTAGGGGGTGGCGAAAAGGGCAATCGCCCGGGGCCTCGCTGTTGCCCCTGCAACAGCGAGGCCCCGGGCGATTGCCCTTTTATACATATAAAATACCACGCGAGGAGGAGATATTTTTTCGTAAGACAAAGGGCCTCACAAAGACCTGCCACCCAGGGCCTCGCAAAGACCTCCCACCCGGGGTCTCGCAGTGGGTAAGGCCGCCACTGATGGGGGTCCGGGAGGGACCTACCAGCTCCTTCCTCTTGGGCGGTTCCTGTGGCGGCGGCGACAGCGGCGCCATCTGCTTGGCGTTTGCGTCCAGTTCCAAAAAGATCGACCGCGACTTCTTGCCGATACCTGCAAACGATCACACACTTTTAATACTTTTACTAAGTATTAAACTAAATATTTACTTACTCGTAACCTTTTGTGACTTTATTTTTTACTAGATGATGCCGGCAATTCCGTTGCGCCTAAAAATTCGTTTAGCGCGCGGGAACCGTAATTTTTTCCAGTATAAAAAGTATCCTATGTCCTTTCCCGGGAATCAAAGTACCTTCGTACCCAGCTAAATCGGTTCAGCAGTTTGGGCGTGAAGTCGTAACAGACAGACAGGTTCGCATCTATAATATTAGTATACATTTCAATATAAATATTTGTTGCAATATTGTTACAGCTATATTTTATTACATTATTTTAACAGTTTTTGATTAGCAGCAATTGAGGACATGGTGGATGAGGCCAGTAAGTAACAATGGAGGCTTTAGAAAGGGAAAAATGAATTTAAATAAAAAAATGTGGAATTTATGTATATCTAGATATAATATTAGCTAGATGATGCAGTAGGTAAGTTGTGAATGTTGTAAAAAATGTTAATTACAGGCTTCCATTCATGTATTTAATTGATAAGTACCTTCGTTGAACATGGCTCTGTCCTCCAAGTCGCGGTTCTTGGGCGGCTGGTTCTCATCATTAAACACCTCTCCGTTCTCGAACCGCTGCTTGATGGTTCTCGCCTTCTCCGCGTCCAGTTCTAGCTCGCGCGATATCTTGTCCGCTGACGTCATACCTGTCAACGACAATACACCTTACACTCATTGTAATAGAGTACAATATAGAACAAAAACTGTCGTACTAATGAACATTATTAGTAAGGTGGTATATATGTCGCAGGCGGATTGTATATTTCGCCGTATTATATTACGGCTAGCCGTTTTCAAAAACAGGGCCGTTTTGTAATGCGGCGCGGCGTGTCGACGATTAGCCAGATTGAATGCGGCTGAATAAAAAACCGCCCGGATGTATTCGGCGCTATACATCATTCAATACGGCTAGCCGTAATGTAATAAAGCGAGAGAGTGAGACTATAGTCGCCTTTTTGACAGTTTTAGTTCCGTTTCTTAACACTCGTGGCGCTGCCCTTGTCATAATAAAAACAATGGCGTTGGGGGATGTGTGGTGCTAAATTGCGAAGTTTTAAGTGAATCAAACACAGAAAACAGTGAATTTAAGAACAATTTTCAGTTGCAATTACATAATATTATTTAATCTTCTCAATGTGGAACTGTAAGAACACCATGGACTAAGGACTGAGTTTCAGAGGTTATAATGCACATCAAAACTGCTAAAGTGGCTATGGATTCTGGTGTTCGGCGGAATGTGGTCGATGAAGATTTTATTTTGATCTTAAAGAAAAATAATTGCGAAGATCCTACTATTCGAGTAGTACCCGTGGAGCAGTACTTTGATGCTTTAATGAAAATAGGCATGATGACTATTTTTTTTTCTTTGTTTTACATTGTTTTATTTTGCAATCATGGTTACCCTACAATTTAAGTAGGAGTACGATGCGGCTAAACGTGAGCCTCCTTATTGAAGAACGTATCGCCATGACAATCCGGCTAATCGTTCACACGCCGTATTACAAAACGGCCCTGTTTTTGAAAACGGCTAGCCGTAATGTAATACGGCTAATTATACAATCCGCCTGCGACATATATACGATATAATAAACCTTACAGTCATTGAGTACAGTATAAAACGATATCTTATATAAATAAATAAACGATTATTCCCCTTTTTTATTTACACCACAAGACATTGTAACTAAAAAAAAATATATAATAATAATATACTTAACTAAAAAACCAAAGAAGTAGAACGGTACAAGGTTACAAACAATTTTGACAACTGTACAAAACAATCCACAATAAATAGGTATATTACAAACAAAGTATGTATACGAAAAATCAATAAAATACTTAGTTAATATTGGCACAATAATACGAGTAAGTATTTTAAAGTCCAACAAAGTAAGGCAGGGAATGTAATGATCAAAAACTGAATTGGCATCCACTCAGGTAATGGACCGCAGTTCGCAGTCCCTGATTTTCAGTGGATCCAGACTCAGGCGAGTATATCTTACTAATATACATTGTAAGGAGATATTCAAACAGGATGTAACAAAACTAAATGATAATATTTCAGAGTGTGTAGGCATGTAAACTAGTCAAAACAAAATAGGGCCCACTTGGTTTTTTTCATCGGCAAAGAAAACTATTAAAAAAATATATTATTTATGTGTAGATTTAGTGAGGGTAAAGTGTTATTAATTGCGTAAACCAATAAAATAATGAAAATAACTTTAATTTTCTTAAAAATACACATTAACATGAAAAATTTAAAATTTTACATAAAAAATGATTATTTCAATTTTTATTTTTGGTAATTTAACGAATAGGGCGGGTTACATAGGGGTGTCCTAGTATCGAGTGGGTCCTTCTCTATTACGAACGCACTCTCTGAGCCTGTTTGGGACACTCTCAATTAAGTGGGTGACATTTTCCTGGGGTATTTGCTCCCAGCACATTTTTAAAGCGTTTATGAGCTCCTGTTCACTATGCACTTCACTATAATTTGCTTTTAGGCTTCTTTTCATCTGGTCCCATAAATGTTCGATCGGATTGAGGTCGGGGCTCATTGCCGGCCACGGTAAATCAGAGATATTGGCTTCAGATAGAGCCCTCTGGGTTAGGCGAGCCGTATGCGCACGAGCATTATCCTGCCTAAGAATAAAATTATCGCCCACACGTTGTGCATAGGGGACGATATGAGGTCGGACCACACGCTCGACGTAGCTGGCAGCAGTTACGGTACCCTCGTTTAAAATTACCAGCTCCGTTTTACCCATTAAGCTGATACCGCCCCACACCATAACACTGGGCCCCCCAAACCGATCAGTCTCGCGGATGCAAGGGTTGGTAAAGCGTTCACCTTCTCTTCTCCACACTCGTATGCGTCTGTCATCACTTGAAAACTTAACTTTTGTCTCATCTGTGAAGAGTACAGTCCTCCAATTGTCCATGGTCCAATCCAAACGCTCACGTGCGAACCTAAGACGAGCAGCACGATGAGCCCTCGTGAGTTTAATGCGCACAACACGCACTCTGGATCGTTGCCCGTCTTCATGTAGTCTGTTCCGGACCGTTTGGTCACTTACCAGCGTACCAGTGGCTTGCCGGAGTCGATATTGTAGAGCACGGGCGGTGACGGTGCGCTCTCTACGGGCAGATAATCGAAGGAATCGATCGTCTTGAGTCGTTGTGGATCGTGTTCTACCTGATCCAGGTCTCCTAGCTACACTGCTAGTCTCTTGATAGCGTTCCCACACATTTCTGATCGCTCGTCGTGATACTCCAAGTCGTAATGCTACTGCTCGCTGTGACTCTCCCTCTTGCAGCAATACCACAGCTCTTGAAGCACTTTCCATGTTCATATGGTTCCGAATACGTGGCATTATAACGTGCTGTAGTAACTCAATTAAAAAAACAGTAAAACAAAACAAAAAGCGCCTGTAACGATAGTCGGAATACAACTGAATAAGAAATTGTGCATTGGGTGATTTTACTCAATTTGTTTTGCCTGGCCACTTGAGGGTTAAAATTAGAAAAAGCGTTGTTCAAAAGATCGATAAGAACTCATAAACATGTAAGTTTTACGGTGAAACACTTGAACTGGCCCATAAATAAGTTAAAAGCAACATGTATTACACTTTTTGTGAAAAAATCGTGGTGGGCCCTATATTGTTTTGAGTAGTTTATATTTTATACAGAGTCAACTGTAAAAGTAGCAACGCAAAAATAAAGCAAATAAATATCAACTTACTCTGTTCACACTGCATCACCGATTGCTCGTACATTTCCTTTATTTTAGCTTGTTTACCCTGAAGAAACAAAATATCATATGATCAAATAACTATTTACAACATGTAAACATTTAAGGGCCTGTTTCACCACTTTCTGATAAAGTGCCTAATAGGCTATTCACAACTTTTTTAACAGATTCTCCATACTTTATCTGTCAAGTTAAGTGGTGGATAGGAAGTGGTGAAACAGGACCTAAATCTATACTAATATTATAAAGCGGAAGAGTTTCTTAGTTTGTTTGTTTGTTTGAACGCGCTAATCTCAGGAACTACTGTCCGATTAAAAAAAATCTTTCAGTGTTAAATAGTCAATTTATCGAGGAAGGCTATAGGCTATATTTTATCACGCTAAGACTAATAGGAGCGAAGAAATAGAGGAAAATGTGGAAAAAACGGGGGGGAAATTATTTGAAAGGGGTTAATTGAACGCGCTAATCTCAGGAACTACTGGTCCGATTTGAAAAATTATTTCAGTGTTAGATAGCCCATTTATCGAGAAAGGCCATAGGCTATATTTTATCACGCTAAGACTAATAGGAGCGAAGAAATAGAAGAAAATGTGTAAAAAACGGGGGAAATTATTTGAAAATGCTTATCTGACGAACTACTAGAGCAATTTTTCTGTTATTTGGGTCAGATGAGTAGAATCAGTGTAGACTGATTTGTCTGTGAAATATCTAATTTACGCGGGCGAAGCCGCGTGGAACGTCTAGTGTTATATATAATGCTTACGTGGTTTTCCGCCTTAACGCCCTCTGTCTCGCTCTGAACCATGAACAGGCGGCTGCGGATGTTCAGTATCTCCCGCCTCCTCCCCCGGCGCCGCTCGCAGGCTGCGTCCCGCCGCCGTCTCACTCACCATGAACAGGCGGCTGCGGATGTTCTGTATCTCCCGTCCCTGCCCCGGTGCCGCTCGCAGGCCGCGTCCCGCCGCCTCGTTCCCGCCGCAGTCTCACTCACCATGAACAGGCGGCTCGCAGGCTGCATCCCGCCGCCGTCTCACTCACCATGAACAGGCGGCTGCGGATGTTCTGTATCTCCCGTCCCTGCCCCGGTGCCGCTCGCAGGCCGCGTCTCGCCGCCGTCTCGCTCCCGCCGCAGTCTCACTCACCATGAACAGGCGGCTGCGGATGTTCTGTATCTCCCGTCCCTGCCCCGGTGCCGCTCGCAGGCCGCGTCTCGCCGCCGTCTCGCTCCCGCCGCAGTCTCACTCACCATGAACAGGCGGCTGCGGATGTTCTGTATCTCCCGTCCCTGCCCCGGTGCCGCTCGCAGGCCGCGTCTCGCCGCCGTCTCGCTCCCGCCGCAGTCTCACTCACCATGAACAGGCGGCTGCGGATGTTCTGTATCTCCCGTCCCTGCCCCGGTGCCGCTCGCAGGCCGCGTCTCGCCGCCGTCTCGCTCCCGCCGCAGTCTCACTCACCATGAACAGGCGGCTGCGGATGTTCTGTATCTCCCGTCCCTGCCCCGGTGCCGCTCGCAGGCCGCGTCCCGCCGCCGTCTCGCTCCCGCCGCAGTCTCACTCACCATGAACAGGCGGCTGCGGATGTTCTGTATCTCCTGCTTCCTCTCCCGGTGCCGCTCGGAGGCGGCGTCCTGCCCGCTCTCGAAGCGCCCCACGATCTCGCTCATGTTGCAGAAGGACACCGGCTGCTCGCGGTGGGTGGTGTGTTTGTACGACTTCTTGAGCACCGAGTCTTCGTCTGCGATGTACGAGTTTGTGTGAGAGTTAATTCAGACCGCAACGCGACGCGTAGATTCATTTCTAAATTTGTACTGAATTGACAGATTTCAATCTGTCAAATCCATACAAGTTTAGAAATGCATCTACGCGTCGCGTTGCGGTCTGATTTGACCCTTAGGGTGCAGCTTTTCCGTTCAATAAAATACAGAGATCTCGATCCTCCAATCTACAATTTTGTATTTTATTGATCAGAGATTGGAGCATGCTACAAAATGCTTAATTTTCCGTCGGTACGACGAGGGCGTTGTGATTACTCGTAGTAAGGTGATACCTTCGTCGTCCTCGGCCTCGCTGGAGCTGGGGTCTATGGGCACCCCGCTGAGGTACTCGTCCGACACGCCTATGTCCATGCCCTTTGCCTTGAACCTGTCAAAATATTGTTCGTGCTGTATTTGTAATAATAATATAATATCTATGGACGCTTCACACCACGTCAGTCTGGCCCCGTGCTAAGTACCTGAAGGACTCGTGTTACAGGTACCAGACAACGGAAATATATTTAATACTTTTATACTATACATATATTTAACATTTTTATTATATCATACACATATTTAATACACATCCAGACCCGGGAACATTGAAAACTTTTTTGTTCCGTCGGCGGGATTCGAACCCGCGACCCCCGGCTTGAGCTGCCACACACTCAACCAATTGAGCCACAGAGGTCGTCTTGTGCCAGATGTCATTTCATTATTACCTATATCTAAATAAAATTGGGTATTTTTCCGCAATAATTCAAGTTATTTTAAAATAAAAATTGGAAGACACACCGACAGCTCCCGCACAAACCTGAGCGCGTGTGACGTCATAATGTTATTTTTCACCACAGAACAATAAAAACAGTAGAACTGTTTAACAAACGAATGTTTTGACTGGACGCGTACTTCTAAACCCAAATAAGCCTTAAATTTATTAAAACTGAAAACCAAAACACACCTTCAGTACTTACAATAGAGTTTGTAAGTACTGAAGGTGTGTTAACAAAAAACAAAACGGGCACTTAAGGCTGCCTTCACATTAAGTCGCGCGGCTGCCGCAGTACTCGCGACTTAATGTGAAGGGCTGAAGGCAGCCTTAGACATTTCTTATTTCGAGTCATAGGAGCATCAGCTTATTGTGGATTTACTAAAAAGTTTAGCTACGCTACGGATGGCATTATATAGCGCAAACAATTTTGACCTTAAACATCAACGAAATAAGGTTAATATTGCCGTATACTATTGAAGTGTATATAACATTATGACGTCACATCTCAATCATGGCGCGTTTATGTCACGTGACTTTATTTAGATTTCATGAATTTTTAATTGTTTATAATAAATAATAATTGAAAAAATCATTTTTTTAAGGTTTATTTATTATCAATATTATTAATAATTGGATTAAATATCAATATTATTAATAATAAGGTTTTAAAATACTTACATTAAAAAAATCAATTTTTTTTTTCAAATACCCAATTCTCGTGTCACAGTGTTTGTGCGCGAACTCCTCCAAAACGGCTCAACCGATTTTAATGTGTATGTACATTCGTTAGGCCTGAGAATAGGTTTTTATCTACTTTTTATATTGATAAGTACAAATAATGTTAATTATTAATGTATATAGCAAAACAACATTTGCCGGGTCAGATAGTTATTATATATATTACTATATTTTGTCAATAAAAAGTAGAACAATTCTAATAATATTTCTTATATACATATTCGAAGAACAGCAAGAATATTTATGTTGCAATGAGGCAAATAAAATATACATCCACCATAAAAACAAAAAAATCAATATGAGGCTATTAACAACAATAATTATTAAAAAAAAAATATAGAAAAAACAACATTTTATAATAATAGACTACTTGACCTATATTCAATTGCATTGAACAAATGCATATATTTCTAGTAGAACTTGGCCTAGGAAACCGTATTTCACCCTTATCATCAAATAAAAGCTTATGATTGATAAAGTCGATTTGAAAATATGATTTTTATATTTTTTTATTTGTACAGACGAAAACGCTTTTGCGGTACTTCCGATTTGGATGTGACGTCATCACACTAGTAATTTAATATATTTTATTTAACGCGCTCGTTATATGTAAGTTTATTTGTACATAAATAATAAGAATAAGCCTAGAAAGATTTGTAAAATATATTTTCTTGAACAATTCAAATAAAACATCAGTTTTATATTATATTATCTCCATTTATTGTAGTTGGGAAATGAAATGGCCAAAACTTTTCTCCAAAAGTTTTCAACATTACAAATGATTTATTATTTCTTATTCAATTCCTTTCAAATTTTTTGACACTTAGACTTAGACACGTACGAGACGTTTAGCATATAAAATTTTTTTCAATAAAGAAAGTATAAAATACAATAAAATATGACGTCACACTATGGCGGACAGTGTTTTTGGCGCCATTTAAAAGGCATATTTTTCAATCAATATTTTTATTGGTTTCTACTGTTTAAAATATTAAAATATTAGTTTTTTTGGTGAAAATGAATGATTAAGAAGCGATTAGCATGAAGAAAAAAAGTAGGTCAAGTAGCCTGTTAAGGGCCTTCCCCTACGGAGATTCCGTAATTTACCGTATTTAGAGCCTTATAAACTCATAATTTGAAAGCTACAAAGTTATAATAAAAATACAGCAATAATCTTCAGTATATCAAGATTCATATACCCGTTTTAAATTTTCTATTTTTGTTTATTATACTCATGATATTAGCTTCCAAAGTAATACCAATTTATTAAAATTGAAGCATACTTTCATCTCCCTAGAATTTACATATTACGTTTATTTGAAACACACGACAATAGATAGACAATTTCAATAACTACATATTCCCCGTTTTAAATTTTTAGATCAATTTTGAACTAAGATAAGTAAAAAAATAGGATTTTTGTGCGATCTGGGCAACGCGTCAAATGTATGGTCAAGGTCCTTTGCTCGGGGGATCGGGCCTTAAAAGCTCCAGTTTAGCATGTCAAGTTAGCGAAGTTATACTAGCAGTCGCAGTCGCAGTCGCAGTCGCAGTCGCAGATAAAGTTTATGGTGATGAAGAAGAAAACTGATAACTCTCTTGTATCGGTTTGCGGGTAACAGCTAACAGGTATTTAAAATGATATTGCTTCCACTGTTATAGTCCTAGAGGTATTAAATTAATTATTAAAATATTATAAACTTAAGCCAAGCACCGCATAATTTAGGTTTTCTTAATTTCCACTAAGGAAGTCTGCCTTCTTTTTTTTGCTTTTGCTTGACGATTCGCTTTGAACTTTTATACCTCATTTGAATAATTTTTTTTTTCAGTCGACCGACAAAATCGGATCGTCATTAAAACACAACAAAAATATATATAAACAGACGAACACATAACCTCCTCCTTTTTGAATGTCGGTTAAAAATCGTAATTCTCGTAGTTGAATGGGCTTATTCACGCAGCAGAATTTTGTTGCAATGTATACTTAATACTTATATCAACAATTAGTGTCTCGTTTAGTTCGCGGAACTCTGATATGAAACGTTATTTATAGTCTAAGATCCCACCGCTTGATCCAGCAGATATGTTTTTTTTGATGAAATAATTTTTAAGTAATAATCTTGAGATTGTTATAATTAGCCGCAATAACCCGTAATCAGTTTTATTGTACTTAATAATATAGTTACATAATACATTGCTTTGATTACATTCATATTTCAGAATAATATCAATTTTAGTTTCTACATCTTGAGCAACCCATATTATTGTCTATTGAAGAGTTAGCGGGCCCCTAGACGATCAATTTAATTGCCCAATATTAGATACGTTTTGTACAATAAAATATTGTTTAATATTACTGTAGGTTTAGAGGCTGCCTTAGAGACTTTAAATATGGACGAAAGTCTGAAATAAATAATTTGAATTTGAATTTAGAAAAAAATGTTTACAAAAATTGTTACATCAATTTTCTATCAAATGATGTAAAATTAACTTCCACAGCTAAAACATTTGCCAAGACGACAGCATAAGGTTTGCCCTGTAAAAAAGATAATATCAGATCTCATGTAGAGCCAAGCTTTTGAATCTACACGGCCTAACTCTACTGACTCTGACTTCAACAAATTCCACCGTCTACCGTGCTTCTACGTGCTACCGTCGTGGAGGTGAGACAAATATTTAGTTTCTGATCTAAAGTAAGTAACGAAACAGCCAAGCCATACATACTTACTGATATGTAGAATTTGTTGGAGTTAGGGTCGATAGAGTTAGGCCGTGTATATTCAGAAGCTTGGCTCCACATTAGTCGAGGTAACATTTTACATGAAATGTTTTTGGTGGGATTTCAGTCCTTTTTGTAAGTTGCTACTTGCTAGGCAGTCTTTTTAGTTTTTTTTTTATATTTTTAATTAAGAGGTTTTTAGTTAATGTCTATCCCGTGTAAACTTTTATGTCCTAATTCATAAGATTTAAACTTCCATTACCCCTACTAAACTTATTTTACGGCGTAACAAATTTCGGCGTAAGTTTTTTAGATATCAATAAAATCTAAAGTATTAGACCTATTCAATTGAGACTTTGTATGTTTCCCGGGATTCAAAGTATATCTATACTAAATTTAAGCAAAATTGACTCAGTGGTTTGGGCGTGAGGAAGTAACAGACAAACAGACAGACAGACAGAGAGACACACTTTCACATTTATAATAATTATAAATAGTAACTATAGTATGGATTAAGTTTAACCAACTTCAAAAAAGGAGTTTATCAATTCGACGCGTATGTATGTAATACAAAGATCTCTGTAATATATTTTACAGAACTACCCAGTTTTTTTTTTATATGTTTGTCTATATCAGCGTTTGAACAAATGTGCCAAATTTCAAAAGTGCATGCATGTATGTATGTATGTATGTTTTTATGTTTGTGTATGCAATATGCATATCTCCGGAACTACAAGCACAGAATAGATAGATAATAGTACAAGTACAATGCTACATTTTAGTTATTCTTTTTTGTTGCATTATTATTATTCAACTTAGGGAATACTGCAAACATCAAAATCGGTTCAGTAGTTTTTGAGAGAGAATTTCTCAATTCACGCCAAAACTACTGAACCGATTGTAATGAAATTTTGTACACAGATAGTCTAGACTCGAGTCTAGACTATTTGTGTACAAAATTTCATTGCAAAACATGGATTGTGAAATAGTTTTACTTGAAAATAACATAGGCTACGTTTTGATGAGGGAAAATATCTTATTTCCCTGGAAATATCGATAAAAATGAATTTGTCACATATTAGAACTACAGTAATTCTTATATGTGACAACAGATGACGCTTTTTATTTTTTCGTAATATAACGTTGTTAAATACGGGTAAAAGAGTTCACATTTAATAAAATTACATAAAAATAGAAATATGTAAGGAACTTAAACATGATTACAAAGATTCCACCCAATAAAAGTTTATATAGGCAGTTTTCAATAGAGCATTAAATTTAGTTCGATATCTGTTATTTTAGTTTTTGTATATGACAAGCGATAGCGCTGAGGAACCGCTACATCGTACTATGACAATTCCTAATGTGGGCCTATATTAGCTCGACGGTGATCGTCCGAAAATTTTGTCCCAACCTAGTCCCAACAGTAGATAGAACAGATAGATAGATGTTAAGATAAGCAAACATAATTTTAATCCGTTTCCACACTAATATTATGTGAAAGTATGTCTGCTGTCTGTATCTGTAGTCTGTCTGTCCCGCTTTCATGCCAAAACTACTGAACACATTGGCTTGAAATTTGAATATTTATTGTTTATTTTTAAAATGTGCACAGCGGTTCTTGGGTATTTTAAGTAACTAGTTCATGAATATAGTGACAAAAGTGCACGTAAAATTGTGTTTTATTTGTGTTTAAAATGAATTTCCACCAAGAACCGACAGTAGGTCGGCTGTCCCATTTCAAAACCTAGTAAGGGCGTAAAACAAAATTTTGCAGGAGAGCTCATAAACGAAATATATGTCAGTAGCGGCTAGTACGCTTACTCGGTATCAAACTTTAAATATTTCAACTTTTTAGTGACTTTTTAGCACTGGTGTTTTTGTATTCGGTAGGGTAGGTTAGGTTAGTGAAGTTTATGCAATAAAATGATTTTTGTAAAAAGTGTCCCTTACTAGGTTTTGAAATGGGGCAACCGAGGTACATCAATTACATAGATACAATTACTTATGTAATTAGTAAAATTATTTCAATTACTTTAATCCTTCAAGCCCCATAGGAGCACTGGTGATCGCGACAACAATAGACTACAATATCATATCCAAGTATCCGCGATCGACAAATATGGCGAAGGTCTTACAGGTTCTTAGTTTTTTAGTTACAGTCCCGAGTAAACTTTCATGACCTAATTCATAAAATTGGTGAAAGTCTCATATAAACTTCCACCCCCCCATTTTAGGGGATGGGGGGCAAAAGTTATAAGTTTATGAATTTATTTATTGGTTGTATACTAAACTTGGATTACATACCAAATTTCAGCTTTCTAGCACTTCAGGAAGTAGCTAAACATTTTGATGATCATCAGTGTGTCAGTGACGATCGGTGTATTTTAGATATCAATAAAATCTTAAGTATTAGATCTATTTAATTGAGAGTTTGTATGTTTAATAAGCCTATTATTGACATCATATCTTGAGAATATAAACTATCTGGTACATTGGAGACCAACTCTATGAGGGTTAACTTCCACCCCCCCCCCCCCCCCCCCCCCCATTTTAAGTGATGGGGGAAGAAAATTACAAGTTTATGATTTTTTTTGTCGGTTGTATACTAACTAATGCTGGTGCCGTGGGACACCAGCATTAGAATAGTGCCCCCCTCCAGTACCAGGTGTCGTAAGAGGCGACAGAGGTACCAGACAGAGAAGGAAAACTTGATACAAACCCGGAACGGTATCTCCGTAAGGCGAAAGCCAGATCCTGCAACCAAACCAGCTCCACAAGTAACGACTCATCGTTCCTGTGGAGAAAGCTGGTAAGGTCGAGAGGGAAGTATAGGCAGTGGGAAAACCTATATATCCTAATTTTCTGTCCCAGGCATGGTAGGAACCAGGAGGTGCCGTGCAAAAGTGGAGAGGACACTTCGCCACTGCTTTTAAGGGCAGCGAAACAAACACGGGAAATAACAGTTACCAGTTATAAGTCTGCGCGTATGGGCGTAAGCGCGGGCGCTAGGGGTTATTTCCGACAGTGGGAGGATCCATCGTAGGTCCACTGATCAGTTACCGCCCGCTCAAGCTGGGCAGCCCCCGGCCGATAAGGTACTGATCCGCCTCAGCACTGACCTGTTTCCATTGGGTGTAAGGACACACTAGGTAAAACTAGCCAGTTGGTGTTGTAAATTATTTACACCTGCTCATGGGAAAAAGATTGACTCTTCAAAACGCTTGTCCATGCGTATTTCGACATGGAACGTTCGGACCATGAGAACGGGCCTTCCGGACACATGTGGAGGCTTAGGTTGTGTGCAACAAGATCTGCGCAAAACGTCTATCATTGATATAGAATTAAAAAGATTGAACATCGCAATATCAGCTCTTCAGGAGACTAGGTTACCTGATACAGGATCTATTAGAGAAGCAAATTACACCTTTTACTGGGTAGGCAAGGATCAAAACGATGTACGTGAGCATGGCGTCGATTTTGCAGTAAGAAACGATCTTCTGACCTGTATAGAACCACCACTAGGTATTTCTGAGCGCATAATGGTATTGCGTCTATCTACTAACTGCGGCTATGTTACTCTGATCTCCGCATACGCACCAACGCTAGCCTCATCTTCTCAAACGAAAGACGCGTTTTACGACCAGCTTACCCAAGTAACGAGAGGGATACCTGTGGGCGATCACCTTTACATTCTCGGTGACTTTAATGCCCGAGTTGGTCAGGATAACAACGCCTGGCCGGAATGCCTCGGAAAATATGGTATTGGTAGATTAAATGAAAATGGTCAACGTGTGCTTGAATTCTGTTCTCTTCATCATCTCTGTGTAACAAATACTTATTTCCGGGGCAAGCCTTCACATAAAGTTTCATGGAAACACCCTCGTTCTGGACATTGGCATCAGCTTGACATGATCCTGACTCGAAAAAGATACTTTCGCCATGTGCTCCACACACGTTCGTATCAAAGTGCTGATTGCGACACGGACCATTCATTAGTCGTTACAAGCGTTGCCATATCTCGAAAGAAAATTCACTCTTCGAAGCCCCCCGGGAGAAAGAAAATTGATATTGCTCACACCAGGGTTCGCGCGAAGGTCGAGTTGTATAGAGAGGCCGTACATGGTGATGTTCAATCATGGGACAGTAACCCTTCACTTGAGAAAGCTTGGGAGCGCATCAAAAAAACCCTTACAGATACTGCAGGCTCTGCTTTCGGCTGTAAAAAAGCTAAAACTGAGGACTGGTTTGCCCAAAATATCGAGCACTTACAACCGCTCATTGATTCGAAGCGGTCAGCCAGCTTGAATCACCGCCTTAATCCATCTCCGGCAACACGTCAAAAACTAAAGGAAGCTTAATCGGCCCTGCAACGCAGTTCGCGTTACTTTTCAAACAGATACTGGCTCGACTTGTGCCACTACATCCAACATTGTGCTGACACAGGAAACCTAATTGGTTTTTACTCAGGTATCAAGCAAGCAATCGGCCCTATTCCTAAAAAGGCTTCACTGTTGAAAGAACTAGATGGCACCGTCATCAATGACAGCAAACGTCAATTGCAAAGATGGACTGAACACTATGCCGGTCTCTTCTCGAAGCCAGCAAATATTCAAGCCGAGGCAGAGGACTTGCTTCCCAGAGTGGAAACTATGTTCGAGTTGGACGATGTGCCTACAGTAGAGGAGTTCAATAACGCCGTCAAGCAAACAAAATGTGGCAAAAGCCCTGGTGGTGGTGGGATTTATCCTGAGCTGCTAAAACTAAATTTCATCACTCCTCTCCTATACGATCTCTTGGTCAAATGCTGGACTGAAGGCACTGTACCACAGGATATGCGCGACGCTAATATCATCACGCTCTACAAAGGAAAAGGTGATCGGGGTGATTGCAATTCCTATCGTGGCATATCTCTCTTGAGTGTCGTTGGTAAACTTGTTGGTCGTGTAGTTCTTAACAAGCTACAATGTCTCGCTAGCCGCATTTACCCAGAGTCTCAGTGTGGATTCCGAGTAGGGCGATCGACAATTGACATGGTTTTCACTTTGCGACAAGTTCAGGAGAAATGCAGAGAGCAGCAGACCCCTGTCTTTATAGCTTTTGTGGACCTTAATAAAGCTTTCGATTCGGTAAGCAGGGAGGGACTTTATAAAGCGCTCGAGCTGATAGGCTGCCCACCGAAACTTCTCGGACTAATCAAGGCTTTCCACGATGACATGAAAGGATCTGTTATTTTTGACGGCAGCACTTCTGTTCCTTTTGATATGCGCAGAGGTGTGCGACAAGGTTGTGTTCTAGCTCCTACCCTATTTGGAATCTTCTTCGCATTATTACTAAAGGTAGCATTTGGCGACAAACCTCAAGGCGTGCACATGTACACTAGACAAGACGGCAAACTCTACAATATTTCTCTCTTACGATCAAAACGAAACCGTGAAAACTTGTTCGTTGATAATCTTTTATTCGCCGACGATGCCGCTTTTGTTGCCACATCACCTCACGAACTCCAAGCTATTATGGATCAATTTTCTCGTGCTTGTAGGCTCTTCTCCATGAGTATCAACGCCAGGAAAACTGTAGTACTTGCACAGGGGTCATCAGAAAAACCAGTTATATCATTTGACGGATCCCCTTTAGAAGTCGTTGACAAGTTTTTCTATCTTGGTTCGACGGTCGCGAGCAATCTTTCACTTGATGCAGAAATTGAGATACGCATTGGTAAAGCAGCGACCTTGTTTGGTAAACTTTGTGCAAGAGTATGGGATGATAATAACCTCACGGTCCGAACGAAAATATTAGTATATCAGGCCTGTATTCTCAGTGTACTCTTGTACGGAGCTGAAACATGGACTACGTATGCGAAACAAGAGCGACGACTTAATACATTTCACATGCGTTGCGTACGCGGCATTCTTGGAATTAAGTGGGAGGATAGAGTCACGAACGAGGACGTCCTTGCTAAGGCACAGTTAGCAAGTGTAGCAGCTATACTCAAACAGCGAAGACTGCGTTGGCTTGGACATGTGCATCGCATGCCGACTTACAGGCTGCCGAGACGGGTCATGTTGGGGGTGGTAGCGGATGCTAAGAGGGGTATTGGGCGACCGAAACTACGTTTCAAAGACTGTATTAAACGTGACCTTGCCTCCTTCAACATCGAGCAGAATGCGTGGGACGAGCTCGCCGAAGACAGAAACCGGTGGAGACAAAGTATAGCTCAGGGAGTCCGTTACCATGATCGAAAATGGTTCGACGGGTTGGCTGAAAGGCGTGTCAAAGCTAGCTCTAGCGATAATTCACAACCTCATCCATCAAACAATGCTCTCTTGTGCACAAATTGCGGACGGTCTTGTCGATCGAGAATTGGACTCTATAGTCATCAAAAGAAGTGTCTGAAACAGAAGCTTGCAGTCTGCACCCATATGAACCCTACCTAAATCATCAGTTATTGATGAAGAGGCCAATGATGATGATGATGATGTATACTAAACTTAGATTACATACCAAATTTCAGCTTTCTAGCACTTCAGGAAGTAGCTGAACATTTTGATGATCATCAGTGTGTCAGTGACGAAATCGGCGTATTTTAGATATCTATAAAATCTTAAGTATTAGATCTATTTAATTGAGACTTTGTATGCTTAATAAATCCATTGATAACATAATATTCTGAAAATATGAACTATCAGCTACAACGGAAAGCAATTCTACGAAGGTTAAAAAAAACGGCGAAACACTTCGAGAAAAGGTAGGTAGTGCCCTTGCGCTTCGCTTGGCTCGTCTCGGCGGGTGCACTACCGTGTACCCAGATCCAATAAAATCTAAAGTATTAGAGCTATTCAATTGAGACTTTGCATCTTTAATTAGTCTATTATTGACATCAATACCCTGAGAATATGAACTATCTGGCACATCGGAAACCAACTCTATGAGGGTTCAAATAAAATCGGCCAAGTGCGAGTCAGACTCGCGCACGAAGGGTTTCGTACCGTTATAGAGCAAAAATAGGTCAAAAATTGTGTTTTCTGTATGGTGGTTTCCCTTAAATTTTTATTTTATTTTAATATTATTTTTAATTATTAAAGTACACATAAAATTAAGGCCTTTGTGAAAATAGCGGTTCTTGAGATACAGCCTGGAGACAGACAGACAGACAGACAGACGGACACACATCGAAGTCTTAGTGATAGGGTTCCGTTTTACCCTTAGGGTACGGAACCCTAAAAAACGACAAAACACTTTGAGAAAAGGTAGGTAGAGCCCTTGCGCTTCGCTTGGCCCGTCTTGGCGGGGGGCACGACCGTGCCCCCAGATACAATAATTACAGGTTATTGCGGCAAATTTTTACAAGGCTTGTTATCCTTAATTCATTCGACACATTCTCAAGAATCATTTAAAATTAATTTAATCAAAAAATACCTGCAAGATCAAGCGGTGGGATCCTGTCCTATTATGAGAGCAGTTAGAAAATAAAATCGGCCAAGTGCGAGTCGCACTCGCGCACGAAAGGTTCCGTACCGTTATAGAGCAAAAATAAGCCAAAAATTGTGTTTTTTGTATGGGAATCCTTAAATTTTTTTTTATTTAAATATTGTTAATATTTTATTAAAGTACACATATACTAAGACCTGTTGCCATTATTGATATCGAGCAAAAAAGGCCAAAAAATCACGTTTGTTGTATGGGAGCCCCCCATAAATATTAATATTATTTTGTTTTTAGTATTTGTTGTTATATGTATAGCGGCAACAGATGTAATATGTGAAAATTTCAGAAGTCTATCTATAGCGGTTCTTGAGATACAGCCTGGCGATACACAGACAGACAGACAGACGGACAGACAACAAAGTCTTAGTAATAGGGTCCCGTTTTACCCTTTGGGTACGGAACCCTAAAAACGGCGTCCCCGTTTTCACGAAGCCTATTCCGTACTCGACACTCGCCAGTCGTCACTCGCAAGTTGTCCTCTCATTATATATCACAAACTATATAGAATGTGCCGAGTATGCTGTGTTGAGACGTTATGGAAAGTGCTATTTTGGAAATTGGAATATTTGACGTGAATTCATATTATGTTCATGAATTCAGCATGACAGCACACACATTGGGAGAAGAATATTGGGATTACAAAAATTTCGTTTTCTACAACGCAAGAATTTGCTCGTTTACGTTGGCATATTACAATAAAATTACTCCCACACGCTTGGCTTGTAATATTTCGGATACGAACGATACAATTGAAATAAAATTTGATATGTACGAAACAAAATGGGTTACTCTCAAATTTCCAGACTTGGATTCAGAACTTCAAGTAAAAATTTTGGATGCCGATGACGGCAGTACTCTAAAAGACATGGTGTTCAAAGTGAATAAAGAGAAAATATTAAAACTAAGAACGCGTATAATTCAAAAGTATAACATATATTGTTTTTACAAATACGTGCACAATTACGAATTTACACTAAATAAAAGTTTAAATGATTCTTTGACCACTGCATTGTTTTCTGATGTGAGCATTGTGTCTTGCGATGGCAAACAGTTCAGCGCTCATAAAGTTATCTTAGCTTCGAGAAGCGACGTCCTTAAAGCTCATCTGATGCACGATACTACAGAATGTAAAACTAACCAAATCCAGAGTAAATTCGACGCAGAAGTTATTAAAGAGCTCTTAGGTTTCATGTACACTGATGAGACACAAAACATGGATGAACTGTCAGAGAAACTGCTGGCCGCAGGGGACTTTTACAAGGTTGAGGATTTGAAGAGTATCTGTGAATTCCACCTGTGCACCCGTTTAAGTGTAGACAACGCTATTGAAACTCTTAAATTCGCTGATCTATATTCTGCACATAATTTGAAAGAATTTTCTGCGAGGTTCATTTTCGTGCATCGTAAAAATATAGAGAAAACTGACGCGTGGGCTGCATTGGATTCGCCAGAATTAATTAAATACATTTTAGCTTCGAATTAAAGCAGGCATCGGGAAGATTTAAAAAAAAATACGGACTATCAAAATTGGTGGCTGAGCATTTGTGTACTAAACCCACATTTTTTGTTGTAAAAAATTGTTTGCTATAAACAGCCCTTAGAGCCAGTCCACACGGCGCGTTGAGCGTTGCGTCGACGCAGCGCTACCGTTTGACGCATAGCCGGCCACACGGGCGCTGCGCCATCGCAGCGTTATTACGAAGCAGCCTTAATGTCAACACCCCCTCCCGCTTCGTCTCGGGGGCTACTGTCCGTCATGTGTGCGTTGCGACTACGCAGCGCGCCGTGTGAACACCTTGGTTATTTGTATGTAAAACAACGCAACGGCAGCGCTGCGTCGACGCAACGCTGACGCAACGCGCCGTGTGGACTGGCTCTTACTGGTAAATAGTCCCATACATTATCGTTAACATTCTCAAGGTGAGAGGGACAAACACTCTTTTGAAAATTTAGAAATTTTATATTTTGTTAATTTTTTAGAAACCCAAAGTTGTATTGGTTGTGTTAATTGTAGTAAAGCATTGTTCAAATTTTGGTAAATGTTTGAATCTTATTAAATATTATTTTTATAAGTATTTTTTTTTAATACGTGTCCATTATGTAGGTACTATCAGTTTCACAAAACATTTTCCTATGGTAAAAAGCTTATAGTCAGGGTTCCCCAGAACATTTTTTTTTAATTACTATCAAGCTAATTTTTTGTGAGTAGCTTCATTTTGATAAGACGAACAACATTTTTATCTGCGAAAAATCTCGAAAGTGGTAGCTAACATAGATAGAAAGGATTTCATACTTTGATTTGATGGTCCTAAAATATGGAATGTTTTATTTGTAGGACAATGTTACTCTTAAATTAGTAATTACATAACTATAATAACCTATCAATATAAAAAAAACCAGTTGGTTAGGGTTCTAACCAGCTGATATTTTGTATATTGATAGGTTAATAGTTATATAATTTAAGAGTAACATTGTCCTACAAATAAAACAATCCATATTTTAGAACCACTAAGTCAAAGTATGAAATCCTTTCTATCTCTGTTACCTTACCTTACCTTACTCTGCTACCACTTTCGAGATTTTTCGCAG
Organism: Cyaniris semiargus; assembly: GCA_905187585.1. NCBI lineage: Eukaryota > Metazoa > Arthropoda > Insecta > Lepidoptera > Lycaenidae > Cyaniris > Cyaniris semiargus. Next base: position 7,503,958 of record LR994567.1, read on the forward strand.
ATAGAAATGTTGTCCGTCTTATCAAAATAAAGCTACTCACAAAAAATTAGCTTGATAGTTATAAAAAAAAAAATGTTCTGGGGAACCCTGACTACTATAGGTATGGCTTTTCGGAGGTGGGTACTCAATATAATCTTTACAATTTCATCACAATTAGTCCATTAGTTTCGAGAACATGATAATTGTTAGAAAGAAAAACATAATTTTTGTTTATTTCTTAAAGTAATTATCATAATTTATTGAATGGACGATAATTTTTTTCGATCAATTTTTTAAGGTTTTAGAGGTGTATAAAGTACTTTTAAGTGCAAGTACATATTTTTTATAAGTAATAATTTTCTTGTAACTTAAACAAAAAATTAAAACAAATTATTGTATGGAAATAAATTGATTGTAAATTGAGGACGTGATTGGATGAAATGGGTAAGTAACTTTTGTAACATAAGGATAATTTCACATTAATTTATCCCCTATAATTTGAATAAACCTTGTAACTTACATATTTTATCATCTGACTAATATATATAAGTATATATAAATCCACATTTTTTTATTTCAATTACTCATAAATAATAATAAAGCTAAAAAACGAACATTTTCAAATTGTTAGTTACATGATACATCATCCAGTCCACTCATGTATTCAGTTCATTTTATTTAGTAAAATCGACAATCAATGCCCAATAGTGTGTAGTATGAAATTGTACAGATTAATTTGTGATTTTATCTAGATTCACCTGTTAAAATACACCAAATACTCCTTAACACACAGATCACTACTCTGATAAATACTGAAGATACTAGTCTTGTAACCATACCGATCTTAGCCGATACACGAATTTCTTTCAAATAAAAAATAATTCAAACTTTCTATACCCTTATTGCAAGGGGGATAGAGTTGAAAATCGTGGGTTTCGCGCATTTAGGCTGCAAACTAATGATTTTCAACATGTGTTTAGCGTTACGTCTGGGGTGTTTTTTATGAAGCCGTTATACATTGCCGGTTGTGTGTGTTACATTTCAGTCTTGCCAAGTTATTATTTTATTTTGCAGTAAAGCGTTATAGTACAGCTGGTTCCCCAGAACATTTTTGACTTGATTACTATGAAGCTAATTTTTCGTGACTCGTAGCTTCATTTCGATAAGACGAACAACAATTTCCTCTGCGAAAATTCTCGAAAGTGGTAGCTAACAAAGATAGAAAGGATTAAGAGCCTGCGGTCAAAAATATCAAAGCACGCTAGCCCCGCCTACACACCCCGCTATCCTCCAATCGTGATATAATGATTCCATGAATCGTGCCTCCGAGCATTGTGCTTTGCGCTGCAGCTAATATTGAACAATATCGCGTAACAACGGTTCCCGCATTATAGCACGAAAGTAAAGGTCGTAAGTCCCAAAACTATGATGATTACTTAAAAATTAAATACAATACTAATATTTTCTTTAGCCAATATTTTATAAAGTGTGTGATTGTAGTAGTGCAAGTAATTTAATGATAGTAACTCAATAAGTGTAACAGATATTTGTTGAAAAGACCAGAAAGATTCATAATTTCGAAAAATATAACTATCGAGTCAAAATAAGTGAACATCGTGTTTTCCGTTAGGCAAATATCAGATAAATATACAATGATTAAATAAATCTCAATTTCGTTTAAGTCAATCGTCTTCCGGGATCGTAATACTTATTAGAAAACACAGCAAAAATTTGGCAGCCCGCTCTTAAATATTTCGATTTAATGGTCCTAAAATATGGATTGTTCTTTTTTTTTTTCAAATACTTCGTTCACTTTATTACAATACATGTTTTACAAAGTTTGTTGGACAATGTTACTCTTAAATTATATAACTATTAACCTATCAATATACAAAAAAATCAGCTGGTTAGGGTTCCGTAGGCAAAGAGGACTTGTTGATTAGTATAGATTGTTGATTTTGATATGGTTAAATTTTTAATTATTATCATTTTTCATCGTCCTTAATTTATTGTTGTACATGAAAAGAAAAAAATATCCCAATGTTATTATAAAATTCCATAAATACTCAATCTGAAATAGAATGTCGAGCGAGCAATGTATTACGCACGTTTGAAAATCTCGTGTGAACACTTAAAACGTATAAAAATAGTTTGAATGACGCACAAATGCACAATACGAACGTGCAGGAAGAGGCCCAGTTTTTTAGGGTTCCGCACCCAAGGGGTAAAACGAGACCCAACTACTGAGATTTCGATGTCCGTCTGTCACCAGGCTGTTTCAAGAACTAAAGCCGATCAAAAAGTTAACACAGAATCATAAAGTTAATATACCTAGCGGAGGTAGGCCCGCTAGGTATATTAACTTTATGCACAGAATCGATGAAAATATGAATATGTAATAATAAATGACGACCTCTGTGGCTCAATTGGTTGAGTGTGTGGCAGGTCTAGCCGGGGGTCGCGGGTTCGAATCCCGCCGACGGAACAAAAACTTTTCAATGTTCCCGGGTCTGGATGTGTATTAAATATGTTTTGATATAATAAAAATCTTAAATATATGTATAGTATAAAAGTATTAAATATATTTCCGTTGTCTGGTACCTGTAACACAAGTCCTTCAGGTACTTAGCACGGGGCCAGACTGACGTGGTGTGAATATATTATATTATTATTATGAAAAATAAATTTTAATTACGTATTTCTTTGCTGAGGCTATAACTATAAAATAAATCAAAGTAAATATTAATTTATAATATAAAGTGGGGCTCCCGTACACTGAACATGATTTTAATTTTTTATCCCTTTTATCGATATCATTAACGCCAACTGATAGACATGTAGATAATATAATATACTTTGTCAATGTAACATTATATTCAGAAAGTATCTTTCTTTAAAATTAGCCATTATTTGTAGTAAAAAGCAAATGACAAAAAATGTTATAGTGGGATATCCATAAGAGATAGACATACCTATTATACCATCGCGAAGTTTTCTGTAGACCTTTTCATTGTGTACAATACTTAGTACATTATTTTGATAAATCTCGTATAAGGGTTCAATGCCTGCCTGCGTTTGCAATGTAAGAGGAAAAAATGTAATCATTTACGACATCAGATTAGAAACCTCAAATATAACAATATTTCTCCACTATTTAATGATTGTTATTATACTTATAAACCTTTCCCTTTAATCACTCTATCTATTAAAGAAAACCGCATCAAAATCCGTTGCGTAGTTTCAAAGATTAAAGGGATTCACTGGTATCACTTTTGATCACTTTTTTAACTCCGAAGTCGCCTTGACGATAGCTCAAACTGAACTGATTGATTGGCCCGTCTCCCTGCGGCTAAGTAAGTTCGTAACAATATACAGGGTATATACCACAGTCCACATCGTTCAATTTATGAGCAGCATTGGGTAGGGGACGGTACTCTAATGCGAAGTAGTCACAATAGATCCTCAAGGGTCGCAGTGACATCAGGTGTTTATGGGTGTTTATGGGTCCCCTATATGTATTGAGTTATCACTTAGTTTTGTTACACCCTGTATAATAGTTTTTAAAAAATGAAAAAACACGCTTTTTTTATATTTTTTTTTTTCAAATATTTTAACAAATTATTGCATTGTCATTTAGTCCAGAAGTTTACTTTTTAACTATTAATTAATTGACTTCCAAAAAAAGACTTCAATTAATTAATAATTAAAAAAGTAAAAAAAAACACGCTTTTTAATATTATGTTTTTTTCAAAAAGTTCAACAAATAATTGCATTGTCATTGGCTCTTAATACGTATGCAAAGTTTCAAATTAATAAGACTACTGGAGATAGGTAGAAATCGTGCTCAAAGATTCCGTTACATACAGCTCAAGCTAATAAAAGCGTATTAAAAAGGAGGAGGTTCCTTATTCGGCTGTGGATATATATATTTTTTGGCAACAGGCATATTTTTTATATTATCAGTTCATTAATTTGAAGAGAATCGTATAAAAAAAGAGGTGGAATAGTTTTCGACACTCATGCGCCGATTACTCCTGGACTAAATGACAATGCAATAATTTGTTTTTTTTTGACCTGAAGGCAGGTCATAGTAGCCCTGATGTCACTGCGACCCATGAGGATCTATTGTGACTCCTTCGCATTAGAGTACCGTCCCCAACTCAATGCTGCTCATAAATTGAACGATGTGGTATATACCCTGTATATTGTTACGAACTTACTTAGCCGCAGGGAGACGGGCCAGTCAATCAGTTCAGTTTGAGCTATCGTCAAGGCGACTTCGGAGTTAAAAGAAGTGATCAAAAGTGATACCAGTTTAACCTACGACTTGGCTACGAGCTACGACCTAGGACAGTGTAAGTGCTTAGTGTTTTGGACCAAGTGCTTTGTGTTAGACCTAGTGCTAGTGATTAAAGTCTTCAAAGAGTCAGCAGGTCTTTCTCTCCAAATCCTTCGAATCCTAGCACGTAACAATATTATTTGGAAGTCGGTTAAGGGCTCCCACACAAAACTGCGAATTTACATCGCATCGCAATGTCATTTTTTATTATGAATTTTGTCGCAGATATTTGCGATGCGATGCGATCGCAGTTATCTGTGGGAGCCGTGAAGAGTCTCACTTGGCGAGCTTGCTGAGCAGCGCGGTGCTCTTCTGGCGGGACGCGCGGGGTGCTTGTCTGTGCTTGTTCAGACAGCGGAAACCGCGGTTAAACCGCTCGCAGCTTATTACTATGGCGTTTTTTTACAGCGTTCACACTTAACCGCTCGGTTTCTGCACGAGAAACGCGCGGTTCCCGCTGTGTCTGAGCAAGCGCTAAGAGTCAACTCACTTGGCCAGCTTGCTGAGCAGAGCTGTGCTCTTCTCGCGGGGCGCGCGGGGCTGCTCGCGGGGCTCGGGCTCCGGCGCCGCCTTCCGCTCGAACACTTCGAAGCGCGACTTCACGTCCAGGGACGCCAGCTCCTCCAGACCAAGGTCAGGCTTGTCTGATGCTGATGGACACAAAAAAAAAATTAAACAACTTATTTATACTAGTATTATGCTATAAATGCGAAAGTGTGTCTGTCAGTGTGTTACCTCTTCACGCATAAGCCGCAGAACCGATTTTGATGAAAATGTCCAGGGAAAGGACATAGGATACTTACGCGCGAGAACCATACGCACGATAAACGAATTACTGAGTAACGGAGTTGCAGGCATCAACTAGTAAGAGCGACCGCAGACTTACAATTTCAAGTTGACCAACTAAATCGCATAGTATACCAATAGCTATAGCGACTTATGAGAGCTCGCACATTTTTCCAACTAAATTGTACAACTAAATAATTGGACACCAATCGTATAAGAACCACGATTCCCTTCCGATTACAATTAAAAACTTGTCCAATTAAATTGTGTGACGCAATTTAGTTGTACGATAGTCGGCCAACTTGAAATTGTATATCTGCGGTGACCCTAAGAGTATAAATCAAGCAGTGTACATCACGTCGTCTAATACCATTTTACGTTATATATTTTGATGTAAATGGATGGACAACCAATGCAGTAAAAGTCACGTGACTAGGTATAATTGCTACAGCAGAGTCAATTTGTGAAGCTGGAGAAACTGACTTCAGCAAAAGCCACAAGACTAGGCACGAGATTCATATTGCTGAATCTGAATCATAATATTATTATGTACTCTACCTAGATTCATCGGTTTCAAGCTACGAATAATAAAAATTAAGGAAACGTAACTCCCATACTTCAACCGTTTTGAATTTGGTTCCTTTTCGCACACTAAAATATGGCAATAGCAACGAAACACTAAGGCCCGTATTTTTGGTCAGTACTTAAGATGCGACCCGGTCTCAAGACGCGGTTCGGCTCTGTGATTGGTCCAAATTTTGACAGCCAACCAATTACAGAGCCTGAACCGTGACTCGAGACCGAAATGCATCTTGAGTACTGACCAAAAATACGGGCCTTACACTCAAATTTACGAAATAAAGCCGTTGACATTAATAATTGTCACATCTATATTTACACAAAGAACATTGGCAGAGTTCCGTACAACGAAATACCTGGATTTTTTTTCCGGCGTCTAAGGTTGCAAAAATATCTAAAAGATAGCAAATGCATTACATAATCATATTCAAAAATAATTTTGTCTTATCGAGGCCACAAAAAATACTTATTCATATATTTGTTTTTTGAGGTTACCTATATGCTATTTTATACTAAATGATAATGTTAATTGTTGACTCCCCGCCTTATTTACGCTTATATTCTTACAATACGATTTTATATTAAATTAAAATCTAAAATAAACACATCTTTGATTAAAATACATCTATATAGGTATGTGGGAGTTTTACTAGGTAGCGCGTTTTAATTGTTCACGGGTCACAAATAATAAAAACGATTGAATGATTATTCGTACATGTACATATTATAATATAATATTATATCAAAGTCATAGAAGAAAAGCCAAAAAAATCGTAAAAACTATTTTTGCATGTAGGTATATTAATAAATAATAAGTTGAAGAAATGGCATGTTATTATTATATTTTAGATATCCTATAATATATTATCTCATATTATAAATAAAATGCATGATTTATTTAGCGCTTGTAAGTATTATTATAGAACCATTTACTGTATTAAGAATAATGGCTTAAATATCATTTTAATGGTTTAAGTAAATAAAAAACTTATTGATATTTCAAAGTATTTATTAATCATCCTCTCGTTTAACTATATTATCATCTAAATATTCTCTTATAATAATATCACTTTGCCTTCGTGCAATAGAACATCCACATAGAAGGCATACACGAATGTGATCTCGTTGGCTAGTTCCAGCTTGATCACTGCTACACTGGTCATGTTTTGCTGCATATTGTGATTAACTGCAGCTATTGCTAGTTCCCAACAAGCTTCACAAACAATCATCTTGAACAGTTATCTGAAACAAAAGGTTATCATATTATGTAGCTTATTATTATGAAGTATAAAAAGGAACATTATTATTTTTTGGATTAAATAGAACTAAAAGCTGTTCATTAACTAATTATGAATGCATACTATTGCATATTATGCATTCATTGGAAGTTCGAACATCTTGTCGGTGTTAAGATATTAACTAAAGGTGTAATAAAACTTACGATTTGCGGATACACCCAAATGCACAGTAAAGAACATAATCGTTTCTTCCTGGTCAATGATCCGATATCGGCGAAGAGTGTTCAGTGTTCACGCAGATATTGCAATTTACTTTGCGTTTCCATTTTCACAATTCAGTATTCACTATCGTAAGGCAGCCATTTTCCGTCAAGTGAAAACGTCAACTGTCAAGTGTCATCGTGTTTTAGATAAACGGGCCAATCATAAACGTTTTATTACCTCATTGGATGCGGCCATTTTATACAAATAAATTGAGAGTTTTTATTTATTTACAAAATAACTCCGGCTTTTACATATAAAAACAATTACGTCAAAAAAACTGCAAATTAAATGATTAGTTTTTGTATATGTCACATTTTTAGACGCTTCCGAAAACACTAAGGTACAATCTTGCCATGACTCATTGTGTACCGAATACATGCATAAAGTATGCATGTATTTGGGTCACATTTTGTAGACTCGTGGACAGATTTTTTGACACAGTTACTCTTCCTTAGTTTTTATTATTCGTAGGTTTCAAGACTGTGTTAGCGCATGGCCAAACTCACGCCGCCATATTGTACATTGTCATTCGAAAGACGTCGGTTTATTGTAACTGTTATCATAATATAAGCTATAAACAGCTGTCTATCAAGTATAGGTATTGTAGTACTGGGTAAAATTTCGGAACACACCCCTCGTAACATTCAAATCTGACAATACTCACCTCTGACCACGTCAGGGGGCAGCTCGACGGGGTTGCTCTCGCATATTATCATTTGGTGTTTCCTCGGTGTGGCTAAAACAACAATATCATACATTATTTCATACCGTAATCCCTCGAATGCATAAAGTAGGGGAGGGGAGGGTGCTATTTGTGTAGTCACTCGAGCGTCATGGAAGCTTAGTTAGGAAAATATGAATCTTTATTTTTTTATATTTTAATGTCCCTACAGGCTTACCTAACCTTTGAATCGTCAGTGCTTTTTATGGACGCTTCTTTGGGGTATACTAAACATCCCCTATCTTAATCTGACAGATCCAATGACATTTCAATATTAAAAAAAAAAATGTTTAACACACCACGTGAGAAATCTGATTTTAACCGACTTCCAAAAAGGAGGAGGTTATATGTTCGGCTGTGGATATATATTTTTTTTGTATGTTCAACGATTACTCCGCCGTTTGTGAACCGATTTTCAAAATTTTTGTTTTGTTCTATTAGGTTTCCCTCCAATTTGGTACCATTTTCACAAAAGTGGTGATCTGATGATGGGATCCATGAGTAATCGAGGGAACACCTCAAAATTTATATGGAAACATATGGTGATTTTGGTTTTATGAGAAGTATCCTAAGCATATGCTACCAAAACGCAAGATTTTGCACCAAGGTATACTATGGTTCCGAAGATACTAAGAGAACTCCGGATTTCTACAGTGTGACTCTTAACAAATTGTAATAAGATACGTAGAATATACGCGATGGTTTACTAGGTAACTAAAAAGAGTGAAATTATTATTTTTAACAAAAAATTAAAACCGACTTCCAATGTAAAAACACTAATAACATCCTTATAATATGAACTAAAAAGTATTAAATAATTTTTCCTATCTAATAGTGCCTTTTTCCGAATTCGGCTAAACCTCAACTATTTCTGTACTCAATCTTCATAATTTTGAAGTCGGTGCCAGTTCCAAAAGTTTCAAATACCTATTCTGAAGTAATAAAATAACTGAAGATTCAGCTATATCTGGTACCGACTTCAAAATGATGAAGATTGAGTACAGAAATAGTTGAGGTTTAGCCGAATTCGGAAAAATGCACTATTAGATAGGAAAAATTATTTAATACTTTTTAGTTCATATTATAAGGATGTTATTAGTGTTTATACATTGGAAGTCGGTTTTAATTTTTTGTTAAAAATAATTATACCATGATAACTAGACAGATGTCGGAAGCCTGTACAAGCTTAATCTGACACGCTCGAGCTTGTTCCGAAATCCCCTCTTCCCCTCCCCAACTGTTTTAAAATGAAATAAGGGGGCAAACGAGCAAACGGGGCACCTGATGGAAAGGGACTACCGTCGCCCATGGACACTCGCAACATCAGAAAAGCTGCAGGTGCGTTGCCGGCCTTTTAAGAGGGAATACGCTCTCTTCTTGAAGGTTTGCAGGTCGTATAGGTCCGGAAATACTGCTGGTGACAGTTCGTTCCAGGGTTTTACAGTGCGCGGCAGAAAGTTACGCGAAAAACGCACGGTAGAAGACTGCCACTCATCGAGGTGATGAGGATGGTATATTTTTCGCGTGGGGCGATGGCGAAAAGTTGCAGCTAATAGCTACGCACAAAAATCTAGTGCAGGGGTGGCCCCAACTTGATTAGACCTAAGATCTACTGTTTACAAACGAAACCCTGTGCGATCTACCAAGTTCATACTTCTCGAAATCTTTAATGAAACAGCATAGTTTAGCTTATTGGTCTGGTAGTCTGGTCTAATTATTTATATTTTTCGCCTGGCCACGATCGACTGGACTAACAGTCGCTATCGACCGGTCGATCATGATCGACCGGCTGGCCACCCCTGATCTAGTGGGTCTAGTGGGTAGGACTTTCGCACTTGTATGGGTCCAAATTCGACCCCACTAGGATAATTTTAGATCTCAAGTACATTATACTGACACTCTGTAAAACAATTAATATTGTAAATAATCCCATATAAACTTGGTTCCAGACTCATTGACTAAACTGTTTAGAAAACTAACTACGTGCTTGGGAAACCGTGCCGATTTAAAATAACCTGTTTCAGGCACTACAGCATTTGAAGAGAACTTCGCTTAAAACGTCATACTTCCATATTATTGATATTATAAACGAAAACTTCCATATTTCACTGTACACAGCATAAAATTCATTGACAATTATAACATGTGAATGTGTCACAGGGAAGCCTTTGATAATAAATACGAAAGTATCACTTTTTTAAGCCTAAAGCCGAGACCGCACTAAAGCGACACGGCACGACGCGACACTTCACTTCCATAGAACTGACATTTGTATCACCTCAGATTCAAGTTTGTAAAACGTCAATTCTATGGCACGTGAAGTGTCGCGTCGTGTCGCATAGTGCGGTCTCACCAAGGTGCACGTGTGCGACACGCACTACGCGACACTACGCGGTGGGGACGCATCACGGTACGTTCCATAGGACTGACGTTTTACAAAGATGAATCTGAATCTGTACTATGAAACGTGAAGTGTCGCGTCGTGTCGCTTCGCTTCAGTGCGGTCTTACCTTAATTTTTATTGGAACGAAGTTCCTTATCGCGCGTTGCGAAAGGGGGCTAGACGAAAAGTTGTAACGACACAAGAGTGACATGTGTCGCGTCACACACGAAAGTGTGTCGCGTGTTTCTCTCTCTGTCTCTCTCTCTCGCATTGAACAGTGTGGTGTAGCGACGTTTTTTTTTTGTTGAGTGTACCGTTATAGGTTTTTTGTACATAAGAGATAATTTCGTTTCATCCGGGTGTCCGGTTTTGTCTATTAGTATTTAATTAATATAACATGTGTACCGTCGGTCTGGTCGTCGTCGTCAACGGGTTTGGGCTCGAACAGCTGCTTGAAGTGCGGCTTGCAGTACAGCGTCGTGTGATCGCTCTGGTACGTCTCCACGCTAGAAAAATATAGTAAATGTGATCCCACCAAAAACATTTTCATGTAAAAATGTTGCCAAGACGAGAACATATTATAGTTCGTGGTGTCAAAAAGTAGTGAGATCTCATGTAGAGCCAAGTTCTAACCTTACATACTCAGCCCTAAATCTAAAAACCTTAATTTTACACTTAAGTCGCGGCAAAATACTTGATATAATGTGTCAGCCGCACGAGAATAATCTAAAAACTCTACACATTAGTCAAAATCGGTGGCCTGGCCATTTTGTTACGGTTAATATTTAAAAAGTTAATAAGTACAACAGAAAAGTAATATATTAAGTTCAAAGCCCATAGCATGACGAATTAGAAAATGGCGAAGCCACCCATTTTAACTAATGTATCAGTCCCCTGTACTCACGTGAGCTGCTTGTTGCACTGTGCGCACCGAAAGCACTCCTTGTGCCAGGCGCGCCGCTCCGCCTTCACCCGCTCTATGGCGTACACGGGCCGGGCGCACTTGGCGCACGTCGGGTTCTCCTCCACCTTAGGGGGATCAGTCGCCTGTACTCACGTGAGCTGCTTGTTGCACTGCGCGCACCGGAAGCACTCCTTGTGCCAGGCGCGCCGCTCCGCCTTCACCCGCTCCATGGCGTACACGGGCCGGGCGCACTTGGCGCACGTCGGGTTCTCCTCCACCGCCTTCATCTTCTTGTGCAGTTTCTCGGAGCTTTTTGACTGAAAGAAAAGTAAAAAATGCTTTGATGACATGGCTTTTATACATACAAAAAGTTTATTTTGGCGCCCTTTTAAATGACATCTGTTGGATACAAAGTTTAGCTTTTACGCTCCCATGACTGATGACAATGTGACCAAAGAGGATCTACAGGAACATCTTACTCTTTTTCACTCTTATGTTTTTGTAGAACACATAGCTGTTCATGATCTAGCTTTTATTTTCACCAGATAGGTACATGTTTCTATCGCTTTATCGCGAGGTTTTAGGTGTGGTTAAAAGTTATCGGTATATGAAAGAATTTGTAGTTTCTAATATAACTAGTTTTTTAAGTTAAAAAAGAGCATAATGAAGCATAATAACCCCGCTAAAGATGGAAAAGAAACTAAATTAAATTTATAAAAACTTATCGACGAGGATGGGATTCGAACCCACGCGTGCAGAGCACATTGGATTAGCAGTCCAACGCCTTAACCACTCGGCCACCTCGTCACATCCAAGCCGAGTGAAAGTAATCATGATTTTAATTTCCCGTATTGTGATAATAGAAACCCGTTTCGTAGACGAATATCGGTGTCTTCTTCAATTTTATAGTCCTTCTATGGTTTGGGTCGAAATGTAAAATGCTTTTACTTTTTTTTAGGGTTCCGTACCCAAAGGGTAAAAACGGGACCCTATTACTGAGACTTCGTTGTCTGTCCGTCTGTCTGTCTGTCTGCGTGTCGCCAGGCTGTATCTCAAGAACCGCTATAGCTAGACTACACATATTGTGTATATCTGTTGCCGCTATAACAACAAATACTAAAACCAAAATAATATTAATATTTAACTCCCATACAACAAACGTGATTTTTTTGGCCTTTTTTGCTCGATATCAATAATGGCAACAGGTAGGCACTAGAAATTTTCACAAAGGCCTTAAATATATGTGTACTTTAATAATTAATAATAATATTTAAATAAAATAAAAATTTAAGCGGGGTCCCATACAAAAAACACAATTTTGGCCTATTTTGTTCTATAAAGGTACGGAACCCTTCGTGCGCGAGTCTGACTCGCACTTGGCCGATTTTTTAATTTATGATATTCTAATGGTGTATAGAATGTCGATTGTCGGTACACCGGATTCTTTAATAAGATTTTACGAGTTTTTAATGGCGAAAATATAATATTATTAGACGTTCCGCGCGGCTTCGCCCGCGTAAATTAGATATTTCCCAGAAAAATTAGTCCACAAAAAAAAGCCTATGATCCTTCACGTGGTCTACTTCTTATCTGATCCAAATAACAGAAAAAATGCTCTAGTAGTTCGTGAGCTAAGCCCTTTCAAATAATTTCCCCCGTTTTTTTCACATTTTCCTCTATTTCTTCGCTCCTATTAGTCTTAGCGTGATAAAATATAGCCTATAGCCTTTATCGATAACTGGGCTATCTAACAATGAAAGAATTTTTCAAATCGGACCAGTAGTTCCTGAGATTAGCTCGTTCAAATAAGCCCTTTCAAATAATTTCCCTCGTGTTTTCCACATTTTCCTCTATTTCTTTGCTCCTATTAGTCTTAGCGTAATAAAATACATCTTATAGCCTTCATCAATAACTGGGCTATCTAACACTGAAAGAATTTTTCAAATCGGACCAGTAGTTCCTGAGATTAGCGTGTTCAAATAAGCCATTTCAATTAATTTCCCCCCGTTTTTTCCACATTTTCCTCTATTTCTTCGCTCCTTTTAGTCTTAGTGTGATAAAATATAGCCTATAGCCTTCCTCGATAAATGGACTATCTAACACTGAAAGAATTTTTCAAATCGGACCAGTAGTTCCTGAGATTAGCGCGTTCAAACAAACAAACTAACAAACTCTTCCGCTTTAGCAATTCAGCAATTTATAGGTAGTATAATATTAAAATATTTTTTTAGACCGCTAAATGAGCATAAGGATCGCCAGCCGTGCTAGCATACGCCAACGAGAAAATTTCGTCTACACGTTTTCTCGATGTTAACTGGTTTATCTCTTTATCTCTATTGACCCTAACATGACATACATTTTTTCTCGTACGTCTGTCGTCAAAATTAGAGATTTTTTTTTTTTTATAATATGTGCTATTTTTGTCTATACTAACGTATACGAACGAGAAATTCATCTCTCGAGTCTCGACGTACGCATGTTAGCGAAAAAGAGATATATCGATATCGACAATATAACTACGCTCGAGAGTGAGATATCCACGAGATATCTCGTTGGAGTATGCTAGGGGGGCTGATGTCACACAACTTCCGCGGTAAAAATATGCCAACAACCATTGACAATAGTGTTGTACTGTTTCTTCCTTCCTTCTTTAATTCCGATTATAACTTTAGAATTATATGACCATGATATGATAAGACTACATCTCCCGGAACCTCTTCAGCTAGAATTAGAGACGGTGAATGACGGTGGTCTTTCTTTGTATATAAGAGAACGTGAAGGTAGCAGGACAAGTAAAGAAAATAAACAATTTTAAATATCGGGCTAGTGATCGCATCAGTTCGCAGCACCATAATTGTACGCAATTTTCGTTACACAAAAGAAATAAAACAGCATTTATTTAAAAGATCTTTAAGCTCTACGTGTAAAATCAAATCAAATTATGTTTTATTTGATGAAAATATATTTAGGGTAATTTTTCCAGCCAGAGGGATTCCGGATGTATTGCAGCAAGGCTCTATAGTCTATAATCAATACTCTTTAGCAGTATTTCCCAATCTGTGGTCCGCGGACCCCCGGGTGGTCTGAGAGTATAAAATGTATGGGGGATTCGCAGCGTCATCTCTGGACCATACGTAATCCGATTTTTGGTTGCTGTTTATTTTATTAAGGGGGTCCGTGAAAAATAATAATAATAGACATTTATTCAATAAGCACATACACATTAGACAAAAAAATATACATATAAAAATATAAAGAAGAAAACAATAAAGCACATGGGTACAAAATAAAAAAGTAAAATACCTAATAAAAAACAATAATAATAATAAACAAAAACAATTTGTCGCAAGTAGGTACTTAAAATTATGAATTAACTCATCAAGCCCCATACGGGCACCGGTGGTCGCGACAACAATAGAATACAATAGCATTTCCAGGAATCCGCGATCGAAGGGTTGCATTGTAATGCGAGCGCTGCTGAAAAAGACCCCACTCAGGTGATAATCGCGGCATCGTAAATAGTACTACACCGCGATCCCTGGTATAAATGTGCTTGATTTCCTAGTAGTCCGTGACTGAATAAGGGTGGTAAACACTGCTCTATAGTAGTTAGTAGTTCTATAATAGTAGGTAGTAAGTGGTTCTATAGTATTAGTAGGTACAGAGTAGTAATACAGTATACTCACAACCGAGATGGACCCCTCATCCTTATGCCGCCTGGTCTTGGTCTTCTTGACCTTCCTCGTCTCCGTGACCTCCTGGTAGCTGTGCACCCTGCTCTCCGACTGGATGAGGCTCTGCGACGCCTCCATTGTCGTGGCCATCTTTATCTCTGGAATATACCGGAGTTGCCATTAGTAAAAAAATCAAATTTTGCCATGATTGTTTATCAAAATACTTATTAAAATAATTGTAACAAAATTATACTTTTTGTTAGCAAGCTAAATGGTTTCAGTTATGTTAAATTTTCTCTAATGTTACCGTCTTAAAATTAATTAATTTTTAAGTATTAGTTCCCTGGACGCACAAACATGTTATAACTACTTTTGACATTTAAAACTTTCTGTCTCGCTTCGTGGCTAAACCAGAATTTATACGTGGGAGTGCCATGCTTCGGCACGAATGGGCCGGCTCGACCGGAGAAATACCACGTTCCCACAGAAAACCGGCGTGAAACAGCGCTTGCGCTGTGTTTCGCCGAGTGAGTGAGTTTACCGGAGGCCCAATCCCCTACCCTATTCCCTTCTCTTCCCACCCCTACCCTCCCTTATTACCCTATTCCCTCTTAAAAGGCCGGCAACGCACTTGCAGCTCTTCTGATGCTGCGAGTGTCCATGGGCGACGGAAGTTGCCTTCCATCAGGTGACCCGTTTGCTCGTTTGCCCCCTTTATTTCATTAAAAAAAAAATTTAGATAGCTATTATAGACATGATAGACTTAAAAACTCATAGGTCATATAGACTCCTAAGAAAACAAGACCTAAAAGGAAATACAAAATTACGCTCTAGGTATGCCATTTCCAAGAAAAAATTATAGGTATCCTCGCTAGCTGAGAATGTCGTTCTACCTCTTATTATAGTAAATAATTATAGCTTATGTTCCCACAAGTATTACCACCGAGACCCTTAATAATGTCTGTGATATTAAATCACAGACATTATTAAGGGTATAACCACACTATGTGTAGTGTATACAGGCGTTATAGTTATATTATAAAGGTAGTATAAATATTACGCCTACCCTTACTAATTTCACAATGTAAACTCTATCTATAGCAGCTATACTAAACGTGCGGCCCGCGGCCCGCATGCGGCGAATTCGCAATTGGCAGACTATATCCACATCTAACATGAGGTGGAATATAAGTGAACTAATTTTCTTCCTATGAATAAGATCATATTCCCAAAATATCCTTAATGATTTTACCTCTAATCAAATTTAAACCTATGTGCATTTTTACGCGATAGCAAATACCTAAGTCTTTTACGTTTTCCTTATGATTTCCACTGAGCATTGAGCGAAAGCTGTTTGAACCTGTTAAATATTTATGTAGAGAAAAAGTTTAAAAGAAATTTTCTTTGCTCAGTAATCTGTATCACGCAAGAAACATATTACAACTTCAGTATGTTAAATTTTGCGTAACTATTGCATAATGTATTATGATTTTATGATACTAAACTGTTTTTATTAATTTAAATATATTAAATGTAAACAAAAATAAAACTACCAAATACCCTACGAATATGTGGAACTGTAGAAGAGATGATCCACTTGCTCAAATCACCAATTAATATGTCTTACAGAGGACATTCATAAAATACATGTTAAAAAGTTAAAAAAAAATATATGAAATTGTAGTGTTTGAAATTTATAACTACAGTGCTCTTATTTAAGCTCGTATCAAGCATTGTAAACAGAGAACAGTAAATATTATGTACAAGTATTTCTATATTAATATAACGCAGTCGATATTATAACCCACCAACGATAGAAAAGGGTCAAAACTATTAGGTACCCCTTACTAAAAATGATCCATGTGTAATTTATGATTCTTTGATTCTCTCAGACCTTATATCTGTATCAAAAGTAGTTAGGAGAACTGAAGTCTGTAAGATAATAATGTATTTGTTTATTACCAAGAGGGCTAAAATTTGAATGTTTCATACAAAAGGTAACAAAAATTCAAAACTTTTTTTCTTTGAAATAGCGCACTGCATAATAGTCTTAAACGAAGACGTGAGTGAATGAGTTATCCACTTCATTCACTCACGTCTTCGTTTAAGTAAGTTAAAAAGTAGTTATCCAGGATAACTACTTTTTATAACATAAAGCTTACGGTCTACTGTAAGATCATCTGGCGAATAGATCTATACTATCTATAAAATCCACATTTCTTTTTATTTTAAAACATTTTCCCGGTCCTAAAGCCTCCATTAACGCAAAAAACCAACATTTTCAAGTTTTTGATCACTCACTTCATCCACACACGTCTTGAGTCTTCAAAAAATATCAAAAGATTGTTTACCTACTCGTGTAGTACCTGTCACCGCAATTTCACATCACTACCACTAATTACTGTAATCAGCAATAAACTTTTACTGTACTACTCGTGTCTACTGGTGCCAGCGACTGTCCCGGCGCTTGGCTTTTAACTGTCCGTATTTATAGACTTCCAATAAAATACTCCACCTGAATTCGCGGCGTGTGGCGTCCCATTTACAAATCTCTGATGTATTTTTAACTTTCATATCTAAACTTTGAGAGGAATTTGTCGTTTGCGGGATTGCAGCATCATTTGAAACATGCAACGGTGAAGCTACAAATCCCAAACGGAAGTATTACGAAAGAAATATCGGGCGTTTCAAGCATAATACGTCATAGTATAATTTTTGCGGAGACTGAAGATAGATTAGTTAATGTTCAAAGTCAGAGTGGAAGAGAACCAAAAACTTAGAAGTAACCGTTTGAGTAGGTGCATGTATCATACGTTAAAAATTAGAAATATAAGCACATAACGTAAAAGAAAGATAAAAACATGGAGGAAAAATAACAAGCGCGTGTGTACCAGATAGCCGTTTGCAGACAAAACAGTACTTCAGCACTTCAGTAATTTTCCTTCATTTGACCTAATAGAGAGATAAATAATAATAATTAATTTGTGTTCTCTGATCCTTAAACCCTAAAGGAAAACCGCATCGCAAATCCCACCACAAACAAGAGTGACTCAACACTCAACCATCTTATAATGGACCCACCCATTCTAAGCCTGATGGCAAAGGATTAAGAGCATTAGCATAAATGCCAGAATAACCGAATAAAAGTTTCCAAATCAACGTAAACCTAGAAAGCCAAGGAGAAATCACCCTGATTTTCTGGCGCTTCAACAAAAATTTCTCTGGAGTAACAAAGCATTTAATGTTTTCTAAACAGGTATCCAATACCTACTTTGTAAAGTTACGAGATACAAGTGTATAGAATTTATATTCTTGTTACAAAACAGTATTTATCCGATGTAACCAGACAGTGGGGATAAATTTTCGATGTTTACGGATATATTTGGACCGTGTGGGTGGCGTATGTGGAATTTCGCAAGTTCTCTCATTGATATACGGCCATAACAGGAGCATTCACTTGAGTATCGGAGAAATTACTACCAGCTTCGATGCGTGGAATGCAAAATGAAATGAAACATTTTGTAACATGAAGGTATTGTATCGTATCAGGTATTCTGATACGGGTTCCTGCCTCCACCTTAATAGAAATCCTAACAAAAAGGTGTGCTCATAGTCTACCGAGATGAATTGAATTTAACGTCCCATTTATCGAGAGTTGCCCTTGGCTGACGCCTATGACTAGGCGAAGCTAAATACTGTTTGGACACATTCGTTACTCATTAGAGCTATCTTTTACGGTGAAAAAAGCCATAAATGATAATTATTCATCGTCATTCAGATCACATACAAGTCTATTCCATATCGATAGATTTGTTATCAATATGGCAACTTCCCTGGTTCCATGTATTGCATCTATTTGTTGTTTAAACATGGCCTTTAATTATTCAGACTGTGTACAATAATTGAATATTGATGTCGTATCAGACGGTAGTGTTGGTACCAGTTCGTAATTAGCCGAACACACGTTATACCCTGTTAATTAACGATGATTCAAAGTTTAATTAAAATAAAAAGGTTACGTACATAATAAATGCCATTGTTACTTTCCAATTTTCACGGTTAATTTCACACCTCAAAAGAGGGTTTGGTTACGTCTCTGTGGAGAAACAAAATCTCAGAATAACATCAAACGCAATTCAATGGCAAAATTTTCTAAGAGAGTCCCAATTAACCAGTGAATTTTAGCACTCAACAAATATGACTGACAGACATTCCAGATTTTAAGACGGGAGTAACGGAACGCGGACACGGTCAAAGCTATTAAATGTCGTGCAAACCGTTTCTGAACAATTAATCGCCACAATTATTCCAATTTATTCGAAAGCGTGAAGTCTGGTTTGCATTCGTCTTTTTGCTCATCACTAGACTTGAGTCTCATGTAAATCATGATTAGATCACGTAATGCTATACCATTACAGGGAAAGAAAACAATTATAGCGAACTATGTTATAATTCATTTAATGGATAGTGAAATTGTTCGTGTCAATGACTACTCCCTAAGGGTCAATTCAGACCGCAACGCGACGCGTAGATGCATTTCTAAATTTGTACTGAATTGACAGATTTCGTAAGCGTGAGACGCGTCTTGCAAATCTGTCAAATCCATATAAATTTAGAAATGCATCTACACGTCGCGTTGCGGTCTGAATTGACCATAATAGGTAATTAAAATAATATAGTTGTTACCATAAACAAAGAGGCAAATAAGAAATAGAAAGAAGCTATATGAATGGATCCAATTAACGAATAAAAGATAGTGTACCCTCTTGGCCTCCAATAGATGCTAACGAAATTATGTGATATTATGAAAGATTAATGATTTAATTTTTTGCTTATCATATACCACGGCTGAGCAAATAGTAAATACTATAAATATCTTTAATTTTATGTGCGTTGCAAGTTAAGGATAGCTCTTATTATTTGGAACAGAACTTCCAGCAGTTCCAAAAGGTTTAGGATCATCCCTTAGACTTGAAATTGTGCTTTGCAAAGTAAATGAGGACAGTCCCTTATTATTCAGATAGGACTTCCCACTGTTCCAAGAGAATTGGGACGCTCCCTCTAATTTATATAGAACCAGATGACGCCCGCAATTCCGTTGCGCTAAAACTTGTTTATTGCGCTGGTACCGAACATTGATCCAGAATAAAAACAATCATAATATGACCTTTCAAGGGACTCAAAGTATCTGCATACCAAATTCAGCAAAATCGGCACAGCGGTTTAGGCGTGAAGAGGTAACAGACAGACACACTTTCGCATTTATAGTATTAGTATGGATAAACTTGCATTACAATCAAACGTATGTAAGGATGTTGTTGATAAAATCGATAGCTCGCACCTATCCGCGTTATATTTACACGGGAACCGTGCCAAGTGTTCAGGTGAGACCGTTAGAATACCATTCCGGCACTCTTGATTTAGATAACTGGTGCACTTTGGATTCGCGAATTGGTCTCACCTTTACGGAAATATTTGGGTGGAACAATGTCTGGATGCATAGCATACACGAGCGATCTTCAAGACGTCAAAAGGTTATGTTTGTGAATTGTGTGATGTGTCCAATGATGTGAACGTTTAGCATGGACACCATGAAAGAAAAAAAATGACAGCGTTTCTATTCTTTCGATAATCTACTGTGGTAAAGTTTGTTGGATCGAGCCTAGCATAATCGACATGGGTAGTGAAGAAGACTTCAGAAGTACAAAACAATGTGATATTCATACTTTCAACTCTTCCTAACCCATAGGCAGAAAATGTTTTTCAAAATAAAACAGTCTTGTTATCTGCGTTGTTCATTTAACCAATCATTACCCATATTATAGTTAGAGGTGAAATAAGGAATTTGAAGCAGATTTCAAACGTTTTATACGCCGATGCATTTTGTTTCAGGTCGCGTAGGTTTATTTTTACTAAGAGACAGCTGTTCGTCGTCTCAGCCAATGTAAACACGCACTGAATTCCATATTTTTCGTTTTGGAATATTCTGCAATGGGATATGGATTGGGACTGGTTTGGCCTAATTTATTATTATGAGATAGCCTTTAAGAATTGTCAAAATATAAGAGTTTCCGGAAGGAAACTTAGAAATGTGGTAACGCACTTTGTAGTAACAGCTTGTGCCTCAAGCTCTACTTTTTTGGGAATTTTTAGGCTTTCATATTTGGGCGAGCGCATAATAGGTAATGGTTTAAATACCTAATTTTAGTTTTCAAGCATTAGGATATTATCTTAACCTGCCCAGTAAAAAGGTGTCAGCAACGATGTTTACAATATTCTTAACTCTAGAGCTCTGCGCTAAAGTAATATATTATAAGAATAGGGAAAATAATTTGTGCCAGGTAAGTGACAGTGTATTAGGTTAATTCCGCATTTTCCCATAAGAGGATAAACATAATCGCATTGAATTTGAGTCGATGACGTTTTATTTTCGTTCGTATTATATTGCCACAGTGAGGTTCTGTAATAAAATGTTGTTTAACTACATTAATGCTCTGAAATCAATTTTACGATGACATACTTTTAACTCTACAAAGCGCCCCTAGAGCCTAGACATAAATACAGACATACAATATAATTGAGGATTTTTTTAAATAAAAGTTTGTCGCTATCATGGAAGATGGAATACTCGAAATACAAGACACAGCAACTTAAATTGTAATGTAAGAGAAACATCCTTAGTTATTTAAGCTAACGAGACATCGCACAAAAACAACGACAACACACACTTCCAAAACCAACACCATATTTTAATGTAGGGTTGTACGATGTCAGTTGTCACTGCACCATAGTAAAACGGTAATAAAATTTGATAGGAATCCATAAAAAATAGAAATACACATGCACGATTTTCTCACACGATAAGAGTTAACATGTTGTAAAGATTTCGAGGAAGCAGATAATAAATTCACACATCATAGCAGAGCATACAGTTTAAAGTTCATAGGCCTAACCGGGGTTTAGAGTTCATCCAAGAGAAGCACGCGCTTGAAATAAAAACGATATTGAATCTTGAATCTTGAACGAACGATGGGCAAAACCAAAAACGTTAAATAGCAACGTTAGACAAACCATATTCCAATTCAGAAAATATGTTACAGTGGCGAAGGCTAGTTCTTTTTAGAGGAAGCCAAGGCAGAGATTTGGGTGACGATGTCCAAATGCAAGAGGGATTCCACACATCTATTGCTTCATATAAACATTTTAGAAATCCAAATCTTCCCGAAAATCGGGGTAATAACGAAAATGGCAACACTAACGCACCTGATGCGCGTGCGCAGTCGGTCCTCTAATTTTAGCCATCGAAATGGTTATGTCACGACAATGCTCGTGCTAATATATCTGTTTCCTGGTTGCATTTCAGTTTATTTTGGACAGTAATGATCTGTCACTTACAGTTACTTGCAGTTTATGTCATAAGGCACGATCGTATACGCTTTGATTCCTTTCGCATTTAAGTGCACAAAATGCGAAAATGTTATATGCGTTCCAGGTTTATTAAAGGTAGAGTCCGTCGTTTTATTGCTCAGAAAATCAATTTGGGTCTTTTGGGTAAACAACTTTGGTAAATATTCCTTATAGCAATATATTTAGGCAAAAACACAACCACAACACAATTCCACGGGAAATAAATTGGATTGCCCATTTATGTCGGTGATAAAGTCGACGAATAGGAAGTGGGAACACCTGCGGTGGACAATGTTGCAGATAACAGGTGGAAAACGTGCCCATCCCGGACATCTGAATAGGCTGATAAAATACTGAAGATACAGATTTTAAATCGTTTCACAAGGCACGAGAATGTATTTACATTAGTTTAAATTACAAATATACAAATGAAGAAGGATTGATAGAATCTTAAAATTTATTTTCTGATTTCTGTCAACTACGAAAACGAGAAATCAAAGAACAAGTTTCTGTTCACTTACCATGTATGGCGTACTGTCTCATTTTTCTGCCTTCTAGCTTTGCAGTCTTAACACACTTAGAACTGATTCAAAGCAATTAAATTACTGCTTTGGCTACTTCTTGGACACTTTTGCATCTATTTATTTGCATGTAATTTCTGTCCTAATATACCTGCTGGTGACATCACATGCCACCCAAAATCACAATCTTTTAATAGAACTTGGAATTATCGTGCGCTTATTTTCGTCCATCCTCTGTCGTCACACGGTGAGTAAGAGTGTAATTATCATTGTTTTGTAATCGATTGTACATACTTTATTGTCGACGCCATCTTTATAAATCTTTTCTTTAACGATTCGCAAGGGTAAACGTTGAACCTTTGAGAGACGATATTTTTTGTTAAGCGCTCATTAATAACACCTGACTGAAATACATTTTGCATAATTCATTGTGATTTGCTAATATTACTTGTTACTTAACTGTTAAGGAATATTTTTAATTACTCTTCGCGAAGAAGGGATACGGATAGGTAGGAACTATAGTAGAGCGGATTATGACATATCCATTATCCATTGCCATTGTTACCTTTTAATTAAGCCTATCAATATAATTAAACTGTAAATGGCGTTCTACTTGGACAGGAACACACAAAGGCATATGTTATCAAAACAGACGCGACGTGCTGAATCACCAAACCCTGCGATGATTAAGTTTGACGACGACAAAGTGTTCGAATATTTACTTTTTCAAATAATTCTAAGGTTAAACCTTTAAACAATGGGATTCGAGTTTCGACGCATCGTTTTGAAATTCTTTGAATTCCTAAAAGGTGAGCAAAAGTTAAGATATTCTAGAATACTATTATTGAATAGTCTCTACTCTCTCGCGAAATTTCCCGTTGCTAAGGAAAGACTTTTCAACAGAATAACTATGTATTTCGGAAACATCTCTTTTTTCGCAGGCAATGCGTCTCTGTGTGTATCTAGGTCTACCATTAAACATATAAACACGATGATTAACATGTGTCACGTTCTTTCTTCGGTCGGATGACTCTGATTTGGCACTCCGCACGAAAGAAAACTAAACTGCGATAAAACTGTTTCTAAAACAGAATTCGCAAATTATTTCCCTCAAAATAGCCCATTATTCAGAAATATGCTGATAAATAGCTCCCACACCCCTTTCGGTGTCGGTGGCCGGTTTCATTGAATCGAAGCCAGCTACCAAGCATGAGCGGATGAACTCGGGAATCAAATCCACGAGAACCAGGCTCTAAACAACTGGACTGCGGAAGAAATGCTATTGCATATAGACGATGCATGAAAATCTTAGAAAAACGCTTGTTCCAGAATCATAATCCCAGACGACGCGGTCCGATTGTGATGATAATGATGAATCAGATAATAAACAATGGTCTCCAGTAAAGCGCTTGTAACGTGAGCCTAACGGTTCATTTTAATTCTCTGAACTCATAAATCATTTTAATTACATATAATTAAATGTACTGTTGATGTTAGTGCCTTAATTTTACTATGAACTGGTATAATCCTAAAAAGGATTAAGTAGTTTGGGCGACCACAATTGGGACGAAAGGGGATTTGTGAACCACAAGTGGCAATTAAGGGGATTCCCAAAAATCCACCCGTGGAAAACATAACCTCCATGATACTCGAAACTGGTAAGCAAGGAAAGGACTAAATTTTTGTAGAAAATAGAGAGTATAATTAAATATTCTTTGGCTAAGGCCTAAGACTGACCTGATTTTTTAGGGCTCCGTAGCCAAATGGAAAAAAACGGAACCCTTATAGATTCGTCATGTCTGTCTGTCTGTCCGTCCGTATGTCACAGCCACTTTTCTCCAAAACTTTAAGAGCTATACTATTGAAACTTGGTAAGTAGATGTAGTCTGTGCACCGCATTAAGATAATAAAAAAAAATTTTTTTTCATCTAACCTATGCGTGTGGGGTATCTATGGATAGTTCTTCAAAAATCAGATTGAGGTTTTTAATATAATTTTTTTCTGACCTGAATAGTTTGCGAGAGAGACTCTTCCAAAGTGGTAAAATGTGTGTAATTTCTAAAGTAGGGGTCTACTTTAGAAATTACACACATCAAGTCTAAAAAATATATATGATGTACATTACTATAAAAACTACCAACGAAAATTGGTTTGAACGAGATCTAGCAAGTAGATTTTTTTATATGTCATAAATGGTAAACCTCAATTTAACTTTCATTAAATCAACTGAAATATAAAAATAAATCAAAAACCTTTTAATTTCATAAAAATAAACCTTATTGCTGCTGCGGAACCCTTCATGGGCGAGTCCAACTCGCACTTGGCCGGTTTCTAAGGAACTAACAAAAGAGTAAATAGTAAAAGAGTTGTCCTTACAATAACAAGAAAATATAACTTGGAAAATATCACAATCCTAGATGACACCCACAACTTCATTGCGCCAAAATCCGTTTATCACGCGTGAACCGTGCATTCTTCCGGGATGAAAAGTACCCTATGTCCTTTCCCGGAACTCAAAGTAACTATCTCGATACCAAAGTTCAGCAAAATCGGTTCAGCGGTTTGGACGTGAAGATGTAGCAGACAGAAACACTTTCGTATTATAATATTAGTATGCATGAGTTTTAAGTCGTATTTTTGGTCAGTACTCAAGATGCATCTCGGTCTCGAGACACGGTTCAGGCTCTGTGATTGGTTGGCTGTCAAAATTTGGACCAATCACAGAGCCGAACCGCGTCTTGAGACCGGGTCGCATCTTAAGTACTGACCAAAAATACGGGCCTAAGATATGATACACCACAATGGTCCACAGCAACTAGGAAAAGTGTCGTAAAGTCCGTTTATACACAAAACATAAAACACTGGGTTAATAGCAGTTTGCACCTAAACTTTAACGATAACCAAAACTATGTCATAACAGCATAAACAGGAAACTTGGGAAAATCGTGGAACAAACATCACCACGTGAGAGGCGACCAATTTGTTTATTTTCGGAAATAATGAGTACAATTACGCCTTTTAAAGTGAAGAAGGTTTCAACATGGATTCCATAGAAATAGATTTGAGAATAAAATAACAAAGAATATTATGCATACGTTTTTTTTACTGAAATAAATCTAATCTGAAAGTTAATCGTATGATTTACTCTAACAATGTACAGTAAATCATACGATTTACTTTCTTTACCATAATATCTTGGTAATTTTTAATAGAAATTCGAGATTTTTTCGTCGCTTCTTTTTCTTTAGTCCCACTTTTAGGGTTCCGTAGCTAAAATGGCGAAAAAACGGAACCCTTACAGATGTCATGTCTGTCTGTCTATCCGTGCGCGCGTGCGTACGCCACAGCTATTTTTTTTAGTAAAGTTGTGGTAAAGTGAAATATTATATTCCCTCATATGATATCCTACAAAATTCAAAGTGTGCTTCACAGTTCACAGACGCTCAAGACATTTATTAGTTTAGATTGTTTAGTAATACCAAATAGAATGAGGTCAGTAAACATAATTTAATATTGATTATTGCCTGTATTGAGTATTGACTCCTTATCTAATAATGATAAAGCTATTTACAGGGTACTTGTAGAAAGAATGTATGGACTTGCATTATTGGGGGCGAATTTCTTACCTCTTTGCGCTTAAACCGCTGAACCGACTTTGATGAAATTTGGTATGGAGATATATATGTAGTTAGATTTACGTGGAAGAGCCATGCTTCGGCACGAATGGGCCGGCTCGACCGGAGAAATACCACGTTCTCACAGAAAACCGGCGTGAAACAGCGCTTGCGCTGTGTTTCGCCGAGTAAGTGAGTTTACCGGAGGCCCAATCCCCTACCCTATTCCCTTCCCTTCCCTCCCCTATTCCCTTCTCTTCCCATCCCTACCCTCCCCTTAGTAATAACCCTATTCCCTCTTAAAAGGCCGGCAACGCACCTGCAGCTCTTCTGATGCTGCGAGTGTCTATGGGCGACGGAAGTTGTTTTCCATCAGGTGACCCGTTTGCTCGTTTGCCCCCTTATTTCATTAAAAAAAAAAAGAGTCCCAGGCAAGGGACTCTAATGCGCCAAAATTCGTTCATCGCGCGGGAACCGTACATTTTCCGGGATAAAAGTATCCTATGTGCTTTCCTGGGACTCAGAGTATCTCCATAACAAATTTCGGCAGTATCAATTCAGTGGTTTTGGCGTGAAGAGGTAACAGACAGACAGACACACTTTCGTATTTATAATATTAGTATGGATTATTGATTACTTTAATTCAATAAAATGACAATTTTCACGTAAACTCATTTCCTGATAAGCTCTTCATTAAATCAAAGTTAAGTGATCATTAAATATTTCTGAGCGTGACCGTAAGTAGATAAGAATATTATTCAGTCCAGAATAATTCATTTCTCTCCATTTGTATTGAAATAGCAACTACCAAGGCCCTTTAGACTGCCTTCACATTATGTCGCGGGTACCGCCGCAGCCGCGCGGCAGCCGCGCGACTTCCATACTAAACAGAATCGCGCCGCAGCCGCGCGACTCGCTGCCGCGCGAGATATATGACATAATGTGAAGGCAGCCTTAAGGCAAGGATGTCCCTAAAATTAGCAGGTCGATGTCTGTCAGTACGAATATCGACGTAAAGGACATTAAAATAACATTCATATCAGCGCGCCTTGTTGTAACTTGTACAGTGGCGGTTACGACGCTCGAAGCGTTCTTGATATGGCGAAATAGGAGAAAATTATACATTATATTTTATTTTTTTAATGACCGAATCATTTATTAAAAAACTATTCGGTTATTTTGTTAGAACTATAAAAAAGCTATCCTTTTTGTGATAAAAATCATATCATTGTCATTGAAAATTACGAGATGTTCGAATAAGTGTATTTTTAAAGTGATATTCAAGATTTTTTTTTTACAGAATTACCAAGCTATTTTTCAACATTCTGTTCGGTTATTTTGTTACTTTGTTCCTTTTTGAGTCTACATCAATTTTGGTGTAAGAGAATTCCACATAATTTCTTCAGACTTAAAGCTTAAAAATCAGTCTTTTCGAACTGGCCTCGCCTTAAGGAATATTATTATTCTATCGAGATTCGTATTGTGCCAAATTGTGAATTATCATTAAATTGCATTCAGTAAATAGTAAAGTCATGGTCGACACGAGGCCGTATTCTACCTATATTACAGAGTCTTATTATGTTTGCAGTGAGTCATCATTTTAAACGTCAAAAATCTAAGTATACCAATGGCCCAAGAAGCAGCAACAGCTAGACTTTCGCAATTTTATAAAAGCTGAAACTTTTCCTGTATGTACATATAATATGACCAGCAACTATGGAGTTTCGGTTGCAGTTACTTTAGGAGGTATCCAGTTCTGAAAATCTATACCTAACCTTCGATAAAGTATAAAGGTCAACATTTTTATCCACGAGTAGGATATTAATAAAATATACGAGGAACTAAAATATTAGACATTTCGATTTAGTACGATATTTTTTGGCGAGTCATATCAATCTAGCGAGGTATTAACTGAAGCATATTTAACTAACACTTCTGAGAACCGACAACTGCAGTGTCTAGCTTAATACTCTTAACTCTTAAGTCTTAACTGCCCTACTTCTTACTAATCGAGATTTATTTCTTAGATGCATTGAAAACGGTAGTGCTAAATACTAATTGAGTGTACTTTAAATACTATCTAGATGACGCCCGCAGTTTTTATGTTGAACGCGCTAATCGCACGAGCTACTGGGCTGATTAGTGTAATTGGGCACAAATATAGAGTAGACCATGGGGAAGGACATGTGTCAATGCTTTATGTACATGTACGGTTCCCGGAAATTTCTCTCTTTTTTTTTTTATGAAATAAGGGGGCAAACGAGCAAACGGGTCACCTAATGGAATGCAACTTCCGTCGCCCATGGACACTCGCAGCATCAGAAGAGCTGCAAGTGCGTTGCCGGCCTTTTAAGAGGGAATAGGGTAATAGGGGAGGGTAGGGATGGGAATAGGGTAGGGGATTGGGCCTCCGGTAAACTCACTCACTCGGCGAAACACAGCGCAAGCGCTGTTTCACGCTGGTTTTCTGTGAGAACGTGGTATTTCTCCGGTCGAGCCGGCCCATTCGTGCCGAAGCATGGCTCTCCCACGTATAAATCTCTTACGCCGGCAGAGCCGCGCTGAATGTCTAGTATAATAAGTTACACTTACTATATAATTTTATTAACTTTTGTAAAATATGGATTGTTCCTATGGGATACTGAATTGGTCAGATGTGGTTCTTCTAACTATCGAACTTTATCCATATTTTGAGGTAAAATATATAAAGTAGTGAGTCAACTTCACATTTCACGAATCATTTAGAACATTTAATTCTGGAATACATTACGTTTGAAGCCAAATATATTTGCCAAGTTTTTAATTTTGTTTACAAAGGTGAGTATTCATGTTTGTTTATTTTCAAGTAACTGATGTTAGTAAATCATTTAAATGTGGATCACTACCGTCATATCTATTCTTGCATTGAGTGTGCATTCTATGTAATATTATCTTCTATGAACATCATCTACGGAACATCTATGAACGCTTGGAGTGTCCGGGTAGTCACTTGCATATAATATATATACTAGTTCTCTTGCTAGAAACATAAAAATTATAGGTTAAAAACTATAAGTAAATACGAAGTTGTTAAGAACAAGTTAAGAACAATGTATAAGATTTTTTTTAAGGTGTCACAATATAATAATATTACGACCAAGCCACGCAGAGTATTATGAATAAAAATCATAATAGATTTCTTCAAAACCACTTCAAATAAATTTCTATAAAAACGCTTAGTAAAATTGTGTTTCTAATAAACTTTCTATGTAATTTATTTGTTTGAGTATACATCTTCACTATTTCACTGACAAGTTAAGGTGTAGTTAATGAACCATTACTGCATTCCTTAAATTACTATGATAAGATAAGGTTGTTGCTTTTAAAACATTTGAAATAAGATTTTGTGTAGCAGTGAAAATAACAATGTTATGAAAATAATAAATATTATCTTGAAGCCCTATACACTTTCTTTCTTGGATAAAATAGGTTTTAATTTAAAGTAAATATTTAATCTTATAAGGTTTTATTACTTATCTTATTTAGAAAACAATAATAAATGAAAAATGCTGATGCTGTGCTTGCTGTATCTAATAAATTCTGTAGTCTGTCAAAAATAAAATTATAAGTTAAATGAGATTTTAATAACTGTAGTGTACCTATAAACTTTGTATGTGGCATTTAGAGAAAGTAGCAAAGGAAATAAAGTAATTATACTTTTACTGAGCTGGTGATAGATAATAATTTAAACACCATTAGAAAATATAGTATCATAGAATTATAACGTAAGTATCAGTAACAAAACTTTTTACATGCATTCTTTTGAGCTGTAAAGACGGTTTTACTTAGAAATTAGACTAAAAGTTGCAATGTTTCTTGCATAATAAGTAGGTAATTAGGCTAAGGTAAGACAAAAACTAATTTGAGGAGTAGCCCTCACCTACTGACATGTTTCAGTTGACTCATTTACGTGTGCAGAATCCCAGCTTTTTTCTATTTTAAGATTCTAAAAACATCATACAAACGGTCAAATCTACCGCCAATAAAACAGTCAAAGAACTTACAGCTTCGAGCTTCGGCTACGTAATGATATTGGAATGCAAGCAATGCAACAGATGACTTGATATGAACACAAAATTTTTTTTATTTCTTTCTCACTCCGCCGAGCATTTTCGGGAAAGTAGGGTAGATAATCACGCCAAAATTAACAGAGAGAACCATGAGAATCTTACACTATTTTTAAACATAGAATAATAGAATGTTTATGTTAAAAACTTACAGTTATTCCGAGTAATCACAACATAAAAATTAATAAAATCAACACACACGTCCACTATCCACACCACTTCACTGCGATCTGTCAAAATTTGTGGTGAATGTTGCCATGCCAGTAAACGAAACTGCCCGTGTTGATTGGTATAAATTGGTAGAAATTGGTATAAAAATGTTTTTTGTATATTTTATAATGTAGTAAATTATAATACGATTAGTGTAATGGACTAATGTGGGCCCTGTGGCACGAAATATTCGCTTTGCTAGCTGAGTGAGAGGTTCACGTTACGACTTACGTACCTTAAATTTTATTATTAGCAGTTCCTAAAAATAGGTCAAATATTTAAAAATGCTCGTTGGCACGCGTCGCAATACTAGCCGGTTGTTATCACATTCAGAGGTGTGAACTCGGAACATAGAATTAAGTAGGTAGTAAGTATTTTTTATATGGAAAGTTTTTGTCGCAATTAATAATTAATGGGTAATTTGGTAATTCTTAAGTACAATAAATTTTACTTTTCCTTTAGTATTTCTCTAGAAGTCTAAACTGTTGTTAACCGTGTAGTTAATTATACTTATTAAAAATAATAATATATTGCAAAAATACCTTTTTTTTTTCGGTGGGAAATGCGTTACGCATTCCCGACAGCCCGGGGAATGGCCGCCGGGATATGTGGGACTCCCCAGGTGCTGCGGCAAGGAGGAGCACCCGGGTTTACCCACTAAAACCCACCGGTGCCTCCTTCCTCCGCTACGCTGCTGGGCCACCGGACCCACCTACGAGGGCGATATCAGCGGCAGCCCAGTTAGCGGCATTTGCCTGTGCAGACTCCATCGCAGCAGCTGTAAGCTGTTGAGCCTTCGGGAGAGCAGCCCGAGGCACCGGGCGCTTTTCTACCGGGCAGGGTTCGTGCAATGGGCAGCGGATTCCCCAATCCGCCGCCCAAGCCCTGATTACGGCGGGAGCTGGCGCTCATGTATGGCGCGTCTGCGCCCTCCGCGCCGTCTTCGAACGGGATCCGCGGCCACATCCGCCTCTCTCTCTCCCGTTCGGCAGCCTCTTTCTGCGAGATGACGGCCTCGCAGAAGTCGGCTATTGCGTCAAATCCATCACTCGACCGAACCATAGCCGTCACTATGGCCGGGAGGCTTAGGTCAAATCCGATGGTAGCCAGAGCACCGCTCGTTGTTCCGCCCATGCTGGGCAGTCCTCGAGCGTGTACTGCGCTGTGTCGTCTCCGTGATTGCAGTGGTGGCACTGCGTCGACGGTTCCCTCCTAGCCGTACGGGGCGGATAATGGCCGAAGCACCCGTACCCGGTCAGCATCTGCACCATACGGAAGGTGAGGACGCCTTTGCAGTGGGTTACCCACGCCTGCAGGTGCGGCCGAAACGCCGCCACCACTGCGCGTCCAGCCGTTGGTGTTGCCAGCCTATCCTCCCAGGCGCGCATTATGATTATGCGCGCCTGACGCCTCCGCGGTCAGCTCAGGGAAAACTCGGTCCCCTCTCTCCTTGAACTCCGCCGTGCGACAATAGATTTCGCACAGGACCCGCGCTTCCAGGTCCCAAGGCGGAGTTCCGGCGAGGATGAGTGCTGCTTCGCAGGATATGGTCCGATATCCGCGTATGATTCGCAGCGCCATCGCTCGCTGCGGGCTTCGCAGAAGCGCTCTGCTCTGGGCGTTTAGGTGATCTGCCCAGACGGGTGCTCCATATAGGGCCATGGATTGCAGGACCCCTGTATACAGCCACCGACAAGTTGACCCAGGACCCCCTAAGTTGGGCAAGAGGCGTCCGAGGGCCATGGTCGTCTTCTTTAATCGGGGCACCAATCGACGGAAATGAGCGGTGAAGGACCACCTGGAGTCCAACATCAGACCCAGGTATTTCAATTCCGTTCCGATTGGCACCTGTACGTCTCCGATGGGGAGGAACGAGTTGGCGGGAGGGCGCCTTCGGGGGCCATGAAAAAAATGGCCTCCGTCTTGTGCAGTGCAACTCGGACTCCCAGCGCCTCAATGCGCGCCACCACTTGTGCCACGCCGACTCTTGCTAAGCGGATGGCCTCCTCAAAGGTCTCTCCTTGGGCCAGCATGAATGTATCGTCGGCGTATGCTACGATTCTGAGCCCTCGGAGCAGTGCCGCGCGCAGAAGGCGATTGAACCCAATGTTCCACAGGAGAGGGCCAAGGACGGACCCCTGTGGAACACCGCACTCCGTCATGATCTGGATTACTACACCGTCTCTACCTACACAGACGATCACACGGCCTCTAAGGTACCCTTTGATGGTCTTCCGAAGGTACCATGGCACGTTGTGAAATCGAAGGCCTTCCTCGATGGACTCGAACAGCAACGTGTTAAAAGCATTGGCAATGTCGAAAGACACCGCCAACACTACTCTGCCGTTCGCCATCTGCTCCTCCGTGTGCTCTTTGACCTGAATGATTGCGTCTATGGTCGAGCGCTGTGAGCGGAAGCCATATTGCGCATCTGAGAGGTTTGGCCCCTCACGCTCCAGGTGTTTTATGACCCTAGACGCAATCACTCTCTCTAGCAACTTTCCGGCCTCGTCGAGTAAAACGATGGGCCTGTATGCCGAAGGGGAGTCAACGGGACGGCCTTCCTTCCTCAGCAATAAAAGTTTGCCCTCCTTCCAGCATTGAGGGAACTCCGCTTGCATCATACACGCGCTGAAGAGCTCCCTCATTCTCTCTTTGAGCGGACCAATGGACCTAACCCACACTCGGCCGGGAATTCCGTCCGGGCTCGGGGCGGTCTTACGCCCACTCAATTTTAGGTTGGCGGCATCCATCTCGCTCTCAGTAACGGGTGGCACTTCTTCATCTGTGGCCGGCCCTACGTCCTCGAATGGCTCCAAGTTAGCCGCAGCCGGAAAGAGAGTCGACAGAATGCCGGAAGCTGCTCCGGGGGCAATGTCTCCAGTGCTGGAGGACCGCGGCCGAACTTATTCCGATCACTTATACCGATCAGTGAATCGGTACGGGCGACCCTACGGGTCCCGATTTAGATCCTCCAGCATCTCCTCCCGGGCAGTATCTTTGGCCACCCTGATGGCCACGCGTAGAGCAGTTTTAGCGGCTCTGTACTCTGCCTCGAGTCTCCTCTCCAGAGATTCGTTCCTGACTCTGCGCGCTCGCTGCCTCTGGTACGGCCGGCGTGCTCTAATGCATTGGTGTCGGAGCTCCGCGATCTCATCCGTCCACCAATACACCTGTCTTTTCCCTGGGCGGCCCTTCGCCCGAGGCATCGCGGCATCGCAAACTCTGGTAAGGGCCTCGCGAAACCAGAGCGCCTCCTCATTGATGGCTATGGGGGCCGTGGGATTGCAAAAATACCTAAGGTGCTTAGGAGTAACTATGACAATATTGGGATGGAAAAAATACATAAAATATTAATCGGCATCCATATTTTTTTGCTCCTTTATATACTCTGAAGCTAAAAAAATCGGCCAAGTGCGTGTCGGGCCACGCGCAATATAGGGTTCCGTAGTACTGCTAGTTTTTGATAATTTCTGTACAGTTAATGAATGTACATTTATAACGTATTTTACACTAGTAACAACATCATCTCAGTTATTTTCAAAGGAATTTGAACGAAAATTTCCTTTATACTTCTCCGAATACAACTTTTTAGTTGATCGACTATTACTCAATAACTTATGAAGTCTTCTTAGCCGTGATAGTTTTCCTTTTAAAATCAGCATATTTCCTACTCCTGTGAATTTTTTCACATTTCTAGAAGCAACCGTTTAGCTGGTAGAAGGGGGGACACTGGACTCTAACGATTTTTTCCACTTTAAAACTTCATATTTCACAAATGGATCCCTAAATCGGAAAATGGTCTTTGAATACTCATAATATTAAAAAAAAACCTATCCAACGACACCCCACATGGTGGGGTGGACGCGGAAAAAATAAATAAGCGGGGGTGCGCTTGATGTGTATGGAAGGTACCATAAAAAATGTTTTTAAAGATTTCATAAACCATTTTGTCGGCGTCATTAAGATGTACATTCATGCCGAATCACAGGTTTATAGGCCTTATAGTCTCTGAGAAAAACCGCGGACAGACAGACGGACAGACAGACGGACAGACAGACAGACAGACGGACAGACAGACAGAAGGACGGACAGACCGAAACTATAAGGGTTCCTTGTTGACAACGGAACCCTAAAAATGATTACGTGACTTAAAATTTACTTTTAAAGTGCACCACATTAATATTTTTTTATTCCTCAGTAAAGATAGGCTGTAAAGAATAAATTGTACAATTTCTATTTGTTTTTTACAGGCTCTAAAATGTCGGTACATTATTATTACACACTGTTTTAAAAATAATTAGGTTTTCTTCTGGCTATTCGGTAATAGCGAGAAGAAAACCTAATTCTTTTTAAAATAGTAAATGCTATTATTTCGAAAAATAATTAACGCCTAAAATACGTTAAATAAAACACAGCAAAAACAGTAAACATTCGATTTTATTATAAATATTGTTTATTGTTACTCTGTAGCTCGCGATGCGGTCTATGAAAATTCGATTAGAATTACTGTTAGTATTGTATAGCAGAGGCGAAGGGTTTAGTCAGTGAAATACGTACCTACTGCTTACATTAATTTTTTGATAAAATTTTAACAATCAACAAAATTAGACGAAGTCTATGTAAGATCTTAGTTTGACTTAGAAAGCTGGTAATATTATAAAAGAAGAATATACGTACATGTTGAGTGTCTAACATTTTAAAACAAAAAAAAAAATCCTTCTTGAAACCCTAAAGAGGTTTTGTAGTACAATTTCGTTATGGGGGTAGCTTACATTTGTGTCTTGAAAATGAAGATGGTAGATGTCCCTTCGCCCATGTTGAGGCACACACTTGGTACATCGCGAGCTTAGTCATTACAATGACGTATTATACAAGCACAATCTACGCAGTTCACTCGGCTCGTTCTTATATTTTCCAATTTATTACAAAAGTAATCACACGAATGACAAAAAAAGTAACTGAAATCAATGGTGTACAGTCACTTTGTAATAATTGAAAGTATAATCCAGTACATTAAAATTAAATTCTACTCAAAATTTAAATAATAAGCAAAGTGCCTCTGTAGTTAGTAAAGATAGAAACCAGAATATTATGTTTTTAACCTTTAAGTACACGCGTTGTTTTGGGTAACGTTCCGTCACGCGAGGGGTCTAGAAGTATCCCCAATATAAATATACTTACATATAAATTCAGAATTGTTTAATAAAAATTACCCGTTTTGTATTATAAGAAAGGATATTATTTTATTTATGAAAAGCATTTATAAATAATAAACTAACCATTATTTAGACAGTAAAGAACATTTTTATGAACTAACCAATCTCGTGCATAGAATTTTTAGGGCACATGTTTACTGTACCAAAATTCAACAAAAGTGTCTACTTCTGACTAACTTATTATTTTTTTCTAATAAAATAAGACTTAGAAATAAGTAATCAAAAGAAAAATTAACACTAAACATTACAGAAAAAAAATTAACAATCCTTGAAAAGTACTACCATAAACTAAAATTATTCCTTGAGTAGGCAAGGTAAATAATAAATAATTTATTGAATGAGGCTTGCAAATAGTTTTATAGCAAGGCTTACGGACAAAAGTAATTAGTTCTGGGATAATAATAGCATCTTCGCTTCATTTTTGATGCACTAGGTCTAGCTACCTCTAACTCTTCCCAAATGTTTCCAAAAACTTTCAGAGTCATTAAAATTGTATATGATTTGTGCAATTTGATTTTCTGTTATTCGGCAACAATTTTTTCCATTTATACATAGCCAATTCAAAAAAACAAACAAATAAACACATAACCAATGTGAAAAAAGTATAAACGTTAAATCACGGGTGGGGTCTGCAGGTATCCCCACATAAGCAAAAATGTAACTTCACTTAGCAGAGGAGCGACGGACTTTTACTCACTGAAAGACCTCGCGTTGCATTGAGATTAGCGGAAAACGTGCCATCGTAACTTGCCAATTTAAAAAAATACCGTCAAAAAACAGCGCGTGGGGTCTGCGTAGACCCCGCCCGTGACGTTAAAGGTTAATAAACCTAATCAAATCAATGCAAGTCTTTGTCATTCGAGTGATAACTAAAAATAAAAATATATTTTATAAAAACTCCCGTATGATAACCTAATGAGCCTTTAGATTCAGATAACAGCAAAAACCTTTACGGATCATTATTCATTGCCTACACAGGTATTTTTAATAATCTTCTTCTTATTTTTTTTAAACACCGTAGCTCTGCTTTATCGTCCTTATAATATAGCAGTAGGTCTTGAACAGACAAGATATTTATGTTATTTTATTAACAATCCGTAAAAGTTGAAATACAGTCAGTGATATTTACGTTAGAACAACAAATAAACTCGATTTTTTATGAAAATTGAGTTAAGACAAAGTGCAATACAAAATTTTTCGGTGTCGCTAGCGTGAAAAAAAAAGTAGAAGATGTTTGTTTAGATTATTGCTAGAGTTTACATTGAATTAAACTAAGTACAATTCTTTAGCATTTTGTGGAGGTGGCGTAATATAGAGAATAATTTTATAACCTAATAGAGTGATTGGTCCTGTGAAGAATTTAAAAATAATTTTATAATAATTATTATGTAAATAGTTTTTATGACATGACGAATAAATAATAATTTCATGTATAAATTAGAAAATCAATCGTACAAGCCACATCCCGAATATAAGGCAAATCATCGTAAAAACTAGTCACTATACTTTAGAGTTTAGATTTTAAAATTTTATCTAAGAATTTTAACTGTCTAGTTTCAAAAATTTGTAAGTGATTTAGCGTAGAAGAATATGTTTTACGTTAACAAATATAGTAGTTAGTATTTAGTAAAATATCTGCCTAGTATTAGTAAAGATTGATCTAGGTTGAATAGATTTTAAAGAGTCTAAAGAAATTCAATCTATTTAGAACCATCCTACTGCCAAACAATTGCTACAAGTTAGATCTTAACTAAGTGTTTTTGTTAAACTGCTGTAGTATGTGAAATATTTTATGTACTGCTTTGGCAACAGTAAACCTTCAGGTTGTCTACTTGAATTTGAAACCTCGGTTGCTTTATCATTTTTTTTACTCCAGAAAAGGAACATTTTATGGTGAATATGATCGTCCTAAGGTGTTGGAATATAAGTATCTGTTGAGGCTTCGTCGATATAACAGCTCACTCAGTTTAGGCATATTTCACAAAAACACTTATCAAATCTATTGCATATTAATAGATATTAGGTTAGTTAAAATTTCGAAGGTAACGCTTTCATACTTAAGCTCATTAAAAATTTTAAGCTTGAGATTAAGGAATCAAATGCATTATTTACTTACTATATTTTATTATTAACTTTTTAAGGCCAATCAGGCACGAACTTTTTATTATTTAGTCGTTGCGTGGTGAACGTGAAATATTTTTTATTTTTTTTTTATTTGAAGATTTATAATCGAAAGCGTTTAAAGATTTAAGCACTTGTAAGTGAATATTCATTTATTCTGAAAGTATATAATATTACGTATTTAAGTTTTTAATAGATTAATAAAAATAAGTAGATGTCTATGGTCGGGAAAGTGTTTAAAGTAGTTCAAGAGCGCATCTTTGCAATACAAGTAGTCGCAAAAAATAAATAGAATATTAAATATAGATATTTGTTATAAATACTCCGATTATAATTTTTGCACAAGCGATATGTATTCTTATTGTAGCATTGTCTTACATGTATGCATCCATATTTATAATATTATATCAACCTTTATCAAATACTACTCTTATTATTCACACCTAATACATGTTATGCTCCTAAAGAATAACGCTCTAACTGTACATAAAGCTTTTATAAAATAAAATCTAAACTTCGTTTACACTAGTTTTACTAAGCTACACGACGCGACTCGACGTCATTATGTCACAATATGGCGGAAATATTCGAAAATCGAATGCAAATTAAATATTTTTTCGACATCACAGTCCATTTATATAATATTATGAATTTAATACTTTAAATAATGCGATATTCGTTTTATAACATCGACAGGCGAAATAGGTATTATGCCAGAAGAGAGTACGAAGCGCTAGAACCAAGATGAAGCTCCACCCAATTTCGTCGACAGCTCGCCAATGCCGCGTCCAAACATGTTGCCAACCTAAAAAAATGCCAAATTAATGGGAAATTAAAACTTACACATTGTCATAAAAAATAATTTGATATATTTGACATACGAAAATATTTTGACAGTTGTGTTACCTTTCCGACAACAGCCGAAACGTTTCCAAGTTTAGCTTCCTCTGTGAGTGATTCCAGTTTCGATTTGCCGCTTTTGGCGCCTTCTTCGGAACCACCCTCCTCGCTACCACTGAAAAAAAAAACATTTTATTTCCTTTCTAATTAATTACAACAATATGGTCTATGACGTAGGTTACACGATCAGTTCTCATCAATCTGATCCATCAATTTGGTAAAGATTGACGGAAAATTGAACGTCTACCCCACGGATTGATGGTCATTTTTTATATATATAATATGTACTTTTTATAACCATCAATCAGATTGATCGTGTAACCTATGTATTTGGTGTTACCAACGAAAATATTTGGGTATTTTTTAGTATTTTATTTTGGTATATAGTATTATATTTTGGGACTTTTTTGGTATAATTTAGCTTACCCAGCATCCTGCTGAGCCAGCAGCAAGCTGCACGTGGCCTCCTCGGTGTGCATCCGCGCCGCCACCGCCTGGTAGGACTTGGAGTTTAGCTTGTCATCGATCACGCCTTGCAGCTCGAAGTCTCCGTACATTTTCTGGAAACAGAATAAAATAAAAATATAATAAAACATCAGAAAACACTATAAACACCTTCTACATCGGTTTCAGTTACGATAGCAGGTTGCATTGAAACTGTCCAAGCTACGCACGAGTGATTTTATAGTGCCCGTGTATGTGCGCAGTATTCAAGAGCACTTTAACAAGAGAAACATTGTTACTGCAGAAAAACGCGATGCTATTTTTTTACCTGCTGCTTTATGTTTTGTAGTTCAAACCCCATAAACAAATTTGCATGAAGAGAAACAAGTCTAAAACTTATATTTACACAGCGAATACAAGGTCTGCATGTCTTTGCCTGGTGCATTGGAAAATTAATTTTTGATATTTAGGGCCTGTTGCACCACTTCCTGATAAAGTGCCGGATAGGCTATCCGCAACTTATGTGATAGATTCTCCATACTCTATATGTCAAGTTAAGTGGTGGATAGCCTATCCAGCACTTATCAGGAAGTGGTGAAATAGGCCCTTAGAAAAGTTACATTTCTGATAAAGACCTAGCGAAGCTTGAATAGTTTACTAATTACTGCATAAATATTTTTATCAGTAATTAGATGACCTCCTATCACATCCCTCCTAATTGATACCTTCCTGAGACTTAGGGCCTGTTTCACCACTTTCTGATAAAGTGCCGAATAGGCTATTCACAGCTTTTTTGACAGATTATCCATACTTCATCTGTCAAGTTAAGTGGTGGATAGCCTATTCGGCACTTATCAGGAAGTGGTGAAACAGGCCCTTAAACGAATATTTCAAGACAAATTAGCCAAATCGGTTCAGCCGTTCTCGAGTTTTAGCGACACAAACAAACTATAAATTCATTTTAATTTATACAGAGTTTAACAAAACTAAGTGATAATACTTTAGGGTGAGTATAGGTATGTGTCCCATATATACAGGGTGTAACAAAAATAAGTGATAATACTTTAGGGTGAGTATAGGTATGTGTCCCATATATACAGGGTGTAACAAAAATAAGTGATAATACTTTAGGGTGAGTATAGGTATGTGTCCCATATATACAGGGTGTAACAAAAATAAGTGATAATACTTTAGGGTGAGTATAGGTATGTGTCCCATATATACAGGGTGTAACAAAAATAAGTGATAATACTTTAGGGTGAGTATAGGTATGTGTCCCATATATACAGGGTGTAACAAAAATAAGTGATAATACTTTAGGGTGAGTATAGGTATGTGTCCCATATATACAGGGTGTAAAAAAATAAGTGATAATACTTTAGGGTGAGTATAGGTATGTGTCCCATATATACAGGGTGTAACAAAAATAAGTGATAATACTTTAGGGTGTGTACGTGTTCCTTGTAGAGAGTTCACTGTGAAAGTAGCAGTGCTGAAAGACGATTTTTTTTTCACTTTTGTATGGGCAAGGGCCCGAGCGTCACGAGTTTCCCCATACAAAAGTGAAAAAAAAATTTTGGTCTTTCAGCGGTGCTACTTTCACAGTGAACTCTCTACAAGGAACACATACACACCCTAAAGTATTATCACTTAGTTTTGTTACACCCTGTAGAAGTATCCACCGTCCACGTACCTTCAGCACAATAGACAGGCAGGCGACCTGCTGCGGATGCAGCGCGGGCCGCTCGGTGAGCCAGGTGTTGATGAGGTCGATCTGCACGCCGTACCAGTGCTCGAACAGCTGCAGGATCCACAGCTCGTCTGTCACCTGGAAATTAGCCGAAGAGAAAGGACATTATATATTAGATACCCTGCTTGAGGTCTGTTGATGGCTCAGGTCTCAGAGTCTGCACTAAAGGGTATTTTCCTCAGATCAAATTAATTAATAATGTTGCTACAAGTCAAAAGCATAGCGTAGCTTAGCGGTGCCCTTTTAAAATTTGTTTGGGGGCCCTTAGAAAAGGTTACCTTTTTTACTTTTCTCATATTTTGTGAACGTAATAAAAGAAATCGAAAGTTTCTGTTAATTTTTGCTAACGCACTCTAGGGGCAGTTGTGGCCCGGGGGCCCCGTATAATTGATACGTCCTAATATACGGCGGTAGCTACGCCCCTGCTACAAGTGAATACCCAATACTACAAAGTAGTGATTTCAAGCCTAAGAAGTTGACACATCCAAGTCGTTTAAATCAGACATTTTAGATGGACCACAAATCGAACAAACTCTTGATGATATCAAAATTCACAAATCCTGAGTAGACTAAATTAATTAGACTGTATTATGACTAAATTAAATTAATTAGACTAAATTAATTTCTTTCTCTATTTCTTCTAAGTCATAATATGTATTTTTAAGGATCAAACGAAGCACAGCTTAAAAAATCGGCCAAGTGCGAGTTGGACTCGTCCATGAAGGGTTCCGTAGCAGCAATGAGGTTTATTTTTATGAAATTAAAAGGTTTTTGATTTATTTTTATATTTCAGTTGATTTAATGAAATTTAAATTAAGGTTTACCACTTATGACGTATAAAAAAACTACATGCTAGATCTCGTTCAAGCCAATTTTCGTTGGTAGTTTTTATAGTAACCTCAATATGATTTTTGAAGACCTATCCATAAATACCCCACACGCAAAGGTTAAATGAAAAAAAAAATTTTTGTTTCAGTTGTACCTATGGGGACCCCTAATCAAAATCTTAATGCGGTTCACAGACTACATCTACTTATCTAGTTTCAAAAGTATAGCTCTTATAGTTTCGGAGAAAAGTGGCTGTGACATACGGACGGACAGACGGACAGACAGACAGACATGACGAATCTATGAGGTTTCCGTTTTTTGCCATTTGGCTACGGAACTCTAAAATCTACCTACACCACAGATAAAAGAAAAGCCAAGTACTCACCTTGGATCTGATCTGATCGATGGAGTTCCTCATGAAGTTGACATAGCCCTGGCCGATGTCCTTGCCCGAGCCCGACACGTTCGCGATCGTCAGGATAGACCCGATCAAACTGAAATCACATTTTCAACGGATTATAATTCGATCTGAAATTATATTTTTTTGCCATATCCACCCTGTTTAGACGAATCGTAACGTCACTAGATATCCCAAATTTGTAAGAGATATTTTGAATAAATGCGCAATGTTGCCACTGTCATGAAAAATTGGTATATTTTGAAGATATGCGATTGTCGCTTCTCTTTCATGATGAGTGAGTCCAATTTTACTTCCCATTACGGCAGAAGGTATTCTGGCATCTGAAAAAAATCTACACCCATTTAAATAATTAGTTCGCAGCTACATCCAAAAGTTGTAACAAATGAAAAAGGTATCAAAGATTATTATTATTGGAGAAGAACTACTTTACAGTTGTTATAACTTCACATACAAAAAGTACCATCCGTCAGTTTGTTCCGTGTTCAACACCAACTTTTTTAAATCTCGTCTTCACAGCATTACTTGGGACAGAGGATGAAAATATAGGTATTGAAGATAAAATAAACTGAAAAATTCCTTAAAGAATAAAAAAAAATCCCTAAGCACAAAAATTAAGATTGAATGACAACGTTTTCGTCAATGATCAACTTCTAGATGAAAGTTCGGTTTCAATTCATAATTGCACCAGGATCATTGATGATGAAAAACAATTGGAAACAGTCTCACCTTCCCTCATCGAAGCGGGCGATCTTAGCCAGCGTCGCCTCAAGGACCGCCGACAGGCGCGACGTCATACCCGTCAGCATCGCGGACAGGCACGCCTCGATCTGAGCATCCATTTTAGCATGGTACTGGTACTGTGAGAGATTGTGGGTGTTAACATTTAAAGCTACAAGCCTCCCATACCCGTAGACATACCAGTCGGTCTCGCCGGTTCCTAGATGATCTAGAGACTTTTATTAGCATCGACAAAAGAAACAGTAATGTTGGAAATGTCAATGAATGTAAAAATAGGAAAATGAATAAAATCTGATAATAAACAGAAGGAGATACTGATAATGTTGAAAAACATGCCTAGGTAAGAACAGATTTAATGGGAATATAATTTGTAGATTTGAACTTAGTTTAAATTCAAATTAGATCATCAATGTAAAATTATATTTTTCTAGACACTTGAAAAGAAAATTATGAAGACTGTCAGTTTGGCCAATGATATACGTCCAATGATATATCCTTAAAAATACTGTTAAGAAATTGGAATTTAGATGTTAGTTTAAATTTGTGCAACAGTGCAGAAGGAGTAAAAAATTGAAATTGTTTTTGTTGCAAGACGTGAACGTATTTTGTGTTTAAAATTGTTGACTAAAAGTAGCGAAGAAATTAAAACATACGTAGGATTTTCAAAAATGTGGACCATAATATTTTTGCAGCATGTGATGATTATAATAAATCATTTGATGACAAGGAAAGAAAATTTTGATATGAAAAACTAAACATTGTGTAACTTTCTCTGAAAACAGTGTAAGAAAATTCAACTATGTAAAATGTAAAAGATGCCACTAAAAGTATTTAGATCCTTTTCAACTGTTTTATAAAACCGTCGACGTCTGTTGGTAACTGATTATTATCCCCGCTCATGCATAACGCATCAGCTTGTGCATTCAAATGATGATGTAAAAATGAATTGTAATCAGCAAAGAATATTGTAATTCATGCAAAAATCTCCTTTAAAACAGGCGTTGGAGTCACTATGAGTGTGATGACGTCACAATTTCTGCCGAGTCATGCATAACGGACTTTGTACAGTTGCATACAGTGAAACAAACAATTTTTGAAGTCATTCCTCAAACTAATTGCATTAATTTTTCTTTATTCAAAGACTTGGCTAAGATAAGAAATTGAAAAAAAGAAGAAAATGTTTAATAACGGTTAATGCAATCAGTTTTCGAGTGCAAAATTTTTAATACTAATTTTTGCAGATGCATTAAGTTGCATATTTTGTGCATCATCATTATCTTACATTACATTCATTTTTTAATTTGTTACTTAAAACTTCAAGTTTCCGACTATTTTTTAAATTATTCTGTTTATTTGAAATTATTTTCAAATGCATTAATCAAATGAACTTTAAGTTTCAAGTAAATTAGTTTAATTTTAAAATCGCAGGCAATGATAAATTACGTTGGTTACTAGTCTTTTATTTATTTACATAAACAATTTTTGGATTTTCAGTTGTATTGTTTACAACTGTGCCTTTCTTTACGCCAATTGTTATTCTAGCCGAATTTTGACTTAAAAGTTAAAAGATCATCTATTTTTCTAATTCATTCATAAATATTTACAGATATATTTTCAGAGATACAAGTCATATTTACGCTATCACTATGTTCCCTATTTAAGCCATGCACGTTAACAGTTGCAGCTATTAGTATTAGCTTTCAGGCAAACTTAAGGCATTCAAGATTTTTTAAGTAACCCATGTAACTTATTATTGCTGTGTTCGTGTTAATTAAATTATTACTTACAATGTCCACTCCTTCAACGGCGCACAACTTTAGC
Source organism: Cyaniris semiargus (assembly GCA_905187585.1). NCBI lineage: Eukaryota > Metazoa > Arthropoda > Insecta > Lepidoptera > Lycaenidae > Cyaniris > Cyaniris semiargus. The sequence continues at coordinate 7,548,925 of LR994567.1, forward strand.
GCTTGATTCTTTGCGTCTAAAGCGACGTTCACCATGGCGCATATTTCAGCAGGCAGAATGTAATCCGTCGACATGAACGTAACGCTTTTCTTTAACCACGCCTAATGGTTTCAAATTAAAATTATATTGCACTATCAAATAAGGTCTTTATCGTCTTATGGGTGGTTACTATTTTCAAGAAGATAGACTTCTACTATCTCGTATTTTACAATAAATGCAACATTTAAAGCAAGAAGTTAATAATTTGATATTGCTGATATTTAATATTCTCTATTAAACAAACAAACCTGGAAGGACGCTTCAGTTTTCTGAATGCAAGTTTCCATCATATCGCTGGCCATAAGCTTGAGTCGTTGCTCCAAGTGCGACCGGAACTCTGGCTCAGGCCAATGCAAATCTCTGATGAAGCATTGCAATGCATCAAGCTTCCAGAATAGTTCCTCGCTGGTAGAGCATCCATTTCTGGAAAAGCATTTATAGTTTGAATTACGTTTCCAATAATTATGATGTCGTTCAAATTGTATAAAATATTTTGGGTCTGATTTCTATTCCTTACCCTTTGATTTCCCAACGTTCCTTTTCGAAGCCTTTGTGTAAAGACTGCGCAATGGACGACTCCATCAGGTCTACGTATCTAACCACCAATGGAGCAAATGTTTCTCGCAGGTGTTCATGGAATCTGCCACCTTTAAGGTTGTCTGAGAAATTAATGCAAAAATGGCAATTGAAGCAGACAGCAGTCTTAAACATAAGACAAATCTAACACGAATCTTCATGCCTAGAAGTCGTGCAAGGATTAAATTACTTTAAGCAAAATATTGTGTTATTTTTATTTATTTCTCTTAAGGCTACGAATAATAAAAACTAAGGAATCGTAACTCCCATACTATTACCGTTTTAAATTTGGTTCCTTTCGATCTATCATATAACGTCAGCCTTGTACCGCTCAAGGCCAAATTAATATTGCAAATGTATTGAAATGTGTACCTAATCTACCTGTGGTACACTTTTTTGACAAGTATTGTGGAGCATGTTTTTTGACGGAGTAACTTTTCCTTAGTTTTTATTATTCGTAGTCTTAAGGTCTAATTTCAGACTAAATTGAAAATATTTCACAAAATTGTCAGGTATGGTATAAGTTTAAGTCAGAGAAGACATCTTTACAAATAAATGATGGTATATCTCACCATCAGTCCTGAGATAGTCGTTGAGGATTTGGAACAGGGGGAATGAGTCCCACGTGTCCGGTGGTTGCTCCGACAGCACTCGATCCATGTCAACAGCAAACAATGCCCAGAATATCTCCGCGTGCTCCACAAGCAGTTCTGAGAACCACGCGAACGCCTGCGAATCACACGATCATACAAATGACTGGAGTCGAAAATAGAGTTAAGTAATTTGAAACATTGACCCAAGACTCATGAAGAAATGGAATTTTTAGGAAGCAATTTTAAATTTTCGTATTGTTAATTTGCATTATCAGCATTTGAAAGTCGTGGTCAAGGTTATATCTAAAATCTTCCAGATCATGCAATCTAGTCATTGGAACTTCGGACATGTAAGAGATAAAATAAATACTCAGCAGAGGCTATAACCGTGACATGTAATAAATCAACTCAAATTCATGTGGAAGCTCCAAAACAAGTTCCAATCGAAACGTTTTGTACTACAAAGTCTACCTATGAATGTAATGTGCTAGTGCTTAAACAGTCAAAAGAAAATACGTGCATAACTAAGTTTTCGTACAGATTTAATGGTACGTTTTGGTTAAAACGTCTTCTACAGTCGTCAATTTCCCTTTCCCTTGTTTCCTTTCTCTCTTCACCTTAATCTTCTTCTGATCCTATTTATAGTAGTGAGTACATGAATAAAGTTTCTGAATTTATTTCTTACATGCACCTTGGACTGAATAAAATGGAATATATACCTTACTGAAACGTTTACCAAACAATCTGTACGATTTGCAAAATGGTACAATATTTCTAGCTAATCATCCGTGAATTATTATCTAACAGCGCAACCAAAGCGAAATTAAATAACATAATTTTTAAATGTCTCGTGTGATTTTGCATGGAAAATGTGATGTTTAATTATTAAGAAAGATGTATAACTCTTTTCATTTCAGACGTGAATTTAAAAGTCTGCCAATTTCGGTATTTACTTTCAAAAGTTTCAAGATAATTTTGTGAAAGCCTAGAATGAAAAGGTCGTAGTTTTTGCAGCGTAAACTAAACACCTATACGTAGACGTTGTATTTTCTTTACTCGAGCAGTTGATATTTACCTCGTTAAAATATTGTTTTATTTATGGACAGCCTTATTTGAAATCTTTTTCTTTTTATTTTAACTCTATTTTAGTTCAATTCGGGATTGATATATCGAATGATTTCTCATTGATTTTAACACATTTGCAATATCCTGACATGTTTTATTATATTTTTTTCTAATCTTCTTTTGTTCTTGCAGATTCTTCGAAAGCAACTATCCTAATCCCTGCTATTAAAGGTAAATTTCAACTCATCGTCATCAATTTGTTTCAGTTTCAGCTGCTTTTTCAACATTCAATGAACATCTATTAACTAACTTCAACTATTATACTTTATGTTTCATGATATGAAATCATGCATTTGTTTTATGTAAATCTAAAAACATTTATTTGCTGAAGCATTTGTGTTTTGCTAACTTTACATTATGTTGCTACAAAAAGATCTGTGATCGAATTTAAGTGAGTAATGATCAAGATCTAATGAATGCATCTAATTGATTTGTGGAACAATTTATTTACGTTTGGCTGTCCGTTAGAATCGGGTTTAGTGTTATAAACCTGCGGAAAAACAAAAAATAAGATAGAATTTAATAAAGTCACAAAATATTGAGCAAACACAAGTAAACTTCTGCACCAACAATACTTTGTTTTTTGACAAAGAATTCACAACGACAAACAAGAATTCACAACGACAATATAAACTACCATAATAATTGCGTGGAAAACACGTCCCATTAAAATACAGAAAAAAATTAATATTAAGATACTGAAACAAAATATACTTTAGTACTGATTTCTGTTGAGAATTTCACTTGTGTTAAAGCTACATAGTACGTAGTCACTCACAAAAAATATTAGTCGATTGAATATGCCGCTTTACATCTTAATATTTTGGTTAAAATTATATCGGCACTAATCAAACGAATACACTACGAAGAAAAAAAAAATGCCAACATTTTATCAATTTAAATTTGACCTTTTATAATAACAGAGTTTTATTTTATCAATATATTTGTTGGCAGTGTTCTCATGGGTCTACTAATATTTCCTGTTAATAAGACCATCATTAAATAAAACTATTGTTTTTTTACGGCTAGAAGTTTATAATGGATTCATAAAAATAACTTTTCATTTATAAAATCCATGATTCTCTGAATATTAACAAGTTATATAATTTAAAGTTGATTAATAGGTACTCTTTAATAATACTGTTGTATATAACTAATTTCTTACTTCCACTAAACTCTTATACTTTTTCACTAAACTTAATAGTGATGACTATAGCTGTTGGTCCCGTATAATTTCTAGTTAAGAGACTAAATATACATTTAATTAATCAATGTTAGGTCATATTACAGAAAAAATAGTAGTGTCTTGAGAAACAGCCGATTATATTGACTCTGTTACGATAAAATTCATTTTATCACTTCTCACACTAATAGCGACAGGATAATAGGGTGCTATATTTCAGAGAACACTGACAACCTACAGTAAAGCATCTTAAGTCTCATCCTTGTCCCCATCTTCTTTTATATTTCCTATTTTATCTTCCATACGAAGACTTACATCAATTAAGAACCAAATATTAATTTTTACTTACGGCTAATTAATAGTATTCATATTATTTTCTTAGATTATTTGAATTATAGTATGTTCCCTAAATTAAATTCTGACTTATCAATAAAATTGACGTAATGTTTGTATTGTGTACACTTTTTTCAAAAATTTTCGCCTGAGACAACTGGAATGGATAATTTTTTTTAAATATTATTCTTTCACAGCTTCATTTCTTCTCAAATACTTAAGATGCCTTACCGAATACAACCACGACACATATTTTACATACGGAAATACATAACAAATGAACTTATTCAATTTTTTTCAGTATAAACGGCTAAGAACAATAGCATATTTTATTCCTATCAAAGTTCATTTATTATGATAAACTATTATGTTGTATTCAGAAAAACGTTATGTTTAAATAAGTATTTTTAAGCTTATATTGTAATGATTTAAGCCATCAAAAGTATTCACAGATTTCTAGCAGAATTAAAAATATTTTTACTTTATTATTCTAAAATTTGTTATAGTTTATTATTTTTCTGAATTACAACAATAGCTCGACTAAAATCATTATAGTTATCTTTGTTTCTTCATCTTTTACCTCGGCGTAGTGTTCTTCGTTCTGCTGAAGCAGATCAACACACAACTCGGCCAGACGAATTAGATCCTCCAGCTTCTTAGCAGGAGTCACCATTGTTTCGCCTCGAAGATCCTCTGGATGACACAAGTTTTTTGCAATTAATATTAGCTTGTGGATATGTGGATAGTAGAATTTACAATTTTTAGTATGTAAATAAAAACTAGTTTCTTATTGGTAATTACTAGCAAATAAGTAAAAGCAAATATCAGTGCAATATTTGTCCACTTTCCTCTGTAACTTTGTCATTTTTCAACGATGTAAATAAGGAATAATAATGATTCTAGGACAGATCCTTGAGGCACTCTTAACAAAATTATTGGAAACTTATGATTCTACATTGAGTCCAATGATCTTTGTAAATATGATAAGTTTGTTAAGTATCGATTTTTACCTTCAATATTTGCCTTTTGACTGAGCGTTTGATAGTTGAGTAACGCAGCATTCTCCAGGCTTGTTTGAATCATGCTCCGAACGTCCTCTGGCGCAACAGGTGTCACCACATCCTTCATCAAAACGCGCTCCAAAAGCGACAGAGTTGCCTAAAGATTAAACAAAAGCACTTAAATTACATAATATAAACATATAATTTTCATCGTTTGTGAGGATGAAAAACATGTTATATTTTCTTTGAATCATTACAAAATATTTTGTCATAATATATCTACAGTAAATTAAATAAAGTTTTTTTTTAATTCTATATCACAACACTTATTAAGAAAAGTTTAAGTATTAATAATAAAAACGCAACATTTTGAACATTTACCTTAAGTGCACCCTCAGGTCTACCGAATGGGAATGCATATCTGAAGTTAGTGATCTGATGCTGCAGTAAGGTCTTAAGGCGTTCTTTGATCTCTGCGAATTTCTCCTTCTCTTGAACCGTAATGCTGCCCACACCATCAGGCCTGCCAGGCAATGTGGCCGTACTGTGAAAAGTGTGCTTACTCTAGAAGGATGCAAGCAGGACACGGAAAAAGAGGTTGCATAACAGACTTTGAAGTTTCTACTGAGAGAGGCCATTGATCAAATACATGATTATAAAGTAATTTAAGTAGCACTTGAAGTAGCAGAAAAAAGGCTCAAAAGTAATGTCGTAGCGTATTTTATAAATGGCTTGAAAAATTGAAACGGGGTCGTTTACACAGTGGCTGCGGCAGTAGGTACTACAACATTCGTGAATTCAGAAATTACATGTAAGTTTTTCGTCGATCACGTATTTTACTTAAAGTTTGCTGAAGACTTAAATCTTATTAAACATACCCAATGTTGTGAAGAAAAACTTACACTTATTAATAGCAACTTCTTTGTTCCAGGAAATGTTAGTATGCATAGAATGTTAGTAGTGGAACAACAATATGTTGAGGAAATAATCTATAATGTAGTAGAGAATAGTAGAAAATATTGTTTATGATCGGTCTGTATTATTTCATATTTAAGAGAGTTTACTTAGGTACAAAATAACAGGGTCTAATATTGGAGTTGGTATTTAATGCTGTAAGAAAGAGTCACAGTAGGTAGTGTATCAAAGTCATATTATAGGTAAGTGTAAAGACAGAGTTGTCTACGTGAAGTCCACACAAAACATTCAATAAGGGACATACTCGTAAAGTACTTGCAATTAGGTTACTAACTAATATTTCAATAATAATAAAATTAGATTCAATTTTAACGAATCATAGAGCGTTTACTAATGAAATAGTTTTTGCCGACTATATTTTCCTAAGTTTCGCTTATGTTATTTATGTTGACATTGTATAAGTTTGGCAAACAATGATGTTAAAATTATGACTGGAATAATAATCCTTAATATTCCGTATGTTTCTTTGGTGTATCACAAGGAGACAGATTAGGTCTATTACCTGTTACCGTGTACATGACTGGCGCAGAACGCGAAGGAGTAGTGCATGAGCGTCGGATCAACAGTCTGGGTTCCGCTTTCGGCCACATCTAGCAAGTCAGACAGGTACCCGAGGTGACGGTAGCAGCCACGCACGCCGTAGCGAGCGCAATATTCATCCAAAACGAACACTTGGCCGGGTGAAAACCAACCCTGTTGATTTTTAGTGTAATTTAGAAACGTTATATAAATAGGAGTTTTTGAAACTCTACATTAGGATATCGAATGCATTACGCGATACATCAAAAAACATCATGTTAATATAATAGAACTTACTTCAACGAACAACTTACCAGCGAACAGTATGGATCTTGCAATCGATACTTGAGCGTCAAGGACTGCAATACTGTAAACAGCTGATGATGGTCAAATTGGCAAGGATCAGCCTGGATGTAATCTTCCATACCGTGCTTGCGAGCTTTATCTGCATCTACAATATAATCATTTTTGTGGTATATTTTTTTTTGTTATAGAACTAACATCTAACCTAACCTACGATTGTAAATTGAGATTCTTGCCAATTCAAGGGCTTCTTTCTATTCTTCGTGGAACGTTATTAAGAATAACTGTGAAATAATAATTTCAGGATCGGGATAGGCCTTCTCATTCTATCATTTTCAGATCTGAATCTTCGTAAATTAATACATACCTCCCATGATCTTGATGTGTGTGTCTGAGGTCGTCGGTGGCGTCGGCTTGTGACTCTGCCCGGTCGCCCGGTACAACGCCATCACCCAGAGATGACACTCGTTCTCATCACTCACTCCCATCAGAACTGACTCCCCATCCCTTACGGCATTCATAAAATACTTTGCCCCTTCCAATTCTGAAACATTTCAAGTCAACATTTTGAAAATCTGATATTCAAAAGATTGGGTATGGATAGTATAATAATTATTATAAGACTAATGATTGATGACAAACTGTATTTTATATAATCAATTAAGCATGTTGTTATTAATTATAAATAGTCTCAAGCTATATCTATAGCCATTTTTTATGGCATCATATTATTGCTGCTATAGGTACGTATTCTAATTTGTCTAAACGATCCTTTAAACGTCATATCACCGAAAGTATGCCATAACCACAGACATAGATCAAGATAGATACCGCATGTCCCTCCATTTGTATGAAAACGAGCGTGCTACTTTTTTCCTACCTACTATGATGTACCGATGATAAGACACGTGTCAATAGGCATGACGAATTTTTTTTTTCTTATTAGAAAGTAAAGGACCATTCAAAAATAGAAATATCAGTGAAAAAATGACTCTGATAGCATAAAAACTCTCCAAGATATCACAATTCAAGACTCACATAAAATAGACCTTCCCAAAACGCTCCATACAAGATGTCAGCTAACTGTGACGTCACGCCTAGCTAGTTTATTCGATAGCTAAGTTAAATATTGAGTTTATGAAAGTGGTTTCGTAAGAAAAAATGTTAAAAATTGCATAACTTATCGAATGGTACATAAAAAATAAGGAATTTTATAAAAAAAATATTCGACTTGACTTAACTTGACGAAAAAACTTTGAAGGCTCAAAACAAAAAACATATAATAAGTTATGAAGCTGAAATTTTGGGATTACCTATTTTTCATCGCTATGTCTTTATTTTATTTAAAAAATCAGCTAATCTTTGACCTTGTCGTCATCCCTATTATCTAGGCCAACGTTTCAATTCGAATTTCTACTGCTTAATACAGCACAATTAGGCATTTAGGCATTTTTAAAATTCCGATTCCGATAGCAGACTACAGAACAGACTTTCGAAAGACGAGCATTGCTCGTCGTTTGGGAACGCGATATGGCACGCGAAGTACATACACATGCGGTATCTATCTTGATCTATGTCTGTGGCCATAACGTATAAGAAAATAGTAATAATGTAAAAAATTATGTAAAATAGGTGAAAGTACGTTTAAAGAATATCTAATGATAATATTATACTATTCACAGAATGACTACACATAATCATTGAGAATTTGAGATCAACTAATTCTAAATAAAAATATAGAAGGAACTTATATAGTAGTATACAGTACGAGTACGAGTTAATAAACTTACAATAACAATCTTATACAATCTAGAAATTATCTAATCAAAATAACACTGTTTGAAACAACCAACAAGACAATATTGCTATGTGTAATTATCCTATGTCACTTACAAACTAGTAAATAAAAAATCAAGTAATGCCTACCTGCCTTTTGCTTACCTTGTCCAACCATTAATTGAGCTGAAAAATAAAACAACACACTATTAGTTAAATTCAATGTATATTTTTGGATGTCGTTGTAATCATAAAGAGGAATAGAAAAATTAGTAACTTTGAAAACATAGAAAATCCAATTAAAATTCGATAACTTAAAAGCGTGAGATTGTGCAGGCAGAAAGCATAAACATTTAAAAATGTATTAAGTTAAAAATCGAAGAGTAAAATCGCTAGGGCAACTTACAGGTATTACTAATCCAGAAATATTATATTAGTCAAAAATAACAAAAGGAAATACGAAAAAGACTCTTAGATAGAAATTCGAAAGAAAAAGGTCCATGTAATGCTGCGAAAAACATTGTATATATCACGGGAATATCATTTGAGAGGTGAAACCTTGATAAATCCATAATCTCTCAAGAGCACATAAACCCAACTTTCGTCGATAGTTCTTGAAGACTTTCCTTAAGAACCATCGATGAAAGTTGTTAAGCCTTTTCACCATTTACATAAAGTTGTTTCTACTAATGTTCTTACCGCTAGCCAACTCGATGTAGTCCACGGTGAATCCATCGAGCTGCATCATTTCGGCTGGTTCGGACTTCTTGTCTTTGTATGAGCAGAGCGCAAAAGTGTATTGGCTCACTTGAACCAAAACCATGTACCGTCTCTTCCATTTCCGCCACACCGCCTTTCCAATTACGTGCAAATACCTGAAAATCATAGCATGGTACAGTCGATATTCTAGAATGTAATTTTAATAAGTTAATCGCCGGTAAAAATCCTTGCAATGATCAGAAAATAGATGATAAGCTATGTCCACACTGTGCCTTTTTTTGCCGCGACGCATGCGCTCTGACCGTATCCAAAACTTTCGCTTTGTTCTTTATTTTTTTAAATGACAATGTTGGCGTTGCGTTCGTTGAAGCATTCAATTATTGAAAGCGCCAAACAAGAGTTGAATACAAAGAAGATGACGAAAATTGAAGACGAAAGCGCATAGTGTGGACATATAGTACACACGTTTGATGGAGCTACAAAGACTATTGTCAATATTGTTCATACCCGCAATGTTTCATATTCAGTGGCTTATCCATCCGACACACAATTTTGATCCTTAGGTCTTGATCTGGAGAATTCTTCGGCACATTCATACGATGCCATTCCGGTGCCTAAGTAAATGTTCAAAATTTTAAATATAGGTTAAAATACGTCACTGACATATATTGGGCAATTACATGAAGTGTTTCTTAATGTTATTTCATCTAGACCTTTTTGATTTATAAGTAGGATTTTTTTACTTTTACCTTATTAGACAACGGTGTCGGTCGTAGTACAACCTTTCCAAGTTCCTTATCTTCTAGAGCGAGAACCCCAGGGTTTTCAGTATACAACTTTACTTTCACTGCCGGTAGCGGTTGAGTTGTACTGAAGTCTCCTTGTGTATCCCACCTTTTAGAAGGTTATATTAATTTACAGCCTTACTTGAAAATGTATCATATAAAGTAATTCCTATGAAGAGTAATACTCACATAGGTTTTGAAGCTTCAGCCTGATCGGTTTGCAATTTATCACCACCTTCAACTTCCATTGTACAGTAAACAATTCTGTTGGGAGCTAAGGATTTCAAACCTTTTACTTCCATCACTACAACCTATAATACGCGTATTAATAAAATTCGTTAATAAAATTCAATAAATACATAGCTGACATCCAAAATTTTGCTAATTACAAGTGTAGACAACTGAAGTATAACAACTATTTGAACTATAATGCAGCCAAGTGGATTAAATACTTTTGAAGCCAAGTAAATAACAAATAAGATCTAATTTTACGAACTATTACAATTTTTGTCTTTACAGAAAAAGTTTTAGGTCTAATCCAAAATACACTAACACTTATAGGCGAACACACAGATACTGCGTGAATTAAAAATTCCTAAACGGTTACTTACCAGGGTCTACTAGAAACCACAGATAAAGACTTTATAACAGAAAACACCGAAAGCATACAACAATTACCTCTATTTGGAATGTTAGAACAACATCCATTTTCGTCAGTTGTGTATCCACATCGGTCCCATCCGACTCCCCACCAGTCAATTTATTCGCTAAAGAGCCTTGCGATCTGAAACATAGCTGCTTACTCAACCTTGGACTCGGGTCTGGCCCAGCATTCGATCTATCAACCACCACCGAACCATACAAGTAATTCAATTGAAACATTGATGACAAAGACAACAAGTTAGTATAGTGAATGAAAATATAAATATAGTAATATCAAAGATAAAAGTGATTCAAATATAAATTGAATCCATAAACATATTATAGAATATAGTTAAATTCAATACGGAGAGGTATGTTATAATAGAGTAACATTCACAAGCCGTTAAGGATGAGGTGGCATACATTGGATCCATCACCGATACCAAGAATGATTAAGCATAACAAATATGAAATGTTAAATGATTATCATACATAGGTAGGTACATATAATCTGAAGAATGGAATATCTCACAGGATAAAGTCAGGGATTCCGTTGGTTGGGAGTTAGGTTAGTACAAGCTCATATTTAAGCATAAGCATAATATCACATTTCAATAAAGATTCATTTTCTATTTTATGGAAAAAATATAACAATTTTATTAAAGGTAAGACTATATCGAATAATGAATTAGTGTAATTAAGAAACAAAGTTCTTAATATTTTTATATGATTTTGATAAATAATAATATCCATAAAATAGCAAATGATGCAGTAGTTAAAAATTTTGGACGTGTAAATGTTGTTAATGCAGATAGCCATCGGTGAATATATTTGACATGTATTAGTAAGCTTATTAGTATTGTTATGCGTATTTCTATTCCTCTAAATATCTATCTATCAGTTGTTAGCGATACATGAGCTATTTTTATATTGTGTCTATTTGAATAAGCTTAAAGAAATCGTGTTGAAGCATTTAGCTTTCTCGTACGTTTTACGCTTATAAGCGAATATACTATGTATGTTTCTTGACTATATTTTGAAGATAAACTAATGAAGAAACAAGTAAGAAATGAAAATAATAAATCAATGGTAAAATAAATTTGAAAGTAATTGGGCCTGATTGTTTTTGGTTCATGATTGTTGGTTTGTATCTTCATAAGTTAATTTGTGTCTAGCACTACACTAAATCGGAACTATCTACGGCTGTGGTTTTACAAAAAATAATGAGGTAGAACAAAGCTAACTAGTTTTTTGTTTTCCTCTAAAATTTGTCAAATTTTAATTTATTTTTTTAGTGTAATTTTGTTAATTCTTAGGTGATTTCATTTCCGATTGGGGATTAATCAGAGTTGTAAAACAATTTTAAAAAGGTTGTAAATTGGAGGAGAAATTTAGCCAAATTACATATTATCATTTTTAGCCAATGAGTCTTCAATTTGTTATGTTTAATCAAGAGTTTAATTTCATTTGAATTGGAAAACAAAAAAGTCTCTACTATTTGTTAGAAGTTTAGTAAAATCATGTTCTTCCCCATTGTAGGTGTCAGGCGAGGTGTAGGATTCCCTCTACACGAGACACAAGACACGTGCGCAAACAAAATCATATAATGGATTTATTACTTGTACTTCCTTCATACCATCCGGTTTTGTGCAAGGGAAAAGTCAAACATAAAATAATAAGTATAGAAGATGAAATATAAAGTTAAGATGTAAGAAAAGACTCGGTTACTGATAAGAAAAGTAGATTTTTCCCTTACTTTTTATTTTTGCAGTGATTAACAGACTAAATTATGTCCAGAACACCTCTATTATGAAATGTTCTGTGGAATTATTGATCGCAAGTTACCTATTGATGTTTTCGATTAATGTCAGTAGTGATAAGAAATCTATTTCAAATTGTAACACTTTACCATGTAGATGTAGATATAATGTAACATTCGGTATGAACTAAAACATGAGTTGTTACTAGTTTCATTCACATGATTTAGTACCGATCTAGAGATCTCAAAGTACGATGTACGTAGCAATAAGTTAATTACAGCAGACCATTTACGTTTCATCTTACTGTTTGATTTATTTATCTAAATTATCTAAAAATATCTATAAGTTTGTGAACCTCTGTCGATACTCACAATATTATATTATTTCATGAATTTCTTTTGTTTAGTTTATGAAAAATGAATATTGTTGTTGCAGAGTTCTGATTAACAATATCGATATATGTTTTATTAACAATTGCATAAGTAATTTTATGTATAATACCAATCTTAATAATATCTTAAGGAATTCATCATCACTATCTTAGTTTCTTCGTCGGTTTGCAACTGACCTGTGATTATACCGCTTGATTTTGTGAAGGCCATATTTAGAGTCAGCACCACCCTTGGACACGGGTAGTGATTCTAAATTGGCCATCAACAAATTGATGGACGACTTGAGCTCTTCGATGTAAAGCGATTCCATCTCCTTGAGAACGAATTTCGGCATCAGCTTCCTATTCTGTAAATTTAGCAAAAAATATTTTATTTAAAACATCTCCAGACTTAAATTAGTAAAAATGATCATTATCATTTATTTTAAAATGAAATTAACATTAAAACAACTTCTTTTCTTTATTCTAGATAAAATTATTTTATGTATAAGTTTAATTAATTTATTGCTATAAGACACATTCCTAAATAATTAGCAAGAAATAACAAGTATAAAATTTTAAAAACTACCTTCTCCATTTCATTGACTTTCTGCATTCTTCCGTCAAGTTCTCTTCTGATCGCAGCAGCTTGTTCATCGGCCGAATCTAACTGTAAATTATATAACGTACTCTTATTTATATGTCTTTGCAAAATAATATCATTAGTGGTAGAAAAATATGTCAAAACTAGAACTACATATTTTACGAAATGTTATCTTAGAACTTATCTGAAGAATCATTTCTGCCAATATCGATTGTATTAAATCCTTAAATTACTTTCCTGTTTTAATAACATTGAAAACTCACAAGCAAAGCGTTGAAAAGCAGCTGATGTTCAAACTTCTTGACACCAAGAATTTGCTGGAACATATCGTAGAGTTGTTCTTTGCTCAGGATACATTCCGCGTTGAGACTCTGTTGCTGTGCACGAGACGGCCGCTTTGTTTCATCATCGCCAGGTATTCCTACAGAAACCCAAATAGAAGTTAGAAACCTTAATGCAAATGGATGCAAAGTGCAGAGTGTGTTATGCTTATGAGTGACCGGCTGAAACTTTGGTTTCTGAAATATGTCAAGCATTGAAAAATCTAAAATCTTTCTGTGATCGAGTGAATAAGAATTAAATAAAATTATATATAAGTTTAAAAAGATAAAAAGTTTAATGTAGCATAAAAATTTAATCACGAGTGCTGAAAATGTTAGTAATTAAAGGATAATATTATATTTTGGGTTAGTAAATTAGTAATTAACAACTCCACAAAATATAAATACTTGTAAGTATTTGTTAGTATCAAAATAATCATAATTCTACACAGTCTTACCTGTTGTTTCTATGAGTAAATATTATTTTAAACTCTATTTGTAATGTGATAAGTACATAATAAAGCAGTGTTGAAAAATATTACACCGATTTATGTTGAGACTAATGCTGTTCTTGATATTATATTAAGAGGATACGCTAGCACTGTTTTTCCATACAAACGTATTCCCCAATTTACTCCCTGGACAATGCGTCTAGACAAATGATTTTTTATAAAATATTGGGATCTGTTAAAGCTATGTCTCTACGCTCAATTTTTTTTAAATTTATTAAAAAATAAAAAAGTATGACCCTTCAAAAATCGCATAAAATGAATGCCCCGTACCCCGCCAATTGACCGACCATAAAACAAATTTGAAAGATCTTTAAGATACAATAAAAACGTAGAGGCATAGACTCACTTTGAAGGAGGAATCAGAGGATTACGTTACCTCGATTTACTGCATCTGTCTCTATCACAATACACGTGCCGGCGCAGGGTGAAGCGTGATGGCAATAGTTTCTTCAAGTACTTTTTTTTTAATTCTACTGCCCGCGTTACCTCTTAACGGTGGTTAAATATAAGGTTGATCAGGAATTAAATTATTATATTTTTTTGACGAAACTATATTCGACTTATATTGTCTGGATTCGACTCTTTTGTTACTGATAAAAACAAAACAGCATTAGCTGCAACATAAGAATCCTTGACAGTACCTGCAGTATATGTTCTGTAAAATTATGTAAGATCAAGTCGTCAATGTAAAAAGCTGAAGCTGTATCGTATTACAGTATTCGTGTGCATCATACACATACAAATTAACAAGCAATATCACGAGACATAAGCTGAATTGTCTGAAGGAAAATGTTTCGAGTGATACCTGTTATCCCTGGGGTGTGTAGGGAGAGAAACACAGACAGTGAGATAGATGCAAGCAACACACACTTATTATTAGACACACAATGTTTATATACGTATACTAATTAAAACTTATCCTTATACAGTACCGCCTCATTATCTAAGTTTAATATAAAACATAAGAACTTTCATCGATACTGAAACCTCACAATGGAAGACGTACTAAATAAACGAGTATATGAAAATAGCACCTAAATATACGCTAAACTTGAGTAAAATAAAAATACTGGCAAATATGAATATGTTTTATACCATAGTATCAATAATTAAAGCAAGTTTAAATATTGATAAAGTAAGTTTTAATTAGTATACGAGAGGTTAAGAAGAAGAATTACTTCATGTAGATGAATACACTTACATTGTAAATTATGAAAACTTTAGTAAATTTAACGTACTGTTTATTGTTATCGTTTCTTAAGTAAAACGTTAATTAAATAATATTTTAAAGTTTATAATAATTTAAAAAGACCCGAAAATATTTGGTAATAAAAATTCTTATTAAACATCTTTTATTTCCAAATTTAACATCTTTGGACTCGCTGCTGTATATGAATAAGAAATATTATGGGCGTAATAAAGTCTCCTCATAATTTGCAAGACTTGTTTTGTGGGCAATAAATTCTCGACGCGATCAATTTCTTATACGCCTGGGAGAATCCTATGGCATTTGGGATTGGACAAGATATAAAAGCCTTCTATGTATTGTGTCCTTCAGAATGAGCATGTTTTGTGAACGTAAATCTTGAAGATATTTTGCTGCTTATTTCTTAAGCATAACTTATTTATCACCATTTTTATTTCAGTCTATTCTAATACCAAATAGATGTATTACTAATACTAATATTAAAAACATAAGTAATTATTGAATATTCTATAAGTTTTGTATTGTTAACGCGTGAAATAGTTGAACTAAATAGTTTCAGTTTAAGTTTCGCCTTCAAAGAAATAATTAATATCTAACTTAAAAATTTGTCTAGTGTAATTAAGTCCACAAAAGCTCCTCGTTTTATCGTTTCAACATTTAATATTTTAACCTAATTTGGCAGTTAATTACGAGGTATTCTTTCACCTCTCTTCTATTTTGTGTTGAGACTTTTCAGAATATTGCGTTATCATCCCTTTGTTCTCATTTGTTTGATGTTGCTTCATATTCTTCTTGAGCTAAACATTAATTTGGTAATATTAAAGTTACTTTTGGTATTGTATTTAGTGAAATCTTAATGAGCACACCGATGTTTTTACACACATTCAAAGGCGTTGCAGACTCAAGCATATTACGCTTAAAACACACAGCGGCATGCTTGACCGTGTTTCATAAATATCTTCAAAATGGCCGAATAATTTTCCATGAAATTCTCAGCAATGTGTATTCACTTCAATGGAATTTTGAGGGTATGAAACAAGGCCCTGTTTCTTTTAATAACATTCTCTAGAGCCTATACTAAAGAACTAAAAACAGGAAGCCTTTTGATCAATCGTTTGGGTATAAAGAGCAGTTTTGTGGGTGTATCATCAAAAGATGTTATTGATTCAAAGCATTAATTATCTCCGCTCAAATTTATTTTAATATTAATTTATTTAACAGTAAATAATTTGTAAGTGTGTGAGTCTATTAAAAAGGTTAACTTAAATAAGTGAAATTGACGGTATAGGGCGTACTTTAATATGGGTTTAATACACGATATTTTACAGGGTTTCAATTACAAGTTATAGTTGTAGATTCCTAATGCATTTAGTAAGGCTTCCCGATTTCATTTCTTTTAAAGTTTATGATTTGTCGTCAATATCTCACCTGTCCCTTTCATGATGCAGTCTAATTTTGCGAGCCATGTTGTCAACACAGTTTCTTTGCTAAGTCCATCTATTTCGGGTAAAGACCTGTGAATTCACTAATATTATCAAATACAATACTTACATTTACCAACAAAATATGTCTAATTATGATGTAAGTTTAAAATTGTGTCCCACAAGAAAGTATTCTTAGACCGCATTTTTATTGCATATGCTTTTTGATGATTTGAAACATTAAATTACCATAAAAATGTTTATTTTAAATTATTTATTATGAATAATACTGGTATTTATGTACTTTGATCACAAAATGTACTCCCTAAAGATAAATAAAAAGTCAAATATGTCAAGATATTGAAACTAAATGTTTTAAAATAAGTGCTTTGATAGGAAATGTTTTAACCTGACTCTCTTCTCGATGTTGTTCCTGAACACTTCGCGGAAGTCGTGATGGGAGCAGGCCCCAGCCTTCACCATCTGCTCCACCCGCTCCGACTTGAGGAACACATCGTAGTAGGACTGAACTGCGTTTTGGAACGCTTCGTCCGCTAGAATCTGTGTCTCGCCTTTGAGGAAAGCCTAGCAAATTAAATGTAAGACATTAAAACATTTATGTGCACATTGCGCACTAAGTATTTAGAGTAATCATCAAAATAAACGACTAAAGTCCATGTTCATATTGAGTACTGAGCAATGTCGTTTTTCAAAAAGTTTATAAGCGCGATTGGTAAATTTCGATAATTTGCTGATGACGGCACTATCTTCTTATTATTAACTCTACATTGTGATTATAACTATTTTAGACGGAATAGTATTATTTGTTGTAATAAAGTTACAATTCAATGTTACATAATATACTTCGCCTCTAAACGAATACACAGTGTCTCGCTAATCCTTATCTTGTATACAATCAACTGCGCTTGTATGCTTGCTTGCATTCACTTTTCCTTTCCAACAAAAGATACCGTCGATCTTAAATTTCTTTACTTATTATTAGAGTGTATACATTTTCTATTTTTGCATTTAGAATTGTTATGTAACTTTAGCTCTTGTGTGACATCTATAGAAGCGTCTCTTTTGTTATATTTGTGTGTTACAGAAACGTCTCTTCCGTTATATTTTTTGCCATCTAAAATTATATAATAGAATAGTTATTAGAAAAAAAATATATACTAAGATTTCTTTTTTCTCCTTCCTCAATTTCTCTTCCATGCTACTTCTAGTTTATTTAGCTGGAACCTAGCTTGTATGGTATCTAGCTGGTGCGGCGTGAGCTTAGTGCATCGCCGCGTCATGTCCGTCGATTGTTTAGCCGTTAGTTTAGTTATTAGTGTTAGCTAGATTTCAGGGGATATTACCTGGAACCTCGATTGTATGGTCTCCAGCTGGTGCGGCGTGAGCTTGGTGTGTCATCACGTCATGTCCGTCGGTTGTTTAGCCGTTAGTCTGGCTGTTATTGTTAGCTAGACAGTATGTGATATTTTCTGGAACCTCACTTGTATGGTCTCCAGCTGGTGCGGCGTGAGCTTGGTGTGTCGTCGCGTCATGTCCTTCGGCTGTTAAGCCGTTAGTCTAGTTGTTAGTGTTAGCTAGATAGTATCTGATATTACCTGGAACCTCGCTTGTATGGTCTCCAGCTGGTGCGGCGTGAGCTTGGTGTATCGTCACGTCATGTCCGTCGGTTGTTTAGCCGTTAGTCTGGCTGTTAATGTGAGCTAGACAGTATGTTATATTACCTGGAACCTCGCTTGTATAGTCTCCAGCTGGTGCGGCGTGAGCTTGGTGTGTCGCCGCGTCATGTCCGTCGGTTGTTTCGCGTTGAACGGGTGCGCGATACATCGCGACACGAACACGTACAGCTGCAGACGCTTCTTCTTATCCTCCTCTAGCTTCTCGATCTTCTCCTGTTTCATTAAAATTTCGTTTAAATTCCAAAGTATCTTTTTCATCAAATATAACAATTTGTTATCTAAATAGCTAAGTTAGTTGACATTGTTGTGGGCGTCTGCAAACTACGTGAGATTTTTATGGATTTTTTGACCCCTTTACCCTTAGAGATAATTTTAAATCTTCCTTCTTCCCCTCAGTATCTTTTATTTGTCTCGATGACTCCTAACAAGGGGTGAGGGACCTCTAATCTCACGTAAGACTTCTAAAATTTTCCTCCTCGCTAAATGTCTCAAGTAATTTATGAACGCTCCATTTCTCAGTTAATTAAATGGAGGTTAGGTTATTGTATTTTGCTAACGTAATATCTTTAGCAAAATGACCAATTTAGTAAATTGCGTATTACGAAATTATAATGAGATCAAAAAGTACTATGTCGAAATTTTATGACAAAAAAAAACTAGGCCTTTGCATCCGTCGTGGATGATTTATACAGTATTTTCAGAGCGAAGTAACCACTCCTCAAATACTGTAGTGCCTGGGACAAGATTTAAATGTCCGCATGGTTGCCCAAGCACATACGACATTCTCGCAAAATAGTCGGCCTATTCCAGAGGAAAGAACTAGTCAAGACGTCTGGGACCAACTATGTGCGGGTTTCCTCACGATGTTTTCCTTCACCGTACGAGCGTCCGTATTATGTACTTGGGATCAGAAAATGTCTCATTAGTACACGCCTCCACCCGGGATCGAACCTGCACCCTCTACGAGTGCGAACCAAAGGTCTACCCATTAGGCCACGGACGCTCTTTACGATAAGTATATAAGATAAAAAACGCAATTATTGTCACTTTAAGATATTCTATTACAAATGAAATGAAATGAAAAAGTTTATTAAAACAAGTTACATAGACTCACACAAAGACATTCAAATAAAAATCTAAGGCGAGAGTTAAATAAACGGCCTTTATTTTATGTTAAGAAAAACAAAAGGCATTATTCGCAGCGGCTTATGAAAAATAGTAAGGAAAGAACCGAGGGAATTTAAGTTTGGCCGGGTCTACGAAGTTAGGCTACGAGCGTGCTACGAATTTCGTAGCGGCTACGAGGCTACGGCGCGAAGTTTTTCGTAGCGGGCTACGGCGCAAAGTTTTTCGTAGCGGGCTACGGGCTATGGCGCAAACTTTTTCGTAGCGGCTACGAGGCAAAGTTTGCTGTGAAATATTGTGTCCCTTGGCACTGTACTATTAATCTGTTGTGACAAGTTTTCTTGCATATTTTTGGAAGGTTCATATATGAAATATTATTTAGAATATTGTGTTATTGCTCGAGTATGAAGCGGTTAATTACTATTACATTTTGTAAAATAAATGTTAATTTTTTTATGTGAGCTATTTTTTTATATAATGAAGGCTATTCCAAATAAGATGAGTACTAAAAATGCAGCAGTAAAATCATAATAACATTATGTTCCTCCATTTTTCCTTGTTTGACAAAAATGCTTTTTACGAGCCTTAATTTAATAATTTTATTTGTACCTCACCTTAATAACGAAACACCGGGCCAGAATAAAGCTTAAAATGTCGCCCAGTTATTTTCATTTCGAAAATTTTCCTGGTCCATGTAATGAAATTATGAAAATTTTATTACTATATAATAATTTAAAAACAGAGTTCATGATTTTAATGTTCTCGTATAGTTTTTTTCTTTTTTTGATTATAAATAAATATCACTGACAAGTTATGTAAAAACATATTGGAATAACTGTGAAATGCGTTAAATTGTACTGTTTATATTCTTTGTTCTATTTCAAAATATCCGGAATACGAGATCGTTATTCATTAGTAATGAACTATATTTTATGATTTGAATCAGGATTGAGATTTCATATTTATTGCAGTGTTTATACTATAATTTATAGCTCTTAGATAAAAAATTTGGCCCATAAACGTGATTTTAGACATTGCAAGAGTTCGATAGAGATATAGATTCGATAGAGTTCGAGAGATAGAGCACCGGGTTTACTACCTTTACAATATTGTGGCATCGCTCATCATATAATGTAACGTGTACTTGTTGTGTATTTATGAAATATCAATTTGGTTCCGCTTTATAAAATACTAGACGTACATTTTCCCGGGACAAATAGTATCCTTTGTCCTTTCCCGGGACTCAAAGTATCTCCATACCAAATTTCAGCAAAATCGGTTCAGCGGTTTGGGCGTGAAGAGGTAACAGACAGACAAACAGACAGACAGACAGACAGACAGACAGACGGACAGACAGACACACTTTCGCATTTATAATATTAGTATGGATTTCATACCTTTATTTCAATTGGGTCAGAGTTTTAAGTGTGAAGATGTTAGCGGGCCCCTAGACGAGCAATATTACGTAATGTGCAATATTACACCGTATATATAAGACCGTCTAGGGTTGATATTGACGCGCCCGCCTTTCAATCTTAATAGCTATGTCCACACTGTGCACTTTCATCTTCAATTTTCGTCATCTTGTTTCATTCAACTTTTGTATTGGCGCATTCAATAATTGAATGTGTCAACGAACGCAACGCCAACATTGTCATTAAAGAACAAAGCGAAAGTTTTGGATACGGTCAGAGGGCATGCGTCGCGGGCATGCCTCACGTGCGCTGTTGACTGCGCACGTGAGGCATGCATGCATGCATGCTGTTAGTGAACAAAAAAAGGCACAATGTGGACATAGCTATTGTCAAATAAATGGTTCATTACTATTGTTCAACGATATTGCCCAAAATTGATTGTCTAGGGGCTCACTTACAAAAAGATACACTTTCACATTTACATCATCAGTATGGATAAAGTTGGTTTATTTTACCTGTGGATCCTGATCCTTGTCGGAGTGGCTGGTGCCGCTGGGGGAGGGGGAGGGGGCGGGCGCCTCCCCCGAGCTCGCGCTGCCCGTGGACGTCCTGCGTAAGAACGATCTACACGATCGCGGAGTTGTGAGTGATATGTACTGCGGGGGACACACACTAACCCGGAGAATAAACGCAGAAGACTTTGGTTAAGCATTTTATAGACAGTTGTATTCGTATAAATCGCGTACGGTAAAGTTTGAACTTTATACAGTTCTGATTCTGATTCTTCTTCTTTTGGCGTATGCCTCCCTGTTTCTGGGGGTCGCCAGCTCTTTTGAATAATAAATAGAACAAACTGTTAATAAAAAGTAAATTATTCTGTCAGACTTAAATATTTATACCTCATGAAGTTTTAAAGTTTAAGTATTAGAAGAGAAGGAAGTTTTAAAGAGTAATTGAAATTCATCACACATCTTTTTTCATAATTTTTCCAATTCTGAATCAAATAAATGAATTAAATAAAAATTTAAAGCGAATTGTTAATATCATGAAAAATTAAAAATGTTCTTATTGATTTTAGCGTTTATTCCTATATGTTAATTGTAGTATGCCATTTTACTGGCAATGTCCTGGTATGTTTGGTTAGTATATGTCAGTATGTATATGTAATGATGCTAATCTAGCTTATTTTATCAGTAAACAAGATATAGCCAAAGATAGTTATATTATATTCTAAAACTTGATATGAGGCTACGAGTAAACTTATTTAAATTACAAAACAAAATTTGTTACTCTAGTATTTGAAAATATATTTTACGTATAGCCATATATCAATTAAAGGTATTTTGTAGGTAAAAATATAAAATTTTTATCCAGCAGTCTACCTACTCTATAACTTCTACAATGTTCAGTGAAACGAAATGGCTATGAGTATATCGAACAGCTAAGTATCATTACAAAATTTGTACTTATAGAGGTTAAGTTCCGAAATGTAGCCCAGTATACTGGCCATTGCTTGTGACGTTTAGTATCGACGTCATACTGTTGATTCTTTCCGAAATATACGCCAGTGCATTGAAGTATATGACATTAATTGTTGTATTGTCATTAAAATACGTCACAGTTGTATTACGCAAACCAGTACAAAAAGGCGTTGGATTCAAAACGTCATGAGCACTGGCCAGTACACTGGAATACATTTCGGAACTGATTTGTTGTTTTTGAAGTCTACTAACGATAATATGTCAACTGTTCAGTGTTTGTCTTAATCGTTATATAAAAGTCTTACCGCCGTACTCGGAAACATTTAATTATGATTAACCTTCAATTTAACGAAGGGTTTGACAGATAATGTATGCGGTTTATGTCAACATGTTGAATTAATTACATTTAAGTAGTTAATGTTTCACTCTGAGTGCGGCAATTATTTACTTAGACCAATTAACATAATATTGTTTTGCCTTAATCCGATTATCTCAAGTCTGATTGCGGTGCACGCAGAATTTCGTATGTTGACTCATTAGTAAGTAAGTTGCCTCTTTCATTTGCGCGAATATGAGACAGCAGATATAGGATCTAAGGTTAACCTAATCCTTTGATGTCTTGTCCTCAAGAGCTACTCTGCTCTTAAGGCTCAAGAGCGAAAGACTTAAGCTTAATAAAGATAGGTATATTTCCCCATCATCTTCATTGCTATCGCACTTATCCTTCCAAGATTCACGTATCCACGTATCCCTACCTATTACTAAGGGTTAAATCAGACCGCAACGCGACGCGTAGATGCAACTGACTCCAGCTGTTAACGAATTCCTACGTCCTCCGCGAACAGTCATTAAAAAATTCTCTATTTACAAAGGTATTTCTTTTAATATATAATTTTACAAGTATGTTTATTATCAGTTGACATATCATACATAGACTTTATCTGCCTCAATCTCCATCAATACTTACGCGTGCTGCGGCGGCGCGAGGGCTGCTGTTTGTTCCCGCTGTCGTGTTGCCGGATGGAGCGGCGCTGACACTGGCCCGGTTGTTAGTGGACTCGCCCCTATAGTGTCATGATTACTTTTATCTTTATATTTTTATAAAATAAGGGGGCAAACGAGCAAACGGGTCACCTGATGGAAAGCAACTACCGTCGCCTATGGCCAATATGGGGACGGTGACTGAGACCTTTGCGGACGGTATAAATTTGTTTTAAATGGATGAAATTAATATTAATATCCTGGCTAAAAAAATATTTTTATTTTTTTGACATTTTACAGAATATATTTGAATTTTACAGAATATATTTGAATGTGAAAAAACTCTGTGTTTTACTTGGTGTATGACGCCTCTGAAGTCTGAATCATCATTAGAAGTTTTTTTTTTTCAGTTTTACTTATTTCTTCCAAAATTCATTACAGAAGAGAATTACATACGTATAATTTATGAAAATAAATAAATAATAAAAATAAATAAATAAAAATGTGGCCAAAGTTTTCGTCCCACAGTTGTCTTGGATCAGGATTCAGGTCACTATTGTTCATGATCTCTTGTATAAACTGACGCCTTGGTATAACTTACCCGGAAGGCCTGCGGTGGAGCCCCGTGGTATTTCCGGCTTCCCCCGCACCGAGGGCCGGCCCCCCGCCAGGCCGCCCGGAGGCACCACTGCAATGAAAAGTACATTTAGATAGTAATGGGAATTAATGCTATTTTCTATTAATTTCATTAACATGCTAATTTCGATTCGCAGCAAGCTACGTGTTATTGCTTTGCTATTTGCTAAAAACGCGAGAATTATCGGTTCGAATCGCACCGCTCGCGTCGAGTATTATTTCGCATCGAGTGAAAAATAGCAATTCATTAACTTCGTCGTCCGAGTCGTCGACTCTGTAAATAATTGTCTCTTCCCTTCCCAAGAGGTCCCATATAGGGCCCATTTAAAAAAAATCATTAATAGTTAGCACCGCGGTGCGTAACAGCGCGAACGTGTATTTTTTTATCATGATTGCTGCGCACAATAATGTTAGCAATCGTATTTTTAGCAAGTACGATTAATTTCATTATTGCTAATGGGCATTTAACAATTAATTATTATTGCTAATGCTATTTTTACCAACACTACATTTAGAACACTCCAAATGTATAGTAATATTATACAGGTGAAGAATTATCTTGTTTGAACATGCTTATCTCAATAACTACTAGACTGATTTGAGAGAAGATTTGAGAATTTATGTAATTTGGTACTGATATAGAGTAATTAGATCACGAGTAAAGCCCCAGCACGCATTTTCGAGAGAAAATGTACGGTTTTCCTTATTTACAAGGGCGGAGTTGCACGGAACGTCTAGTATATAACACAAGAAAGTCTTTAAACAATTTTTCCGTATATGTACATAGTACGTTTACGTAACTTAGGTCATGTTTGTCGTTACGTAACTATACAGTGTCAGTAGAGTTACTAAACAGGTAAAACCTAGTAATAAAAAGTTATAACCCACTAGATGACGCCCGCAACTCCGTTGCGACAAAATTCGTTTATCGCTCGGGAACTGTACATTTTTCAGGGATAAAAAGTATCCTATGTCCTTTCCCGGGAGTCAAAGTATCTCCATACCAAATTTCAGAAAAATCAGCTCAGCGGTTTGGGTGTGAAGATGTAACAGACAGACAGACAGACGGACAGACAGACAGACTTACTTTCGCATTTATAATATTACTAACCAACGCCCGCAACTCCGTTGCGCCAAAATTCGTTTATCGCGCGGGAACCGTAGATTTTTTCGGGATAAAAACTATCCTATATCCTTTCCCGGGACTTAAAGTATTTCCATGCCAAATTTCAGCAAAATCGGTTCAGCGATTTGAGCGTGAAGAGGTAACAGACAGACAAACAGACAGACAGACAGACAGACGGACGGACAGACAGACAGACACACTTTCGTATTTATAATATTAGTATATTAGTATGGAAATAAGTAAAGTATGGATATGGTATCATCACTACATATTATAAAACAAAGTCGCTTTTTCTGTCCTTATGTCCCTTTGTTCCCTTTAATCTTTAAAACTACGCAACGGATATTGATGCGGTTTTCTTTAATAGATTAAGTGATTAAAGAGGAAGGTTTAAAAATACTCATTAAAAAGTGGAGAAATACAGCTTTTTTGGGGTTTCTAATGTGATGTCGTAAATAATTACATTTTTTTCCGCTTACATTGCAAACGCAGGCTGAACCCTACGAGATTTATCAAAATAATGTACCGAGTATTGTACGCTATGAAAAGGTCTACAGAAAACTTCGCGATGGTATATGTCTATATCTTATGGATATCCCATAATAACATTTTTTGTCATTTACTTTTAACTACAAATAATGGCTAATTTTCGAAGCGATTTTAACCAATACTGAATACAATATTGATTTAATATAGATCTATATGGCCCTTTACAGCATATGATTAAATGAATATTTTCGAAGATATTACAGATTTAAAAATTGCGGGACGTAGCTTTTGCGGCAGTACCGACTACCGAGTACCGGCCATGCGGGCCACGGGTAGTATAATGAATATAAATCAAAACTACTGAATCGATTTTAATCATTTTTTCAGTGAGTGACATAGGCTATATATTTTATATCCGTGCGAAGCCGGGGCGGGTCGCCAGTATTATATAATATACTTATAAGCTGGTATACAGCTCAAGTAGATATCATCCGGGCCACAAATACGAATCCATAGATAACTCCTTAATTGAAATCGGATCAAGAGTTTAGACACTATTGAACAAACATACACAGAAAACCTGTTTTGACGTATATAATATAGTCTAAGTTTCTAGTAAAAATATAAACGATTCTCCAAACAAAAATATACTTTTGTATTTGCCATTTGTGTAAAAATTCCTACTGCAATAGTAGGAACATTTGTGCCCTCTCCTCAGGCAAATAAACTATTCATACTTTCACGCTCGCTTTATACAAACGTTTAAATTATTCTCTTTAAGAATTACAAAGGTCTGGAGTTTTGTTTTAATAAATTTTCCACGTGTAGGCTCTACACTGGAGGTTAAAGGAGGGTCGAGCCTTTCTAAAATTTTTATATATAAAGCTGTGTTTTTTATGTAAATTAACGGCGAGTCCTAGGTAGTCTAGATCCAAATTTATGATTGGAATTAAAAATAGTACACTACGCACCTAGGGCAGGAAAATAAGAAATGTCTCAGATCACATGTAATTGTGACAACAAACATGTGATCTGAGGCTTTCTTATTTTCCTTCCCATGGTGCGTATACTATTTTTCTCATCGACGGAGGCGGAAAACGGCAACATCGGTAAGCGCGGCGGGAAGAAAGTTGACGTTTTCCGCCCGGAGGTGAGAAAAAACTATTTCGTCAATGTTTTGTGCTGTATGTTCTAACGATTTTTTAAACCGACGTGAAAACCCCTTTTACGAAACCTCTTTTATTAAATTGGTTAAAACGAGGGTTTTATGTAAGTTTCTAAGTATGTAGAGTATTGACAAAAAAGTATACAAATTATTTAAACACGGCAACACACGTGATCAATAGAAAGGAAAAACAAGCAAAATTTCAGGAAAAAACTAACATTTTCAGAGAAAAACCTCAGCTTATTTTACAAGGGCTGAAGTATCTAGTAATTTACTGCCCGAGACAGCCTGCATAAATCGTCTGACAGTCCCCTTATATCTAAATACCACATAACATCCCTGGTATTATTATTATTTTTAAAAATATTAAAAAAATGTGAAAATATATATTTCGAGTATATACTCAAAGAACTGAAAGTGTTTAGTATATTTTCAAATAAACTTAGAGACATATACATACAAAGACGTAACATGGAAATAGATTAAAAGTTGAAAATTTTAAACGAAAAATAAAAAAATTCACTTAGTAATATCACTATCGAATTGCGTATGTTATGTTTTCGGTTTGAGGTTTGTTACTCGAATATTAAAACCGCATGTGTATTG
The DNA here is from genome assembly GCA_905187585.1 of Cyaniris semiargus. Lineage (NCBI taxonomy): Eukaryota > Metazoa > Arthropoda > Insecta > Lepidoptera > Lycaenidae > Cyaniris > Cyaniris semiargus. The sequence continues at coordinate 7,576,410 of LR994567.1, forward strand.
CATTTTAGCTGTGTTGAATAATACGGTAAATACATAGTCACGTTAAAACTTTATAGTATAAATGCGTAAGTTAATTAAAGTTAAAGGATTTATTGTTCAATTTTGACATTTGCTGCACGGCTGTGGATTAAAAACCATAGGCTACTTTTATCCTGAAAAAGCAGTGTTCCGATGGGATCTTATGATAAGATTTTGGCGCTTATCGATTGAAACTTAACGTCATTTATAAAATAGACGCGTAACATAGATATAAAAAAATATGCCGTTTATCATTCTCTTTTCTGAGAGTTAAGGAGAGAAAGATAGAGAAAAAGAATGTGAGAAAGAGAAAACTCCTCTTGGACCTCTTGGACATCTCTTGGAGAAAAAACCTCTTGTTCATCAACTCCCAGCGTTTAAGTAAACTACTGCACATCCTTAAATCAACCAGCTTACATAATTTGGCTCTTCAAGCCACACATCATAATATTAACGGAGAAGACACTTGGCTAGACTTAATATTAACATCGAATCCACTTCTAGTTCACTCGCATGGTCAGTATCCCGCACCCGACTTCTCGCTTCATGATCTACTCTTCCTTAGGTATATCATGAAGCCTCTTAAGAAAGAATCTAAAATAATATTCGCGCGCAGCTTCTCACGCATGGACATTAGTCAACTTAAGTCGGACGCAGCTGTAATCAACTGGGATCAACTTCTAGCCACCACCAACATTAATGATAAAGTGCAGGTCTTTAATAATTCAATTCTAGCCCTTTATGCTGTTCATGCACCAGTTAAACGAATTAAAATAAAACATTCTCCGGCACCCTGGATGTCGTCTGAGATAAAGGAGGCAATGAGACGACGTGATCGCGCTTTTCGCAAATACAGGGCCGACCGATCCGACATTAAGTGGGAAAAGTTTAAGGAGGCGAGGAATAAGTGTAATCAGATGGTGCGCAATGCTAAACGCCGACACATCTCCAGTAAAATAATTAATTATTCTTCTTCAGGTGCTAACCTTTGGAAATTTCTTGGTACCATGGGCTTCGGGAAATCGGTTCATCTGGAGTTGCCATGCACGGTTAGTCTGGATGACATTAATACCCACTTCGCTACTTCTCCTATCATGGACACACTCACTAAATCTGAAACAATATACTATTTACTCGGATTACCACGAGCAAATATAGACAATTTTCAGTTAACACCAGTTACTACAGGCGAGGTTAAAGCAGTCATTAAGTCCTTAAGTTCCAGAGCTGTGGGTTGTGATGACATTAGCCGCCAAATGATCACTCCCATCCTTGAATATCTTTTCCCAGCCATTACTCATATAATTAACTTCTCATTTGAGTCCTCCACGTTTCCTGACTTATGGCGTAAGGCTTACGTCCGGCCTTTACAGAAAGTACAAAATCCTACTCAACCCTCTCATTTCAGACCAGTTTCCATCCTCCCCTTCCTTTCCAAAGTGATCGAGGCGTGTGTTAACAAGCAGTTATCCCGGCTTGTGTTCAAATATAACTATCTCTCTACACTACAATCAGGATTCAGACCGGGACACAGTACCACTACAGCTCTTTTGAAAATTACAAATGATATAAGAACCGGTATGGAGGATTCTAAAATTACTGTCTTAGTGCTGATTGACTTTTCAAACGCCTTTAACAATGTCAATCACGACATTCTCCTAGCAATCCTCTCTCATATTATGATCTCGCCCGAAGCTCTAAAATGGTTTTGTTCTTATCTTCGGGGCCGTCAGCAGTGTGTTCGAGTAGATCAGTATTTTTCTGATTGGCGGACTCTTGAGGCTGGTGTCCCACAAGGCGGCGTCCTCCCACCCCTTTTATTTTCATTATTTATTAATTTCGTCTCCTTCGTAATTCGCAGTGCGCATCATCTATACGCTAATGACTTGCAGGTGTACGGTCAAGAAACAGTGGAGAATCTACCCAATGCTATCGATAATATAAACCGAGATCACTCCCAGTACTGGATTATTGTGACACTTGCTTCGACCTTAATTCAGATCTCCTCAACAAACTCGACCGGCTTCTCAATAATTCTATTAGATTTATTTTTGGCCTCCGTAAGTACGACCACATCTCCCCTTTTCGTACCAAGTTGCAGTGGCTGCAAATACGAGAACGACGATCGCTACGGGCATTGTGTACATCTTTTCCCTGCTCCACTCTCCCTCTGCACCTGACTATCAATCACGACAAAAATCTCCGGTCCACAAATAACATGCTCCTTCTTTGTCCACCCCATAAAACATCACTCGTCCATTCCTCCTTTCATATCCAAGTTATCCTCCTCTGGAATGCACTGCCAGTGGAAGTGAGATTGGCTAAATCAAAAAAGGTATTCAAGCGCAGAGTTCGTGAATTATTGTTTAAGTCTCAGGCAGATTAAGAACAGAATAAATGAAGTTGCTTTTAATTATTACTAAAATGCCTAAGCCCGCCTCTGTACCTTGATGTGTGCAAAAAGTATAATAAAAAAAAAATAACTCACCAGGTAGTTTGGAGGGCTGTTTCTTGTGTTCATCCTCACTGTCTTCCTCCGATGAGCTGGGGTCGATCATCTTGCTGCTTCTGTAACAAAATTCATCATCATCATCATGTAGTAATAATAACCCCCACACCGGTTTCGGTGACGGTGGCCAGTTTCATTGAAACCAGGCCAGTTACGCAGGAGTAATTTTATAGTGCCCAAATGTGCGCGCAGTACACAAGAGCCCTCTCTATTTCTTTACTCTCATAACCCAGTGGTACGGAAGACCGACACGACTGGCGAGAGAGCAGGCGCAGGACCGACTTTTTACATGCCCATCCGACGCATGGATAATCATCACTTGTTAGACAATCAGGTGATCAGCTTGCATTGTCGTAACCAAACTTGGAAGTAACATGTTTCCAACGCGGGAATCGAACCCACGACCTCCGAGCTTGACGCTCTAAGCCACTAGACCACGGAGGTCATGTAGTAACAACGGTAACGAAGGTACAGAATTTCTTGATAATTTTGACACTTTATATGAGGTTTCGTGCCTTGATTCGCCGTTTAGACTATAACAAAGGCGCTTTATCAGAAAAAAAATGTCACGGACATCCGTTTCGGTCTCAGATTATGTTCATAAAGTGTAAAGAAAGGTGATACACGTGTACCACTGTCCACTTCTTCCTTTATGTCTATTTCTATAGATATCTTGAGTCCCGATAACTACTGGACCGGAAGTATTGATTTGGGTAAAAGGCAGAACGGAAAAGGCTATTTTTACGTCTGATGATGCGTTATTAAAAACCAGTCAAGTTATTATATAAAAATCTAAATAAAGATGAAAGCATACAAATAAGTTGTATTATTAAGATACGTTATTTTTTCTGCTAGTTTTCATCCATAGATATACTTTTGCGAATATAAACAAACATACAATACGGAAGAACAAAGAACATTACTCTCTATTCTCTTGCAGTAATTTTATAAAGTGAGAGAGAGCATCACGGTGTGAATTTATCTAATGAAAAGAGGCGCTTAACCTAATTTATTTCATTTGAAAACATTTTAATTATGATTATTTATGATGTTATTTAATTGACAACATTTAACTAAGTAAGGCACGTACTATCGGATAAATTAATTCATAGGCAGGCGGCGGATCTACATTATTTCTACGGATTATATCAAGTCAATGTTAAGTCGTCGTCCGTGGGCTAGGTTTGACGTAACTTGACCAAATTAAGTAGGATCAGCACGTACGCATACCTCCTTTACCTATTTACCTAGTAATCTGTGCCTCTACATAATAATGTTTATTAATACTTCAAAGAATTTGTGAATCAAAGTCATAATTAAAATCTAAAAATAATTAAGTAGACCGCAGAATTATTTAAATATCGATTAACATTAAAACAATAATTTCATAACCACCAAACAGAATTCCACAGTTATAAATACACAAGTCCATTTTAAAAGGATAAAGCGTGGGTTTAAAGCAAACTTAGTTTGAAATGGAGAATTCTGAATCTGAAAATTGGAAGATGTTTCTCAGCTTTGAAGTAGGTACCTATATTTAAATGGAAAGGTCGGGGGTCACACGAAGACGTCACGTTTAGATCGCACTGGGAGAACTATTTTAATCGCGCATCATTAGGTAAAACCACGGGCGTATATATAGCTTTGATAAGGGGGGGGTCCCTAACGTAAAAAAGCGGCCAAGTGCGAAATGGACCCGCCCATGAAGGGTTCTGCAGCAGCAAATAGGTAACGTGTTTAGGAAATAAAAGACTTTTTTAAAATTTGAATAAAGGAATATTGTGAATAGAAAAAAAATACATGTACCTCGCCGATTAAATTCGGTGCGGTACATATATTGTCGATTGAACAAGTAAGATGGATAGTAATAGGGGGGGGGGGGGGTCCGGACCCCCAGGACTCCCCCCTTATATACGCCCATGTGTAAAACTATTTTGTTTCGTTCGAATATACCACCTGCATTAAAATATGAACGCAGCAAATAACTTTAGATATGCTTATTTGTCTAGTATATTGGAAAAGTCTCATCTAAGTATATAAATAACAATGAATTTTAAATTTTGTTAGTGTCGCTAAAACTCGAGAACGGCTGAACCAATTTGGCTCTAAATAGTCGTGGAAGTCCATGGAAGGTTTATTAAGGGCTTTCCCCTACGGAGATTACGTAATTTATCGTATTTAGAGCCTTATAAACTCATAATTCGAAAGCTACAAAGTTATAATAAAAATACAGCAATAATCTTTAGTATATCAACATTCCTTTCCCCGTTTTAAATTTTCTATTTTTGTTTATTATACTCATGATATTAGCTTCCAAAATAATACCAATTTATTAAAATTGAAGCATACTTTCAGCATCTCCCTAGTATTTACAAATTACGTTTATTTGAAACACACGACAATACATAGAAAATTTCATTAACTACATATTCCTCGCTTTAATTTTTTTTTTTGATCAATTTTGAACTAAGATAAGTTAAAAAAATTGGATTTTTGTGCGATCTCGGCAACGCGTCAAATGTATGGTCAAGGTCGTTTGCTCGGGGGATAGCCTTAAGAGGGAAGTGACAGTAAGTTCAGCGGGTCATCAAGTACCTAAATAACAAATTTTCTTTCTTATTTCCGTTTCGGCTACTTTCTATCGGCGGTGGTCACGGATGGAGTGTGGACTGAGGTGACAGATGTCAATTTTGCTAAAGTTATTTAAGACTACCCGAAGATTCACACGATATTATATTATATTTTAATTCATAAATGATTATTATTATTTGTGCTCCGATTTACGCAGAACGCACACACAGTGTTTTGAGCCTCTTGAGACCTAATCAAGAATTTGTCTGTTTTAGCTTGCTCATTTAATGTAATAAATATAATTCAAATACAAATTAACCCTTTCATATATACTTAATATTATAAATTAAAAAGTGTGTATGTCTGTCTATCTGTCTGTCTGTCTATATGTCTCTCTGTTAGATACCTCTTTACGCCCAAACCGCTGAACCGATTTTCCGAGTCTCGTGAAAGGACATAGCATACGTTTCATCCCGGAAATCATTATCATCATCTAGTACCAAATAAATTTTATTTTGCTCATAAAATGTAATAAATATATTGAAACACAAATTAACCCTTTCATTTATAAGTATGGATTACCAAAAAGGTTATGTTGCAAGCAGGAACTAGGTCATTTCAAATTGAGTTATGTTTATTTGTTAGCCATTCACACGCAAAAGAAAATGTTGCATGACGTTATAATATTTTTATAACCATTATTATACGTATAGATTAGTTATCAGATTAACTAACTATTATAATTTGTGCTTCTATTTTGCGCAATAAAAGAGTTTAAATATATAAAACATAATAAATCCGTTTAATATCAAGGTAAAACTGTTTTGCCTAATCGAAATCTACACATTTATTATTGCAAAAATCTGCTGTTAACTGTTACCTTGATCAAATGGCAGAGATTCTTTTGGATCTCAACTGGGTTCTTACTGGGGATACTGAATTTTATCAACATAATAAAAAGTTTGGCATATTTTTTTCTAGAATTGGTAGAAAGGATTAAGTAAATTTAAAAATAATCGGCTAAGTGCGAGTTGGACTCGCGCACGAAGGGTTCCGTGCCACTATAGAACAAAAATAAGAAAAATATGAGTGTTTTTGTATGGGGGCCCCCCTTAATTATTAATTTTATTTAAATTTTATTATGAATTATCAAAGTACAAATAAATCTGAGTAATTTGTATACATTTCAGGTGGCTACCTGTTGTCATTATTAATAACGAGCAAAAAATGTAAAAAAAAATCACGTTTGTTGTATGGGAGCCCCCTTTGAATATTAAATTTATTTTGTTTTTAGTATTTTTTGTTATAGCGGCAATAGAAACACATAATCTGTGAAAATTTCAACTCTCTAGCTATTACCGTTCTTGAGTTACAGCCTGGAGACAGACGAACAGAAGGACAGACGGACAGACATTGAAGTCTCAGTAATAGGGTCCCGTTTTTACCCTTTGGGTACGGAACCCTAAAAAAAACAACCTCGCACAAGTTCCGACTAAAATCGAGTTCGATACTTTTATATTTCTATTGGAAAATTTAAAAGAAAGGGGAGTTGACCGCCGGCGCCATGTAGGAGAGTAGGAGAGTAAGTAATCTACCTCTTTCTGCCGCGAGGCTAAATTATATGCCTGTCCAGCTGTTCAGCTGTTTCTTTTGCTCTTCTGGATACACTCCCTTATTGCATCCCATTTTTTTCATATCTCACTTATTGCGAAGACAAGATGAAACTCGCGAATTGTCTAAGAAAATATTACAACATAGGCCTCATATGGCAACCCTATAAAAACATCAACTTTACGAAGGCACCAACTTTACAAAATAATAAGAGTCCCTACATGTACAGAACAAAGGGTTTATTTGCAATACACAAAGGAACAATATAGTCACTTCATAGTTGGCCACTTGACACAAACGCTATTGCTATTGTTATGCAACTTATTAAACATCTACGCCCTACGGGTTAAATACATTATTATCATCCTTTTTTTGGATGTCGGTAAAGAGTTAAATTAAAAATCCATACTAATATTATAAATGCGAAATTGTGTCTAAAGGTAACAACCTTTTCACGCCCAAACCACTGAACCGATTTCGATGAAATTCGGTAAAGAGGTACATCGGGTCCCGGGAAAGGGCAAAGGATACTTTTTATCACGGAAAAATATAAGGTTCCCACGCGATAAACTAATTTCGGTGCAACAGATTTGGGGCGTCATCCAGTTTTATAATAATACTAGCTGTGCACCGCAGTGTTTCCCGCGGTTTAAGTGATATATAATAAAAGACTATGAAAAGTATCAATAATAGGGTCAAAACGGGACAATACATGGTTCTATAATGGTTTATGGTAGTGATGATGATGATGATGAATGTAATTTACATAGTAGCATATGCTTTCCGTTCTTAAAACAACGTCGAAACTCCCGAACTTGTATCTATAAAGAGTCAGGAGTTCTCTCAGCACCTTCCGAACCATGGTATACCTTGGTGCAAAATCTTGCTTGTTGGTAGCATATGCTTAGAATACTGCTCACGAAACCGAAGTCACGACATGTTTCCATATAAATTTTGAGGAGCTCCCTCAATTACTTATGGATCCCTTCATCAGGTCACCACTTTTATGTATAGTGTACCAAATTGGGATGATAACCTATACATCAAAAGAAAAATTTTGAAAATCGGTTCACAAACGAGTAATCGTTGAACATAAAAAAACGAAAATAACACCTTCTTCATTTTGAAAGTCGGTTAAAATTGTAGCCTATGTGTTATTCTGATGTATAAGCTATATTATTGTAAAGTTTCATTAAAATCCGTTCAGTAGTTTTTGCGTGAAAGAGTAACAAACATCCATACATCCATACATACATACATACATCCAAACTTTCGCCTTTATAATATTAGTAGGATTAGTAGGATAACTTATGCTTTGCACAAGGAAACTGATTGTGAAATCAACAATTCATATTCAATATCCATAATTTATAGTGTCTGTCTCTCTATCTGTAACCTAACCCAAAACCTCTTCACGTCAATTGTGGAAAAGCCATGCATTGGCACGAATGAGTCAGCTGGCTTAGACCGGAACAATCGCGGCCTGAGACAAGGTATACTATAAGGCTTATTAAGGCCCGTATAAATAGTCAGTACTTAAGATGCGACCCGGTCTCAAGACGCGGTTCGGCTCTGTGATTGGTCCAAATTTTGAGAACCAACCAATCACAGAGCCTGAACCCTGTCTTGAGACCGAGATGCATCTTGAGTACTGACTATTTATACGGGCCTTAGTGTACCTATGGGTGAGTCACTATAAGTTAGTGAGTTAACTGAAGATCTAAGGGCCAGTAACGTAATTTGCAGCACTAGGGGAGTTACACGTGTAACTCTTCTAATCCCAGTATGAGTATGTGTATATGTCCATGTAATCTGTGTCGCTTACGAGCAGGTGATCCGTCTGCTCCATTTCTAGTTTATTTTTAAAAATAACGTTTAAAAACTATATAGAGACAAACAAAAATTAAGAAAAAACCCAAAAGCCATATTTACAATTGTAACAATTCTTGGAAAACTAGGATTAAAAAAAACTTGAAAGGTGTCAAGGGACACCCGGATGGAACGAAGTTATAAAAAAAACGCCATCTAGTTGACGCCCAGGAATACTAACAACGACACTTTTGTGAAGTTTTGTGGAATTGTAATAAAATTTATTTAAACGTCCGGTAGATGTCACTGTTTATTCTCAAAAACGCCATCTAGTTGACGCCCATGAATATTATCAACACCCTCTGCCCCTACTATGCGGGTACTAATAAAAAAGTGTCGGTACAACTTTTTTCGTCTAGCCCCCTTTCGCAACGCGCGATAAGGAATAATAATAATAATAATAATAAACTCTTTATTTGCACTTCAAAAAAGAAAAATACAAAATAAAAAGAAACATTGTTAGGAAGAACGCAAATTGGCGGTCTTACCGCTTTGAGCGGTCTCTTCCAGACAACCATAAAAAAGGAAATTAAAAAAAAAACAAAAGGATTATTATAAACAACTTAAAACTAACAATATATTCTTAAACAAAGTTTTTACATAAATAACACAAATGAAATATATAAAATAATCTATACATACATTAAACGTTTAACACAGATAAAAAAAAGAGAATATACAAAATTAAAACATACTTAAATATAATAATATAATATATATATATCCACTAAAATACATTTACATTGAAAGAGCTTGGTCTAAGAAATAATCTTTTAATCGTTTTTTGAAGATATTGATAGATTCAGAATTTTGGATAGATTCGGGTAATGAGTTCCATAGTCGGATAGACGAAACAGTAAAAGAAGAGTCATAGAATGAAGTTTTATGGAAAGGAAAGGCAAGAATGCGTTTGTTAGCTGAACGTAGGGTAGGATTACTATGGCCAAGGAAACTAAATTTATCTTTAAGATAGTCAGGAGTAGTAGGATTGAAAAGAATATTGTAGAGTAGATGAAGAATATGAGAATGACGGCGTAATTTAATCGGAAGCCACTTGAGCTTAGATCGATGTTCTGAGACATGATCAAATTTACGGAGGCCAAACACGAACCGGATACATAAATTTTGCAGACGTTGGAGGGAAGAGAGAAGGAGTTCGTTAAGGTCGCTGTAACAAACATCAACGTAATCAAGGATCGGAAAGAGTAGAAATTGGGCTAGAGTGATTTTAGTCTCGACAGGAAGAAAATTACTCAAACGTCTGAGGGAAGCAGAGGCGGCAGATATTTTTTTGCGAACTTCTTGGACTTGAACATTCCAGGACAGAGTGCGGTCAAAATAGACCCCAAGGTTACGCACTGATGAACTATAGGGAATAATCGGCCTATTGAGTGTAATATTTGGTAAGTTGTTCCAGTCAACTTTGGCTATCAATTGTCTTCTACCAATAATTATACATTGAGTCTTATTAGGGTTAAGGTCTAAGCCATAGGCCTTGCTCCACTTCAATATTTTTTCTAAATCGGCATTAACTAAAGCAATTCCATGGAATTGCTTCCTTTGCTGGCTCATGAGCCAAACTTGTCTATAAATCTGTAGATCATCAGCATACATAATATGATAAGAAGAGGAGATGTGACGGGAAACAGAGTTAATAAAAATGGAAAATAAGAGAGGAGAAAGCACGCTGCCTTGAGGTACACCAGCAAAAATGTTACGCCAGGAGGAGAATATGTTATCAAATTTAACACGTTGCCGGCATCTTCGAAGGAAACTGCGAAACCAGTCAATTACGATAGGGGATAAATTAAGAGTGCAGAGAAGAAGAAGCAAAATATCATGATCTACAGAGTTAAAGGCATTACTAAAATCTAAGAGAGTGAGGATAGTTAGGTATTGCTAATCCATACCAAGGCGAATGTCGTCAGCAATTTTCACTAGGGCTGTTGAAGTGCTATGACCGAAACGAAAGCCAGATTGATGAGGATCTAATAAAATTTTTGAAAGAAAAGGGAGGATACAGATAGGACGATAATCGGAGAAACAATTGGGGCTGGCTTTCTTGGGAAGAGGGATAATATAAGCATCCTTCCAAGACGAAGGAAAAGCAGCAGTAGTAAGGGAAAAATTAAGGATATGAACAAGAATTGGGGCTAAAATGTCCAGAAGTGGAATTATCATATTTCGGCCAATGCAGTCAGTGCCAACATCCCTAGAGGAAACTGCCATGACAGCCTTCTTGACCTCTAAAACGGACAGCTCCCTAAAAGTAAATGGAGCATGATCGGGGGCAGGTAAGTAAGAAAGAGCGTGAATGGTCTGAGCTTTTATGTTAGGATCGAAAGCATGCGTGGAACTGGCAAAATGGGAATTTATGTCTTCTAAGTTCAAATCTACAGGATCGGAGGATTTTGAGTCTTTGCCAATACCAAGTGACTTTAGGAATTTTCATGTTGTAGCCTGATCAGCATTTTCAACCGAAGATTGTATGTAGTGCATTTGCGCATCCCTACACGCGGTGTTGCATCGATTTCGGAGCTTATTGTATTTTAATTTGCCAGAATCAGAATGCGTTTTTTTCAACTTCGCTTTAGCTCGATTCTTTTTATTGATAAGTGTTTTAATTTCGTCACTCAGCCAGGGAGCAGGCATGTGCTTAAGCTTTACGGGGCGCAAAGGAGCATGCTTGTCGAAGAGGTCTAATATTATACGGTTAAAACTGTCTACCTTATCATCAATATTTTGTGCTTTCGAAATCTCTGACCAGTCTACAGTCTTCGCATCTTCGCGAAGAAGATTCAAGTCCATATCTTTCATCGCTAGTTGCATAATAATTTTGGGTTTGGATTTGGCTGCTCGCCACTTGTAGGAAAGGAACTTCCTACAAGTGGCGAGGAACTTCGTTTCAAAAATTTTTCAAAAGAAAACGTATCTAATGTACATGTTATGTAATACGAAGGAAATACCTGTATGTTATGATTTCACATAACATAAGCCGCTTACCCTTAGGACCTTGAGACTGAGGGCAGGGCTAAAATTATAAATAGAAAGGGCAGATGTATGTCTATATCTGTGTATATTTATATGTTCAACATTGTACCTATTTTAAAGCTTAGCAGAAACCTTTCGAAGACAACAACACTTTTTTGATACAAAATTATACTCATCGTAAACGTGAAAGTAAAGTTAAACACTCGGGGACTGCCGCGTTAAAGCTATTGCAGTTAGCAGCTAGTCTACACGCATACGTCTGGTCGCACGCACACAAACACCATGCCGAAGTCTGCCAAACTGAAACGACGTGAGACGAGTGTTAGGTTTTTTCGTTACGGAATATATTAATTCGGTCGCCGCGCTCAAAGCCCGCGATAAAAGCTATGCAATAGCTTACAAAAACAGCTTAGTGAAAATAGAATGTTGTTCTATTACTGTCACCAAAGAATCAACAATTAGACTGGATTTATATGCATCTGCCCGATCGCGCGGTTTAGCAGCTACACTGCGTAATTACATGCAAAATAAATGCAAATGTATGTAAATGACAGCGCACCGTGCCGCTATTTAAATCGTTAGTCGTTACCTATAATTTGCTTATGAGTTATGATCTCGCTATGTAGCGGCCAAAGCCCAAACTGCTCTGTCACGTTATTTACGTACCAAAGGAATTGACATAAAAAACTTTCAACTATACAAAACAAAGTAATGAAATCTATGCAAAGTACCACCAACGTCAAAATTAAATGTCTTTGGGCTATTGCTTGAGAATTAAAACTTTTCGAACCAAGGGGCCATTTGACCATACTTATTGCCACAATAGGCAATGTTACTCTTTAAAAGTCATCCTCACGCTTGCAAACTTCTAAACATCCTACTTCCTACTAATATTATAAAGGCGAAAGTTAGAATGTATGTATGGATGTATGGATGTTTGTTACTCTTTCACGCAAAAACTACAGAACGGATTTTAATGAAACTTTACAATAATATAGCTTATACATCAGAATAACACATAGGCTACAATTTTAACTGACTTTCAAAATGGAGGAGGTGTTATGGTCGTTTTTTTATGTTCATCGATTACTCCGCCGTTTGTGAACCGATTTTCAAAATTTTTCTTTTGGTGTATAGGTTATCATCCCAATTTGGTACCATATTCATAAAAGTGGTGGTGAAGGAATCCATAAGAAATCGAGGGAACTCCTCAAAATTTATATGGAAACATGTGGTGACTTCGGTTTCGTGAGCAGTATTCTAATTTCTAAGCATATGCTACCAACAAGAAAGATTTTGCACCAAGGTATACCATGGTTCGGAAGGTGCTGAGAGAACTCCTGACTCTTTATAGATACAAGTTTGGGAGTTTCGACGTTGTTTTAAGAACGGAAAGCATATGCTACTATGCAAATTACATTCATCATCATCATCATCACTACCGTAAACCATTATAGAACCATGTATCGTCCCGTTTTGACCCTATTATTGGTACTTTTCATAGTCTTTTATTATATATCACTTAAACCGCGGGTAACACCGCGGGGCACAGCGAGTAAAACAATATTTTTAAAACAATGCGCGTACTAAACAACGCTACTCTGTGCAGTTCTATAACAGCGATCTCCAGTCGACCTTGGCCGAACAACCCTCTACTAATTACTTCACTAATGGAAGCACGCGCTGAAATCGTTAATTAAAAACCTATATTTTAATAACACTGTCAAGGCCCGAGTGAAAAATTCGTTCATTTAGTTTAGTGATTTTCCGTCAGAAGTCATTCATCAGTAGAATGTTAATATTGAATAATGATCTCTTAGGCCGCGTTCGTATTGCTATATTGTTTAATATTACTAGATGACCCGGTGAACTTTTCAACACTAAAATTAGCCAAAACGGTTCAGCCGTACTCGAGTTTTTAATTTTTAATTTTAATTTTTAGGGTTCCGTACCCAAAGGGTAAAAACGGGGCCCTATTCATGAGACTTCGATGTCTGTCTGTCCGTCTGTCTGTCTCCAGGCTGTATCTCAAGAACCGCTATAGCTAGAGTTCTGAAATTTTCACAGATTGTGTATTTCCGGTGCCGCTATAACAACAAATATTAAAATCAAAATAAAATTAATATTCAAGGGGGGCTCCCATACAACAAACGTGATTTTTTTGTCATTTTTGCTCGTAATTAATAATGGCAACAGCTAGACGCTTTAAATTTTCACAAAATCCTTAATTATATTTGTTATTTAATTATTAATAATAAAATTTGAATAAAATAAATATTTAAGGGGGGCTCCCATACAAAAAACACATTTTTTTGCATACTTTCTGATTTCTCTCTGTAACGGTACGGAACCCTTCGTGAGCGATCCCGACTCGCACTTGGCCGATTTTTATTTAATTTATCTAGCGACCGCTGCAGTCAAGTCTCAAATTATCAGAATAATCTCTTACTATATTAAGTATTTTATACATTTATACATATAAACCCTCCTCTTGAATTACTTTATCTATTAAAAAAGTCTCATCAAAATCTGGTGCACAGTTTTAAAGTCACAGGGATAGACGACAAGAAACAAGTTACACTATATAAACTTCAAACGGCGAATCGAGGCATAAAACTTTATAATGCAAAATGTTAATTTTTATATTATGAAACACTGTGTGTCGTTATCTATTTTCATTTGGAAAACAGTTAAAAAATGTACAAAATATCCGAAAAATGAAAATCTACGACTGCAATAATTGAAGACATGAGTGGGTGAAGTGGGTAACTAACATTTTACAACATTAGAGCAATTACTCATTTTTTTCCTTATAATTTAAACAAACCTTGAAACTTACCTTCTTCAGCATCTAGCTCATGAATTAAAATTATTTCCCGGTCCTAAAGCATCCATTTATGCAAAATAAATTCAGTTGCAGTTAGTTTGCAGTCAGTTTTCAAATTGTTAGTCCCTTCATGTCGTCAATTATATTTTCAGTGCAAAATGCAAATTATATTATTAAAATAAAAAATATCACCTTCTACAAAAAAAATATTCACAATACATTTTCTACAACAGAAAGAAAACCTCTAAGAAAATGCGTTTGAAAAGAGCACTTTAATTAGAAAACAAAAACGAATTAACTAAACCAAATAAACCGTAAATTCCCAGAATAAATTAAGGGGAAATGGGAAAAACCAAAATATTATCCATTAGGCGATTAGTATGAGAGTTTCCCTCTTCCGTAGTTCTTGCGTGGACAATTAAATATTGTAATAGGAAAAACTAAGTGGTAATTAAATTAAACACCTCTGTGCTCCAGGGGTTTAGAGCGTGGCTCTTGACTCGTAGGTCGTGGGTTCGATACCCGCGTTGAAAACAAATTATTTCCAAGTAGGTATGGTTAGGGCAATGCAGGCTTGGCCATGTAAAGTCGGTCCAGCGCCTGATCCGTCCCACTATGAGAGTAAAGGCTTCCTTTACTCTTGAGAGAGTACTCTTGTGTAATGCGCACACAATTGGGCTCTATAAAATTACTCCTGCGTAACTGGCCTAGTTTCAATTAAAAACTAGTCACCTTCACCGAAACCGATGCGGGATTTAACTAAAAATAAAATTAAGTGTTATCCTGTAGTCTCTTAAGTTCATGTGCAGATATAGAGTACAAAATTGAACGAGATCTCTAGAATACTCTAGATCAGGGGTCACCAATTAGTTTCGCTCGGGGTCCATTTTAAGAAATGAAAAATATTTATTAAAACAAAAGTAATTACGGAAATTACAAATGTATATTTTATTTACATATCAATGAGAAAAGTGTCAATTTTTGTTGCTTGTTTGGAGTGAAATTGGTGCAAGCTATTGACATATCCTGGAAATCTTCATCAGTTAGTCGAGACCGAAATTGATTTTTAACGAAGTTCATCTTCGAACATGCGTGGTCCGCAAACAATGGGCGCGCGGCGCGGCGGTTCGGATGCGGACCGCGGTCCGCTATTTGGTAACCCCTGCTCTAGATGTACAATAGTGTATGTGAATAAATCTTAGTACAAGGTAAAAACAATAATAACATCCTTATAACATGAACTTAAAAGTATTAAATAATGTTTCCTATCTAAGAGTGCCTTTTTCCGAATTCGGCTAAACCTCAACTATTTCTGTACTCAATCTTCATCATTTTGAAGTCGGTACCAGATATAGCTGAATCTTCAGTTCTCTGACAGAATAGGTATTTGAAACTTTTGAAACTTTTGAAACTGGCACCGACTTCAAAATTATGAAGATTGAGTACAGAAATAGTTGAGGTTTAGCCGAATTTGGAAAAAGGCACTATTAGATAGGTAACATTATTTAATAGTTTTTAGTTCATATTATAAAGATGTTATTATTGTTTTTACCTTGGAAGTCGGTTTTAATTTTTTGTTAAAAATAATAATTTCACTCTTTTTAGTTACCTAGTAAACCATCGCGTATATTCTACGTATCTTATTACAATTTGTTAAGAGTCACACTCAATGCGATTGTGTTTCTTATTCCTATTACGATGTAGATTGTTTTCCAATGTAAATATTTTCATACTAAGGGTTCAATTTATTACCTCGATCGTGGGAATCGCAGACACAATAGATTTTTAATTGTTATGCGGCAGCCGGGTGCCGCTTGGGGATTAATTGGTTAATTAAAGTTAAACTAGTGTAGTACCTATCGAAGTAACATTCTTCTCTTTTTTCTTTCGAATCTCAAAAGTAATGTCAAATGTGTGCCTTACGCTCTGGAGTTAAGGTTGACTTTGTTATGTTCAATTTTGTGGTACATAAGTCGCTTAGAACTTGAATCATTTATTTTGAAACAACATTATATTTTTATTAAAATCGCTATAAAAGTACCAATTATTATAAGGACATAACGTGATGATATAATTATTAATAATTATGGTGTTGTGGGGGCATATTGTATCCATATACAACCATGTACCATGTGACATTGGTGACCCTGACGTGGTAATGGTGATGATGATGAATGTAATTTGCATAGTAGCATATGCTTTCAGTTCTTAAAACAGCGCCTAAGCCCCCAAACTTGTATTTATAAGGAATCCGGAGTTCTCTTAGTATCTTTGGAACCATAGTATACCTTGGTGAAAAATCTTGCGATTTGGTAGCATATGCTTAGGATACTTCTCATAAAACCAAAATCACCATATATTTCCATATAAATTTTGAGGAGTTCCCTCGATTACTCATGGATCCCATCATCAGATCACCACTTTTGTGAAAATGGGACCAAATTGGAGGGAAACCTAATAGAACAAAACAAAAATTTTGAAAATCGTTTCACAAACGGCGGAGTAATCGTTGACATACAAAAAAAATATATATCCACAGCCGAACATATAACCTCCTCCTTTTTGGAAGTCGGTTAATGAATAAATTGTTTTTACGCCTCATTTCTGTAATTGCTTGGGTTATTGAATACTGCCAAAAGTATTTTAGCCTAAGACTGATTTTAGTCTCACGCTTACCGCTCGCTGACCGTCGGCGCTGACACCGAAATGTATGAAATATCAGCGCAGACCGCTACGCGTTATTCAAAAACGCTTCCCACAATTTCATACATCTCGGGCCATCAGCGCCGACGGTCAGCGTGCGAAAGGGGAACTATGTATCATTTAGTATCATTTAGTATGAAACCACCTTTCTAACAAAAAATATTTACATAGCGAATAACATGTAAAGAAATCACACGACAGACAAAGATATAAAGCACTTTGAATAAGTCACGACTCACGCACTGTATAAATCCATACTAATATTATAAATACGAAAGTGTGTCTGTCTATCTGTTAACTCTTCACGCTTTAAACCACTAAACCGATTTTGGTGGGTATGGAGACAGGATGGTTTTTTATTACGGAAAAATGTACGGTTTCCGCACTATAAACGAATTTCGGCACAACGGAGTTGCAGGCATCATCTAGTATTATTATGATTTATGAGTATGAGGGTAAGAGATTATAAGGCTGCCTTCACATTAAGTCGCTAGTAGTGCGGCAGCAGTGCGACTTCTATACTAAAGAGAGTCGCGCGGCAGCGGACTCTCTTTAGGGTCAATTTATAATAGAAGCGCATCGAAGCGTCAAATTCGCGACAAGTCGAACGAATGCGCGCGAATTCGCCAGAATGCCTACAGTGAGGACGCGTAGATTCGCTCATAGGCGCATGGTTGCGCGAGAATGCGCGCGCACCAAAAAACGCGCGCCTTTTTAAATTCTCAGAAGTAATTTGTGCGTTAGGCTCTGGAGTAAAGGTTGAATTTTCTATGTTCAGTTTTTGGGAATTCGCTTTGATGCGCTTCCACTCTGCGCTAGTATAAATTAACCCTTAGTGTAGAAGTCGCTCTGCTGCCGCACTGCAGCTGGCGACTTAATGTGAAGGCAGCCTAAAGTTACTTGTTTTAAAACTTACTTGGCAAACTATTGTGAATTGGCTCTAAAAATTCAATTTTATTTGGACTTAACATGTTTACCTATCTAATTCTATACTAATCTATACTTAATCTATATACTTATGTTCTATCTTAATATTATAAAGCGGAAGAGTTTGTTAGTTTGTTTGTTTGAACGCGCTAATCTCAAGAACTACTGGTCCGATTTGAAAAATTCTTTCAGTGTTAGATAGTCCATTTATCGAGGAAGGCTATAGGCTATATTTTATCACGCTAAGACTAATAGGAGCGAAGAAATAGAGGAAAATGTGGAAAAAACGTGGGAAATTATTTGAAAGGGCTTATCTCACGAACTACTGGAGCAATTTTTCTGTTATTTGGCACAGATAAGAAGTAGACCACGTGAAGGATCATATGCTATTTTTTGTGGACTAATTTGTCTGTGAAATATCTAATTTACGCGGGCGAATCCGCGCGGAACGTCTAGTATTATTATAAAGCTGAAGAGTTTGTTTGTTTGTTTGAACGCGATAATCTCAAGAACTACTGGACCGATTTCAAAAATTATTTCACCAATGTATAGCCAAGATGTCCCTGAGTGCTATAGGCTATATATGTACCACGGGCGGAGCCGGGGCGGATACCTAGTTTATTACAATGAAACCCATATTACACAACCATGGTATACCTTACTGATACTGCGGTACATTTTACCCCACACACAACCCGTCCGATGTGTAGACAGATTAATTAACCCTACAAGAGGACTTGTAATGGAGAGCCCCTTAGTGCTTGAGCTTACATGATCTACAGAGATCTAGTCATGTAAAGATCTATAGTCTACTTGCGATATGACAGTGTAAGAATCAGTTTATATTTTAACATGATGCGTCGATGCATTTTTAGATGAACTGAACTTTATTAGCTACAGAAGAAGATACATTTTGCAAATTTTCATAATTTTTTATATTTTTTGTTGTTATTATTTCTTTTGTTTATTATTTTTATAAAATTTATTATTATTATTTTTATAAAATTGGGGCCGTCTATGGGCTGCTATATTATTATTAATATAAATTGAAGACATATGCAATGTTTTCACGCTAGAAGCAGCACCAGCACAGACAGCAAATAAAAAGTTTTGTTCGAGTTTAGACAACGTTTCTGTCAATAATCTGATATGACGTGTGCAACATGTCGGCAGATGTCGGGTTTTAATCTGATTGTTTACTGTATGTGCTAGTAGCGACCTCTACTCCTTTGCTACCTGCGATGATGCGTATCTTGTACCAAATTTGAATGACTTATTTAAAAATGCATCGCAACGCCTCGTGACGTTGCAATGTAAATTGACCCAAAATGGCAATAAATTACGAACCGTTCAATCTAAGTGGCCTGTTTGCAGTCAAAAGCGTATCGTGAATGATTAAAACGTAGTCATTTAATATGCGAATACGTTTTATTTGGAGAACGTGGAGTGCATTCCAAATGGACGGCTTGGCTGAATATTGATACAAGGAAATGTGCACATACCTACGACTTTATTAGTCTTTAATAAAGTGAATTATATCGTAGCTATCGTAACTAATAGATTATTAAGAAATAAGCCATTAGTTTTTTTTTTTTATTATAAGCGAAGTGCATAATATATATACGTGCAATATATATATATATATATATATATATATATATATATATATATATATATATATATATATATATATATATATATATATATATATATATATATATATATATATATATATGTATATATATATATATATATATATATATATATATATAAATATATATATTTTGTCGTTTTAGTATAGTATTAGTTTTACTTTTAACGAGCATATATTATTGTATATTTTATTGTAATCATACTCGTGCACGTCCTATCTGCTGTTTTAATCCTATCTCTCTCCGTAGGGCTGCTGGAAGAGATTTCTTTTAGAAATAAGCAGATCCTTTGTGTCGTCTTTCTGTGTAAACTGTTATATTGTTATATTTCCTGTGCACAATAAATTATAAATAAAAAAATAATAAAATAAAATCTGCTAGAACGGACCCAACCAAGACCTAAGCTAAATCATTTTAACAATATACAGAACATGGTGTTTCAAAAAATTTCAAACTCTGTATAAAATATAAATAATAACAAAAGGAAATAATTAATAGTTTGAAAAACTAAAAAACACGCTTGTAGCACGCACTAAGCCAATCCGCCATCTTGGGTGTCCGCCATGTTGGATTTAAGTCACGTGACTATTTTTTCGTATTCCTGACAGCAAACCCTTTCATTTGATACCCATATCATGGGGTTACATTTCAAATAGCCTGTCCGCCATCTTAGGGAGGCCACCATATTGGATTTGTAATGACGTTTCTTAGCTAGTCATGTATTGTCATCAGAACTCAGATCAAAATTTCATTCTAATCGTAGACCGGGAAGTGGTTAAAATTAAGATTCCAAAATTTTCTTACATACCGTCGGTGGCCAAATTATTATACCTACTCACTTGAAGAAAAAACAATTTTTGTGTCTATTAAGGTAACATTGTTATCTTCAAAAAAAATTTTATAATTTTTTTAGCCTTATGGTAAGGTGAAGAATCCTGCATAAATATACAGGTGCCGTCTGGCTACTATATTCAGCCATCTGGGGATGGAGATGAGTTTGTAAAAACTCGCAGGTATTGGTCTTGACGCATGGTTCCTTCAACCAAATGTAGTCGACCATTCCCCTTTGGGCTAATCTCGCCCCATGTCGTAACCGACGAAGGAGGTTTGACTTGTTCAACAACACAGCTTTTATCAAAATTTTCATGTCGCCTGCGGCCAACAAACTGACAATTGTCCTGGAGGATCTGAATCAATTGGGTCATAACAAGGTATATCGCCTTTAACTTTATAATTAAAAAAAAAAACTTACTTTCCACCTTCCAGTATTAGTTTAGCACGCATCGTCTGGGTAAACTTTGGTTATTCAAAGGACGGCAACAACAGAAGCAATGCGAATCTACGTAAAAATCTCACACTGAGTATAATAATTTGGCCACCCCCAGTACATGGTCACAACTCACAAGTGAAGCTAATAAAATCGTGTAAGAATTCCAAGAATCGAAGAAAGATAATAAATTTTCCATGGAAGTTAAGACTAATGTAGTATATTAAGAAGCACTTGAGACGATTAACACGAGGGCAACTCAGTCTAATGGGATTAGTGAAGCAAACAGCTACGTGTGTAGAGCCTTTATCAGATAGATACGTAGAGAGTAGAGACAGAAATAGATTTCATAATAGTAATAGCTCACACACATTGGTGCGCTTAGCCCATTTAAAATCATAGACAAAGCACTGACTGAAATTAAAGAAGTTCTTCAAATAGGTATAGGGCACAGACATAGATCAAGATAGATACCGCATGTCGCTCCTTTTGTATGAAAACGAGCGTGTCATTTTTTCCTACCACTGTGACGTACCGATGATAAGAAACGTGTCCATTATCAAGGCCAACGTTTCTATTTGAATTTCTACAGCTCAATACGGCACTTTTAGGCATTTAGGCATTTTTAAAATTCTGATTCACGTGCGTTTCCGATAGCAGACTAAAGAACATACTTTCGAAAGACGAGCATTGCTCGTCGTTTGGGAACGCGATATGGCACGCGAAGTACATACACATGCGGTATCTATCTTGATCTATGTCTGTGGTATAAGGTATAAGTTTACAAAATATATTTGTCCTAAGCCTAGTGGCTCGGGACAAAAACTGGTTTTTACAATATCCCAGGGTATCATTCTACTTTTTCAGAGTCTAAGCCATATTATCATGACCAATGCGATCTTGTGTAAAAATAGCAATGTATTTTCAATGTTCTCTACATTTTTTTCACCACTGAAAAAATAGCCAAAAACTAATAAATCCATCCATCCATCCATCCATCTATATTTGACATTTCAGCTGCAATGTCCATCAGAATGGGACAGAGAATTGTTTTCAAAAGAAAACAAACAGATAAAGAAAGCATTGGGAATATGTACAAAATTCTCGAATCGGCACAGAAAAAATAAAGTACTTACACGCCTTGCGACTAAATATTTATACAAAAAGACAGACGTAATATCGTCTGTTTTTTATCCAAAGTAAGTAATTCGTATGCTTGTCTATGTCAAATATTGTGCGCGAGCTGCCAACATTGAAACAATTTCGCGTCGCTCATTATCTTCGCCTATCACTTGTATCCGTTACTCTTGTTTTATTTGGATTTTTTCATGTAAAATAATTGGATAATCTTTAACAGACATCCACATTATATAGTTACTAGATGACACCCGCCGTTGCGCCAAAATTCGTTTATCGCGCGGGAAACGTACATTTTTTCGGGGATAAAATGTGTGCTTTCCCGGGACTCAAAGTAACTCCATACCAAATTTCAGAAAAATCGGTTCAGCGGTTTGGCTTCACGCAGGTAACAGACAGACAGACACCCTATCACATTTATAATATTAGTATGGATTTTTTCATGTAAAACATTCAAAATTAATAAATTTTAATAATCTTTACCAGACATCCATACTATACAAGTTGTAATAAAACTAAGTGACAATACTTTGGGATGTGCATGTGTTTCTTTTACATATAGAGTTCATTGTCATTACCATTTATCACCATATTCACTACATTTCATCTCGTCTAATTTTTGTCGCATACGCACGCCTTACTTCACCTGTCATTAGAACTCATTTCATCTGTAAACAAATTTTATGTACAAATTTAAAATGTCACAAATGCTGTTCTGTTGGTGAGTCTATAAAATAAATAAATAAATTGTAAAAGTAGCAGCGCTGAATGAGCAATTTTTTTTGTGATTTTTATGGGCAAGCACCCCAGCGTCATGAATTTTCTTACACAAAAGTAAAAAAAAAGTTGCTCTTTCAGCGCTGCTACTTCCACAATGAACTCTATGTCAACTCTATACAAGGGATACATTCACATCCTAAAGTATTTATCACTTAGTTTTGTTACATCCCTGAGTAGCGTTATACTGCCGCACTGAGACACGAATAAGAGTTACTCACTCGTAACTGTGATGTTTATTTTGACATAAGCCTCATACAATATCTGTCAAACTCTTCATTTTATTACAGTTAAGTAATTAATATTCTCTCTCTCTCTCTCTCTCTGAGTGCGGCAGATAGAGTTACTTCCGCTGTCTGTTCGACCTTTGCAACTTTAACGGATTTTAACGCAAAGTAGTTGAATTGTTCAAAAAAAATTGCTGGTAAAAAAATATTCCAAATACGACGTTTTTTTAATTTATTTCCCTGTATACATAAGTACCTACTCTACTTTTAAAGGAACAGGAAATAGCAAATAGGCCCCCTCTTCGGCCTTTAGAAGGCCTAAGGTCCGTCATCCTTATTCTTTGACCGCTTACGGTCTGGGAATCTAACAGCCTATTTTCTGCTCTATTTCACAAAAAAGAAAACAAGACATCTAAAGAAAACCATTATCTTTTTCAATCTACGCTACGAAAATTATAGGTACCGACTAGGCAATCTTTTGTATAACTTAGTTTAATCTTGATATATATTTTTAAAAATTAAAAGGTTGACTTAATTCTTTACATTTTTATGTTATTAAAACGGTTTAAGAGGCCGGTCTAGACCTGAAGTACATACTAATATTATAAATAAGAAAATGTGTCTGTCTGTCTGATACCTCTTCACGACCGAACCGCTGAACCGATTTAGCTGAAATTTGGTATGGAGATATACGGATACTTGTTATCCCGGAAAAATGTACGGTTCCCGCGCGATAAACGAATTTGGCGCAATGGAGTTGCGGGCGTCATCTTATAACTTATAAATAGTTCCGAAGTTTATGCACTGCCCAAGAACACTACTCCTTTCCATTTTAGTAAGACGGATGACCGACACAACTGGCGAGAGATCAGGCGCAAGACCGACTTTTCTATGCTCATCCGACGCATGGATAATTCTTGTCTGACAATCAGGTAATCAGCCTGCTTATCTTAACTAGACTTGAAAAAAGCACTCGTTATTAACGCGGATATAGAACCCACGACCTCCGAGTAGTAAACCAACAGCAATTAAAATACTGGTTAAAATTTTAACCAGTGGTCTCTATTTAACTTTAGAAACAATAAACTTTATTTTTATCAAAAAGGGTATTTAAAAATCAACAGAACATATAACCTCCTCCTTTTTGGAAGTCGGTTAAAAATAAAAACATGTTACATAAGCCAAACAAGATGCAGTGTCAAGTAATTTAAAAGTTTTTAAAACACACTTCATTACCACTAGAGTAAATCAGAGTATCTATGTTACATTACTTCACTTTCAATTATATTATATCTTTTGAAGAACCTTTATATTTCTAGAAGTAATAAGTGCTATGAATAAATTTTGCTCGCTGTATTTCATAACATTATTATTGTACTTAGTTTTATCAAAAAATCGATATTTCGTGAGTTGATATAATAGAAAAATCCCACGCAAGGAAGTATGTGCAAAACTAGTTGGGTAAGACCGTAAGACTCTACATTTAAATTTTATTGGCTTTATTTGAATACTTATCAAGCAGTACTCTTTCAGTATGTATTTGTTAAAAAGATAGTGTTGTGACGTAACATAAAACAGCTATATAGAATAATAAATTAATGATAACAATATCAGACGTGGCGAAAATAAGTCCCCGCTTAAATATTAATAGGTAATCAATACGATGTTACGTAAAAATGAATGCATCGAATTAAACCTAATGAGCCGCATAATTAAATTAATCGCTCACTTACCTTTTCCCTTATTTAAATATACACAGTATGTACATGTCAGGAGTGGGGAACGGAATGTTTTTTGCGGGTGTATTTACAGACCACGGGGCCAGCCGTACTGGCTGTAAACTTCAAACTGTCGCATATTTTTACGCATGCGCAGGACAAGATGGCCGCCGCGGTCGATAGCTCCGATAAGGCCGAAGGCTGCGCCCCCATGCCGGGTGACATTGTGAAAATGGGGGTAATGTTGGAATCGAGGTCACCGGTTCGTATTCGCCCGCGCTTCCGGTTTGTTGCCAGATGTGATGTAGTGTTGCCAACGTGAAATACTATGTGAAAAATTTATAGAACTAATATTTTGTGATGCTATATATGAGATTGTATTAAAGATGGACAGTCGTAAAATATTTATTTCATGAAAAAAAATCTTTATGCAATTTTCTAAAAAAATAAAGTCTGATCTGACCACGTGAAGGATCATAGGCTATTTTTTGTAGACTGATTTGTCTGTGAAATATCTAATTTACGCGGGCGAAGCCACGCGAAACGTCTAGTTTATTAATTTTCATGAAACATGCTTTTTAATATTGAGTTTTCCAGACTTAGCAAGCACTTGTAAAGCAATTAATAACACTTGAAAGTTTGTCCTTGCGGGAGGTCATGCGTGAAAATGCGTCAGATACTATGTCAACTTGCTGAACATTTGACAACAAAGAACAAACCTTATTGCCATATAAATACGGTATAAAAGTGGTACGCCTATTCTGTCGTTACCGTACTTATGTTAGACTATCGAATAAGCATATAACATAGGGTCAGCTCACGTGATTTTTATAGAAAACCTATGAATCAGTTCAATTCTTTAAATTCCTCTTATCATTTTAAGATTAAGTTTTGGAAGGTGGGGATGATTATTATAATAAAGCATTTTTAGCAAAACTTAGTTACGATTATTTTTACATTTTGTAGCAAGTTGTTTAATCAGTAGTATAAAGTCATACACATAAAATACGTAGAGTTAGGTTAGGTAACCCTACATCTCTACATTAGTCAAACTACTTTTTAGGGTTCCGTAGCCAAATTGCAAAAAACGGAACCCTTATAGATTCGTCATGTCTGTCTGTCTGTCCGTATGTCACAGCCACTTTTCTTCGAAACTATAAGAGCTATACTATTGAAACTTGGTAAGTAGATGTAGTCTGTGAACCGCATTAAGATTTTGATACAATAATGGAAAAAAATTATTAAAAATTTTAGGGGTCCCTATAGGTATAACTGAATAAAAAAAAAATTTTTTCATCTAACCTATGCGTGTGGGGTATCTATGGATAGGTCTTCAAAAATAATATTGAGGTTTCTAATATCATTTTTTTCTAACCTCTATAGTTTGCGAGAGAGACTCTTCTAAAGTGGTAAAATATGTCCCCCCCCCCCTCTAACTTCTAAAGTAGGGGCATGACAAGTCTAAAAAAAATATATGATGTACATTACTATAAAAACTACCAACGAAAATTGGTGTGAACGAGATCTAGCAAGTAGTTTTTTTTATACGTCATAAATGGTAAACCTTAATTTAACTTTCATTAAATCAACTGAAATATAAAAATAAATCAAAAACCTTTTAATTTCATAAAAATAAACCTTATTGCTGCTGCGGAACCCTTCATGGGCGTGTCCAACTCGCACTTGGCCGGTTTTTCTACTATCTACCGTCAGTTGCAATTTACTGTAACTACTATATTATTGCTACTACCACTACGTCTAGAACTCAATCACCAGTTATTTCAACAAAAAATATAAACACCCAAGTGGAAATAAATCAAAAGAAACATACTCTAACATATTTATTAATCTTCTTCCATATTAGCGGACAGGAATCGAACTTCGGCATCGTTCCTTATCCTGCCCCGGAGGCGGGACAGGACTATCCTGCCTCTCTCTGTCCTGGAAGCCAGGCCGAACCAGACAAATCCAACCAGGCTCATGAGAACGCCGAGCGTTATGACAGTCACTGTGAAACCGCTCATGCCGGGCTTGGAACCTGAAAAACGTTGACGGCCTTTAAATGCCGGTATGATGCGGCCTGTTCATGATTGACCAATACAAGATATTATAGAAGGACTGTTCGTCCAAGATTGTCATTGAATAATGGTAATTTTTAAACGAAAAACCCCATGCATGTAATCTCTTATATTGGTTCATCATGAACAATGATCGACGTTGATTGCACATGATATTCAGCGTCGCAATCATGGTGACAATCATTGTTACTAATCATGGCTCGAAGTGGAAATGGGCCGCTATACTTTACAAATAATGCTTATCTGCGTGCGCAATCAAATTATGATGACTACAAAAGCTATTGATATAATTGTAAGATTTGATTAATTGATATGAAAATTTTACGTTTTTAAAATAAATTTAGAAGCACAAAGATAATAATTTCTATACTATAATACAAATAAAACATTTTACCTTTCCGTTCATCTTTGATCAACTTTTTCAGTTCTATTGTCTTCTCTTTCCATTCTTTGTTCATATCCTCATCGTGAATTTCGCGTTTGTCTGTTGTCGTTTTTGGTGTGATTGTTGTAACTTTTGTTGTTTTAGTAGTAAGTGTTGTAAGTGTAACTTTTGTTGTCTTTGGTGTTGTTTCAACGACAGTTTTTGTTGTTATTTTGGGAGTCGGTTTCATAGTTGTTGCTTTTTGTGTTGGTTTTGGTGTTGGTTTCATTGTTGTTATGGTAGGTTTCGGTGTGGTTGTGGGTTTCGTTGTTGTGGTTGTGGGTTTCGTGGATGTTATCGTGGGTGTTTTTATGGGTCTCGGAGTTGTCGTGGGTTTCGGTGTTGTGGGTTTTGGTGTTGTTGTTGTGGGTTTCGGTGTCGTTGTTGTGGGTTTCGGTGTCGTTGTTGTGGGTTTTGGTGTCGTTGTAGTAGTCGAAGTTACAACCGCCGTAGTAGACTCTGTTACATCGGTAGTAGAATTTATCAACTTCTGTGTACGTGGCGGTGGCTCAGTCGTTCCTTTTGACACAGGATTTTGATCTAAAAAGTCAATTCAAATCTTATTCATGACAACAAATCATTTAAGCCCTTAATAATAAGAATATTTACACAGGAACTTTACAAAGTCTGCTTGTCTCTGACTGACACATTATAAAAGTCACATGTTAAAGTTATCTGACCTTGAATTATTATACCGTGCGTAAATATCTTTATTAGTGTTGGGGTAGAGAAAATGTATACTGAATATATTTATTCTAAACGTAAACAAAATAAGTATAGGTAGCTGTAATGCTATTAATTTATATATAACATACGCAATAAACAAGTACACGTTAATTTAGTCGGATTAAATTTTTGTTAACATCGAAATCAAAATAAATTTAAACAGTATAGTGTGATTATATTGTGCACTTGTAACATAGTGTCTCTTCTCTCGAATAGCGGTCAAGTGCTCTTGCGACTTATACAAAGAATTGTATAAGAACTTACTACTAGATGCTATTCGCAACTTCGTAGTACAGAAATTCGGATATCGTTTCGGAAACCGTACATTTTTCCACGACAAAAAACTGACCTACATTGTTTTTCGACATTCATACGCTAGGCCACCGTACATTTTTAATACCTAAATCGATTTTACCAAGCGCCTACTTACCATATCCGAAAACGCAGAGGTCGAAGAAGTCAGGACAGCAGTTGTGCGAGTCGAAGCAGTCAGTGGAACAACCGCACATGCCGTCATCCGTGTTGGGCCCGTCGCAGCGACCGGCGCAGGAGTCCGCTAAAACATCATTATATTAAGTTAAGAATGAGGGTGTTTGAATTCTATTTGCCACCAGGTGCCGCTATGTAGCCTTAGGCTCTATCGTGTCAAACTGCTGTCATATGTCACGATATAGTTGTCATGTGTCACGATAATATGCCTATTTGATACGATAGACCATAAGTCTACATAGCGGCACCTGGTGGTAAATAGAATTTCAAATAAACTCATATAACCCAAGTATATGTAGGTGTAGTTTTTTGTGGTATGGGTCGCGAACTAAATAACTTTAAGATGAAATGTTTGTCGAAACTGGAGAGAGTAATCAGTGCATGTGTACTATTAGAGAAATTGATTCATATAAGGATGGTAGTTTACTTACTACTTATGTAATTTAGTTGAGTAATGTTAAGTTCAGACAGATCACGATTTTAACATTGACTGAACATTACCCGACTAAATAACGTAGCTAATGTATTAAACTATTAATCATATTTTCTCGGATAAGGATCATTTCTCGAATCACTTACAAATCTTACGATACAATAAAATTTACCAATAACGTACATTGACAACCAATAACTTTTCACCTTCTGAACGCAATCTACCAATAACGACTTGTCTCATCACTAATCTACAAATAGCGTGTCCCCGCGCGCCCCGCTCACTCCTCGACCCGCCAAAGAGATCCAAAAAAGAACACTGCCCTTCCCGTTCCATTTTTGCCTAGTGATCTAGTATTCTAGAACTTACTGCTGCATACAGAGACGAATATTTATTAATTAAATGTAATTAAATTAAGATTTTCATAAATAAAATGTACGGGGCTTATACAGAGCAGGAACAGGCACCTTGGTCGCCACGAATACTCATCCACAGAGGAAATTCGTGGCACCAACCCCAACCATATCGTTCAATTTATGAGCAGTATTGGGTTGGGGATGATACTCTAGTGCGAAGGAGTCACAATAGATCCACATGGGTCGCAGTGACGTTAGAGCTACAGCGACCTGCCTTCTTTATAAAAAAAAAAACGGGGCTTATGTCAAAATCTTCTATAACAGTCAAGTAATTATTATTCGTCTCTGAGTGCGGCAGTTAAGAGGGCGACTAACGCAAAAAATCAAACATCGTCCTTCTCTCTTCACACTCACGCCCGTCTTTCATATGCCAGGTGAAAAAGGACGACGCGGATTCATCGCCAAATTAGTTTTTTCTCAATAACTCGATAAATATACAACATTTTAAAAATCCGCTAGATCAGATTCTCAATGATAGAATTTTATACAATGTGTTAAAATATTAACTTAGTTTAATGCACGGTTATGGCAATATATGAAAAATTCGTGAAAATTAGATGCATCTTTGTGATTTTTTTCTATCGAGAAAATTTTAAGATAACGTGTTTTCGCTCAGATCAGATTCTTGGAAATATAATGTAGTATCTATGTTAAGAAAATGAAACAAATCGGGGCTTATTTTCAAGTATAAAGATGAATTATAAAATCGACAATTTAGGGTTAGTTGCCCCCTTAAGCTTATTAAAACTTACGAATAGCAGGTGTGGTGGGGTTTTCGGGCAGGGTACAGTTCTCCCCCTGTAGTATAGCCACGTCGTCTATAGCGATGTCGCTAGTGTAGCTTCTGCCGCGAATGCCCTCTATGATGATCTGGAGGTAAAAGGTGGTTTAAAGTCATCTAAATGAGGGTGTTCGATATAACATTTGTCAAAAGAGGGACGGTAAGGTCTTTCGTGTCAAATGTCGTGTCAGACAGACAATATGTCAGCTATATCGTGACATGTGGAAGCTATTTCGTGACATATGACAGCTGTTTGACACGACAATTGACACTATATACCCTACGGCTACATAGCGAAGAGCTTGTCTTATAGTCTCTATTATATGAGAAAAGATCTTAGTAATTATTGGACTAAAGGCCTGTTTCACCACTTCCTGATAAAGTGCCGGATAGGCTATCCACAACTTATTTGTCAAATATATATATATATATATATATATATATATATATATATATATATATATATATATATATATATATATATATAAATAGATACTATAGGTCTACCAGAATCTGATGGCAAAAAGTGAGAAATAAATTGACTGTAGCAATACCGGGGTAATTGGAATAAAACATTTTGATCCTTATTTTTTCTTATAGCGGCTGATTCTGTGTGTTAAACATGCAAATATAAAAATTTATCAAATGATCAAGGATATTTTTTGAAAATCTGCTGTCAAAAATTGCCATCAGATTCTGGTAGACCTATACATACTCTATCTGTCAAGTTAAGTTGTGGATAGCCTATCCATCACTTATCAAGAAGTGGTGAAACAGGCCCTAAATATATGTACAGACCTAAAACGATCGCGTGGTCATGACGGATTACCATGATTGCCACCATGGTGCATGTCGCACAAATCGACGGCTGTTGTGCACTATGCTATAATATATTGTAATTGACTGTATATTTTCATGAGGCCGTCACGGCAGTATAAGTAGCCATCTTTTAGTGTTATTTGTGAGACAGGTGTTTGGTGTTTTACACCCGTCTTATCAGATATTAACTTAAAATTAAAAATAATTTTAGTGTGGACGAATAAGAAACAAATGCTGGCGACATCTGCATTGTATACCCTTCTGCAAGCCGTGACAGTGGCTCAAGGTAGAATTAGGTTTAAGCGTTTTTGTCATCTATAACTGCCCCGAGGCAGGGCAGGCGGGGCAGGCCGAATGGATACGGAAATAGCCGAACAAAACCGGTGATCCACGAAGCACCTAGACTTAGTACAAGAAATACGTAGTAATTTAAACTTTGGCAGTTGGCTACTTTCATATCCATTCGACCTGCCCTGCCCCGGGGAAGTTCTAGATGCCGAAAACGCTATTTGTATATACCTGGAAACTGTCATTGTAATCTGTCAGGTTGGTGACAGAATGTAACCAGACGTCACCGAGGTTGCCCCATCTCTCGAACAGGATGTAATTCTTCTTGTTCTCATCCGACATGAGAAGTAAGTTGTCCAGAGGCATCGTGTCTGGTTTCTGATATACCCTTAGACCACCGCACGTCCTTAAATAATTACCAAAATAAAATTTTATGATGTGTACTGTTCTTAGTTCTATCCTATTTAATTGTATACAGGGTGTAACAAAACTAAGTGATAATACTTTAGGGTGTGTACGTGTTCCTTGTAGAGAGTTCACTGTGAAAGTGGCAGCGCTGAAAGACCAACATTTTTTTTCACTTTTGTATGGGGAAACTCGTGACGCTGGGGCGCTTGCCCATACAAAAGAAGTTGGTCTTTCAGCGCTGCCACTTTCACAGTGAACTCTCTACAAGGAACACATACACACCCTAAAGTATTATCACTTAGTTTTGTTACACCCTGTATACAGAGCTCCCTAACAAATAGAAAGATTCGCCTACGAGTATTATATTATATCATGTGCACAGGCGTTTCAGTTACACAAAGTTTTGTAGGTACTTGTCTGATAATTTAGAAAAAATACTTGACAGACAATAGCAAAACTGACAATTAATTATAAGTTTTCATTAGCAAGGGGTTTGTGTCATAAATTAAATTAGTAGAAAGAAAAGATGTTTCTTTAGTGTTTGTTAGTAATTGAGGGATGAATTTAAACAGCATCACAATATTTTTGCGACAAAATTGTATTAACTGTGCCTCTATCTTTTATCCCATCTCTCTCCGTAGGAATATTATTTTTTATATATAAGCAGTACAGGCACAAAATGCCTTTTTTGCTTAAAAAATGAAATATGCTGTATATAAATACTTACACTCCATACATGTGGTAGTAGAACGAGAAACAGCCGTCCTTGGCGAGAGCGCCGCTGTACACGGGAGATATCAGCCGAGCGGTGTCGTTCTCAGACTTGGACGAGCTTTCTATGTACATGTAATGACCTGAAAATAATTATATTTTTAGGGTTCCCAAAGGGTAAAAACGGGACCCTATTACTGAGACTTCGATGTCTGTCCGTCTGTCCGTCTGTCCGTCTGTCTCCAGGCTGTAACTCAAGAACCGCTATAGCTAGACTTCTGAAATTTTCACAGATTGTGTATTTTTGTTGCCGCTATAACAACAAATACTAAAAACAAAATAAAATAAATATTTAAGGGGGCTCCCATACAACAATCGTGATTTTTTTTGCCTTTTTTGCTCGTAATCAATAATGGTAGCAGGTAGGCACTTGAAATACTCAGAATATTCTTAATTTAAATATTTGTACTTTAATAAATAAAAATAAAATTAAAATAAAATAAATATTTTTTTAAGGGGGGCTCCCATACAAAAAACATTTTTTTGCCAACTTTCACTCAATAACGGTACGGAACCCTTCGTGCGCGAGTCCGACTCGCACTTGGCCGATTTTTTTTTTTATCTTTTAGTATAATTTTGCTTGATGACTAATAAAATTGTTAAAACACAACTCATATTACACATTGAATTGTTGTCTACTAGATTACATCCGCAACTCCGTTGCGCCAAAATTCGATCGTGCAGGAACCGTATCTACATTTTTACGGGATAAAAGTATACTATGTCCTTTCCCGGGACTCAAAGTATCTCCATGCCAAATATCAGCAAAATTAATTCAGCGGTTTGGGCGGGAAGAGGTAACAGACAGACAGACAGACAGACACACTTTCGCATTTATAATATTAGTATGGATACTCTATGTTGCTCGCGCTTTTACAACTAATCTTTAATTGATATAATATGGATATCTCAGTAACTAATATCGCTTTAGGTCTTACGAACAAACAAATCGATTATTATTTTTGTTGGCTAACGTAGTTTGTTAATAAAATCAGCCAAGTGCGAGTTGGACTCGCGCACGAAGGGTTCCGTACCATTATAGAGCATAATAGGTTAAAATGTGTTTTTTTGTATGGGAGCCCCCCTTAACTATTTATTTTATTTAAATATTATTATAAATTATTAAATTATAAAAACAACTGAGTATTTTGTGAACATTTCAAGTGCCTACCTATTGCCATATTGATATCGAGCAAAAAATAGCAAAAAAAAAATGTTTGTTGTATGGGAGCCGCCCTTAAATATTTTATTTATTTTGTTTTTAGTATTTGTTGTTATAGCGGCAACAGATGTACACAATCTGTGAAAATTTCAGAAATCTAGCTATAGCCGTTCTTGAGATACAGCCTGGAGACAGACAGATGGACAGACAGACAGACGGACAGACAGACATCGAAATCTTAGTAATAGAGTCCCGTTTTTACCCTTTGGGTACGGAACCCTAAAAACCAGACATAAGACAGCTCGCCTAACAAACTAAGGCGTAATTTAGTTAGTGACACAAAACAAAAGCAAACTGTAATTATATAGCCAGGCATAGTTTATTTTATCAGAGATAATTGATTAAGGTTTAGCTTGGAGCCCAATTGTCATACTTCGAATCACACACGCGAGCGGTACAGCCTGAGGAAAAAAGGCCGAGGGTACAAAACTTAGGTCTTAGGGCCTGATTACGCCTACCGAGTAGAGTGGTGAGACAGTGCCCTCGGCCTCGACTCAGCACATCCATACAAAACATTCTGGATGCTCGGCCGAGGCTGGCTCTCGCCACTCTACTTGGTAGGGCTGATAAGGCATTAGGTGGCACTAACATACCATATTCATTCCCAAAGCCCAGGGTATAGTCTCAGCTTGAGGATAGAAAGGTCTACGGTACACATTAACTTGGGTCCTATTGACTTACCATCATTGGAGATTTCCAATCAGCAGTATGGAATTATAGCTATATTGTCCTATATAGTGACTTACCATCATTCCCGCTGCCCAGGGTGTGGTCCCAGGAGGGTCCGGTGAACAGGAAGCTGCTGGGCGTCTTCCTGGACTTCCTCTCCCAGTCGAAGTTGTGCAGCTCGTCCTGCACCCAGCCGCAGAGGTCTTCTGATTCGAAGTCACAGCTGAGTTGCGTCGGCTGGTTTTTATCTGGTGAATTAAGATCTTCATTAAAGAAAGAAGATGTTTTAATATTTTTATAAAGGCATGAGCAGTGCAACTTCAAATTCCAAATCTGGCATTGAATGAAAAATATATCGTCAGCAGGCTTAGCCTGGCCACAGTATCGATGCGAAAGAACAGAAACGCTGACAGTTTTTGAGGACAAAATGACATATTTCCTTTGTTAATCCATCACTTTGTCTACCTTACCGTAACAATAAAACCTTTCTATGTTAGTCATGCTAAGCCTGCTGGTGTAGTAAACAAAGTTCAATTTCGAATGGCTATTTTAAATTGACAGCCATCAAGTATCAGATCTAACTTACCAACACACGTTGGCGCCGTAGCGTTCCATTTGCTGCCGTCACAGTAGACGACCTGCGAGCCCAGCATCGAGTAGCCCGGCAAACAGAAGTACACCACCCACGCGGCGGAGTGCTCTATGTACATGCCGTTCTCTATGCCCATCACGTCGCACCCGGGACCTACGATAGGATATAGTTTGTTTATTATTACTGTGCAGTCTTGATTATCCGAAAGTCGATCAACGGAAAAACCGCATAACCGAACACCGAATTTAAACGTGCCTACCATCCGTGTTTACATCAAAAAACACCATCGAAGAACAGATGACGAACCTATTCCATATGTCATTTGGCCGGTTTAAGTCAATTCAGTGTTAGTAATGATCTGTTGGCTGGGTTTGACATACCGCGACCAAATTACGTTGGTCCACCATCTCCCTATGAATCAACTTCTTTGACAATACCATGGCTTGAGACATTCTTACATCTTGGTCTGACTGAATCTCAAGCAGTTTTTAAAATCATTCTTGTTACTCAAATCACACCAGTCGCTTCCGGTGCGGTGCGGTAACTTCATTTCTAGAGGCTTCATTTACCAATTATAATATTTTCAAGATCGTCATTAAAATATCTACCAATCAGACAAGCCACCAGGGCCGGATTTATATATTTTATGAGTATAGGCCACTTTAATTTCGCCGCCCCTATATACGAACTCTGCCGCCACCCTAGAACGCTGCCACCCCTATAACGCCATAGGATGCTGCCGCCCATAGGCCATGGCCTATACTGCCTATAGAATATACATAAATCCAGAGTTGCAAGCTAGGCCTTCGGTTTTGAAGCAGAACCATCTTCTGCCACTTCCCTTTGAAAATACTCACGTATGCACACAGGCAGCGGCTCGTCCCAGCGGCCGTTGACGCAGCTGGCGTACCGGCCGCCGACGAGCGTGTACTGCGGGTTGCACTGGAACCGCACCAGCCGCCCGCGCTGCCGCAGCTTCAGCTTGCCGTTGGCCAGGGTGGGTATGGTGCACGTGGAGGACACTCGAATCCGCGCGGGGTAGGACGCTGTGAACGGATATTATCACTTAACCGATTCGTTGCCACCTTCATTTTCACGAATTCTTACCACAGGCCAAGCAGTTTGTTCGATGGCGCGCCATAAGCGTCATCCGCCCTGCTAAACGATGACGCGCCACGTGCGGCATTGGCCACTGGTTGTTTTATGCACATTTTATTGTTAATAGACGTAAATCAGAGATAGAAAAGATCAATTTTGTGCGCAGTGTTCGTGTTAGTTGTAATTCAAAGCTAATATGGCGTATAAAAGTAGTAATTCATAATGTTAACAAAATGTATAAGTAGTCGTCAACCTTTGGTACAAATTTTGCTCAGATGTCGGTATCAATAATTTCAATTTCAAAAAGATTCAGTGAGGCCGATGACGCGCCAGTCGCGGCATATAAGGATTGTTAAAAAACACGTTAAAACTAATTTATTACACTGTAATTATAATTAGGGAATTATAATTATAGTAGAATAAATTATTTTTTAATGTTAATTTTTGAAATTCAACAGAACGAAGAAAAGACTAGGGAGTCTTTTGTTCGTTCTTTTGAATTTCAGAAAGCCAAGTATTGTGAGGGCTCGCGTCATCACACCTTGACTGACTGATGATAACACATATCTATACAGGGTGTAATTAAACCTACCTGCCAAATTTTGATATAATGATCCTTGTTAAAAATTCCCCCGCGCCGCGAATGACCGTTCTGCAACGATTTTAAATGGGATAAAATATGTCATTAAAAAAAAATAACACCCAACTTTTTTGGTTAAATGGACTCTCCTAATGATACCTAAGCCCTGGAAAAAATTTGGCAGGAAAGTTTAATTGCACCCTGTATATATAACAATAGATTTCCAATTATGTTAGTAACGCTATAGCTCGATAACGGCTGAACCGATTCTGCTAAATTTAGTCTTAAAATAATCCTTGAAGTCCAGGGAAAGTTTTTAAGTGACACGAAGTCCACCAGGACAGCTAGTACATATAAATAAAAATTACTATGTTAATGCACAAATCAATAGGCATGATAGTTTTTCCGTTAAGTGTACGACAAAATGTAAAGGTTTTGGGATATACTAGCTGCAACTGACTAGCTTATAATATAATATAAATAACTTAGCGTAGTTGTTTAGCTATATTTATCTTAATCTTTAATCTAAATTTTGTATTAAAATTCAAAAGCTCTCAGAAAATTGTTAATTTAAACAAATGAAATACATTTGTTTTGGATAATCAGCAGGAATATAATGACTTTCCTGAATGTAGCCAGCCACTATTTACAAACATAGATGAAAATTGCCCGGAAAACGACAATAAGGAGGATGAAACTTTTCCAGAATATAGTCGGTCAATATTGCAAAACTTTACATTAAAAAGGACATTTAAAACTCGTACTTGTCATGACACAAAAAATAACTCAACAGACAGTAGCATCGAAGAAATTACTGACACTGATGAAGATGAAAGTATTAATAAGAAAAAAAGTTATAGTGTAAAAACGGTCGTAGAAAATAGGGATTCTTCGAGTGAACCAATGATTGACGATCTCTGACTAGTAGCAGGCCTGTCCCACTCGCGCGTGTAGGTATCGAAATGTAAGTATCCCTCTAGAGGGGCAGATCACTAGGGACTCACAACTCACAAGCGAGCGGTGACGCACGCGCAAGATTTTTTCGTCGCATATATCTACGTACTGATTTAACCGCTGTGACAGAATCGTTATTAATCTGATAATAATAATAATACAATAATATCTATGGACGCTTCTTCACACCACGTCAGTCTGGCCCCGTGGTAAGTACCTGAAGGACTTGTGTTACGGGTACCAGACAACGGAAATATATTTAATACTTTTATAGTTACTATACATATATTTAAGATTTTAATTACATGATACACATATTTAATACACATCCATGACCCAGGAAACTTTTTGAAAACTTTTTGTTCCGTCGGCGGGATTCGAACCCGCGACCCCCGGCTTGAGCTACCAACAACCCACCAACTGAGTCACAGAGGTCGTCGCAATAATTAATATGAACAATTGAAAAAAGATCAAAAAATTATTTCAATAAGGTAATTTAAGACTTTAAAATACAAAAAAAAAAAGTTAAAAAATACACAAACATAGCAAATAAACCAATTTGTTACAAACAAACCCCATACTACACAGAAATAAACACAAGTTACTATGTTTAAGTTGTAAAAAATCCTGACCAGCTCCTGCACTATAATCTAATATAAAACTATTATATAATATAGGTTGGGTTACTATTTGATTATTACTATAAAAAAGTTTGCTATTAGTAGCTATAGTAATTAAAAGAAGATTATTTTATTTTCTAAAAGGTGACAATCTTGATTTCGCCAGAAAGGGTACCTCTTACGCGATAGAAAGAGAGCGCACATGTAGGTAAATATAATTGTAGGCACCTAGTACTGCGCGGTCGGAATTTGAACTTTATAGTATCGTAGCATGAGTCATTATTTCTTTAAACGTGTTTCGCGAGTGGGAATTCTGTTGGTACTACTAATATATTCTGTGGTAGTAGCCTTTAATTGTAAAATAAACGGCCAA
This sequence comes from Cyaniris semiargus, assembly GCA_905187585.1. NCBI lineage: Eukaryota > Metazoa > Arthropoda > Insecta > Lepidoptera > Lycaenidae > Cyaniris > Cyaniris semiargus. Next base: position 7,614,955 of record LR994567.1, read on the forward strand.
GCATAAAATTGAGTTCAACATGTACATTTAGACTAGGGAATTGTAATTACAGTATAATAAATAAGTTTTAACGTGTTTTTTAACAATCCTTATATGCCGCGACTAGCGCGTCATCGGCCTCACTGAATCTTTTTAAATGACGCGCTGGGCGCGGCAGTGGCCACGAATCGGTTAAAGCCCCGATTAATGGTGTGTTGTGGAGAAGTGTTTTTAAGAACCAATAAAATCTCTGTTTGCTCGATCTGGCTTAGCGCAGAGATTCTATAGAATCTTAAAAACACATTCCGTACAACGGAGCTCCAGTGGAAACGCAGCTTTTTACTGACACAGTAGCCTACATGTTTCAGCGAGGGTTGTCAATATCTTTTGCCGCTATGTGTCAGACCCACAAAGTCTTTGTGGGTCCGAAAACTGATTAAGAATTTTGATCACTCTCCACCTGTCATCGACCAGGGTTCAATCGAGTCTTTGTCACGTGGCGTGTAGGTATAAAATTTGTTAGATTTAGCTAACCTGATAATCGTCATTTCACTGTCCACAACGTTGTGTTGTTAAGTTGACGCTATCAAGATTTTGTAACATAAGTCATCATCATAAGCTCGTTTATTGCTTGTCACTTTTTTCTTTCACCTACCTACCCTACTTACTGTCTACAAGTAGCAAGGACTCATATCAATGTTTTTAGAAGTATGTATGTTTTCAAGAGCTCGGTCACTGAAGGTCCACCTACGCCCGCCGCAGACGGAAATCCCACACGAGAACAAGCCCACTTCCGACCGATAAACTACATTGTAAAATATATGGAAAAAAACTGTATTATATTGTATTAAGGTTATTTCACACGATGATGGTACTCTAAAACTTACTCCTCACTAATAAAAATATTCACACAACAAATCTTTACACACATTATACCGATCAAAATCGATTTGTCGATGCCACAGACACAATAAAAAAACCGGCCAAGTGCGAGTTGGACACGCCCATGAAGGGTTCCGCAGCAGCAACAAGGTTTATTTTTATGAAATTAAAAGGTTTTTGATTTATTTTTATATTTCAGTTGATTTCATGAAAGTTAAATTAAGGTTTACCATTTATGACGTATAAAAAAAAACTACTTGCTAGATCTCGTTCAAACCAATTTTCGTTGGTAGTTTTTATAGTAATGTACATCATATATTTTTTTTGACTTGTCATGGCCCTATTTTAGAAGTTAGAGGGGGGAACACACATTTTACCACTTTGGAAGAGTCTCTGTCGCAAACTATTCAGGTTAGAAAAAAAATTATATTAGAAACCTCAATATGATTTCTGAAGACCTATCCATAGATATCCCACACGCATAGGTTAGATGAAAAAATTTTTTTTTGATTCAGTTGTACCTATGGGGCTCCTAAAATGTTTAATATTTTTCCATTATTGTATCAAAATCTTAATGCGGTTCACAGACTACATCTGCTTACCAAGTTTCAATAGTAGGTATAGCTCTTATAGTTTCGGAGAAAAGTGGCTGTGACATACGGACGGACAGACAGACAGACATGACGAATCTATAAGGGTTCCGTTTTTTGCCATTTGGCTACGGAACCCTAAAAAGAGTCATGTCAACCTTATAATATACTTTTGTTTTCATTAGGGCTTAAAAACTAATCTGATTACTAAATGATCCGCTCTACATACAGATGCAGATGTTAAAATTAAACAAAGTTTTGTCCTTACCGTCAATCTACGAGGCAACGACAAAACAATGGTAGAACTATAGTCTGTATATTACATACAGCATGGAATTTTTTACTGTGGAGGTAAAACTTGAAAACCACGCATTCGGAAATTTTATAGCCCAGTAGGCAGTAGATCAGATCACTGTTACCCAGACTGCCAAAACCTTACCTACTTGCGGCTTTACCGTAGACGTGCGTAAAAAAATATGCTTTCTATATGGACACTGTTAAGCATTTGTGTATCATTCCACATGTTCTTTAGATCATTTAGAACGAGACTGCATTAATAACTCAACAAAAAAAATTGTGGGTTAATACACAAATACTCAACAGCGACCATATAGGCCACGGACCATGCTTGCAATCTTGTAACCGCCGTTAGTGGACAAAATTTTGAATGTACGATTTCTTGGTTTAGTTCTAATCATATGTCCTATGATTATTTAATTAAAAAAAATAATAGTCACCTCTTAATCCATCTAGTAATCCTAAGTAAAACAACAACAATAAACACTTAAGAAACATATTTAACACTTAAATTAACATTAGAAGAAATATAACAATCGTTGCAAAGCTTTAACAGACTCAATGTAACTGAACAACTCTTTTAAAATAACTAAATATACATTGTTAAATTCACCACAGAATAGATAAGACGAGTAGAAGGGATACTTGATACTGTTAGGGTAGGTCCCTATTTATTGCCCGTTTTCACCAATCGCCTAACCGTCTCACAAGGAGCTCCTAGCGTTCAGCGGACATTACATAATATTTTAAGATTTTAGCAACTTTTACACACAAACAAAGCGTTAGGTATTAAGGACTTAGGTGGGCTGTGTAGGTAGACATTGGTGGAAAGCGTAAGACGAATTGAAGAAGGCTAGGGGGACACATTTTGGCGTTAGAGGGCAATCGGTGTATTATTTTACAAGTTTAACAAAGCACGGGATTAGATTGATTGAAACTATTATTTAATTATGTATTTATAATGATTTGATCTATAATTTTATATATAACATATTATGTGTGTCAACAAACATTTTGAAGAGAGGAATTGGCACTAGAAGGGATTTTATATTCAGTAATGAAATATTCATAAAGGAGTCGTTTTCCAAGCGCTTTCTAAATTTAGATTGTAGAATCAGGGTACAAATCTGTTTCGAGTTTCAACCACTTCTCTGATCTAATTACTCATGATGAGTAGGCATTAAACTACAAAACGAAATATCATTCGCTAACTAATCTTTGGTTGCTGACGGGATGTCATATCTATCAGAGGAAGCTGACTTTCCACCGATATTTTAATGAATACTATCTGCTGCCTACGTAATTGTGTAACAAACAGATTAACAAAGCTTCCTTATCACGAAAGTCACCCCTATCAATGATTCACGCAAAAAATTTTGACTCACAAGTTCCAATGAATCGAAGCTCGTGCGAATGCGCTTATCGTTGTTATCAGTTGGCCGACAATTTTGTAATCGTTTGAAAATTTTAATGTTTAATGTCAATTACTAAAATGATTAATATTCTATGGAATAATTCTAAGTTCCGCTCCGCCCGCGTTAATTATAAATTTCACGGAAACCGTACATTTTCCCGAAAAACAAAATAGTCTATATCCGTCCACATGGTCTACTCCAGCGGTCTGCAACAGGCGGACCGCGAAAGGTCGAATTTCGGACCGCGAAATATTGTAATGTATTTTATACCAAGTATCAATTTGTAAGAAGTGTAACAAGGAGAGAAACAATATAAGCTGGCTTACTTATATTGTTTATTTATATTAGGTCGTATTACGACGACGCCTATTTTGGGCGTTAGACAGATGAGAGGTCAATACACAGATAAGGTATACCTTTAATTAAAATAATATTTGTAAGCTACATAGGACAAGTGTGTTTTTTCTGGACCTCGTTAAAATTTTCCCACAGTATCCGGACCCCACCTAAAACGACTTGCCGACCCCTGGTCTACTCTATATATTCTGTGCCAAATAACATAAAAATTGTTTCAGCAGTTCGTGAGATAAGCCTTTTCAAATAATTTTCCCCGTTTTTTTTTCACACCTTTATCCGTTTCTTCCCTCCTATTGGTCGCAGCACGATGTTATAATATAGCCTAAAGCCCTCCTCGATATATATAAGACTATCCAACACAAAAGTAATTTTTCCATTCGAACCAGTATTTTCCACAAATTCTTCAGCTTTATAATATACTAGCGACCCGCCCCGGCTTCGCACGGGTATAAAATATACCTATAGCCTAAGTCACTCACTGAAAAAATGATTAAAATCGATTCAGTAGTTTTGATTTATATTCATTACTACCCGTTACCCGCATTGATGGCCGGTACCGCCGAAATAACTACGTCCCGCAATTTTTAAATCTGTAATATCTTCGAAAACCTTCATTTAAATCATATGAGGGCCTATAGATCTATATTAAATCAACAATGTATTTAAAGTATTTAATTGAATAAGGATTAATGCCGTATTGGTTAAAATCGCTTCGAAATTGAGCCATTATTTGTAGTAAAAAGTGCATGACAAAAAAATATTATTGCGGGATATCCATAAGAGATAGACATATACCATCGCGAAGTTTTCTGTAAACCTTTTCATTGTGTACAATACTCAGTACATTATTTTGACAAATCTCGTAGGGTTCAGCCTGCGTTTGCAATGTAAGCGGAAAAAAATGCAATTATTTACGAAATCAGATTAGAAACCTCAAAAATAACAGTATTTCTCCACTATTTAAAATAATAGTTATAAACCTTCCTCTTTAATCACTCTATCTATAAAAGAAAACTGAATCAAAATCCGTTGCGTAGTTTTAAAGATTAAAGGGAACAAAGGGACATGAGGACAGAAAAAGCGACTTTGTTTTATACTATGTAGTGAAGTATGTACTATCAGAGAAGTTGATTCCTAGGCAGATGGCGGACCTAAGTAATTTGGTCGCGTTACGTCAAACCCATCCGACCGATCACAAGTCACAACTAACATTGATTTGACATAAATCGACCAAATGACGTACCATCGAGGAATCAATTTCCTCGATGGTACCATCGAGGAAATTGATTCCTAGGCAGTTGACGGACCTACGTATATCGGTCGGCTTATGTCAATTCAATGTTAGCTGTGATCGGTCGGATAGGTTTGACGTAACGCGACCAAATTACTTAGGTCCGCCATCTGCCTAGGAATCAACTTCTCTGATAGTACATACTACATAGATATGATTTTCCCAAACTTTATTACCCGCTATTTATAAGGAATGGTAAGTCGTACGAAAAAAAGCGTAATGATATTTTTGTAGAGAATTCTATGATCTAAAATCTTGTTCTACCTATTTTTATGATATAGTGTACCGTTTGAAAAAAAAAACGGGAAAAACCTCATTTTCGTACATTTGACCTAGAATACAATTTTTAGCAAGAGGATCGCCGGGGACTTTTAAGATTTTATTTATAATGGTGTATTTAACGTCTCTACAAATTTTCAGCTCTATGCGAATTATTCCTAGGTCGAAAGTTTAATTTTCCTGGGCTTTAGGTGTAATGTAACGCAAAAAATCAAACATCGTCTTTCTCTCTTCACACTCACACCCGTCTTTCATATGCCAGGTGAAAAAGGACGACGCGGATTCATCGCCAAATTAGTTTTTTCTCAATAACTCAATAAATATACAACATTTTAAAAATCTGCTAGATCAGTTTCTCAATGATAGAATTTTATATAATGTGTTAAAATATTAACTTAGTTTAATGCACGGTTATGGCAATATATGAAAAAATCGTGAAAATTAGATGCATCTTTGTGATTTTTTTCTATCGAGAAAATTTTAAGATTTTTTTTTTTTTTTTTTATCTTTGGACGCTTCACACCACGTCAGTCTGGCCCCGTGCTAAGTACCTGAAGGACTTGTGTTACGGGTACCAGACAACGGAAATATATTTAATACTTTTATACTATACATATACTTAAGATTTTTATTATATGATACACATATTTAATACACATCCATGACCCAGGAACTTTGAAAACTTTTTGTTCCGTCGGCGGGATTCGAACCCGCGACCCCCGGCTTGAGCTACCAACAGCCCACCAACTGAGCCACAGAGGTCGTCATATCATATTTTCGCTACGTCGGATCCTCGGAAATATAATGTAGTATCTATGTTTAGAAAATGTAACAATTCGGGGCTTATTTTCAAGTAAATGAATTATAAAATCGACAATTTAGGGTTAGTCGCCCCCTTAATACACAGCGATCATTCTTACGGCTAGCCCACCTTACGGCTACATCGCTCGCACGGGCACTATTGTGACCGAGACAGCCACAGGGATTCAGGGTTATAATAATAATATGAGTGTTGAACGCTACTCTTCAACACCCTAGAAACTCCACCCAGCTTGAGTGACCCCTCTCCACCAAGCCAATGTCACAACATCTAAAGGCAAAGGGTGGAGCAGCATAAAATCTAAGGAAATCGGAAAATGTCGGATCTACTGGCCGCCACACTGGGACCACACCGTTCAAAACATTAATATTATAATTATGTAATTTATAAAACAATAAATATATATTTATTTATTATATGTATATATTATAATCTATTCTATTATATATATAAAAAAAGTATATATAAAAAAATTTCGATTCGCCTTGGTGTGAAAAATCTAAATAATAAAATAACAAAAAAAGGATATGGGCGAATAGCCCATAGACGGCCCCAATTTTATAAAAAAAAAAAATATGAGTGTTGATAATTTGGGAGAATAAGGAATAGAAACTTATACATAGAAGCGATAGGAACACGCTGAATGATAGAGCACAGTCAGTTGCAAGTTTTATTGTGTTTCATAAAGTCTGTCTTGTTGTAGAAAGTTTTAGAACATTTGCCACACTTTTTTATTAACTGCCGACATCTGTAAACAAAAAAAAAAAAGACATTTTAATTTGTGTTTCGAACTTGAGAATAGTTAGTGTTTGGTTTTTTCGTTACGGAATTTCTTGATTCCGTTATGCAATAGCTTAAAAAAATAAAGAGTGCACTTTTATGCTCATCCTAATATAAAAGAGTTGAAACTTTTTAATATAAATGATAAAAGGGTTTAAAGTTCTGAAATTATATAATTTACCTTAACAGATGTCTATTAAGACTACTCCGTTGCGTAAACCTCTTAGTACATCCGTCACAATGGTACCGAGTGTCCGTGTGACTCAACTCGTGAACCACCAAGTAACATTTCTTAGTAAATGTCTTGTCGCATGTCCTGGAAACAGATTGTATTTTAACCTTCTTCTAAAATTTTCGGCTATATATTTAATATTTTTATAAAGTAAGTAATTAAAAAAATATATAATGTTGTTGTTCGTTTAATACATTGTTACACGATTATAGAAATTTAAGTTACAACTATATGACTTCTATACCACCTAATGTCATTTAGGTCTTTTTCTTATGTCAATGCTTTTAATATAGGATTTGCTAGTTGGGACATGTCTGTCAAGTTAAGAAAGCCACTTGACAGTCGAGGACAATAAAATATTGTATAGCTCTATATCTATAGTAATAATTGTATTATTGTTATCATTGTTTGCCACTAGGGGCGCTGATAAAGAGCCTTCGGATCTAATCTCAAAAAAAGTCTAATTATAACCAATTTCGATGCCTAAACACGATTTTGGGACGTCGATCTTCTGAACAAAATAGCCTATTTATTATTAATAGGTATTCCGTGACTGCGTGGTATTTCTGCGCTTAAGCCGACCTCGTCAGGCGTTATTTTCCACCAGTCTTTGACGAGGCTTTGCTTGTTAAAGGCTTCAAGCTGTTCTCGACGTGTTTCTTTGTTAGTATGACAAATAAATAAAATTATAAATCTACCACTGCACAGTAAACTAGTCACCCACCCACACACATACGGCTTGGGATTCATGTGTATACGTTTATGGCACTTCAGTTGGCGCGCGTTCTTCAATACCTTGCCACATTCATCACATAGGGACTCCAACGTAGAACTGTCGTGTTCCTGGAAAAAACAGTTCAAGGGTCAAATGGATCTCTAGTAATGTGAATCGGCTCTGTCTCTGGCATCTAGACAGTTGCAATTTGATAAATACGTATTTTTGTTGCCGTTGTAACTAATAATATATTTACGTTTGTGCTGTACATCAGAATCTGGCCGCACTGAATATTTTTTTGTATTGACTTTTATGCTACAAAAACTGCACTGCACTGCATACAGTTGACAGTATAAATTCTGTCTTAACTATACATAGGGTTAATTTAACTTGATTTATTTTTGCTTTTGAATGCTTCGCCGAATTGCACTAAATTATCATTACCTTCAAATGCAATGCCAGCCCATGCTTTGAACTACACGGGATAGAGCAATGTATGCAAAGATACCGCTTCTGTGTCACCTCTTTCGGATGCACGGTATTCCTGTGTTGTGTAAGGTACCTGAAACATAAGCAAATACATTTTTATATTATGTAAAAATAATGGTTTAAATGGTCATAACTTATAAATCTTATAAGTTATGACCATTTAATATATTTAATATTGGCTTATTAGGCATATTATACTATTTTTTTAAGAGAGAGGTTACATAGCTCCGTGCGTTGCGCCACCGCAGCGCAGTAACGCATCGTATGCCACATCTTCGTTGCTTCGACGCGGGACAACACAGTTAAAGACGGCCTGCATAGCCTGTCATTCACCCTTGCACTTCATCTCCTGTTCGTCAGAACACTGCGTCCGATAACACAAGCACACCGCATCGGGGCATATAGCATAGTATGTAAAACGTGGAGCGTCGTGATTACAGAGTGCGGCGAAACATCGCATCGCAACGTGACATATTTTATCAATGTGCAATCAGAAACTATTTAAAAAGTTGAAGCGTCGTTGCTGCGGCAGCGCAACGAATCTGGCTTTGCTTTTATAAAACAAACTTCTATTCTGTATCAGTTAAAAATTAATTTTGTTAACCTGTCCAAAGGGAAAGCCATGCCGCAGAAGTTGCACACATACGGTTTGGCGCCAGTGTGTATGTTTTGGTGCTGCAGGTACCACGTTTTCACTTGGAACTGTTTGCCGCACGTCTCGCATGTGTACTGAAAAAAAAAAATACGGGCAAACTGTAAAGACAAGGCTTTAAATGAACGTGGCAAAAAAAGGAACTAACGCCGCTGTACGGGTTGTTGCCAACCGTACATAAAATATATGCTTACACGTTAAGTTTCAGTAATGTCGCGGATCATATTCATTTCCATGTGAAATAAAGTCAGTTATCATTTATCCATTAAAGGGAGCGGTTTTATTTATCATCCTCAATCGTTCTCCCTTAATTATCATTTATCTTTATCATACATCTTTTAATATAATATTGGTGTAAGGCAGGCTGCAGCAGTAGCCCCTACACCTATATTTTTTTTTTTGGTCCTTCGAAAATAATTTTTTATCAGAACTTTTATCATAATAATATATCGGCGCGAGTGTGTGGACATAATTTTGAGCTTTCTTATTTTATTTTATCAAGACTTATATCGGTGCTTTTATCATATCAATATCAGTTTTAATTGACTTTTTGCAAAGCTCAAACTTTGGTGTACTGTACTGTGTGTGCATTGGTGGAGTGTTTGTGGGGTGCTGTCATCATTTGGCGGGCCGGGAGGTCTGCTCATCATCGCTGATCATCATCATCGTGACGTCGCAGCTCGCAGGTTTGCTGTTTCGTATCCCGAGCACAGCTGACACAAGTAAGATTGTTCCTTTTTATCATAATATAATTTTATTTCTGATTTATCATGATGGAAAATATATTTGATCGGCAAGTTTAAATTATCAAGGCGGTTAATAGTATCAAAATAAATTTCGGAAAAGATTCCGCGAGTAGGAAAACTCCGGAATACATTCAAAGAAGACTCAGCACTCTCGAGGAGCTGTGGGTAGAATTTGAGCAGAATAACGAGCTTTTATTAGGTAGTTCAGACAAAAATAATCCATATTTTACGGAAAATCATTTCGGGAAGATGGATAGCCTTTATCATACCCTTAAGCACACCTTGTTGACCTATCAGCCTAAAGAAGATAAATCTTCGACTGCTCCGCCTGAAAGGATTCAGGAATTATTATCAAAGCAGCGCACTAATTTCCGAGCATTGAGCCGCTTAATTAATAGCATCAATATTGAAGAAATCGCAGAGAAGTGGGAGATAGAAGAGGAGCTCCGAAATCTGAAAAGTCGTTGGAATGTTATTGACACGCAGCATTTAGAATTAGACGATTTTTTGCAAGGTTCTGATTTAGAATACGAAGAAGAATATAGCACCTACGAGAAGGAGTACAAGGATATCAAGCGGGCGCTCCATAGAAAATTATCATCTACGGCTCACACCCAGCAATCGACTCCGCAGCTGGAGATACCTATCTTCACCGGTAAATACTCTCAGTGGCCCACATTCTTTGATTTATTCAGTGAAGCTATACACAATAATAGCTCGCTGACGAACGCCCAGAAAATGCAGCACCTAAAAGGTAAGGTAAGAGGAGAAGCCGAGCGATTGATCCAACACCTGCATATATCATCTGAAAATTATTTAACAGCCTGGGATATTTTAGTTCAAAGGTATGACAATAAGCAGCTTTTATTCACCAACCAAATTGAGACGCTGATTAATCAGCCGAGTCTTCAGAAGCAGTCGGCCTATGAAATTAAAAAACTACACGACACGTCCGTCGAGTGCATCCACGCGATTCACAACCTGGGGGTGGACACAAACACCTGGGATCCCTTGCTTGTTCATCTGCTAGCGAAAAAGCTAGATGTCGAAACGTTAAAAGACTACAAGGAAGCCAGAAGGGCGCCGCGAGAATTACCTGAGTTATCAGAATTTATCACATTTTTAGAATCGAAGTTTATTGCGTTGGAACCGATGCATAAAAAAGAGCGGCAAGTTTTTACGCCTACAACATCGAAGCATGGGTTGGTTACACACCCAAGGTCATCATCATCATCGTATCAACCTGCAAGAAATTTTAGTCACGAAAAGTATCAGGATAAAACTTATCATACTCGTTCCACGAAATGCTCATTATGTTATTTTAATCATGATTTATTTAAATGCAGGCGATTTATTAATATGACACCAGCGTTGAAGTTACAAACAATTGCGAAATATCAAGTTTGTAGGAATTGTCTATACAAGCACTTTTATAATCCATGCATTTCTACAAAGCGTTGCAAAGAATGCCAGGGTGACCATAATTCTTTGTTGCACGAGGCTTTTGTAAATACTGGTAGTTCCAGTTCTAAATTAGTTCGCCCTGAAAGTAGTCAAAATGACATTAAGCATGTTACTAAGCAGCATAACGTTAATTTCGTCGCCGGAGAAAATGAAGAAATTTTGTTGACCACAGTTTTATTGAAAGTTGTATCAGCTGACGGCTCTCTTATCACTCTTCGAGCGCTTTTGGATCAGGGGTCTCAAATTTCTTTGATATCAGAAAATGCGGCACAGATGTTAGGACTCCGACGGCATAAATATCATGCATCAGTATCAGGTATAGGCTACGGATCAAAGCAGAGCAAAGGACTGCTGGAAATTGAATGTCACTCTATTTATGATGACTTTAGTTTTACGACACAAGCTATGATCATTTCACGTGTTGTAAATAATTCGCCAAATATCTCTTTTACTAAAAAATCATGGTCACACTTGCAGCATGTCAACTTAGCGGATCAGGATTATAATATTTCCCGTTCTATTGATTTATTATTAGATGCCAGCGTCTATTCTCAAATATTAATGAGTGGACTTATCAGAGGGCCACCTCAGGCTCCTATTGCGCAGCAGACCAGGCTAGGCTGGATTTTGTCTGGTAATGTTAGGAGATTTAACTGCCACCTGCTTATCAATAATGTATCAGATTTATCAAAGTATTGGGAGATGAAGGAGATCTCGGTCGAACAATCATCATCACTATCAGCCGGAGAACAATTTTGTGAAGACTTATATGCTTCGACTACAAAACGTCTGGAAAGTGGCCAGTATGAAGTATGTCTTCCTATGAAACCAAATTTTAAGGAAAATCTTGGTTCGTCACGTCCGAAAGCAGTTGCCCAATTTTATCAGTTAGAGCGCAAAATGGCTCAAAATCAAACATTTTCGGACAGCTACAAAAATTTCATGAGGGAATATCAAGAACTAGGAGACATGCTTCCATATACCAAGTCTGGTGAGGGTCCATCATATTATTTTCCCCATCACGGCGTACTCAATTTAAACTCCACTTCTACTAAATTGCGGGTGGTCTTTAATGGCTCATCCAAGACATCATCAGGTCTGAGTTTAAATGACGTAATGGAGCAAGGCCCGAATTTACAAGCCGACCTACAGGCTCTTATCATATCTTGGCGCCAATATAGATTTGCGATGACATCTGATGTGGAGAAGATGTTCAGAAGAATTCTGGTCCAAGAGGCTCATCAAAATCTTCAATCGGTAGTCTGGAGAAGCTCATGTGATGTACCTCTTCAAAATTATAGACTCACGACTGTGACGTACGGGACGAAGGCAGCACCGTTCCTGGCAATGAGGACGTTGAAGCAGCTGGCTATGGACGATGCTGAAAAGTACCCTTTGGGCGCGATCGCGTTAAAAGATAGATTTTATATGGATGACTATTTGGGAGGCTGTAACGATCTAGAAACGGCGAAGGAAGTGCAGAAGCAGTTGATAAACATCTTACGCGGAGCTGGCATGAACCTACGCAAATGGTCAAGCAACGAGCCACAACTTCTACAAGATTTACCATGCGACCAATTAAATAATCCGTACGAGTTTCGTTGCTCGGAATCCCGTAAAACGTTAGGCCTTAAGTGGAATCCATCATCAGATACGTTTACATATGACTATCAATTTGAATCGGAACCTAAATATCATACTAAACGGGAACTATTATCAGATATTTCTAAGTTATTTGACCCGATCGGTTGGATATCACCATTATCAATTAGGGCTAAGTTATTATTTCAAAAAGCATGGGTCACGGTGGAATCATGGGATGAAAAGTTATCAAGTGATATAATTCAAGAGTGGATAGAATTAAGAACAGATTTTAAAAATATCAAGAATATAAAAATCCCACGATGCATCGGTAACCTTCAATGTACGTATCAAATACATGGTTTTAGCGACGCATCAGCAAAAGCGTACGCTTGCACCGTATATTGTGTTGCAACCGATTATAAGGGCGGGCGCACATCGCGGTTAATAACTGCTAAAACAAAATTAGCGCCTTTAAGCAAGAGCTTGTCGCTACCTCGACTAGAATTATCAGGTGCACTACTTTTATCAAAGCTGATTCGGAAGGTGGAGAATACCCTGCCTAGTACGAATGTTAAAATATACGCATGGACGGATTCAATGATCGTGTTAGGGTGGATTCATGGCGATCAATCAAGATGGAAGCAATTTGTTGCAAACCGGGTTCAACAGATCAAGGAAATTGTACCATCGGCGAACTGGAATTATGTAAAATCGGAATCAAATCCGTCAGATTGTGCGACACGAGGAGAATCAGTCAAGAAGTTGGCTGACTATCGTTTGTGGTGGGAAGGGCCAGAATGGCTCACTTCCTTCGAACCTGACCAAATTCTTAGACCATCATACGCAGAACCTAATATCGAAATTAAAAAGGTTACTTGCAGTGTAAACACAGCCTTACATTGCAATAAGGTTGACTTTATATTAGAATTGTTAAATAATCACAGTTCTGTTACTTTTATTGCGAAAACCGTGGCATGGGTGTTACGTTTCATCACTCGAAGTCGGAAACCGTCCGACATAGCAAAAACATTGTCACTTGTGGAAATGAACAATGCTTATAATATTATCATTAAAACTATTCAAGCTATAGATTTTAGCGAAGATTTATCATTTATCAGGTCAAAAGTGCATGTTCATCAAAATAGCAAATTATCAAGTTTGAATCCTTTTATTGATGAAAATGGACTATTGAGAGTTGGCGGTCGTCTGAAGAACTCACATATAAATTGGACCGCAAAGCATCCTATCATACTTAGTAGCCATAGTAGATTTACTTCTCTTATCATTGATCAAGCACATATCACTACGTTACATGGTGGAGCCCGACTGACACTAGGTTATATCAGAAATAACTATTGGATTATTAGTGGAATGTCTACAGTGAAGAGGGAATTGAGGCGCTGTGCTAAGTGTCGTCGATTTAGTCAGTATAAATATCAACCAATTATGGCAGACTTACCTCAACCGAGAGTAGTTCCTTCCAGACCTTTCACTCATAGTGGCGTCGACTTCACCGGGCATGTAGACCTAAAATTGAATAAAGGTCGAGGCGTTCGAACCACCAAAGGCTACATTGCAGTTTTCATCTGCTTAGCAACGAAGGCAGTTCATCTAGAGTTAGTATCAGATTTAAGTACGCCATCATTTCTTGGTGCATTCCGGAGATTTTGTTCGCGACGAGGAGTTCCATCCCACGTCTATAGTGACAACGGAACTAATTTTATAGGCGCCAACAAGCTTCTTAAAAAAGAATATCAGGAGATTGTAGCTACCATCAATCAGGAATTTTTCGATAACATCACTGAAATGAAAGTAGAGTGGCATTTTAACGCTCCCTCTCACCCCCATGCTGGAGGTTTGTGGGAACCGGCTGTAAAAAGCTTAAAGTATCATATCAAGCGGGTCATCGGCGAGCAGAAACTCACATACGAGGAGTTGACTACTGTTCTCCATCAAATAGAGGCTTGCCTCAACTCAAGGCCACTCTGCGCGCTCACTGAAAATCCGGAGGATCCTGTTTTAACACCGGGACATTTTTTAATTGGCGGTCCGATCATCACCAAGCCTCAAACGGAACCTGAGTCCATGTGTTTATCAAAGAGATGGCAGCTCGTTCAGTCTATCAATAAGCAGTTTTGGAAGTGTTGGTCGTCTGATTATTTGCAGCAGCTACAGGTTAGATCTAAATGGAAGAAAGAAGGAAAAAGTATCAAAATAGATGACGTTGTACTAATTAAAGATGAAAACTTACCTCCTGGAAAATGGGCTATGGGCCGTGTGCTGGAACTTTACCCTGGAAGAGACGGACAGGTCAGAGTTGTATCACTGAAAACTAAAAATAATATCATTAAGAGACCAGTCATCAAATTAGTTCCATTACTGTCTGAAGAGGTAAAAGATCAGACACCAGCATCTATCAATCAGGAGATATCTGCTCCAGAAACAAATAACACGAGGTCTCGGCGTCCGCGACGTATCAACTTTAAAAACTTTTTCATGACTATTTTCATGTTTATTATGTCATTCCTTTTATCACCGAGCTTGCAGCAAGTTCAGAAGGATTTTATGATCATGCCTGTAAACACAAATCAAAGCATTTATTTTGATAAAATCGTGGACCTGCAACATATAAGGGACGAATGGACTCTTGTTATTTTTTATAATATGTCTACATATTGGCAAGGCTTCGAAAATATTAAAAAATATGTTACGCACATAAAGGAGACTGGGTCTTCTAAAGATTATCAATCTATTACCTTGCAACTAGAACACGAGCTTGACGAAATAGATAATTTTAATCAGCTGCTGAAAAATCAATTAAACAGAAGACAGAAGAGAGGGTTAATTAATGGAGTTGGTTACATTGCTAACTCCTTATTTGGTGTCCTAGATGAAAGGTTCGCCACGCAGTATCAGCAGGACATAGAGCATATTCAGCAAAATGAGAATCATTTACAAACACTTTTACATAACCAAACTCTTATCATAGAGGCCGAGTATAACATAGTGAAGAGGCACGAGGATGTTATGCAAAAACAATTTTCTCTTATCGAAAATAATATCAAGGATTTGGCTTCTGAGGTGTATCAAGTTAAGCAATATTCATCACGTTCCACTTATATCACTTTTTCGTCGTTAGTGGCTCATATCATCATTTCCAAAATTAGACGTATTCAGGAGCCTCTAATTGCCACTCTCACCGAAATTAATCAAGGTCATATCAGCACAAACTTTTTATCACCGGAACAACTGCAAAATCAAATAAATATAATATCAGGTCGTTTGCAAAGAGAGCTCGTGCTACCGACGGACGGCTCAAATATCATTCAGCTTTATAAGATACTGAGAGTTGCCGCGAGAGTCACAGACAAATATCTTATTGCTGAGGTAAAGATTCCTATCCTAAACAACGAAATTTTTGAGCTCGACAAGATCATAAGTTTACCTAAGAAGAAAGATCAGAAATACTATCAATTAACTACAAAATTTCCCAATATCGGGTTTAATATCAACAAGGATTCCCTGATACTTTTATCAGAATCGGATCTTCGATCATGTCGGCATTTATCAAACGAGAAAGTTTTATGCTTTCTTAATAGCCCTGTTTACACTACGAAGATTAAACAATCAATTTGTGATGTCAACATCGTCGATGGCGATACTGACCTACCGCTATGCAAGTCGGAGCTATCGCGTTGCAAAGAGCGCTGGATAAAATTAGACGCAGATAACGAGTGGCTGTACACCTGTTGCGAACAATGCAGTGTCCGGCTAATTTGCCCAGCTGGGATTACGTCACAGGTACTGATAGGCAGCGGAGTCATACGCTTAGGTCCTATGTGCATTTTGAAGGGTGATGATTTTACAATTTATTCCCACAACTACTTTAGCAACAGATTAGATATCAATCAAAAGCTCGAAATACCCCAGTCCTCCGTCTTGAATAATATCATTAACACTTCCTCGATCGATATACCTAAGTTAGAAAACCATGAAGGTGAGTTGGAAGTTTTAAAGACGCAGATATCAGAAATAAAGGAACAATCAGCTAATAGTATGGACTTTAGTGTGCACGATGTCCATCATTATGCTCTGGGATACATCATGGTCAGCTTGTTCATCATTATCGGCGGTGTGGTGGTGTTTCGCCGGCTTCGACGGAGGCGCCAGCTGGCGGGCGGGGAGGCGTCCCGCGGCATGCGCGACACGGACGTCGCCCCCGCCGCCCCCGCTGCCGCCCCCGCCCCTGCCGCTGGCGCGGGAGTCCAGCGCAGTGTTAGTGTTAGTGATGTGAATGTGCTAAATAAAAAGGCAATCAGTGAAGTGTTCTCGAGTGTTCCGAATGTTCGAAATATATCAGGTGAAATCAGACAATCGGTGTTAAGCCTCGATAAAAGCACTTCCCCTATGTTTAGTCGTTCTGTTAGATTAAGTGAATTGAAAGACTAAAGCTTCTAAAGCTTCTAAAAGATATATACTTTTATCATAACATTAATATTGTTTTTTGCAAATAATTTACGCTTTTGTTTTACAACAATTTAATTTTACCTATTACCTTTTATATCAATTTTGTTTTTACTTCTTACATTTTTAAATACCTTCTATACAATTTTTATTGAATAGTTTATAGTGTATCATTGTATGATGTAATTTTCAATTTATATCAACCTCGCCATCTTTCGGGGGGCGCAGGATGTACGGGTTGTTGCCAACCGTACATAAAATATATGCTTACACGTTAAGTTTCAGTAATGTCGCGGATCATATTCATTTCCATGTGAAATAAAGTCAGTTATCATTTATCCATTAAAGGGAGCGGTTTTATTTATCATCCTCAATCGTTCTCCCTTAATTATCATTTATCTTTATCATACATCTTTTAATATAATATTGGTGTAAGGCAGGCTGCAGCAGTAGCCCCTACAGCCGCCATTATACAAAAACCCCATTTTTACATGTTTTTGACAGTTCTCCTTTACCAGCAACGCCCCCGCCCACGTTCGTGCGACAAGGCTTTAAATGAACGTGGCGAAAAAAGGAACTAACGCCGCTATCATACTGAAACGCCATTTTTGACAGTTCTCCCTTTACCCGCAGCGCCCCCGCATTTATTTAAAGCATTGTCGCACTGTAAGTCAGTGGGGGGAATCCTGTGATGGATCACATTTCCTTAAAACCATTCTAATTTTACCCGATTATGGCTAAGCCAAACAGAAGGGTGATTTTTTTGGCAGCATGTATGCGTATGCCCTTGAAGTGGCAACACTATTGGTCCGATTTTAACAAATACTAAGCCACCAGTGACACCTAAATATTCTTTTAGAGTTTTGTATTTTTCTGTCTTAAAATAGTTTTTTAAACTATTGTCAGTGAGAAATCCTGTAAGAGAAGAATTGCAATTCTTACCTTGAATTCCTTTCTATGGCGCCTCTCGTGATCCTTTACAACGTGTTTATGTACAGAACTATAGCCACATTTAAAGGAGCACACAAATGTCTCTCCCCCGTGTACCTTGGCATGATTCACAAACTCTATTGCTGTTCTATACGTCCTACCTGAAAATTATAAGTTTTACTATTAGGTGTCGTTTATTAGCTTTAACAGCTGCCCCTCAATGCCTTAGAATTTAGATACATATTATTACTTGGTAAGGATGACACAAAGCAATGCATCAAATAGTGAGCTCAGTGCCATAGTTGATTTGAGCAGTAAAATTACCAGTTCTTGAGGATCACTTTAAGTACTTACCAAAGTTAAACTTACCACAAAATTTACAGAGGAAGGGTCTGTCTTTATGTGTTAAGAAATGTCTTTTAATAAACTTTTCACTTCTATATTCTTTATTACACTGTTCACATTTGTAAACAATACTTCCATTTACATGAAGAACCTTATACTTTAATTGTACTATATTTTCTGTGTCATTTGTACTATGCTTCAGTCTTTCCTCATTTTGGTAGTGATCTAAAAGATCTAACCTGCTCGGAAACTTTTTAAAACAAGTCAAACACATATTGTTTTCCAATAAATTCAAATTACTCTGATGTAAAACCTGTATTTCTTCAGATGAAATCTCCATAGTGTTTAAATTATTATCAGAAAAATTATCCTCATCTTTTATGTTACATTTTGTGTCCTCTAATTCTGCTTTTGTTTCTACATCTAAGACAAAATCTCTATGATCAATATTTTCCTCATCACATGTATCTCTTTCTATCTGTTCATTAGAAACAGTTTTGGTATCCAACTTAACAATAGATTCACATTTGATTTCACTTATTGGATCATTTAATTTATTCTGCAATACAGACTCATTTTTAATTATCGTCTCTCTAAAAAGAAATATTTCTTCTACTGTCTTAAAACATCTATCACAGATTATGCTTGGTAAATCGGGAGTAATGTCTATCTGTAACATAAAAAAAGAATGCAATGATTATATGAGACAATATAATTATTGTCTTACACTGTGGCCACGCTGGACCAAAGTAGCAGAGAACAGATCTCAGTGAAGGCAGTTATTAGTCATGGAATTCGAAAAATAGTAGCTCAAATAAAATAATGGTTTTATAGATGTTCCACAACATGTTTAACTCATCAAGCCCCATACGGGCACCGGTGGTCGCGACAACAATAGAATACAATAGCATTTCCAAGAATCCGCGATCGAAGGGTTAATACTATAACTTGAATGAACATGTTATCACAGCCAATATGATGAATGTATTTAAATAGCTGAAGTGTGGAACATTGCAGGCAACAATTCGGCTAAACGACGTATAGCCGTATGATTGAATGGCGTTGTTCAGTCAAAGGTCTGTTTGATTGAACGGCTATTTTAATCACTTAGCTGCGACATTTACATTCCATTCATACATATTTGTTAGTCATTAGCAGATGGGATTATGATAGGTCACCTAAGGTTCAGGATATTCGTCGACAAGTGACACGAATTATTGTGTTCCTGTTCAGAGGGTTCTAGCCTGAACCTAGCTAACGCTATCTTTGTTCCATGCATTAAACTGTCTTTCCATTTGATTTCGACATAGTTGGGTAAAAGAAAAATGCATGGAAAAATTGTAATAGAAGTTGGGTCTTTGTATTCTTAGGTAAATGGCTAAAACTTACATGATGTGATAAACAAAATGATAACTTGTTTATAATATCACACCCCACTGTCAGTAAATGCATGGTATCTTTAGAGGAATCCGTTAAACACAATCTGCATATGAGTTCTTTCATATTTTATTTTTATTTAATTTATATTTGTTATTTTGTAAATGAAAAAAAATTGTTTACTGTTGTTTACAAACATTATATATTTTTTAAATCTTCTTCTTCTTCTTCTTCTTTTTTTTTCTTATGGCGCTCTGCTTTTCAACCATGGCCAGTGTCAAGTATATAAAATATGGCGGGAAAACAATTTTCTTGTGTACAATTTTCGGCATCTTTTCTCTACATCGTCAGGTCAAAAGTCTAGTCAAAGTCAAAGTAAAAGTCAATACAGTCAAGGAGTCATGTCGGTCGATTCAGTAAAGTGGTAGGCGCTTTACTGAAACTTTCATTGGAATTTTGGAGGGAACACAAAATATCACGTTTCTGGATGTTGTATCACTTTCCTGTACTTGCATGATAACGAATATGTCTAATGGTTAATATCCTACCAATATTACACATTAAAAACCCAGTTAACACAATTTTAGGAAAATAATACAAAAACACAACATCACTCTTTCACATTCCCAATGATTAAAGAAACACAGGATCCGAAGCAATTGTCTATGTATAGAGTTGATTACGTCAATTCGTCGAAAAATTAATAAACATATAACTATCTCCTTTTTGCCTATGCTTTTTACGTAAGTGAAAAAAGATAACTGTAAGTTTGACTGTTTACCAGTTTGAAAGAAATATTTGCCAAAATGCCTCTTTGCGACCAAGTCGCCATTACTAGCCTGCAACATTTAAGGTAGATAATCTGTCAAAGTACGTAAACAAACAGCATTTATTTTCAAAATTTCGACATTATTCTAGTTATTTTTGCTAAAAATTGTTT
Organism: Cyaniris semiargus; assembly: GCA_905187585.1. Lineage (NCBI taxonomy): Eukaryota > Metazoa > Arthropoda > Insecta > Lepidoptera > Lycaenidae > Cyaniris > Cyaniris semiargus. The sequence continues at coordinate 7,635,583 of LR994567.1, forward strand.
TAGGAAGTGAAATTTGGAGTGCCGAAACATGTCCACGTGCAGTGTTATTGGATGCCTAACTCGAATCCGAAGAAAATAACCAGATTTGTCTGTACATCAGTAAGTTTAGTATTTTACTTCGAAACACACCAGATTTTTAAATCCAGACGACCGTGTTTTCTTAAAATGATCTATAACAGAAGGTTCTATTAATTTCACTGCTTGGTTCCCTATATTTTTGATGTTTTCCGTATAAAATACGTGGTAGTAATATTGTATGAACAATAGTGATTGGCTTTATCGATACATTTTCTTTAAAGTTTTTTTTTTTACTTTATTTCATCACTTTTAGAATGTATGTGTGTTTATTTCTACTTTTAGATTACCTAATGATGAAGCAAAAAGAAAAGAGTGGATAAATATTATAGGTGCAGAAAATATTAGCATAAACAAAAAAAGGATATATATCTGCTCAATACATTTTGAAGAGTGGTGTTTTAATAGGACGTTGGGCAGATTAAAACTACAAGATGATGCTGTACCATCAAAAATATTATTGGTGGATTTCTTCTACTTCAGGCAAATTGTGCAAATCGCACGAAATTACATAGATAAGTATGACGTATAACAACGATTTGGTTTTTCTTTGATTATTAAATCATTTTATTTATTTTTCAGCCTTTAGCCAGACCAACGGATACGGAACGGATATTGATAGAAAAAAACACTACTACAGTTCGAGATAATATCAGTAAAACCATAAAAAGGAAAGGAGATTTCTCAATCGATGATGCTGTTTATGCTCTGGTAAATAGTTCAAGTAATCATATTATTTAAGATATGTAAAAAAAATAACAATAGTTAACAAAATAACAATAGTTTTGCCAAGGGTGTGATAAAAATCTATACTTAATATGTATTACTAGACGTTCCGCGCGGCTTCGCCCGCGTAAATTAGATATTTCACAGACAAATCAGTCTACAAAAAATAGTCTATGATCCTTCATACTTCTTATATGACCCAAATAACAGAAAAATTGCCCTAGTAGTTCGTGAGATAAGCCCTTTCAAATAATTTCCCCTGTTTTTTCCACATGTTCTTCTATTTCTTCGCTCCTATTAGTCTTAGCGTGATAAAATATAGCCTATAGCCTTCCTCGTTAAATGGACTATCTAACACTGAAAGAATTTTGCAAATCGGACCAGTAGTTCCTGAGATTAGCGCGTTCAAATAAGCCCTTTCAAATAATTTCCCCCCGTTTTTCCATATTTTCCTCTATTTCTTCGCTCCTATTAGTCTTAGCGTGATAAAATATAGCCTATATAGCCTTCCTCGATAAATGGACTATCTAACACTGAAAAAAATTTTCAAATCGGACCAGTAGTTTCTGAGATTAGCGCGTTCAAACAAACAAACTAACAAACTCTTCCGCTTTATAATATTAAGTATAGACGTTCCGCGCGGCTTCGCCCGCGTAAATTAGATATTTCACAGACAGATTAGTATACAAAAATAGCCTATGATCCTTCACGTGGTCTACTTCTTATCTGTGCCAAATAACAGAAAAATTGCTCCAGTACTAGTGAGGTTAAGCCCTTTCAAATAATTTCCCCCGTTTTTTCCACATTTTCCTCTATTTCTTCGCTCCTATTAGTATTGGCGTGATAAAATATAGCCTTTAGCCTTCCTCGATAAATGAACTATCTAACACTGAAAGAATTTTTTAATCGGACCAGTAGTTCCTGAGATTAGCGCGTTCAAATAAGCCCTTTCAAATAATTTCCCCCCGTTTTTTCCACACGTTCCTCTATTTCTTCGCTCCTATTATTCTTAGCGTGATAAAATATAGCCTATAGCCTTCCTCGATAAATGAACTATCTAACACTGAAAGAATTATTATACATAAATGTATCCAATGATCAAGGATATTTTTTGGAAATCTGCTGTCAAAAATTGCCATCGGATTCTGGTAGACCTATAATTTCATATTATCTAATATGGTTCATATTAAGTTGAAATTCAAAGGCTTAAGAATGGCTTTAGGTGTTGTTTAAAAAAAAACAAATGTGCAAAGTTAAACAACAGTTCGACAAGGCTTTAAATGAACGTGGCGAGAAAAGGAACTAACGCTTCTATCATACAAAAACGTAATTTTTTCTGTTTCAGTTGTACCGTACAACTGAAACAGAAAATTTTTTTTTTCATCTAACCTATGCGTGTGGGGTATCTATGGATAGGTCTTCAAAAATCATATTGAGGTTTTTAATATCGTTTTTTTCTAACCTGAATAGTTTGCGAGAGAGACTCTTCCAAAGTGGTAAAATGTGTCCCCCCCCCCCCTCTAACTTCTAAAGTAGGGGCATGATAAGTCTAAAAAATATATATGATGTACATTACTATAAAAACTACCAACGAAAATTGGTTTGAACGAGATCTAGCAAGTATAGGTCTACCAGAATCTGATGGCAAAAAGTGAGAAAATAAATTGACTTTAGCAATACCGGGGTGATTGGAATAAAACATTTTGATCCTTTTTTTTTCTTATAGCGGCTGATTCTGTGTGTCAAACATGCAAATATAAAAATGTATCCAATGATCAAGGATATTTTTTGGAAATCTGCTGTCAAAAATTGCCATCAGATTCTGGTAGACCTATAGTTTTTTTTATACGTCATAAATGGTAAACCTTAAACCAACAAAAAAAAATTTTTTTCACCTAAACTATGCGTCTGGAGTATCTATGGATAGGTCTTCAAAATCATATTGAAGTTTATAATATAATTTTTTTCTAACCTGAATAGTTTGCGAGAGAGACTCTTCCAAAGTGGTAAAATGTGTCCCCCCCCCGTCTAACTTCTAAAGTAGGGGCATGATAAGTCTAAAAAATATATATGATGTACATTACTATAAAAACTACCAACGAAAATTGGTTTGAACGAGATCTAGCAAGTATAGGTCTACCAGAATCTGATGGCAAAAAGTGAGAAAATAAATTGACTTTAGCAATACCGGGGTGATTGGAATAAAACATTTTGATCCTTTTTTTCTTATAGCGGCTGATTCTGTGTATTAAACATGCAAATATAAAAATGTATCCAATGATCAAGGATATTTTTTGGAAATCTGCTGTCAAAAATTGCTATCAGATTCTGGTAGACATATAGTTTTTTTTTATGCGTCATAAATGGTAAACCTTAAACCAACAAAAAAAAATTTTTTTTTCACCTAAACTATGCGTCTGGAGTATCTATGGATAGGTCTTCAAAATCATATTGAAGTTTATAATATAATTATTTTCTAACCTGAATAGTTTGCGAGAGAGACTCTTCCGAAGTGGTAAAATTTGTGTCACCCCCCCTCTAACTTCTAAAATAGGGGCATCATAAGTCTAAAAAAAAAATATAATGTACTTTACTATAAAAACTACCAACGGAAATTGGTTTGAACGAAATCTAGCAAGTAGTTTTTTTTATACGCCATAAATGGTGAACTTAATTTAACTTTCATTAAATCGACTGAAATATAAAAATAAATCAAAAACCTTTTAATTTCATTAAAATAAATCTTATTGCTACTGCGGAACCCTTCATGGGCGTGTCCGACTCGCACTTGACCGGTTTTTTATTACATAATATCACTTAAACATTTTTTATTTACTTAAACCACGAGTAACACCGCGGTGCACAGCTAGTAGGTTATAAATTAAACAAGATTAGGTATATTATTTAAATGTGGTATTATTGTTAACATCAAACATTGGAAAAAATATATACTTAGATAAAAAATTTAATTTAACAACTATCTAAAAATAATCGGCCAAGTGCGAGTCGGACTCGCGCACGAAGCGTTCCGTAAAAATTTCAAGGGGGCTCCCATACAAAAAACAATTTTTACCTTTTTCTGTATCGGACAGAGCAAAAATAGGCTAAAAATTGTGTTTTTTATATGGGAGTCCCCTTGAAATTTTTATTTTATTTCAATATTATTATTAAATATTAAAGTACACATTAAACAAAAGAATGTGTGAAAAATTCAAGTGCCTACCTCTTGCCATTATTGATATATTAGCAAAAAGGCCGAAAAAATCACGTTTATTGTTTGGGAGCCCCCCTTAAATATTTATTTTGTTTTGTTTTTAGTATTTGTTGCTATAGCGGCAACAGATATACACAATCTGTGAAAATTTTAGAAGTCTAGCTATAGCGGTTCTTGAGATACAGCCTGGAGACAAACAGACGGACAGACAACGAAGTCTTAGTTTTTACCCTTTGGGTACGGAACCCTAAGAGTGATAAATCTGAATTAGTCCCAGATTCTGTAAAATCTAGTTCAGATATCAGTGCAATTGTAGAGGGCTCATTGTTATTTAATGGATCTGATTCGGCGGTTGCGTTTTCCTCTTATTCTTGATTGTCATCTCGATCAATATATTTATTCAGTAATTTCAAATTATACGATACAAATGTACTTCTAGCAGCTCGTTGGGTCGTGAGTCGGTTTCGGACTTTGGAATGTATAAAACTTTGAACAGTGAAGGACCGTTCAGTAGCTGCAGTGGTGCATGGAGCTGTAAGAATTCTTGTTGCAACTACGCTTAATCCTGTTGAACAAGCCTTTCCACAATGTGACTGCGCAAATTTTTTCTTCTTCAGGGCTCCTCCAAATAAACCTTTTGGCCCACAATCCATGTTTAGCTCATGTTAAGATCTTCAAAACAACACACCTTCAAAATGAAAATACATTGTTTTAGTAATTTTACTTAAAACATGAATCTGTTAAATTATAAGTATTTTTCATTATTCTGTAATGTTTTTGATTTCTTTAAGTGTAATTAGAACCTAAAATATTGAATAAATCGTTTTTACTGTGTCCAGTGAGTAAATACTCATACTATAAAGTAAATACTCAGTATTTACTTTAGGTGAGTTTTTACTCTGACTCAGTTTTTACTGCCTTACCCATCCCTGCCCCCTTATTTCATAAAAAAAAAACGTTCATATACACTGTCAGTGACAAAAGCCAACAAAAAAAAAAAAAATTTAAAAAGAAGAAGGGGAGTTTTGCCGGGAATGTGAAAGAGTGATGTTGTGTATGTATTATTATTTTCCTAAAATTGTGTTAGATGGGTTTTTAATGTGTAATATTGGTAGGATATTAACCATTAGATATTTGTTATCGTGCACAAGCGTAGGAAAGTGATACAATATCCAGAAACGTGCTATTTTGTGTTCCCTCCAAAACTCCATCGAAAGTTTCAATAAAGCGTCTACCACTTTACTGAATCGACCGACTTGACTTCTTGACTGTTTTGACTTTTACTTAGACTTTGACTAGACTTTAGACCTGACAATATAGAAAAAAACGATGCTGAAAATTGTATTAGAGAATATTGTTTTCCCGCCATATATTTTATACTCGACACTGGCCATGGTTAAATAGACAAAGTGCAAGTGCCATACATAATAAGAAAAAAAAAAGAAGAAGGAAGTGAGATAAACAATAGATTTTTTAAATAATTTAAATATAAAAATTGTAATAATAAGTTATGTTTTAAAAAACCTATAATTATTATAAACTGCGAGTAAGAAAAATGTTTCTTTACAGTTTGTGATAAATGATAGTGCATAGTATGAACTATGAATTAAGCACTTTATCTCTTCAGATTTCTGATGAATTATTGAAGTCATGGATATTATCAATAATATAAAAAGCAATAGCTTTTGTATAAATTGTTTGAACCTAGATGAAAATACGTCTTTAAAATGTTACGAATTAAGAAATGCTACATTGAAATCTTTATTTGAGGTGGGCATTTTTAGTCTATTTCAGCTCTAGTAATAAGTAATTATCTTTTTTACTTATTCATCCTGTTATTAAAACAGTATAACTAAATGTATTATTATTTTTAGACGGAGAGCTTAAACGTTTGTTACCTTTGTTCTAAAATATTACACAATGCAGAGGCATTTATAGAAAATGTTTACAACAATCAGAAGTACTTACAAAGTCACGAAAATGTAAGTTATTTATAATTTTTATTGTATCCGGCGTTATTTTTTGATGTCGTATAATTTATTCTTTCAGAGTTCTTTCATTGTCTGTGTAAGTACACACAACATCCAAGAGAAGCAAGTACATGATGTATAAATTTATTATGTTTTAGGTGTTCAATTTAGTACTTTCGGGACCAAAACATAGTAATGTAGCCTATATTTATTGCCCCTACAGTATGCAATTGCACCTAGTAAAATGTACTGAAAAAGTAATTTTTGATATACTAATGGCCGTTTCCAATATTCAATCTATCTCTGGTTTGACATACGAGCGATCGCAGCTAACATTGAATTGACATAAAATATATGTCTCTAATGTCTAATGAGAGCTATTCCTATCTCTAGTAGGGCAAAACCAGAGATAGATCAAATATTGGGAACGGCCATTAGTGACAATAGAAACAGAATGAAAATATTATTATGACATACATTCTTATCTACACCAATTGTAATGTAATTGTGTAATATTTAGGTTACAGATCCAGTAATACAAGTAGCAAAATTACGTACACAACCAGTCATTACTTTGTCCCAATGGCACAATATTCTAGAAATAAATCCTAATGATTCAACGGAAGATGAATTAATTTTTGTGTACAGTACAGGAACTGCTAAAGATTCTGTGAAACATGAGGTAAAAGATGAGATTTTGGACTATTTAGATGCAGACTTCATACAAAATAGTGGTAAGTTAATACAATTATTGTTTTTTACTTGAATATGAATTAAACAATTATTTCTTTGATACAAGGTATTTGACAAAAATATTAAGTATTGCTTACATAAACATAAAATAGTTAGAAAGAAAAAGTTCAAATAGACCAGGGGTCACCAATTAGTTTCGCTCGGGGTCCGTATTAAGACATGAAATGACCTTCGCGGTCCACACATTTTATAAAAAAAATTATTAAACAAAGGTAATTACGGAAATTACAAAGGCATTATTTAGATAACAATGAGAAAAGTAACCATTTTTGTAGCTAATTATCTCTCTGAAGATTGGAGTGAAATATTGGTGTAAGCTATAGATATTGACATTAAATCCTGGAGATGTTGAAGTCCTAAGATGAACGAAGTCTTCGAACATGCTTGGTCCGCTCACAATGGGTCTGGGATGCGGACCACGGTCCGCCATTTGGTGACCCCTGAAATAGACCCTTGTAATGAAAGCAGTGACTAAGCCCTTAGTTAAGCTAATTGACTCTAATAGCTATATTATGGTGTTGGTGTGATGAGTTTTATTTCAGTATACTAAGTTGCTTTTATGTCTATTTTCAGATTTAGACAATAACATTGAAGAAGATTATTTAAATGTACCATTGATACAATTTACGAAAACGCAAAGAAAAAACTCAAAAAAGCTAAGGAAAAAATTTAGAGTTCAAAAGGAGAATGTTAAATTAAAAGAGGACAACCATTTTGTAAAATGTGTAAAAGGTGTTTATTATATTCATATAAGTGGGACTGTTTCTTCCTTTTATTATATTAAACTTGACAAAAATTGTAACATATTTTTTTTATGTATCATGCGAGGAAATATAATTATGAACAATTATTTTTTTTCTTATTTTTACAGATTCCATAGAATACATTAGATTGAAATTGACAAAGGCACAATGTTTGGAGGAGCTGAGAGCTATGGCAGACGATGAACAGTTCAAAACTGCAACATACAAATGCATGGACTGTGTCAAATGGTTTCTATACAGGGATGGCTATGAAAAACATATGACCCAACATGATAAGGTTAGGGTCAATAAATATAGAAATTTTGAAAAGATCTGGGGGTCTTCAGCATTACATAGCTGAGCTTAGACGCATTACAAGGAATGTGTTTTTGAACACCATTAGAATCTCCTAATTTGCGAGACCTTGCTTAGTGCAACGATTCTATTGGATCTTAAAACATTTCTCTCAACGCAACTTAGCTCAACAGTAGCAATGCAGCCTAACGCTACACATTTCTTTCTCGCGTACGAATAAATTGGTATTTCAATCTTTACATGTAGGAACTAGAGTGCCAATCTATTTATGTGTAAGAAAGAGACAAGTAGCGAAAACTTTATGAGTAAAAGACAGACTGATTATATATAGCTTCAAAATATTAATTTTCAGATAAGCGGCGAACACAAGTGCGACATCTGCAAGCAAAGATTTGAGTCCCTTCAAAAATTAATGTCTCATAAACAAAGCCATATCGTGTAAGTAAGTAAGACTGTTATTTTTTGCCATTGCAATGCCAGGATTCCAAAAAATTTAAAATACCGCATCTTAACAGCATACTTTGTAGCTTATATTTCGTATCACAGAGCTAATTAGGGTGATTTCGGATTATATACGCCTACATGCGTAAGTACGGGTAATTAATGTTTATATAGAAACATGAATAAATTATTATCTATATTTATTTTTGAGGCATTAATGCAACAAAGTGGCGATACTTTGTTCTGTTAATATCTCAATGCGCACCTTATTGCCTCCATATTGCCTGTCGAAAAATACTCGCTTCTCTAAATAGGAGAGATTTTTTTTTGACGGGCAATATGCTAACTGACTTATCCGTTCTCACCCTATATCCTAACTTACCCCTTCTCATGTAACTGAATCAAAATTTATATTTCAGTAGGTACAAATGTCCCGTCTGTGACCTCACACGGAGCACGTTCAGGACAATAAGAGACCATTACACCGCGAACCACGCTGGTATACCGAGAGAGCAGTTCACTTGTGACCACTGCCGGAAGACTTTCAAGTTAGTTTATATTTTATAATATAGATGGACATAAACAGTGAGTTTAATCTAAATTCGGTTATCCGTACCATACATTTTCCAGGACAAAAAGTATCTAATGTCCTTTCCCGGGACTCAAATTATCTCTATACCAAATTTCAGCTAAATCATTTCAACAGTTTGGGCGTGCAGACAGACAAACAGCCAGACGGACGGACAGACAGACACACTTTCGCATTTATAATATTACTAGATGACGCCCTCAACTTCGTTGCGCCAAAATTCGTTTATCGCGCGGGAACCGTACATTTTTCCGGGATAAAAAGTATCCTATGTTCTTTCCCGGGACTCAAAGTATCCCCATACCAAATTTCAGCAAAATCGGTTCAGCGGTTTAGGCGTGAAGAGGTTACAGACAGACAGACAGACAGACACACTTTCGCATTTATAATATTAGTATGGAAGTATGGATTATAGTATGGATTTTTATGACTATTAAGTTTTTCGATATTTTGATATTTTAGGAAATGAATAAGATTATATTTCAATAACAATTTTTTTAACATTTTATATTTTTAGACAGCAAGGGTCTCTAAGGAAGCACATCGATTACGCTCATCGCAGCATCTCCCCCGCGCAGTGTGACTTGTGCAAGAAGATATATAAGACAAAGAAAACATTACAAGCACATCTTATTAGGTAAGGCTATTTCAGCAATCCCCGTTCCATTTTCATAAACAATAATATAACTCATGACGTCATCATTTTTAACCCTCGACAAAAAAGAGGGGTGTTATAAGTTTGATTATTACCATAATCCTAAAGCCATGCATTGTCTATACTTACTGTATTCGATCTTCAAAGATGTACGATTCCGATAATGATACTTATCGTACCTATATAGTTTGGGAATGAATAGTAGGATATAGTAGGATAATTTACGAATAATTAAAACTAAGGAAACGTAACTCCCATACTTCAATCGTTTTGAATTTGGTTCTCAAGGTTCTTTTCACACACTAAAATAATATGGCAATAGCTACGAAACACTATATTCAAATTGACAAAATATAGCTGTTGACAATGATTGTCACTTCTATAATTACACAAAATTCTTGCATGTATTCGGGTCTCTTTTTGCATAAAGTATGCATGTATTCGGGTCACATTTTGTAGAATCGGAACAAATTTTTTGACACAGTTACTCTTCCTTAGTTTTTATTATTCGTAGAGGATAATGATAAAATCTGTTATTTATTATACTAGTAAGAAGTTGTAAAACTAACTTTCCGAAAACGTGATTAGGTACTTCTCCCAAAATTAGGGAATATGAACAACAATCTCCTAGATTCTTAAAATAAATATCAGAAAATATACTAATTAATGTTAAATTAAGATTTTGTAGCTTCTGTTGTTGATCCTTACAATATTCCCAATAGCATAATTACTATGCTCTTTCTATTATTAAAAACTACTTGTCCCAGGAAGCACCGGTCGGAACTATCGGCGGGGGAAGCCCCGAGTCGGACGTTCGAGTGTCCGGAGTGCGGCAAGGTGTTTGTCGCGCCGTCATTACTGCGTCTCCACATGACCGCGCACTCCAATACCAGGGATTACTATTGCGTCGAGTGTGATAAGTAAGATACATATTTATTAAAGGACGGCAATACGCACGTACGTACGCCTACGCGAACTCACCCATGCGCACTCTCGTAAATAAATAACATATAGTCTGTCAAGAAAGTGAAGAAAATAAAAAGTGGCAACATCGTAGTTTCATCCCTTTCAAATCAATCTAAGAAAAAAGGGATGACACTACGATGTTGCCACTTTTTAATTTCTTCACTTTCTTGACGGACTATACATTTACGTACGCACGTTTCCGCACGCACGTTTGCACGTAAATGTGTACGCTCACAAGCACGCACTAATGCACGCTTCTTTAGATTACTTACGTACTGTCAGTTACGACTTGTTTTACCTCAAGCGTTCGCGTTTGGTCACCCCTAAAGCCAGTGCGGAACACGACTCAGATCAGCGGGGATAATAAATAAATAAAATAATAGCTAATATTATTGTCATCTTAGTTCACACACACATAAAATTCATACAAAGCAATATCCGTATTTGCTTCTACGGTGAAACCATTTTGCTACAAGTGCTCCCTAGTTTTTGCTTCTTCTGCAACCTGAGGTTCTCGAACATATTTGCAACATTGTTGCACTGTATAAATTTTACCATAATGTTATGCAGTTCAGACGTCGCTACACATTTATATTCAAGTAATATACAAAGTAAATTATTTTATTTATATGATTTTTATAATTTCAGGAGCTTCAAGTCTGAAATGGGACTGAAGCAGCATTACAAAATTGCTGCGACGCACGCCAATACTGCAGAATTATCGTGAGTAGTGTTCGTTATAATTAAAATTAAATTTTATACATTTTTCATCCTAGTAAAGCCACAGAATATATATTTGTAGTACCAACAGAATTCCCACTCGCGAAACCCGTTTAAAGAAATAACGACTCATGCTACGATACTGTAAAGTTCAAATTCCGACCGCGCAGTGCTAGGTGCCTACAATTATATTTACCTACATGTGCGCTCTCTTTCTATCGCGTAAGAGGTAGGTACCCTTTCTGACGAAATCAAGATTGTCACATTTTAGAAAATAAAATAATCTTCTTTCAATTATTATAGCTACTATTATCAAACTTTTTATAGTAATAATCAAATTTTAGTAACCCAACCTATATTTTATAATAGTTTTATATTCGATTATAGTGCAGGAGCTGGTCAGGATTTTTTTACAACTTAAACATAAAACCTTGTGTTTATTTCTGTGTAGTATGTGGTTTGTTTGTAACAAATTGGTTTATTTGCTATGTTTGTGTATTTTTTATCTTTTTTTTGTATTTTAAAGTCTTAAATTACCTTATTGAAAATATTTCTTTGACCTTTTTTCAATTGTTCATATTTATCAGATTAATAACGATTCTGTCACAGCGGTTAAATCAGTACATAGGTATATGCGACGAAAAAATCTTGCGCGTGCGTCACCGCTCGCTTGTGAGTCCCTAGTGATCTGCCCCTCTAAAGGGGTACTTACATTTCGATACCTACACGCGCGAGTGGGACAGGCCTGGTAAAGCGAAATTAATCAAACTATTGTTACGTGCTAGGGTTCGAGGGATTTGGAGAAAAAGACCTGCTGACTCTTATAAAGACTTTACTAGCACTGACACTAGCTCACACAAATCACCAAGTCCAAACACTAAGCACTAAGTCCAAACACTAAGCACTAAGTCCAAACACTAAGCACTAAGTCCTAGGTCGTATGGTGGCACTTGAATCCAGATACGGGGAGCGACACCTGGAGCACGTGTTCCGTGCCCAACTGCGTGACAGAGTCCAACGCTCAGAAGAAGGACTTCAACAATGGGCGTTGGAAATTGAAAAGCTCGTCAGGAAGGCATATCCAGGAGCCGACACCAAGATGGTCGACACAAATATTGTTCAAGGATTTGTCGACGGAATCAGGGACCTGGAAGTCAGAGCTGCAGTGAGGCTACGTCACCACACCTCGTTAAAAGAAGCGTTGGCGCATGCTTTAGAGGTCGAGGCTGTTCGGCGTGACATACGGCAGACCTATGAAATCCGCAAGGTCTCTGAGAAAGTCAAAGAAGTTAAGGCTCCTGCAAGGAAAAGATTTGAAGCCATGTGCTATAAGTGCGGGGAGAGGGGCCACCTCCAGCTCAACTGCCCGCAGAAGAAGACCCAGATGACAAGGATGGAAAGGATCGAGGAGCAAATAGAGGAGCTGAGGAAGCAAGCAGTTTCGTCCCCTGTCCGGAATAAGGGGAAACGAATAGAATCCAGGACTAGATGGCGAGTATTGGACAATGATGCTATGAGGAAGGCTCAAGAAAGAGATGACGACCTTCGGCACATCATCACATGGAAGAAAAGGGGTGACGTGAAACCAATCTGGAGTGAGGTTGCACCCACTGGCGCTGTCACTAAGGCGTACTGGGAGCAATGGGACAGTCTGATACTTCAGGACGGAATACTCTACCGGAAATGGGAGAAGGCTAACGGCAGAGAGTTCTACTTTCAGATAATCGTCCCAAGGGCGAAAGTACCAGATGTTCTCCGCGAGGTACATGAGGGCGTATCAGGGAGTCATCTAGGTGTCAAGAGGACGCTAAGAAAAGTACGAGAACGATTCTTCTGGTTGCATTGGCGAGATGATATGCAGGATTGGTGCCTCAAATGTACTACTTGCGTTGCTGTGACGGAACCACAGAGCAGGAGTCTTGGGGACAGCGTGACGCGTTACCATGGCAGTAACAACGATGCTCAGGACTAGCATCTCTAAGAGGGGAGTAGTGATACGGACACGTAGTGCCATCTAGAGTCAAACCAGCGAAACTGATCAGGGAAACACAGAAAACATAAATCCCCTACTTTATACTAGATGGCGTTAGGTGTATGTTTACTTACGCGTATTTTCTAGAAACATCCCACAGTTGTTTACTTGTTTACGTTAATCGGGGAAGAACTTTCTAGAATTCGTCTCGCCATATAAATAGCCGCAGGTAGACGGCCCGGCAATTCAGTTTCATCTGAGCGATCTTCGAGGCGACTTCGGAGCGAAAACAAGTGATCAATAGTGAGTGAACCAGTGAACCTACGACTCGGCTACGACCGTGATAGTGTCAGTGCTAGTAAAGTCTTTATAAGAGTCAGCAGGCCTTTTTCTCCAAATCCTCGAACCCTAGCACGTAACAACTGGTGTCAGAAGTGGGATTTGGAGATGCCATTGACTCCGAGAAAGGACTTCAAGGGAAGTGTCAGGACAAGGGCGCGACGGGCTGCGGAGGCCACACCCACTGAGGACCAAGCTCCACCCATGGCGGGGCAGGCCCCACCCTCTGGCCCCGCCCACCAGGCTCCGCCCACTGACCACGCCCACCAGGCTCCACCCACTTCGGGTGAAGCCACGCCCACTGGCTCCGCCCACCCGGCCACGCCCACTCAGGCCACGCCCACAGGCCCCGCCCACTGGGCTCCGTCGACTAGCTCCATTCATCCTGCCACGCCCGTGGATTCTTCGGCCCCTCAAATGGCTCTTCAATTGGAAAGCATAATTGAGTTAATTCAGGCTTTGCAAGATGCCCAAGACCGCAAGCTCGGCGCTTTACAGGAGTCTCAAGAGCAACAAAAGGACCTCCAAGAAAAAGCGCTTGGGGCTATAAAGGATGTCAGTGACGCGGTGGTTAAGCTTCGAAAAGATGTCGACGTAGTAAAAGAACGAGTATCCGGGTTAGAGTTGGTTGTGGAAAATTTGAAAACCGGCTTCACTGAACTGCAGAAGAGAGTAGTGCGCCTTGAAACTACGGGAGTTGCGGTATCTAGTGGAGCCACGGGAGTGGCGCAAGGGCCAAGAGTCAAGGTACCGCCGTACGACGGCACTACTTCATGGAACGCATATCGTCGGCAATTTCAGGCTGTTGCTACCGCCAACGGATGGACGGAGGAACAATGCCTGACCGCCCTCATTGTTGCGCTTAGAGGGCAAGCTTTGTCGGTCCTGGAAGCACATACAGGAAATGGGTTCCAAGACCTGATGGAGGCACTTGAATCCAGATACGGGGAGCGACACCTGGAGCACGTGTTCCGTGCCCAACTGCGTGACAGAGTCCAACGCTCAGAAGAAGGACTTCAACAATGGGCGTTGGAAATTGAAAAGCTCGTCAGGAAGGCATATCCAGGAGCCGACACCAAGATGGTCGACACAAATATTGTTCAAGGATTTGTCGACGGAATCAGGGACCTGGAAGTCAGAGCTGCAGTGAGGCTACGTCACCACACCTCGTTAAAAGAAGCGTTGGCGCATGCTTTAGAGGTCGAGGCTGTTCGGCGTGACATACGGCAGACCTATGAAATCCGCAAGGTCTCTGAGAAAGTCAAAGAAGTTAAGGCTCCTGCAAGGAAAAGATTTGAAGCCATGTGCTATAAGTGCGGGGAGAGGGGCCACCTCCAGCTCAACTGCCCGCAGAAGAAGACCCAGATGACAAGGATGGAAAGGATCGAGGAGCAAATAGAGGAGCTGAGGAAGCAAGCAGTTTCGTCCCCTGTCCGGAATAAGGGGAAACGAATAGAATCCAGGACTAGATGGCGAGTATTGGACAATGATGCTATGAGGAAGGCTCAAGAAAGAGATGACGACCTTCGGCACATCATCACATGGAAGAAAAGGGGTGACGTGAAACCAATCTGGAGTGAGGTTGCACCCACTGGCGCTGTCACTAAGGCGTACTGGGAGCAATGGGACAGTCTGATACTTCAGGACGGAATACTCTACCGGAAATGGGAGAAGGCTAACGGCAGAGAGTTCTACTTTCAGATAATCGTCCCAAGGGCGAAAGTACCAGATGTTCTCCGCGAGGTACATGAGGGCGTATCAGGGAGTCATCTAGGTGTCAAGAGGACGCTAAGAAAAGTACGAGAACGATTCTTCTGGTTGCATTGGCGAGATGATATGCAGGATTGGTGCCTCAAATGTACTACTTGCGTTGCTGTGACGGAACCACAGAGCAGGAGTCTTGGGGACAGCGTGACGCGTTACCATGGCAGTAACAACGATGCTCAGGACTAGCATCTCTAAGAGGGGAGTAGTGATACGGACACGTAGTGCCATCTAGCGTCAAACCAGCGAAACTGATCAGGGAAACACAGAAAACATAAATCCCCTACTTTATACTAGATGGCGTTAGGTGTATGTTTACTTACGCGTATTTTCTAGAAACATCCCACAGTTGTTTACTTGTTTACGTTAATCGGGGAAGAACTTTCTAGAATTCGTCTCGCCATATAAATAGCCGCAGGTAGACGGCCCGGCAATTCAGTTTCATCTGAGCGATCTTCGAGGCGACTTCGGAGCGAAAACAAGTGATCAATAGTGAGTGAACCAGTGAACCTACGACTCGGCTACGACCGTGATAGTGTCAGTGCTAGTAAAGTCTTTATAAGAGTCAGCAGGCCTTTTTCTCCAAATCCTCGAACCCTAGCACGTAACACTATATCTAGTCATTGACAAAAAAAGATGTAAAATACTGAACAAATCTAATTGGCTGACAAACTACATACAGACTGTTTCTTCATAAATATTATTAATCAAAAATATTTTAATCTTTAAAATTTTGTCCAAATTCAATACTCAATCCCTTATTATTCGTAACTCACAAGGGCTTTCTCACTAACATCAGTGCATCTCATTATCATAATCTATGGCATCAAAGCTTAGCTAGACAGATTTTGATGCTATTGTAACGATTTTTTCAGATTCGGGTGCGACCTGTGCGACCGGAAGTTCCGATGTCGGCGTGACCTGGAGCGTCACAAGAACAGGGAACACCTCCAAAGACGCCCCTTCCAGTGCGACAAGTGTGAGAAGGTAGTTTATTTTTCAAGTTAAAAAACCTGTGCAGATCTCAGTCACTCAACCCTGGGTTAAACATGATGACGTTCGTTCTTAGTATTTTTGAAAGCGATAAGTCTTCCCAAGTATTTAGTTAAAAATTTATTTTTTTGGGTAGGTATACTCGTCTATCAAGCGACATTTGTAGTATGTCTGATAAAGACAAAATATTATGTATAACGTCTGTATACACCGTATAGATATTTTATTATTTATATTAGTAAAGACGTATAGTCGGGGATCCCTAGAACAACAAATTTTTTGATTACTATCAAGTAAATTTTTTGTGAGTAGTTTCATTTTGATAAGACGAACTACAATTTTATCTGCGAAAAATCTCGAATGTGGTAGCTAACAAAGATATAAAGGATTTCATACTTCGATTTGATGGTCCTAAAATATGGATTGTTCTATTTGTGGGACAATGTTACTCTTAAATTATATAACTATTAACATATCAATATAAAAAAAATCAGCTGGTTAGTTTTAGGGTTCTGTAATCAACAAAAATCTGAAAAAAAAAAACGCCGTCTTCATACCCATACAAATTGCCCGGATCGGCAATTTGTATGGGTATGACGACGGATTTTTTTGAGTTCCCAGCATTGTTCTCATAGAAAAAGTTGTTCATTTTGACGGGTTCATTTGATGGTTTTAAGGATACCGGTGTTAACCCTAACAACCTGTATAATTGTTGTCTTATTGTCTTATCAAAATGAAGTTACTCACAAAAAATTTCAAAAAAAAATAATTGGATCCCTGACTAGTAGGTATATTCTTGAAAAACAAAGTGTCATGAGTACTTTTAGATGCAAGATAAAATCGCGCTGTGGGTCAACAAAAGTTAATCGGTAATTTAGTGATGACTTCAACTATCCGGGCTTGCCCCGTATCCGAACTTACCCTGATTACCCTAGTAATGTAGTAGTGTGGTAGTAGCCCTATATATTGTTACGTGCTATCCTGCTAGGGTTCGAAGGATTTGGAGAGAAAGACCTGCTGACTCTCTTGAATATTTTATTCACAAGCACTAAGTTTCACACAACTAAGCACTAGATCCAAATCACTAAGCACTATCACTGTCCTAGGTCGTAGCCAAGTCGTAGGTTCACTGGTTCACTCACTATTGATCACTTGTTTTCACTCCGAAGTCGCCTTGATGATAGCTCGTATCGAACTGAATTGACTGGCTCGTCTACCTGCGGCTATTTATATGGGCCGAGGTGAGTTCTAGAAAGTTCCTTATCCGATTCGCGTGAACAAGTAAACAAGTAAACAAGTGTGGAATGTTTCTACAAAGTTCGGGCATGTACTCGCGCACCTAACGCCATCTAGTATCGAGTAGGGGATTTATGTTATTTGTGTTCCTCCGATAAGTTTCGCTGGTTTAACGCTAGATGGCTCTGTGTGTCCGTAACAATATTTTGTTGTGTTGTAGAGCTACCTGTCACTGTGGAGCATGTCGGAGCACAAGCGGCGCGCGCACGAGGGCTACAAGCGACCCTTCGACCACCACTGTCCTATGTGCGATAGGGTGTTTGACGTGAGTAAAGGCCACATTTTCTTCTTCATCCCCCTGTTACAATAAAAACATTAAGGCCCAATTTCACCAACGACTGTTAAAGTTAATGCTCGAATTAGTAACACGTTACCTCTTTCGTTTTTCATATGAATGAAAGAGAAGACATGACAATTTAACAAGCTGTTATCACTAACAGGCGTTGGTGAAATTGGGCCTTACACAGCCAAACAAAATCAAAATCAGGTTAACAAAGTTAACACTTTTAGAACGTCTACATGAGGCCTACCACCGGTTCGGGAACTAACCCGGCGAGAAGAACCGGCGTAAGAAACTCCCACGGGGCCACCTTTTACCAAAAATGTAGAAAATTTCTCTTTAAAAAAATATAGGAATTACAATAAGTAGCTATATGCTTTTCTTATTGTTCTTGTCTGGCATAAAAAACGTTACTATAGATAAACACATTACACAGCGGACCTTTTGATGTTATTTGCTGTGTAAAAATATGTTTTAGTAAGAGGCTCAATAGCGAGTAATGTAATAAGAGTAAATATGCACTGTGTTTCTAAATTAGGTCTTTACCACAAAATTTAGAAGTTTGTGTACTTACGTTTAACTTACATTTTTAGTAGGCTTTAGCTTTCAGACGATTTATTGGAATAAACGACCACCAGTTTTTTTAAGTACTAAATTATTTTTTTAACGTTTTGTAACTTTTTAGCGTAGCACAACAATGCGGATGCACATCCGGACGCACACGGGGGAGCGGCCGTACAAGTGTCCGCGGTGTCCTGCGGAGTTCGGGCAGGCGGGTGTCCGGAGCACGCACATCAAGCTCGTACACCTCAAACTGACGAGGGACGGCCGGCCCAAGACATCGGTGGCTGTTAAGTAATACGTGGACAGCTATGTGTAAAATTTTAGAGTATTTATGGGCTCCCACACATAACTGCGAATTCGCATCGCAATGTAATTTTTATTATGAGTTTTGTCGCAGATATTTGCGATTCCTAGAGCCCTATATCGATTTTTTAACCAAACAGCTGCTTTACCACCGAAACTGACACGATTTTGATTAACGAGTCTGATTAGTTCCAAATTGAGCCGCAGCACGATCGTGCGCTAGTGTAGCTGTCAGGAGTGGGAAAAGTCGTTGAGATCGAATTAGTTCCAAATTGAGCCGCAGCACGATCGTGCGCTAGTGTAGCTGTCAGGAGTGGGAAAAGCCGTTGAGATCGAATTAGTTCCAAATTGAGCCGCAGCACGATTTTGAGCTAGTATATAGAGATCGAGCTTATTCGATTCTCGATTCGATTGTGATTCTGTTGGGAGTAAGACAGCTGTTCAGAGATCAATTGTGTATATTCAAATTTCAAAATACGTTGAGATAAAGAATTCAAGACTTTGATTTGTATAAAATAAAATAAAATATATTTTTATTCAAAATGGGTATCATGATACACTTTTTGAAAGTCGTAGAAAGAACGAAGAAACTACGTTGCCTACCACCGGTTCGGAAACTACCCCGCCGAGAAGAACCGGCGTAAGAAACTCGCACGGGGCCATCTTTTACTAAAAAAATGGAAAATTACAATTTTAAAATAAAATAATATAACAATGTTATGGCTTACAGCTATGTAACAAAATAAACGAAAAGTAACCTGCATGGAGCCACCCTATTCCCAAGGTGTGCTGTCCTCGATGAAATCATTGACTTTATAATACGCTTTAGCACACAAACGTTCTTTAACTGCATTTTTAAATTTGTTTAAAGGTAGATTTTGAACATTTTCTGGGATTTTATTGTATAGGCGTATACATTGGCCTTTAAAAGAATTACTTACTTTGGCTAGTCTGAACATTGGTATTGCTAACTTGTTCTTATTTCTAGTATTTACATTATGATTATCGCTTTTCTTTTTGAAAATATTTATGTTCTTTCTAACATATAAGAGATTTTCCAAAATGTATTGAGATGCGACGGTCAGAATTCTTATTTCTTTAAATTTTTCTCTTAGAGATTCAAAAGACGACATCTTATAAATAGAACGAATAGCTCGCTTCTGCAGCACAAATATTGTATTAATGTCCGCCGCATTTCCCCACAAGAGGATGCCGTAAGACATTATGCTATGAAAGTAGCTAAAGTAAACTAATCGCGCGGTCTCTACATCAGTGATTTCACGAATTTTTTTAACAGCATATGCTGCAGAACTAAGCTTATCTGCCAGTTTTGCAATAAGTGGACCCCATTGTAACTTATAATCCAGTGTTATGCCTAGGAATGTGGTGGTGTCTACTAAATTCATTTTCTCATCATTTAATAGTACATTGGTTTGTACTTGCCTAACATTTGGCAAGATAAATTTTAAACATTTTGTTTTATTAGAGTTCAAAAGTAAATTATTAGCATTAAACCAATGTACTATTTTTGAGAGAGCACTATTTACCTCGTCATAATTAAATTGTCGCCTCTTCACATTAAAAATTAGTGAAGTGTCATCAGCAAAAAGTACTATCTCATGCTTATCTTTAACAAGATAAGGTAAATCATTTATATAGATGAGAAAAAGAAAAGGGCCTAAAATGGACCCTTGTGGCACACCTAGTTTTATTTTGGTTCCATTAGACCTTATGGAGTTGACTTCCACCCTCTGCGTTCTATTTGTAAGGTAAGATTTTAGAAGTTTAAGTGCCGTGCCCCTTATACCATAATGATGTAGTTTTCTTATTAGAGTATCATACTCCACACAGTCAAATGCTTTAGAGAGATCGCAGAAGATACCAAGTGCATCCTGCGACCCCTCCCAAGCTTCAAAAATACTACACAGAAGACTAATGCCTGCATCTGTTGTAGACCGACCTTTAGTAAATCCAAATTGATTATTATGTAATAAATTATTTAAGTTATAGTGAGCAAGTAATTGATTTAAAATTATTTTTTCAAAGATTTTACTTAGAGTCGGCAATATAGATATTGGTCTATAGTTGGCTGGGTCTGATTTCTTCCCAGCTTTAAATAGAGGCATCACCTTGCTGTGCTTCATTAAGTCTGGGAACACGCCACTTTTAATACAATTATTAAAAACTAAAGCTAGGTAAGGGGCAATGATGTCAATTACTGATTTTATAATTTTTGTGGACATACCCCAGAGATCAGTGGTACTTTTAATATTGAGAGATTTGAAGGTATTGATAATATCTCTGGAGTCAATATCTTTAAAAATAAAATTGACATCACATTCCTTGACATGTTCTCTAAGTATTTTTTCTGCAACTGTAGGTGATGAATTTAAGTTCTTTGTAGTTGAGATTGGAATGTCTGCAAAAAACTTCTCAAAGACTGTCGCAACCTCAAGATCCGAATTGATTTTTTTATCATTAATCAAAAGTTCAAATTTAGAGTTACGACAGGTGACTTTTCCAGTCTCATCCGCAATTATTTTCCAGGTGGTTTTCACTTTATTTTTAGAGTCTCTAATTTTCTCTTTAATGTGAAGTGCCTTCGCTGCTTGACATGCCTTTTTAAAAGTTTTCGAGTATTTCTTGACATACAATTTAAAAGCTTCACTCCGGTTTATAGTTTTCTCATTATACAAATCATACAATTTTTGTCTACTCACAATAATACCTGCAGTTGCCCATTTTTTGAAATTATTTCTTTTATTATTCAAGCTGACCGTTTTAGAAGTAAATACAGCGTTATATTGCTGTTTTACTCTATTAAATATGTTGTTAAACGCTTTATCTGGATCATTTGATACATTCAAGTGCTCAAAACTTGATAATAATTTACTTCTAAACTTCTCAATACGTTTTGTATTTATAGGTATATATTCAATTTTTTGTTTAAAATTATTATCACAATTTATATTAAATGAAGCTAACTGTCCACAGTGATCAGAGCTTAATACATTAATTATTTCCTTCCTATAGGGAGTTATGTTGGTGAAAATATTATCTATGCAAGTCGCAGTTGTATCACAAATTCTTGTCGGCTCGTTGAATAAATTAATAAGGTTATACGATTTGAACAATGATGTGAATCTAACAGTGGTGGAGTTTGAGTCTAGTAAATTAATATTGAAATCACCACATACTATAATCTTTTTGTTAGATGCACACACTTTCGTTAACACTTGCTGTTGTATAAATATGTAAATAGTCCTAGTAAGATATAATTTATTATACGTCTTTATGTGTTGTTTGCATGATACTCTAGTCAAAATTAATATAAATATGGTTACTTTGTAAAATTGGCAGTTTTATTACTTTTGTCTCTTTTCGTTGTTTCAATAATGTTTTTTCGAAAGTTGCAAACTCTAGTGCAAAATGCAAGGAAAAAGTTGTAGTGTAAAATAAAATACGAAGGTCTATGAAAGTACATAAATATTTATAATCTGAATTATTCCGAGGTACTTCATAACGAACACTTAGTAGATATATTTCTTACTACCCACAATAATATATAACACACAATAAATAAATAGTGGTTGCAAAAGTTATTGCTAATACTTAATATCCATATTATTTTGTTACACTGGAAGTAACTACTACTTAAAAGACAGGCTAGGCCCAGTTAAAGTACTGGAACATCAAATTGTATCTTATTTTTAAGTGTCTTATATCTAAATAAATTCTAAATAAATAAATGTTGAAATATACAGTATACACATAGGCTAGTTTTAGAAGTTTTTTTAAAACCTGCCAGCTACGACGTGTGGCGCGTATTGTCCTTACAAAATATTATGCAATAGGTAACGATTCTCCCTAGTACGGAACAAATAATAAAAAGGGAACTAGAGTGTGTGACAACACGGGCGTTACTAACTGGGTTTGTGGCACGATTTGTTATTTTATGATTCAGACGAATCATTTGAATCGTAAATTTGTCACCCTCAATTATTAAATTACTATAAAATATACACCTGTAACTCGTCTGGTGTTGCGAAATTGCCATTGACGTGTCTACAGCCCCGGATTTGTAAATAGGCCGAATAGGCTGCGGCCTGGCGGCGGCAGCGTCCGTAGTGTGCCGATACATTTCGATGGCCCCAACGAATAAACGTGCAATCGAAAAAAGACAACTTTTCAGGAAGAAAATGGAGTACAACCTTGCCTATAGATCCTTCAAGAGAGAGATCATTTGGGTAAAGAAACAGCACCTTAATAGTATTGGTGAGAGACTCGAGTGCCTTCCTTTGCGAACCCGTGAATTCTGGTCTCTGGCCTAAGCTATTGAAGGGTATTTCTGAACGCCATCCTACCATCCCTACAAGTAGGAAATAGATCGTTGGCCCACGACGCAAAATACAAAGACGATCATCTGGGTAAGCTCTTTGCGTCAAACTCGACCCTTGATGACGGGGGATAAAAACCGCCGACCATACCACGATGCAGGAGCATCATGTCGGATATTCGGTTACATCAGTGCTCAGTGTAAATAGCCCTGCGTGCCCTTGATATCCAAAAGTCAAGTGGGCCTGACGGAATCCCTCCTATTGTGTTGAAACAGTGTGCTCCAGAGTTGGCTCCGATCTTAACGCGTCGTTTTCGGTTCTCCTCTACATGGGCCGCGGCGGAAATAAAGTAGCCTACTCCCACAAAAAATATAAATTCGGCACTGCGTGTCTTAGTTCATTTTCTTGTAAGGGTCTGGCTTTAGTCGCAATTTATAGCTAGTTATATTTTTGAAGCCTTATGACCTGCAGCCTCCCTAACATGGGGATAATATTTATTTCCGATTAAGAAGAAATAGATAAAGAGATAACTATAGTTACTTGGATAAAAGTTCCTGCTTCAAAGTAAAATCGGCTTAGTCCAGAGAAATGAACAGGTCACATATTATGTCTGGGACCAACTAAGAGCGTGTTTCTTCACGACGTTTTCCTTTACCGCACCAGCGTCCGTAATATGTACTTGTGATCTGAAGTCTCATTGGTATTTGGTACACGCCTCCACCCGGAATCGAACGCACCATCTCGAGTGCGAATTAAAGTTCTGCCACTATGCCACGGAGACAAAATTTTGGAAACCGATTGAATAAATACCCTGCAACCTACTTAAATTAATTAGTTTTTGCCATTTGTACAATCAAAGAAGTTGATTTATAGGCAGTTGACGGACCAACGTATTTTGGTTGCGTTTTGTTAACCAGCCGACGGATGACGACTCAAATGGGTCAATTCAGACCGCAACGCGAAGCGTAGATGCAAATATATATGGATTTGAGAGATTTGCAAGACGTCTCACGCAATTGAAATCTGTCAATTCAGTACAAATTTAGAAATGCATCTACGCGTCGCGTTGCCGCCTGAATTGACCCAAGTTGACATAGTCCGACCAAATGACGCAGGTCCGTCAACTGTCTATGAATCAATTTCTTCGATGGTACGTAACAAAAGTAGTAAGTAGGTAGTCGTAGTTTGCACAGTTTCAGCTACTAGCAAGTAGCAAGTTTGAAGTTACGGACGAGGGGGCGGACCGGGGCGGCGAGGGGGGCGAGGGGCGGGCGGTCCCACGGGAGTCGCGCCGCATCCGCCCGCCGCGCGGATGTCGACGTTCCGGTGTGCTACACACGGGATGAGGACAGGTCCTGAGATATTTGGTGTGCTGATACTGGTATTAGGAAAAATATCTCTTTGGTTTAGTTCAAAATTAATAGAGCTATGATCTAGATAGGATCTTATGAAACAGTTTAATACAGTTTAATATATAGACTCTCAAATACGTCAAAAACGTAAAACGACGTTTTTTAGAACGAAGTTCCTTATCGCGCGTTGCGAAAGGGGGCTAGACGTAAAAAATTAAGACCAAAAAGTTGTACCGACATTTTTTGCCACATACATAGATCAAGATAGATACCGCACACTTCGCGGGACATGCGGTATCTATCTTGATCTATGTCTGTGCTTTTTGCTATAGTTATAAGCCGTGCGGTAGCGCGTGTTTCTCTCTCTGTCTCTCTCTCTTCCTCTCTCTCTTTTTTTTATAACTTCGTTCCATCCGGGTGTCCCTTGACACCTCTCAAGTTTTTTTAATTTTCAGTATTAAAACTTATAACCAATCAGAATGCGTTTGAAATTAATTAAAAAACCCAACAAAATCGTTTAATAATTCAATAATAAGGTTTCCTGGAAATGGAAACGGGATCGCTTTGCTAAGTTTGTCTTAGGATTTACAATTAAATAATCTAAATCGCACAATATTAACTTGAACCTGGATGAAAGTATTTAGAAGTTAGAAATTATATGGTGAAAAAAATATTTTCATTTGATAACACGTCACTTAGCATCATCATCATGTTTAAAAGGAAAATTGTGAAAAAACGATCTTGTGTGGATATTTTGGACAAGTAACTAAAACTCATACGTTTAGGTGATGACAACTACATAATATACTTTGCCCAGTTTCTGACGTTTTTTTTTATCGGATTTTATCTTGTCAATAGCGTTATATAATATTATGATTGAATAAGTGAAATAACTATGTATTTGACGTTAGCAAATTTAAGCGCTAGTGAGTGGACAAAGCTTATTCTAGTATGTCTATACCTATTTATATCGTCAGATAAATCTTTAGATACGTATCTCGTGTGTACCGCAAAGATAGATGGCATGCGTTCACACTTTGGTGTGGGGAAGCCGTCATTAGTGCCGCGACTTACTTCCAGCAGTTCCTGGACCGCTTAGGACGTCAAATAGATCTTTATAAATATCTGAGCACTAAAATAGCACAGGTGCATAGATACAAGCAGTTAAATACAGGCCGTGTGACAATTCTAAGTGATATTACTTTATGGTGCGCTTATACGGGCAACTAAAATTGCCCAACTCTCGTCAACTATGATGTCACGACTACATCAAGCAATTTGCGGCGACAAGCAGCAATATTGCGCAATACATTATTGAGTGATGTGGCCATCGAATATTTGAGCGATATGTCATATGACATTGAGCGATATGAAATAAAATGCTCCATATTGCTCCACTAATTGCTCCAGATCGCTCCATTCGTGTCGCCGAGCAATTATTGCCGTCGTTATTGCCCGTGTAAGCGCTTCTTTAGGGAGTGTAAGAGCAATTTTTTTTTGTGATATACCTATGGGCCAACTCATGACGCTACGTTTGCTCATACAAATCACAAAAAATTGCTCTTTCAGCGCTGCTACTTTTACAGTGAAAATGGAACTTACGGCTTACCACACTCTCTAAAGCAGCGGTCGTCACACTTTACTGGCCAAGGGCCACACATGACAATGTGAGTGCCAGCACCGGGCCACAGTGTATGTAAAGGTTCCAAGAGGCTCCAAGAGCGGTTCCATACTAATGCCTTTTTACACCTACCGAGTAAAGTGGCGAGACAGTACTCTCGGCAATTTTTTTTTGGTCGAGAACACTGTCTCGCCACTCTACTCGATAGGTGTAATCGAGCCCAGTTCACACCATAAAACAACTAGATTAGGTTATTATTTTGGCATTTGTTAACTAAACATTAATGATAACCGGCCAGAATTGGCCAGTTACGTTTATTATTAAATATGGCATAATTTTAACCATTGTGTAGTAAAGTTGAACATTCAAATAATTTACTTTGTCGCGGGCCGCACAGCAAACCGCCACGGGCCGCATGCGGCCCGCGGGCCGCAGTTTGACGACCACGGCTCTAAAGTATTATAACTTAGTTTTGTAACATCCTGTATATTACAAATAACGTTTCCTCGTTTTCTACGTATCTAGAGAGTCTTGTCTCTAGGGACCAGTGCGCTAAACAATAATAAAACCGGCCAAGTGCGTGTCGGGCCACGCGCAATATAGGGTTCCGTAATACCGCTAGTTTTTTTTTAAATTTTTGTATGGTCAATGAATGTACATTTATAAAGTGTTTTACACTAGTAACAACATCATCTTAGTTACGTGCAAAGGAATTTGAACGAAAAGTTCCTTTATACTTCGCCGAATACTTTTTTTTAGTTGATCGACTATTACTCAATAACTTATGAAGTGTTCTTAGCCGTGATAGTTTTCCTTTTAAATTCAGCATATTTCCTACCCCCGTGAATTTCTTCACATTTCTAGAAGCAACCGTTTAGCTGGTAGAAGGGGGGGACACTGGACTCTAACAATTTTTTCCACTTTAAAACTTCATATTTCACAAATGAATCCCTAAATCAGAAAATGATCTATAAATACTCATAATATTTTTAAAAAAACCTATCCAACGATACACGGTGGGGTGGGCGCGAAAAAAAATTCATCCCCGCTTGATGTGTAGGGGAGGTCCCATAAAAAAAAATATTTTTTAAGATTTTATATACCATTTTGTCGGCACCATTAATATGTGCATTCATGCCGAATTACAGTTTTGCAGGTCCTATAATCTCTGAGCAAAACCGCGGACAGACACTTTTCACTTTTCAGTGCACACTGTAAAATACTTAAGTACCTAAGGTGAAAACATAATTTTTTGATATCAATTTCAATTTTATAATATGAAATTTTAATAAACAAAAGAGCTGTAAAATGGCCGAGGCTATGAATTCGAAATTTAAGGGATTAATAAGCAACACGGCAGTTAAGGCGAAGGTCTTTTGTGGGAAATATTGTTTCTGGTCTTAGAAAATTGTTAACCTACCCTAATAAATGATAATATAGTTTTGAAAACACAATATTCTACTCATATTATATAATTTGTCGCAATTTTTTACATGGTAATCTCTTTAGATACCTTAATATCTACCAGTAGCATTAATAAACGAAATTTTATAGTCTAGTCCAGGAAATATAGCACTGTAGCCATACCAAGGTACATTATTAGATTGTGCTATTTCATTATGAAGTTCTAACGTAGACCGTATAATATATCTTGCTCATAAACAGTTCACCAACAATTAAATTTAATATTCCAACAAACAAAATTTGATTAATTACTAACTGATTAATAAACACAACAATTTGAAATTAATTAGCTAGGGAATCATATTCCTAGTTCATTAATTCCATAACACCCCAAAAACTCATTCCCTATGGGATCCCATGGACTTGGCCTTAACGCAGCATCCTGAAATGTAGGTCATGGGATCGATACCGGGATTTCAAGGGCCGAGAATCGGGACCCTGGGGCCCTTGCAGCCAGATTTGCCCTAATAGCCACAATATTTCTCCCTTTGTAACAATACGATCTTAAGGCGGATGATTTATAAGGTTAATCGGATTTAATTTGAAAGACAAATAATATTTTGTTAAGGAATTAAATTTTGAAGTTTAAAGTTACGTAGGTATGTCAACTTTACACGAAGATACGCTTCGTGATTTTCTAATATATGGAAGTTTCTACGCTTATTATCAAGTTTATTGTACTTTCAGACTCAAACACCTTAAATAAAATTTACCTTAAAAGTTAAAATTAAAGAAAATTTTTCAGTCATTTTAACGCACATCGAATGCGTCTAGCATGCGCGTACAACGAGATATCTCACTCTCGAGTGTAGTTATATTGTCGATATTGACATAATGTCAAAATCATTTTTTGAAATTATGTCGATAGATTTTGACGACAAATCTACACGAGAAAAAATGTATGTCATGTTAGGGTCAATAGAGATGAATAGACAAACCATCAAACATCGAGAAAACATGTACTTAGACAAAATTTTCTCGTCATGCGCATGCTAGGCGCAGGTTATGGCCACGCGCAATTTAGGGTTCCGTAGTACCGCTAGTTTTTGATAATTTTTGTATGGTCAATGAATGTACATTTATAGCGTGTTTTACACTACTAACAACATCATCTCAGTTACTTTCAAAGGAATTTGAACCGAAAAGTTCCTTTATACATCGCCGAATATATTTTTTTTTAGTTGATCGACTAAATTACTCAATAACTTATGAAGTCTTCTTAGCCGTGATAATTTTACTTTTAAATTCAGCATATTTCCTACCACTGTGAATTTTTTCACATTTCCAGAAGCAACCGTTTAGCTGGTAGAAGGGGGGACACTGGTATCTAACGATTTTTTCCGCTTTGAAACTTCTAATTTCACAAATGGATCCCTAAATCGGAAAATGATCTATGAATACTCGTAATATTTTTAAAAAATCTATCCAATGACACCCCACACGGTGGGGTGGACGCGAAAAAAAAATCATCCCCGCTTGATGTGTAGAGGAGGTACCATAAAAAAAAAAAAAAAATTTAAGATTTTATATACCATTTTGTCGGCATCATTAATATGTGCATTCATGCCGAATAACAGCTTTGTAGGTCCTATAATCTCTGAGTAAAACCGCGGACAGACAGACGGACAGACAGACGGACAGACAGACAGACAGACGGACAGACAGACGGACAGACGGACGGACAGACAGACAGACAGACGGACAGACGGACGGACAAACCGAAACTATAAGGGTTCCTTGTTGACTACGGAACCCTAAAAACATATACCTAAGCACTAAACTAAGCTAAAAACTCATTGATGTTCAATAAAAAAATATTTCATACTTATTACAAAAATTAAACTATTTAAAACAAAATGTATTGCATATTTTTTTCTTTACATCAGGCATAAGCTAGTCCATAAACTCTAGACTTAGGTACATAAAATATCTAGCGTAAGCATTGAAGGTGTAAGTGAATGAATAATTTTCTAAGAACATTAATTCAGAGAGTTCGTTCAGTGTATTTCAAGGTGTATCCTTAACAGCCAGCGTAAACTGAACCCTCCTACTAGGATCATGCTCGTAAAATAGTATTCAACGTAAACTGGATTTGAGATAATGGAGGTTATTGCGTAAATTAATTTAATAGAAATTAGATGGCTTCTTTGAAAGTTAAATGAGCGGAATAATCTACAACAAAACATATTAAGTTGTTTTGTCAATCTTGACTGCCTTAATTGAATTTACAAATAACACTTAATAATGCGCTGAGTACCACTTACAATGTGTTTTCATTAATATCATTTACACTACGAATAATAAAAACTAAGGAAAAGTAACTCCGTCAAAAAACATGCTCCACAATACTTGTCAAAAAAGTGTACCTTAGGTACACATTTCAATACATTTGCAATATTTAGGTGGCCTTGAGCGGTACTAGGCTGACGTTACTTGACAGATCGAAAGGAACCAAATTTAAAACGGTAATAGTATGGGAGTTACGATTCCTTAGTTTTTATTATTCGTAGCATTTACACAAAAAAAAAAAAAACATAAAAATTGTATATTTCTCAGGGTTTAACTAAATAATTTTTTCACCCAATATCCCTAAACACTAACGATCATAAGCTTATGGTACAATAGCAACCACTCTCTATGAACACGTAATACACCCCTGGTTCTGCGCATGCGCGGGTAGCGAGTCCCGCCGCCCTCAGAGCCAGCCCTCGCCTTTCCCCGGCCGCTACTGCCTCACGACGTAAGTATTTACTATCACACACTACAATAACAAAGGTATATTATTGATAACTATAATAATAATTTTTAAGGTGTTTGTAAAAAAAATATGTTAAGTAGGATTTTACAAATCGTTTTGGTAGATTTGGTTTTATTATTTTATAAACGTGACTAAATTAGCATAATGAAATAATTTGGTTTGATACAATGTGATTTGTTTTACTTCTATTTTTCGGAGGAATAGGTATTGCTTAACTACTTAGGTAAGTATGTTAAAATACGTTTTGGTGTTATGTTGAAACTTTTTATAGGATTACTAAACGTTCCGCGCGGCTTCGCCCGCGTAAATTAGATATTTCACAGACAAATCAGTCTACAAAAAATAGCCTATGATCCTTCACATGGTCTACTTCTTATCTGACCCAAATAACAGAAAAATTGCTCTAGTAGTTCGCGAAATAAGCCCTTTCAAATAATTTCCCCCGTTTTTTCCACATTTTCTTCTTTTTATTCGCTCTTATTAGTCTTAGCGTGATAAAATATAGTTTATAGCCTTCTTCGATAAATGGACTATCTAACACTGAAATAATTTTTCAAATCGGACCAGTAGTTCCTGAGATTAGCGCGTTCAAACAAACAAACAAACTAACAAACTCTTCCGCTTTATAATATTAGTATAGATTTTGATACAAATATTTTTCTTCCCTGTAATTTTTTTTATAAATTAAATTATTATTAATAAACAATTAAAATGTTAAAGGGTTTAAAGTTAGGTTAAAATAAATGACTTTTGTCCATTTAACTTGGCTACTCGCGGGATGGGTCTACGACGTAGCACCCGCTACGACGACGTAGCTCAGGGATGAATTAATGTTATAATCTTAGATATTTAGTATTTACGTTTCTATGCAGCGTGTAACATAACTAAGTGATAAAACTTTAGGGCGTGTAACTTTAGGTCCCTTATAGAGAGTTCACCGTGAAAGTAGCAGTGCTGAAAGAGCAATTTTTTTTGTGATTTGTATGGGCAAGTGTCCCAGCATTATGAGTTTGCCCTTACAAAATTAAAAAAATAGTTACTCTTACAGCGCTGCTACTTTCACAGTGAACTCTATACAGGGTGTAACAAAACTAAGTGATAATACTTTAGGGTATGTAAATGTCCCTTACATAGAGTTCACTGTGAAAGTAGCAGCGCTGAAAGACAAAAATTTTCTTCCATACATTTTTATTTAAACACCGCATCGTAAAAAAAAATTGTCGTCCCTAGTATTAGCGCGAGCGCAATGACTTCGAGTGATCGAAGCCGCTGGGATTAGGGATCAATAACGAAAGATATTTTATTTTTGAAAGAGAAGCGCGTTAGATGTATTATTACGTTAGAATTTATAAAGTGTAACACATTTACATATTTAATTTCTCATTTAAAATAATGTAAAAGTAATAGATTTTACATCATTTTGTACTCAAAATAATATTTTTTTATTATCAAATAATAAAATTATTTCATACGATTAATCCGAAACAATAATGTAGAAAAGAACATTAAAATAAAATCATAAGAATAAACTTAGAATCTTATTTTCCTTAAGTTAATTATGCGGAACCACAAAATTAAAAAGTGGGTGGAGCTAGTAGCCTTGAATGAAAAAAATTTCGGCGCATTGATTGGTTCATGCGATCACGCAATCCGCCTGCGTTAGACCAATCGATGCGTTCGAATTGGAGTCATTGAATGAAAGTCCACGTGGAGTAATGTACAGTAGTGGACAGGGCTGTAACTAAAAAATATTTTTCAAAGATTTCAAATGCGTTTTTCTCCTAAATCGGGTTGCGTACAAATGCTTAGTACTGCTTTTTGGATACAACTTAACCCAAGAATTACCTCAGTTAATTATTATCACTTAGTTTTGTTACACCAGTATAAGGGACTCATACACACCCTAAAGTATTATTACGGCCTGTATATTTTATTTCTAAGATCGGCTACTCATTTACGATCATTCGTTTCGATATTTTGCAAATGACTGGTATGAGTTTGTTTCTAATGCAGGTTTGTTATTTTTGCTTTCAAAGGAATCAAATGAATTGCTGGCTGGAATATTTTATGTACACTCATAGAAACGCACAGGTTCAATACGTGTGAATGGACTATTAGGAAAATAAAAACAGAAAGTGTGTAAGAGCTAACTTCGGCACGAGTGCGCCGGCTCTTCCAATAGCAGTGTTATAGCGGTTTTTTTTTTGTTTCATAAAATAGACAAAGAAAATGGATTTCATGGAATTGCTGTTGAAGTAACTTTTAAATAGGAAACTTCTTGTGGTATGTTAGGATTTCTAACCGAT
The DNA here is from genome assembly GCA_905187585.1 of Cyaniris semiargus. Lineage (NCBI taxonomy): Eukaryota > Metazoa > Arthropoda > Insecta > Lepidoptera > Lycaenidae > Cyaniris > Cyaniris semiargus. The sequence goes on from LR994567.1 coordinate 7,668,099, forward strand.
CTTGGATCCGGATAGTTTTTTTTGTGGATGTTCAGCGTTTTGGATACTGCAGGTTAGCATGAGCTGTATTGGTAAGAATGTGTGGTGGGCGTACGCCCGTGAAAAAGGCAGATCCCCAAGCAGATCTCCAAGAGAGATTGTCTAACAAGTAATAAAAGTTTGTCCTGCGTTTATTCCAGCGCCGGATATTTTTTTTAAAGTGTAGGCCGGCTATCTTTATTTCCGCCATCCCATGTACGAAATCTGCCATCCTATAGGGGGACGCTGCCGCCCTATTTATAAATCCAGGGCTGGTTAGTTCTCTTCCCACACTTGTCAGACTATATTCGACTATATTGAGAGAGTGCTCTATTGCGCATACACTTGAGGATCATTAAATGAGTCATGCCAAGATTCAACGAAACCTGTCAGCACTCAGCAAGCTGTGTAGTCCATTGATCTTGATTAAGCTGCGCAATAACAGATTATGACATTTTTTCAGACGCTGATCTTAACAATTACCCTACATGAATCATCCATCCGTTTCCAATATCAACTACCCTCAGACTAATCGTCAGCTAAGTTTGTTCCTAATTTGATCGCCGTTCGCGAAATCAGATCGCTGGTACATGATAGTATAATAATAATATCTATGGACGCTTCACACCACGTCAGTCTGGCCCTGTGGTAAGTACCTGAAGGACTTGTGTTACGGGTACCAGACAACGGAAATATATTTAATACTCTTATACTACTTATACATATATTTAAGATTTTTATTATATGATACACATATTTAATACACATCCAGACCCACGAACTTTGAAAACTTTTTGTTCCGTCGGCGGGATTCGAACCCGCGACCCCCGGCTTGAATTACCAACAGCCCACCAACTGAGCCACAGAGGTCGTCAATATAGTGGTTATTAAATTGTCATAGAAGCAATAAATGTCTATTTTCCAAATGTATCATTAGAGCGCATCAAATATGACAGTACTCTCCAACTCCTCTATCTTTAGATTATTTAGCATCAGCACCAAATTTGATCCTGAATTGAGAATTACCGTTTGCGAAATCAGTTCGTTCGTACACGATAATGTTAAATTGCGTTTTATAGAAGCAAATTTCACCTCTAACGATTTCCAATCTATTATGATTGCAATCTCAAGCTCCTCTAAGATCTTCAGCATCATCCAAGTTTAATCCTCAAAATCCTTGTTTGCAAAATCAGTTCGTTGGTACATGATAATTGAACCACTACCATCCCATCGATTTCCAATTGGTTAGGGTTCTAAGCACCAGCTTCGAGTTTGATCCTGAATTGTGAATCACCGTCCGCGAAATCAGTTTGTTGGTACATGATAATAGTTAAATTGCGTTTCATAGAGGCAATGTCAACCGACGGATCGGAGATCACACCTTCCGGAGGGTCCCAATTGTGGCCATAAATTCTTTCGGCGGCTGACAGCTCGCGCCGCCTGACATGCTCGGGCCTGGCCAGCGGCACTCGGGCCCCAGCATGTGGCGGGAGAGCACGCAACTGTCATCCGCCATCTTGGAAGTTTGACGTGTGCGTTCCGTGTGACGATGTGTGTTTAGTGTTTGTGTGTTGTTTGTAAGTTGGTTTTTATGTTTTGCTACTTTATATGAACAATAAATTTTGTTATATTAGAAAGATAATGTGAATAAGTTTTATACCGAAGTTATTGTTTAGAATTTAGACGTTCAAATCAGTAATATTATGGAATCTTGGTACGACCAAAGACTTATCGAGAAACGGAATATCTAAACTTCATTATTTCAAAAAATAAACTTAACGGCATTTGGAACGTAACAAATACAATAGAGCTTACCTATTAGCTATCAGGCTAAGCTAAACTACGGAACCTTTATTTTTTCGTTATTTAGTACTTTGCAATCTGTCTAAACACGCGACTATCGTGGGTATATAGGAAAATACTCTGAAAGCTAGTAATAATTTGTCGAGTCCAATCTTTGGATTTCAGACGCTCTTTAACTTATCAATAGCGAATTATTGATTGTTCGAAATAATAAAAATGTTTATTATGATCACTTATTAATAGTGTGTTCAACGTACCTACTAAAATAAATAACTGCAGTACTTTTAGGCTTTGTCATTTTCACGCTTTGAAATCACCCCATAAAAACCACCAAACATAAAATGTTGAAACGAAAACCGTACAACAATGAACCTTGGAATTTATACAGTTATAAGGAATTCCATGTAACTTGAAAAAGAAAACTAATAAAGGGGATATCTACATCGCGGGTGACACTTTTTCAATTTTCTCCAACTAAGTAGAAAATATCCTCGTCACGTCAGCGGGAGGCTTGGAGGAAAAGGGAGCTTTATTGAGTTACTTCCGGCAGATATCATGAAGGAAAATGGAATTTTGATGATTTGCTCGGTAAATACTAAATAAGTAAAATACGAGCGCGTTTTTTATGTTCGACAGTATCAGAATATGGCTGCCGAAGCCTGAAATGAATGATATTTATTTGAATTATGTTAGTCAAAATAAGATTAAATCCATGCTGTGACTGCATGTTCGGGTAACACGAAGTTAAGATAGCTTCATAATATTTTAACAGCATTATAAACCATATACGACAATATAATATTTTAACAGCAATATATGCCATAATTTAATTTCTTATATAAACGAATAATATTAAAAAAAAAACTCGCATGTGTACTTACATGTGTTTTAACAATTTGTGTACCTCAGTAGAGTTTTTATGTAGGTACATTTATATTATAAATACTTATATTCGCTACAAACTTTTACAGTTATTACAAGTTACCTTCTCATTTAGAGTTTACTCACATTTTCTCTGTTTTCATGACGAGTTTTAGGTTTTCCATTTTCTTTTTATTCTTAATAATAAAAGTAGTTTTCGCGTCAATGAACTTTCAGCAGCGTCTAGTTTATCTTTATTTCTCTATTCGTATTTTTCTTTACAACTTTAAAAGAAAAATACTTAGATGAATTTATTAACTGGATAGTTTTAAAGAGTTTACATTTACAATATTTGAAATAAGATTAGGTTTTTAATCAATGGTTATGAATTTAAGATCAAGCTTTTATTAAAACGAATTAACAACGTTTTGTCCTACAAATAATAAGAAAGGTTTTATTCAACACTTAATCAATTTTCCAGTGAAGAATAATGATTTAAATTGACTTTTGTTACAATTAAATTAATATATAACCTCTACTCATATGCAGATACGTAAAATATACCGTAGTAGTTAAAAATACAATACGTAAAATATATTGTACGTTCTAGTAAAATAAATAATGAAAACATATAAATAGCTCTCTATGCGTGGTATGTATAGAGAGCTAAATACAACTGGGCTATGTTATGAATGTTCTTTGTTTAACTTTAATTTTGAGGACAAAGCACCTATGAAAATAGGGCGAGTTTAAGTTGGGGTAGGAAAATAAGCGTATTTTAATACTGGTAAAGTTAGCGGCTTGGGGCGGCCACTAAATAACAGGTATTGTTTTAAACAAAAGCAAGACAAATATTATACTTCACTGATGTTTATGTAACTTCACTTAAACGTATGTTTAATATTTCGACGGTTATAAGAGCGCGTATAAAGCTAAATTGCCGATCTTAGATAATAAGACACAAATGATTTAAAAAATAAGTTTTGATAGTTTTTTTCTCAATTTCCACGACTGCCAGACGTAATAGCTCGACAACAGTGTCCTATATTGCCGATCTAAGACCGATTATGATTAGAAAAATATTTAGCTTTTATAGTTTTTTTTTTCAATTTCCACGACTGCTAGACAACATAGTAGGACCGAGGATGGTATATTATCTTAGGTGTGTAAAATTTTGTAAATTGCATAATATGAAATCTAGAATTATTCTTATATCAACAATTTTGTTTTATATTACAGTAACCTGACTCTTCATCTAAGTGAACAGTGGCCTACAAGATGCAAAATAGATTAACTAAATTAGATAACGACGGCTATACAATAGATCTACAATAGAAAATAAATTACTAAAGTCTAGACTGGTCTAGGGCTTCGTTTAGGTTTCCTAGCCGGTCATGGTATTTTGACTAATGATTAGACTTTTTGATTTTTTTTCTACCCAGCTCACTATAGTATCTAAGCTTAAGGATGGGTTGCACCAACTTACTTTAACTATAACTACAGTGCAAAATGTCAAATCTTTTTATAAGAACGCCATATTTATATCGAAATTTTTTCGTGAAAATTTACTATGGCTCCTAATGACTCAAAAGTGTTGTTATAACAAATATTTTTCCTGTCGATTTTTATGGATAATAATTCAATAAAAAATAAATCTGTCAAATTCCGTGGTCAAAGGTAAGGTTAAAGTTAAGTTAGCCTTAACTATAACCATAACTTTGACCATAACTGTAACTATAACCGCGCCTCTGGTGCAACCCACTCTAAGCCACTCTACTAAGAAAAGAGGTTTTCTATTCTATTTAGTGTGGCTTTTAAAATTTAAACTAACCATAGTAGGTATATAATAAAAGGATGATTTAAATTACAGTCTACTTTACTATATTTTAAATCATCCTGGGGCATAATAATTTATGTCGGCTTCGGCCTTCGACCTGCGAGTTCCGCGACAATTTATAAAAAAAAAAAACGCCTGTGAATTTTAAATGTTGCTGCAGTTAGTAGCTTTTGCTAGTCTATACCAGCTATACTCAACCTGCGGCCCGCCGGGTCTTTATCAGTGGACCGCATAAAGTTAAACCATTTTGAAATTCACGCTCACTGGCAAAATAGTGCAAAGTCATCGTGAAAGTAGTGAAAATTTTTCCACTTTTAAATGGAAAATTTTTGAAAACGCTATTTTTTAACCCCTCAAATTTTGGTTGCGGCCTGCGACACCAAGACCGAAACGTGATTGTAGCCCGTATGAAAAAAAGTTTGAGTATCACTAGTTTACACCAAACTATCGTGTGTTTAAGTGAGCGGGGTCACGTGCGGGTCTGATGAGGGTCAACTCTGCGGTTTACGATACGGACAATTGCTCACAAACTTCCATACAAACATTCGAGATAAAAGCTTCTGGGATACTCGGGATATGAAAATGTCTTGAGTCAGACGAGCAGTCAGACTTCTGTGTTGGTTAAATAATGCTATTATTTATGGTTATAACAATAAAAATCGTTTTAAAACAGCTGTCTATTTTAGCTTCAGTTATGAAAATATGTAGGTATAAAGTAGTTTACATGTTTTTTTGCGCCATTGTAGTGTTTGATACACATGAGGAGTTACGGCGCGTTCAGACGAGTTTTCTGCTGTAGCGTTTGGGAAAACACGCGAGCTAAATCCGCGCGCTTAGAAAACGCGCAGATCTAAACGCGCCCTTACACTTATTACTGTGTGTTTACGTTTTGTATCACTCTGTATTAATTTTATCCTAATATTATATTATTCATAGCTTACCGCCGTACTCAGAGACATTTAATTATGATTAACCTTCAATTTAATGAAGAGTTTGACAGCTGATGATGGTTATGTCAAAATTTTGAATTAATTTCTAATTAATGTTCCACTCTGAGTGCGGCAGTTTCACTATCATAATTTATTCATTAGGGGCCAACCCATACGTACCACAACCACACCACGTCACAACGACAAAATGCCGTCAAGCAGTGGTTACGTGTGAATGGTGTCGCTGCAGCTTTTTGTAGTTGCGTTGTGGTACCGACAAAATGTCGACGTGGTTGCGTTGTCGCCAGTAGTTGCGATGTGGTTACGTACGAAAGTCAATGAAACGGAGGGGGGGAAGAGCGCGGGCAGTTTGCGCGCACTGTCATTGCATCGACGCAGCGTTGTGGATGCGATGTGGTCGGCCACTAGTTCGCTTGTGGTAGCGATTTGGTCGGTATCACACAAGTGGTCGACAACGACTGCAAAATGTGGTACGTGTGAATAGTCCAGTTCATTTACAATACGAAATATACGCCCGACCACGTGGTATAGTTGTGGTGTGGTTGTGGTTGTCGTGTGGTTGTGGTACGTGTGGGTTGGCCCTAAGAGTGACAGTGCGCGCACACCGCCCGCGCTCTTCCCCCCCTCCGTTTCATTGACTTTTGTACGTAACCACATCGCAACTACTGGCGACAACGCAACCACGTCGACATTTTGTCGGTACCACGACGCAACTACAAAAAGCTGCAGCGACACCATTCACACGTAACCACTGCTTGACGGCATTTTGTCGTTGCGACGTGGTGTGGTGGTGTGGTGGGGTTGGCCCTAAGTGAGACAGTAGAGAACGTCAAATATTTAAGGAACAAACTCTATACATTTCGGGGTCGCTAACTTTAGAGTTTATTGAATAAAGTGAAATAATCTGAAAAGATAACTTCTAAGTCTAACTTTTGTTTCAGATTTAAACTTATCACAAGATACTTAACTAGTTTCTTCTACAACTAAAAATGATACTAAAGATTTAGTGGAAAAAGTCTCCCGAGGTCTCTCTAGTGGAGATAAAGAGTAAATAGAGAAGGAAATACAAACAGCAGAAGAAATGGACACGAAGAATGATCACGGTGACGACATCGAACTTCAGGGAGTCAGCAGTAAACAGAGGTAAGAAGAATATACTGATAAAGCAGCAGCCAGCTTCACATGATCACGGTGAAGACATCGAACTTCAGGGAGTCAGCAGTAAACAGAGGTAAGAAGAATATACTGATAAAGCAGCAGCCAGCTTCACATGATCACGGTGAAGACATCGAACTTCAGGGAGTCAGCAGTAAACAGAGGTAAGAAGAATATACTGATAAAGCAGCAGCCAGCTTCACTGGATTCCAGCACTGGATCAATGGAGATGTCAATATCCACTAGCTGTTATGTATGATGTTCATATAGACCAACAATCAGTGTCTGGCGCCCGCTTTTGTTTTTTATGTAAATCGGCACTGAATTACAGCTTTGACTGACACTTTATCTCATAATGTACCAATTGAGAAAACTATAGGAGGCACGGTAATTCACAGACCGGGTGCACTAGATTTAAATCTTATTTTTGTGGATATACGGTTCAAAGTTCCATACCAAAAACGTAGCACTGGACAGTCTGTTAACAAAGGAGAGAGGAGGTAACACATTTGTACCAAAGATAGCATCAGCTTTATTTTAATTGTTACTGATTGCCGGCTTGGGGCATCCCAATTGGCCCCTCACGACTATCTCTTATAGGCAATCAACGCCTCCGTGGTCAGGTAGTTTAGAGCGTGGCTCTTGACTCGGAGGTCGTGGGTTCGATTCCCGTGTTGGAAACATGTTATTTCCAAGTTTGGTTAGGACAATGCAGGCTGATCACCTGATTGTCTGACAAGTAAGATGATTCATGCGTCGGATAGGCATGTAAAAAGTCGGTCCTGCGCCTGATCTCTCGCCAGTCGTGTCGGTCTTCCGTCCCACTGGGGTATGAGAGTAAAGGAATAGAGAGTGCTCTTGTGTACTGCGCACACACTTGGGCACTATAAAATTACTTCTGCGTAACTGGCCCGGTTTCAATGAAACCAGGCAACGTCACCAAAATCGCTGTGGGAGTTATTATTATTACTATAGGCGATTATACAATCACAATTCCACCATCATTACAACCATATAAGTATATAACTAAGCGATTTCTACCATACATTGTCCGATAGAAATTACCTTTTGCGCATATTTATAATATTCAATTACTTAGTTACATCATTGTAATTTACTTTCTGGTGCACAATAAAGAATTAATTCGTTCATTATCATCATCATTACATCTAATAATATTTATTTTAGCGATGCAGCTACAAAATCTGACTTACCTGAGAGAGGGTCCTGGGCGAGCAAGCTCGACTTTATCTTGTCGGTAGTGGGCTTGGCTATTGGTCTTGGCAATGTCTGGAGATTTCCCTACCTTTGCTACAAGAATGGCGGCGGCGCGTTCCTCATACCATACTTCCTCACTCTGTTCCTCGCTGGAATACCCATGTTCTTCATGGAACTGGCCATGGGGCAGATGCTTACCATCGGTGGATTGGGTGTTTTTAAAATCGCACCAATTTTCAAAGGTAATTTTGAATTAATGTTTTTCAATATTAATAACGAAATCTCCGAATTTTGAGGTATCTCAAAATAAACATTTAATATGGAAATAGCAAACCAAAGCAAATCACAAAATGAATTTACGTTAAAAGCATGATGAAAATACTGAAAAATGCTGGACAGAAATGTTTTCATCATGCAAAACAATTTGACAAAGAGTCAGTTTCACCGCAAAAGTATAATCGCCGGACGGAATGCAAACGACCTTTCATGTGCCATACCTTTGTTGGAGTCCCATTCAGAATTCGTAATTTCGGTCCCTGGAGACCGTGTTAGTAAGAAATTAAGGTTCAAAGTCAATGTTGATAATGGACGCAGAGATTGTTCAAAATTTTAAAATAAAACATTGCAATAATTCTCTCAGCTTCATTTTAATCCTTGGCAGTGACGATAAAGTTAATTTAATTTACTTTTCAAATTAAAACTTTGCATTTAAAACGAGTTCTAAATCTGGGGTTGAAATAAACTTTCGAGATTGCGGTTACCCTTTGCTATTCTTTTTTAGTATTCATATTTTAAATATTTTCTTCATTTTATTTTGTTTCTTTCAGGGATTGGTTATGCTGCAGCCGTTATGTCCTGTTGGATGAATGTCTACTACATCGTCATTCTGGCTTGGGCTATATTCTACTTCTTTATGTCGATGAGATCAGGTAAACTTTATGATTTATTATTATTATTTCAAATATCAGTAAACATTATTTTTTTTTACTTTATTTTCATTTACGTACCAATTCTAAAAGTTTATATTTTGCAACTTTTCCAAAATGTTTGATTACTAATTATTGATAAGCAGTATTAAATTACTTTATTATTTCCGTTTCCTTCCTCCATTTTAAATATTAACCAACGTTTAGTTTACCTTAAACCTGTATTTCCCAGACGTCCCCTGGAGGACCTGCGACAACTACTGGAACACGGAGACGTGCGTCAACCCCTACGACCGCAGGAACCTCACGTGCTGGTCCTCCATGGACATGACCACCTTCTGCACACTCAACGGCAAGAACGTCAGCAAGGCAGTCCTTTCGGACCCTGTCAAGGAGTTCTGGGAGTGAGTTTTATGAGCCTATAGTTTTTTCTGATTTTTTATGTGTTCAGCCTTGGTCTTCGATTATTATTATTACTAAAAAGATATGTTTATATATTACTTTAAGCTACTATAGTTTAATAACAGTATACTTGTGTAGGAACACAATATTTTTCGCGATAAACAGTAGCGAATTTCTTAATCCAAAGCCTGTTTAAGTTTAGTAGTTTTACTAACATGCCTGATCAAAACCCATAGAGTTTTTTTAAAGGTGTAACAAACTTACACACTCACAAATCATTGAACATCATTTCCAGGCGTCGAGCTCTGCAAATCTCCAGCGGTATTGAGCACATCGGCAACATCCGCTGGGAGCTGGCCGGCACGCTGCTGCTGGTGTGGATCCTGTGCTACTTCTGCATCTGGAAAGGCGTGAGGTGGACCGGCAAAGTGGTGTACTTCACCGCCCTCTTCCCCTACTTCCTCTTAACTGTCCTGTTGATTAGAGGTGAGTATTCATCAAAATGCAATTATGAATATTGTGAATGCTAATAACATAGACGAATACTTATAAAAGACATGTAACGCTTTACAGCAATTACTAAATTAATTTACTATTTGAATACAAAAAGACCATTCATAATATACCTATACTACCTTGAAAACAGAGCATATTCATCAGTTAATATTATGTCCATTCAATATTACGTACAGTCAAAAACAGATCCGGTGTAGCACTTCCTGACCTCATTTCTAAAAACTAAGACTGGAAAGCAATAAACATCTACCACCGTAAAATAGCCACATGGATGTATATTTTTTCTAAACCATTCAGTAGTTTTTGCACGAAGAATTAAGAAACGTACTATCATAATTAAAAGAGAAGTTGATTCATAGGCAGATGGCGGACCTACGTATTTTAGTCGGGTTTTGTAAAACCTAGCTGACAGATGACGATGTAATAGTACGGGAGCCCTAGAACAATTTTTTTTTTTTGATTACTATCAAGCTGATTTTTTGTGAGTAGCTTGACGAACAACATTTTGACGAACAACTAACAGAGATAGAAAGGATTTCATACTTTGAATTGATGGTCCTAAAATATGGACTGTTTTATTTGTAGGACAATGTTACTCTTAAATTATATGACTTTTAATCTATCAATATACAAACAATCAGCTTTAGGGTTTCGTTATAGGGTTCTATAATCAACAAAACTTGGTTGACGACTGAACCCTAAAACGGAACCCTAACAAGCTGATTTTTTGTATATTGATAGGTTAATAGTTATATAATTTAAGAGTAGCTTTGTCTTACAAATAGAACTATCCATATTTTAGGACCATCAAGTCAAAGTATGAAATCCTTTCTATTTCTGTTAGCTACCACTTTCAAGATTTTTCGCAGATAAAAATGTTGTTCGTCTTATCAAAATGAAGCTACTCACAAAAAATTTGCTTGATAGGAATAAAAAAAATTGTTCTAGGGCTCCCGTACTATAATTAACTTGTTGACATAGTCCGACTAATTGAGGTAGGTCCGTTAACTGCCTATGAATTAATTTTTTCGATGGTACAAGCTCGCGCCTTTATTATTTAGTGTGATCATACTATTGCGATGATAGAATTCATGATTTTTCAGGTATCACATTACCCGGAGCGATGGAAGGCATCAAGTTCTACGTGATGCCGAATATGTCCAAGTTGCTGGAGTCTGAAGTGTGGATCGACGCCGTCACGCAGATCTTCTTCTCGTATGGTCTGGGCCTGGGAACTCTGGTGGCGCTGGGAAGTTACAATAAATTCACCAATAATGTGTACAAGTAAGTTATTGGTACTGTATCTATCTTTTACCACTTCTATGGATATTTGGAACTTTTGCTTTACTTTTTTTAACCTTATTTCATTCACTATATTTCAACTTTATCCATTTCATTAATGTATTACAAGGTTAACTTACATATCAAATAAAAAATATTTAACTTATGTCAAAATACTTATTTTCTAGGGATGCGTTGATCGTTTGTACTGTGAACTCGAGTACTTCGATGTTTGCTGGCTTCGTTATCTTCTCTGTGGTCGGTTTCATGGCACATGAACAGCAAAGACCTGTAGCTGAAGTCGCCGCGTCTGGTAAGTTCACTTCATTTACTAGTTGTAATAAAAAAAATAATAAGCTAAGTCTATCTAAGCTATTGTTGATTTAGAACCAGTCGACGAATTTAGAATTCACAATAAAGGGCTTATCCCAGCTTACTAAATTTAGACGTCCTAATTAGGATCCTAAAAAGAAGACTAATTATTATAGAAGCTCCTGATTCTACACCAATCAGAACTCAGAAGCCACACTTCTTCCGATTTATTACGCTAATTAGGATCCTAACAATTTAGGGGTTAAGTTAAGTGGAATAAGCCCTTAAGCTTGTTACACACTTATAATATTAAGTAGTTATTTTTTAACATTTTTAAATCGCACAAAACGTTTGAAAGAAGTAATAGAATCTCCAGAATGTTTTAGCGCATAGTTACACATATTTCTTTAGAACCTTCATAATAATCTTTAACATCACCTGTCTGTTTTAGGTCCTGGTCTAGCTTTCCTGGCGTATCCGTCTGCAGTACTCCAGCTACCCGGGGCTCCTCTATGGTCATGTCTATTCTTCTTCATGCTCCTCCTCATTGGTCTGGACAGCCAGTTCTGCACCATGGAGGGCTTCATCACGGCCGTCATCGATGAGTGGCCCAAACTCCTCAGGCGTAGGAAGGAGATATTCATCGCTATCACCTGTGTCATATCTTACTTGGTCGGCTTGTCTTGTATATCTGAGGTGAGATTTTTATCAAGTAAAAGATGCAAAAGTAACAAAATAAGTGTAAATTAAATATAAAGTCTATTCCTATAATAAAATATGATAATGAGTAGAGAGTTGAGACACATATTAAAATTGCGTAAAGGCCGCTCGCTATGTTGGACCGGGATTATCTTCTATATTAACCATGATTGTTTTCAGCCTTTAGAAGCTGTTTGTGGTTATCATCATGGTCCAACGTAAAAGAAGAATAAAAAACGAATAGCGTTCATGCAAAACATAGCATTCGATGCAAAAAAAAACTAATTCTTCCTGAATTGATCGTCAATCGTAATTGAAAACGAAAGCGTTGGAACTGCCCATCTATAAATACACGTATCACATAATTAACCCAATGTTGTTGTTTTCACAGGGCGGTATGTACGTGTTCCAAATATTGGACTCGTACGCGGTGTCTGGTTTCTGTCTGCTATTTTTGATCTTCTTCGAGTGTGTGTCCATATCTTGGGCGTTCGGAGTCAACAGATTCTACGACGGCATCAAGGAGATGATCGGATACTATCCCACCATCTGGTGGAAGTTCTGCTGGGTCGGATTCACTCCTGCTATTTGCATTGTGAGTTCCTGCTAGTTTCTTATGCTATTGGTTGAATAACAAACTACTTTTCACGCCAATTGATATTTTTAAATCATAGGCGTGTTTTAAAAATATATGTTTTAAAAATATCATTTTGGTAAAATAATCAAAATTTAACAATTTAAAGTTTAAACTGACCAACCAACTAATATGCGAATTTGGTCAAATCACGAAAAACCTTATTCATTAAAATCGGATTAGTTGCTTGCATACATAAACGGCCAAATCATTACTCTTCATGCCTTACCGCAGTCAGATTGAATAAGTGTCCTTATTGAAGGCTGTGAAAAATTGATTTGAACTAATTTCGCATTTGATGATTACTCATTCCTTTCACCTTCCACAGAGCGTGTTCATATTCAACCTGGTGCAATGGAAGCCGATCAAGTACATGAACTACGAGTACCCGTGGTGGTCACACGCGTTCGGCTGGTTCACCGCCCTGTCCTCCATGCTGTGCATCCCCGGGTACATGCTGTATCTATGGCGGGTCACACCGGGAACGCGTATGGAGGTACCATGAAAGAAATTGATTCATAGGCAGTTGGCGGACCTACGTCATTTGGTCGGAATATGTCAATTTAATGTAATTAGTGATCTATCGGCTGGGTTTGACGTAACACGACCAAATTACATAGGTCCGCCATCTGCCTATGAATCAACTTCTCCGATAGTACGTTGGAGAGAGGGATGATGAGGGCATAATAGATCTTGTTGGAGGACGATAGGAGTTATTTGCTGTGAACTTTATAAAGATCATCGTGCCTACAGTCTTGTGAGACAGAAATTGTCAATATGTTGATGTTGCATGACTTTGTGACTTATATATCATTATCGGTAAGGCTTTTCCGAAATGGGGATAAAAGATGGATTCTCGTTTCGTTAGAAATGGTGATTTCTATGGATGCTTACTAAATGTTCACACGTATGTAAAAGATGGTAATTTAAAAACAGATGATCTGTGTATAAATGCGTTAGCAACGCGTTGTAGACACGCTGACCGCAAAAGATGTTTCCCATCAAAAACTGATGAACTGTCACATTAATATGCAGATAGAATTTCAAACGGGAAGCCGCTAAAAACGCTGCGTTAGTGATGCCACAGTATTACAATATTTACCCTAGTGATGCTAAATGTTACTTTCGTGGTTACGCTAGGCGGGCGGCGGCTTATTACTTCTGTTTTACCGTGTATTTGAATATTGAAATTAATGTTTTTTCTCAGAAATTCCACACCATAGTTCGAATTCCCGAGGACGTCCCGGCCTTGCGTACCAAGATGCAGGCCGAGGAGCAAGCGAAACATGGAAAATAAGCGAACATTCCAGAAGAATCGACGATTCTATACCGTTTAGAAAGTGTACTTTAAATATTTATTCTAAATGGATGTAACGCACAATATACGTGCCAAAATAATGTAGTGCTTATTACTCGTATAATTAGTCTGCTTACTCGAAACGCTTATTTTAGTAGAGTGCTGGACAGTGTTGTTGATTTAGTTCTACATAGTTTAATTTGATGACTTTTGACGTTTGGGGTTTCGGCGCGTTCGTGTATATTTGTACTTTACGCTATATTTAGTTAGTTTTAGTGGACTAGTGCATACTGCATGCTAAGGATACGTTACCTTATACCTATTTATTATCGTCTTCCATTTTGTCAATCGTGTACTCAATGATCTTTTTAGGGTTTCGTATCTATATTCGAATCTTTATTATACGAATGTCTATCCGAATGCTATATTTTTCCACATCCTACGTGGTTATATCTTTATTATGGTTGTTGTTAAGAAATTTTATGATATTTAATGTACTGTAGTTGATATGTTGTCCTTTGAGGACAATAATTTAGTAAATTTTAGATCAATGTTTAGAGTAGATTTTAAAATTATAACCAAAACGCAACGGGACGCGTTTTTCCAACTCGTGTTTTGACTTTAGATGTTTGACGAAATATTTAATCTATATTGTAGAGAATAAGGAAATGTTAAGAAATTATTATACATCTCTAATATATTAATTTAATTATTATTACGTTCCTAGTTATTAAACTTTGTTTAACATTGGTTATCTAGCTTTAATAGTGATTAAAGTTAATTTTGTTTAAGTTCATCTACTTACCAGACTTATTTTGAAGCAATATTTTGTAGCAGTAATGAAACTTTACAAAACCTTCTGTGTTCTAAAGAGACCAACTTTGGGATAATGTTACATATGCAATTAATATACTGTAGTTTAAACAAATCTTACAAATTTTGGCCTACGTAAAGAAATATTTTTGTCAATTTACATCTTTACTCTATACAGTTTTAATTTTGTATGATAAATATAAACTTAGATGAATTATATTATAAACGATGTATGAAGTCTGAGAAATGTGTGAATTTCCAAAATTCTATCTTTGTCTACTACACTTTTTATCTGTCAATTATTATTACATTCCTTAAGTTAGCTTTAGACGTTTGTAATGAGTAATGTGACGCTTAATGAAAAAATTAAATACAAGCGCCAAATTGCTACACATTCGATTGGAATAGTATTTTACACCGTAGAGTAATAGTTTGTTGCAACAGATTTAACTTTTCAAATACTTTAGACAAGTAAAAAACTAACTCATTTGTATTTTCAGCTTGTGCTTAAATAATTAATTATTGATTTACACATAAGTCTTTCTGCTCTCAGTCCGCGTTACAAGCTGTAACATTACAGGTTACACGCATCTAAATCCACCTTTACCGCTCATGTTTAAATGTATCAAAATGTATTTATATTTACGGACTTTTTTTATGTGCCAAATATTATGCTCTAAGCATTTATTATGTGTTATGATATTGAATATTATCCTCAATTATATGAATGTTAGAAATATTGTATTGTGTGCATACTCAAATTAGTTCCAAAGTATGAATTGTGTACGTTAAGAGGAAATTGTGCTTCCATATTATAATTTAAATGTAGATTATTCATATTTATTGAATTAAATAATATAAGTAATAAATAATTGTGCGTCATTTATTGAATTATTGATCATTGTATTAACCTTTAAGCAAAAACAAAACTAAATTAAATCTGTCTGCATTAGTATTGTCGATTCTCTCTATTAAGACACTTAATGCGAATATACTATACAATCCTCCAAGGATGTTTCGAAGCATGGCAGAAATTAACTAACACCGCCATCTTGTGTCACTTAAGCAGCCTTTTCGTACCCACGCCATCCTGTCAATGCTCTTAAGAAAAAGGAAGAAAGGAGTGGAAAAAGAAAGAATCTTTTTCCATGTGGCCGAATTTTTATGATGTCGTTTTAGTGTTTCATCGACATGACAATCTCAAAAGATCCTTGTAGGTCTGATGATAATCCTTTAGGAGGTTTAATCTGTGAGATGTTGTCACAATGTAATCCTGACAATTATCGAGCGGGCGCGAACTACAGAGTTACCAATATGCTGATGTAACCACTCGCCTTGGTTGTTCTATTGATGTATTATCAGATTTTGTAAACGCGATGTATGAGACTAGATAAATCGAAATTTAGTTGGATTGAGTAGAAATCAGATTACGTTTGGAGGAAAAAAATATCTACAGCCGAATATTATAATTAAACCTCCTCCTTTTAGTCGGTAAGAAATAGAAGACCTGTCGAATACGAGCTTTCTAAAGTAGGTCTAAAGCTTTTAAAGATTAAGTTATAGTTCTAATAATCACAAACTGAAGCTGCTTTCAATTAACAAATTCTCCAGAAATTTTAAATGTGGAAATTAGTTTTCTTTAGTGGGGATCTTAACAGTGTGTAATAAGTATGTAGTAATTTTTAATACTTATTTTATCAATATGAGAATTGAGATGGGCTAAATATAATAAGAGTAGAAAAATTTTAAAGCAGAAATATATTATAGTGAGTATATGGCAAAGCACGCCACCCCGGTAAGCAATAATTCCATACTGCTGATTGGAGATCTCCAATATCACTATAGTTTTTTTGTCTCGCAAACCTACTAGTCAGGGAGCCCTAGAACAATTTTTTTTTATTACTAACAAGCTAATTTTTTGTGAGTAGCTTCATTTTGATAAGACCAACAACTTTTTTATCTGCGAAAAATCTAGAAAGTGGTAGCTAACAGATAGAAAGGATTTCATACTTTGATTTGATGGTCCTAAAATATGGATTGTTCTATTTGTAGAACAATGTTACTCTTAAATTATATAACTATTAACCTATCAATATACAAAAAATCAGCTGGTTAGGGTTCCGTTTTAGGGTTCAGTAGTCAACCAAGTTTTGTTGATTACAGTACCCTAAAACGGAACCCTAACCAGCTGATTTTTGTATATTGGTAGGTTAATAGTTATATAATTAAGGAGTAACATTGTCTTACGAATAGAACAATCCATATTTTAGGACCATCAAATCAAAGTATGAAATCCTTTCTATCTCTGTTAGCTACCACTTTCTAGATTTTTCGCAGATAAAAAAGTTGTTTGTCTTGTCAAAATGAAGCTACTCACAAAAAATTTGCTTGTTAGTAATCAAAAAAAAAAAATTGTTCTAGGGCTCCCTCACTATACGAATCTGCCGAATTTATATTTTTCTTTATGTCTAGGCCACTTTATTTAGACCACACCTACGGACGATATCGCACCTAGAACGCGGCCTCTACGGCCTATTTATAAATCCGGGGCTGCTACGGAATACGGATACAAGTTTGACAGAAGATGCTGGATCTACGTCATTTAGATCAACGCGCTAGTAAGCTTTTAGGTGGGACGTTAGTTTATTTTATCACTTTAGGCTAAGTGTGTTAGTAGGTGACGTAAATAAGACTTTGATGTATTTTTTATGAGCAAACATACAAAGTTTCTTTTTTGGTAGTCCTTACACAAGGCGAATGAAGTAATACGCCTTTTTCGACGGATCTATTGTAAATCTTTGATACAGTTTAAGGCGATCATTTACTTTATAGGCTCTGCCACATGTTTAGATTTTAATCACAATCGTTATTAAGTATGGCTTTGAATTCTTATTATTGGATGGATAGGACGGTGTCCAACGGCGTTTCACCAAATGTTGCCGAAGACGAAACATCGTTTCGTAAAGTAATTAATCGGCTTCGGTTGTAATTTTTTTCAATTCTCTTTTTTTACAATTTTATAAACATTCATAATGAAATTTTCAAATAATTTTAATCAAAAACTTGAACTAGCGGTCCTGTTATAAAGCTGACAGATTTCAAAATATCTTTAGCTTTAGTTTCTGTCGAACGTTGTAAACCAACCGATTAATCGACTTCAGCTAAAAATCGGTCTTCAGCCGGACACAAGTGATGACGGGCATGCGAAGAGTCGTTCGGAAATATCCCACTCGATACTGACATTAAACATCTCATGTATCTTCCAATATCACGTAGGATATTTTGAATTGCAAATACGTCTTCATGGTGACCGCGAAGCCCGAAGGCTGGATATGAGCGCGTATATAAATCACCTGTTTATGGCACCGATAAAGATGATTATTGACATAATATAATACTCATACATACATATAAACATACATACATAATATGTTTGAGTGTGTTTTAGCTAGGTAAAGCATTGGCTTCGTTATTGAATGTATGCTAGGTTAACAAAAGAGTAACAACTGCACTCAGATACATTTTTTAAATTAATTTTCCATCCCCCTATCATAATCAGGGCTTGTTTTATTTACAGTTTCTATTCTATTTCTTAGTTTCCATTTTTCCTCATAGAAATTTTGAATTTACTTAGATACATTACGATCAGAAAGATGTTGGCCATTTCTCAGATCGTTTTGGAGCAGTTGGCAAAAAACATGGCAAAAAAACAGCGCTATACAATAATATATGTATAGGATTTAATGTCGAAACATTTGCCAAGTTAGCTACTCGATGTCTCTGAGTGCAGTCATAAGAGGAATAGGTTTTACATTAAATTTACAATATGCGCTACAACTATTTTATGATACTTAGTTTTTTTAGGGTTCCGTACCCAAAGGGTAAAAATGGGACCCTATTACTAAGACTTCGATGTCTGTCCGTCTGTCCGTTTATCTGTCTGTCTGTCTGTGTGTCTCCAGGCTGTGACTCAAGAACCGCTATAGCTAGACTTACGAAATTTTCACAGATTGTGTATATCTAAGACTGTTGCCGCTATAACAACATATACTGAAAACAAAATAAATTAAATATTTAAGGGGGGCTCCCATACAACAAACGTGATTTTTTTGCTATTTTTTGCTCGATATCAATAACGGACAATCAGAGGCACTTGAAATATTCACGAAATACTCAATTGTATATTTTGTACTTTATAATTAATAATAAAAATTTAATTAATTAAATAATTAAGGGGGGCTCCCATACAAAAAACACAATTTTCAGCCTATTTTTGCGCTATTGTGGTACGGAACCCTTCGTGCGCGACTCGCACTTGGCCTTAATATGAGCCTTCCATTTGGAAAATTCTAAACTTCACGACAGCCAGTTGGTGGCCAGTTAAGAAATACATACATAATATTCTTTAAATAATCAAAAAATATTTATTATATATTATGTATTTCTTAATTTTATTAGGATTTATATTTTTTGACGAACACAACGCGACTGCGGAGTTCTCGGCAAATCTCGGTTTCGTAGAAACGATAACGTAAACAAACAAAGAGATAAGTGTTCGAGTGATATATCTGTCCCTAGATACTTTCACACTATGATACTGAGTAATTAAATCCATCATCATCATCTCTATTAGAAGTAATAGAGATATAGATATTCTCTTTATTAAATCCATGATAATGTTATTATAAACTAGATGACGCCCGCTTATCGCGCGGGAACCGCAAATTTTTTGCGTGATAAAGAGTACTATTTCCTATTCCAGGACTCAAAGTAAGTGAGCCTGCTGTCAAAAATATCAAAGCATGCTAGTCCCGCCTACACACCCACTATCCTCCAATCGTGATATAATGCTTCCATGAATCGTACCCCCGAGCATTGTGCTTTGCGCTGCAGCCAATAGTGAACAATATCGCGTAACAATGGTTCCCGCATTATAGCATGAAAGTAAAGGTTGTAAGTCCCAAAACTGTTTTTGATGATTACTTGAAAATAAAATACAATACTAATATTTCCTTTAGCCTTTATTTTATAAAGTGTGTGATTATAGTAGTGCAAGTTATTTAATGATAGTAACTCAATAAGTCTAACAGATATTTGTTGAAAAGCCCAGAAAGATTTATAATTTCGAAAAATATAACTATCGAGTCAAAATAAGTGAATCGTGTTTTCCGTTAGGCAAATATCAGATAAATATACCATGATTAAATAAATCTCAATTTCATTTAAGTCAATCGTCTTCTGGGATCGTAATACTTATAAGAAAACACAGCAAAATTTGGCAGCCCGGTCTTAAGATGTGCAAGTGTGTCTAGCTATCTGAAACCACTTTAAGTCCCAGGAAAAGATGTATGCAAATTATTATTAAGGTTCTCGAGCGATAAACGAATTGCTACAAACCCCTAAAACATAATGACTAATGTTGATTATTACCTAAAGTTAAAAAACACTTCCGTCGAAAAATACAACTTGCAGAAATTATTTAACATCCTTGCCTACTTTAAAAGCAAAAAATGCCTTTTGGCTATCTATTCAAAAGGAAACCTAGCCATTTAAGGCCAAATTATTGCAACATCGCCAATGCCTAATAATTTTTAATTTCTTTATTACTCGTTTGGTTGACACCCACCCATGTCCGACACGGTAATAGCATAGTAACAGACTATATTTTAATATTTATTGCTATAATAAATCACTTTAATGGTGTGTGTTTGCATAGGCGTATTACTCATAATACTCATTCAAGGACAGATAATATATAATTTTTAGTCCGTTTAAGCTGACTATTATAAATATTAAATAAAAATAAAAGAGGAAAAATATACTGCATACATTATCAAAGTTTTCCTAAAAGTATTTAATAATTCATTTAAACATTAATTTTTAATTCTACCTATGAAAGATTTCTCAAGTTTTTGTATAATTCACATCCAAATGCTTTAATACAGATGATGAATTGATTGTGTTATTTCATTTTTTAAATAATATTCTTGAAATTATGCTAGATGCATCATACAACACGTAAAAATCGGCCAAGTGCGAGTTGTACTCGCGCACGAAGGGTTCCGTACCACTACAGAGCAATTAAAATAGGCTAAAAATTGAATTTTTTGTATAGGAGCCCCCCTCAATTATTAAATTTATTTAAATTTTATAATTAATTATTAAAGTTCAAATACAATTAAGTATTTTGACAACATTTCAATTTCCTATGTGTTGCCGTTATTGATTAAGAGCAAAAATAGCAAAAAAAATCACGTTTGTTGTATGGGAGCCTCCCTTAAATATTTAATTTATTTTATTTTTAGTATTTGTTGTTAAAGCGCGAGCGGCAACACATATACACAATCTGTGAAAATTTCAGAAGTCTAGCTATAGCGGTTCTTGAGTTACAGCCTGGTGACAGACAGACGGACAGACGGACAGACAGACAGACGGACAGACATCGAAGTCTTAATAATAGGGTCCCGTTTTTACCCTTTGGGTACAGAACCCTAAAAAGTATGTAAGATAATATTTTGTGCCCGAATTTTCACGGCTTTTCTCTATGTCTCTTGTCCTTCGCTCTTAAGACCCCTCTTAGAGTTGGGCCATGATGGATACAATAGGGAATCATACACGAATATGCCTTTCTATACGTTCGTCATCGATTGTATTGGACCATCAAGGAGCCAATGCAAAGAGGCCACATATTATATTGTATTATGTAGAGTTCTTACGCTTGGAGTTTTTAAGTATCTTCTTATGTAGATTGTTCTCTACCTATGAAGATTTCTCAAGTTTTTGTATAATTCACATCCAAATGCTTTAATACAGATGATGAATTGATAACTTTGTGTTGTTTTGATTTTTTTCGTTGCACAGACGTGCAAAAAATCGCGCCAAGTATATTTATTTCAAAAAAAGTTACCAGCCTAACATAGTCCTATATTACTACTTTTGATAGTCCTATCTTTATAAGGTATAATTCAAGTTAAACTTTGTTACGTGACGAATGCATAGATAATAATAATATATTCGTTATTCGTGGTAATTTTTTGTATGATAGTAGTCGTCCTGGATATACAGGGTGTAACAAAACAAAGTGATGATCATTTGTGTAGACCCTGTGTAGTTCTTACTTATGTGGAGCGGTACGGGAAAATATAGCTTCCTATATTTTTTACATTTTATAGCGTGCTTAAATCATGATAAGGGTGTGTAAAAGCTTTTAAAAATAGAGTTCTAAGAATAAACTTCTAAGTAACTTGTCGACATAAAATCTCGTTACAACTTCGGTTACGGGTTATTTTTAACTTGTTAATGTTTGTAAATAAGTATGTTTGTGCACGTTGGTACGTGATAATAACAAGTTAGATTTTTTTTTTAAGTTAATACTAGGAATTCGTAAATCCATACTAATATTATAAATGCGAAAGTGTCTCTGTCTGTCTGTCTATCTGTTACCTCGCTAAACCGAATTGCTCAAAGGTATGGAGATACTTTGAGTCCCGGAAAAATTTACGGTCCCCGCACGATACACGAATTTCGGTGCAACGAAGTTGCGGGCGTCATCAAGTAGGTACATTATAATTTTTTTACTTGAGTTACCTACCAACTCAAGAAAAAGAGAGGGTGGGGTTTACCCAACCCAACATGAAAATGTAATTATAGGATATAATCGCTCACCATCAGGTGATCCGACTGATCGTTTCTATTTCATAAGCAAACAACATTATAATAGTCCGGGTTCCCTAGAACGAATTTTTTTTTGATTACTATCAAGCTAATTTTTCGTGAGTAGCTTCATTTTGATAAGACGAACAACATTTTCCTCTGCAATCAACTTGGTTGACTACGGAACCCTAAAACGGAACTCTAACCAGCTGATTTTTTGTATATTGATAGGTTAATAGTTATATAATTTAAGAGTAACATTGTCCTACAAATAGAACAATCCATATTTTAGGACCATCAAATCGAAATATTAAATCCTTTCTATCTCTGTTAGCTACCACTTTCGAGAATTTTTGCAGGGGAAATTGTTGTTCGTCTTATCAAAATGAAGCTACTCACGAAAAATTAGCTTGATAGTAATAAAAAAAAATTGTTCTAGGGAACCTGTACTATAATAACTCAAACATTAGGTAGGTTCATGTATAATATTGTATGTGTTGACTGTTGAGTGATGTCTTCAATGAAAATTACTGTCCAAACTTCAAACATTACTCAGTTAGAAATAATAATGTAAAGGTGTAGAATTATACTCTATCGTCTACGGTAGCAATTATTTCTTCAACAGTATGTTTTAAAATGTATGGAGTCTGGTCCAAATTTCCACCACTTACGAGACCTATATAGTAAAATTGTCTACTAAATACTGAATCATTTTAACCAGACCGCAATTGAAAATACCCTGTCAGTGAAAAGTTATCGCTGAATGAAAAGTCGTGTTTTTTACCATTTTGTATGAAAAATATTGTAGATGTAATAAAAATGTATTGAGTTTGGTGCAAATGTCCACAACCAATAACACTTACGTAATGGTCTGCTAAATACGGAATCATTATAACTAGACCGCAACCAAACATATCCTGTAAGTAAAAAGTTATGACGGAATGAAAAAGTTTTCTACCATTTTATTCCATTAAATAGTATTAATATGATCCATTGCAATTTTTAACTACTCAATCTATGTTATGTCATGAATATCAATATCAATATCTTCACTCAAAAAATATTTTTTCATAATTATGGCCATAACTTTTTACTGACAGCTTATTTTTAATTTGTCTCATAATGAAAGTTACTCTATATTTAATGGACAATAAGTCAATATGGGTCTCGTTAGTGGTGGAAATTTGGACCACTTTATTCATTCTCCTTTATTTTTTAAACAAATTTAAAAAAATGATGGTTCATCATTAAAAAAAGAAGAGTTTACATTCTAACAATGTTTTACTACTATAATTTACTTTGTAGAGTTAAATGTGAGATTTTGCAATAAATAAACGTCAATTCAAACTTTGTTCTTAAATACCAGAATATTTCCACTCTTAAATCAATTTCACAAAAAAACTTTAATTCTCGTTATAACATTGTAGATAGGAATTAGTTCTAAGATATTACTAGGCCTCGATATGTTGCCTGACGTAATCCCAAATGACAGCTGACAAGGGTTCAACCTAACTTTTTAGCCGCCAGTTTATTTTGTTTAACTTTTGTTTATTTTAATTCCTATATTAATAACGACGTCCGTAACATTCCAACTTTGTTTTTGATGTACAACATGAATGAAATATTGTACAGCGTTCAAAACCGTATAAAAAGGACATTTAAAAAAGTAAGAAAGCCTTTTTTGCACAGTGGTTTAATCAAAAGAAATGGAAGAATTACAAGAAAGATAAAGGATTTTTCTCAATCAAGAGTGCATTTAATACTGAGAAAAGAATTTCTTATCATCTAATTAACTTAAGGAGTGCGATGCAGACGTCGGGGAAGGGAGCGCAAAGAGTAAGACAATGTAGAGGCGCCACACCAATAAAACAGTTTACACGAACGTAAATGTATAAAATTAAAGTTTTAACGATGTATGAAAAGAAAATAGGAATAAACAGTGATAAAATCCAAATTTAATTTACAATTTACCAAGTAATATTTGTGTAATATTATG
This sequence comes from Cyaniris semiargus, assembly GCA_905187585.1. NCBI lineage: Eukaryota > Metazoa > Arthropoda > Insecta > Lepidoptera > Lycaenidae > Cyaniris > Cyaniris semiargus. The sequence goes on from LR994567.1 coordinate 7,692,470, forward strand.
GTAAGATGATTAAGATCTAAGTAAGTACAAAATTTATTTAATTATTCAAATCACAACACTTCAAACGCAAATCTAATTATTCAAATGTAAAAGTAAATTAGTGCTCAATTTTCAATAATCAAGTAAGATTCATTTATTTTTTAGTATGATCAACATTTTTTTTACTTGATATAAACTAGCGCATATTTCTAAAAAAACAATAAAGTTCATTTGTTACTATTAACACAAAACGCAGAATTCGCATTTTTTGTTAATTAAAACTTGCCGAGTCTTGTGAAACTTACCACGTGCTAAACAATATAGCCTTTATATATTTTAAGTGATCTTATCATTATAGTTAAGTGATATAACATTATACCCAGCGATAAAAAAAATCACTAGAGACTAGAAAGTTGTATGAATGTTCCATACTGTATCCATGCTTAATCTTTGCCGCGACAAAGACGGCTGCAGCGGTACGACCGAAATAGATTGCGTCGCGAACGCACTCGGTTCGCACTCCTGCGCAGTTCGAATTTCGGATCCTGTATCTTTGTTTTATCCTCGAATAAATAAAGCCGGTCGTGTTGTCCTGCTCGAACGCGTGAAGACAGACTGCGATGGATATACAAGTGTTGTGATAATTTTTTTTTTATTGTGATGATGTTCCTTTTGATATTGTGTGCCTTTGCCTTGCCAAGGACTGAGGGTGAGTTTTTAAGTTCTCTTTAATTAAGTATGAAAGCTTTATAACAAGTCTTTAACGTAATATTAACTTATACTCAACTTAATAAATGCCAATTTACATTCTATCACGGAAAACATTTAAGTAAATTGCAAATACTTAATATAAATTAACTTATTGTCTACTTAATTCACAATGAAGGCAAAAAAGTGCAAAAAGTTAAAGCTCATAACAAGAAATGTTAATTGTAAGCTCGTGCAAGTATTTAATTAAATTAGGTATGTAGGCCTTGCAGTGCAGTTATGTGCTTTTTACTCGGAGGGTAACCATCGTGATGGTATTTTGTAGGAATTTTGCAGGACTTGATATAAATATAACATTTTCAAGAGATCGGAGGAATTATAGGAGAGAAGAGTATAATATTATTATACCAAGATTATACCTTATTATTAGGAAGAGATTTCATTCATACTCCACATTACTTAGTAAAAGGCAAAAGATTGTGTGTGATATGTGTGTTGTTGTACATTTGTTTCTTTTTCACACAAAAGCTTCTGAACGTATTTTAAAAATATAACTACTTTTATCCGTAAATTATTTCTGCAGGGTAAGTTAATCTAGGTTTTGAAGGTTATATTATATTTATACGAAAGTATCTTTGGTGCTATCTGGGTACTTCTAGTTAGATTACTCCGATTATAACAATTTATATAAAGAGGAAAATTGCCTGTTACTATCAAGTTCGTTTTCCTGTATGTTACCTAAACTGATGCACCTTTCTTAAGATTTAGTATAATTAGCGCTTACTAAGTTGAGAATATATTCATATTCAGCAATAGTCAATAACAATATATGCATGTCATCAGTACCCACAATCGTTTAAAATAAACAGTCAGCAAAAAGGTCAATGGCCTTTGAACATGAATCTAAAATGATTTAAATGTTTAATACATAACTTTCAAATTAATAGATAACTTAAAAAATCTTTATAAGGTAGGTACTCAACAATCAGGTTTAAAAATTCAAGACTCAATTAGTACTCTCTAGAAAAATAATATTATAAACCTTAATTCTATACCCGGTAACCTTCAGTGGACATACTTAAATACACTTATATTTAAAAAATCGGCCAAGTGCGAGTTGGACTCGCGCACAAAGGATTCCGTACCGTTACAGAGTAAAAATAGGCCAAAAATTGTGTTTTTTGTATGGGAGCCCCCCTTAATTTTTTATTTTATTTAAATATTATAATTAATTATTAAAGTACACATATAATTAAGGCCTTTGTGAAAATTTCAAGTGCCTACCTGTTGCCATTATTGTTACCGAGCAAAAAAGGCCAAAAAAAATCACGTTTGTTGTATGGGAGCCCCCCCTAAAATATTAATTTTATTTTGTTTTTAGTGTTTGTTGTTATAGCGGCAACAGATATACACAATCTGTGATAAGTATAATCTTGAGATACAGCCTGGAGACAGACAGACGGACAGACAACGAAGTCTTAGTAATAGGGTCCCGTTTTTACCCTTTCGGTACGGAACCCTAAAAATATCATCTAGGTACTATATTCTTAACACATTTTACCTTCGACCTTAGTATGACTAAATAAGGACTGACATCATTGGTAGAGACCTTATGAGACATGATAATAAATTCACACGAATATTCTAATAAAGCCTACGCCATATTTGTTTAAAATGCCATCAGCTTATACTTGGAATTTTCAATTTTGTTAAAGTTAAGAATTTAGTTTATTTAAGGGACTTCGTCTACTTAGCCTATGCAGGCTTTTTGGTTGTACACTATACAAAACAAGTGAACTTTAGGGTGTGTGTTCACAGTGAAAGTAGCAGTGCTAAAGAGCAACTTTTTTAATTTTTGTATACGGACAAGGACAAACACAAAACAAGTAAAAGGTCTTTAAACAATAATAAATAAATGTTTACTTTTTTTACCCAAAATGTTGGTCACCCTACATCAATTACACGACACGTTGCTTTAATTAATTAAAAAAGTTCATCCCATCCGAACTTAAATAAAACAATTATTCAAATGAAATCTCTTAAACTGTTCCAATTTTAATATTATTATTAAATATTAAAATACACATATAACAAAAGAAATTGTGAAAAATTCAAGTGCCTTCCTCTTGCCATTATTGATATAGAGCGAAAAAGGCCGAAAAATACACGTTTGTTGTATGGGAGCCCCCCTTAAATATTAATTTTATTTTATTTTTAGTATTTGTTGTTATAGCGGCAACAGATATACACAATCTGTAAAAATTTCAGAAGTATAGCTATAGCGGTTCTTGTGATACAGCCTGGAGACAGACAGACGGACAGACAACGAAGTCTTAGTAATAGGGTCCCGTTTTTACCCTTTGGGTACGGAACCCTAAAAATATCAAAAACTAGCGGTACTACGGAACCCTATATTGCGCGTGGTCCGACACGCACTTGGCCGGTTTTAGCGTATTAAACTTGCAAAGTTTAAAGCACAGCACACACTTTATTGATATTCAGAAAGTATGTATAATTCTATTGTAATTAAATAAGCAATTAATCGTATTTTAAATATTTAACACGAACCACATAATGTCGTCTGGAATTTTAATTAAATTACCTCTTTGTATTGCCTGTTCATTAAGTATCTAAAGCACTGCACACACTTACGGCCGACATTTATGTTTATAATTAATGTCTCTGAGTACGGCCGTAAGTTAAATTTAATATAGGTTTTGACATATTGATCATTTTATGTCAAACTCTTCACTAAAGCGCTGCCGTTACAGCCGTACAAATATTTACTTCAAGCCGGTTACGCTGTCATTTGTCAATACCCTTCGAATTGCTCTTTGAATAATAAGTATGAGACAACTGCAACATTGCATTAGTAAGCGTTGAATATTTTTTTAGTTTGTTCCTATAGGTCTGTAAATCAATTCTAATAATACTTTTGACTTCTTACACGACTTAAAAATCTTACAAACGAATTCGATTTTCCATAGAAATTGATGTCGTTGTACGAAAAATGACGAAGCTATCGTAAATCGCCATTGTGAAAATTTATCTCTCTCTCTGTAATTTAATTCGGTTGCATGTTTTGTCTGTGCCCTTTTGTCGAAAGTCTGCGTGGACCCTTAAGGTTATTAATGAAGCATTTAATCGAACCTTAACACGGTAATGATTAAATAAGTGTCGATGGGCTTTTAAATTGATTTCAAAGGTTTTCTTCGCAATTGAAATATTATTCTTCATAAATCATCAGCGACACATAATTTATTTTCGTCTCTCACAGGGCCTGGGGCCGTACTACGAAACCGTTTTGAGACTCATACGATCGAATCAGAATGCCGCGTCCTACTCTAACAACGTCATTTCATTTCATCAGGTTTGTTGGAGTAGGCTGTAGGACGCGGCATTCGACTGATTCGAATGTTTGAGTCTCAAAACGGTTTCGTAGTAAGCCTCCTGGTACGGTCCCCGACGGTCTTAGTATACAATTTCTCACTCTTATTACTGTGACATAGGGTTCAAAAGAGATTAAAAAAAAAATTCGATGACTGTACGTTAGTAAATATTCTTTAGTATTGGATACGTATTGGGAAATAGGTTTATGAATTATAGTTTAAAAATATTTATTGTTCACATGATTTATACTGCGACTATAACCTTCCCGGAATGTCTATCTTTTATCTTTATTGTTTGCGAAAGATATGAAAATTAAATGTAGAATTAGAAACGTAATCGTAGTTAAGATTAATAATTGTACAGTAACAGTTAAAATTAATGGCCAGTGGCAAGTACGAATATTATAAAAATTTAAAATACCTAAATTTACATTTGAGTGAACTCTACAGCTTCATCCATTGAACTAAAATATTCTACAGGAAGAAGGAACCAAAGTACATTTACGAGATAAAAGTTACCTATGTCCATCTGTTGACACGATCGATGTTTGGCAGAGATAGTTGCAAATTTAATAAAATCGGCCAAGTGCGTGTCGTGCCACGCGCAATATAGGGTTCCGTAGTACCGCTAGTTTTTGTATGGTCAATGAATGCACATTTATAACGTGTTTTTCACTACTAACAACATCATCTCAGTTACGTTCAAAGGAATTTGAACGAAAAGTTCCTTTGTACTTCTACGAATACATTTTTTAAGTTGATCGACTATTATTCAATAACTTATGAAGTCTTTTTAGCCGTGATATTATACAGAAGCAACCGTTTAACTGGTAGAAGGGGGGGACACTGGACTCTAAGGATTTTTTCTATTTTAAAACTTCATATTTCACAAATGGATTCCTAAATCGGAGAATGGTCTTTTAATGCTCGTAATATTTTTATAATACCTATCCAACGACGGGGTGGACGCGAAAAAATATATCACCCCCGCATTGATGTGTAGGGGAGGTACCGTAAAATATATATTTTTTAAGATTTTATATACCATTTTGTCGGCATCATTAAGATGTGCATTCATGCCGAATTATGGCTTTGTAGGCCCTATGCCTATAGTCTCTGAGAAAAACCGCGGACAGACAGATGGACGGACGGACAGACGGACAGACAGACGGACGGACAAACCGAAACTATAAGGGTTCCTTGTTGACTACGGAACCCTAATAAAAATCAGAATATTTTCTGCTACTTCAGCTACTTGGTAAAATTAGTGCACATTTCATTCGTGTCGATTCTATGTTTTTAGTCCATTCATTTTTGGTCATCTCTTTTGTTTTTAGCTATAAGATTTAATACACGAAATTGTAAATAACCCGTAATGGCTCTTGCGGAAGACCGGCGCTGAATATGCCTCTGGGTATACCAGCACATGCCGAGCATGAGCCAATTTGCGGCTGCTAATTGGAGTTGTATTATTATATTTTATGTAAATCTGCACCATGTATGTAGTTGCAAATAAATAAACTTATTATTATTATTATTATTAAATATTAAAAACCTTTAACCTGTTTCCATCTTTCCCAGGGTCGGTAGGTGATCAGATGACAGAGATCACCCAGCTGTGCTGCAACCAGGGCACCTCGTACGCCAGCAACCACACCCTGGAGGACTGCTCCTCATCCATACCACCCGATGTGCCATCAGAGTTTGGTTCGCTATGCATATTCGCAATGGACCATTGCTGTAAGGAGTATTTCCAGTAAGTTCTTATCATTGCTTTATTTAAGGCTGGCCGCAAACACACGTTTTCCGTATTCGTTTTCCGTATTCGGAAATCCGAATGCATGGAAACAGTAGAAAGTGGCGCACACGTTCGATTTTTCCGAACGGTACGAATTCCGCACGTGCGTTTCGATTGCAAGCCGGCGCGTTCGCTCATGAAGAAAAACAAACGAAATCCGAATGCATGGAAACAGTAAAAAATACATTAACTGGCGCACACGCTCGCTTTTCTTCGAACGGAACGAATTCCGCACGTACGTTTCAATTGCAAGCTGGATCGTTTGCGCGTGAAAATAATCGGCCAAGTGCGAGTCGGACTTGGGGTTCTGTACCGTTATAGAGCGAAAAAAAAGTGTTTTTTGTATGGGAGCCCCCATTAATAATTTAGTTAATTGTAATTTGTAATTTTATTATTTAATATTAAAGTACGAATATTATTAAGGATTTTGTGAATATTTAAAGAGCCTACCTGTTGTCATTATAGATTACGAGCCAAAAAAGCCAAAAAATCACGTTTGTTGTATGGGAGCCCCCCTTAAAATTAACTTAATTTTGTTTTTAGTATTTGTTGTTTAAATATTAATTATTTATAAATTTCAGAAGTCTAGCTATAGCGGTTCTTGAGATACAGCCTGAAGACAGACAGACAGACAGACGGACAGACATCGAAGTCTCAGTAATAGGGTCCCGTTTTTACCCTTTGGGTACGGAACCCTAAAAACAAATGTTTGCGCTAGGCTCATGGAATTCCAAATCGTAATTCCACATTAGGAAATCGAATACGGAAAACGTGTGTATGCGGCTAGTCTAATAATAAAGGCGTACCGCTCTATACGCGAATCGCGTACTCAAGGAGCGCGGAAAGATTCGTGAATTGAATTGAATATTGTGTCGAGATTAAAAAAAATATTAGTGTACTACTTGATGTTACTATGTTTCTATTGATAGCTGGGAAATGAGAAACTACCACTATTTAAGTATAAGCCACGCATAACTTTAAGATTGCTGTTTCATTTTCAATTCTACCGTCTCCCAGAGTGTAACTCGTTGATTTTTAAACCCATGTTATAAATATATTTCAATTCTAAGTTTAGCTGTGCAAGTTTAGCTCCGGATAATGTAGAAATCAAAACTCATAATAGTCTTAAACATGAGTGGATGAGTGGGTAACTAACATTTTACAACATTAGAACAATTACAAATTTTTCCCCTTCTAATTTAAACAGACCTTGTAAGTTGCCCACATTATCATCTAAGTAATATAATCTAGCTATACATAGAATCAACATTTTTTTATTTAAAATCCTTTTACCGGTCCTAAAGCGTCATGCAAATAAACATCAGTTTTTAAATTGTTAATTACCCACTTCATCCACTCATGTCTACAATAATTATTATAACAATAATGACTTCACTTTAAGGAAAACCAAATGTGTGCCACTGTATAATGGGGTCAGGGGCAAAATAAGGGAATAATCCTTGGCACACCAGCTGTTATGATAACATATGGTGGCATTTTTTGTTGTAGTTTTGCATACGATTAACGGAATAATAATTGCTCAAAAGTCTTAAAAAGGATGCGTTTTTTTCTTATACGGCAACCAGACTTCCGGTAAGCAGTGTTTTTTTCGTGAGAAGTCTTATTGACGGAGAAAAAGATGCAAAAGTGTTTAAAATCGCGCCTCTTGATGATGTAGAGGTAGAATTGGCTTTAGAGCTGATTCTTTTTAGTTTTAGTGCATCGAAATACCTTAGAGCCTTACGAAAGGTTTCGTTGCTTTAGAAGTTTAGTTTATTATACACCACAGACATAGATCAAGATAGATACCGCATGTGTATGTACTTCGCGTGCCATATCGCGTTCCCAAACGACGAGCAATGCTCGTCTTTCGAAAGTCTTTTCTTTAGTCTGCTATCGGAATCGGACATCAATCGGAATTTTAAAAATGCCTAAATGCCTAAAGGTGCCGTATTGAGCTGTAGAAATTCAAATAGAAACATTGGCCTTGATAATGGACACGTTTATTATCATCGGTAAGTCACAGTAGGTAGTAAAAAAGTGGCACGCTCGTTTTCATACAAATGGAGCGACATGCGGTATCTATCTTGATCTATGTCTGTGTTATACACTCTGTACTACTATGAGTACTACAGTCTGACTGCGACGCCGATGCAGTGGACGCGCATAAGAAAATAATTAGTTAACATTAGGTAAAGATGGCTTACGGAGAGATTGGAGTTGTCTTCTATACTATCTATATTTAATATTATAAAGCAGAAGAGTTTGTTTGTTTCTTTGTTTGTTTGAACGCGCTAATCTCAGGAACTACTGGTCTGATTTGAAAAAATATTTCAGTGTTAGATAGCCCATTTATCGAGGAAGGCTATAGGCTATATTTTATCACGCTAAGACTAATAGGAGCGAAGTAATAGAGGACAATGTGGAAAAAACGGGGGGAATTTATTTGAAAGGGCTTATTTGAACGCGCTAATATCAGGAACTACTGGTCCGATTTGAACAATTCTTTCAGTGTTATATATCCCATTTATCTAGGAAGGCTATAGGCTATATTTAATCACGCTAAGACTGATAGGAACGAAGAAATAGAGGAAAATGTGTAAAAAACGGGGGAAATTATTTGAAAGGGCTTATCTCACGAATTACTGGAGCAATTTTTCTGTTATTTGGCACAGATAAGACGTGAAGGATCATAGGCTATTTTTTGTGGACTAATTTGTCTGTAAAATATTTAATTTACGCGGGCGAAGCCACGCGGAACGACTATCTATACTAATATTATAAAGCGGAAGAGTTTGTTAGTTTGTTTGTTTGAACGCACTAATCTCAGGAACTACTGGTCCGATTTGTAAAATTCTTTCAGTGTTAGATAGTCCATTTATCGAGGAAGGCTATAGGCTATATTTTATAACGATAAGACTAATAGGAGCGAAGAAATAGAGGAAAATGTGGAAAAAACGGGGGGAAATTATTTGAAAGGGCTTATTTGAACGCGCTAATCTTAGGAACTACTAGTCCGATTTGAACAATTCTTTCAATGTTAAATAGCCTATTTATCGAGGAAGGATAAAGGCTATTTTTTATCATGCTAAAACTAATAGGAGCGAAGAAATAGAGGAAAATGTGGAAAAAACGGGAAAAAATATTTGAAAGGGCTTATTTGAACGCGCTAATCTCAGGAACTACTCGTCCGATTTAAACATTTTTTTCAATGTTAGGTAGCCCATTTATCGAGAAAGGATAAAGGCTATATTTTATCACGCTAAGACTAACAGGAGCGAATAAATAGAAGAAAATGTGAAGAAAACGGGGGAAATTATTTGAAAGGGCTTATCTCACGAACTACTAGAGTAATTTTTCTGTTATTTGGGTCAGATAAGAAGTAGACCACATGAAGGATCATAGGTTATTTTTTGTAGACTGATTTGTCTGTGAAATATATCATTTACGCGGGCGAAGCCGTGCGGAACGTCTAGTATACTTACTATAATATTATAAAGCGGAAGAGTTTGTTTGTTTGTTTGTTTGTTTGAACGCGCTAATCTCAGGAACTACTGGTCCGATTTAAAAAATTCTTTCAGTGTTAGATAGCACATTTATCGAGGAAGGCTATAGGCTATATTTTATCACGATAAAACTAATAGGAGCGATGAAATGGAGGAAAATGTGAAAAAAAAAACGGGAGAAAATTATTTGAAAGGGCTTATTTGAACGCGCTAATCTCAGGAACTACTGGTCCGATTTGAACAATTCTTTCAATGTTAAATAGCCTATTTATCAAGGAAGGATAAAGGCTATATATTATCACGCTAAGACTAATTGGAGCGAAGAAATAGAGGAAAATGTGGAAAAAACGGGAAAAATTATTTGAAAGGCCTTATCTCACGAACTACTGGAGCATTCTTTTAGTTATTTGGCACAGATAAGAAGCTATAGACCACGTGAAGGATCATAGGCTATTTTTTGTAGACTAATTTCTCTGTGAAATATCTAATTTACGCGGGCGAAGCCGCGCGTAACATCTAGTATTAGATATAAATTATAATAGATAAACTATTTTCCACAGGAAGAAGAGCGACTGTCAAAATGGTATCTCCATCGCTACGAGGACCAGATCTTGCAGCTCCACCAAGGAAAATGCTAAGGTAAAATGAGCTTATCGTGTCTATTTTTAAATATTATGATTCCACAAAACGGTTATGAATCCATACTAATATTATAAATATGTGAAAGTGTGCCTGTCTGTTTGACTGATGTTACCTCTTTAGGTCTAAAGTCAAAGTCTTTCCATACCAAATTCCAGCAAAAGTGTTGCTGGAATTTGGTATGGAGAGACTTTGAGTCCCCGGAAAGGACAGATACTTTTCTAGTTTTTCAATATTTATAATTATTCTTCTGGACATATGTTTGTGTAGGGTTTAACTTTGTATCCTGTATTATTAAATAGCTATTCTTGAGTCAGCGATTTTAAAACTTGATACTATGGTCATAGCGCATTTCGTTTCATATGTCGCATGTGAACATACGTTGCGGATAATTTTAATGTAGGAATGTAGTATGTACCTATATAAACACCGTTATCATGTTCATACAAAGCCTAGTAGTATCAATGAAGACAGGGTCAATGTTAAGGCCATCCCCCGAGCAAACGACCTTGACCATACATTTGACGCGTTGCCAAGATCGCACAAAAATCCTATTTTTTTACTTATCTTAGTTCAAAATTGAAATGATATTTAATGAAATTATCTATCTATTGTCGTGTGTTTCAAATAAACGTAATTTGTAAATACTAGGGAGATGCTGAAAGTATGCTTCAATTTTAATAAATTGGTATTACTTTGGAAGCTAATATCATGAGTATAATAAACAAAAATAGAAAATTTAAAACGGGGAAAGGAATGTTGATATACTGAAGATTATTGCTGTATTTTTATTATGTCTTTGTAGCTTTCAAATTATGAGTTTTATAAGGCTCTAAATATGGTAAATTACGGAATCTCCGTAGGCGAAGGGCCTTAATATAATATTTGTAAGCTCTAGGTAGAGCTATAGAGAGTTCAAGTGGTAAACCAAACTATATTCTTAGAATGTAAGTAATTATATTGATAAAAGTTTGTTATTTGTTGCGTAGCTAATGCCTGAACGATCAACAATTTTTATAAACTTCTTAACTATTTAAAGCAGTACTTACTCTTTAGGTTACTGCTTTACAATATACTATAATGCTAAAGAGTTAAATAAATCCTTTTTCTCTGAGTATCTTAAAAAAATATTTTACTAAAAAGTACAAAACTATGGAATACAATATCTTTTTTAAATAAAAAACGGTTTAGGTTTGTTAAAATTTAATATTCAGTACGATATTTTTATCGTATACAAAGTTTAATAGAGCAAAAGAAGGATGTTACGTGTAGTGGGTTAGTAAACCAACGTTAATAGGTAATTAGGTATAAGTTATCGTATAGTAAAGATAAAATTTTTGTAATATCTTGTGGTGATAAGGCCTAGGCTATGTTAGGAAGCGGTTATCAGATAATAATTTTACTTTTAACTGCGCCTAACTTAAACTTGAAAAGTTATATTGTTGGTAAGTCTGTAATGTCTATTAAATACTATTAACATTACATTATTATGATTTCAACTGTACGTTCTTTTTAATATACGTTTTACGTTTAATTACATCCATACTAATATTATAAATGCTAAAGTATGTCTGTATGTCCGTAACCTCTTCACGCCCAAATCGCTGAACCAAATTTTGCTGAAATTTTGTATATTTGGAGCCCTAGCTCCAAATATACAAAATTTCAGCATATGGCACTTTATGTCTCGGAAAAATGTACGGTTTTAGCGCGATAAACGAATTTTTGCGTAAAAGAGTTGCGGTTGTCATCTAGTTTTCAAATAAATCAAACTTTTATAATACAAAGGCTATTTGTGTGTGTATAATCAACTAGATGACGCCCGCAAAACTCGTTGCGCCAAAACTCGTTTATCGCGCGTACATTTTTCCGGGATAAAAAGTATCCTATGTCCTTTCCCGGGACTCAAAGTATCTCCATGCCAAATTTCAGCAAAATCGGTCCAGCGGTTCAGTCGTGAAGAGGTAACAGACAGACAGACAGACACTTTCACATTTATAATATTAGTAAGGATGTCTGTTACTAAACAACTGAACGGATTTTGATCTTTGTCGTGGTAGTAGTAGTAGTCCAGGTTCCCTAGAACATTTTTTTCATTTGATTAATTTCAAGCTAATTTTTCGTGAGAAGCTTCATTTTGATAAGACGAACAACAATTTCCTCTGCGGAAATTCTCGAAAATGATAGAGCATAACAGAGATAGAAAGGATTAAATATTTCGATTTGATGGTCCTAGAAATATAATACGGATTGTTCTATTTGTAGGACAATGTTATTGTCAAATTATTTAAATATTAACCTATCAATATACAAAATATCAGCTGGTTAGGATTCCGTTTTAGGGTTCTGTAATCAACAAGTTCTAGTACGACGTATGTTATGTGAATCGCTTAGCGTGACAACATGAGCGCAGACTTAGTATCCAAATATTGACAGCGACTAGCGTAATACCATAATGTAAAGTAAATCTTAGATTATCAGAAAACGTCTATTGTATAAGGTTTCCTTAACCAGCGTCGCGAAATATTATATACTAATATTATATACCTACATTATATTCTTATTCGATTATATTATACAGAACAAGCGTTTGTTTCGCCCGCTTAAAAGTATACTATTACTGAGTAGTTTTTCAAGGTTAAAATTAGCCTACCTCGATTTTCATTTAGGTAAGCTTAAATTTCACCTAAAAAACTATAGCTATTCTGTTCCCAACAAGCAATCCAAAGATATGCGAACACAAGAACATACATACACTTTTGAGATTTGGTACATTTGTTCAGACGCTGATTGATATAGACTTACATATACGAAAACTGGACAGTTCTGGGAATATTACATACATACGCGTCGAATTGATAACCTCCTTTTTTGAAGTCGGTTAAAAATATTTTTCTCTATAATATTAACACTATCCAGAACTGTTTTTCAGTTGTCACATTTCGTTCGTTCCTATATTTTAATAACTACGATGTTTTAATTGACGTCCGCACCTCCGCTGCGCCAAAACCCGTTTATCGCGTGGAAATAAAAAGTATCCTATGTCCTTTCCCGGGACTCAAGGTATCTACATACCAATTTCATCAAAATCCGTTCAGCAGTTTGGACGTGAAGAGGTAACAGACAGATAGTCAGACAGACAGGCAGATAGACAGACGGACAGACAGACACTTTGACCTTTATAATATATATCAAATCTTTCCTCTTGAGTGTAGATTTAGTATGGATGTCCAGATGGATTAGACTAAAGTTGTAGATCTTCTGTAAACTAGGAATTCATTTGGCTTTTTTACAGAAATGCTGCGAGCAGTGCTTGTCCGGCTCCGCAGCTGGTAGGCTGAAAGGTCCATCGTCTTGTACTGCGCTAGTCAAAGGCAAAACCGCCGAGGAGTTGCTGCCTGGGGATGCTTTTACAAAATGCTGCCAGGTATGTAATGGAATTAAGAATAGATTTCTTATGGTTGTGAATTAAATGTATTAAATATTTATAATAATATTATTAAAGAGGTAAAAATTGAGCTCTATAGTTTTAATATACATAATATTATAATAACTAAACAATTTTTTTAGGATGCGACAAAAACTCACGAGAGTCTCAAGCAAGTACCTGTGGTTCGCAATAGAAATTCTGTTACGATTTCAAGCAAACCTGCTGACGATGGTGAGTTTTTCCAAGACTTTTGCATAAATAAGGTTATAAAAAAATATAAGGTTGTTATAATTAAAAGTCCAATAGGTAAACTTTCTGCGATTTCCGACTTATTAACAACTTTTTTCTTAAATAATGATTTCAGATGTAGCGTCAGTGTGTGAAGAATACGCTCCTAATGAGCTCTGTGCTCATCATTGTATCCCAATACCGGGTTCTTACAAATGCGAATGTAAGCCTGGATTCATGCTTATGGCAGACGGGAGAAATTGCAGAGAGGTAAGTTATTACACTTGTTGGACGAACCATTAAAAGTGGAACTGTAATTGTTTTTGTGTCTGTTTTGTTTCATAAAATATACGTTTTAATTTACAGGTAACAAAGAACCGATGCAAGCCACGCAATCCATGCCAGCATAAATGCAATGATAATGGTGTAGAAGTAAAATGCTCATGTATAAGAGGATACAGGTTAAAGGCTGATGGAAAGTCATGTGAAGGTATGTAAGAAAGGGATCCTGGAATTATGTTATGTACACCATACACGCTACGGTTTACCGGAGAGGTCTACCTGCGCAGGTATGCCTGCGCAGTCGACCGGAGCAAAATCGAAAATCAATTCTTTCGACTGATACCTGTGCAGGCATACCTGCACAGGCGGCCTCTCCGGTAAACCGTAGCGTGTATGGCGTACATTAGAGTTAAAAACATAACATGCTAATGATAATAATCCTTAAATTGCAGATATAGATGAATGCACATTAGATCCACCAGTGTGTCTAGCAAATACCAAATGTTTCAATGTGCTCGGCTCCTATAAATGTATTCCACTGAAGACTCCAAAAGGTAATACAGAAAAAGGACAGTGCCCAGCAGGATTTGCAAGGAATTTAGCAAACAACGTGTGTGATGGTAAGCATTAAGCTATAAAAGGCTCGATTGAATATATTCCTTTCAAATCAAAGTGAATCTTCGATTATTATTATTTTGATTTCTAGATATAAATGAATGTAAACTGCCAAGCCCACCATGTCCAAACTATTTGTGTGAAAATACCATCGGTGGGTACAAATGCGGAGGTATTAACGGTGACCCAGCTTATTTTGGAAACAAATTAATACCAAAGGAGGATCGCTGCCCCACTGGTTTCAAAGCTGGAATAAATGAAGAATGTGAAGGTGACAATGATAAAACATAAATCTAAGTAAAAATTGAAAATTGACCATACGAATTAAGTATAATAAACGATTTTACAAATTTTTGCTAAAAATCTTCTGGATAAAGTTCTTTTATCGCAGTATCATAAAATATTCTGCAATTTCTTTCAGATGTGGATGAATGTGCTAGATCCGAGGACGATTGTAACAAATTATCACAATTTTGCATCAACACTCATGGAGATTTCTACTGCCAAGACAAAACTTCGAGGCACTGTCCACCAGGCTTCAAAGCTAATGTTTTGACTAATAAATGTGAAGACATTAATGAATGTGAAGATGGAGAAGATATTTGTAGACCCGATCAAATTTGCGTCAATGTGCCTGGACAGTATGATTGTAAAACGAAACCTGGGATGGAGTAAGGCTTTCTTATTTATTTTTTATGGTATCCCATCTTAATTTATTTTTGTATAGTAATAATTTTATTTTTATTTTAGAACCCATGCCAAGTGTCCTGAAGGGATGAGATTAGATAAGAACACAAAAAGATGTGAAGGTGACTTTTTTCGAAATACTATTTAAAAAATTGGGACTATTTAATGGCAACAGCATTAATATTTTAATATATTTTTTAGATATTGATGAATGTGTAGAAGGTACACATTTGTGCGATCAGCACCAAAATTGTTTGAACCTTAATGGGAGTCATGAGTGTCGATGCAAGCTCGGATTTGAATTGGATCCTATTACTGGATCTTGTACTGGTAAGGATAATAATGTTATTATGATTTATAAAAATCTCATATCATTAGAAAAAAAACTAAATAGTTGAGTTTTTTATCCATAGTAAATGATCGCAAACTATTTTCAGATATAAACGAGTGTGCAACAGATCAAAACGACTGCATACCGGAGTCACAGAGATGTGATAATACAGTTGGATCATACCTTTGCATCCGTTTCATATCTTGTGGCACAGGTTACATCTTACATCACTCATCTGGGAAATGTGAAGGTTGGTATAAAAACCACTGTGTGGCCAAAAAAAAAATTGAAATTATTAGTTCACAGATCAAATTTTATTCCCTCTTATTTAACATAAATGTTTATATAATGCTTACATACTATATAACTTTGTAGATATTGATGAATGTACGCTTGGGAGACATAACTGCGATCGCGCCGGTCCAGAGTATCAGTGTGTGAACATTCCTGGGTCATTTAGATGTCAGAAAAAAACTACTACCCCAGCACCAACGTCAGCTAAACCACAAGAGGACGAATATGAATATTATTATGATTCAGAGTAAGTACTTTCTTTAGTTAAAGTACTTTCTTTAGTTAAAGCTCTATATTAGTAATGTTCGAAAAATTTTAGTTTTCTATTTCTGAAGCTGCATATTTTATTCCAAATTCAATAGAGTGCTAACGATGATGCAAATTAACTTACTTGATGATATATTTTCAGAGAAGAAGTTGATGAAAAAGAAGCAAATAAAACCAAATATGAAATAGTTGTTACATCACCGACTGCAAACACTACTGCGACTTCGACTTCAACATCAACATCAACCTCAACCTCGACTTCGACCTCGACCTCGACCTCTACTTCAACCACAACATCGACTACAACTACCACAACTACTCCTAAGCCATATCAGCCTCCAATAGTTCAACCTGACATCCGGTACGAAGAACCTAAAATTATACAAAACAAGAGCCCCATAGATAAAGATGAAACAATAAACAACGAAATTGATATTTCTACAACACAGAAGGCACCCGATGTTGAAAGAGTACCTGAAAACCGTGATGTAAAATTGTATAATCCATTTAATGCAAAAGACCCTAATTACAATTACCCTACAGAAATATATTATGTACCCAAACAAACTGACGCAAAAACGCCGAATACTGAGAAAAATGAGATATCAGATGTAACTGAAACTACTTATAGTCCAATACCTTCAAAACCTACGTCTCCGACAATAGTTAACGTTAATGTTGGACAAGATTCTGCAACGATAAACGCTGACAGAAAAGACGATGGCTCTCTTGTACTGGATACAAATAAAGTACCTAAAAATAAATGGACTAAAATAAATGAAAAACCAACAGATTGTCAAGCGGGATTTGTAATGGATTCCTATGGCGCATGCAACGGTAAGGCAAAATATTTTAGGATAGTATTACTTAATTATATTATAATTATCAGCAATAAAACATAATGTAATTTAATGTTTAATGACAACAGATATCGACGAGTGTGCTACTAATCAGCACAGTTGTTCCGGACTAACGGAAGTTTGCCGCAACACGTTCGGGGGATACCGCTGCCAATGTCTTCCGAATTTCTGGCGGGATTTATCTTCAGGGGTGTGCATTCCTATCCCACCCCCTACGTTGCCAACAACTTCTTCTACAACAACCTCAACAACTACATCAACAACAACCACAACAACACCAGCACCAATCACGTCATCAACACGAAGTAAGTTGTAAATTAATTGTTATCTGTTTTTAAAAGAAATATAAAGAAATAATTTTGTGGACATGTGTATAACAAAATATATTTTGTAACAGATAAAGTACCTAATATACCGTATTTTCTTTGTTTTGAATTTAGGCTACTTCTATGGATATCCAGATTATCGAAATGAAAAACGACGTCCATTTAGGCCAAGAAGTGATTGTGATATAGGCTACATTTATAATGTAAAAACCGGCCAATGTGAAGGTAAATAAAGATCTAAGTATTCCTTTTTTTTGTCAAGATTGAAGTAACTATTCTCTAACAGCTCACTTACATAATTTATAGATGTGGACGAATGTAGCATTGGTCAAGCAAACTGTGCGTCTGTGGAAATATGCGTCAACACCGACGGGGGATACAGATGCGACTGCTTACCAAATTGGACTTTTGATAGCAGGAGACATAGATGTGTACCTATCAGAAATCCTGGACAGTTTCCACCAGGATTTGACAATGAACCAGGTGAGTTAGCTACAAATAAAATAAATGTGTAATTTTTTTTTTACGAAAAATGTATAGTTCATTAATTTAGTCAACTTCAATGAAATATTTTATTCTTTTCAGATCTTTCTTCACCACGGCCGTTGCCACCTCCAGAATTACCAGTTGAAAAAGAAGTGAAAAAACCTGAAGAAAAAGTCGACATTCCACCCTCACTCTGCCCATCAGGAACAATATTAGGACCCGACAATTCATGTGAAGGTACTCTTCGTTTAGTAACTATAATAATTTAAATACTTTTTTTTACTTCAGTAATTCCTCTATATCAATTAAAATCCTATCAGATTAAACAAATTTCTTTAACATAATGCCTAAATCCTATGATTTGTTCAAGAAATAATTTTAAAAGCAAGGATTTTAAACGATTCTTTTATTAAATTATAATAATTTTTTTTCAGATATAAATGAATGTGCGACTGGTGAAGCGCAATGTGGGCCAATGCAGAAGTGCACCAACCTGTATGGAGGATACACCTGCAGTTGTAGTCCAGGGTACAGACTGGTAGGAGACCATGTGTGTGAGGATGTGGACGAATGTGCCGTCGCTGGGAGAGTGGTAAATAATTTAGATAATTTATTGTTTTAGTTATCCTGACACAACAATAGAAAGCCATGAAATTTTGTGCTACTACAAGTTGATTCCAAAAGCGATGTAAGAAAGTAGGAATTGAGTTACAAAAATATCCACAATGCTGCTTGGGATTATTAAAACAGTATGAATTTTTGTAACTTTAAATAAATGAATTTATTTTTCAGCCAGCTTGTTCACATAATGCTGACTGCGTGAATACTTTAGGGTCATATCAGTGTGTTTGCCATGAAGGTTTCCGAGCTGCTCCAAAAGCGGATAAGGTAAATAATATAAAATATATGCTATAAGCCAGCCGCATTTGTAAGAAAGCATCATTTTTGAGAATTATCAGTAGTATGATATTGTTAGATTTTATTAATTTCTTAAATTCTATTTCGTAGGTGTGCATAGATGTGGATGAATGTTCAGAAAAACCTTCAGGAACAATCTGTTCGCAAATATGTAACAATGTTTGGGGTAGCTACCGATGCTCCTGCTATAGAGGCTATCGTCTCAATCCGGATAATCGGTAAGTTATAGTCGACAATACTTCGCTTAACTAAGGCCTAACTAAGTTAACATGCCCTTTTTATTTCACTTTTCTTGCAAATATACTCTAATTTTGTAGAATTTACAGCATTTTCTTTTCGTTCTATTTGAATTTGTTCCTTGCTTTTGGGTATTTAAGTCTATAAATATTTCAGTACCTGTTCTGACATCGACGAGTGTAAAGAGTACAAGTCTAAGAACCTGTGCGTAGGGCAATGCGTGAACCAGCAGGGGACGTTTAGCTGCGCTTGCCCGCCCGGCTACCGGCTCTCAGAGGATAGCAGGAGTTGCATTGGTAAGAAAATGTGCATAGTAGCTCTGTGCCTATATGGGCACAACAGGGCAACGTTAATTATATTGAGGAGTTTTTACCTGATTGAAGCCAAAAGAGTTTTGTCGTGTTGTAAAACCTTTGAATATTACTATAATTATGATTTAAATTTTAAATTCTCTAGAACCACAGTCGATGGCAACCGATAAGTCCGAGAGGTACAACCAGTATTTGGATTACCATTATTAAAAAAATGGAATTGCTTCATCGATCGAGTCATTCATCGAATTTTTGTTACAGATATCGACGAATGCGAGACCGGCGTGGCGCCGTGCGCGCACAGCGAGCCGGGCCCAACGACGAACGAGGTGTGCCTCAACACGCGCGGCGCCTACCGCTGCCACCGCATCGTGTGCCCGCCCGGGTACAGACTGGTGGATAAACAGTGAGTTGGTTTTATAATTTCTGTGGTTTTATATCTAGGTATTTCTGGACCCTAACAATCATCGTTAAAAAATATCCCGAATATGTCTTTGATTTTCGAAGGTCGGTAATATCTATACATATAATAAAACTGTAGAAATGAAAATTCTGTACATTAAAGATATTCAAAAAATAATAACCGGGGGGTGTTACTACATCGCTATTGAAGCCAAAAATGTGGTTAGTTTTTTTGTCTGTCTGTCTGTCTGTCTGTCTGTATGTTTGTTCCACTATCACACGAAAACTACTGATCCGATTTGAATGCGGTTTTCGCAGATATATTTGTCTTCTTCCAACTTAACATCTGGTGTATAAAAATATTCCCCCCACCCCTCTAAAGGGACGAAAGAGGGGGTCAGATTTTGTATAAGACTTTTGCTTCAACACGAAAACTACTGATCCGATTTGCATACGGTTTTCGCAGATATATTTGTCTTCTTCCAACTCAAAATCTGGTGTATAAAAATCACCCCACACATTTGATTTTCACGTTATTATAATTGTCTCTGTATTATATAAGGTTAATTCACCTTCGTCACATTACATGCTTGTTAGTTATTATGTTAGTGACGATATCTTTATTTCAGTCGTTGCTCCAAAATCGAGACCCAGTGTCCGGTGCAGGACTATGAGTGCACGCACCAACCCAGCACCTACTCCTACAACTTCATCACATTCGTCTCCAACCTCTACTTGCCTGATGGAAAGGTAAATTTATTTTACATAGTGTTCATAATCATTCTCATCTTTTGATTAGCTGACAACATAAATTTAAATAGTATTTTATATTGTTATATTTCAAAGTTGTTTAATATTTTAATTAAACATTAGTCACTGAATACTTCATCACAAACATTATGCATAACTAAATAGAAGTAAGTAGAATATAAATTACAAATCAATAACTAGAATAAACAGCGTTGATGTTTCTTCATTCCACGTCTAAAGTTATTTAATAATTACGTTTAGTTTCAATAAACAATTTAAAATATTTTGATTTGTTTCAGGTTGATCTCTTCCACATGCGCGGTCCAAACTTCCCGAATTCACAGTTGAAGTTCGAACTGAAGTTAGTAGACGTAAACGCGCCTCCGTCAGTAAAGGAAAGGGCAGACATGAGAAACTTTAGGTATAACTATTTTGTATTATTTTTATAATAAACATCTATAAAAATTAAACATTTTGCAAGGAGATTCAAGAACGAGAGCAAAATTGTATAAATGCGGTGTGCGTTAATATAATTTAGGAATAGATATCTTTACTAGAATTTTATGGACTAAAGTTATTACACACGTATTTTATTTATTGTCATTAACTTTACTTAACTTTAGTTAAAAAGACGTATTAGGGGAGCACAGTCCAAATTAAACTCAATTATTCTCCCCCATATGACCTAATTAACATTAACCCACATAAGCGGGTACGGGTTCATAAATAATTTATAAAATAGTCTTTCCTTTTTTTATATCACGAGGGCATATTTTTCAATGATTATTAAAGCAATTTTTTCTCATTTCTACAAAGCGGTAGTCAAACATACTAAAAAAGAAAAATTTAGCTTTCGACAAGATATGAATTTTAACCAAACTTAATAATTTTAAGAAACATTTTGGGATTGCTTTTCAGAATAAACCAACAGCACAGTCGGGAAGCAGTAGTGTCGCTAGTGAAGTCCCTCAAAGGACCACAGAGCATAGAACTGGAGGTATCGATGGAGTTGTACAAACAAGGGATGTACGAGGAGTATGGAGGCAAAGTTGTAGCGAGGCTGTTCATACACGTGTCAGAGTATGAATTCTAAACCCTGATATTATCTCAGTTAGTAAAATGATAAATAAAGCAAGTAATAAATGTATATTAAATAAAGCTCCAGTTATACTAATCAATGTTATTGATAATTCAGGATCAAAAGACCATAAATATACAAAAACGAGAGGAAAAACATCATATTTGATCCACGATTGATTTAAGATAGACGTAACTAGCAATGTAAGCATTGGTTCTAAATGAATTAAAATAATTTTGATTTCAAAACATGCAGAGGGAAGACGAGATGACTAGCTTTGTTATTTTACTGACTGAGAATCAGAGTAGAGTAGGAGTTCTAGTGACTAATGTACTTATTGTATTGTTATTATTTTTATTACAATAAATGTATATGACAAACAGATTACTTTGATTTTTTATTACGAGCAAACGTCATTTATAAGAGATTGTACAAGGTAGGTGTAACACAAATATTTCTTTCACATTTGCCTAATCCTATTTTATTAATCTTTGTAATTTGTACATAATACATTAATTTACTACATATTATATTAAAATACATAACAGTAATTCAAATAAGTATCTTCCTAATACGATTAGATTACAAACTACTTTTATGGATTTTATCATTTCCTAAACCAAAAAAATACTTTCCAATATCAAAATACCCTTAACCTTGACAAAACCCGTAAAAGTAGTAACTATAAACACTAACCAAGCTAAAAGAACTATGTATTAGGATGAAACAGTATCTACTCATACGGGTCTACTATATTTAGTACGGTAAGGCATCCGTCTTGGGAAGCTAAAGCTACTGCTTTACCACCATGAGCGCTGGCTACTCCAGTCACTTCTGCTGGTGCTCTGTATTCTGCTATTGGTCGTCCATCGATTGTTCTAGAAGAAATTATATGATACGTGAATTACCCTTTATATTTCCTCATATGATTATGTATATCATTGCATTTCATTTAAGTATTTTTAAAGCTGCAAATTCTGCGAAATAAGTCTTACAGTTAAGTTCATAGAACTACATATTTACCTACTGCTGTATCAAAACTTCAGTACTATTACTATTACACAGTATACTACGTTGTACTTAAAATGTTTAAAAATCTGTGATTATAGCACAAGCTGATAAAAATCTTAAGACTTAACAATCCAAAAGTACCTGAAAACCCTCAAAGTCTTCCTTCCACTATGGTAGTAGAAGACGTAATGGTCAGTGGAGCTGAACATGGTGATGATGGAGAAGACACCCTCAGCTGCCCTGGAGATGAGCTGCTGGACTGATGTGCCTCGCTTCAGCTCAATGAGATCTAAACCTCCACGAGTTGGAGCGCAAAGACCAATCTTTCCGTCTTTGGTACAAGCACCGTTCCAACGCGGGACGAATCTGAAATTATTGTCCAGAAAACCTTCACATAATCATAAAATAATGATGCAGCTTTGTAAATTGACAACTAACATGTTATAAATGATTTGGAATAAGTAATACCTACTATCAATATAACAAACAGAATGAATTACGATATCAGACATTTCTCATTCAAGATTCAGTGAATTTTTAAATTCCAACTGTTACTGGGTGAATTTAAATGGCGTATCGATAAATCCACGATTTAATAGCCACCTGTATGCTTCTACAAGTGGCCTATGAACAATGTATGAAAAATATGTGCATTTTCACTGGCAACCTGTTGCTTCGCGCTAACATTTCCACCTAAATAAATTATATCTCGCTACGATTTTCAGGACATTTGGTTTTTTTTTTTTTTTTTTGTTAAAAATTAGAATCTATTGTTTGGACCTATCAAATATCTCTCTCTGCAACCTTCAAAATCTCTCATCATGATAATATTATTATTCAAATCGCCCAAAGAATTAAGAGGATTTCTCATCCATAGACCATTGCTATAAAATTTCCATAAAATTTCTATTTACCTCACGTGTCTCTTTGTTTTGATGTCCAGTATGCCAGCCTTATCGTTGCCAACAACGGCTACCCAATGCGGCTTGTGTGGTAACGCCACTATCGACTGCATATCCTTTATACCACTATTCTTTACTGGTATCCTGAAAGAAATAAAGACTAGTGCACCACCCAATTATACGCTACTAAATATATAAACTTCCGATAAATTTGTTTCAGAAACTTGGCAGAAATCATTTCTAACAAGCTAATGTCTAAGCAAGGTGGTGAAGTTTAGATGTATTCAGTTTTTTATGACTTATACGCATATTATGCTATATTGCTGTTTCATTATGGACAAGGTGTTATATTTTAATAAGATAATCATGAGTATTTGAAATGCCTGTTTTGAAACACTTAAGGCCTAATTGTCTTCAACCGGCATAAATTTTAGTTGGGCTTAATTTTATGTTTTGTTTACAGTTTAGTAATTATTATGGGATCATTATGTGCACTTAAGTATTCTTATCTGGATTAAGCGCTAATTTTGGATATAATAGCGGCAAGACTATTATAAATTTCAAAGGATTTGTATTCCTCACGCCTCGATTGTGTTTCTTAGATACCTCTGACGAGGAATTTGACAATTATCGTTTGTTACCTTTTTTGTTTCTAATCTTAAAATAACAGTCCTATTTAGAGTTCCAGTCACTATATTTTTGAACACTGTTATTAGGCGGCGGTCCTAGACGATCAATTTTATTGCTCAATGTTACGTAATGTGCAATATTACTGACCGTTTAGGGTTAGTATGCAACAGTTTGAGCTAGTTTAATTTTTATAGCACCGTATTGTATCAATATTATTGGAGGTTTAGGGGCCGCTTTAGTTTTATTAATTGTTTCTTCAACAATATTTTATATTCACCTATGTAATTTAGCTCCGGTTCTAGCGTGAAAGACATGAAGACTATCTCTCGAAGACTTGTCAACTCCTGGAGCTACTAGATGATGCTCATCAGCAGAAACTACTGCTGCTCGATATCCAGTTCCTCTCACTTCATAGTCTATGGTGTAGATTCTTTCTCCTTCTGTAAAAGCATTAAAATTTTTCATGTCACTTATTTATAAGTTGTAAAATATAAACAATAATACTTGTTTTTTACCATCTATGTTTGCACAGATTATTGTTTATCACTCGGGAATGACACATTTTTCTAGGGTCATAATAATTCTTTATTCTATCTTGGGACACAAAATACACATTTTGGTATGTAGATCCATACAAATTTCATCAAAATCAGTTCAGCGGTTTAAGCATCAGAAGGTAAGAGACATACATACTCACTTACTTGTGCATTTATAATATTAGCATGGCTAGTATAGTTTATACATACCAGGTATTGTCCTAGCAATGATATGTGCTACTGCCAAATTATCAACATTATCAGCTCCAACTATCATAGAAATTGTTATCAATTTTGTTCCATCTTCTAATAGTAATATCTGTTTTACGCCCTTTTGTTCTTCTTTGAAAACTGCCTAGAATTTAGCATTCATTTACTATTATGATAATAATGAGGTACCATCGGATAAATTAATTAATACACAGATAGATGGTGGCCCATGGCGTAGGGCATTTGGTTGGGTTATAGTAATATGTCGGGTGAGTTTGACATGACGCCACCACATTACATAATTTCTGCCATCTGCCTTTGAATCAACTTCTCTAATAGTTCTCTAATACATTAGAAAGAAACTACAAAGTAGTTGTATGGAAATAATTTTACCTGTCTTTCTGGAGTATCCCATATAACCACATTTCCTGACTCTGCAGTGATTACATTTTCTCCATTTGGAGTGATGACAGCATGAGTGACTATGGCGCCTACTGGCGCATCAGCTACTTGGGCTAGGAGCTTGCCAGTGCCGGTATCCCAAAGACCCCAGCAACTTCGGGTCACTGTCACTGCTAGTTGTTGATCTCTTGCAAGACTAAGGCATTGAAAAAATATTAACATAAGATAGAACAGTTTTGTTTCTTAGTTTCATCGCAGGTATCATACTTTAATCAATTTTACAAGAATTGGAATTATATGCAACGAGCAACTGGCACATTTTGCCATCATAAACACTACCATGGAACCTCAAAAATCTAAATTCACAAAATATATTAATCCAAATCAGTTTAGCTATTTGTGCACAAAGAGATAACATACTTTCACATCTTTAATAATATTAGTAAGGTTTATATGAGATTTTAACTTTAAATCGTAAATTACCTAATCGAATCAATAGGTAGTTCCTGGCGATCGATCTTATGAACCTGTTCAAATATATTATCTATATTCCATATCTTCACAGTTCTGTCTATTGACGACGTGATCACATTGTTCCAAGCTCCAACAGTTAACGGTTCCAACTGCACTATCCTCCCGAAATGTGCATCCAACACTTTGATCAGTTTCGTCGTATCTAAACTCCACACGTAGAGATTTTTCCTGGAAACACGAAGAATATTAAAGGAGAAGAGGCATATCATACCCACCACTGTAGCACTTTGAGACATAATTTATTATAACCAAATAAAAGGGCTTGAAAAGTTGAACATTTTATTGCATGACGAAAAAACTCTAAACCAATTTTTTAAGTAATACTATATGTGTGGATGAGCTACAGCTTGGGTACGGATTCCATACAAAAATGCCCCTTGCCCTTTAAAGGTTCTTCTAAGATTTTTGAAAGAATTTTTTCGACGTTAATAAAGTACGCCTATTTACATACTTTTAATGCCGTAATTTAAAATTAATATAATAAAATTTTATACTTTTAATGCCGTAATTATTTGATTTGACATACCTTACACCTGCTACAGCATAAGTGTTATTATTGCTAATCATGAAAGAATTAGATTGAGTCATCTTGGTTGAAATATTGCGTATGGTATGAGGAAGTTTCAGAACTATTCCTTCCAAGTGCTGATTCTTTTCTTGGAGCGAATCCAATTTTTCTTCCGCCTGCAATCAGATAATGTAAGCACTAGTAACTATAAATAGTCTGAAATATAAAGCTAATACATACCATGGTCGATAATACGGTTGATAACAATTATGTAAAAATCTGTTTACAGGAACACTGAAGGCATATTTCATATTTGCCTCATTCAACTATATACTTATTCATGTAGCCTCACCTCATTTTCTTCTTTGTTTTCTTCATCTGTTTGTTCTTTAACATTTAAATGTCCACCCCTTGAAATAACATTGTCGAAATCCCAAACGACGAAGCTATACGTGGTTGTAGCTATAAAATACTCAAAAATATTAAAGGAAGCCATCTAACGCATTTGCAGAAGTTGGATCCTAAAACGTGTGTGGCATTGCGTACCTTACATGAAAACGTCAGTTAAATCAGGGGGTTGCTTTGAATAAAATTCCTGCAGTCAAACTTCAATGTGAGCTAAGTCTATGAACTTAGTTGGGAACTTCCAGGATTTCCTGGCGTTAAATACGTGCACAATTTGGAAAGTTAGCCACATACTTCGAGTATTGCGGATTGATTCGCAAATGCACAAAATTACTTACCGTCTAGTGAGCTAGGCTTCTAATGATCTATGAACTAAATCAGATATTTATTGAACTGATCGATTGATATTGTGACTAACAAGCGTATTACCAAACAGTGGCTTATTGAATTTTTAGTATGTTCGATGGCTTAGAGTAAAATTATTACAATTCGAAATTCTTTCACTTATTAGTAAATACATGAATGTAAGCTCTAAAAATTCAATGCCTATTTTCCCTTTTTTTAACTAAACAAAAGAAATAAAGATTATCTGTAAAATATATTCTTAATAAAAAGGCTATTCTTTAAAATTTTCATAGATTCTTTGAACCCATAAACTTTCTTTCGTTTCTTTGTGGTTCCTGTCCATATTTACAGTTTTTTAATACTTACAGTTAATTTAATTGATGTGTACGATTATATTTTATGGGCCCTGATTTTTGTAAAGTTTACCTAAAAGCATGCGATCTTTCTTTCCTCTTTTCAGCTGAAGCATCGCCTCAGCAGTATCGGTCTCACAATGATGGAGTTCTTCTATCTTATCCCAAACCAATTCTTCTTCGTTTAGTTGAAATATGGAAATCTGAAAATTATAATATCAAAACAATCTCCTGTAACCTGAGGAGATTATGGAACAAATAATTCATTAGGAACTTGTGTAACAAAATATACAAATCCAACCATTAAGTTATCAAGGTTACGAATCTGCCCTAGATCGTTGTGGTCAGTTTAATAGCTTGGTCGACAATTAATGGTTTGGACTTTGGAGAAATTCGTGTATTAAACTAATTCTAAGGTATTATGAGCATTGGCCTCACCGTTTTCATAAAATAGACCAGGAAATAAGGGGACGAATCACTTGGAAAAATTAGCAAGAGCCTTTCTAAAAAAATTGATTTTCAAAATGTCTGGCTAACTCAATTTCATCATTGACGAAAAAATCCCTTATTTCAGGAATGTCACATTTGTTTACTGTACCCCTTTTGTAAGGCAATGTCATTTACTTTGTTGTTAGCCTAATGTTGGAACTTGGAGCACATTTTAATCTAATGTATTACACTTATTACAACCTGCTCGACTTTTAGGAAAGAATTGGTCTAAATAACCTTAATACGCAAGGATTATACCCAACGATGTACCTGATAACCTCTATCTGGGTCACTGGTGTAGATCTTGTTCCAATATTTGCTGATGGCGACTGCGCCACGGCATCGCAGCGGTCTGACCCAGGAACCGGCCTTACAGAACTGGACCAGCAGCCGATCATCATCAAGGTCACCGCTCCACATCACCAAGAATATGTTCTCCAGGTCTCGGAATTCTATCGCTGCAAAAATGGAGCTTTGAAAATCGATTTAGGAAGTGTATAGAAATGTTAAACGCGAATATTTTTTTTATGATCTTAAATCTTTTGGTGTATGACATGACATGATAATAATTTATCCTAATTTTTGTTCTCTTACGTAATCACCATTAGGTTGCAACGTAAGATAAAGTATATTTAATAAAATATTATGCAGTCATCAACATGCTGTAAAGCCAATAAGACTTTGGAATTTGTTGGCAAAAGTGTAGCGTCTAAAAAATGGGTTGTCCACAAAAAGGACTCAGCAATATCTTCCACCTGTGTAGAACTTACAAAGTATCTCCCAGATGACGTCATCATATGGAGTGGCATCAGGCGCGGACGTTGTGTTCTCGATCTCCCCTCGCATGGTGTACTGGACCCACGAGCGCGGTCCGTATATGAACATGTGGTGGTTCAACACGCTTACACCACGAACTGTTTCGTCTATAAATTTGGATATTATTGTAGAAAATCATAGTAAAAGTGGTAAGTTCTTTTTTGTGGAATGAGGAAAAAATCCGGCGCTTTGATTTTTCAGGCTTAATGATGTGCTGCTGGCAGTATATGGTATTGAAAATAGAACTACACTTGTGCGTGATGTGCTTTAAATTTTCATGACATTAGGGATTCCAAAAAGTCATCAGTCCCAATTCAATCACTTTAAATAATTCCCAAAAATGTATAAGCAGACTTAAGACTCGTTTTTGTGTCAAATTCTTAGTCGTAAGTAAGAAAACCTAATTTACATTTTACCTTACTATTTTACGTACGTATTAGCATCTAGGTTCATCTAGCTTTATAGGTCTCTGAGCAATTAACTGTACGAAGGCAATAAACATGCGCATAATTCAGCACTCACCTTCATCCAAAGGATTCTCTATTGTTACGTATTCACTAGTTAGCATATTCAGCAGTATTGACTGAAACAAAATAGTAATAATATACTTTTCATGCACCGGTCGTGTGAAACATAATTGTAATAAAATAAATTAATAAAAGTGGAATAAGTGCATGAAAAGTGCATAATATTATTACTGTGAAACATGAATTTCCATCAAGAAGTTACAGTACATTCAATATGATATATATGAAACAAAATAGTTTTCATGTAGCATGGCTCTCCCACGTATCTCTCGATACGTGGGAGTGCCATGCTTCGGCACGAATGGGCCGGCTCGACCGGAGAAATACCACGTTCTCACAAAAAACCGGTGTGAAACAGCGCTTGCGCTGTGTTTCGCCGAGTGAGTGAGTTTACCGGAGGCCCAATCCCCTACCCTATTCCCTTCCCTACCCTCCCCTATTCCCTTCTCTTCCCATCCCTACCCTCCCCTATTACCCTATTCCCTCTTAAAAGGCCGGCAACGCACTTGCAGCTCTTCTGATGCTGCGAGTGTCCATGGGCGACGGAAGTTGCTTTCCATCAGGTGACCCGTTTGCTCGTTTGCCCCCTTTATTTCATTAAAAAAAAATGTTTCATTTGTTAAAATAGTAGTCTCCTTTCTTGTGTGTTTCTGAATATTACGTAATCCCATTAAACATTTAATACCCAACACATACTTGGAAAAACAATGCGACCAATCGATCTGAGACATCCCTTTGAACCCTGTCCATGTTAAAACTTAAAATAAACTTGAAATTTCATATCGTCACCCTGGTTTATACTGAGAGCTGGTAGGTAGGACGTCTAATTCTCAATAATTTTTTAGATTACTTATCACTATAACTGTCATAAAATTATTTCCTACTCACAACGGAATTGTTGGTAGACGCTGCAGCCCATTTGTTATCTGGAGACAGCTCCAAGTTCTGCATGATACCCTCCAATTGGGGACAGAGGTCACGGGCGAGGTCAGAGGTGGAAAGGTCCCAGGATATAACCCTACTGGATATGGAGACCACGTAACGCTTGTCCGAACTTAGCCTGAACGCGAACACAGCGAATTGATGCCCCTCCAGAGAATACTAAAACAATTTTAGGGAAAGGTAAGGGAAAAATATGGATTAAAGATTGATAAGAATAATACTACCTACACTACCAGTAGATTCTATTCAATTTTTTGTTACGGTAAAAAATTACAGTCGATATGAAGTAACAGCTGGTAAAGTGATATTAGTGTAAATCAGCACTGGAAAACACTAACAAACATAAACGTTTGTTAGACAATGCTAGAGAAAATATTAAGCCCCAAAAATACCTTCAGAGGTCCACCAGGCGTATGCAAACAATGATGAGAAGGTAACAAAGCGCAGTGGTTCTTCCCTTTGTCATGGCACTGCTGTAGCAATGACGCCACTGCTGGATTGTTGGGAGCTTCTGGTAATAACCTGCCAACCAGTTGTGGAGCGAGCATGTTCGGGTAGGCGACTAAAATAGCTCCACCTAGACGCAATGCGTCTGCTACCAGCATCAGTTCTCTGCAATAATATAAGAAGCTAATAACCTAGCCAAAAAAGGTGACTTCTTTGGTGTACCTAAGATGTAAGTATACCTAGTCAGAGCCTATGGCTCCATTTGAAAAAGAAGCAACCATCTTGCAAAGCATGATTTGGCGAATTTTACAAGCCTTTATTTTACCAATTGGCTTACCTAACAGCATCTTTGTTTACATGTTGTTTTGCATCTTCAAAGTCTGCCAGCTCAGCCTGCAGTGGACAACAGCTTAGCTTGGCATGTAACCATTCGTAGTTGAATAGTACTTGGGCATACAAGTCTGTTAGTCGTCGTGACCTTACTAGATGGAAAGGTAGCTCACCAAACTGAAACAAGTATATTGATGAACATTTTTTATGGATAGTAAATTAAAGGCCCAAACTAAATTTTGATCGCTACTAACCAAAACGATCTTACGTGTCCTTAGAAATATGAATGCAAAAGCTTTAACTTATTGTGACTCTAGCAGCAAAAGTTTGCATTTCAGCTGTATGAAAAATAATAATACTTGGATGAGATGGATAATGGACGGGCGTAAAGATAACTTTATGCATATTATGAAAGCACCCATAGAATATAGTTGCTTAACCAGCTACCTTTCTTCTTACCTTTCGTAAATTATACCGCTTGCTAGAACCATCAGCTGAAGTAAAGACTAAAGGCTGTAGCGGCACTTTGCGATCAGCAACACCCTCCTTGTCCGCTAAGTTGAATCTATGCCTCTGAATTTCTGTGTATTTAAATGGTTTTGGTGTTCCTCCACCCCAAATACCTGTACAAAATATTTTATCAAGTGGTATGTGCCATTATTGAACTTATTTATAGTTTTTGAAACATTAGCGTTGATTTGTATTGATATTAAAGCCAGTATTTCTGCGTTTCTGTAACCAGTAGCTTTATTTACATCAAAACATGTAAACGTGTTTCTCTCTACTCGTGCTGAACTGAAAGGACTAGACTCAACGCTTCCAAAATGTTACCATCTTCCTACTTTATCAAAGTATTATATATATTTATCTACACATATCTCAATTCAATCTTCATAAAATGAAGTTAATGATTCCTCTGTCCTCACCTAAGTAGTAATCAGCGATCATGGAGTGGAAGTACATGGCCATGTTCATGTTCTTGAAGTATCTCTCGCGCGCCGTGTCCCGGAACTGGCGATGGTACCAGTTCATCACCGACACACCGTCAGCTTCCCGCTCCGAGAGGTAGTTGGGGAGGTCGTTGCGGATACTATAGAAGAGTTGTTTTTATATTATTGTTTTTATATCATTTTATTAGACAATCTTGTATATTATTTATCCCCCTTCTAATAAAAATATTCAAAGCCAAAGAGAGGCAAACGTTTTATAGCGATTACAGTTATTCACAGTGTAAATACCTAAGTCTCTGGGAGAATGTTTATCTGCAACGGCAGAAATAATTTCCATGAAATTGGTATCTAAAAAAACAGTTGCTAGGTCTTAACTTTTAACCCTGGGTAACTGCACATTTTCGGATTATTTGTTTCTAGTATGTTTCTATATGTAGCGCAACGCAATGAAACAAGGTGGTTTCAATTTTACTCTTTCCTCCAGGATTTGTAAAAAAACTATGCTAGCAACTTCACATCTTCAGTCAGGATCACAAGTTCCAATGGAAACTTTCTCATATACATGGTATCAAACAAGATCTTACCGAGTCCACAACAAAGGTGGTATCCTTCTGACAGGCGGTAGATGGTACTGGTAGACGTCGTCGAGTACTTTGTCGTCTAGGGAGATAAGATCTTCAAGTTCCGTCTCAGAGAGACCACTCCGAGCAGCTGTGATGTAAGCTAGCGCGTG
Source organism: Cyaniris semiargus (assembly GCA_905187585.1). Taxonomy (NCBI): domain Eukaryota; kingdom Metazoa; phylum Arthropoda; class Insecta; order Lepidoptera; family Lycaenidae; genus Cyaniris; species Cyaniris semiargus. The sequence continues at coordinate 7,725,061 of LR994567.1, forward strand.
GAAGACTAGGAGACGACCGTGCTGGAGTAGGGAAATATAAAACAATAAATAGTGGATTAACTTGAAAAGGCATAGAGAAAGATAAATTAGAAAATAATTATCTTTCTCTATGCCTTTTGAATGTTTTTGAAGTTTAATGTTTGGTTTTTTGTGGTGAGAAAAATTGGTGAAATATAAAAAATGTTATGCGGATTCGTTCTTAGAATATTAAACAACAGCAAATGGCTAACTAAGCCTTATGGTAATATAGACTAAGCGTATAGTTAGTAGTTACTCAGAAGCTTGGCTTCTTAGATGTAATCTAACTATTGAGACTCTCATTTTTTTTTCTTGGCCTAGAACATTTTAGGCTGGACAACATTTATGTATTTTGAGCACAAATTATGTAAGTACCATAGGTAGTTGCTAATAATAATAATAAAATTACACAATTTTCAGCCAATTTCAAATATCGTTTATTGGTTTCATTTCCAACTGATAAGTAGTTGCCAAATGCAATGTAAAACTTGTAAAAGCTACTTTGTATCAAAGCGAATAGCGAATAGACACTTTGCTGGTCGGCTGAAATAGCTACTACTCTATACGAATTACTGGTACCGTTGATCGGAAACCGTTGACTTTTCCGGGATAAAAACTAGCACCCTTACCTACCGAGTCCCAAAGTAAGTCCATAGCGAATTGCATTAAAATCGGTTCAGCGAGTTAATCGTGAAAAGGTGGTAACAGACACAGAGAATTTAAGCTTTCAAGTGATATGACTATGGATTCCAATTAGTAGGCTCAAAGACCAATAATTATGATAGGCGCAATAATAATATTTAGTCAACGATGTCAATACTTATTTAGTTAGGTAAAAACCATAAAGTTAATATACCTAGCGGAATAGAGAAACAAAGGCCTGAGCAAGAGAGATGTCACTATCAGTAATACTGCGTGGTAAAAAGAGACGTGTGATACATGACAGCAGAACTCTTTTTTTGACGTCCAGTCGGCACGTGCCGCAACGTTGACAATAATTTAATCTCATAGAAATCATGTTCATACATGCTTGTGTAAGTGTATACGTACACATATTTTTACACACAGATGAAACCAATTTCGGTTTCGTTTGACAGCTCGAGATTGTTGCTCTATTCCGCTAGGTATATTAACTTTATGGTAAAAACTTATACTTTTTAAAATGTCAAGCTTTTCTACTGAGCTAGCTAACTTTCCTATTGAGAAATACTATTTTCTTACCTGTTTCTCAATCCTCTCGAACAGCATCATGATGGAGTCCATGACCGTGGAGGCGAGGTGGGTATCTTGGGGCTTAGTGTAACTCCTCCATCTGCACACCTACATATTAATTTTTGTATTTAAACTTTAAACTTTTGTTAAATGTCATGCCATCTCTTTCAAAAACGAAGAATGAGAAACAACCATGGCCGTGGCAAACCGGTGAGCTTAAATCACTTGACAAAAGTGGAAGATGTATGCGTAGTGTTTAATTTTTAGATCTTTTCGGTGGGGCGGGTGTATGTGCACGGTACTAATATTGGAAGTTCACGAGTCCCGACACGGAGATATGTTATTGGTACATTTTGTACTTTCATCTCTTCAGTTTTGCTGAGAGATCTTAAAAACTTAACTTGAGAAGGCGTTGTTAAGTTGTCAATAATAAAAAGGGAGAGCAAAAAACGTTCGTTTCGCCATGTTTTACCAAATGAAGTACTGTTATTTCATTCACCTCAGCGAAGACCAACTTGACGAATATAGGCAGTGAACACTGTCCGATAGCGTTAGAGACGAGCCGCCACTGGTAGTTTGAAAGATCCCTCGCAGCCGCTGCCATCCATAACCTGAAAAACGCACACAATCTATAGAATGTCAGAACAAGTAACTAATTCGTCGCGAAGCTTAAAAAAGTAATAGGTCATCAGACTCTGAAATAAAACCATGATGCAAAACTATGAAAGACGGTAACACGTAGTAGGAACGTTTGATAATGCATAGCTATTAGCTACAGTCGTCTCATTGTTTTGCCGTCATCTCACCAATGAAGAAAAATCCTTATCGGCACACAAAATTTGCATTATGAAGATCCAAACATAATTTCCGATCTATGCTGTATACTTTTTCCTTGTCTAATACTTTAAAATGTCGATTGACAGGTAACACTTTGCACTCCTTAGTATAATAATTTATAGTATAATTCGTTTAAAAGAGTTCATAAAATATCATATTATGAAATTATTGTTCATGAAACTTCTGCTAAACGGAACTAAAACAACAGTGTAGTAACATGTTTCATAAGCTGCATTATACGATAAATTATTCTCTTTACGCGGTTCCAGTTGCAGCTCACGTAGACAAATGAAGACAAATTACCCATGGTAACCGTACACGCCGTAACTAGCTGCAGCTGAAGTTCATTACGTGCGAAGTATGGAATATTTTTATGTCCTTTCTCGGGACTTAAAGTATCTGCGTACCAAATTTTACCAAAATCGGTTCAGCGGTTTGGGCATGAACCGTCAGAAAGGCAGACACATTTTTGCATATTTTGTAATATTAGTATAGAATATAGATAATATTTATTTATTATATGAATAAACATAGGTGTAAGAACGCAAACACAACACGTCTGTCTTTGTATGTATAAATCATTATTTTTCCATCCAGTGAGGCTTGAAATGTGTAATGCCAATTTTTGGGATGGTAATTTCCCAAATTATTTGACGAACAGTCCGTGATTTCTGTTTTTTAAACCCCCTCAAAAAGAGGGGTGTTTTATATTTCAGATTTTGTTATTACGGGTAATAATACAGAATATTAAATATACCATTTTTAATCTACACTTAATTCTATTAGCATGAATATACAAGCTTCTTTATTAGTTTTTCTTTCACACAAAAATACTCAACCGGATTGCAAGTGATTAAGTTTGATTCACTTGGCTCTTGTTGGCCAGCCGGCCTAAGATGCGCACAACGAGAAAATTTTGTCTACATGTTTTCTCGATGTTATAACTGGTTTATCTCTTCATCTCTATTGACCCTAAGGACCAACCCACATGTACCACAACCACACGACATCGCAACGACAAATTAATGTCGTCGAGCAGTGGTTACGTGTGAATGGTGTCGCTGCAGCTTTTTGTAGTTGCGTTGTGGTACCGACAAAATGCCGACGTGATTGCGTTGTCGCCAGTGGTTGCGATGCGGTTGCGATGTGGTTACGTACGAAAGTCAATGAAACGGAGGCGGGGAAGAGCGCGGGCGGTGTGCGCGCACTGTCGTTGCATCGACGCAACGTTGTGGTTGCGATGTGGTCGGTATCACACAAGTGGTCGACAACGACTGCAAAATGTGGTACGTGTGAATGGTCCAGTTCATTTACAATACGAAATATACCACCACCTGGTGTGGTTGTAGTGTAGTTGTGGTTGTCGTGTGGTTGTGGTACGTGTGGGTTGGCCCTTTTTTTCTCGTGTCTGTCTTCAAAATTGGAGATAATTGTGTTTTTTTTCTTAATCTGTGCTATTTTTATCTACGAACCCTAACATGACAACACATTTTTATCGAGTTTTGTGTTATATATCCTATTATCTGTAAAGCTAGTCTACGAACGAGAAATTTATCTCTCGACGTATGCATGTTAGGGAAAAAGAGATATTATATATCGATATCGACAGTATAACTACCCTCGAGAGTGAGATAATATGTCGTTGTGCGCATCTCAGGCCGGCTGGTCAGATATGACACTGCAGAAGATCTAGGCTACTTTTTCAGCTAAAAATTGTCTCCGTGGGATCCGAAAGCTACAAAAGCAATACTTACTTCAAAACCTGCATAGCTAAGTCCTCTCCCAGTGCCTTGACTTCCAGAAAATTGTCTTCAGAGTCAATCATACGACGAAGTACGTCATACTCCTTCGATACCTCAGGATTGGCTTCTTCGCACGCGCATGTTACTATGATCTGTAATATTACTTGCTAAATAAGATCTTCTGTATGAAATATTATCTGTGGCAGTATTATTGAGGGTATGTTCTGAAATTTAAATCAGCGTACTGGCCAGTGCTGTTGACGTCTAGAATCGACGTCATACTGTTGATTCGTTCGGAAATATCGTCAGTGCGTTGACGTTTATGACTTCGTTGGTTGGGATGTTATTATAATACGTCACACCTGTCTTACCAGTAGCACACCAGTACATTATGGCGTCGGATACTTAACGGCTTATGCGCTGGTCAGTATACTGTGTTTTATTTCGGAACTTACCGCGTAGGTCTGTCATCTGCCTATGAATCAAATTCTCTGCTAGTACCTACTTGCAAATATACTACAGCTACGTTATTTAAATAAAAAAATATTGTTGCTACAGCTATGGCATTTAGTTACGTTATATTGTGTCAAGTTCAATCTACAGATCACGACTTATACCGACTTCACACAATCCAATATGTATAATCCGGCTAAATGACGTATACTTAAATGTGTCTAATCACCTTACAATGCGGCGGCAGCCTCGTTGGCAGCCATGATACTTTATTATTTTCTGTACCAATCCCAGTGAGCTGGTCCACGGAGTCCAGGAACAGCAGTAGCGGCTGCTGCTGGCTGGCCATCGTTAGCAGCTGCTTGAAGTGAGCTGTCAGCGGCACAAGGTCGTCAGGAATACTCTCGAAGGGTAGCGCGAAGTTGTATGATATCTAAAAGTTATGTTAGGGCTTACTAAAGACAGTGCGTTTATAGCATAAAAGTAAGTTAAATAAGTAAGATAAAATGAGCAAACGATTAACGAATTGAGTTATGGAAAGTAGTAGGGGTCAACTTCAACACTGGATGAGTTGCAAGTGCGTATGGCATAAGTATAGACGTTAATTATTTTAATTTGTGTTTTTGACCTACTCAAGGGATTCGTGCCGCTAGGACGAACTTTTATGAAACGAAAGACACAAGAGCACTCTCTATTCCTTTACTCTCATAACCCAGTGGGACAGAAGAGTGAAGACCGGCACGACTGGCGAGAGATCAGACGCAGGACTGACTTTTTACATGCCCATCCGACGCATGGATCATCTTACTTGTCAGACAATCAGGTGATCAGCCTGCATTGTCCTAACCAAACTTGGAAATAACATGTTTCCAACGCGGAAATCGAACCTACAATCTCCGTGTCAAGAACCACGCTCTAAACCGCTGGACCACGGAGGCGTTAAGAGCCTACTGTCAAAACGCTAGCCCCAACTACACACACCGCTATCCTCCAATCGTGATGCAATGATTCCATGAATCGTGCTCCCGGGCAATGTGATTTACGTTGCAGCTAATAGTGAACAATATCGCGTAACAACGGTTCCCGCATTATAGCACGAAAGTGAAGGTCGTAAGTCCTAAAAATGTTTTTGATGATTACTTAAAAATTAAATACAATACTAATATTTCCTTTAGCTATTATTTTATAAAGTGTGTGATTGTAGTTATTTAATGATAGTAACTCAATAAGCGTAACAGGTATTTGTTGAAAAGACCCAGAAAGATTCATTATTTCAAAAAATAAAACTATCGAGTCAAAATAAGGTATCTTTGGTTAGCCAAATATCAGATAAATATACAAGGATTAAATAAATCTCAATTTCATTTGAGTCAATCGTCTTCCGGGATCGTAATACTTATTAGAAAACACAGTAAAATTTGACAGCCCGCTCTTAATATCGTAACATAATATTTTACCTGCTGGCATATAGAAATCAGTGTCGGCGTCAAGGCACTGGAGTCGGGGGTGGTGCCCAGGAACCGAATGATGTTGGTGGGCTTCACGTCAGCGAACCACGTGTCCAGAGACATGGCGGAACTCTTCGCTAGAAGACTTGTTTTGCCACAACCACCTGAAATATAATAAGTAATAGAAATAAAACTTCAAAAACTTTATAATAGTAATGTTCTGCAACCAAGTACATAATAATTATAAAAGCGTACTGCAATAATTAAAAAAATCTTTTTTTTTTTATATATATAACATCTTTACTTATTATGATTATTAAAGTTATACACTCATATTGAACATTTTGGCTTTGGACGGAACGGGTCCATAAGAAGGCCATTTTAGATTTTTTTATTTTTTTTATTGCTTTATAAATCGCGTTGGCAATTAGTAATAAGGTGTCAATGTGATACTCATTACTACTATTTTTAAAGAATTTCCATTAATATATTCTTAGTTATAAGATGATGTTCAAGCAATGTTCGTTAAAGTTTTTTTAAATGATATAAATATATTGAGCATTTCACGTGTTGCTTAATTGAAAGAGATTATAATATCGTTGTAGTAAAAGCAGATAAATAAATACTTGTAACTCTATTTTCAAGTAAAACGATTGATGTATAATATAATATTATAATATTGTTTGGAGCTGTGTTCCTTGCAAAGCCATTTGGAAGAGCTTAACAAAACTTAAGTTTATTATATATTCAAGCTAGGTTAAATAGTGATGTATAATGATACCTGATAAAACAGAGCATAACTTGATAATTTGTTTCCTTAATTTATTTAGTTAGTTAATGAATAAAAAGTATTTGCCCGTTAGAGTGGCCTTACATGATCCAGGGTCCTTACTTAAATATTAATCATGAAACGTTTCAATAAACTTTGATTAAATGTGTAAAATTGAATTCTACAGGAACCGTGTATTTTTGCACTATGAAAAGAGTTTGCTCCAAGTTACATCATAAGAAGTTCATGGTGCCTTAGGGCGAAGCCAAACGAGCGTAATTTGTGAGTTGTGAGTCGCAGAAATTCGGTTTGGCAGAATTCTGCTGCATTCAGCTTCATACAAAAGTCCTGTTTGATTCACACGAGCGTAATTTTGTGAGTCGTGATTTGTATGAAAAGATATTTACGCGGCAGAATTTCTGCGACTCACAACTCACAAATTACGCTCGTTTGGCTTCACCCTTAATCAAGAAAATTCCAGCGTAAGAAATAGAAGTTTTTAGTAGCCCATAAGTTTTGTTTTTACGTAGTAACTATCTATGGTTTTGTGCCAGTTTCCTGATATCTACCTTCTCCATACAGCACGAGCGGCTTGTCCGAGCTGTTGGTCATGTAGTTGGCGATGAAGTCCAAATCCCCCTCTCTCCCGTGGAACACCTTGACAGAGTTATTGCAGGCGTGCAGGTGCTGCAGGATCTCCGTCACTATCTGACCCTGGGCACTGCTGTCCTCTTTGCGCATGGCCCTGGAAATCGCCAAGTTTTTTTTAAGTAGAGAAAAAGATTGATAAAGTTATGGATAACTGTTACCAACACTCGAGAAGTTGCCAGATGTGTAACAAATAAAAGGCGCATTCTTTACTCATGCTTAAAGCTAGTTGATCATCCACATTAGCCAAATGCATGTTTAATTGAAATCATCTGTAATGTAGCACTGTCATTCGCTACTGCCCTAGAATAAGACAAAGATATTCTTGCGTAACTTCATTGCAGATTCGCCGAGTGATCTTAAAGTTTTGTACTGTATAGACAGTACAAACTATAGGTCTACCAGAATCTGATGGCAATTTTTGACAGCAGATTTTCAAAAAATATCCTTGATCATTAGATAAATTTTTATATTTGCAGGTTTAACACACATAATCAGCCGCTATAAGAAAAAAATAGGATCAAAATATTTTATTCCAATTACTCCGGTATTGCTAGAATCAATCAATTTATTTTCTCATTTTTTGCCATCAGATTCTGGTAGACCTATACAAACTGTTCAATAAAATTCTTTTGACTTCGCTAACGGCCGTTCCCAATATTTGATCTATCTCTGGTTTTGCCCTACTAGAGATAGGAATAGCTCTCATTAGACATTAGAGACATATATTTTATGTCAATTCAATGTTAGTAGCGAATTGCGATCGGTCGTATGTCAAACTAGAGATAGATTAAACATTGGGAACGGCCGTTAGTAGATAAATAAGACAACGAACTATGTCTTACCTGTCAACCAGCTTTATAATATTCTTGTAGAAGTGAGATATAAAGTGGTTGAGATACTCTCCGTGTGTCTCGTTGTCTAGACCTTCTCGGCCGATCCATTCTACTGTATATCTGGAAAAATTAATATAAGAGTAGGTAAAAAAAAATACAATGTGTCCCAGCACCGGTGTCCGATCCTTTAATGTTATGAGTTATGACGTATGGCATATTTTATTGACAAATTGGCTCTCAATTTTTTTTTCTCTATTGAAAAAATATATTTTTCTCTGGTACTCATACTAATCTGACCAATATTTTATAATAAAATCGTTATAACTTCTAAACTATCTGACATAGAGCATAGAAGTATAGGAATTTATTTTAGGTGAAAACCTCCTCTATCTTTATAAAATAAAAATGGACCAGTTTAATGCGCTAGATTTTTCACAAAAAGCTATTAATTAAAAAATACACATTTTTTTTCTTAAACTTTGGTTTTTCTATGTTTTATTCCACGAAATTCATAACATATTGCCTGTGTAAGCGTAGTTCACAAGTTTAGCTATCAAATGAGACCTTTTTTATCTTCATAGGATATTTACATGAGAAGTATTGGTCAGGTTAGTGTGAAAACCCGAGAAAAACTAAAATGGCTGCCATTTTACAACCGTGAGAGAGACAAAATTTGAGAGCCAATTTGTCGATAAAATATGCCATCAAAGGATCGGACACCGGTGTCGGGACACATTGTATATTACATTTTAATCACGACAAACTTGTATATTATTTAGTTATAATATTATATAGAATTAATTTGCAGGCAACGGCTTGGCAACTTTTGAGTATTTTTCTGTTCTTCAGAAATAAGAGCAAGGCTTGAACTCCAGTATCTATTTAGGTATATCGCTATCTACATTATAATAATAATTAATAATGTTTACTCTATACCCTATAAAATACCTCTGCACTTCTTTACAAAGCTATATATAGCTTTTATTAGTCTTAGTGAGTACATGTAGTATGAGTGTTTTCCTAAATAAAGAAAAAAAAGGCCGGCAATGCACCTGCCGCTCTTCTGATGTTGCGAGTGTCCATGGACGACGGTAGTTGCTTTCCATCAGGTGACCCGTTTGCTCGTTTGCCCCCTTATTTCACTTACTTCTGTATATTAGTCGTCTCAATTTTATCCGGTAGCCTAACATCTCGTAAATCCGCCAACAACTTAGAAGCCTCCGTGTCCAAACTTCTGTTTAGAATGTCCACATAGTTGCCAGCCTTCTTCAGGTTTTGAAGGTTGATGTTGTTGATGTATCTTACGTAGGCCAGGCAGTGGTTTTTGGTGTTTTTCACGTTGAGCACACCGTTGATGACCTCTCGTTCAGTTACTGAAACATGAAGCCAATGACACCAATCTAAATTGGGTTTCGAGAAAATTAATCGCATCATCAAATAGATACGTGACGTAAGTAGATTCTAGGCGTTGGAAATGGAAAAGGATGGATGGAGAGGCATGGAATTTACAAATGGGCTAAGTGCCAAAAAAGCAAAATTGAAATTTTGCTTTTTATAGGAGCTATATTATGCAGCCATTCCATTTAAAAGGTGCAATGTACCAACAAGAGTTTATTCTAATTTTAGGAATTTTTCATAGATGACGTTGAGTGTAAGTGCCAATAATTTTTTCTTTACAAATGGGTTGTGCGTGTCCCCCGACACACCATCACAACAATTACGAACCAAAATATTACTTTACACTTAGGAATCATTTAAACTTAAAGTCAGTAAATATTATTTCATTACTTTTTAGAGTTGTTTGGCGGTATTTTTTCAACCGGCTTCAAAAAAGGAGGTTATCAATTCGACGGGTATGTATGTAATATGTACAGAACTGCCCAATTTTCGTATATGTTAGTCTATATCAGCGTCTGAACAAATGTCCCAAATTTCAAAAGCGTATGTATGTATGTATGTATGTATGTATGTATGTATGTATGTATGTATATATGTTTGTATGTATGTATGTATGTATGTATGTATGTATGTATGTATGATTTTATGTTTGTGTTCACATATCTCTGGAACTACCATTCCGATTTCAGTAATTATTTTTTTGTTGTACTAGGTATTGTTCAACTTAGGGAATAGTGCAAGTTTCATCAAAATCGGTTCAGTAGTTTTGGAGATAAGGAGTTTTAATTATCGATTATGTACAATTTTGTAGTCGGTTTTATCTTTTTAATTAATTTCTTAATTTACTTAATTTAATTTTCTAATTTTTAATTTTCCAGCATTGAGCAGGCTGATGATGAACTATAGCTAAGAACATTCTCGATCATATCAGCTTTCAAACAAAAAAAAAACTAGATCCAAATCGGTCCACCCGTTTAGATGCTGCTAGTATGGTACTTAGCCCATATGTAGGTACAGTAATAATATCTTGTCTTTTGACCCATTTCTTTATTGGCTCAAATAACAATGATTTGTTTTCAGAAATACTTTACAAACTAATGTACTAAAAGGGTACATGTTTGAACAGAACCTATTTGATATATTTTATCATAATATTAGTAAGCAAAATAAAACGTTGATTAAAAAACTAAAGCATTTTTATTTAATTTCTCCATAATATGTTTTTGTATTAGCCCATTTGTAAATTCCATGCCTCGATTCATGACGCTTTTGGCAAACGCAAGCCACTAAGCTCTATCATTTTGATCCTGCCATTATTTACTGTTAAAAATTATCTGAAATCACACTTTTGTGTGTTCGCATTTATTATACTATAAATTCGTATTAAAATCATATTTTTTATGTTGGAGCCTATCAATAAACCTAGTCGTTAAAGTTTATCAACACTAGATAGCGATAAAAGTTATTGATTTAAACTGTGTTGAGCGTGAGCTTCGCTGTTTGTTATGCTAGTTATACAACTTGCCGATATATTATTATGATGCAGAAATTCTCTTAGTTATCGAGCTAACTACGTTTTAGTTTAGCAATATATTAATACTTCTCTCAGGAAATAATTAACTATTTAAAAGTAACACAGGAATGATTTATGATGTTGATATAAAATTACTTAAAACATGCGCAGGGTAGCAAAAATGTCCGTTACTACTCGCCTACCATTTGCATTTTGATTGACTCTATCATATAAACTCTACTTTCACACTAGGTACTTGACTGTACTGGAAAAAGATCACGTTTTGTGGAAAAAGACAATCCCTAATAATATTAACTACAAAATATAATATCTTTGTTATTTCAATGTGAATGTTCTTGTGTAGTAGATGGAATGAGGTTTTTATAACGGCTCATTAAAAATGCATTGCATCGCATGGCATCGCCACACATTGCAATGTGAACTAACCCTTAATATTTTCAGTAGCGACGACAGTATTCTGCAACTATGACAATACTAGGCGACGCCCGCAACCCCGAATTGCGCCAAAATTCGTTTATCGCGCGGGAACCCTACATTTTTCCGGGATAAACAGTATCCTGTTTCTTCCCGGGACTCAAAGTATCTCCATACCTCAGCAAAATCGGTTCAGCAGTTTGGAAGTGAAGAGGTAACAGACGGACAAACTTGCACATTTATAATATTAGTAAAGTATCGATAAAATGTTAACGAAATGTATTTTTTGTTACAAACCTGACATAAAATAATTATGCATGGTGTCCTTGTCAATCTTGCCGGCGTTGTAGAGCTGGGAGGACGCTTTCCTGAACAGCTTCTGCATCTTGCCCAGCGTGTCCCACCAGATCGCCTGGTCCTCCGCCTGGAGCTTCGGCACCCTCTGAAGTTCAGTATTATAGTAGTGGTTAATTATTATACTGATTAGTGATAACGAATACCAAACCTCGGTACCCCAACGTTTTAGGAACTTTTAGCAGACACGAAATTAAAAAAAAGTCTTTCAAGGCCGGCCGCATATGCACGTTTTTCGTTTTCAAATTATTCTGAATTAGTTTTAAGCTATTACATAGCTTTTATCGCGGGCTTTAAGCGCGGTGACCGAATCAAGAATTTATGTAACGAAAATAGACCTAACACTCGTTTAACGTCGTTTCAGTTTGGTGGACTTCGGCACGGTGTTTGTGTGCGTGCGACTAGACGTATGCGTGTATGGTGTAGACTAGCTGCTAACTGCAATAGCTTTACCGCAGCAGTCCCCGAGTGCCACACGTATTTTTTCGTATTCGGAATTCCGTGAGACTTTAGCAAACATTCGTTTTATTCATGCGCGAACGAGCCGGCTTGCACTTGAAACGTACCGTGTGCAGAATTCGTTCCGTTTGAACAAAAGCGGACGTGTGCGTCAGTTACGAATTCGGAAATCGAATACGAAAAAAATGTGCCAACCTATTGAACTGCTAATTTGCAAAATTCACAACCACTGGGACACGCTATTGGTAGATCGGTGATAGTCGGGTGGTTATTGATGAATCACGATCAGGCTGTGTGACGTTTTTGGTTCAGTATTTAATTAGCCATTGTCTTCCTGGAAATTTGCTAAACGATCTTAAAAGTATGCGCGATCTATAGCTATTAGCTAGCTATATATACTTATTACTTACAGGCATAATCATTATTATGCCTGTAAGTATAATAATTGCAACAGCACTGACGTGATAATGATAAACGCGCATCAGAATAAAATACGTAGTTAGATCACAAAGATAGTGACTAGATGATGATGATAAAAGTGTATTGATGCGTACAAACGCTGGAAACAATAGAATAAAGTGGAGAGATTCCCAGCGATTCCCAGGAGTATGTTCTAGGTTTCTCGGCCGCGGCGTAGCTAGGTACTCAGTGGCCAAGGAGCCAGGGGCAAAAAATAAAGTAGAGGGTCCCACTTTTTTACTGCAACCAGTTTTATAAAGGGTGACAACGCAAATTTTTAATCAGAATCCTGTATTAATTAGATTTTACAATAGGAAATATTACGCAAAGTTTAGCACATACAGTAATTAATGCGATAGACATCCGACATGTTGCTCGTATTATATCAGAATATTAAAAGAAAGTTGTCAAACGTCGAACAAAACATTTTGTTTACTGTCTATGCTAGTGCTGCCTCTAGCGTGAAAACATTATAATATTATTTTTAATATTTGAAACAAAGTTGTTTTTTTAAAATATGGTTTTAAAATATCTACAGTATACACATTGTTAATCAGAAATTGAGGGGCCCCTCGTACTTGGGGCCCAGCCCCCAGGGGTCAGCCCCCACCTTGCCCCTTAGTAGCTACGCCACTGTTTCTCGGCCGCGTCTCTAATCCTCCTTGGGAATTCTCTTTGGCTAGACGCTTAAGAGGGCACTATGTATGCGCCTACTTTCTTATTATTCTATCTCAAAGGAGGATTTTATACCCCATATACAAGTGAACCCGTTATTTATGGAGTACAAAAGCTGCGCTATATTTCATTAGATGTAGCTACTGTACTACGTCATTGCAGTTTTTATGAGATGAAAATCTTTTGTCCATAACCAGGACAAGAAACATCTTTTTATGTCAAATTTCATCTAAATCGAATCGGCCGCTTAAGGGCGAAAAGATAAATAGGTAATACCCAGACAGTCACAGTTTCATATTTCTATTACTCATAGCTTTGATACTAAAAGTGTATCCTACTCGAGAACTTTATGGAAATAAAGTTTTAATAATTCGTAATAATATGTCAATACTACACAATACTTACGTCTTGCTTATTGTGGTTGGTCCTTTAAGAACCTAGCGCTTTAGAAGATACTAGTTAGGTATCTAGTTATTGAACGAGTTCTAGAGAGCGTTGAAGTTTTTACATGATATTTTTTTAGCAATTTTGGTCAAATATTTAATAAAAGCCCAGCCGTAAAGTCTAGCCACTGTAAAAAATCGAAGGCCTGTTGACGCGGAACCGTTTGGCGCGCCGCCAGAGCATTGTTCACCTTGTTGTTGAAATTCACGAGGATATAGGAGTACGCTCAACTCCTGTTCATGAAAACCGTAGTAACGGGTCCTTTTACAATGTAATATACATAGCAAGAGAATAGACAGATCATCAAATGGAAGAATAGACAAACAAAAGGTGTTGTCTTGTGTGAAAAACGAATTGTTACAAAGGTCATTCTAAGAACAGAGGAAGGTCGACACTCGCTTACCATCAGCACCATCAACGACAAAGACAAACATCTCTGCACTGATCATTACAACTCTACAAGTTATTAAAATATAATGATTCCTTTCCTTTAAGCCTACTCTAAAATCATCTTATCGACGCTACGGCAAAATAGTGTACCTAAGTTTCAGAGCATAAAAGCTCTTGTGTAAATAATAACAAGACTTATGATGCTCTGACTTTTAGGTAGCACTCTTTACTAAAAGAGTATAAGATAACTATAGGCACCTCCTTCTATGGAATCTGTATAGAAGCACTTGCCACATTAATTTCTGCGTGTAGTTTACCTTGTTGTTGAAATTCACGAGGATGGAGGAGATGGGCTGCAGAACCGACACGGGTGGTACAGCATTGGAGTCCTTCTTGTACCAAGTGTCCAGGAGTATCACGTCCACGCCGCCCGCAGCCAGTTCGTCCCGAAGCATTTGGAGCTCCGATGACAACACGTATGTTGGTATTGGTCTGAAAAGTTTATAATCAGACTAAATGAAAATGTAAAGTTATGCATGATGTTGGTCAAACTACGCTACAGCTCGCTGTGTCTGTTTTACACTAACGAAACTACACTTAAGCTTATGCTTAAGCTATCACCACCGATTACTAAATAGTTACTACGTAAGTATCGCAGTGTGTACCTTTTATTATGTATGTGTGTAGCTTTACAAACATAATATGGAAAAGAAAAACACTGCATTATGCGGCCTTTCTAAGTTGGATCAAGACCATGAATCGCTTGTTGGAAAATTAAAATTTCGAGGGGCATTCGTCAATGATCTTCTTTGGTTGACATTTATTGTGATTTGTGCAAGCTGAAGTCGGTGGTTACACGTTCAGTTTCTCATCAATCTGATACATCGATCTGGTAAAGATTGACGCGAAACTGGATGTCTAACGCACGGATTGATGGACTGAACGTTTTTTTATTATGTACTTTTTAGCCATCAATCTGGCGTCAATCTCAGATTGATGGACAGAACTGATGCTAGATTGAGCGTATGGGTCATAAACAGAACACGAGAAAAAAGTGTGCGCAGTTAAAAAAAACAATTAAAACAATCTAAACAAAACATATTTATATTTTTATATTTTACCATCAGCGTATACGACGATCGTACATATTTTTTTTTACAATAATATTAAAAGTTTGAAAAATATTACAAAAAAAGGAACGTTTTCGTACCTTTCCGTGGACCGTGACCAGCCTGGGTTTCAAAGTTCATGACTGTTTTTGTAATAAAAATATTTAAAAATGTAAGTAAATTGCCAATTTTATTAGTTCATTATATAATTAAGTTTTGTTTTCCAAGATTTTGTAATATTTACTAAAGATTACTTTGCACTATATTACATAAACGACCTGTTACCAGAATCACGACTCCTTCCGTTCCGACAAAAATAATTAAATTGAATCGGCGATGAACGGAACGCACAAACACATAATTTTTTGAAATGGCAACATTTCGATCTGTCAGTTCATGTTAAAAATGGATACTAACTGATTTTGCGGTGCGTTTATTAAAATAGAAATATTGTCAGAAAAAGTGTTTACTTTTGTTTTTCGTCAAAGATCATTCATCTTTTCTGTGTCTTCGATATTACAGTAAGTATTCTATTCAAATTTATTTAATTATATGAGCATAGGTTGTTCTCGGTCGCCATTTTCAAAACCGCATTTGTTTGTGAGCTAACATAAAAATTACTGGTGCTAAACTACTTTTTGTAATGTATTTTCCCTTCCGTGGACAATCTTTTCGGTGGACAGTCACTTCTGTGGACATGGTCTTTTCTGTGGACACGTCCACGGAAAAGACCACATGTCCACAGAAGTGACTTTTCGAAATTTGTCATGCTTATTGCAAATAAATTTTATGTAAAATCCTGAGTGCTTATGGTTTTATCGGCACGGCATGTTAAAAGCATAATTTACACCTATTATTACTATCTCTGCACTCGCACTTTGTATATTTTAACTGCTTTATTTTTTTTAAATGTTAAGTTGCATTCACTAACTGTATTTTTAATGCTTAGCATGGTATGATACGTATGCTTTAATGTCGTTGTTTCAGAAAATCCAAATGCCTAGAGTTAGAATAAAATTGACCGAAGAAGAAAAAAAGAAAAGACGTCGCGAACAAAAAAAATTAAGTATGCGTCGAGCTCGGGCAAAATTAAGCGAACAAGCTCGTGAGGAGATACGCAAAAAGGACAGAGAAAGATATCACAAGAAGAAAAATAGAGGAGAAATCAAAACAATAGATCAGTATACGCCTAGGCATCAACGACAAATAAGAAAAATGTGGTGTGAAAAATCAAAGAAACGACGCGAATTAATGAAGATGCGAAAAGCTGCCATTGCACTCGTAAATGATAACACTCCCCCACCAAGTCCATCTTCGTCTTTCTCGCGGGTTGAAGTTGGACGTACAGTAGCTGCACGCAATAAAATAATGAGAAGAGCTGAAAATAAGGCATTAAAATGGAAGATATTACACCTAGGGAAACAATTAAGAAAATACATGATGTGTATACGTAGATTGGAAAAAAATATAAAGAAAACATCCCGCGTGGTTAATTCGAAAACAAATGAAGAACAAAATATAAAAACAGATGTTAGAAAAGCTGTGCATGATTTTTTGATACAAGATGAATATAGTAGATTAACTGCAGGAAAAAATGAGACAATAACTAGGAAAAAAAAGCAAACGACAAATTCGATTACTGAATGATACACTCTTAAATTTACATACAATATTTATCACTAAAACGGGGATAAAGATTTCATACCAAACTTTTCGAAGATATCGACCTTTCTGGGTATTGTTTCCTAAATTTTCCGCTAGAAACACGTGTCTGTGTGCGTTGCATGAAAACAATGATTAAATAATTCGATCACTTCATAAGTCAAAAGTTGTCTCATACGGATCTGCTTCCGATGCTGCGAAAGTATTGTGTTGCAACAATACATTAAATCCAAATTGTTTAGAGAGAAAATGCCCGAACTGCCTAAATAATGAAATTAAAATTAACAATTTTAATGAAAGCGATTATATTGTTTACGATAGATGGGTAACCAAAAATGTAGATGTTATTATAAAAGGTAGGCCAAAGAAATGTAAAAAAAAACCCTAAAAGAATCTATTAAAACTACGAAAGGCTCCCTAGTGAAGTTATTATATTCCAACTTACCTTCATTTATGCAACATTTAGCAAATATGATTCACCAAATAAGATCGATACATACAGTTAAGCAGCAACTTACATCAGCTACAGGTTTATTGCACATAGATTTCTCTGAGAATTATAATTGTAAATATAGTTCTGAGATTCAGTCTGCTCATTTTGGTGGCTCTAAGCCTCAATTATCCCTTCACACATGTGTTTACTACAGCATGGCAGATTCTCCGAATAGTGGTTTCGTAACTACATCTATGTGCTCTATCTCAGAAAATTTACGACATGATCCTGTTCTTATATGTGCCCACCTTAAACCAATCCTACAAAGGATTAAAGAAAAGAGTCCAAACTTGACAAATCTGCATATACTGAGTGACGGTCCAACCACGCAGTACAGAAATAAGTCTATGTTTTTTTTAATCATAAATTTGATAAGCCAGGAATTAAGTGATGTATGCAATATTATATGGCATTTCAGCGAGAAAGGACATGGGAAAGGTGCTCCTGACGGAGTAGGTGGTTGCATTAAAAGGTTGTGTGACAATGCGGTGGCGATGGGTAACGATGTCTGCGATTATGATTCTCTCATGTACTGTTTAAATCAAAATTGTATAGGTATTGAGATTTTTGGTATTAAAGACCCGAATGTTGAAGACATTGAAGAACTGGTAAATACAAATACCATGAAAGCTTTTAAAGAAACATTTAAGATACACCAACTATCTTGGAATCGAAATGAGCCCAATATTTTACACGCTAGGAGGCTCAGTTGTTTGTCTTGTGCTACTGATGAAGTTTGTCCACATTTTGAAATTGGTCAGATAAAGGTTCCAATTATTGCTACGCGAGCGTATAGCCCCTCGATTTTAGGTGATGCAAGAAATGCATCTCCCAGAAGTGTAGAAACGGAAAATGCATCTACCTTGACCTATAGGTCAGACCTAGTTACCCCCGAAGAAGGTACTTCTCAGGATCTTCCTTCTCGTCCTTATAAAACAAGATTCTCATTGGATTCCGATGATTCCGATGACATTTTTTCTACACAACGTATTTTTTTTCCTCTAAATTCAAACAAAGTTTCACAAACGGAACAAGAAATTATAAAGCCCTACTCTGGCAGCGAAGATGACGATTCTATTTTCTAGCCTATTAATATTGATCAATATTGTTATTAATGTTACTTACAAATTGTATAATTAGTAAGATTCTATAGTCTATTATTACTTTGATAATCTTTTATTTGTTTATTATTTTTTTGACCAGTCGTAGTCTTCTTGACAATCATGTTATGTTGTAAGTCCACCGAAGAGAAATCTTTTCTGTGGACTAAAATAGTTTATTATTTTTTTAAGGAAGTTTATATTGTTTTTACTTACTTCTAATGTATAAGAATAAAAAACTACTAACTTGATAAGATTATAAAAATACTTTTTTATTTACTTGTATTTTCGAAAATCACGGAACAATTTATTACTTTTCTGTTGACTTGTAGTCTACTCCGTGGACACAAAAAAATTAAAATTTGTGATAATTAGCGCAAATTAAGAATTTGATCTCGAATTATATTTTTAAGTTGATTATTTAAGAGTTTTTTTTAATAAATGCTGATTTTTTATATAAAAATTGGATGTTTTATTTTTTTATTTTTTTACACCTTCATTTGTTTATGACCCGTATGTAACCTACGACTATGACATAGTTTTTCGTTGACTTTTAAGAAGAGGGGCCTTTAGCTACGTTTTAAGTAATAAGGAGCTAAACATTACTTGTAGGTGCATTTCTTATATTGCCTGTATAGTATCAATAAACGTAACTTGAGTGCGTCAAGCAATTTATCGCTAGATAGAACACTCCAAAAGGTTTTGTATGTAATAAAATACGAGGCAAACAAATATTGACTCTCGTTTGGGGCGTGCCGGATATAAAGGGCGCGTATATTGGATGCAATTTCGTTTGGGCTGGGCTTTTCTGGGTGATCTTAATAAATTTAATAAGAAAGTCCATCTTGATAGTACAAGTAAACATTTAAGTATCAAAAATATATTATTTACTAGCTTTTGCCCGCGGCTTCGCTCGCGTGGAATTCAAAAATCGCGTAAAATACGAATATTCTTGTAAACCTCCTTTGGAGACATGATGTTTTTCCAAGACCAAAAGTAGACTATCCTTTCAACTAAGTATATGCTAAAAATCAAGTCGATTTGTTGCTTCATTAGGCCGTGAAGGAAGGACAAACAAACAAACACACTTTCGCATTTATAATATTAGTATAGATAGTCATGAAAAGCTTATAACCAGCAGTGGACGGTAGATAAACAGATAGTATAGTAATGCTCTATACTAATCAAACGACGAAAAAGTGTATGTTAAGTTGCCAAAGCCCCCCGCGTTCCTAAAGAGGAGGATTGAAACTTAACACTAACGACGCGACACCATTTTGATATATTAAGCTACAATTCCAGGGGTTTGGGGGGGGGGCGCAGCCCCCCCTAGTAGTGTCCAGGGGCAAAGCCTCCCGCATAATAATCAAACGACACTCAAAATATGTATGTTTAGTTTAGGTTAAAATAATTTCGTTATGATATTTACTTTTAATAATTAATACCTTAGTTTGTTCCTACAAAAGGAGAATTACAACGCAACACTAACGCCGCGACACCGTTTTGTTATAAGCAATATTTCCAGGTGCGGAAGGAAAGAGGCGCAGTAAGTAGGCTCGGGGGGCATAGTAATTAAATTACACTCAAAAAGTGTATGTTTAGTTTAGTAGGGTTATTAAGTTGGAAAACACAGTAAATAATATGAAGTAAGTCCATTAAAAAAAAAAGTTTGATACAAAATCTGACCCCCTCTTTGGTCCCCTTAGAGGGGTGGGGGGAATTTTTTTTATACACCAGATGTTAAGTTGGAAAAAGACAAACATATCTGCGAAAACCGTATGCAAATCTGATCATTAGTTAACGTGTTAAAGAAAAAAGTTTGATACAAAATCTGACCCCCTCTTTTGTCCCCTTAGAGGGCTGGGGGGGAAAAAAATTTATACACCAGATGTTAAGTTGGAAGAAGACAAATATATCTGCGAAAACCGCATTCAAATTGGATCAGTAGTTTTTGTGTGATGCGGGAATAAACATACAGACAGACAGACAGACAGATATTTCGATTTTATATAGAACTTGGCACTCATTTAGATCTCCATCCTTTTTACGGCGAAGTCCATAGACAAGAATAATGTTTGTATGGAACTTGGCTCTCCATTTTTACATTTATATTTTTGGTGGGACATTTATTTCCAACTTGGCCAACAAAATTACTGAATGCAAGCTGTCTTGAATCGTCTGTCGCCTCACAACGACTCGTCACGTCGTTCTTCACTCACCTGTATCCATACTTCTGGCCAAGGAACACGACGAAGTTGGGTCCCATGGACAGCCGCTGGCAGTTCTTGATCTCGCGCATGCACAGCTCCGTCGTCATGTGATCGTCTGTGGCCTCGTCACGGACACCCCAACGCATGTCCACCACCTGAAGAAAAATAATATTTAAAAAAATAAAACTGACTTCAAAATTGTACGCAATTGGGAATTAAAATTCCCTATCAAAAAAACTACTGAACCGATTTTGAAGAAACTTGCAGAATTCCGTAAGTTAAACAATACCTAGTACAACAAAAAAAGAATCACTTAAATCGGACTTGTAGTTCCAGAGATATGCGAACACTAACATCCATACTAATGTTGTAAATGCGAAAGTGTGTCTGTCTGTCCGTCTGTCTGTCTGTCTGTCTGTTACCTCTTCACGCTTATACCGCTGAACCGATTTTGCTGAAATTTGGCATGGAGATACTTTGAGTCCCGGGAAAGGACATAGGATACTTTTTGTCCCGGAAAAATGTACGGTTCCCGCGCGATAAACGATTTTTGGCGCAACGGAGTTGCGGGCGTCATCTAGTAAAACATAATGTATAATACATACATAATGTATTGTATATATACATTATGTATGAAACATAATGTATTCATACATACATACACTTTATATTGTAATATAGACTGTATAGTATAATGCACGCGTAATTAGAAGGCACCCTTTAAATTAGTAGGTAGAGCGGAACAAAAATAATTAATGATGAATCTGCGGGTAGTTGAATAATTTCAGCAAGTTTGACGTCTGTCATCACAGTCCATCCGTGACCGCGGCCGCTGGAAAGTAGTCGAAACGTCGGGAATAAAAAAAAGTGCTTCGCAACAAAATCTAAAAGTGATTAAAACATTATATGAGTGATACTCGTGTAAGCATAAGAAATGTGTTTTTTTTTATTGTTAAAAATGATAACTTCACTCCGAAAAATCGTCGGGAATAAGTAAAGTGCAGCTCCGCGACAAAATCCGTAAGTACATAATATATTTTACCACAGACATAGATCAAGATAGATACCGCATGTCGCTCCTTTTGTATGAAAACGAGCGTGTCACTTTTTTCCTACCACTGTGACGTACCGATGATAAGAAACGTGTCCATTAAGCGTGTCCCAGACAGACGCGGCCTGCGGTGGCGATCTGCTGTTGCCTTCTTGCTTGACCGTGATAACAATACACTGCCACGGCCGCGGTGGCGGTCATTCTAACCTACGGCGGCGGCACATTAGCTCTCGAGTCTCACCTGCGAGTGGACGTTAGTAATGGCCAATCGTAACGAAGTTTTATTGCTTTTATTGGCGCTTGAAGAAGATGAAAGAAAAAGGTAAGTAATAAAAGCACAGTTTAGAAAAAAAATATTTACTAACGTCGTTGTATTTAATATTTTAGTTATTCTTTTCAGAAAAAGAGAATTGTGGATCCATGAAATTAAAAAAAGAACGGCAGCAACATGGGGAATTCTGGACATAGGCATAATTTCATGCGGTACATGCGGCCTATTGTAAATATTTACAATGGCCGCCTCATGTCCGCGCGCTCATTCACACAGAAGCGGTGGCGGAGGGGGCGGGGCTTGCGGCCGCGGTAAGCCGTGCTGTGACCGCGTCCAGGCCGCGTATGTCTATGTCGTTCCTAGAACTCTCAAGTCATCCAACTGACTGCCACCGGCCACCGCCACCGCCACCGCAGGCCGCGTCTGTCTGGGACACGCTTTATCAAGGCCAACGTTTCTATTTGAATTTCTACAGCTAAATACGGCACTTTTAGGCATTAAGGCATTTTTAAAATTCCGATTGACGTGCGATTCCGATTCCGATAGCAGACTAAAGAACAGACTTTTGAAAGACGAGCATTGCTCGTCGTGTTTGGGCACGCGAAGTACATACACATGCGGTATCTATCTTGATCTATGTCTGTGTATTTTACTAACTTATATAATAGATGGGTTGGATCTCTCTTTCATGTGCATGTCATGACAACTTTAAATTTTAGGGGTAAAGAAGTTAGTTCTACGTGTGTAATTCTCTAATGTTCTTGAATGTTTAATAAAGTAGAAATTTGAAACCAACCAGTAGCAGCAATAAAGCAATAAATGAAACTGTACGCAGAAAACATTGTTGTGGGTTGTGGTTATGATTTTCAATAGCAAATCGTCTATTAGGATTCCTGAACTATTCCTGCACCGGATAGGTCTCATAAACAGCTTTCACAATTCCGACACACACTGCAAGCTAAGCTTTACTCTCTTTATAGCTTTGTTTGCAGTTTTCATGTTGCAACTACAGTCCTTTCTGAGCCCCTCTAAAATTTGGTACCTAAATTTTATGAAAGATGACTTGATTCTTATTTCACTCTCATAATTAGAATATTTTTTTTTAAATTTCAATCTACGGATAAAGCACGATGCAAGCTAGCTATCGATTTTAGGCTTTTGTCTCGTTTGCTGTCTGCCTATACCAAAATTATTTACGGTAAGCGCACGGTAAAAATATATATTTTTTACCGTGGTAAGCGTTTGTTTGTATAAAATAGGCAACAAAACTAGATATTTGATCGATTTTGATATTTAAAACAGTAGATACTTTCTATTTTACGCGCATAAAATATCGGTATCCATAAAAAGGGAATATTTTAGCTTGATCTACTCCACGATCCTTACAAAAATCAACAAACGACTGTTAAAGGATTATTTCTGTCGACGGAAGCCAAACCACGTGCGTTTTACTAAACAAACTATTTAAAACTCAGTTTACAGTTGTATTTCAAGTATTTAGCCTGTAGCAGCACTGCATACTCAAACACTTGTTTTACTAGATTGTTATAGATTTTTGTAACTGACTTGCCCTCGCTTCGCACTGTAATGTGCAGGCTTCGTAATTAAAGATATTGCCTCTTACTAATAAAAAGTTACACAGCGTGTATAAAGGGTGCATAAGATTTTTTCTACTGATAATCATTTTTGACATAAGGCCTGTATAACGATGCTGTCATTTCCATACTAATTTCTTATTATTATGGAAATGACAGCATCGTTCATTCATTATATTAACTTAAAAACTCCTGTTTAACTATTTACACGTTGAACGCATGTTTAAGAAGTTTTTATTAGTAAGAGGGATTGTGTTTAGGATGCTAATATTCTTAATTGAATGGCTTATGAACTACTTATGCTAACTTTAAATATTATAGGAGGGAGGTCTGGCACACTACAAAACTGCTATTTATTCAAAAATGATAAAGTCTGAGTGTCTATTGACTCTTCACGCTTAAGCATTTAGCCGACTTTCATGAGTTATAAAGATACTTTGAATAGCGTGAAAGGTCATTTATAGGATTCAACACTGAAAAATGCGCGGATATCGCGGTACTAACGCTGTTAAGCATTCGTGTACTAACCCACAAAAAATTACCCCTCTTACTAATAAAAACTTCTTAAACATGTGTTCAACGTGTGAATAGTTAAACATGAGTTTTTAAGTTACACAACGTTACACAGAGAAATTAGTATGGAAATGACAGCATCGTTATACAGGCCTTTTGTCAAAAAATGATTATTAGTAGAAAAAATCTTATGCACCCTCTATACACGCTGTGTAACTTTTTATTAGTAAGAGTGATAGTATTTAGTTGTGAATACTTAACAGCGACCAATTAAACTAAACTTTTCATATTAAATCTTTTTTAATTAAGAGCTTTAAATAATAATATTATAGTGCTTAGATCCGTTTATAGCTAAAATTATCTGGAATTCTCAGATATTTTCCTACAATCTTTCCTCATAATTGCATTAGGAAGCGAACACATAAATCTCTCCGATTCCCGAGAAAATTTTAATAATAGTTTATTCCAGATAAAGGCTGGCCTAGAAGTAATCTTAATAGGCTATGTAATTAGCCAGTTTCATTGAAATTAGGATAGTTACGCAGGAGTAATTTTATAGTGTCCAAGTGTGTGCGCAGTTCACAAGTGCACTCCCTCTTCCTTTACTCTCATTACTGGACAACCGACACGACTGGCGAGAGATCAGGCGCAGGACCGCCTTATACATGCTCATCAGACGCGGATCATCTTGTCAAAACATCAGGTCATCAGCCTGCAAACTTAAATAGCATGTTACCAACGTGGGAATCGAACCCACGACCTCCGAACCTACAGCGACGCTCTAAACCAGCGGACCACGGAGGCGTTACTAATATAATAAAATATTCGTACTATGACATATTTATATCCTTAAATATACACGAATAAGATAGATGCAATGCTTATTTATTTTCTGTCGTCTGATCTATTCGATTGAAATCTATTTTTATCAAGGCTTTTTGTAAGAGATTCTTTGAATTTATCCTTCCTGGTTAAAACAAGAACAACATTGGAACAAAAGCTACGGTCAGTAAAAATAAAAGCGCAGATTTATAAGATTTTACTACAAAGAAATAAAAACATAGTTTCTAGGAAAAGTTCTTAAAGAAGAGGTAAGATTAAGACTAATGCCGACTGCCTATTTTAGTACTATAAACAAGAAATAAATCAGTTTCAATAAACAAAAAATAGAAAAAGAGTAGAAAATAATATGACTTACTTAGAAAATATAATTTATGCTTCATAATATTATAGTGTAGAGTTGCCACGACACGACGTAGCATAATTATCTACGAGCGAATCTATCTATATATATAAAACTCAAGTGACTGACTGACATGTTGATCTATCAACGCACAGCCCAAACCACTGGACCGATCGGGCTGAAATTTGGCATGCAGGTAGATGTTATGACGTAGGCATCCGTTAAGAAAGGATCAATTCTACCCCCAAGGGGGTAAAATAGGGGATGAATGTTTGTATGAAACTTTGTCAATTTTAAACCGATCGGGCTGAGACTTTGTATGTATAAAGCTACTACGACGTAGGCATCCCCTGGGAAAGGATTTAAATAAATTCAACCCCTAAAGGGGGTAAAATAGGGGATGAAATTTTGTATGAAACTTTCTCAATTTTAAACCGATCGGGCTGAGATTTTGCATGCATAAAGCTACTATGACGTAAGCATCCCCTAAGAAAGGATTTTAAAAAATTCCACCCCTAATTCTACCCCCAAGGGAATAAAATGGGGTATGAAAGTTTGTATGAAACTTTGTCAATTTTAAACCGATCGGGCTAAGACTTTGCAAGCATAAATCTACTATGACGTAAGCATCCTCTAAGAAAGGATTTTAAAAAATTCTATCCCTAAGGGGGTAAAATAGGGGATGAAAGTTTGTATGAAACTTTGTCAATTTTAAACCGATCGGGCTGAGATTTTGTATGCATAAAGCGACTATGACGTTAGGCATCCCCTTAGAAAGGATTTTAATAAATTTTATGAATTATTTTTATGATTTTTCTTAGACTTTCGACTGATTGAACTGAAATTATTAAAGATTTGAGCCTCTATGATGAAAACGTTCGCTTAAATAGGATTTTGATAAATTCAACCTCCATGGGGATAAAATAAGGGATGATGGAGGATGTAAATATATTATTTTGAACCTATCAGTATCTAATGGAACGAATAAATTAAGACGAACAATTAAATTGAATATTTTGTGGTCATATTATCAAGTGCCTCTGTTGCCAATATTTATGTCGAGCAAAAAAGGCCAAAGTAGCGTTTGTTGTATGAGAGCTCCCCTTAAATATTTGCTCTATTTTGTTTTTAGTGTTTGTTGTTATAGCCGCAACAGAAATATATAATTTGTAAAAATTTCAACTATTTAGCTTGCGAAGTTCTTGAGATACATCCTGGAGACAGACAAACAACGAACATTGCAATAGGGTTTCTTTTTTACCCTTTTTATAAGAACCACAAAAAGGAAAAATTATCCATCTTTGTTATTATACTATGTTAACGCGGATGAAGTCGCGGACAACAGCTAGTTTGATATAAAATTGCATCTTTTACCTCATAAATATGTCACTTCTACTTATTTTATAGGTAAATAAAATAAATAAATAAAATTATTTATTTCAGGCTTACCATTGCCGGATATTACTTACTATATAAACTTAATAACAGTTACAAAATTATAGTGTCCGACCGAAACTGATTTTTCAGCCGAAACCGAAACCGAAACCGAACTTTCGGCCTTACTCTCAGTTTCGGCCGAAACCGAAACCGAAACCGAAACTTGATAAAACATTTAAAATGACGATTATTTACTGAAATTTACTATTATGTAACATTTGTTAACACATAAGAAAAAGTGCCAAATTTGATTTTTTACCTTTTGTGAGATTTCTTAAAGTAAATATTTCAGTACTATGTGTATTCATGTTCAGTTTTTTTATCCGATTCCGAGTTTTTAATGTATTAGAACGAATGATTATTCTAAAAAACAGGAAGAGCAGAATGTTATTTCAAGACATTCTCTGTATCCAGGGAAACACGGACATGCAGTCTCACAGACCGCGGTCGAAGTTCAAAATGAAATTACCAAGTAAACTTGTAGTTGGCGTCACAATTTTTTAGTTCAGAAGACGTTTTGCCACTAAACCTAAGATAACACTAGTCAACACAATTTTTGTGCCTGAGTTCTGTGTACCCAATTCGGATGTCTTACACTAAACTAATTAGAGAAACAATAATTTTAACTCAAAGTTTTCTTTTACAGAAACTTTCAAATTTTGAAGAAAACCTGAATTTTCTTCTTTCAGTTATGTATCAAAATTCAAAAGAATGTAAAATAATATTAATATTTTTTTATTTATATCGTTGCTTATACTCCCAAAATAAAATTGAAAATATATAATTTAGATTTAAAAATTCATTTTTTTTGTATCATACCTGAGCATGCCCCAAAATATTATAGCTTGTTGTGTGCTTCGGTATAGGTATGTGGCGCTCCTATTTTTTTCTGGCGTTAAATAGGAAGTTTAAAATTATTTCATAGGCTTGACCTTGTCTTTTATTTGTTGATGCAACAACTTTTTAACTCTTATTTTAATAAATTCTCCGCAAATGCAGCAAAAACTTTTCACGTGTATTTTGTAGAATATGCATAATATGCAGGTTGTATTTTATTTATTGTAGTTAGGCGTTAAAAGAATAAAATATATTTATTTATATCATTGCTAACATTCAGTAAAAAAGAATTTGAAGGAAAAAATATATTAATTAGGTTTAAAATTTGATATTCTTTGTATTTAGGTGAGCAAACATCAAACATACCTTGTAGCATGCCTCTTTAATAAGTACGTGAGATATGTAGCACCCACATTTTTTCTGGTTTTCAACAGGAAGTTTAAAATTTGTTTCAAAGGCTTGATAAATCCTTTTATTTGTCGGTGCAAGTAACTTTTCCGCTCTTACTTTAATCAATTTTCCTCAAATACAGTAAAAACTTGTTACGTCCATTTTACATATTTTTGAAGATTTACAGTACATAAAACTCATAATTTCTCGACGAGCGTTAGTCTTAAATAATTTAAAAAAATCTTATATTTTTATTTATCTTCGCCTAGACTATAAAGCAATTTTTTTTTTATTGATGTTTCTGGTTAGTTATCAATGCAAATAATCGGATAATAGTCATTAGGTAACAGGTACAAGAAAAAATATTTTTGTCGATTTGTGTAATGAGGGCCGCAAGTGTGAAGCTTACGGGGAAGTAGGGAAGATAAGATTCTAGCAGGGTAGGAACGGTCTGTGAGACTGCGCGTCCATAGTTAAAGGTTAATTATTTTAAATATAAATAAAACGCATGGTAAAAGAAAAAGAATGATACGAGATGATTGACTAGAAAAATGTCGCAAGCCATATCTCATAGTCAAACAAAATTATTGAGTAAATAAAGTTCACACACAATATAATTAATTTATCATATCATTTACTTAATCGTTTGTTTGGGAAACATTGTTAAAATACATATTATCGTATTAAATAAACGTGCGTTTGTCCTTTAGAAACAAAATTCAACAATATATGTACCTCTAATGTTCGATAAGAATAAGTTTAGACAATTTGATTAAAATAAAACGAAGTACTAATAAAAACAAAATAAATACTTAGTAATTTGGCACTAATTTGCAAATATAACCACAGAACACGATTAAATGGACGGTGACGGACGGCAATCACGAGTTAACTGCGAAGTTTATCGAACGACGCTCGAAAATTCATGAACACTGCAGAGTTTCGGCAGGGCCGAAAGTTTCGGCTATATTTTGGCCGAAACCGAAACTAAGGCCGAAACTAAATTTTTTGGCCGAAACTGGCCGAAACCGAAACCGAAACCGAAAGTTCGGTCGGTCACTACAAAATTATAATTCTTAAACTAAAATTTATAAAACACGGTATATATACAAGTGGCTGTCTATACTCTATGATATGGCTTGTCCAACGTACAAGACAAAAACAGCAGACAATAATTATTAGTCCATGGACCCAGGATTCACAATGCGTAATTCGACTCGGATTCGGAAACTTCATCGCGCGACATCCAATAAACGCTCGCCGCGCTAGGCATTGACCAATAACCGCACGGTATTAAGTTTCCGAATCCGTGTCGAACGGGAATCGTGAATCGCCCTGCAGTTTTGTTTAATATTAAGGGTGACGATGTTTACTGACCTGAAACTCCAAGCCGTGCTTCTCGCGACAATAGTCTTTGATGCGCGGATAACATTTTGCCATCAGAGTGTTCCGTTCCATCGCAGTGTCTGAAAATTACGTAGTATTGTTTGAATGTTATTGGATGGAAGTAATTGCAGTATCAAACAAAGGAAGCATAAAACTCTTGCCCCCTTACTAATAAAAACTTCTTAGACATGCGTTCAACATGTGAATAGTTAAACAGGAGTTTTTAAGTTACACACACGTTACACAGAGTCTATACAGAGAAATTAGTATACAAATGACAGCATCGTTAAACAGGCCTTATGTCAAAAAATGATTATTAGTAGAAAAAATCTTATGCACCCTCTATACACGCTGTGTAACTTTTTATTAGTAAGAGGGTTGAAGTCTTAGAAAAATGTTACGTTATCAAGTCGACATACCAAAAATGTGAGCTGTGGAACATTATAAGAACTAAATAATATAAAAAAAAAATATTACTGGACAATGTGTTGTCAATAACATTGAGACAATAAAAATATGTTGTTTGTAACCTAATATAACCTAAATAGCGATAATTTTCTGTAATTATAATTTATTCATGTATATAGTTCATAACTCATAAGTACTTAAAATCTAACCCTCTTACTAATAAAAAGTTACACAGCGTGTATAGAGGGTGCATAAGATTTTTTCTACTAATAATCATTTTTTGACATAAGGCCTGTATAACAATGCTGTCATTTCCATACTAATTTCTCTGTATAGACTCTGTGTAACGTGTGTGTAACTTAAAAACTCCTGTTTAATTATTCACACGCTGAACGCATGTTTAAGAAGTTTTTATTAGTAAGAGGGATAGTATTTAAATCGTTGATAAATTTAACCAACGTTTAAACAGCAGCTATGGTTAAACCGGCCTCAGTAGTGAAGTACGAAACAGTGTAATATTAAGTCGATACAATAAAGTTACCGCAGTCGGCTCGGCATTTGACGCATCGTTTTTTAATGCAGTATTCATCAATTCAACACGAAATTTTATTAATGTCTCTCTTCACGTTAGCCCATGTTGGAGAACCATAATTACCAACATGATTATATCATACTTCTCTGATTAACTCCTAGTTCTCACACTGTTTTCGGTTTTTGACAGCTTTTTCATTGAAGCCAATGTGTGCACAGTACACAAGAATACTCTCTCTTTCTTTATTATGCTAACCCAGTGGTACGGATAACCAAAACGACCAGCGAGAGACCAGGCGCAGAACCGACTTTCAAGTTTAACATGACTATGGTCACGTTGATCATGTCAATCACGTGATCAGGTAATCATCGTTGTAATCAAATTTAGAATAATGCTAATGTTTTTCATCAGACGATATGCTCGTTACCTGTGAAGGTGCTGCTGGTGAATATCCTCACGATCTTGGAGCTGACCGGCGGCAGCAGCTTCAGCGACCCCGTGAAGATCAGGTCCACGGTGCGGTCGTCCATTTTCTGTTAGTAATCTGCGAGCAAATAATCTTGACAACAAGCGCGGCTTACTAATGTGCGCAAATTTACTGTGCTTTTGCTCCTTTGTTCACAAACTTTAAACGTTTTACACAATAGAAGACGTGAGTGGAAGAACCAAATAACTAACATTTCATAACATACGGACAATTACTCATTTTTCCCTTATAATTTGAACAAACCCTGTAACTTATCTACTTCATCACCTAGCTATTATATCTGGCTACACATAAAATCCACATTTTTTTTATTTCATATCATTTTTCCGGCCCTAAAGTCTCCATATATTATGCAAACAACGGCAATTTTTTACAGATACTTAACTGGTTTTTCCACTCACGTCTTCAATATTTATTTAATAAGTATAACACATTAATTGACGCAGAGGTGAAAAATTACATATATACAAACCCTCTAATAGCTCACTCAACCCTATCTATTGCGTCCAAATTGCAATATCTTAATGTCAGTAGTAATTATAATTTGAATCAAAAACCTTAACGCTTTCGACTCACCGAAACACTTACTTATCTTGTTTCAATTTATGATTCCATTTCAATCAATTTGTTGTCATTACAATGTTAAATGCATTAACAAATCTTATCCCTAAAGGTGTCTTAAGAAATTAGTCTAAAAGCATTTGCAATTTATCTACAAGCAAAAATTCTCTTCAATCAAAGCCTCTTATCCAAACCAAGGGAATCTATTCTTTATTTACATAATCATAAAAGTGACTATTCCATGACCGTTTCGAGGAATAAACGCCTATGATACCGATAAGGCTGTGTAAATCAGGCTGATAACTACCGAGTTATCGGTATGATAAAAGTTGCACGAAATTTGTGCACGAAGTGTAATATCGATTCAGTATATCGCGGAGTAATCGATATCGTGACGTCACCAGCGCTGAGGTTTGTGTTAAGGTCACAGAAGGGCCCAGATTCTAGAACCTACTTAGTCGATACTAAAACGAGTCTTTCATTTAGATGCTCTCAAATTCGTTTACTTTCTTCTTCTATTCTCTTCTGATTAATTTCGTTGCGGGTGCCAAGACAGCTTTAGCATGTCCCTCGAGCTCCCTGAGATCATATCAAAGGGTTTTCGTGGTTGGATAACGCTGTCGATCCTGGCGACACAGGAGTGGTGGGAATGTGTGGTGGGCCAAAGCCCGTTAAAAAATACCCTTTAATTTTATACCTACGTGTTTTTCTGACGAACGTAGTCAGTAATATTCTCCTCTGCAAAGTTTGGACTCCTAGATACAAAATAATACTTGTATTATCCCTTTTTGTCACTTTTTTTAAAGTGAAACATAATATCAATAAAAAAAATATACACAAATAAAAAAATATATGAACACAAAAAAAAATGTCTGAGCACTGGGCGTGTGTGGCATAACATGTTACGCCTTAAAACCTTTTTACACGCAAAGATTACATATTTAATTTAGTTATTTGTAACACACAAAACATGTTATATTTTTTATTTAATGTTGTAAAAACGCCAAAATCTTAATTTTTATCGCAGATTCTTTGGCTGTATTTCTAGTAATATAATATAATATTACAAGCAGCTTTTAACATGAATTAAAAGTTACATTATAAATAATAGTAAGGATTAACCTTGGTATTCAAAACTTTTTAGATTTTAGACAACTACTATACTTACTAATAGAATAAAGGATTACAATTTTAAGAAATCATTTAAACAATCTTCATTTACATGTTTTGTGGGTGCACTGCAGTTTAGACTAATTTATTTAGAATGAGACATAAATATAATCTTGAATTGAAATAAAAGAGATAGAAGAGAGAATTAATGTTACTTAACTTAACCTTACCTGCCCTAGTTTTTGTCCTCAATCAATACATTGCACCAAATGCTAAGGTCGAAAATCGATTTCTATCACTTTTCTATGAAAGTTTAACAACTTGGTACAGAATATGTTATTATAGTAATTTATACGTGTATTCCTGTTTGCCAATCAAATGGTACTGTGATGAAATTGAAAATAGAACGCATTCGAAATCTGTTATTCGGTTGCTAGGCAACGCTTTTCAATCTATCCGCAAAGTGTAGATGGGAAGGTTGGAATAGCTGTAACTTTGACGACTCCCGCAGATGTAATTTAATGGCATGTTATTAGTTTAGTAGTTATCATTTGTTATTATTAATATTAAGCGTTTTATTAATCGTTCAGTAGTATTTATAAATAATTAATGATAGATTGGGTGGTGAACGGTGAACGAATGATGTTGATGTCAGCACATCGAATGGTTAATGAGTTGAATGATTGAACGATAAATGTTTAAATGTGTCAGTAAAATATTAACTGATATCTGTGACTAAAATGAGGAAAATTGCAATTCGCAACAAAGGTAGGTCGTTCTTTGATGGTTAACCACGGGCTTACCTACATTAAAAATCGGCTTATCGGTTTGGGCGTGAAGAGGTAACAGACAGACTTTCGTATTTATAATATTAGTAAGTATAGATTGTAACAAGCAAACATTTGACAAAAATACAGAATTTACAAATAATTTTCCTTGCTACATTATTTGTAGACTTAAAACGAATTGTACAAAGTACAGCAACTCAGGCGTAACTAAAAAATAAACGAGGAACCATTAAAATGGATTGACAGGAGTTCCCTGTGGATTGTTACAATTCCGATTTAAAGTCTATCGGTGGTACTCTCGGATGTTTTAAAGATTTTGTTTTGTCTGGATTTTAAAATGTGTTTTGGTTATCTTTGAAATAGTACTAGCCAGATACTGAAAATCTAATAAGTCTGTAGTCAAATCTCTAAAATTTATGCTACGAAGCATTCATATTTGGTCACAATCATTACTAGAACTACCTACGGACCTAGTTATTAATACTTATTAGTTAGGTTCTTAGGTATGCTAAGCCGTATGTTGAAATAATGTAATCATGAAATTTGCAGAGTTACATCAAAAATAGTATTTTTATTTACTTTCATAACTTATAGTACCTACTATAGGTCTACCAGAATCTGATGGCAATTTTTGACAGCAGATTTTTAAAAAATATCCTTGATCATTGGATAAATTTTTATATTTGCATGTTTAACACACAGAATCAGCCGCTATAAGAAGAAAAACGGATCAAAATGTTTTATTCCAATTACCCCCGTATTGCTAGAGTCATTTTATTTTCTCACTTTTTGCCATCAGATTCTGGTAGACCTATACTTTTTAACTAAGTATTAGAACTAAAGATAAGCGAAAAACAGTTTTCCTTCGTAACACTTTTATTCGCTTAGCGATATTCTATCGTTTATATCACAGGAGGGTGTTATAAGATGTATTGCCCTTATGCGTCAGCATTTATAATAGGTAATGATAATAAAAGGTATGGAAAAGCAATCCATTAGCAACTGTATGCAGGCCGCGCCCTGCGACTGTTGGGTGTAGTCTTTATCGTGTGGTCCAAGTTATAAGACGCAGCGTGTAGTAAAATCTTTGTATATCGAAAAACATTACTATATTTTTTATGCGACTTATATGGCATCAAAGTTATTATAATGGCTTAAATTTTAAAGTTAGTTAATTAATTGTGAGGTTTAATTCACTAAACATAATTATATTGGTCATTCTCTTTGTTATAGTTTTTAAATACACTAGTAGGTACAGCTGTGGTATTTCAAACATTATTCACCCTGTCAAGTTCCTGTCGTGTTTAATAAATCCTGTGTTAATTTTATAGTTCAACTAATCACAATTTAATTTTCCGGTTTCAAATCCTTTTTTTCTTAAGTGACAGCAATAAATTAGTCCAAACTATTGTTTATTAGAACCAAAATTTTATGGTCGGTTAGGAAACTCGACTCTAGTGTTCATTCCTAACTTGTAATTGGTCAAAAGCACATTACGAACCATAAGTTTTATTAAACATGGGCAAGTATATCGAATTATAACGAAGTCATAATAAATAATAGCAATAAATGTTTATGAACGATTACTACTACAAGTAATGGCTAAACTAGCTGAGCAGTATTAATTTATAAACAATTCTGAGGTAAATACGGTATCCAATTGATACTAGATGCCATGTTCTGTACATTTATTGTTATCTGGAGAATGTCGGAAACTATTTTAATGCGGTGATAATATTTTATTATATTCATGTAATATTGAAATTTAGACATTGAGCGCTTTTACAGGATATTTCAATTTAGGACAGACAATTACTTTGTTACAATAATTTTACTTGTGATTGTAAACTTATTGCAAAGAAGTAATATTATATAAAGAAAATAATATAATGTTTTATGTTACGACATTTGCAAACGAGAAGCTTCAGTGTAATTATTACTTATTGCTGCGCATGGAGATTTCTAACATTTAAAGTGGTTTTGAATGTCTTGTGTATGATACTACATTAAGGGCCTGTTTCACCACTTCCTGATAAGTGCCGGATAGGCTATCCACCACTTAACTTGACAGATAAAGTATGGAGAATCTGTCAAATGAGTTGTGGATAGCCTATCCGGCACTTTATCAGAAAGTGGTGAAACAGGTCCTTAGCCTTTTTATGAATCAAAAATCAACTGATAAAAGTCTAGTCTATAGTCTAGCCATAAGTCAGAAAACTGTATGATTTGTTCGCGACTGATGGCCGCGATTTTGTGAGTGCAAATAGCATTGTCGGGTATCCGTAGTTTGAATCAGTAAGAAACAATAGCCGTAGTCTACTCTGTCACAATCGAAGTAATAGTTTCGGATCATTTTCAATGCAAATTTTTGTAACATGTGTCAACGCTAAAAGTGCTTTTCCCGTCATTAATTGTGTTTTCACTTTTCACCCACCAGTGAGTAGAATTCTGAGTGTAAACACTCACTTGCGTCGTTACTGCCACCCGCAGAAGTATTCAGCGCATCATGCGCAGTGCAGCGCAGCAGCATAAACGGCGCATATGAATTGACAGGATGCGGGCAACTTTCATGCTGACCAGATTCGCGCGATAACACGCATGACAGGAAAAGAGCCCAAAGCGATCAGTCGCTACCTCCTGTGCCTTACACCACGAACGGAAACGCGTCTATTTTTGTAGATCTACCTGGCCGTTTTCCGCGATACGCCGCGATATGCGATTGCCGCACATAAACCCACTTCCGGCGGCACCTCCTACCGCCGGTAACTTGCCACGAATACCAGAAATAGTTGCCACCAGTTCACACTTAATTTGCCTCCAACATAACCTTTATACCGACCACGTAAAGATTATTTTAGCAGAAGAATTTGTGTGCATATTAACGGCAACAAAGTTTTCGTTTATGGTTCCGCGAAACCTGTAACCTAAACTTCATCGAAAGTAGTTTTATTACCGTAAAGATTGGCGTAAAATATGTTAAAATTAATCGCCAAACCTTTCGTTAAACGCTATGGTGTTGTAAGTTATTATTTAGTTGATTTTGAATATAATTTTAAGTTATTTGGTCTCTAGTTTTAAGTGGACTCCCACCAAATAGCAAAATAATCACAAAAGCTTTCTCAACAATAAATGTCAAACGACAGATTTTAAAAGCTTTAAGCGTTGACAGTTTGTGACAGCATAGAAAACATAGCGATACGTTATTAATCATAGATTAAAACAGCAGAATCAGGGTTCCTACTGAAGAAATTTTCAGGGATACCTTTTTCTAGCTTTTCTTGAATATTCGCAGCACCTACTGCAGTGTTCCGTAAAGGGTGCGCCGCGGCACACTGGTGTACCGTGACCAGTAGTTGGTGTGCCATGAGCTTTAAAAAATTAAATGGCATTTTTCATATTCCTAGTTTATTGCAACCAAAAAAACCGGCCAAGTGCGAGTTGGACTCGCCCATGAAAGGTTCCGCAGCAGCAATAAGGCTTAATTTTATGAATTTAAAAGGTTTTTGATTTATTTTTATATTTCAGTTGATTTTATGAAAGTTAAATTAAGTTTACCATTTATGACGTATAAAAAAAACTACTTGCTAAATTTCGTTCAAACCAATTTTCGTTGGTAGTTTTTATAGTAAAGTACATCATATATTTTTTTAGACTTATCATGCCCCTACTTTAGAAGTTAGAGGGGGGGACACACATTTTACCACTTTGGAAGAGTCTCTCTCGCAAACTATTCAGGTTAGAAAAAAATGATATCGGAAACCTCAATATGATTTTTGAAGACCTATCCATAGATACCCCACACGCATAGGTTAGGTGAAAAAATTTTTTTTTGTTTCAGTTGTACCTATGGGGACTCCTAAAATTTTTAATAATTTTTCCATTTTTGTATCAAAATCTTAATGCGGTTCACAAACTTCATCTATTTACGATAAGTTTCAATAGTATAGCTCTTATAGTTTCGGAGAAAAGTGGCTGTGACATACGGACGGACAGACAGACAGACATGACGAATCTATAAGGGTTCCATTTTTTGCCATTTGGCTACGGAATCCTAAAAACGGAACATCTGGACGATCGACGAAAGGACGAAACAGAGCACTCTTGTACACGCTGATAAAGTGGTGTAGCTCCAAAAAAATTCTTTTTTCTATCTGTACCTTGAACACAAAAAGTTTGTTGAAAACTAACCTACCGAACATTTCTAAACAATTTTGTTTGGAATCGCTGAGCTGAAAATTTGGGACTAAATACAGAGAAACATCTAGTCTCGGAAAAGGATAATATAGGATAATTGGACAGATTAAGCGACACTAGAGAGAATTCGAGAAAATAAGCTTCAAAGAATTTAAACTTAAAATAATTATCGCTGTGAGCCTACCTCTGAGCTCATTATATATGTCACGTGTATGTTTTTTTTACTGTAAATTAAGGCTAGGTAGTCCCTAAAATTAGCAGGTCGATGTCTGTCAGTACGAATATCAATGTAATACACAATAAAATACACATTAAAATAACTTTTTTTTTTTTTTTTTTTTTGGCTGCTGGCAACCCTACCGCTAAGTTGACATTGTAAAGTCTCCCGACTAAAAATTGATATTTAATTAATATTTCCTAAAATACTGTTTTAAAAAGTTATTAATTATATTCATTTAAGTATTAGTGATAAGAGAATTAATAAGTTTCTGTGCTATAAACAAGTTCGTTTGTGAAAATCGACTAATAAAGTGCCTTACGTCAACGGTGATCAGCTGTCAAAGGTAATTTAAATTTTCATACAAAAAACGCTTACAATTCGAAAGAATACAGTTATTACATTATTAAGCAAGCAATAAAATAATTGAAAGTTGATAGCTTGACGATAGGCAATAATTATAACCGTGGGAGGAAAGCAATAGATCAGCTGTTTCTGTGATATCAATTTTCATAGGTTACATAGGCCGGTCAGTGGGATTGATGGACCTTGTTATTCCTTTTTAACAACCCTTACACCTCACTCTAGCTTGCGTGACCCCTCTACACCGAGCAAATATCTCAACATCTAAAGATATCGAGTGATAGGCTCATCTAAGGAGGACTTGGTATTGTTGATTCCACTGCCATTGTAGTTTATTTCTATACTCACACTTATCCTTAATATTCTAATATAACATTTAAAAATTCACTTATAGGTTGGTTTGTAGGCTTGGCATAGACTTGTATCTTCTTTAACATCTTACACACCCCACTCTAGCTTGCG
This sequence comes from Cyaniris semiargus, assembly GCA_905187585.1. Lineage (NCBI taxonomy): Eukaryota > Metazoa > Arthropoda > Insecta > Lepidoptera > Lycaenidae > Cyaniris > Cyaniris semiargus. Next base: position 7,763,510 of record LR994567.1, read on the forward strand.
TGACCCCTCTACACCGAGCATATATCTCACCATCTAAAGATATCGAGTGGCTGGATCTATTTGAAGGTACTGGAAAGTGTCAGGTTTGCACATCAATAGATAGTTAGTTCATTGATAGACAATTAAGTCAATTAATTAACCGACTATCTTATAGTTTACATTACTGTTAGTTAACATGATGACCAGAGGAAACCTGGCTCGTCAGACTGAGGAACAACTCCGTCTGACCCTTCAGGAACTTAAAGAATATAAGAAACAAAATGCACTATTGCTCTCTGAACGCGAGGACAGTGAGAAAGAAATGGTAAAAATTATCCAAAAAAATAGTGACCTTAAAAATGAGTTAAATAAGTTAAATGTAAATTATGAGGAGTTATACCAGAAAACAAAAGAATTACAGGAAATTGTAGACAGTTTTGATCAGTGCAGAGATGAGTATGAGGAGGCGCTGAACAGCACTAGTTTGTGGAAGCAAAGATGTGATGAAGCCCATACACAAATCAAGACACTAGAAAGCCAAATACAAGAGTATAACTCCTCAAAAACACAAAACTTGTTTCAGGAAATGTTTGGGAGGGAGTCTGACATTTCTGAGAAAAATGTCACTAAATATATTCATAATAATTTACCAATAATTGATTTGACTGGTGACGACACTATCCCCTCCCAGACACTTCACTCATTTCAAAGTAAAAATAAATTAAAAAAGTATTTAAAAGTTAGAAAAAATATTAGGAAAACAAGTAAATTGTTAAAAAGAAACCAGCAAAAACTATCTAAAATAACAAAGTTGTCCAAAGATAACATATATATCAAAAATAAGTACCAAGACTGTACTAAAGAACTTGAAAATACCAAATGTATGTATGAGGCGGACGTATGCAGTCTCCAAACTGAAATTACTTATCTACATGAGTCCCTTGAATCAATAACAAAAAAATATGAACTTGCTCAATTGGAAATATCAAGTCACATATCGGCGTTGAATACTTTACTGGATGACTGTCGTTACAATGAGGACAGAGTTATGTCTTTATTGAGACATAACTCATCTTGTCAATGCCAGGTAAATTGTTCAATGGGTCCTGATAATATTGATAGTAATTTGGGTATGGAAACACATACAAAGCACTCCCAAATGAAAAACCTGACTGTGTCACCGGCCTCTGGTCCGTGTTCAGTGGCTATTTACAGCGATGAACTTGGTCGGGGAGTCGGGGTGCAGTTGAGTAAGATATACATAGAAAAGTCAGTGTGTAACACCTGCATACCAGGTGCAAGTTTTACACAAATAATTAAAAAAATTGTTAATACTACTCACTGTCCAAATACGACACTTATAGTATTAGTTGGGAGACGGGGAAGTGTGAATAATAAAGAAATGGAAAATCACATAGAATTATTAAATAAATTAAAAAATATTAGTAAGGTTATATTATTTACATTTCCTTATGTAAAAAGGTTGCCTCAGGAAAACAAACTTAGGTATCAGCTTAACAGCCAATTGTATACTGCTGTTAACAATAATTGTATATTATTAAATGGACATAGTAATCAATTTAATATAATTGACATTAACAATATTTTAAACCATAAAATATGTAAGTTGACATTAGGTAGATATTATCTATCTTTTTATTTTTGTAGACTTATAGCAAGTACGCTATCAACTTTTTTGTATTTGAACTCAGCCAAGTACTTGGCTTGTAAGACATCAGCTGCTTCTATTGAGCAGTTTAGTCATAATAGTATGACATTAAGTAACCAATTGGAAAATATTCCAAATAATAAAATTTTAACTACGGCATCTATTGAGCAGTGTAGTAGTAACGAGTTGGAATATGTTCCAACAAATTATTTAAATTAGGTTATAAGACAATAGAGAATGCCTCTTGCACAAATAGTTTACTAGTACAAAATCCTACCAAAAGTAATACAAGGAAAATAAATAACAGTAATAAGTATGTATTTAACTTGGTGCATCAGAATTTGCAAGGAATGGTAGGTAAAGAGCTTGAAATTGAGTTGTTTCTAAAAGAGTTTAATATTGATATTATTTGTATTTCAGAACACTGGTTTAGGGAACATGAACTCATTTTCAATCTCCATGATCACCAAGTAGCAAGTTCGTTCAGCAGAAAAAACGCCATCAGAGGTGGCTCTTTGATATTAATTAGAAAAAATTTGAAATATAAAGAACGTAAAGATATTGTAAGTCTCTCTGCTGAACGGATAATAGAAGTGGCCTGCATAGAGTTAAGTCAGCTTATTATTATTAGCGTATACAGGCCTCCATCAGGGTTATATGACTTGTTTGAACAAACTATGGAACAAATATTGTCAAAAATATGTGCATCTAACAAAAAGGCTATTATATGTGGAGATTTTAACATTAACTTATTAGATTCAGACTCCAATACGGTTAGATTCACATCTTTGTTTAAATCATATAACCTTTGTTATTTGTTTAATGAGCCGACAAGAGTGTGTGACACAACGGCTACTTGTATAGATAATATATTTACTAATCTCACACCATGCAAAAAAGAAATGATTAATAAGCTTAGCTCTGATCATTATGGTCAGTTAGCATCTTTTGACATTAATTGTGACAGAAAACAAAAACAAGAGCTTGTGTTTATTCCTGTGAACTCAAAACGTATTGAGAAATTTAGAAGTAAACTAATTTCAAATATTCCATCATTGGGTGAATCTAATAGCTCCGATGAAGCTTATAATAAATTGTTTAAAGTAATAAGAACCCAATTTAATTCTATTTTCACTTCTAAGACGGTTAGAACTAATAACAAAAAAAGTGACTTTATTAAATGGGCTACCAAAGGAATAATAATAAGCAGAAATAGGCTCTATGAATTATATGATGAAAAATCTGTAAATAGCCATGAAACATTTAAAATATATGTTAAAAATTACTCAAAAATTTTTAAGAAAGTATGTAATGCTGCTAAAGCCCTTTATTTAAAAAATAAAATCATGAATTCGACAAATAAAGTAAAAGCAACATGGAAAGTTATAGCTGGTGAGACCGGAAACGTCACCTGTCGTAACTCGGATTTTGAACTTTATTTTGAAAATAAAAAAATTACTACTGACATAGAAGTTGCGGCGGTTTTTGAAAAGTTTTTTGCTGACATTCCGGTCTCAACAACAAAAAATTTAAATTCTTCGCCTGCAGAGGCTGAAAAATTACTCAAAGAGTATGTAAAGGAATGTGATGTCAATTTTAAGTTTAGAGAAATTGATTCTAATGATATTATTACCACCTTCAAATTATTGACCATCAAAAATACAACCGATCTTTGGGGTCTGTCTACTAAGATTATTAAATCAATAATTGACATCGTAGCTCCTTATCTGGCCAATATTTTTAATGACTGTATAAAGAATGGTGTTTTTCCTGATTTAATGAAGCATAGCAAGGTGGTTCCTTTATTCAAAGCCGGAATTAAATCTGATCCGACAAATTATAGACCTATATCTATTCTACCGACTTTTAGTAAAATATTCGAAAAAATTATTTTAAAACAATTGTTAGTACATTTTAACTCCAATAATTTATTGCATAATAATCAATATGGTTTTACTAAGGGTCGTTCCACTACGGATGCTGGTATAGGTCTTCTTTGTAGTATATTTGAAGCCTGGGAGGAGTCGCGGGATGCCTTAGGTGTATTTTGCGACCTTTCTAAGGCCTTTGATTGTGTTGATCATGCTACATTGATCAGGAAACTGCACCACTATGGCATAAGGGACTCGGCACTCAACCTTTTGACATCTTATTTGAGGAACAGGACTCAAAGGGTTGATGTCAATAGTAAAAGGTCCACTGGGACCAAAATAGAATTAGGTGTCCCACAGGGATCCATTTTGGGCCCCTTTCTTTTTCTCATCTACATAAATGACTTACCTTATCTAGTTAAGGATAATGATAACGAGATAGTACTTTTTGCTGATGACACTTCACTTATTTTTAAAGTGAAGCGACAACAGTCGACTTATGACGAGGTAAATTGTGCTCTCTCAAAAATAGTAAATTGGTTTAATGTAAATAACTTACTTCTAAATTCTAATAAAACAAAATGTTTGAGATTTACCTTGCCAAATGTTAAGCAAGTGCAAACCAATTTGCTATTAAATGATGAGAAAATGAATCTTGTTGACACTACTGTGTTTTTAGGAGTAACACTAGATTATAAACTGCAGTGGGGTCCTCATATTGCCAAACTAGCCGATAAGCTCAGTTCCGCAGCATATGCAGTCAGAAAAATTAGAGAAATTTGTGATGAAGATACGGCAAAATTAGTTTATTATAGTTATTTTCATAGTAGAATGTCTTACGGCATTCTATTATGGGGAAGTGCTGCTGATATTAACACAATATTTGTGCTGCAGAAGCGAGCTATACGATCTATTTATAAAATGTCATCCTTTGAATCTCTCAGGGAAAAGTTTAAAGAAATAAGAATTCTGACCGTAATCTCTCAATACATTTTGGACAATGTGTTATACGTGAGAAAAAATGTAAATAATTTTAAAACGAAAAGTGACGTTCACTGCAGGAACACTAGAAATAAGCACAAGTTAGATATACCAATTACCAGGCTTAGCAAAGTGAGCAAATCTTTCAAAGGTCAATGTATACGTCTATATAATAAAATCCCAGAAAACATCAAAAATCTTTCAGTTAATAAATTTAAAAAAGTTGTTAAAGAACGTTTGTGTGCTAGGGCTTATTATAAGATAACTGATTTTCTCAATGATAGCACACCCTGGGAAAAATGAGCTGACTGACTGTAAGCTGCTTCTATATAAATATAACATATTTTTACATACTTTTTGTAAATTAGTATAAGTTACTTTTGTAATTTTCCATCTTTTTAGTAAAAGATGGCCCCGAGCGAGTTTCTTACGCCGGTTCTTCTCGCCGGGTTAGTTCCCGAACCGGTGGTAGGCCTCATGTAGACACGACGTTCTAAAAGTGTTAACTTTGTTAACCTATTTAGAAATAAATATTTTTGATTTTGATTTTGATTTTGATTCATATCAGCGCGCCTTGTACAGTGGCGGTTACGACGCTCGCCGCGTCCTTGATAGGGCGAAATAGGAGAAAATTATACTTTACACTCAGATAAAGACCAAAATGCAAAATGTAACCACATATAATTATTCTTCTTTAAGTTATAAGCTTTTCGTAGATATGATTTTTGAAAGTAAAACTATCATAAGCTTCATGAAAAATAAGAAAAATATCACAAAATATTCGATTTTAGCCTCCTCTTTGGAGTTATTTTTAATCGAGTGAAGTTTTCAATATTATATTTCGAACCACAAATTGTCAAAGTACATTAAGTAAACAACAACGTGTATTTTTTATTTTTTTTTTGGCTTTTAAAAGTCACTATTTGTCTGTTTATTATTGATTCAAAGTCATGTAAATTAGGGATTACCTGGCCTTAAGATGTATATAGAGTTTAGATTAATTTAGAATATATATTATTACAGTGTAGAATACACTTTAAAAGATATAGCATTTTTCCGCTTAATTCGTTAATGTTTTATAGCTATATTCAGATAAATTAAATTTTTCAATAGCGTACTATACGACATTGTTGTCGTTTGATTCTTTAAAACGATTTATTTTTGGTGAAATAAAGTACATTAAAAGATAAAATCCAAATATTTTAATGCAAATTTCTCAAATTAAACAAAATTTATACAGTTTTTCTAAGATGATATTGGTTGTCTTTAATGATTACGAAATACACATAAATTTTAATAGTTTTTTATAGTCAAATACCTCAAAATAACATAATAATTTGCTTGTCTCGCTATTCTTTATGAAACTAATATAAATGCGAAAGTGTGTCTGTCTGTCTATCTGTTACCTCTTCACGCCCAAACCGCTGAAACGATTTTGCTGAAATTTGGTATGGAGATACTTTGAGTCCCGGAAAAGAACGTAGGATACTTTTGTCCCAGAAAAAATGTACGGTTCCCGCGCGATAAACGAATTTTGGCGCAACGGCGTTGCGGGCGTCATCTGGTCTTGTAATAAACTAAAAAAAAAACAAAATACTTAACGCTCAATGATAAAAAATAAATGTAATCAATTTTTATTTTTCTAATCTTCATCTTCTATATCAAAATCTGCTGCCATTTTAGGCGGTAAGTTCGTAATTGCGTTTTTAATGAATAAATTGAAACGGATTATCTACAACTTTTGTGGATATAATTTGTTTATGCATTTTAAATTCCTGTTAATTGTGTATTTTGTAACAGTAACTTAGGCGCATGATACTTTAATACGTTAAATTGTACAAAACTTCTAACAAATTTTGACATGTCGCTTAATTCACCCCTTATTATAAGGCACTAGGATTGAATTTTCAACACAATATTAGCTGAATACATAGTTTATAATGACCCCTTATTATAAGGCACTAGGATTGAATTTTCAACACAATATTAGCTGAATACATAGTTTATAATGCCTGGAATCGATCTGTGTTCATAACTCATTTTTTTCAATTTTGTCGCTTAATTGGTTCTTACATAATGCAGTCCAATTTAAATCGCGAGAAAACGAAGCTAAGGTTCTCGATATCCAGTGTTTTAGTTTAGAACTAAACAAAATCATAAAAATAATTTTCACCTGAAAATAAACAAGTGATAATAATGGTGATAATGATAAAACAAAGGGTCCCAAAGCCTATTTACTGTGGGACATAAATAAATCACCCGTCACAGTAATTTGTTGATGTAACCGTTTACTGCCTAATTAAACGCTTTTACACATTATTAGCTTTAGGGTAATATTGACCACAGTTTCAGGTTGATTAAAGTAGAACTACAGGAAAAGATACCTATTAGTTTTTATTATTCGTAGCCTATGTGGCGGTAACCACAATTCGGTAAGTATATATACGACAGCTGAAATGTATCACGAGGGCTCCGGCCTGACCGAGCATGACACCTCGCTCGGTCGGAAGATCTTCCTTTGTGGCCACCACACAATATATATCTCACATTGGTGACCCCGTCGTGATACGCCTCCTTCATCGTCATCACTCTCCGCCCCTCCGCACCGCACCAGCCGACATCGCCTCATCGGGTGCCTCGTCCACTAGCCGCAATGTACCGCGGCCTGGGCGACTCCGCATCGTCATCATCGGGCTTTCTCACTACACCGACCGGTTAGCAAGTAGAGCACATCTCTCCTGGTCAGCACGTAGCATCAGCCCCGCACGGCAGCTATCCGACTCACTGGATCCCGTGCAGCAGCATCACAGTTCCGACTCACTGGGACTTCACTGCAACAGTTCCGACTCACTGGAACTCTCTGGCACTGGCGACTCAAGCGACGAAGTCTTCGGGGGGAGTGATGTGGCGGTACCCACAATTCGCCTAACATTCCTGCATCGCGCTATCGAAGTTATCTGAGCGCGTCGGTATATATACGACAGCTGAAATGTATCACGAGGGCTCCGGCCTGACTGAGCATGACACCTCGCTCGGTCGGAAGATCTTTCTTTATGGCCACCACACAATATATATCTCACTCTCACAGACCGGACAAAATGAATACAATATCCATGCTAATATTATAAATATGAAAGTGTGTCTGTCTGTCTAATACCTCTTTATTCTTAAACCATTGAACCGATTTTATTTCCGGAAAATTATACTTTTATCCCGGAAAAATTTACGGCTCTCATGCGATAAACGAATTTCCAAGCAACTGAGTTGCGACTTGCGGACATAATTATTTGATGCCCGCAACTCAGTTTGTTATATTGTTTTCTTTTTGTGTTCATGTCATAAATAGCACGTTGTTTGAAGTTGTTTCACTTGCCTCCACGGCAACGCATTTTCTCTTTCTCACCTTTATTTTTATGTAAGTACCATCATTGGTCAATGGTACCATCGAGGAAATTGATTCCTAGGCAGTTGACACTTGACGGACCTACGTCATTTGGTCGGCGTATGTCAATTCAATGTTAGCTGTGATCGGTCGGATGGGTTTGACTTAACGCGACCAAATTACTTAGGTCCTCCATCTGCATAGGAATCAACGTCTCTGATAATACATACTCGTTTAAGAGACTCTTGCTGTTTGAAACGGACTGAATGGAACGAGAAATTCTGCATAAATGTTGAATTAAAGAGGTTCAGCCTTCAGACTTCAGCCAATTTATGTAATTTTCGGGTAAGCTATAAACTAGACATTTATTCGGTGCAATAAATATTTATTCACGCCTCTACATCCAATTTATATTACATCTAAAAATATATCAATAACTGTACCACCCACAATAGAAGATTAGGACCACCCGGCTTCAGCTATGCATGACTCAGCTGCATACAAATAGTGATGACGATTGTTTTGGGAAAGAGTTGAAGACATGAGTGGATGAAGCAAGTAAGTAACAATTTTAAAACTATCGTTTAAAATGAGGCTTTAGGACCGAAAAAGTGTTTTGAAATCAAAAAATTTGGATTCTTTGTATAGCGAGATATATTTAAAGACAGATGTTGAAGTATAGTTACAAGGTTTGTTTAAATTATAAAGGGAATAATAACTGTATTTTAAAAAGGAAAAACCGACTTTAAAATTGTAAGTAATTGAGAATTAAAACTCCCTATCTCCAAAACTACTGAACCGATTTTGATGAACTTGCATTATTCCCTAAGTTGAACAATACCTGGTATAACAAAAAAATAATGACTGAAATCGGAATGGTAGTTCCAGAGATATGCGAACACAAACATAAAAACATACATACATACATACACTTAAAATTTGGCACATTTGTTCAAACGCTGATATAGACTAATATATACGAAAATTTGGCAGTTTTGGAAATATTACATATTACATACGCGTCGAATTGATAACCTCCTTTTTTTGAAGTTGGCTAAAAATGAGTAATTGCTCTTATGCTGTAAAATGTAAGTTACTCGATTCATCCACGTCATGCTGTTCATGTCTTCAGTTGAGAACCTAGCTCCAGTAAAAATGATTTGATGATGATGATGAAAGTATAACATGATCAAAAATGACTTTTCGTTTTTGCAGTATTGGATAGTGGCTGTGTACGAAAAATATTGAGATACTAGAATATGACGCCCGCAACTCCGTTGCGCCAAAATTCGTTTATCGCGCGGGAGCCATACATTTTTCCGGGATAAAAAGTATCTTATGTCCGTTCCCGGGAATCAAATTTCAGCAAAATCGGTTCAGCGGCTCGTCATTTGTACACTATCCCACAAAAAAACCGGCCAAGTGCGAGTCGGACTCGCGCACCGAGGGTTCCGTACAAACCTGCAAGGTTTACAAAGTTTGATTTTGTTACAGCTTAAAGGTATTATAGACCTGAGTATTTGGTATGAATTTCAATTTAATACCTCTACGCGTTTATGAGGAAATGGGTAGTAAGTTTAAAATTATTAAAAAAAAATATATTATGTGATGTAACTAAAAATTTATGGTTTTCGTAATTTTTCCTTTATCTATGCTATAAGACGTTGCTTCGTACCAAATTTCAAGATTCTGAGTTCACGGGAAGCACCCTGTAGGTTTTGATTCCCTTGCAAGTGTCGAAAATTTGCGGCATAAACGGCTGTATCTTTTGATTGCGTTGGCTTAGAAGTTTGATTTTTTCACAGCTTCAAAGGACAGTAGACCTGAGTAATTGATATAAATTTCAGCTTCATACCTCCACGCGTTCCTGAGAAAAAGGGTCTTGACAGACGGACGGACAGACGGACAACAAAGTGATCCTATAAGGGTTCCGTTTTTTCCTTTTGAGGTACGGAACCCTAAAAATACACATTGAGTTTTAATGCAGTTATGTTGATAGTACACAAATGCTAAATAGCGACCAGATAATAACTTATTAAACATAACATAGTATGTTTATCTAGCTATACCTACAGTTACTAAAATGTCCACTTTCGAACTGACTTTAAAAAAAGAAGGTTGTTTTGTGTCCTTAACTATTATCCGGAATCCGCATGCCAATGTAAATAAATTAATAACATTAATTTTTATCATGACAAATAATATAACCAAGCCAATTAAAATCATAAACAATTATTATTGTAGTATTCCACAACCTAGAATGCACCTGACCCTAACTTGACTACATACTTAAACCTAGATCTGAAAATCTGTAAGGTCTAGAAAACTGATCTTTTTACACAAGTAACTTCAGTTCATGAAGATTAAATGCTCAAGACGAAAACACGATTACTGAAAAAATGCTCGATAGTTTTTTTTTTACAAAAAACCTTGTTTTAGACAAATTTTTGCTTGGATCTTCGAAGTTTGCTGTCTTTTCTTTAATATTTTTTAATATTTAAAAAGGCATTGATTAAATCTAAATTTGCTCAAAATACTTTTTTCATAATCATTATAGTTCGTCTTTTATTATTAGTAAAACTAACTTGGCGATGATTCCGCGTCGTCCTTTTTCACCTGGCATATGAAGAACGGGCGTGAGTGTGAAGAGAGAAGGACGATGTTTGATTTTTTGGATTAGTAGCCCTCCGCATAATTATCGATTTGAGAGGTGCAGTGTTTTAGTCCATTTGCATATTTTTTAAGCTATTGCATAGCTTTTATCGCGGGCTTTAAGCGCGGCGACCGAATCAAGAAATTCCGTAACGAAATACGCCTAACATTCGTCAAACGTCTCTTCAGTTCGGCAGACTTCGGCTCGGTGTGGCTCGGGATGTGGTGCTTGCCGCACCCGGTCGGTGCGACGTTGCCAGACTTCGGCACAGTGTTTGTGTGCGTGCGACTAGACGTATGCGAATTATAATAGCATAAGTTGAAAAAAATGCTATGCAATAGCTTTACCGCGGCAGTCCCCGAGTGCCACACGTATTTTTTGTATCTATTAGTATGTTTTATTTTATTCTTTTGTCGCCGTTATCATCAGCCTATCGCCGTCCACTGAAACATCAGGTCTTATAGTACAGGTTCCCTAGAACAAATTTTTTTTATTACTATCAAGCTAATTTTTCGTCAGTAGCTTCATTTTGATAAGACGAACAACAATTTCCTCTGCGAAAATTCTCGAAAGTGGTAGCTAACAGAGATAGAAAGGATTTAATATTTCGATTTGATGGTCCTAAAATATGATCTATATTTTGTAGGACAATGTTACTCTTAAATTATATAACTATTAACCTTAGATCAATATACAAAAAAAACAGCAAAATTTAAGAGTAACATTGTCCTACAAATAGAACAATCCATATTTTAGGACCATCAAATTAAAATATTAAATCCTTTCTCTCCGTTAGCTAGCAATTTCAAGATTTTTCGCCGAGGAAATTGTTGTTTGTAAAAGTATACCTAGTATACTTCTTAAAAGAGTTTAATAATTTTAAGCCGTACATATTTACTGATATGTAGAATTTGTTTAAGTTAGGGTTAGTAGAGTTAGGCCGTGTAGATTCAGAAGCTTGGCTATACATAAGGTCTCATATCTTTTTCACAGAGTAAACCTTATATTGTGGTCGTCTCGGCAACATTTAACAAGAAATGTTTTTGGTGGGATTTCTGTCCTTTTTGTAAGTTGGTTCTTGTAAGTACTTATTTAAAGGTTTTTTAGTTACTGTCTACAGTCCCGCGTAAAATCTTAAATTCATAAAATTGGTGAAAGTCTCATATAAACCTCCACCCCCCATTTTAGAGGATGGGGGGCGAAAGTTTTAAGTTTATGAATTTTTTTGATGGTTGTATACTAAACTTAGATCACATACCAAATTTCCAAAGATTTTGATGATCATCACTAAGTCAGTGAGTCAATGACGAAATCGGTGTATTTTAGATATCAATAAAATATAAAGTATTAGAGCTATTCAATTGAAACTTTGTATGTTTAATTAATCTATTATTGACATCATAATTATGTTGAGGATATGAACTATCTTTTACATCGGAAACCAACTCTATGAGGGTTCAAAAAAACGACGAAACACTTTGAGAAAAGGTAGGTAGTGCCCTTGTGCTTCGCTTGGCTCATTCTCGGCGGGTGCACTTCCGTGCACCCAGATTAAATATTTGCAACAAATTAAAGGTTATTTAGTTTATTGTCATTTCATTCCGACAGTACAATAGTCAAGGCAAACATTCACGCCGCGTGCGCAAGTGTCTGCAGTCAAACTAACGGACACGACAATATTTCTGTAATAAGCGACATAAATTGATTTATTTACGCGGTAGTAACAATAAAATTTACAGTGTAATTCTACTTATTTCAGCCTATTTTATGATTTATATGCAGTTGATTTCGATTAATCACGAATCACGATTTAGTTTTAACGATTTAGTATTTATTGGGTAACAATATCGGAAGCCGGGTTTGATCTACCGCTACCGATCTTAACTAAGATGTACTCGGGGAACAGAGACAGTAGCGGTCATTGACTCCCTGACAAAAAACTTGTCATTATCTATATAAACCGCGATTGACAATGAAGTGTCAGATGTTTCTAGTCTAAGGGCGATATCGTATAATTTTGCATACTCGATGTGAACTGAATATGAAGGATATCACTTCGAACTCATAAAAAGTTGGAGATTATCATTCTAAGAGTTACCAAGAGGTTTTCCGATGAATCTATGTCTATAAGAGGTCAATTTTATTCTTAAAAAATAATACAGTGCGAGCATTTTTCATTTAGCGCCTAGACTAAAAAGGTCAATGACCGCTACCGCCATGTTTCGCCGAGTACAGTATAATAGTAGATGACGGCTGGGCTGACAAATTGGCAAACCTTTTATGATTTATTAGTCTAAGGCTGCGTTTCCACTGGAGATGAGTGAAGCTGCGTTGCGAGAAATATGTTTTAAAAGAACCAATAGAATCGTGGCGCTGAACGTGGTCAGGCAAATGAAACGTTTCTATTGGTTCTTGAAAACACATTCCTCGCAACGCAGCTTAGCTTAGCTCCGGTGGAAACACAGCCTTAAGCTACTTCCAGACTACGCTTCAAAACTTCAAAACTACTTAAAAACATCAAAAATAGCATTAACACAGCACAAAAATTCACAAAATATACAGTACGCAATATTCAATTGCGTACTGTATATTTCGTGAATTTGGGAATTTTTGCACCCCACAACACAACAGTACCTCGTACCACCCATTTTTTTTTCTTTTTTCAGAGCTCTTCTTAACGTTTTCAACGTGTTTTCAACTGATTGAATAACATAAACCGTAAAGACCAACAAGGCTTTAAATGAACGTGGTGAAAAAAGGAACTAACGGCAGGCCGTTACGTCGTTACGACGTCGTGATGTCACGTCGTCGTCAACGTGGAACGGTGCGGTAACGTGGCACGGTACGTTGTCGTGACGTAAAATTTACGTCAACGTAAAGTAAAAATGCACGTCACGATGTAGCAACATTGTACGTCACCATACCTTGTAAAATTGATACATTCTTCACTACTTATCAAGATATGGACCGCACAATACGTTTTCTGCTTCTGCTATTGTTTAGAAGACGGAGAGAGAGATTTAAGAAAAAAAAGACGTAAAATGTTGCTACACCTACACCGTGACGTGCATTTTCACGTTACGTTGACGTAAATTTACACGTCACGTCAACGTACCGTGCCACGTTACCGAACCGTTCCACGTTTACGACGTCGTGACGTGGAGATGTAGACAGGCCGTAACGCCGCTGTCACCCGCCGTCATACAAAAACCCCATTTTTAACAGTTCTCCTTTACCGACAGCGCCCACGCCCACGTGGCACGTTCATTTAAATCCTTGTCGGTCTTTACAGCTGATCGCACTCAGACGTCTGCGGTTCTTGAGATACAGCCTGGAGACAGACAGATAGACAGAGAGACGGACAGACATCTAAGTCTCAGTAATAGGGTCCCGTTTTTACCCTTTGGGTACGGAACCCTAAAAAATGAATTTGTAGCCACAAAAATTTCCATAATATAATAATAATTTCGTAAAAAATAAACCTCAAAATATTACTTTGTTAATGTGTTACGAAAATGTGTGTAATTTTGATTTCCGTGGGAAAAAAATAATTAATGCATTGTATGTATCCGTCGTGTGGAACGCGAAAGTGAAAATTATTACGAAAATATAGAAACAATAATACCACACAAAAAATCACACTTTGGAAACAAAATTTAAACACGCGCATAAAATCTCTTATTTTTTAAGTTTCCTGCAAAAGGCTGGGAACGGTCCGTACCTAGACTTTTGCATTTTTGTGTGTTATTACTCTGTCTGTCTGTACTTTCAAAATAATCTGTTACAAATGAAGCAAAGATTTTATACATATTTTTGTCAGACGAAGATACGAGATACAAAATTGAGACAGACAAGCAGTTATCCGTCTCGATACTGTATTCCAGTTAGTTCGAAATCTGTCTTCAGGTTTTCGAATAATTTTGATTTATGAATCATGTGAGAAATACACACAAAGTACACAACAATCTATATCTATTACCATAAACAATGTTCAATATTGTGCAACATGTTACTTTGTCACAAGAGATATGGTCTGTTAAGAAAGAGTAGACGCTGAAATAAAATTTCCAAACATAATCACGATCAAATGGTAGTTTTTGCGCCTTGTATTTTCACAGAGAACGTTTATACACTTCAAATATTAACGCTCTGACACATTTTTTACTTGCAATATTAAGGTGTTTGTACTTTTTATGTGATTTAAAAATTATGTTCGGCGTCTACTCTTTCTTGACAAGCTATACATGATTTTTGTTACACAAGCTGCAAAAGTTCCTCGAATATTTCACTTAAATACGTAATTTGTACAAATCCCCTTCAGAACTTTCCCTCAGCTACAAGTTAAGATTTTCTAAAAGTTAGAAAGCCGTCCTCTCTCTTAAAATTAAAACTTCCTGAAGCACATCTGTTCTTAGTAGCAGGGTTGTCACATAAAACCAAATAATGCGTGATTTATTTAGCAAACCTTAAAAATAAAAGTCCGTACCCAAAGGGTAAAAACGGGCCCTATTGCTGAGACTTCGTTGTCTGTCCGTCTGTCTGTCTGTCTATCTCCAGGCTGTAACTCAATAACGGTTATAGCTAGACTTCTGAAATTTTCACAGATTGTGTATTTCTGTTGCCGCTATAACAACAAAAACAAAATAAAATTAATATTTAAGGGGGGCTCCCATACAACAAATGTTATTTTTTTGGCCCTTAATTAATTTTGCTTGTAATCAATAATGGCAACTGCCAGGCACTTGAAATTTTTGTAAAGGCCTTAGTTATATGTCTACTTTAATAATTAATAATAATATTTAAATAACATAAAAAATTAAGGGGGGCTCCCATACAAAGACACAATTTTTGGCCTATTTTTCGTCTATAACGGTACGGAACCCTTCGTGCGCGAGTCCGACTCGCACTTGGCCGATTATTTATTATATTACTTAGATAATGTCAGGCAAAGCCGTGTATGCGAAGCTATCCATACTAATATTATTAATGTGAAAGCGTGTCCGTCTGACTGGCTGTCTGTCTGATACCTCTTCACGCCCAAACCGCTAAACCAATCTTGCTAAAATTTGGTATGAAGATAGTTTGAATCCCGGGAAAGGACATAGGATACTTTTTATTCCAAAAAAATGCACGGTTCCCACGCGATAAACGAATTTTGGCGCAACGAAGTTGTGTGCGTCCGCGTCATCTAGTATATATGATACGTCTAGAATCAATTAAATACCTATTATAATAATATCATTCAAATTTCGCAGTGGATGCTATGTTTGAGCAGATCTGTTGGTTTCTGTAACTACGAAATCTCCTTACTTCATTAAATATTCTCATAGTTTATTTTATAACAATGCAGTATAGGAATATTTGTCTTGGCAATAGCTAATTTTTTCCGTACATTTCAACAAAATAATTTGTTTGTACCGACCAAGACATAGTAAACGGTAGATATAATAAAAAATATCGATCTTCTATAAAAAATGTACGAGTCACTTCTAATGTAGTGTCGAACAAATTTTCACGGACATCTGTCTTTTCCCAGAACTTTTGTGTTACAGTCTTGAAGCCCTGTTTTTAGTTTTTAAATTTACAAATAATATAGCAGTATTTTATTACAGATAGTATTCGGTAGATCATTGTCATACTAGACCATATTTTGGCTGATATGCGCTAATATTTTTTGTGAAAACTTCTTTAGCAGCTTTGTGCTTTTTGGTATATTTAAAAAACCTTGCGTTAGGACACGTGACTCATTGAAAATTCGTAAGACGGATGGTGAGTAGAACGCCGGTGCAGCGTTGGAAAATAAGAAATGTCCTCCTTTTTATATCGCGAGGCAAAAATACATGCCAACTTCGGTTGTTTCGTTGTACCGTAACCGTTGTTAGTTGATATTGGTAGCCCGTCTCTGCCGAAATTATATTAATTACTAGATGACACATGCAATAGGGAATAAGTGTTCCCAAAATTTCAGCTTGATAGCATTTGTATTTTTTTTGTTATGCGCCTTCAAAGTTGGATAATCAAGTCGTTTTTTTTTTAATTAAATTTCTTAATATTTGTATACCATTCGATAACTTATGCAATTAAAAGCAACTTTTGTTATGAAACTACTTTCATAAACGCAATATTTAATATACCTACCGAACAAAGTTCTCTTCCGATGCGTACAAACTACGAAAGAGTGACGTCATTCTTTCGTAGCACTCTGAACTTTGTGGAGCGTTTCGGGCAGGTCTATTTTATGAGATGTTTGAATTGTCATATCTTGGTGAATTTTTAAGCTATCAGTGTCATTCTTTCAGCAAAGTTTCTATTTTTTAAGGGTCTTTCAATTACCAAAAAGAAAAAAAAATAGTCATCATGCCTATTCCATTGCGTCGTTCGGGAAACGTACAATTAATTTACTTTCCGTCTATCAAAGTGTTGCCACACCAAATTCATTTAAATCGGTTCAGCTTTTTAAGCGTGACAGACAAACAGACAAACTTTCCCAGTTGCAATATTAGTAAGGATTCTCGGTTTAGTCGGTCTGCATTAATATATTGAATATTCTCGTCCGTTTGTACGTCATCCAATTGTATGTGTCCTCAGGGCGTCGTTATAGACTCGCACAAGTATTGATTGTTCCAACTAACTTGATTGAGTGGTTAAACTATTAATTAAACTGGCATCGGAACGTCTTATGTACCTATATTTAGGTAACGTTACTGTTATGTTTAACTAATATAGACAAAGAAAGCAGCCCCGGACCTAGAGGGGGGCAAGACCTAGAGGGGGGCAAGCCGGGGCCTATGCCCCGGGCGGCAAATTCAGGGGGCGGCCAAAATCACACTTCACGGACCAATGGATAACTCATCATTTATTTAACTTTGACCACGGAATAAATAATAGCACAAGTACAGCAATTTCATGGCCATATCAACTTGAACGATACCCTGAGCGCGCGCGTAGGTAGGCGGGGCGGCATTTTTCAGTTTTTGCCCCGCCTAAAAAAATTGAAGATCCGGGGCTGAAAGAAAGGGAACACTTTGAGTCAAAAGACATGTTTCTGCTAGTTAGGTAGCCTGTAAAATACGAATACGTTTTCATGTGACATTTTTATTTTATTATAAACTTTATCCACATAAAGGTACAAAGGGGGACTTAAAGCCTTATATGGCATTATTCACCAGTCAAGCTTTGGATGTTACAGGAACAAAACTGTACTTATAGGTGCAACCGCCTGTCTAGTTACAAGAACAAAAAATAATCGGCCAAGTGCGAGTCGGATCCGTACCGTTATAGAGCAAAAATTGGCCAAAAATTGTGTTTTGTGTATGGGAGCCGCTCTTAATTTTTTATTTATTTATTTTAATTTATTATTTAATAGAGTACACATACAATCAAGGACTTTGTGTAAATTTCAAGGGCCTACCTGTTACCATTATTGATATCGAGCAAAAAAATCCAAAAAAATCACGTTTATTGTATGGGAGCCCCCCTTAAATATTTATTTTATTTTA
The DNA here is from genome assembly GCA_905187585.1 of Cyaniris semiargus. NCBI lineage: Eukaryota > Metazoa > Arthropoda > Insecta > Lepidoptera > Lycaenidae > Cyaniris > Cyaniris semiargus. The sequence continues at coordinate 7,781,544 of LR994567.1, forward strand.
TTTTTAGTATTTGCTGTTATAGCGGCAACAGATATACACAATCTGTAAAATTTTCAGAGGTCTAGCTATAGCGGTTATAGAGATACAGCCTGGAGACAGACAGACAGACGGACAGACAGACAGACAGACAGACGGACAGACATCGAAGTCTCAGTAATAGGGTCCCGTTTTTACCCTTTGGATACGGAACCCTAAAAAGAACTATTATCCAAGTTATCCTGCAATTGCCTAATCCGCTCTCAAGACTCAGTGACATACAACACGGTCACATTAACTTGACGCATCGAAATATATATATTATAACATGCGAGCTCCATAATGACGTTATCAAACCGTGCGTCTAGTTAATTTGACCGTGTTATAGAGGACTTTTGATTCTCACTCGAGATTCTTACTTTCTACTAAAACTTGCAATTGCAATCACAATGCTATGAGCTTATATTTTGACGATGAACAGTCTATGGCAGAAATATGCGTAAAATATTGCATCAGTCTCAGCATCTTACGTATAATAATCATTTGTTATGCATTTACGAAAGTACTAACGTTTTAAGTACAAAGGGTTACCTATGTTCAGTAAGTAGTAGTTAGTTGGTAGTTAGTAGTTAGTAGCTCGGCTCCATTGTCCGTCGTAACAATGACATCATACCGCTAATCGTGATCTGAATCTGTGTGAAGCGTCCTTTGCGTATGCTACTGTGACCATGCTGCAGAAAAACTTGGGAAAATTAAGGATAATTTTAAAATTAAGACCAGCTAGAATTTTCGTTTAATTTTCGACAAAACGTTTACCATTCGATAAACGTTTGGTCGAAAATTAAACGATTTGTCAATACCCTTCAAAACAATAGCCAGCTGTAGATTTACAGACTCTATAAAAATTTTCAACCCTTGAGCAGATTGTTGACAAAATATTACACAATATTTTTATAGTTACTAGTATATTAAAAGTGCAGAAATAAGATAAAATGTTTTTTTTTTCTTTGTAATTGACACAATTTTACTCATCCGATTCTTCGGTAACTTCCAAAATAAAATTACGGGAATTACTTCCACACCTATTTCCATGTTGATGAGGCGGCAAATTACAAAGAATAGGGTGGAGTTACGGCGTAACGAGTTTATTTTTCAGGTATTATTTTATACCGTAAAATGCTGAAATAGAAACATTGTGGTTGTATAATACTAGACGCCCGGAGTTTTGGTCGTGCATAAATTAAACGACTAGTGAAAGTACCATTTTCTTAAGCTATGATAATTAACCCTTTTTCAGGATTAAAACTACCTCTATTTAACAGATAATAGACACACAGACAGACATTCACAATTTCGAATATATTATGTAATATAGAACAGATTTAAGTTAAAGGTAATAATACCTTGGTTTAAAATATCACATCATATCTATACTAATATTATAAATGCGAATACACTATGTCTGCCACCTCTTCACGCCCAAACCGCTGAATTGATTTGAAATTGTCCTAAAACTTAGCTACAAATTAGTCACCCTACAGTACAGCTTAGCACGTGATTGTATAATCTTCCATTTTAATATAAAATGACACACAGGAAGCCGCTGCATTTGTATTATATAATCTTTGGCTATCGGAGTATATATAAATATAATAATTAATATTATATCCTGTTATATTGCAAAAACTGTTTTAAGACAACATAATTTATAGCTAGGTATTTATTGCATCATGATATTAATGCCTAAAAGGTAAGGTTTCTTTAGTGGCGAAGTCACCTTACAATGATTTCGGATATAATAATTTTGATGCACTCTCAGATTTTTTTCTGCCCCACTGCTGGGCAAAGGCCTCCCCCAAAGCTTTCCACTCCTCTCGATTCAACGCAACCCTAGGCCAGTCTGGCTCGTATTTATCTAATTCATCACGCCATCTTTTTAGATGCCTAAGGGGCTGTTTCACCACTTACTAATAATTTATGCCGGATAGGCTATCCACAACTTATCTGATAGATACTCCATACTCTATCTGTCAAGTTAAGTTGTGGATAGCCTATCCGCCACTTATCAGGAAGTGGTGAAACAGCCCCTAAAGATAGTATAGTTTTCTTAATATACTAAATTATTCACCCATGTTGTGGTCTTACGAACCCTTTCGGATGAAAGCCGGTCACCTGGAAGACTTATCATTATGTCCCTTGTACCTAAGATCAAAGAAACACCCAAATTGTCTCGGCCATCCGTCCGGTTTTCAGGGGAAGGATACTGACCATGCAAATTTGAACTTTAATACGTGAGTGGACGGTTTGATTTCGTTTGGTAATTGATTTTCTTGTACCTCGTCTAGGAAACCTTTTATGCCAAGGTACGTATAATACTTTTCCTTCGCTATGTTTCTGAGGTGAATAGCAAATTATGTGGGTGATATACCTATTCCGAGACTGACAACTGACAAGACATCTGCATTTTATATATTTTCAAGTAATTTAAAACAAACAAGAAAATTACCTTCGTGACACATTAACATTTTAATATTATAGAACTGTTTGAGAATAAAATATACAGGAATTTAATATTAAATTTATAAGACATTTGCATTTTAATTTTCAAAGCTTTGATTTTGGGTGAGCAAATTAAATATTTAATTGTTTTTTTTTTTTTACCAATGTTTTCAAATCTCCAATTATTTTAGGGCATTTCATGTACACAAATAACGATTTCAATCACGTCGTGCCTTATACTAATAATAACAAAACATACATTTGGAAATTAAAAGAATAAAGCGTTCTAGCTGCTTCAGAAGTAGGCTCCTCTAGAATGCCATGAAATAAACTGTACATCACACGTATTTTAACATTCAAACAAAATGGTGGACAACTGAACAATATACTTGGGAGTATAATCAAATGATGCTTGGTGCATCAGAAGTGATCATTTAATTTTATACTAGAAGACTGCACATCGAAGTAATTATCCTAACATTACACATACAAAATAATTGCATAATACGATACAAATTACAGAGCTTTTGTGTGGGAAAACAATTATTTGTATGTAATGGTTCGCTATGTCAAGACAATATGACTGTGTGACTCATATAACTATTAGTTATTACTGCTAAATGCCTACCTAATTAAAAAGACATATAAAACAGAATTAACCAAATTGCAAGAACAAAAGGAAAACAATTTTTTAGTATTTTATATTTTATACAGAATGTAACAAAGTTTTAGTTTAGGGTGTGTATGAGTCCCTTGTGAAATTCGTAGCGCTGAAAGATAAACTTGTGTTTTAACTTCTGTTATCTGTATGGGTAAATTCTTGACGCTGAGGCGCTGGAAAAATCACAAAAAACTGCTCTATCGGCGCTGCTACTTTCACTGTAAGTACATATATGTAAAGGCCACATACACACCCTGTGTTATCACTTTGTTATTACATTCTGTATAATAAAGAAAATCTTACGTAGCTATAAACTGGAAGTTGGAACGTATTTCTTCACGCGAACCATTTTTAGCATGTTTTTACATATTTGTCAATGTGTAAATTTCCACACTATATAATATTATTATATTCTAAGCTCGCATATTAGGCTCCTGTCATTTCGAAGCGAAGCAAGACCAATGCTTAATCTATGATAATTTATAAGATACTGGGATTCTAATACTAGCTCTTCAATAAGTGACGTGTAAGAAATACAGGTTAACAGTAGTTTATATTGTGACTACTGAATTATAAAGTTACAATATAATAATTTACAATAATTCAATAAATATAATATAATAACTACTTAATTATTATTTCAACACAGATACATTCAGAACATTGACCCTTCAACTCCGATAAGGCCCACTTGGGCCGCGAGAACAATAGATTTACAATAGATTTCCAAGAATCTAGATCGAAGGATTAATATTTTATTTGAATAATTCACATTTAAGTAAGAGAAAGGTAGACAGATACATTTTGTTTTTATAATTTTTATAATAAAAACTAAGGAAACGTAACTTCCATGATACTTCAACCGTTTTGAATTTGGTTCCTTTTCGCACACTAAAATATGGCAATAGCAACGAAACACACACTCAAAACGAATTAGCGGTTGATAATTGTCACTTCTATAATACACTAAATTGAGTACCGAACACATGCATAAATTATACATGTATACAGGGTGTAACAAAAATAAGTGATAATACGTTAGGGTGTGTACGTGTTCCTCGTAGAGAGTTCACTGTGAAAGTAGCAGCGCTGAAAGACGAAATTTTTTTTTCACTTTTGTATTAGGAAACTCGTGACGCCTCGGGCCCTTGCCCATATAAAAGTGGAAAAAAAATCGTCTTTCAGCGCTGCTACTTTCACAGTGAACTCTCTATAAGGAACACGTACACACCCTAAAGTATTATCACTTATTTTTGTTACACACTGTATTCGGTACTCATTATGTAGACTCGTGGAACAATTTTTTTGACACAGTTACTCTTCCTTAGTTTTTATTATTCGTAGTTTTCCGTGTATTTTCCGTAGATCAGTCGGCACTAACACACCTGAAAGTTTGCTCACCTAGTTCAAGCACAGGTAAGGAGCAACATTTCAGGCCCATCAGTGTACCGAACTCTTCTTAACTCTTCTTCTCTTCTTAGCTCCAATCCTTCTACGAAGTCCAAGATTCTTCTTTCATGTCTTCTGCAACTTGTTACTATAAAGTCTGCTTATACATGGTGTAACAAAACAACTCTCAGCGCTGCTACTTTCATAGTGAACTCTATATAAAAAGGTACATAGACACCCTAAAGCATTAGAACTTTGTTTTGTTACACCTTGTATATAAAAAATGGGCCGCAACATTAGAATTAGAGGTATAATATTTCCGTACCTACGCCGCGCCGGTGGCCTACGAATTTTCGATTTGGTCACGTGCCCTGGGGCCGTACCACGAAACCGTTTTGAGACTCAAACAATCGTACGAGATGCCGCGTCAACAAACGTGAAATGACGTTGTTAGAGTAGGACGCGGTATTCTCATTCGATTTTTTGAGTCTCAAAACGGTTTCGTAGTAGGCAACGAATAATAAAAACTAAGGAAAAGTAACTCCGTCAAAAAACATGCTCCACAATACTTGTCAAAAAAGTGTACCTTAGGTACACATTTCAATACATTTGCTATATTTAGGTGGCCTTGAGCCATTGACCTCCATTATACAAGTACGCTGGACCTATGATACCCACTTTTTTTGTGCCTATTTGAAGCGGAATCAGCGCCCCCAGTGAGAGGGAAGAGAACTAAATTCGACGTAACTTGCAAATGGCCGCTTAATCGTTATTGGTTGTCATCACTAGTATTAGTTCCAAATACTCCCACTACTGCTATCAGCGCCAATATGGCGACTTTCAAACGTCATTTTTACGTCAAATTTAGTTCCTATCACTCACATTGGGGGAGCTGATTCCGCTTCAAATAGGCACAAAAAATAGCTGTCATTTCAAAGGGTATCATTAGTCCAGCGTACTTGTATAATGGAGGTCCGTGCCTTGACGCTGACGTTACATGACAGATCGAAAGGAACCAAATTTAAAACGGTAATAGTATGGGAGTTACGATTCCTTAGTTTTTATTATCCGTAGTTAGTAGGCCTACTGATTCTTAACGCGAGTTTGACAGTTTTTGACCATCTCAAGTTTTCACTTCAAAATTTTACTTTTGATCGTTCAAAGCACCGTTCGAAATTCGATCATCGGGAATCGAGGGGGGCTCCCCTTGACAAGAATTACTGGCAAATGTTAATTAACGTATAGGTGCGTTTAATTAAGGAATTCGCCGTCTGCGGGCGCCTGGCGCAAATTAATTTCACTTTAATTAGTAGTTCCTATATGATCAGGCTTTAATTATACCTGTGTATCGTTGTTAGTAGAGCAGAGCCCCTAGCCAAAATGTTTTCTTTATCGCTTATTTATAGAATCTCCGATCAAAATATTGTATGAAATTGACATAACATGAGTATATAATGTCGACTTTATATATATTTTTATCGAGCGCTTATGTCAATTTCATACATTTTGATCGGCGATTTCATTAAGAAGCGATACAGAAAACATCTTTGCTAAAGGATCTGGTGTAGCACTTCTCTTGCTTGACAATGAGCTGGCCTGCTAGCCGGAAAATGGTATAACGGAATTATCTCGATAAATAAAAAATAACGGCCAGCAGAATGGAAAACGAAACAGTAGAAGCAGACAAATATATAGACTATGGAAAGAATACTTTATAAGCTCTTTTTGCGAGCCATCGTTTCGATCCATTGCAAATGACAGTTTCATATGGAAGTTTTAAATTCAGTTGGATCGAAACGATCGATCGTAAATAAAAATCGCTTTGTAATCCTTCTGTCCTAGTTACGAACAAAATATTTTGTAACAGTGTAAGTGTGTGTAGAATTCCATTTCAGAACGCGTCCTCCTTTCACGGGGATCCAAATGTAATCCCCGAGCAAAGCCAGGATTATAAATAAGGTCGCCCATATCTAAATAGACTCGCTTTCAAAAAATAATCCTTATGTTGCATGATTGCGATTTGCGAGCTATCTCAAATTTGAAATTATGCAAATATTTTTCTCGTTTGACTATATTTAACTGATTTCTGGTGAATAATAATAATATAATTAATGCGAATTATATATTATCTTTCAGCTTTCTGTACGTTAAGTTCTTTTCACGCTTACACTTATAAATTTTGATTTAGTGTGAAGAGTACCGAAAACGACATAATATTAAGATACCTAGTTTTTGTCCTGGAAAAACTGTTTCAAAGAATTTGAGGGCAACATCAAGTATATTTTATTATTTAGATGACTTTGGAAGCCCAGCTAGTCTTGATACTTTAAAAATAAAATCGAATCCGACTGATACGTACCTACGCTTTATAGCGCGCACTCATCCAATCGTAAAGCAAACAAGGCCACACAGATCGAGTTTCGAACGTGACACGAATTACAGAAACACGTCATGTCGAATCGAAAAAGTGTTGATATCGGGAAAGTCTACATCATTATCGGACAACATGGCGGCGCGGCGCGAAAACGATAAGCGTTTGACAGCTGTCAATTAGAAAAAAAGGCGGGAAGTGATAAACGATGAGCCGCGGAGTGCGAAACAAAAAGCCTCAACTTTTATTGCGTTGACAGCGAGAAATTGGATGTTTGTTTCGTTAATGATACGAGTTGGTGACGGTAAGGACTGTAAATACTTAATATTCATATTTCATAGTAACAATAGTCAACACTAACCACAAGTAGGGAATGTAGTGCCCTTTTGGACATTGTTGAATAATAAATGTTTGATCCGAAACAACGTAAGTAATAATAATACAGAGATAACCTACGAGATAACTCATTTATTTATAACAAAATATTTTTTCCCGCAGCTTCAAATTTTCAAAATCCCACAGGAATCTTCCTTTTTCCCGCAATAAAATGACGTATCCTATGTCGTTTTCAGTGATCTACTCTATATTTGCAACAAATTTTATTAAAATTGATCTGGCCGCTTATTTGTGATTCCGCAACCACGGGAAATAGGATTTATTATATAATATTTAGATATTTGTAGATTTCAAAGGTTAAAATACAGGTTGCAATTAATCCTTCCGGTCAAATTTTGATATATTGATGCTTGTTAAAAATAAAAATACACGTATTTTTTCTTTTATAATCACTCAGTACTAAAATGTTGAGAAATAGCTTCCGAAAGTTTTCCTAAAAAACACCACTATGGACACTACTCGTCGCCGGCGCGTGACTCCCGCGCCTCCCTGGCGGCACCCCCCGCGTCACCCCCACTCTACCCACCGCCGCGAAGTGACCGTTCTGCAACGATTTTAAGTAGGATAAAATATGTTATTGTAAAAAAATTAACACCCTATTTTTTTGGTTAAATGGACTCTCCTAATGATACTTAAGCCCTAAAAAAATTTGGCCGGTAGGTTAACCCTGTATAATAAGAATAGTTTGCTTTAGAATGTATTTTTATATAATGATTTAAGTTATAATTTATAAGCTATAATTTCTTACTGTTTATAAAAACTCAAACGATTCCAACTTTCTTAGCCTAACTTCTAACACACGTCTTGTCCCAAACTATTTTGAGGTTAATTAGGTCGAGATCTCCAGGGCCCTCGTCATTACGGAGCCCTGCAGCGTGAGTCAGCAGGTCCACTAATTAGACCCTTATTACTACTAACCTACTACAAACTTTGTCATAGAACACAAGGGCGGAAATCTATTTTATTTTAATATGTCTATCTGTCTATCTGTAGCTTTTTCACATCGTTTTTGATTTTGATATCGACTACACTTTGAGTCCCGGAAAAGGACATGTAAGATATATTTTTTTTGACAGGAAAATATACGTCAAAATACTCGAGATAAAATAGAGATGAATGGCGAAAGAGGATTCAACTGTTTCCCTGACATATATTTTCTCATTTTTTAAGCTGCTTGTTTAGAATTGTTATATTTTACTTTAACATCGCTGTTTTAAGAAACAAAAATGTATAATTATTGACTAGATGATCACGACCGCAACAATATATAAACTAATTTCTAAGCAACGGGCGTAGAAATTAGTTTATCGCGCGTAAGTTTTACTGGGATAAAAAGTGTCCTATGTCCTTTCCCGGGATAGAAAGTATTTCTATACCAAATTTCATTAAAATCGGTTCAGCGGTTTAAGCGTGCAGAGGTAACAGAGAGAGTAGAGACACACTTTTTAGTTAATTTACTACAAAATTATTTAATACTAAAAATATTTTTTAAAGTTTAAATATTTTGTAGTAAATTTACTATTTATTTATATATTTTTTAGTGTTTTACAATATTTTTAGTGTTTCAATATTTAGTAGTAAATTTACTACAAAATATTTAAACACAAAAAAAAAATTGTGTTTAAATATTTTGTAGTAAATTTTTGTGCAGGAACCTAGGTAATTACTGTTTAAAGCTGAAAAATAACTCAAAAATTTTAAATATTTTCGTATGAGAAAATGATTTTGGTATTACGTATGTATGAAAATTTCGATGGCACCCGGCCCCTTAAGTATGTCCGATGTAATTACACAGTAATTACATCGGACATACTTACCAAGGTATAAAAATATTTCTCTGTCGAGCGACTATTACATGACCAATGTGCGAGACTCGGCCAAAACATTATAAAGTGTTACATCTATTGTGTTTGACTAAGAGTGTAGTAACAATTTAGGTGCAATTTTTTTTTAAAAAGGATATCAGTAAAGCGGCATAAAGTAGAACATAACATAGAGATACAGAAATGACTGCCACAATTACGTTATCAATGGAATACTCGTTGTGGCAATTAAAACCAATCTACTTGATTGTTCTGGAGTAGATAAAAAACGATAGAAAAGGCCAAGAGCGAGTTGGACATGGTGCTAGTGGTAGATCGGTCAAACTCCTTGTTCTACAAATTAGAGACTGAGTCTATATTATAACTTTTTATATAATATCTCATTTATTATATCTCGTCATATTATTATGTCTCATAAAGTATAAATTATTGTGTCCATAGGAAAAGGGGGGGACTGAGCTGAGATATTATATAAAAGTCTAATCTAATATACAGGGTGTAACAAAACTAAGTGATAATACTTTAGGGTATGTGTTTCTTGTAAAGAGTTCACTATGAAAGTAGCAGCGCTGAAAGACCAAATTTTTTTTCACTTTTGTATGGGGAAACTCGTGACGCTGGGGCGCTTGTCCATACAAAAGTAAAAAAAAAGGTCTTTCAGCGCTGCTACTTTCACAGTGAACTCTCCACAAGGAACATATACACACCTTAAAGTATTATCACTTAGTTTTGTTACACCCTGTATTAAATTCTTGTGTCACGGACCACGGTGTGCGTAATTGAACTCCTCTGAAACGGCTCGACCGATTTTCGTGAATCTTAGCGAGCATATCGGCTAGGGTTGAGAATCGGACAACATATCTACTTTTTATATTGATAAGTGCATTTGTTGAATAAATAATAGTAAATTATTACAACTCGAGACTGACGACGACCATTGTGCGACGGGATAGCGATGGACGTTGCTATGGTGACATACTTATTTAGTCATTTCAATAAAATAATATGGGCGAAATACTTTATAATATAAAGTATTTCGCCCATATTAGTTTATATGGCAAAACAACGTTTGCCGGAACAGCTAGTCATTATATAATGGTCTAAAAGTCTATAGCACTTGTCCCACTTTTAATTTAAAAAATTAAACACGCTTAGAAAGAGAAAAATCATTGATAAATTGTTTCTTATAGACTTATTTAATAAAAAAAAATATCTCTATGTTATGGCATTGTTCAGTTTAGTTACTAAATTTCCCCACAACTACCAAGCACGACTCTTAATTTAAAAATAAGTAAAATAGACTTTCCCCGATTCTCGAGACAGCCTGTTAACGTGGCGACATTCAAATGATAATATTATGAGAATTGGTCAACAAATCATTCAAATGTTAGAAATTAGAAATCGACCTTTGACACAAGTATCTAAAAATAGCCAAATAGCGCTAAAAGTTATACAGTTTACTGCATATTACTCGGATATAAGCTACAGCGATAATGGCCAATTTCACTCAAAGAAACGATCAGCCCATCACTGATAATGGATATGAAATGAATTTCACAGCGTGATACTAATATAACTTGATAGTAACGATGAGTTCTAGCTTTTATTTTTGTCATTTCGATTTTATGATTGTATGTTTGCAAAAAAACTGTTCTAGATACCAAGTAGGTACTGTTATGTATTCAATTTAAAAATTAACCCGTCGATCGTGGGAAAACGAGACACAAATCACAATAGATATTCTATTGTGTCTCGGACGCCGGTGTCCGCCTGGGGCTTGATGAATTAAACATAATATATATTTTATTTAATTGGCTTCTGAAAAATCAGGACTAGTCCCTAAAATTGCTAAAATCCTTAACATAGAACTCACTCTTTAAGTTGGCTGATACCACCTTTAAAAGCATGAAGATTGAGTAGAGAAATAGGTCTGAAAAATATTATAACAAAAAGAATAAAAAATATTTAGTACTTCTTATGCCCGGGCCGCACCTGCGTTTATCGTCACGAAGCTTCGTATCGTCGACGATACCACTGGACAGTGAAAAAAACTGTCCAATGTTATCGTCTCATAGCACGAAGCTTCGTGACGATATACGCATGTGCGGCCGCGGCATTAGTCAATTTATCATATTTGCCTAGGAAGTCATTTTTTAAAACATGACCCAAAACTTTAATCTTTTTGGAAAAATAGTATATATCTTTTGAATATATAAAAAAATAATACCGAATAATTGGATGACATAGACACGAATAATATAAACGGAAGCGCACCAATATCCAGTGTTTAAACACTATTAAACTCAACAACGTAGTATTGTTCCAAGCCCTTAGGACAATGATCACATTCACAGCCGGAAATAAGTTACTTTCTTTTTAGCGGTGCACAAGCCAGCGCGGTATTTTTGATGTTCTGTTGTAGTTGCATTATGGCAGCACAAAATACATAATTATTTTTGTCCCTTTAAATTCCTAATATATTTTGAAACTATTTGATAAAAATAAGATATTACGAGTGAATTATATTAAGTATTTTATGGGATTTTTTGAGAAGAACGCGTTTGACGTTAGTTTCATATTTCACGAGAATACCAGGCCAGGTAAGGTAGTTTATAATATACCCAGACTGTAGCAAAATGACATTATAATCTAAAGGATGTAACAAACAAAGTGAATAGTGGTGTTACTTAGGATGTGTGTGTCCCTTATATACAGTGTGTAACAAAAATAAGTGATAATACTTTAGGGTGTGTACGTGTTCCTTGTAGAGAGTTCACTGTGAAAGTAGCAGCGCTGAAAGAGATTTTTTTTTCACTTTTGTATGGGCAAGGGCCCGAGCGTCACGAGTTTCCCCATACAAAAGTGAAAAAAAAATTTGGTCTTTCAGCGCTGCTACTTTCACAGTGAACTCTCTACAAGAAACACGTACACACCCTAAAGTATTATCACTTATTTTTGTTACACCCTGTAGAAGTCACTGTGGAAGTGGCAGCGCTGAAAGAGCAATTTTTTGTGATTTGTATTGGCAAGGGCTCCAGCGTCATTTGCCCATGCAAAAGTTAAAAAAAAGTATTTTTTTCAGCGCTGCTACTTTCACAATGAACTCTATACAGAGGGGACTCATACACACCCTAAAGTATTATCATTTTGTTTTATTCCTGTATATGAATGTTGGAATCGCAAAACAGGGGCAAGGATTACTTGAATAATGTAATGGCCGGTTCACATTATTCCAATCCAGTGATCCAATCTAGCGCTGGATTATCAATGGGATAATGAAAACGGGCACCGGATTCCAGTGCATTCCAGTGCCCGTTTACTTATTCCAGTGGAAATCCAGCACTGGATTGGAATAACGTAAACCGACCATAATGGATATTATATTATGGCGTGTCGAAACGTGATCAATAAATTCTTCATCCCCATTATACTTAATCTAATATCCATAACCGTTTTGGAAGTCCAGTAACTACCGTAATTTATCGGTCAATTACATAATTCTGTTACAAAGAAGTACTATAATATTACTTCGGAGACGACAGTGAAAAACCGGTCAAGCGTGAGTCAAACTAGCGCACGAAAGGTGCCGCAGGAACTTGGCTAGGTACTTTGTGAATATTGCAAATTTTCAAATTGATTCTTCTTGCCATTATGAATATAGAGCATAAATGGAAAAAAGATTATGGGTAATATCTTTTTTGCTCATTGCTCCCCTTAAGGGCCTTCCCCTACGGAGATTTCGTAATTTACCGTATTTAGAGCCTTATAAACTCATAATTTGAAAGCTACAAAGTTATAATAAAAATACAGCAATAATCTTCAGAATATCAACATTCCTTTCCCCGTTTTAAATTTTCTATTTTTGTTTATTATACTCATGATATTAGCTTCCAAAGTAATACCAATTTATTAAAATTGAAGCATACTTTCAGCGTCTCCCTAGTATTTACAAATTACGTTTATTTGAAACACATGACAATAGATAGACAATTACATTAACTACATATTCCCCGTTTTAATTTTTTTTAGATCAATTTTGAACTTCTCTAATCTAATTAAATCTCGGCAACGCGTCATATGTATGGTCAAGGTTGTTTGCTCGGGGGGATGGCCTTAAAATATATTTATCCCGAGTCCCGACTATCACGGTTCTTAAAACTCAACCTGGCCATATACATTGATATAGGTTTACTGCAAAGTCTAAGTTATACAATTTTGTCTTACAAAAAAATTAAATAAATAACTTAAATAAATTAAAAATGTATACTAATACTATCTCTGTATGCTAACAACAGTGCATGCTTATAAATTATAATACACATCTACTAGCTGTGCCCCGCGCGGCAGTGTTACCTGCGGTCTATTAGGGAAAATAAATTGTGACATTATCGTACAGTAAAAAGTAGCCTATGTGTTAATCCAGTGTATTAACTAACTCCATGCCAAATTTTATTAAAATCGCTCCAGCCGTTTAGACATGAAGATGTAACAAACATACAGACTTTCGCATTTATAATAATTATTAGTATCACTATCAAGACGTATCGTAGTATGAAGTATGATAATATAATCTCAATTTTGTTAAGTAACCCATCAGATACGGTACCCTACAAAATCACCGAGTTTAATAAACCCATTTTCATGTAATTTATTGCGTAATTGTCGAAGTGAATTGATGAATTTTGCCAAATATTTTATTGCCAGTTATACGGTGAGGTATGAAACGGTGAATTCAGGGCAGAGCCAAGAAGTCTGTGCCAATACCAACAGCATTGAAACTAGAGTAGAATGTTGGATATTTAACGTAACAATTTTAAATCGTTTCTAGGGCATATAGTTTTTACTAATTGGACACTATGTTAAGAAAAAAATTATGGATTGTTTACAATATACTGTGTTGCCACGTATGAAATTAAAAATTTAATATTATTCAATTTATTTTTGATATTAATAAAAAATAAATTGAATAAACTTTTTGTCAACATGATAATAAAGGCTCAAAATTAAATTTATGCCAAAATCATTTTTGATTATACTATAATTATATACCTTCTGATAGACTGTCATCCATAAAGCAATTTCACTATCAACATTCTTTATTTACAAACGCCTAACCTGTACCAAGTTCAAAGTCGCTCGAAATAACTATCAACATTTAGTACAAATGATTAATAGATCTACCTTAATGGATCTTTCGAGCAGTCTTTAAGGAATGACACATGTACTTGCCAAGTCAAGCGAAGCCGGGAAGGAGAGCTAGTTTAGTCACGGTACAGCGGCGAACAGTTCACGGCCTTTAGATTGCTTAGATCGGCCTTAAATATATCGAATTCTCAACTCAAATTGATCAATAATGATATTAATTTTATTTATAACACCCGATATACGTGGTACGAATAGTTTAGACTTTAGTCCAACGTATAAGTATATAATATGTAGTCGGTCGAACTTCGAAAAGAAAAAGTTATTATATTTTGCAAATTGACATCGCCTCTACATGCAGCGCGTCAAGGCTCCTCTGTTTAAAAATATAGTATAAGCAAAATTGTTGAAAATAACAATAATATATTTTATCACTATAAAAAGTTTTCACTAATTTCAATTTATTTTATTAGAAAAAATATATTCTAATGAAAAATTACTAACTGCGCAATGGCCAGTAGGCATGGTATTAAAAAAATAACTTTTTAATTCTAATTCTTCTTTTAGAGTTATTTTGATTAAAATTATTTCCAAACTTCGTATCACCTGGTGACCTTTGTATCATATTCCTTCATAATAATAAAAACCTTCCCTGGACTTCGACGAATATGTCAAGACTAAAATTTGCCAAATCGGTTTAGCCGTTCTCGAATTAACAACAACAGCGAGACTAACAAAAATTTAAATTCATTTTTATTTATATAGATAGATATACAACAAAAACCCCTATTTACACCACAACCATTATACGATAAAAACCCACCCCCACTGCGCCAGCTCGCGTGACAACTAATTCAATTAAGCCATCCATCCACTTATCTACAAAATGCAATTTTTATCCATTACTTAAACTTATTAATCGTTTGACAAATTGCTCGGGGATCGGGGATATCCTATCAATTAGATATCGGTTCCATATCGGATATTGCATGCTTTGGGCGCATTTAAAAGTTCGTATTATCGAAAGTGGCTACTCATGAAATGGCTAACTTTAGTACCTATAAAAAATTTTACAATCAAGAATTTTTATGTGGCTTTAATAATATTCTGCAATGCTTGCATTTCATAACTGAAAAGAGTACGTCGATTTGACAACCTCAAAATAGACCCATGTAACTTAGAATTGGGCCATTAATTTGACCACGCTGTGTACTTTGACATGCCATGTATGTCATAATAAACGTTTATGAGCCCAGAGTGCTATTCGTGTAGTCACTCGAGCGTCATGGAGACCTAGTAGGTTTTTTACAATAGGTAAAACTGATACAAAAATAATAAGAGCGTTTTTTATTTTAGCGGTGGGCTCAGAAACTGCAGCCGTTTTAAAGTTATGTAAAAGAAAATATATTCAGGAAATTGCTTATTTAGGTAAATTATAACAAGATTTTAGACAACAAGGACTAAATCATTTAGTTTAGTGCAACTTAAAATATCTGCGAAGCTTAGTTAGGAAAATATGAAGCTTTATTTTTTTTATATTATTTTAAAATGTCCCTACAGGCTTACCTAACCTTTGAATCGTCTGTGCTTTTTAAGGAAGCTTCTTCAGGGTATACTAAACATCCCCTATCTTAATCTGACAGATCCGATGACATTTCAATATTCGAAAATAACTTTTTTTTACCCACAACGTGAGAAATCTGATTTCTATAATGTGTCTATAATGATAATTATAGACACATGTCGGAAGCCTATACAAGCTTAATCTGACACGCTCGAGCTTGTCGCGAAATCCCCTCTTCCCCTCCCTAACTATATACTGAATATCATTTATAATTTTTATACTTGCATACATGCCCTGGAATTAAATTTTAACTTACTCCTTAATCACCATTTCCATCGTCCATGTATCCATGTACCTGAAAAAAAGCAAGAAATTGTTAATGTTATTATTTTTAGAATATCTTTTAATGTAATAATTTTATTTTTGCATTTTTTATAATACCATTAACAAACGTCAAACAATATAGCAATGTACTGTCAATTTACATTTACTAGTTTTTTTTTCGAATACCGTAGACGACTCTATCGGTGTCTTTTATCAAAATTAGTACCTAGAGTACTAGAGTTAGTTACTGGAGTAACTGGTAACCAGTTATTAGAGTAGAGACTACTAGATTCTAGAAGTCTAGATAATATCCATACAAAATGTTAGTCAAAGATTCAAATTATAATTTCGAGTTCGTGCTTTAACGAGGCTGATACCAGTACCAGCCTCGTCGGCTGAGGTATGTGGTAACACCGCAATAACTAACTGAAAATTTCAATATCGGCGTTTGAGCCGCGTAATGTGCGCCTGACGGACACACGCCAGCCCCGCCGCCGCACTGACGTTTATTACCGGTGTAAGTTATAAGCAGTAGCGGGCAAGCTTAGAATTAAATAAAAAGAGTAGAGTAATAATGATTATGATTTATGATATTTTAAGGACGACCTAAAGTTCAAACGGCGAATCGGGGTACAAAACTTAAAAAAAAATACAAAAGTGTGAAATTGCGTGCCTTTTAATTTGGTTAGGGTCTTGTCAAAATAGGGAAATAGATCATAAAAATATTATTTTGAGTGTAAAATAGGTAAGTTACATTGATTCTGATCATACAACAACGTCCGAACCGTACTGAAACGCGATTTGTTATTAACCCTTCGATCGCGGATTCTTGGAAATGCTATTGTATTCTATTGTTGTCGCGACCACCGGTGCCCGTATGGGGCTTGATGAGTTAAAGTAATAATAATAATAATTAATAATATTTTAAATAATACATTCACTATTACATTGTGTTTTTATTGTTATTTATCAGTGATAATATGCAAGTTATGTAAAGCTACAGCTTTAATAATACGTTATTACGTATTATATATAGATATTTTGTAAGGGCTGTATTTTATCAAATATTTTTGATAAAATACAGTCCTTACAAAATATCTAAAATGAATTTGGCAGATTCGGTTAAAAAATAACAAAAATGTATCCATAAGTCTGTGACTTGTTCTAACCATCATTGGCGGCGAAATGGATCGATCTTACATTAAATTTATTTCTGGAGCAGAAGATTAATATTTTTTGGCAGATTTTCAAAGAATCTATACCGACGTTACATATTATGCAGATTGTACACTAAAAATATAGTATACATTGTATCATGACGAAAAAATCCGATGAAATGTATCATGAATAGAAAGTATTAAAAGGGAAATTATTATTTCGGTATCAGTCACAAAAGAAATTTAGAAAATATATAATATACTAAGAATCCGGAACAGTTTTTATGACGAGAAAATTTAAGACTGGAAAAGCTCAAAGACAATTATATTGTGAAGTTTAGCGCAAACGAGACGCGGGCAACCTCTATAAGTTTTTTGAGTTAATAAGTATATTTGTTAAAAGTAAAACATTACCTAATTAATTAGTTTGTAAATCTGCCGCAGAAAAAACTCTATAATAGAACTAGAAAATCCTCATTTTTAGGGTTCCGTAGTAAACTAGGAACCCTTATAGTTTCGGTCCGTCCGTCCGTCTGTCTGTCTGTCTGTCCGTCTGTCTGTCTGTCCGTCTGTCTGTCCGTCTGTCTGTCCGCGGTTTTGCTCAGACACTATAGGATCTACAAAGCTGTAAATCAGCATGAATGTACATATTAATGATGCCAACAAAATGGTATACAAAAACTTAAAAAAATATATTTATTTATGGTACCTCCCCTACACATGAAGCGGGATGATTATTTTTTTTCGCGTCCACCCCACCGTGTGCGGTGTTGTTGGATAGGTTTTTAAAAAATATTATGAGTTTTCTTAGATCATTTTTCGATTTAGATCATTTGTGAAATATGAAGTTTTAAAGTGGAAAAAATCGTTAGTGTCCAGGGTCCCCCCCTTCTACCAGCTAAACGGTTGCTTCTGGAAATGTGAAAAAATTCACGGGAGTAGGAAATATGCTGAATTTAAAAGGAAAACTATCACGGCTAAGAACACTTCATAAGTTATTGAGTAATAGTCGATCAACTAAAAAAAAATGTATTCGGCGAAGTATAAAGGAACTTTTCGTTCAAATTCCTTTGAAAGTAACTGAGATGATGTTGTAGTGTAAAACACGTTATAAATGTACATTCATTGACCATACAAAAAATTTCAAAAACTAGTGGTACTACGTAACTCTATATTGCGCGTGGCCCGACACGCACTTGGCCGGTTTTATTGATAACTAATTATAATTATATCGGTTAAATATATTTCAACACAGGAAGTCTGCTTACAAAATCTTTTTCTTCTACCTTTTTTTTTTAAACGTAATCCTCTGTTTAACTTTGTAAACGGAATACGGATACAAGTTTTTATGCCGTGTATGTTCTATTTCGGAGGAGGCCTGTTTTTGATCACCATCAAACTTTCTGCCAAGATCGTCAATTAGTCAAGGGAGAGGTGTGCCAAAAATTCTTAAGCACGTAAACAAATACCAATTTTTTATTTTCTAGAATCTAGATAATTAAAGAAGAACCTTAGAAATAAGAACCACAATATTATAATATTATTTATAGTAAACATTATAAGTAATCAAAAATTTAAAACTCAGGAGACAGCTGATGAAGAATTTCATAATACCACACATGTCTTAAGACAAACAAAATTATTCAATTTAATGATATACTTACTATTTAAATTAAGGGCAGTATAATAATTTGGTATTAGACATTCCTTATGTTGATGATGTATTTACTTTCCATCACACGATCCAATGCTCGTTTTCCGGTGCTTATAAAAAACGCTATGCTAAACAGCCTTCATTGAATTTTAGAGCGTTCTAAAAATCCGCAACAAGAACAATGGCCGCAAGTGGTCCATCAATCTCTGACAGAATTGGGCGGGAGAAATCTGATTACCGCTAGGGACGACCGCCATACGATTTTATCGATACGTTATATAACTTAAAACTCATATTTTAATGTAATATAAAAACAGTAAAATCAATAACAGAGCTGTAAATAGTTATTCCCCGTACTGTATATAGAGCAAAAATATCACAGTGTTTGAAATCTACACCAGAGTTATTATATAGCGTCACGGCTATTAAAATATCCATCGATAATATATCTTTGACGTCATAAAATATATCGATAAAATTGCATATATACTATTAGGTATATAAAATTCTCGTGTAGCGGTATTTCTTGCCAAACTCCATCAAACAGAAACGCCAATTTTGTTGTTATTTTTATTCTTATCCTGTAGGTCTGAGAATCGGTCAATCGATTTTTCATACCCGAAATAAGATTGCAATAGACCAAAAGACAGTAGTGCTTTTCGAAGTTTTTGAGATCTCAAGCAAATTCCAACATCATAAATTATAAACACCATTTACCGGAACAGCAGTTATAGTACCAATTGTATCGATAGATAAATTATGTCAAAACTTTTATCGACATCACAAACACATCTCTACTCGCACAATGGCTTGTTTAAGCAATCAATGAAAATGGCGCCAGAGTTCTTGTCCATATTAGATATTCTATTTCACTATGTGTTCCGGTCAGCCTGGTTTAGTACTAAACTTTTGCTAAAACTTTATATTATGTCGGACGAAAGTGAAGAACCGTTTAGGCCTAATAAAATGTTATTGGAAAAATATTCTTCTTTGTAGAAGTTCTTATAACAGTAAAAGTACAATAGGTTCGATTCCTGAGCTTACTTGCAAAATTTACTTGTATTAAAAATTACTTACGAAAATTAAAGATTTGTCCTATTGATCATATTTATAAAACCACTTTTGCACAAAGATTATTTTGCTTCCTTGGTACATTCTTATACAATAAAAAAATATTAATATTCTTTCAATATACTTACCATGAAAATAAATTAAAATGTAAATCAAAACTAATTACTTGGTTAGCTGGTTTAAGTTACGAAGACACGGAAAATTTATTATATCGACAAAAATAAATAGTATTTTAAAAAGATAAAACCGACTTGAAAATTGTACGTAATAGAGAATTAAAATTCACTATCTCAATTGAAGTCGATTCAAAATAATACTTCATGTCCTTATATTGAACCTACAATTTTGTACAGACATACACATTACACACACACACACACACACACACACACACACACACACACACACACACACACACACACGCGCGCGCGCGCGCGCGAACACACACACACACACACACACACACACAGGAAACCATATTGTGTAGTTAAGTTAAATGTAAAAATAAATTATTATAGATTAATTGTTACTTTGTTACTCCATAGGGGGGGCCTGGGGTACCAATATACAGGCCTTGGCTTAGTTTGGGCTCCATGTCTCCCACAAAATGCATATGTAATTTTTAGGAGGAATAAAATTATTATTATTATTAAAAATTACTAATAAATGCAGTTGTAGATTTCATCAAAGCTATAGGAGCTTCTTAAAGTATTTTTTGGCTATCACCTATTATAATAATATCTTTGTACACATCGCCAACCAATTAAATAAAAACACTCAGTTTATGCGAAAAATAATAAGGAAATATAATATAACTAGCTTTTGCCCGCGGTTTCGCTCGCATTAAGAAGTATTATTATTATTTAGGTATCAAAGTCTCAGCCCGATCGGTATATCCTCTATTTTATCCCTTGGGGGTAGAATTGATCAAAATCCTTTCTTAGCGGATGCCTACATCATAACATCTACCTGCATACCAAATTTCAGCCCGATCCGTCCAGTGGTTTGGGCTGTGCGTTGATAGATCACTATGTCAATCAGTCACCTTTGAGTTTAATATATTATTTAGATTTAGATTTACTGAATAATTAAGTATTATTTAAATCATCATTTACTAATAGATCTAAACTCCCTCCCGCACGCGAACCCCCGCCTTGGTGACGCCCACTTCGCAACGGGCCGTGCAGCAGAAATCGTAATATTTTAATTTCGCCATTACTTCAAAGTCAAACGTCCAATTTTAATCATTCAAAGATCAAATATTATCTACATAAACTGTGCTGAGTGATGAAATAATTTATTTTGATAAGGATTAATAGCATGAGTAAAATAAACGCGTTTAAATGAAGTCCAAAAAAATTCAAGATTTTTAAATAAAAAAATGGTTGTTGTGCCTCACTCGACATAGATAGGTATAGTGTGCCGCGACTTTTTTGTAGATATTTATAAGATCTACAATTAATTAGAACATTTTATGGTTCTACCTTTTATAGTTTAGGCAGCGTACGCAAAATAAGTAACTTTTCTGGTTGATTTTTACACCTTGTGTCCGAAAAAGCCAAATATCTTACGGAACCCTATTGTTTTCCAAAATAAAATTTATCCTATGTTACTCGTGGATAATGTAGCTTTCGAATGGTGAAAGAATTTTTAAAATCGGTCTAGTAGTTTTTGAGCCTATTCATTACAATTAAACAAACAAACAAACAAAGTTTTCCTCTTTATAATATTAGAGAAGAGATAAATATAATATATATAATAATTTAGGAAATAGGCTATACTTTCCATATGAGAACGAACTAGATTTCAAAAGGTATTTAAATGAGGTCGTCGTGTGTGAGATCGTAGATTAGGAAAGTCGTTGTTAGAGCTAGGGTGCTAATGGACTAACTACAAACGACCAAGATAACATCTAGACCATTCTAGACTATGATTGAACATGAGAACATAAAGAAAATGGTCAATTAGAGATCTTAAAGATAGTAGTTTAAAATGGAAAAGCGGTTCAATGACTGCCAATGAGCATTGAGTAATAAACTACATGATAAAACTCTAATAAAAAATCTAGTCCCAGCCTGTAGTTTTGTCCGCGTAAAATTGTATAATATTTTCTAGTATGAAAACTTTCATAACTTATTGTATATTAATTATTATATACTTACAACTCCCTGATGCATTTTTTAAATGTTGATATGTCTATAGTCTTATCTGTGATATGTGAGTTGTGACATTCAAATAACGCAGCTTCATTTCTTATTTCCTTGAAAAATTTATAAAATCAGGTCGAATCCGGAAGATTACGCCAGAACATCATAACGCAACTTCGCAAACTTTTCACAATTAATGTTAAATAGTCGGGAATATTACGCAAAGGTCAGAGCAGAGGGCGCTGCAGTAAATAATAATCCAACCATAATCCGACACGTTGCACACGTCATATCAGAATATTATCAGAAACGTTGTGACTTGTGAGTTGTGTGTGAAAAGTCCAACAAAACTTTTTGTTTACTGTCTATGCTGGTGCTGCCTCTAGCGTGAAACATTGCAGTAATTTATCCTATTGATAGTATTTTATTAATCTGCAAAGTTAGCATTTGAGTTGACGCTAGGCAAGTTAGCCTAGATTCACATCCAGGCTCCCAATTTACACAAATTGCTCGCTATTGTAGAAATCTGTACCAATTTTGTAGCAGGCCGTAGTGGCAATGATTGTACAATAGAATTGTGATTGAACTGTGATATAGAGAATGGTAGAAAGTTCTAATTGTGTGAAAGGGATACGAATATTCTGCTAAGAAAGTTTCTTACTGACATACAAAATTCCTTACTGACAAAATCTCATGTTGATAAAATACCTATTTTGTATTAAATAGGTGTAAACCTCGTTAAATGTTTTGTCGTTGTTTATCAAGCGAATTTTCCGACGCATCAAGCAAAGACAAATCACTCGCAACCTTACAACGTCTGTCTAGAGTCGATATTATATTTTGTTAAGGGGTAAAATTTGCAAGGTGTGTATTAATTTCGAAGTTTTAAATATAAAATCTTATAACTTAACAGACTTAATTTGTTAGTCAAAAAACAAACTTTAAAATCGCGCCTATTAATATTATGATATCCATCAAAATCGAACATAATTTCATTCCGATCCCGAAAATATCTCTTCGAACTTCCTCGATATTTTTAAAAATATATCAATTTGAGAGTGAAGAAGGCTTCAAAAGCACTCGCCATCCAGTGTTTAAATTGGAATAATCGGCCTTTGCCACAATAACCTGATCATTTCTCGCTGGAAATCCTTTGACGGACCTAATGAGCCCCGACGATGGATTTTTAAACCTTCATTACTTTTCAATTCTTGAATTTCATCGGTAAAGAATTTTATATTAGCGGTTGTGAAATGGAAGTATCGTCAGCAAAATTGATCCATTCTGGGTGTAATCCAAAGAGTTGGGGTGATAGTCTTTTCGAACCAAAGATGTTTCGGACCGCGGTGTGAAACATCAAACACCCAAGTACCTATATACAAACTATATAAGATGATGCCCGCAACTCCGTTGCGCCAAAATTTGTTTATCGCGCGGGAACCGTACATTTTTTCGGGATAAAAAGAATCCTATGTCCTTTCCCGAGGCTCAAGGAATCCCATAATATGGGATGGAGATATGGTATGGGTATGGAGATATTATCTCCATACCAAATTTCAGCAAAATCGGTTCAGCGGTTTGGGCATTTTCTCATCGTTCTTACCTATAGTGGTTACATACGTACGGGAAAAGGTTTGATAAAATGACGAAAGTCTGGCTATCGCTGGCTATAAATTATCATTTTTTAATCAAAATACATTACAACAGAACAAGCATAACCCAAAAATGTCAAAATTTATTCTCATAGAAATAACAAGAAAAGATAAACAATACTTTCTTTTGTAATTTAAAAGTCGCCCAAAGATATTTATGGAGGGAGTTTTGTATTGATCAGAGTTTTCTAATTGCGAAAGTTCCTGAGTAATTGTTTCTGAAAT
The DNA here is from genome assembly GCA_905187585.1 of Cyaniris semiargus. NCBI lineage: Eukaryota > Metazoa > Arthropoda > Insecta > Lepidoptera > Lycaenidae > Cyaniris > Cyaniris semiargus. The sequence continues at coordinate 7,805,595 of LR994567.1, forward strand.
TTTCCGGCTTCACGCCTTGATGAATGGAAAATGTGTCGTCACGGAGACTGGCCAAGGAGCACACATAACTTTCAAACAAAATTTAACCTTATGCGTAGTTTAATAAGGGCTAAACTTGTGTTCAATCGTATTAAGTAACTGAAGATGTTACTGAAAGTAAGTGGTAATGAATTGGAGCTTTAGATTTAAAGAATTAAGGCTCAATTTCGTGCGTAAATTTTTCAGAATGTCTAAAGTGTGATCTAGCCAAGGCCTAGAAAAATGTAATTCGATAGCCTATATCCTTGGACCGAAGGCTATATAATATGATACCCGTATTGGGTAATATGGGTATCATAATATTATATAGGTTAACAATCTAAATAAATATAGTCATGACTTCGCCCATACAAAAGTTTAACAAAAGAGTAACTCTTTCAACGCTGCTATTTCCAAAGTGAACTCTATACTAGGGACACATTTATTTATTTATTGGAATACTACACACAATATTATTACTAAATTACAAACAATGTTGCCGCAAAAACTACAACGAGTTTATTCTGGACAAGATGTGATCGCAACTCGCACGATACACAGCCTAAAGTATTATCACTTTGTTTTGTTACACCCTGTATAGATAAAGTTTTAATATTTCCTCACATAAAACAAGTAGCTTATAGTTTATACTATAAATCTTCAAGTTGGAAGAAGATCTAGTAATTAGAATGAGTAATGAAACTAAGTTTAAATTGGCTGCCATAACTATGATATAACTCGCGTATATGGAATTACTGAATACTATCTCAAATTGCTAAGTTTTCCAATGTAATTAAACATATTAATAAATTTATACATGTCCCTTAAAATTTGGGATAAATCATAATTCATACCTATTCTATAAAATGCGATTGTATATATGTCATGGCGATTAAAGAATAGAAATAGGTCTAGAGGTAGCATTATAGTATTAAGAATAGTATTTTTTTTTTCAAAGCGTCTAAAGTCTAAACAAAAGCGAACTTGTGCGCGAATCAAATTGCAAACAACATTTAGGGCCTGTTTCACCACTTCCTGATAAGTGCCGAATAGGCTATCCACCACTTAACTTGACAGATCAAGTAAGGAGAATATGTCAAAAAAGCTGTGAATAGCCTATTCGGCACTTTATCAGAAAGTGGTGAAACAGGCCCTAAGTAGATAATATTTTGAAAAGAAAAAAAACCTTACGATAATCTCTACTTACCATAATTACGAAGATTGAAGAATCATAATTTCGCGTCAATAACACGAATCATAAATATTGTGGAATATATGTGGCCGCCACAAAGGAAGATCTTCCGACCGAGCGAGGTGGTATGCTCGGTCAGGCCGGAGCCCACGTGATACGTTTCAGCTGTCGTATATATACCGACGCGCTTAGAAAACTTCGATAGCGCGATGCAGGAATGTTAGGCGAATTGTGGGTACCGCCACAATATTTTGACAGTCACCTTAGTATATATTTTTTATTTGATCACATAATTTTTTCACTCATTATTATCTGTCCATAACTATATAATATACACACAAAATATTATAGAAAAAATTAAATTGTCTAATAATTTATCTACCCATTCCTAGTAAGTAAGAAAAACACAGTATTAACACGATTTTACACTACCAAATTTCACGACGAAAAAATTTAAACTGACTGTACATAACATACTTTTTAGGTAACATTTCTAGGAAACATGACGAACACTGCCCAATCATGACAAGCACTTTAGTTTTTACATTTATTGGTATTGTCTAGTTTTGATATCGAATCGTGAATTTGCGAATAAAATACGTCGTGTAAACATAATTAAGACGTTTAAGTAAAATGGAAAATAATACATTTATCACCTATTATAAAATTATGGCTCTGACTATCGCATTCTAGCACTCTAGGAATGGTTTGTTCCTATGGTTCCCAACTTTTCCTAAAACTTATTAACTTGTTTTGTTCATTGTTCCCAATTTTTAAGTATTTCCATTATTTCGCATTTTTACTTCTGTCAGGGTAGCCTGCTGTAAGATTCTGAATACTCACATGAAGTTGTTTCAAAAGACAAAAAATAATTTACTTAATTAGAAAACATACTTTTGATCATGTAAATTTTTATAGACAAAAAAATATATAGACAGACAGTACGCGTGAATAATTGAATTTTGTTTAAAACAAAAAAAAAATCCACTGGAATATTTAGTGGAAGGCTCTTGACCTGTAGATTTTTCCCAACCGGAACTAAAAAAAATATTTTTTGTAACTAACTTTTTAAGATTAATTATATTATTATCAAGTGTTTATTGACGTCACAATATTTTTTAAACAGTATGATAAATGTTTGTAAAGTGAAAAATATGTTTACGATTTTGGGCCTATAGTTGACTTTTAGATAATATTATAAATCCGTACTAATCCATACTAATATTATAAATGCGAAAGTGTGTCTGTCTGTCTGTCTGTCTGTCTGTCTGTCTGTCTGTTACCTCTTCACGCCTAAACCGCTGCACCGATTTTGCTGAAATTTGGTATGGGGATACTTTGAGTCCCGGGAAAGGACATAGGATACTTTTTATCCCGGAAAAATGTACGGTTCCCGCGCGATAAACGAATTTTGGCGCAACGAAGTTGCGGGCGTCATCTAGTTACACATAAAACATAAAACCATTTTCTAGTAGGTACGTAGCCTGTTTTAGGCTTCTACTCCATCAGCATACCCCAAAAACTTTTCAAAGAATTTTTCAAAGATAGTAAAAACTAAAATTGTATGATTTTTAACAGTGCGTATTTTACTTTCTCAACTATCTTATAAATGAGTAGCTGTTGCCCGCGACTTCGTCTGCGTCAGTATTTAATAGCAAACATTGATAATTTTCCCCATATTAGACTATTTTCCATTAATTCTTCCACCGATTCGTCGCCGTGTGATATTGCATTATGGCCTAGGCCCTAGAGCCATTATTGACATAAGTTGACTATGCAGAGTTCCTGAGATTAACGCGTTAAAACAAACAAAGTGTACAATTTTAAAAAATCTCATTTCCAAGCATTAACTCCTTGAATGCATAATGTGCGTAATGAGAATAAATCCTACCTACTGCAAAACGTGCAGTACCCTGACTACACAATTTTCGAATTTTGAAATAAACTCACTGGTAAACATTTATTTCATTTCAACCAAAATTTACTGCCAAATATGGATTTCCCTGACTTTACAATGTACGTTACTTTAATAAAACCTACTGCCGATCATTAATTTTCCCAACTTTACATTGGAGCATTATTTGAATCCAACCTACTGCGAAACTTTGCATGAACAAAATTTGAAGAAATAAGCCCACGGCCAAACAACCATTTCCCTGACCCACTGAAAAGATTTATTTACCCGTCTGTACAATGTACTTAATATTGACAATATGTAACCCACTGACAAACATTAATTTTCCCAACTTCACAAACGACCTTGACCATACATTTGCCGCGTTGCCAAGATCGCACCAAAACCCTATTTTTTTACTTATCTTAGTTTAAAATTGACATAAAAAAAATTCAAACTGCAAATATGTAGCAAATGAAATTGTCTATCAATTGCCGTGTATTTCAAATAAAAGTAATTTTTAAATACTAGGGAGATACTGAAAGTACGCTTGAATTTTAATAAATTGGTATTACTTTGGAAGCTAATATCATGAGTATAAGAAACAAAATTAGTAAATTAATAACGGTGAAAGGAATGTTAATATACTGAAGATTATTGCTGTATTTTTATTATATTTTTGTAGTTTTCAAATTATGAGTTATCAAGCTCTAAAAGCGGTAAATTACGGCATCTCCGTAGGGGGACGGCCTTAAGTTTAAAAACACCGCTTTGCGGCGACGTAGAGGTCACACAAACTATATCGGTCCCACAATAACTGTTCATGCTTTTTAACCACTTTTAAGCATAAATTTCAACAAACTATGAATTCTCTTCCATAAAATACATCAAGTATCGAGTTGTCCCACACTAACTTCAACCCCCCTTTTCACCCCCTTAGGAGAGGTATTTCAAAAAATCCCTTCTTATCGCACGCCTATGTCATATGGAGAACATTCCCCCAAAATTTCAAGTCTCTACGATCAGTGGTTTAGGCTGTAGCGTGATTCCATTTTCATGTCATTCAGGACAAAACCTTTTATATAATGACTAGACGTTCCGCGCGGCTTCGCCCGCGTAAATTAGATATTTCACAGAAAAATCAGTCCACAAAAAATAGCCTATGATCCTTCACGTGGTTTACTTCTTATCTGACCCAAATAACAGAAAAATTGCTCTAGTAGTTCTTGATATAAGCCCTTTCAAATAATTTCCCCCGTTTTTTCCACATTTTCTTCTATTTCTTCGCTCCTATTAGTCTTAGCATGATAAAATATAGCTATAGCCTTCCTCGATAAATTGGCTATCTAACACTGAAATAATTTTTCAAATCGGACCAGTAGTTCCTGAGATTAGCGCGTTCAAACAAACAAACAAACTAACAAACTCTTCCGCTGTATAATATTAGTATAGATGATATATAATATAGACTAGATGACGCGACGCCCGCAACTCCATTGCGTCAAAATTACTATATCTCGCGGGAACCGTACATTTTTCCGGCATAAAAACTATCCTATTTTCTTTGCCGGGACTCAAAGTGTCACCTGTGCCCGGACAGGGAGACAAAAGTTTCTCCATACCAAATTTCAGCAAAATCGGTTTAACGGTTTGGACGTGAAGAGGTATAAACAGACAGACAGACACACTTTCGCATTTATAATATTAAGTATGGATAAATCCTTTTAATTTTGTAGTAAACAAACCGCGAGTTTTACTCTATCGAATTCCTGAGACTTGTCAAATATTGTCCATAACTAGGTCTACCGCACCAATTTGTTTCAACCATCATTTAAATAAAGTTTAATCCCGAGATTATCTAATCCTTCGAAAATTTAGTCTTTAAGCTCCTAAGACCTAGGTGTAAAGGTCAGACTGAGGCAATTCTAATTAAACACCTCAGGGCACAACCGATAAGTCTAGCTCTAAGGCTTGGTTCACACGGCACAATCCCGCACTTTTTTTTGCAGTATACGTCTTAACGAATAAATAGTGGCGCATACAATGTATATAGAACCATTCACACGTCGAATGTATGCAGTACATTCGACGTGTGAATGGTTCTACATATCATATCAACATATCGTTTACCAACAAATCCACTACAAGCCATCGCCAAACAAATACAAAACAGGACAATGCCGTGTGAACCTGGCCTAAGTCCTATCTAGGATTTTATTGCATTAAGTCTAGGAAGAAAACTTCGTTTACCTAACATTAGAGATCAAAGACATTAGACACTTTTATAGTTTCGGAGTAGAACGCAATTAAACGTACAAAGTTGATCGCAAGTTTGTTTACACGAGTTAGAATGTTGCCAAACCCGAATTATTGAGAGGAAACATTGTAAGAACGTCACAGAAAATATAAGTGGAATGTTATAGGTATATTCCTTTTTCAGATTTTTTGGGTATAAACACGGCTATAAGATATTAAGCAACTTACAATATTTTTTTAATGCAATAGCTTTTATAGGTTAAAAAAAACTATAAGAAAGGTGTGACGCTGAGGCATTTTGTAAGATTATGTTATTCAAAATCTAGGATTAGTTTTTTTTTTTGTAATCGAGGACTAATACTAAACTAATATACTAAAGTTTACTCTTTGGAAAGTTTAGAATTTTAAAAGTGAATTGATGAACCATCTAATTGCCTAAACGAAACTAACGAAGGAAGCACACGTAGAGTGGATGTAATTCATTTGAACTCTGTTAACACGATGGACCGCCTAGCTCACCGGTACCCACGCGATAATTCCGATTCTAGGTTACAGTCCAATTAACGAACGGAGGCGACTGAGTCACTCGTTAGCGCCCGCCCCGCGCGCACTCGCACCACACCACACCGACTGATCACAGGCCACCGCCGTCACTACTTATAAAGCACGCGGGGTTGCGCGCGCACACGCCATAAACTCGAGCGCTACCCATAAACTATTCTCATTAGCGAAAGGGCGCGGTTGTGTATATACCTTTATTGGAGGTACGCCCCTCGTTTGGATCATGTGTTTATTTTACTTTAAGGTCGTTCCTTGTCTTTATCGACGTTGCGGGGTGGTGCGAGCGATAGCGCCTCGCGATTATGGGATGATGGCGCCCCACCCCGATCGAATGCCAAAGAAAATAGGTTGGATTTGTTTATGGCGAGGTGCGGTCGGGCGCGGCTGGACGCTCAGATTTATCAAGAAATGTAGGGTTAAATCAGTCCCCTCGGATCTAAATGCTCTATATGATAGTGGGAGTCGTAACTTTTTGGTAGATTGAGCAAATTGAGCACGGTTTTATGGTGGTGACGGGGCCGCGGCGACTTTCGTGTGGTTTGTTGTTAGACTTTATGGGCCCTGGGGTCGCACTTTTTTTATGTGTAGGAAGATGACTGTCATCAAAATGCAGATTGCCCAATTTATTTTTCTATTTGTTTTCCTCCGCCAGCAGTGAGGCCACACCTTTGCCAAACCCTGTGCAGTACCTATAGGAATATTGATACAAAAACCTCTGTAAGAATACATACCTGTACGAATGAAGAGACCAATTAGAATACCTTTGGCTTTGATCAGCTGACACATTAATGTAATAGAAGAAGGCGAGAGCCAAGAGGCCAATATTTCAATGAAGATTTTTCGCATTCGTTAGTAGATACTTGCTTTAGTTCGCCTACTTGTTAGATGGCTTGTTAGAACATATTACACTTGAGGTCGATAAAGAATTTTAAAATGTCTACAAGCTTTCTTGTAAAAAACCTGTAGAAAACTCTTTTGCATTTTCCCATTTAAGACCAAAAAAAACCTAGAGATACTGTTTTAAGTAAAATCTAGGTATTGTTCGATGAAGCTTTATTATCATGTGCTCTAACTGTAACGTATAGTATTTTAAACTGTTCTTTTGATCTGTAAGTTATCTAATTGTATTTCCTCAATTATTTCGAATTATTTAAAACTTCATCCTCGTCATCGTGACTTATACATTTTTGATTCTGTCATGATGATGATGAGTAACGCCCAAAAAAAACCTTTGTCAAAAAAGTGTTCTGCCACTTTAGGAGGCAATGCCCTGTCGTAGCCCTTAGTGGAACGAAGTTACGAAATCACTTTAACAGATTTAAGGGTCGATTTTCACGCTTCCCGACTCCCGATGTCTCAGAATTTTGAGTAATGCCACAATACAAACAGTATTCAACTCCGTTGCGCCAAAATTCGTTTATCGCGCGGGAACCGTACATTTTCTGGGATAAAAAGTATCCTATGTACCCAGCAAAATCAGTTCAGCGGTTTGGGCGTAAAGAGGTGACAGACAGACAGACACACTTTTGCATTTATATTATTAGTATGGATTAGCATGGATAGTATGGATTAGCTAGATCTAATGAGGCCCACAAATATACTGATATTAACCGCTGCCTGACTGAAGACTGTCCATCCACCAAGTACCAGTGCCGTTTGGATGCTACACAATTTATAAATTAACACATTAGGAAGTGACTAAAACTCAATGATATGAATATTTTGCTACCTCATGCATGAGGTAACAAAATATTGCAGTATCACGTCGCCCGTGCGTAAAACTTGTCTCTACTGCACATATATTTTATACTGTGCGTCTACTCACAGTATATAAATATGTGCAGTAAGGACAAAGTTAGAGCAGTACAGTTAAATCGCTCTACTGCACATATATATACTGTGCACTCTGAATCCCTTCTAATGATGTCGAAACTGACATAATATAATCACGGCCGACTGAATGTCCGCGACTTTGTGAGAAAAGAAAATTATGAAGATCCCTTCGTTTAGAACAACAGCTATAATAACATGAGAATTTATAAAGCAAGGAGCCATTCATTTTATCATATTTTGTACTAGATGATGCCCGCAACTCCGTTGCGCCAAAATTCGTTTATCGCGCGGGAACCGTACATTTTTTCGGGATAAAAAGTATCCTATGTCCTTTCCCAGGACTCGAAGTATATTCATACCAAATTTCAGCAAAATGGGTTCAGCGGTTTGGGCGTGAAGATGTAACAGACAGAAAGAGAGACATACGGACAGACAGACAGACACACTTTCACATTAATTATAACATTAGTATTGATTCTTTTACATTAGCAAAAGAAAGCCGAAGCTTAGCCATACACAGACAAAGTTGCAAAAGCAATGAACACAATTGCGAACAAATCGAATCCGACTAAATACTGGGATGAGTAGAATCAAGAATTGTTGGCCGAGCGCCAGCGGCCAGAACTCGTGTTATCAGATTATACGCAACTTAAAAAATATATATTTTTTTATATTTGGGAGTATTATACAGGGCGTAACAAAACTAAGTTATAATACTTTAGGGTGTGTACGTGTTTCTCGTAGAGAGTTCACTGTGAAAGTAGCAGCGCCGAAAGACCAATTTTTTTTTCACTTTTGTATGGGGAAACTCGTGACGCTGGGGCGCTTGCCCATACAAAAGTGAATAAAAAATTTGGTATTTCAGCGCTGCCACTTTCACAGTGAACTCTCTACAAGGAACACATACACACCCTAAAGTATTATCACTTAGTTTTGTTACACCCTGTATACGTATTATAATATTATTATGTTTCTCGCAACTTCTTTGCACAGAATGTCGTAAGCGCAAAATGTCATTATGACTTTTTCGGAGCTCAAAGCATCTTCATACTAATCGTAACTAAACAAAGATTAATCGTGCAGAACTAACAGACAGAAATACATGTGTGCATAATATTAGTAAGGAAGACTGAACAGAGTCGCCTCATGGAAAGCGAAAACTACCGGTAGTCAGAACGTTTAGCGAAATTGTCATTTTTCAACGAATTTCGAATCCCATACATCTATACATATTATAAAACAAAGTCGCTTTTTTCCCTCATGTCCCTTTGATCCCTTTAATCTTTAAAACTATGCAACGGATATTGATGCGGTTCTCTTTAATAGATAGTGATTCAAGAGGAAGATTTATAAGTATAATAACATTCATTAAATAGTGGAGAAATACTGTTATTGGTTTCTAATGACTGTGATGTCGTAAATAATTATATATTTTTCCGCTTACATTGCAAACGCAGGCTGAACCCTACGAGATTTATCAAAATAATGTACCATGTATTGTACACATTGAAAAGGTCTACAGAAAACTCCGCGATGGTATATGTAGATGTCTATCTCTTATGGATATCCCACAATAATATTTTTTTGTCATTTACTTTTTACGACAAATAATGGCTAATTTCGAAGCAATTTTAATAAATACAGCATTAATCCTTATCCAATTAAATACCTTAAATACATTGTTGATTTAATGTAGATCTATATGACCCTTTACAGCATATTATGATTTAAATGAATATTTTCGAAGATATTACAGATTTAAAAATTGCGGGACGTAGCTTTTGCGGCGGTACCGACTACCGAGTACCGACCAATGCGGGCCACGGGTAGTAATGAATATAAATCAAAACTACTGAATCGATTTTAATAATTTTTTCAGTAAGTGCCATAGGCTATATATTTTAATACCCGTGCGAAGCCGGGGCGGGTCGCTAGTTTCGTTATAAAACTTCGTCGTCGTCATTAGCGTTAGCAACTAACCTGGGGGTTTTTTAAGCCATAGAAAAGAAAATGTCGCAGCGCTGGTTCTTTCAGCACCATCGCGACTCGTGTTGCGTCTCAAGGAAAGCTGACCTTTATAAACATTAGATACCCACAAAACTGGCGAAGCTAAAACGCTACGCGACAAACATAGACCAATACGGATTTATTTGACGTCGGTTTTTTATGACGCCTGCCTACGTTTGTTTGCTGTACTCTTTAGATATTATATTGTACTGGAAAATCCTTTTTTAATTTCAAAGGTGGAAAATTACTTATATTGACCAGTTGCATCATCTCGTTTTTCAGTATTTCATCAGAATGTTAGAGTCAGTTACACCTAGACGCAGAGTGCAATGTGGTTCTTAATTTTTAAGGTTATTCAAACATTTTGCTATTTCATGCTAAGTATAGAGCCGAGCCAGTGCAGTACAGTTTGAAATTTGATTTATATTGCAATGAATGTATACTTACTTATCGGTTTTGATATAAAATATAGTATTATTATTTATATATATATATATATATATATTAGTACTAGCTTTTGTCCGCGGCTTCGCGCCGGCGACGCTTAGTGTACATTAATTGTGGGGTTTTTTTAGGGAAACTTTCGGAAGCTATTTCTCAACATTTTAGTACTGAGTGATTATAAAAGAAAAATATGTGTATTTTTATTTTTAACAAGGATCAATATATCGAAATTTGGCCGGAAGGTTTAATTGCACCCTGTATATATTATAATATTTAGAAGATATTATATATTCGCATAATGTGTAGCGCAAACAAGTAAAAGGGTTTCATTTCTCGGTCAGTTTTTCTTAATCCATTCAACACTGTATAAATAAAACTTTAACGTTAACAAAGAAATACAATTTCAAAGTAATCATGATAAAAATCACAAAATTAGTCCGACATAACGATACCTTTTATTATGAAAATCAACATTAATCCTAGGGTATTCCCTTTAACAATAATCATTATAATATAATGATGATGGTCACACATTAAAGATTTCCCTAAGGAAAAGTCATTTACATGTTTATATAGGAAAAACCCGATACATATAACATATTTTTCTTTATTTAGTAATGAAAAACGGGAAAATATTATTGATTTGTTTTGATTTAATGCGGTCTGACAATGTACTAAATTCGCCCACAAATTATTATGAGACTGTACTTTGTAAGAATACTTTTGCCTCATAAAAAAAAAACCGTAAATTATTATACCTACCCCTGAAGTCTTTCAGCCAAATTTGAGATTCATCTCTACGCACAATTCTTAGAAATATCGATCTAAAATATTTTATTGGCCTACCTATTATTATATACTATGTTAATCATTATATGTAATCCGAATTACTTGTACAACACGACTGATCAATATACATTCCTATCCACCTATAAATGTTTTATAATTCCTAATTAATTTTAACCAACTTCTAATAAACATCCTTCCAACCTTCACATTTGCTAATATTGTAAAAATTGTTTACAACGTAATATAAACAATCTTGTTTGCCTTAAAAAGTTAACGTATATGTTTCGACTTTCAATAGATCGATATACTATGTTGCATACTGAGGAAGACTGGTTTCTACATACTATATATTCCACACATGTCTAGGACGGAGGTCTTATGACTCAACTTATATCATCGAATATACAATTAACAATGTGTGTTACAAGTGACAAGTGAGAAGCGATAAGAATGATATGACACGACCTACAAACCTTTATGTTGGATGTATTACTGTAATAATATTCAGGAACAAGTAGGCTTTGTTGGCAAAGGTATGTGGCAAAGTGTGAAAATGGTGTGATATATTTTCTACTTTCATATTTTTCGGGTGAGAAAATACATTCACTTGATAAAGAATAAATTATAATTGATGATGTCGGAGAAATTGGTCCCCGAATGTCGATGCTACCAACCACAATTTCCTCGATAGTAGACTGCAAACCTTTTTTTGCAAAATTCGAATCTTGTTCTTCGTGACCAATCAGATGAGGGGTAACTGGCATCTGTAGAAGTATACGGTCGTTGTCTCATACCGCGATATTTGTGGCTGTGTCCTTAAATTCTCGTTCGCTAACAGCTTATGCCTCACACCGCACTCAATAGTTGGTTATCTTAATAGGTGTCGATTGTTTTATATCCCACCGGCACCGCACACGCCCGCATTCGACTCCCGGCTGGGAACAACTACCTCTTTGTTTATCATTTTATTGATTCCGATCATCATTGTGATCATCATCACTATCAATTGAAACAACAGCTTTTTAAGCAGAAATGTAGTTAATATATACCTATGCAATTACAGCAGCAGCCAGAAATGATGCAATTTCTGGCAATTTTGACATTTATTTTGGTGAATAATATGTCAATAATTTATTCTCTACAATATCGTAACCAAAATCACAGATTAGTACATGAACAGTCCATACAACAGATTCTACATAAAATTTCATAAGTCTGTAATGGGTACATCTCTACTATTTGATCAATAACTAAAAAATCTAGCGCTGGAACACGAAATAAGTCGTAAGTACTTATGGCTGGATTTATACATGGATCCGCCCGAACGCGCGCTTTGGCGGCTACACCGCGAGATGTCAAGCAAATATATGGAAATGACAGCTCGACCGCTCCGCTATTTACATAATTAATTATAATTGCTTGTGATCTTGCGGTGTAACGGGCAAATCGCGCGATCACGCCGCCGCATATAAATCCAGCCTAATATAATCTGTCAAAGTTATATTAAACTTGTAATAGTAAATGGGCAATTTAGAAGCGATTTAGAGTCAAGATGGCCGGCGTTCCCGAGAAACGAGATGATTAAATAAATGCAAACCGCGATGTCATCGGGACGATGATTGCCTCTTAATATCATCATTATAAAGGCCCCTCTCTACGTTGGCCATGATGGATAGCCACGATTGTGAAGCGGTTATTACCACAGAGAAATTCGAACATAGCCAGATAGCGAACCTAAGCTATTTGGTGGGGTTAAGTCAGTCAATGTTAGTCGCGTCATGTATTTGCTGGACTACGTACGTACGTAAGGTACCTTTACCTTTGTCTATGAATCAGTTTCTCTGAAAGTACAATACATATTTTATTGGATCATGGGAATAAACGTGTAGTCCTTTTACACATTCGTAATCGCGCATAACTACTTCACGAGCCAATGTAGAGAGATTAATTCATATTACTAAAGGGTGTGATCTACTGACAATATATTTTGCTATGCTACAATTGAAATAAAGAAATACATATTATGCATATTAATTTGGTTTATAACTTTTGTTTACATTTAGATAAATTAGAACAGATTATACTTTTTTATATTTAATTGGATAAAACATCCTGTATGTTTTATCCAAAATAATATATGATGGATACTGAGTGAATATAAGCGTGTGGTAAAAGTTTGTGGAAAGTTCTCTGGAACAAATGAAAAGCATCCATCACACATGCCCGGGACATTCCGCGTCAAACTTGCGATAGTTTCATTTCATAAGTCTTCTAAACTTTTATACACCTTTAATTTTACATGATGCAATTTTAATTTCATATTATACACTAGATAATGTACTTTTATTTTTAGGGGGCAAACGAGCAAACAGGTTACCTGATGGAAAGCAACTTCTGTTGCCCATGGACACTCACAACAACCTAAGAGTTGCAGGTGCATTGCCGGCCTTTAAATTATTATTAAATTAATATTGCGTCTTTTGCGTTAATTGAGCTGTAAATTAACAATATTTTGGGGATGAAAACTATGTTATAGTCCTTGGGCTCAAAGTATCCCCAATCTTAATTTCATCAGTGTCGGTTTAGCGATTGAACTCTGAAGAGGTAGCAGAAAGTGTGTTCATCTGTTTGACTGTTATTTCTTCGCACGTAAACTGCTAAATTGTTGTAAAATAATAAAGATGTAAAGGATACATTTTATTGCAAATAAATGTGCGGTTCCTACGCGATTAACGAATATTGCAACAAAATTGCGGGCAACATCCACTTTGTCATACTTTTTACAAAGTGTTTTGTATTTTATTAGTTTTTGGACAATAATCCGACAACGAAGTTAAGTTTGTTAGCGGATTTCGGCTCAGGCTTGTCCTCGCTCTATTTATCGATCGACAAGCTACTTACATAAGTACAAAATTTGGTGGAAAGTAGAACCAATATCTTGTGAACGTATCTAATATCCATACTAAATTTAGAGATGTTCCGATTATGACTTTATCATGGCTTTACCGACTAGTCGGCACATCTCTAATACTAATATTATAAATGCGAAAGTGTGTCCGTCTGTCTGTTACCTCTTCACGCTAAATTGGCTGAGCTTATTTAGATGAAACTTGGTATGCAGATACTTTGTCTCTTGGGAAAGGACAAAAGATAGTTTTTACCCCTGAAAAATGTACAGTTTCCACGGGATAAAGGAATTATGGCGGAGTAGAATTGGAGCGGAACGGAATTGCGGGCGTCATCACTCATCTCATATTAGTATAAGAAAAGGGGGGTGTATGGTATAAATAATGAGAAAAAGTCTAAATAATGAAGCGATACCTACCTCATACCAGTGAAACAACAGTAATGTCGAACTGTTAGCGAGAAATGATGTAATGTGCAGTTATTTCGGTCCCGCCGTATTAAAATCAATGTTTAAGTAGGCAGTTAAACTATTTGTATAGTGATGTACCAACTTAACGTTTACTTACGATGCTTAAAAATCATTTAAACTGATTTTGAAACGTAAACCAACCAAAAACAAAAAGGGTTGCGATACAAGTCGCACCAAGGCGATTATAATGATACCTTACAAACTTTATTCCGAAAAACCACTTACACCCGTATTCTTAGTTGTTTCCTCAAACCCGCTTTGACTCAATCTCAACGAAGGTGTCCTTAATGAATTCCTCAAATTTGGTATTCTTAAACGTAACTTCTACCTTAACGAATTGCTCCTTGAGTGAAGGTGAAGGTGGAGGTATGACGTCACAGAAATTATTTTTTTGGTGTCAACACCGACGGAAATCGACCACAATTTGACTGATTGTCTATGAACTCCTCGTTTAAAAAAAATATAATGTCAGAGGCATTGTCAAACGTCACATTGTTACGTATATTTTTTGTCATATCACAGGCCGCCATAATTAAAGAAGAAGAAGGAGTTTTGCGTTGTGTTTTTGTATTATTTTCCTAAAATTGTGTTATTTCGGTTTTTAATGTGTAATGTTGGTAGAATACCATTAAATATTCGATGTCGTGCACAAGTGTGGGCAAGTGATACAACTTCAAGAAACGTGCCATTTTGTGTTCCCTCCAAAACTCCATCGAAAGTTTTAGTAAAGGGGCCTACCACTTTACTAAAACGACTGACTTGACTCGTTGACTTTACTGACTACTTTTTTAGACTTTTACTAGACTATCGACTTGACGATAATCTGAAAAAACGACTTTAAATTTGTAAACTTTTCATGAAATATTTTTTCTTGCCATATTTTACTTGACACTGGCCATGGTAGCTTTCGAATGGTGAAAGAATTTTTAAAATCGGTCGAGTAGTTTTTGAGCCTATTCATTACAATTAAACAAACAAACAAACAAAGTTTACCTCTTTATAATATTAGTATAGAAGTATAGACAGAGACGGCATGACATTCTGAGAAAGACTTACTAATCAAAAAATTTTGATGCACACATCATATTATTATTATATATCATGAAATATCGATAAAAAACCAAAAATCAATTTTAGTTTTTTATCGATATTCCAGCTATAATATTTTCCCTTCCCTAGTTAGCCGCTTAACTATAAACAGAGGCGGAAGAGGTAGCGTTTGTACTTTGTGTAGAATTTGTAGCTGTTTCAAAGAAACTAATACTTCCCTACCTTCTTGGCTCTTTGACTATATTAGAATAGGAGCACTCTTAAAGGTTACTGATAAGTACGAATCATCCTTTTAGGTAACTTGAAAAAAATTTTAATTTCATTACTTAAAAAAGTCTATATCATTAGCTTAATAGCTAGCTGCTAATGCAAGCTGTTATCTTAAATATAATATTATCTTAAAATATATTGCATGCAGTATGCTACATTAAGTATATTATTATAACCGAATAAAATAAAAAATACAGCTCTAATCTCTTAAGCACAATAGCGCATAACAACGGGGCGTTTGAAATTTTATTTAGCTATAAAGCGGTTAAGCGTAAAAATGTTTTATCCCGAAGGGGTTGAAATTGCGATATTCCGAGAACGACGTGTGTATACTCGCTAATGGACCTAACCCTCACAACAAAGTAATGAAATTCAATTATGCAACTGAATTTTGTTAAAAAAAAACAAAACATTGGATGGACTCTCCATAAAAACTTTTTCCTCGAAAAACTTTTTGCTTTCCGTGTTCTATTTTAGTTGATCTTTGTTCATTTAAAGCTTCTAACTCATTTTCTATGATTAGCTCACCGACCTAAGCACTATTTTTGTTATGGTTAACACTTCCAAAATTAAAATTTTGTATGGTTTTAAGAACAAAGAGCAGTAAATCTGCGCCGAGACAGATTTGGTTCTAATTAAAACTCATTACATAGCCCAATATGGCGTCACAGACGAAATAAATTGGTGCGATAGACCCGCTCGAAACCGACCAAATTGTAAAACCAGGCGAGAAAATAACCGCACCGATATGGGACGTAACTCCTGAAGCATAGAGGTCACTTCGGCGCGCACCGCGCCCGCAATAGAAAAATAATGTAGGTGAGACGAAACGTATTGTGTTGGCCCAAAACCATGATGAGAGGAACATGAATTTTTATGTTCCGAGCGCTAGGAACTAGTTTTGCGTGGCACGATTTCCGGAGCCAAAAGAAATCCTTGTAACAGATGTAGAACACCATGGCGTCCAGCACGCGAGACCTCTCAGATTCTTTGTGCTTCTCGGAATCCGAGTATTTTATTCGAGCGGCGAGGGGATCGGCGGGTCACAGTATGCTGGATGCGTGTAATTTATTCTTTCTTTGTTTGAAAGAAGCAAGCCGAGGTTGACACTTTAAAATTTGGTTATTAGATTGTTTGAGCACGGCTATGAGTTATGGCCCATACCTCATTCTACTTATCACGAGCGCTCTATTCGAACTGAAATATGACTACGAGGCAAATTAATTTATAAAACAGGCCTTATATTGTACTTACATCATAATAAGGCTTTACGTTATTTGATTTATGACGATTGGAATAAAGAATAAGGATTCAAACGCCAGAGTAGGAGATTTTTTTCTTGAGCTTTATACACATTACACAGTGAGACTTGAGCCTTTTTTAGTGAAAACATAATTTTACTGAATAAAACCTTAATGTTAAATTCTTCTCTGCGTTACACTAGGAAAAAAGGAAATATGAAGAAAATGGGTCCTACATAAGTGCTACAATTAACATTTTATTTAGAGTGCAGCAAGGAACTACACTTCGCCACTGTTTTATGTTGTGTTATATGTTCCCAATTATTCAAAAACTTAAAACATAATATTATATGGCTGCTGTTTAGCATTGGTGTTCTATTCCACATAAAATCGGGTTTTGAGTTAATAATTCAGTTTTATTCTTTAGAACATAATGTTTACGACAGTGAAATCCATATTTTTGAAAACCCACTGTAGCATATTCTAGAGTACAAAAATGGTTAATGCTTATTCCTCTAAGTGAGGTTTTGTATATAGCATTTATGTACTATGTTTCTAAAAAGATTTGCGCTTAAACCGCTGAACCGATTTTGATAAAAATTTGTATGCAGATACTTTGAATCAATTTAAACGACATTAGATACTTTTTGTCCCGGAAAATGTACGGTTCCCGCGCAGACAACAAAAATGAATTTGGCTTATGATATCGATATTGTAAATCGGTAAATGTAGATATTACGTTAGGTTTTGGAGAAGGACATAGGATAATTTTTATCATGGGAAATGTTCGGTTTTCACGCAATAAACTTTATTAATTTGCGTTTAAGCTGCTGAACCGAATTTGAATAAATTTAGTTAATGTAGAAATAATTAGATTAGCACGTGCAGAGTTGGGCAAAAAGTAATTACTTAGTAATTTTAATCAGATTACAAATTAATCAGATTGATGAAGTAATTGTGCATCTGAAATTACCCGTAAGTTGATTAAAAATAATATTAAGTATAAAATGTATTCTAATTTTAGTTTGCAATAATTAGATTAATAATTTAATTAGACTAACGAGTATTTCAATCATTACCTATGTCCAATGTCCAATGCTGGTAATTATAATAAATAAAAAAACTCCCACACCGGTTTCGGAGGCGGTGGCCGGTTTTAATAAAACCAGGCCAGTTACGCAGGAGTAATTTTATAGTGCCCAAGTGTGCGCGCAATACACAAGAGCACTCTGGTTTTGAATGAAACCAGGCCAGTTAAGCAGGAGTATTTTATAGTGCTCAAGTGTGTGCGTAATACACAAGAGCACTCTGGGTTCAATGAAACCAGGCCAGTTATGCAGGAGTAATTTTATAGTGCCCTAGTGTGTGCGCGCAATACATAAGAGCACTCTGGTTTCAATGAAACCAGGCCAGTTAAGCAGGAGTAATCTTATAGTGCCCAAGTGTGTGCGCAATACACAAGAGCACTCTGATTTCAATGAAACCAGGCCAGTTACGCAGGAGTAATTTTATAGTGCCCAAGTGTGTGCGCAATACACAAGAGCACTCTGGTTTCAATAAAAACAGGCCAGTTAAGTAGGAGTAATTTTATAGTGCCCAAATGTGTGCGCAATACATAAGAGCACTCTGCGGGAAGGGAAGAAGAAGCGGGAACTCACTCTCCATTCCCGAGACATAACGTATCTGCATACCAAATTTATTATCATCAAAATCCATGTAGCGGTATAAGCAGAAATAATTTTATTTAACGCCTGGGAACGCCTTTTCCGAGATAAAAAGGTTCTTATGGCCTTTTCCGGGACTCAAAGTATCTCCATACCAACACTCATCAAAATCTGTTCAGCGGTTTAGGCGCAAAATAGGAAATTTTATAACGCGGTAACCGTACATTTTTCAAGACAATAATTATCTTATGTCCTTTCACGAGAGTCAAAGTATGTGCACACCAATTTTCATCAACATCGGTTCAGTGGTTTAGGCGCAAATCATTTTTGTTTATCATACGGGTACCGTACCTTTTTCCCGGATGTAAAGTATCTTATGTCCTTTCCCGAGACATAACGTATCTGCATACCAAATATCATCGAAATCCATGTAGCGTTATAAGCAAAAATATGTTTTATTGAATGCCTGGGAACCGTACATTTTTTCGGAATAAAAAGGATCCTATGTCCTTTTCCGGGACTCAAAATATCTCCATACCGAATTTCAGAAAAATCGGTTCAGCGGTGTGGGCGTAACGAGGTAATTTTATAACATTTTGTTAAAATAAGCACTTAAATTTGTATTGAAAGAACAAATCACAATTTTGCATTAAAGTGTTAAATCACATAGGACATAAATCCTAATTGTAATAAGTCCTATAGCAATTTAGCATTAACCATTTTTATACGCTTTCTCTTAAAACTGAACGTAAAATTAAAATGCTTTTTCATAATCATAATCTACGCATTTCAACAAAAGAAATGATACCGCACAATAACATTTTTTTGCTTAAAATAAGCAGAAAATAAAGATTATTCCAAAAAAACTTAAAACGCCGATTACTCAAAACTAGTCCGATGTGGGACAGTACAACAATGCTTAACAGCATCCAATTTATTATAATGTCTACTTTCTTCGATTTATAGATTCAATAAACTCCACTTATCTGTGGATTTGATACTGACGATTGATTGATATTAGCTATATTAGACAATAAAAACTGGGTCCGATAAAAGTGTATTTCGTATGTTTCTCGAGGTATACAAACTCTAAAACTGATTCAAGGATCCAAAACTGATTCCGAATCTTATCGACAAGTCAGGGTTCTACTTTTAATACAATAATTTATGTCACAAATTACGGCATAATAATGCAAAATTAAGAAACAACGATTATTATTATTATTATTGACGAAAGTCACACATAATACTCGCGATGATTAGGTTGTGTCAACTATTTTACCATCTACATTAATTATATTTTCTGATACATGCTAGATGACGCCCGCAAAACAAAACCCGTTGCTCCAAAATTCGTTTGTCACCCAAGGAACCGTATATTTTTCCGCGATAAAAAGTATACTATGTAAAGGGCTCAAACTATTTCTACACCAAAATTTAGCAAAATCGGTTTAGCGGTTAACACGGTGAACGTGAAGAGGTAACAAACAGACAGACAAACATTCTTTCGTATTTATAATATTAGTATGGATATTGTAACATTATATTCTGTGAACAAATAATTTGTATTTAAAAACCAGCCAAGTGCGTGTCGGGCCACGCGCAATATAGGGTTCCGTAGTGCCGCTAATTTCTAATTGGTCAATGAATGTACATTTATAACGTGTTTTACACTACTAACAACATCATCTCAGTTACTTTCAAAGGAATTTGAACGAAAAGTTCCTTTATACTTCACCGAATACATTTTTTTAAGATGATTGACTATTACTCAATAATTTATAAAGTCTTCTTAGCCGTGATAGTTTTTCTTTTAAATTCAGCATATTTCCTACTCTCGTGAATTTTTTCACATTTTCAGAAGCAACCGTTTAGCAGCTGGTAGAAGGGGGGGGACGATTTTTTCCACTTTAAAATTTCATATTTCACAAATGGATCCCTTAATCGGAAAATGATCTATGAATACTCGTAATATTTTTAAAAAACCTATCCAACGATACCCCACACGGTGGGGTGGGCGCGAAAAAAAATCATCCCCGCTTAATGTGTAGAGATAGGTTAGAGGTACCATAAAAAAAAAAAAAATACGAAATTATATACCATTTTGTCGGCACTATTAATATGTGCATTCATGTCGAATTACAGCTTTGTAGGTACTATGGTCTCTGAGCAAAACCGCGGACAGACAGACGGACAGACAGACGGACAGACAGACGGACAAACAGACAGACAGACGGACGGACAGATCGAAACTATAAGGGTTCCTTGTTGACTACGGAACCCTAAAAAACTTGTCTAAAATATGAAAAGCAAAGGAATGAAATTAATTAACTTATACAATATAATTAGTTTTCGAATACATAGTATAATATATAGTATTACGCGATCCCACGTTCCGTTTTTCTATACTAACCCCGATGTGTCACGTATCAATAAAATATTACTTCATTCATTCACTCCTTTTTCCTTTAATGAGCCTTATTTCCTAAGCAATAACGCATAAAATGCATTACACTATTAACTATATGAATGAATACAAAAATAGAGCAATAAAATAAAGCGGTAGACGGTTGTTCCCTGAACATAAAGCCTTTATCGATAGAGAAAAAATCTGGCCAAACGCGAGTCAATCGCGCAAAGGGTTCCGTATAATTTAATATCTATATGAAACAGAATTAGTATTTAAATCGCACAAAATATTTCGAGTTACGACTTACGACGATATAACAGTCAAGTTTTTTCAAAATTAAGTTAATACTTAAATATTTATTTTATTATAAGATTTACTTGACGAACGTTCCTGTGCCTTAACTATAAATAAAACTGCTAAATGATAATGATAAAAATAAGTATGATAATAGTAATTACTGACTGAAAAACAGACATACAAAAACATTTTTAACAGTACTTTCAACGACGATAAGTAAAAAACTTCCTAATGTAAAATTGCAGAAAAGCACCTGAATTTGATTCATAATATACCTACACCTCAATTCATAAGAGTTTGATTAGTGGTAACAGAAGAAAATAGTAATTATCATCAGAAAGGTTATCCCCTTTCTTAACCGGCTTCCAAAAAAGAAAGAGGTTGTATGTTTGTCATAGATATTTAATAACATTTTTTTATCCCACGGAACCCCAAAAAGAACACGTGCGGACGTCCCAGTTGCGTTCGGATATAAATGCAAATCCCTTTGTTGTCTGTTGCGCCGTGTAACGGGACTCGTGTTGTTGCCAGCCTCAAAATAGGCTTTGTACGTCACTACCAGTGTTGCCAGCACAGCCTGTTTGTTACTGAAAACTTTTTAAAATGCACAATGGCCTATATTTTGTGGAATCATGATCAGTTTCCGACATTCCCAATGAGGTTATTTGGCTCTATATTTTTGTGGATGATAACATTGCTTGTTGAATATATTACTAAACATTCAAGAAAACTTCGGAACCTTTACCACAGGAAAAATTGAACCTTTATCTATTTGACTTTAGGTTTATAGAACAGGGTCCTTACTCCTTAACCAAAATAATTTTGTTTATTTTACCGTCAAGATTTCAGATCAAAAATGCATAATATTATGCTTCTTTATTTACAGGTAAGTCGACTTTGCATCTACTGCATCGAAATTCATGCCGTATAGAATATTGAATTTCATTCATTAAGGTGCGTACTACATACATTATACCTACGTATCAGACATCCGTCATTTTTAACCGACTTCTACTTGTGCCGAACAAGGTGTGGTATTTTTTTTTTTGGTACACAACGACTTGTGATTTTATTTTTTCTTAGTAAATAACTACGAATAATAAAAACTAAGGAAACGTAACTCCCATACTATTACCGTTTTAAATTTGGTTCCTTTCGAACTGTCATGTAACGTCAGCCTAGTACCGCTGAAGGCCACCTAAATATTGCAAATGTATTGAAAATGTGAACATTGTAGAACATGTTTTTTGACGGAGTTACTTTTCCTTAGTTTTTATTATTCGTAGGTAAATTAGAACAAACGTGTGAATCGAACATATGAGAAGTACATATAAATAATAATCGGCCAAGTGCGAGTCGGACTCGCGCACGAAGGGTTCCGTTATCCGTATCGTTATAGAGCAAAAATAGGCCAAAAATTGTGTTTTTTGTATGGGAGCCCCCCTTAATTTTTTATTTTATTTTAATATTATTATTAATTATTAAAGCACACATATAATTAAGGCATTTGTGAAAATTTCAAGTGCTTACCTTTTGCCATTATTGATATCGAGCAAAAAAAGCCAAAAAATCACGTTCATAGTATGGGAATAAATATCAATTTTATTATGATTTTATTTTGTTTTTAGTAAGTACTAAACGTTCCGCGCGGCTTCGCCCGCGTAAATTAGATATTTCACAGACAAATCAGTCTACAAAAAATAGCCTATGATCCTTCACGTGGTCTACTTTTTATCTGACCCAAATAACAGAAAAATTGCTCTAGTAGTTCGTGAGATAAGCCCTTGAAAATAATTTCCCCCGTTTTTTCCACATTTTCTTCTATTTCTTCGCTCCTATTATTCTTAGCGTGTTAAAATATAGCCTATAGCCTTCCTCGATAAATGGACTATCTAACACTGAAAGAATTTTTCAAATCGGACGATTAGTTCCTGAGATTAGCGCGTTCAAACAAACAAACAAACAAACTAACAAACTCTTCCGCTTTTTTAATATTAGTATAGATTTGTTGTTATAGCGGCAACAGATATATACAGTTTGTGAAATTTTCAAAAGTCTAGCTATAACGGTTCTTGAGATACAGCCTGAAGACATACAGACAGACAGACAGACAGACAGACAGACAGACGGACAGACAACGAAGAGTAATAGGGTCCTGTTTTTACCCATCTAACGACACCTTATAGCTAAAATCCATCAAGCCTTTCAGACTGCAGAGCGTACTAAACAATTAAACATACATACTCTCGAAAAACATAACCCCCCTTATGGCGTAGGAGGGTTAAAAGTTCCTTCTTCCAACAGTATTCCACGAATTTCCAACCTATCAAAAACTATGTTTGTCTATGATAACAAAGTCGTGACGTTCTGAATTCTTGAGTTAAAACCAGGATTAACTAATTTATGGGCTCAAAGAGTGAGGCGATAACGGGGAGATAAGGAAGAATTTCATTAACCTGTTTTAAATACCACTACACAGGGTTTACGCCTCCGTAAATTCACCCTGAAGAAAATTAGAGGCTTTCTTGTAGAGTTAGATAATTTTTATGTACTGTAATATTAAGGGTACGATTGCATTTTTATTGTGTCATCATAATAGTCAAAGTTAATTTTATTATTTTGCTCAAATATCGCGTATTCTTCTGTCTAAACTTCTTTATATTATAAGCATTAGATTTGGTTAACAGCATACAGACGTCAGTTAGAGTAGTATATAGTTACGGGTCGAAAAGATGACCACTGACTGGCAAAGCAGAGTTTAGTAATATTTATTTTAAACTCCATAAATTTCCGTTAACTTTTCGTTAAAAATATAAAGCTTAGGATTAAACTAACCGAAGTCAAATATTAAACCAAAAATCGCTTCGGAAATATACTCGGGATTCAAGAAATAACTTTAAAACTGGGGTGAAAATCTTTGCTGGGAAATGTTTCGACATTTTTGTGACTGCGGAATATTTAGAGCTTATGCTAAAATGCATGCCAAGATTCAGTAATAGCTATGCCAGGTATCGCGGTTTATTTTGCACTGGGAAAATTTTACATGCAGCCTACTGGGAAAGGAAGAAAAGTTTTGTAGAGTTGAATAGAACATTGACTAAATGAAAAGGTTTGAATTTCTGTTTCGTCTTTACGCTTCTCCGATGATTTTGAATTTTGATACGTCCATATTTAAACCCCGTAAGAAAAATTAACATTTAAACATACTTTTTAACCAAAAAATACAGATAAATAATTTATTTTAATTTATTTTATTTAATAAATAATTTAATAATTTCTTTAATTTTTAATTTTTATTTATTTAATTTTTGACCTTATCTTTAGTTCGATTGTCAAGATTTTGAAAATTTTGTACTTCAAGATTGTAAATATGCTAAGTGTAAACTTACCATAATTTCCATAAAATAAATGCCATAAATAATGATTCTTCTTAATCTGCAACAAAACACAATAAAATTAGCTCGACAATAATATTAAATAAAATAAGCTAGACATCGTTATTACAGTAATGTTTAAACAATATTCGTTCAATTAAATTGAGTATATAAATAAACAAAGGTTTTTACTTCAGTTGTGTCCGAATTAGAAAGGATTTCAATGGCCAAAGTATGTGAATCAGCTGTCTCAAAGTAATACTTTTTTATGACAATCAATTGCTTTAGATTAGACCAAGCAGCAAAAAAAAAGCCTAGTAGAGAAATACAATACAAAAATTTGTTACTTTTAACCATACTCTAGTCTCTAATACTTACACCTTTTTGTGTAGTTAACAATAATTTAACAATCTTTTTCTGCTTCTTTTATTATGATCTCCTCAGCTAGTTGCCAAATGTCAATATCAGAGACCAGAATGAGTTAACAATCATAATTAATATAATTTAAAAGTAAATATCATTATTCATTACTTAAAGAACTGAATTTTCATGAACGTTACCAACTGGTACTCTACTGTTAATTACTTTAATTCATTGTGAAAAGTGCTCTAGTGACTAATGCGTTGCATAACATACAGTCATAATTGCTCAGTTTAACGAAAATGGTCCTTATGTGAGTCCCAATAGAGTGCAAATTGCACGAGCACGTGAGCGTTATTCATAGTTGATTTATGTATGCTAATCATGGCCGGCAAGGACATTCAAGTTTTTACTAATATATCACAATTACATACTTTTTACTGTACTTTTTAAGAAGATCTAAGTGGCTATTTATTTACTAGACGACGCCCGCAATAGAGTTGCGCCAAAATTCGTTTATCGCGCGGGAACCGTACTTTTTTCCGGAATAAAAAGTATCTTATGTCCTTTCCCGGGAGTCAAATTATCTCCATACTAAGCTGCCAAGTATGAAGTACCTGATACCGTGTAGCAGTGGGGAAGGCTAGTTCTAGCCTGTAAATAGGGATATGGTTGACGATCAAAATGTAAGCCTTTATAATATGTGTCCGCACTCCGCGCGGACGAGCGGTTTGGCCGCTACAACGCGACATCAATAGCGGTGCGGTCGCGCTGTCGTTTAGATACGATTATTGCTTGTGATCTCGCCGTAGCCGCCAAACCGCGCGTTAAGGCGATATATCGAAAACAAATTATACCGCAAGGGCAATTTTATACTTAATTTGTATGACTATAAATTCGTGAATACGCTGCGGCTAGAAGCTATCGGCTCGCTCGGAAAACATGCGACAAAACGTAATTTTAATAATTTAAAAAATAACTAGGAGCATTTAAGCAAAATGCTTCTATTCGATTTTGAGTTGCAAAGGTGTCTATTAATTATACTAATTTCCTACAATACATCTATTTTCCTACAAAATAATCTTCAAATTTCGTATTTTTAAGAGGTAATTTCGAAAATTAAATGTATCGAGGCAAAATACATTAATCGTGTTTCTAGTTCTTCTCAAACCTATATAAGGCTATGAAGATATGTATATCTCATTACCATATTTGTAACATTTCTGAGGGTCCTATAGTATTACGTCAAAAAAGACAGTTTTTTTCAATATAGCGCCTCAATCAGGCGGACACAATACATAAATGGAGCACCACAGCTACGTACTACATAGTGACCCTGAAGATATTATACTTTAAAAATCCACATAAGGAAGGTATTGTGTTCAAGTGTTGAATATTATATGGAATACAAATCGAACTTGTCAAGGCGACGTAAATAACTAATGACAGTAGCCTATATTCGATTTTAGCTCTACCTAGTGCTCTACTTAGTAGAATTATATTGGAATGAGGAATATAGTTGAGTTATATTGGAATAGGGTATATTAAGTTGGAGCAGAGCGTGCTACTAGAACATACAGTAAATAATCCAACATGCTGCACCCCCCCTCCCCCTAAGAAGATAAAATAAACGTCAACTTTCCTGGCAAGTGGCAATTAAAAACGTGTAATACCTACTCTGCGCAAAACGATGTGTTAGAAACAAATTAATAATATAAGTCAATTTTCATGATTTTTTGTTTCAATATACCAGACCGACCATCTTCTCGAAACAGGTATGCTGCCCCCCCCTAGCTTAAATCCTGGGTACGCCCATGGATATGATACTGCAATGTTTTCACGCT
This sequence comes from Cyaniris semiargus, assembly GCA_905187585.1. NCBI lineage: Eukaryota > Metazoa > Arthropoda > Insecta > Lepidoptera > Lycaenidae > Cyaniris > Cyaniris semiargus. Next base: position 7,832,475 of record LR994567.1, read on the forward strand.
AGCCGGCAGCACCAGCATAGACAGTAAACAAAAAGTTTTGTTCGACGTTTGGCATCATTTCTGTCAATATTCTGATATGACATGTGCAACATGTCGAATTTTGGATTGTTTATTGTATGTGCTAGTAGCGCCCTCTACTCCGACCTTTGCGTAACATTTCCTATTCGTTAACGATTTCTGAAATGTCATGTCAATTTTGACATTTGCACAGACGAGTCACTGCGAGCTTAGCTCTACATCATTAATGAACGTAAAGTGGCTACACCCGGTGGAAGTGAACAGCTGTTGAGGTCGTGCCTCTCGCTCGCACATCCGTCCCTCTCGCTCGCACATCCGTACCTCTCGCTCCAATTACACTAAAAGGGAACACTGGGTTAAATTAATGCTCGTCACGTGATTCACATAGGACATTTAGAACAGTTTACGTCAGTGGGCAGGAATGGTTAGTACGTATTCGTAATGTCATTGGGATATCAGCTGTCATAAGCAACAAAAGATGGCGATTGGGATATCTATGGTGTAAGCATGCCCTTATGACTTACTTACACTGACCTCCATTATACAAGTACGCTGGACTAATGATACCCATTGAAATGACAGCTATTTTTTGTGCCTATTTGAAGCGGAATCAGCTCCACCAATGTGAGTGATAGGAACTAAATTTGACGTAAAAACACAGAATACAAATTACTCACGGACGTAAAAATGACGTTTGAAAGTCGCCATATTGGCGCTGATAGCAGTAGTGGGAGTATTTGGAACTAATACTAGTGATGACAACCAATAACGATTAAGCGGCCATTTGCAAGTTACGTCAAATTTACTTCTCTTCCCTCTCACTGGGGGCGCTGATTCCGCTTCAAATAGGCACAAAAAAAAGTGGGTATCATAGGTCCAGCGTACTTGTATAATGGAGGTCAGTGCTTACTTATAATAATATAACAAAAACATAAGTAAGTATGTATAATATCTATATTCTGTCTACCCACCTGTGTGTCTTTTAACTTTTCACGCCTAAACCAACGGCCTAAACTACAAAACTTAATTTGATGAAATTCAGTATGCCGATACATTGAGTATCGGATAAGGACATAGAAAAGATTTTTTTCCGGAAAAATGTTGGGTCCCCGCACTAAAAAAGAATATCTACGCAACAAAGTTTCGAGCAATAGTCCAAATAGCGAATTAAAAGCACAAAACTTCACATAATAAAAATATTATGCTAGTATAAAATTATGTGCTTCGCTATTTTGTTTTTTGTATAGTTTTCACATAAAACACATAACAGTACCTACCGCTATACCGTTATATGTTAGTATTATCTCATTGTGTGCTGTTGTTATCTGTTATCACTATCTGATACCTTATCTAGTGGAATTGAAATTTTTACATAGCCTGGACTATCAGGCTGTTTTACCGCAAGCCTTAATTATAACCTACACCGATTTTAGTAAAAACTTTTTCATTTAAAAAATCAGAGCTTTACAGATATTTTTATAGTGCTTAAGAGTGTGCGCAATATACGAATTCTCGTAACCCAGTGGGGTGAATTTACCAATACGACAGGCAAGAGATCAGGCGCTGTTACATGCATGTCCATCCGTGATCTGACACATCACTTTTCTGATTTAGCCCGGCCGCACATTGTCCGAAATTTCTGACGTCGATCGGTAGCAGTTCAAATGTTTCTGATCAGAAAATCGGATCGCGCTCTCTCTTACATTTTGTACTGAGCCGAGTGAGCTCGAACTCGCCGGAAGGAAATTTCGGATAGTGTGCGGAGTGGCGGTCCGGCGGACGTTCAAATGTTTCTACTTTCTGATCAGAAATTCTGACAATATGCGGCCGGGCTTACATCGTCATAGAAACCATTGCCGAGGTACTATCAGAGAAGTTGATTCATAGGCAGATGGCAGACCTATGTAGTATGGTCGAGTTATGTCAAACACAGCTGACAGATATCGACTTACATTGAATTGACATAATCTGACCAAATGACATATTATGTCCATCAACTGCCTATAGTGGACCCCTTGACGATCAATTTTATTGTGCAATATCATTGAACAATATTATTGAACAATTTATTTGACAATAAGATTGAAAGGCGTGCGCGTTCAATATTAACCCTAGACGGTCAATAATATTGCACAATACGTGATAATATCTATATACATATAATAAAATCGTAGAGGTAAAATTTTTGTACAATTGAAAATAAACTTGAAAAAACGAGTCATAGGCATGTAAGAAGTATGTCATCTTACCTGTTTTTGGATTTTTTGTTTCTCTGTCTGCTTGTCTGTTTGTACAGGCTAATCTCTGAATCCGCTGGACCGATTTCAATGAAATTTGGCATGGTGATACCTTACATCCCCCGTCAACATCTTAGATACTTTTTTCCAACCGACTTCCAAAAAAAGAGGAGTTAATGTTTACTTTGCTGTTTGTGGTCCGATTGTCAAAAATTTTTTTTCGTTGTATAGATTGTAAACCCGAATTTTTAAACCATTTTTACAAAAACGGTGACTTGATAAATAATGATTCTCTCGGGATCCTCGAGGTATCGACGGAACTCCTTCACAACAAAAAACATTACAGTAATTTTCACTTTTTTTAAGTAAAATTAACATAATAGGCTACCAAAAACTAAGATTTTCACCAAGGCATATCCAGACTCCAGAGTATAGGGCTTTGGAAGGTTCCGTTGCTGAACGGAACTCCTGACTCCTTATGTAAGCTTTATGTTTAGTTTATATAATAATTTACGTTAAAACTTATTTATATATTTAATTATCTCGGTATCAATACATATTTCGTTATTAGAAAATATAAAATGTAATGGTAAATGTTTCGATTTCCGGGAGATTGATTCTAGTGATACAATTGTATAGAATACATCCGGTCGGGGAAAAAGAAGGCAGATGCCGTTGACGTACTGAAAAGACGGCAGGCTAAAATCAATCTTCAAGAAACACAAAAGTCTTAAATGCATGATTATGAAATATTAACAGCGTTTTGTACGTAATATAAAATAATAAAGAGTTTGAAACTGCATAAGTATTGAATTCATTGATTATTAACCCCCGAAAAAAAGAGGAGTGTTCTGTTTGTCTGTGGCATCGTAGCATCCAAACGGGTGGACCGATTTTAATCCAGTTTTTTTTTGTTTGAAAGCTGACATGACCGAGAGTGTTCTTAGCTATAGTTCATCATTATCAGCCTGCTCAGTGCTGGAAAATCGCGGTTCATCTGGTTCGTGCAGGGCCGATTAGCAACTTGCAGTCGTTTGGTGGGCTTTATATTTTGCATTCTAGTTCGTGATATTTGTGAATATATACACAATACACATTAATGGAAAGTTTGCCTGGTGCTGCAGCATCACCTGGTAATCAATAGGATATCCAACTCCTCACCAACTTAGAGCAATGGTTTCGTGTTTGTGCTCATTTTAGTTGCGACAACTTTTTTTTTAAATCGGGCTTTGGCCCACCACACAATTCCCACCACTGTATCTCCTAATTGCGACAACTAGTAAGTCGTAGATAAACAGTAAATTTTAGCATGCTGCTGCTGCAGCATCACCTGGATTCTATAGGAGCCGAGCTCCATATGAACCCAAAGTGGAGGTTTCATGTTTGGACTCATATTGACGGCCTCATCCAAGAGGACATTCATAGATGGTATTCATTGCGATAATATCATCTCTATAACGCCAAATCTAGTGTCTAAGGGCCAACCCACACGTACCACAACCACACCACAACCACAACCACACCACAACCACAACCACACCACACCACGTGGTCGGACGTATATTTCGTATTGTAAATGAACTGGACTGTTCACACGTACCACATTTTGCAGTCGTTGTCGACCGCGTGTGTGATACCGACCACATCGCAACCACAAGCGAACTAGTGGCCGACTACATCGCAACCACAACGTTGCGTCGATGCGCACACCGCCCGCGCTCCGTTTCATTGACTTTCGTACGCAACCACGTCGAAATTTTGTCGGTACTACAACGCAACTACAAAAAGTTGCAGCGACACCATTCACACGTAACCACTGCTTGACGGCATTTTGTCGTTGCAACGTGGTGTGGTTGTGGTACGTGTGGGTTGGCCCTTATACCGAAATTTTTAGTCCCACATATACATAATCGTTTATATGACATTTTAAACATGAAGTAACAGTCTGCCTACAATTTAGGCTGCAACTGGCAATTGCCAAAATCCAAGCCCACGTTTTCCTGTTTACCTACGCGAGTTGCTAAATTGCTACATTGTCATATTGCCATAATGCCATAAGAATACTCAAGTATGATGACTTCTTGACCGTCACATTTTCTTTTAATTGGTACTTGAGTTTTACTCAACCATTATTAAAAGGTTTTTAAAGATTTTTCATTCCATATCCCTATAATATTACTAGCTAAAAACCGAGCTTTGTGAGGGCTCGCGTCGTTTTTCTGCGTGGTAATCTTTAAGGCATTTTTTTTTTATATTTTGATAGTTACCAAACTTTGAGGGCCTAGACAAGTGGCATGCGATTATTGTAAATGCCAACAAAATGTATGGGATTTGACATTAGTATTCGCTAGCGAAGCGATGACTTATGTCAAATCGTACACATTTTGTTGGCGTTTACGATAATCGCTTGCCACTTGCCTAGTAGGGCTAGACTGACTGATGATATCTACATATAAACAAAAATTACTATGTTAAAGCACAAATCAATAGGCGTGATAGTTTTTCCGTAAAGTGTACCACAAAAGTGCTCATTGATAAGCCTAGCAGTCACTGATAAGTCGAGTACATACTCGGATTTACACATGTAAATCCTTCAAGTGATATTTAGACATATTTAAAAAATATAAAACCGACCGGAACTTGTAGTTCCGGAGATATGCGAACACAAACATAAAAATATACATACATACTTTTGAATTTTGGCACATTTGTTTAGACTTTCATATAGATTATAGACTAACATAATTATACAAAACCGGCCAAGTGCTTGTCATGCCACGCGCATTATAGGGTTCCGTGGTAGATACCGCTAGTTTCTGATATTTTTTGTATGGTCAATGAATGCACATTTATAACGTGTTTTACAATTTACACTACTAAATAAAAATAAATAAAAATTGTTTTATTTCTGAATAGATTAAAAAAAAAAACTACTAACATCATCTCAGTTACGTTCAAAGGATTTTGAACGAAAAGTTCCTTTGTACTTCTACGAATACATTTTTTTTAGTTGATCGACTATTACGCAATAACTTATGAAATGGTCTTCTTAGCCGTGATAGTTTTCCTTTTAAATTCAGCATATTTCCTACTCACCGTTTAGCTAGTAGAAGGGGGGGGGGGACACTGGACTCTAACGATTTTTTCCACTTTAAAACTTCATATTTCACAAATGGATCCCTAAATCAGAAAATGATCTTTGAATACTCGTAATATTTTTTAAAACCTATTCAACGACACCCCACACGGTGGGGTGGACGCGAAAAACAAATCACCCCCGCATTGATGTGTAGGGGAGGTACCGTAATTTTTTTTAAAGATTTTATACACTGTTTTGTCGGCATTATTAAGATGTGTATTCATGCTGAATTAAAGCTTTGTAGGCCTTATAGTCTCTGATCAAAACCGCGGACAGGCAGACGGACAGACCGAAACTATAAGGGTTCCTTGTTGACTACGGAACCCTAAAAACTGGGCAGTTTTGGAAATATTTATATTTATTCATATATATAGGAGGTTATCAATTCGACCCATATGTATGTACTATCAGAGAAGTTGATTCCTAGGCAGATGGCGGACCAAAGTAATTTGATTGCGTTAAGTCAAACCCATCAGACCGATCACAGCTAACATTGAATTGACATAAGCCGACCACATGACATAGGTCCATCAACTACCTAGGAATCAATTTTCTCGATGGTACATACGGTGATAATGTGTGATAATGATACAATGATAACCTCCTTTTTTTAAATCAATCAACCAATCATTTATGAAGTCGGTTAATAATAATTATACATCGTTAATAATAATAATAACAAGTACATCTTAAGACGAGATTTTATCAAACATAGACATTGATATACAAAAACCCCGGGTTTTTGTATAACAATGAACAAACATGAATTCGCTATTCAAATTTATGACCGGTTAAAGCTATGCAAAATAGCAATCCCAAAAAATCTAGATACTTATAAATAAATCTACAATAGCAGCTATATCTTCATTAGATAAAGTTTTTTGGTACATTCTAGTAATTTCTACGTATAAAAATAATATCCTACACAAAATTTGACTTCTGCAATTATTCTTATAAAAGGCCATAGCCATTTAAATGTCGTAATTAAAAAATAATAACGTTATCTAAATAAGGAAGGACAATTCTGTTAGGACAAGTGTAACCAGACTAGTTTTTGTTGACATGAGGTCGCTTACCTATAGTTTTCGCCTGCGGCTCTCAACCATTTTCGCTGATACCTAAAAAGAAAAAAAAACAGTTAAAAGTAGTCCCAATTTTTTATGCTACAATTTTTGTCTTACGATAAAAAAGTTACAATTATTTCTTCGAATTTGGATTTTAGTCTTATTTTAGAAAACTTTATCATTAGTTATTTTATCATTAGGTATTTACGAAACAAAAAACAGCAATTAAAGCGATATCCATTTGGGATGATATCTCTTTAAATTTAGTTAGACTTAAGAGATACTAAGGTATATGATATTATCTCTTTTTGAAGCAACGTCGTTCTACGAAACTAGACTTCTAGATGTTATCGTTATAAATTAATTATAAGCGTATTGACAGACTTGACTTATAGTATCCCAGATAATATCGGTTCCCATATAAACTAAACTGACTTAGAGCCAGTCCACACGGTGCGTTGTGTCAGCGTTGCGTCGACGCAGCGCTGCCGTTGCGTTGTTTTACATACAAATAACCAAGGTGTTCACACGGCGCGCTGCGTCGTCGCAACGCACACATGACGGACAGCAGCCCCCGAGACGATGCGGGAGAGGGTGTTGACGTTAAGACCATCCCCCGAGCAAACGACCTTGACCATACATTTGACGTGTTGCCGAGATCGCACAAAAATCCTATTTTTTTTTTTACTTATCTTAGTTCAAAATTGACATAAAAAAAATTAAAACGGGGAATATGTAGTTAATGAAATTGTCTATCTATTGTCGTGTGTTTCAAATAAACGTAATTTATAAATACTAGGAAGATGCTGAAAGTATGCTTCAATTTTAATAAATTGGTATTACTTTGGAAGCTAATATCATGAGTTATGAGTATAATAAACAAAAATAGAAAATTTAAAACTGGGAAAGCAATGTTGATATACTGAAGATTATTGCTGTATTTTTATTATAACTTTATATCTTTCAAATTATAAGTTTATAAGGCTCTAAATATGGTAAATTACGGAATCTCCGTAGGGGAATGCCCTTAAGACTGCTTCGTAATAACGCTGCGATGGCGCAGCGCCCGTGTGGTCGGCTATGCGTCAAAATATTTGCGTTGTGACGCCGCAACGCAACGCAACGCGCCGTGTAGACTGGCTCTAAAGCCAATTGTCCACCGTCACCGACAAAAATTCAAATAAAATGCCACTTTATGACCTAGGCTATAGGTTTTATTTTGCTCTACGCCACTACAAGCAGCGGCGGCATCGGTCGCTAGACCAATGTCGGTAGAAAATGAAACCTAAAGCCTTGGTCATAAAGTGGCAATTTATTTGATTTTTTGTCGGTGACGTCCCGGTGACCGGGGCGGAGGACGAACCGCCTAAACTAAACTGTCAGGCGTATTTAAAGGACGGAACCAGTTTTTGTGCCATTATGTGTAAATAGGACCTTTCTAATTCGGCGTGAGACCAAAACTCTTGATCTAAATTAGTTTAACATCCATAAATTTAAACTTTCCTTCCATATATTATCTTTCGTTCAATGCTTTTATCGTTACTTGTTTTTACGAGTTCTATTTTAGAAGTTATAACATTATGCTAATGTTATTTGGCGAATGATTTTAATTTATTAAATTTTAAACTAAAATTGATGAAAATTATGAGTGTTTATGGTGAAATCCGTGAGACATTAGTGGCCTTGTTGCTTGATAGTTAAACAGATACAGACAGACAGTGGTATTCCTGTAACTCACTTTTACCCTTTGTGTACAGAACCAATAAATTCAATCAAATCCTTTGATCTACTTTATCAACGAAACTAGTGTACAATATTACGAACCTCCAAAATAGCGAGCGAGCAAAATGGCGAGCGAATATAGAATCTCCTTCTCTTTTGGAAATCGGTCAAATAATATCAAACCACTTGTTATTTACGGAAATGATAATGATAAATGAAAAATTAAGCCGTATCGTTGTACTGTTTTAAATATACATTACAATGAGTTATCTATTCCATTCTTTTGTAATCAGTAGGTTCCCAACCACAGATCCATTTAATATGATATTATGTATAGATGGAACCATAGACTTATATATTACTAGCGTATAAATCGATGGATGGAACATTTTGTGGAGTGCGGTTTTATATGCCTATGAAAATAATGTTATTCATAAGCTTAGTAGCATGTAATGTAAAGTAATATGAAGTTTACCGGGTCATCTAGTGATGACCCGGTAAACTTCGTATTACTTTCCTCCTAATATAAACCTTCCCCAGACTTCCACAAAGATTTCAATACTAAAATTAGCCAGATCGGTTCAGCCACGCGTTTCAGCGAGACAAACAAAATTTAAGATTAATTTTTACTTATAGGCTTATCTATGTACACTACACACATAATATAAAACCCGTGACATATCTGCTAATTGTCTAACCTACATTCCCAGACGGTATTTGCATGGAACACGACGCGTTTCGCACGCAAAGATGCTATCGATTACGTTTATGTCAATTTTTATGGCACTAAGCCCTCATACTTCAGAATATGGCGATAAAAACCTTCATCAGATTACCCTGTAACCCCGATAAACCTTTGAGTGTACAGTCATGCTTCGGCGCAAATGAGCTTGCTTTACTCAGAAAACCGACGTGAAATAACGTTTGCGTTGTGTTTTGCCATGTACTCGTAATAGGGTACTTTTATGAAAGCAACAAGTTGCATTCGATAATTTCGAAAGCTAAGCTAGAAATCAAAACTGTATCCTGATCAGGTATTTTCGGGTCATTTAGTAAAATAGGACCAGTAAAGATTATTGTATAATACAGTTCAAAATCTACCCATCAACTACTAAGATATAATATCTAGTATCAGGGTTTTAAAATCATTAACAACATGTTCCACAGTCCAACATGATAATCAGTAAAAAACATGTAAAATCTGTTGTGTGGTCTGAGTCAGCGCGTGCGCAGCGCATCTGCGTGGGGTTGCCAGCTTGTAATCAACCTTCATTAGGGCTGTCGCCTGTCACTCACACGTTTTTGAATTAATATATTTCCTCTCTTACCTATCTCCTGATTAATTAGTAACAACTCACAAGACAAATTCTCTCTCACTCCTGAGATTAAAGTGGTTTGTTACCATTGTGGATCTTGGCGACACAGGAGTTACATGGTGAGAATGTATGGTGAATTGCAGCTCACAAGTCCATAACTACGTGTTCGCAAGAATGAAGAAGAAGCTAAACGACCCGAATTCTTTTTATTACAAGTAATAATAATATGCTATTAATTAGGATATTAATATGTACTATAAATATTTTTTTAACTTAAAAAAATTTCAAAGAGCTTAAAATGACAACTTTTGTACTAATAGTGCTATTACTTGGTTTCAATTACAAGTACCAGTTATTGTCTTTTAGGACAATAAATCTCAATGTTGAACATCTCGATATATCTGAAGTGGCAACCCTATTCTTCAAGAGCGGAACTCCGCACTCGGCATCCCTACACCTTTCCGTTTTTTGCCTTCCCGACTGTTGCTACGGTCTACCGATAATTTTTTAATCACTTTATTAACTTAACAGCTTATTATTTATTTGGGGTTTACTTTGAAGTTCGATTGGCTTAAACAAAAATAAAAGTTCTTAATAAAGCTAAGTATATCGATGAATCGGGCATTTCCCTTTACTATACCTGACTGTCAATATAATAGAGGAAGGAGATTTTAATTTCTATACATACCTAAAGACCTACAGACTAAACAACGACGCGTGGATGACAATGGGGGCGTGGCATAACAGCTGTCACTTAAAATGACGTCAGTAACATCATAATTTGGCCACACGCAAAAATATACTTTGGATGACACTTACAAGATAATTTTGGTTGGGTGACATTGTATGTGAAACACCTGTCTGCCTAGTGACTACAAGATGGCCTTACTTGATTTCAGCCACTAGCAAAAGCATCCTTATAGGGCTGTATATATTATATTAATAATAACAGGCCCTAAAACTAGATAGATATCAGCTTACATAAATTGTAGCTATCTCAAGAAATTCAGAGTTTTCGTTACCAAGTCTTTCCACCTTCGGCAGTCCTAGTAATTTGACACACCTATAAATATTAATTAACCTTTCCCAGCTTTAATTAACTATGACCCAAATGACTGAGTGACATTCCTTTGTGTTATCTTTGAATTTATGTAAAACCGCCCAGGAGCGTGATAAGAATTAACCGCGTTTAATTTTCTATGAAATTCGATTACAGTATTAAAATTTGGAGTCGAGCGTTACGAGTTACGACTTACGCAATGTTATTTGTGGCGGGCTGACATTGCTACACAAAATGTATAAAACCAAACGCGCAAGCGAATTATGAAACGAACTTTTTCCGTCCACGTAAAAAAGTATATCCAATGTTAGTGAAGACAGTGCAGACAGACAACAGAAGTCAGGCTGATCACCTGATTGATTATCCATACTAATATTATAAATGCGAAAGTGTGTCTGTTTGTCTGTTACCTCTTCACGCCCAAACCGCTGAACCGATTTTGCTGAAATTTGGCATAGAGATACTTTGAGTCCCGGGAAAGGATTTTTATTCCGGAAAAATGTACGGTTCCGGCGCGATAAACGAATTTTGGCGCAACGGAGTTGCGGGCGTCATCTAGTTTATTATATATCTTGATCTCTTGCCAGTAATTCAGATTATCCGTTACATATCTTACAAGTAAGCGATAGAAGAGAGAGAGCATAAGGCGTACAGGGCACATACTTGGGCACCATAAAATTATTGCTGTAGTATCCTAGTAAGAGGCATTAATATTATTATAATTAATGGTAATAAGTATGGTATACAAACTTAAATCAATACCACTTAAGCTAATATACATAATATGCATATATTGTAATTAATTCCAACCATGTTAATTAAACTTAAATGTCGCAGTAAATAAAATTAAGTAAGGACCTAAAACCCTTTACGGTATGTGCGTGAAATAAATTACAATCATTAGGCTGCGTTTCCACCAGAGATGTGTTGCGAGGAATGTGTTTTTGAGAACCAATAGAATCGCTTCATTGATGTGACCAGCGATTCTATTGGATCTTAAAAAGTAAAAACTAGAGATGTGCCGACTAGTCGCCGACTAGTCGGTAAAGCCGACTATCCGGCTACTTTTGTAGTCGGCGACTAGTCGGCGAATAGTCGGCAAAAGCGCCGACTATTCGGCGCTTTTTGCCGACTATTATATATATATTATTTTTTTTCCCCCCACCCCTCTAAGGGGACAAAAGAGGGGGTCAGATATTGTGTCAAACTTTTTTCTTTTACACGTTAACTACTGATCCGATTTGCATACGGTTTTCGCAGATAAATTTGTCTTTTCCTAACGTAACATCTGGTGCATAAAATGCGCCCCCCCAAACCCCCCCCCCCCCCCCCCCCTCCTGGAAAAGTAGCTTTTATCAAAATGGTGCTGCGTCGTTAGTGTTGAGTTTTAATCCTACTCTTTAGTAACAAACTAAGTTAATAATTAAAAGTGCAATTATTTTAGGAACAAACTAAGGTATTAATTATTAGAAGTAAATATCATAACGAAATTATTTTAACCTAAACTAAACATACAGATTTCGAGTGTCGTTTGATTATTATGCGGGGGGCTTTGCCCCTGGACACTACTTGGGGGGGATTAGTATACTGTATTACTATACTTCCTGTATATCTACCGTCCACTGCTAGTTATAAGCTTTTCATGACTATCCATACTAATATTATAAATGCGAAAATGTATTTGTTTGTTTGTCCTTCCTTCACAGCCTAACGAAGCAACAAATCGACTTGATTTTTGGCATATACTTAGTTGAAAGGATGTAGAATAACATAGTCTACTTTTGGTCTTGGAAAAACATCATGTTTCCAAAGGAGGTTTACAAGAATATTCGTATTTAACGCGATTTTTGAATTCCACGCGAGCGAAGCCGCGGGCAAAAGCTAGTGTACAATAAACATATATCCTGAAAACCATCAACTGTATCATGACGTTAACACAACCAAAACACGAAGCGACACGTTCGCAGGCGGCGCATGCGACTTACCCGCGAATCAGCAGTAAACGAAGCGTTACGGAAACATCCGAAACCATGATCGGTTTGGCCGACTAGTCGGCCGATTAGTCAGCTTCTTTGCAACCGACTAATCGGCTAGTCGGCTAGTCGGCCAAAGTCATGATCGGCACATCTCTAGTAAAAACACATTCCTCGCAACACATTTCTGGTGGAAACGCAGTCTTAGGCCCCGTACTCACATGAGTCTATTATAGTACGTTTCGATGCGTATTTTTAAACCGACTTCCAAAAACGAGGAAGTTATATGTTCATCTGTTTATGCTGTACCTAGTAGTGCTGTGTTACGCGATTGCACTAAAATTAGTGTTTGTTTTATGATATCGAGGATTAACTTTTAAGTCCTGTAGTTTTCAAGTTCATACAGTGTTCCCATCTTCGCAGCTTTTTCATTTACAAAAATAAAAACTTTAAATTTGAAGAAAGATCGCACAGCCTTTTTAAATAGATTTAGGCTTAAAGTCATCTTTTAAGAATAAAGTATATTTAAAAAGTACAGTAAAATGTAATCAATTCAATCATAATATTATCTTAAGATACGACTTAATCGTGGGTTTTCCCGTGGTAAATCCTAATCGAAAACTATCTAGCAAAACGACGAATCGAAACGATAGTGACACGGATCTCTGTAGATTTTTACGATTTCAATGTATCGTTTTATTCGTTACGTCAGAGGCGATCGATCGAAGCCTCCGCTCGGCGTTAGAGGGAGGAAAAGGGGGAGGGGGAGGGGGGGGGTGTTAAATCCTTCCCCGATACAGCTTACCGTGACTATTAATGGGAAAATCTGCTTACCGGTTTAAAGTTTGTATAATCAAGACTTCTAAATTTTTCGGAATAAATTGATAAGACAAATTATTATTAGTTAAAACTTAACATTCCAACTTAAAAGTAATTTGTATTAGTTGCCTATAGTGTATAACTTTCAATATATTGTAAATGCAAAAGTATATGTGTCTTTTTTAGGGTTCCGTACCCAAAGGGTAAAAACGGGACCCTATTACTGAGACTTCGATGTGTCTGTCCGTCTGTCTGTCTCCAGGCTGTATCTCAAGAACCGCTATAGCTAGAGTTCTGAAATTTTCACAGATTGTGTATTTCCGGTGCCGCTATAACAACAAAATATACTAAAAACAAAGTAAAGTTCATATTTAAGGGGGGCTCCCATACAACAAACGTGATTTTTTTGGCCTTTTTGGCTCGTAATCCATAATGGCAACATGTAAACACTTGAAATTTTCACAAAATTCTCAATTATATGTGTACTATAACATTTAATAATAAAATCAAAATAAAATAAATTAATTAATTTTTAATTAATTTAATTAATTTTTAATTAATTTAATTAATTTTTAATCAATTTAATTAATTTTTAATTAATTAAATTAATTTTTTCCCATACAAAAAACACAATTTTTTCCACACTTTCGCTCTATAACGGTACGGAACCCTTCATGCGCGAGTCTGACTCGCACTTGGCCGATTTTTATTTTATATAAAATAAGGGGGCAAACGAGCAAACGGGTCACCTGATGGAAAGCAACTTCCGTCGCCCATGGACACTCGCAACATCAGAAGAGCTGCAGGTGCGTTGCCGGCCTTTTAAGAGGGAAAAGGGTAATAGGGTAGGGGAGGGTAGGGAAGGGAATAAGGTAGGAGATTGGACCTCCGGTAAACTCACTCACTGGGCGAAACACAGCGCAAGCGCTGTTTCACGCCGGTTTTGTGTGAGCCCGTAGTATTTCTCCGGTCGAGCCGGCCCATTCGTGCCGAAGCATGGCTCTACCACGGTGTTATTTTATTTGAAGCTTAAGCGACTGTTCCGACTCTGATGTAATTTTGGGAGGATCTTTAAATTTAGAAAAGTATTTTAGTAAGATAAAGCCCTTATTTCTCTAAAGATTATGCATAGTTACAATTGCCACCACGATTGCGCAGCATACATTAAGCATAAATAAAATCGATCATGGCCAATCATAGAGGAATCAATCCTCCATAATCGCATTGTATTGGTCCATCATATTATGTCCATCACAGGCCAACATAAAGCCGGCATTAGGTGAGAAAATCACGACTAAAATAAAAACTACGTCGGGTAAGCAATTGTTATTAACAGTTCAGACAACAAAGCTCAACTCCGTTATTTCCTCAAAGAACTTGATTATTCTCTGTTTCGGACAGACTCATTTTACTCCGCGCTTTATCAATGGATAAAGAGTTTACTGTTTGTTTGTCATCTACAATGTAGTCGTTATGAGCTTTCTCTTCTTGCTAAGATTGTTTTACTGATGTGTAATAAAATAACTAATGGTAATAAATTTAATTATAAAATTGTAAAACCAGTAGCTTTAAAGCCTATTTCAATATATAATAAGTTTAACGTTATTTTTATTGGGCGCGCTCAGTTGAGTCAGTTCATACACCAAGAGTTCTAATTTCTAAATGTCGAAGGCGTAGGGACCGTGCTGGAACTTAATTAGGTGGCACCATATTATTATTATGTTTAGTCAATATTATTCGGATTTGTGTCCCTGCAGTAAGCAGTATTAAGCACTTTCTTTGTATATGAGAACGTACATTATCTATAGGTGGCAGGACATGGCAAGTAAATAAAAACTTGAGAGGTGTCAAAGGGCACCCGGATGGAACGAAGTTATAAAAAAACGCCATCTATTGACGCCCAAGAATACTAACAACGACATTTTTGTGAAATTGTAATAAAATTTATTTAAACATCCGGTAGCTGTCGCTGTTTATTCTAAAAAACGCCATCTAGTTGACGCCTAGGAATACTATCAACGCCCTCTGCCCCTACAACGCAGGAACTAATAAAAATGTGTCGTTACAACTTTTTCCGTCTAGCCTCCTTTCGCAACGCGTGATAAGGAACTTCGTTCCAATTGTTTCGTCTGATTGTCAACGCTAACGTTTCAGTGCATAATCAAAATGCTTCCCTAATTTGGATAGCGAAGTTAGGTGTCAAAATATAGGATTTGACATAACGTATGCGCATCGCAAGCGCTGACACTTTATGTCAAATCCAAACATTTTTGACATGTACCTTCGCTATCAAAACTTGGATCACTCTAAATGATCCCATTGTGCAACTATTTAACAAACAAACCACAGAACCTCCTAATATAAAATTCGTGTTCGGTGTCGGTCGCCCACGTCGACCACCGCTATCATATTTCAATACTTTTATAACCCTCTACTTTCGCTGTAGTGAAATCTGTATCAGAAACCATTTAGTTTTATGACCGAGATAAGCATCGTAATCGTTATCTTATTTTGTCTACGGCGAAGGCAAGAACCGCACATTTTTCCATACAAAGCAGCCTTTGTTTCAACACGGTGTACTCTATGTCTGTGCTTATCAAAGTTTAACGTACTGTCGGAGATTTTAATTGCAAACAACTTTATATTATTAGTTTTGATACTTCGAAGAATCTAAGTACATATTACCACAGTATCCACATAATTTACATACAGTAGCGTAACTCTACCCATGTTCTTAAATCCGAATTTGTGCAACCCAAACACAAGTTTTACTGGCACGAATGAATTGTTATTTTTTCTAACTTAACGAAAATTTTGATTATGTGTACGGTCCTACTAGTCAATCTATGGCCTATGTGTAAAGATGATCTACTGTCTATTATTTATACTGTAGTAGCCATTTCGTATTTAGTAGCCAGTTTAACTGTGTTTCTTAATAAGACTGTTAAATACATTGTGTTAAATGTACATTACAAGTAGTTATAATATAGCATGGATTATTATTATTATTACTGAACCAAGACATTTTCAATTAATCTTTTGGCTTCGCAAAAGTTCGCACATATTAAAAGTTTCAACTATACATTTTACAAAGTACAAACTATAAAATATCTGTGTTATATTTTAATTCCAATCTTTAAACAAATTTGAATTAACAGCTAAAAACATTCAAGGTAGCTAAGAGGAATAGAGAGCTTAAGAATAGAATAGAATAGAATATACTTTATTGCGTTCAAGATATTGTACAAACATAAAATACGATACATTCATCAAAGATACAAGAACGCAAAGGCGGCTTTATTGCTATTGAGCAATTTCTTCCAAGCGACCTTTGGTATCTATAGGAGTACAATAATGATTAACTTAGGGTATACTGTGCAGTAAAAACTATAAGTATTGAAACTTAACAACTAACTTATATTCTAATAATATATACCTAATAATTACATAAACATTTACATTCTAATACATAAATAATAAGTATATTATAAACTAATAAATACTCTATAATAATCAAATAATAATATTATACTATAATCCTCTGAACATACCTACATGTGAGTAAAATAAAAATAAAAAGAAGGAGAAGGATAAAAAGAATTGTCATTACATTACGTCTTATTATTATTGGGAAGTGACTCTAAATAATGTTTTTTAATTAACGATTTAAAATTAGAAATGCTTTTAGCTTGCCTTATTTTAGTTGGTAACGAGTTCCATAAAAGTATCGACCTGACCGTAAAGGACTGTCCATAGAAATTAGTTTTGTGAATTGGGATTTCGAGAAGGAGGTTAGTCGAAGAGCGCAATTGTTTAGAATCCGATGCTCGGAACTTAAATCGATCCTTAAGGTAAGACGGTGCCCTCGGATCGTGTAGCAAAGTGTACAAGGAGGATAGAACACGCGTATTACGACGAAGACGTATGGGCAACCAAGAAAGCCTAGAACGGTACTCCGATACGTGGTCAAATTTACGCAGACCAAAGACAAAACGAATTGCAATGTTTTGGAGACGCTCTAGCTTATTTAATTTTTCTTCAGTAAGGTCTACATAACATGTGTCTGCGTTATCTAATATAGATAAAAATAAGGATTCGGCTAGCAAAATTTTGGTTTTAATGGGTAATACGTTCTTAAGCCTTCCTAGTGAGTGCCACACTGCGTACACCTTACTGCTGATCATTGAGATATGATCTGACCATGAAAGATGTTCATCCATGAGAACACCCAGGTTCCTTACCTTTTTACTAAAAGGAACTGGAGTACCACACACGTAAGAGTTGAGGAAGCATAGAAAAATATCTTAAAACCATCCGCCGGTTAGTTCTTATTATTTTTATAACTTCTAAATTGTCTCTGTCAACCTGTCTGCCTGTTACCTCTTTACTTTTAATTCTTAAACCACGGGACCAATTTTAATAAAATTTGGTATGGAGAATTTGGAGATACTTTGAGTCCCAGGAAAGGAGATAGTATAGTTTGAACATCGCAAATGCTCTTCTCAATTGAAGACGTGAGTGGAAGAATCGAACAAGTAACATTTCGTAACATACGGACAATAACTCATTTTTTCCCTAATTATTTTCATAAAACTTGTAACTTGTCTACTTCATAACCTAGCTAATATATCTAGCTACACATATAATCCACAGTTTTTCTATTTCAAATAATTTTTCCGGCCCTAAAGCCTCCATTTAAGCAAAAAAACGGGAAGTTTTTTCATGTTACTTACCTTATTCTTCCACTCACGTCTTGAATTATTCTCGCGCCATGAACTAATTTCTACGCAAAGGAGTTGCGAGCAATTTCTAGTATTATTTTACTTCCTCAGAATAGCGGAGCGGATAAAAAATTGAGAATCTACTTACATAATACATTCTGATCTAAATCCACGTTTATACTCTACATAGAGCAATAAGTAAAATCAATATCGAACCCTGTACGAGAATAATAGAGTTTATTTGGACAATTTCGTGCGGCGGTGCTCTACCTACGTGAGTTCATTGACCCGTATCTCATCTCCATTCTACGGCTTCATTATCATATTTGTGAGTAATTGATACGGTTATGATATTATAATGACTATATTACCCTATATCGTATGGTAATATCCAAACTAATATTATAATATTAAGGCCATCCCCCGAGCAAACGACCTTGACCATACATTTGACACGTTGCCGAGATCGCACAAAAATCCTATTTTTTTTTTACTTATTTCAAAATTGATCTAAAAAAAAATTTGAAACGGGGAATATGTAGTTAATGAAATTGTCTATCTGTTGCCGTGTGTTTCAAATAAACGTAATTTGTAAATACTGGGGAGATGCTGAAAATATGCTTCAATTTTAATAAGTTGGTATTACTTTGGAAGCTAATATCATGAGTATAATAAACAAAAATAGAAAATTTAAAACGGGGAAAGGAATGTTGATAATAATAATAATAATAAATTTATTTATTCACAAAATACAGCT
Source organism: Cyaniris semiargus (assembly GCA_905187585.1). Lineage (NCBI taxonomy): Eukaryota > Metazoa > Arthropoda > Insecta > Lepidoptera > Lycaenidae > Cyaniris > Cyaniris semiargus. Next base: position 7,851,301 of record LR994567.1, read on the forward strand.
TTACAAAAACATTGGTGGAGATTTCTATTAAGTACAAACTTGTGCCAGAAATCTCCGCTCTTCCTTAGCAAAAATAATTAAACAGCTTACATCAGTTCAAACTTGTTACATAATAATAATTATTATTCTTTAGTTTATTACATTAATTGTTATAAGTATGTATGTGTGTATGTGGTGTGTGTGTGTGTGTGTGTGTGTGTGTGTGTGTGTGTGTGTGTGCGTGCATCCTATTTAGTTATGTAAAAAAGGCATTCGGTTTCTTCATAAGGTAAGGACTTAAGCCATTCAGTGATACGGTTCTTAGACTCTATGTGGCTTAGAGTTTAAATGTTAAGGCGTTTATTTATACGATTGTATAGTTTTACAGACTGAATTTCAAACTGTCTAGATGAAAAATGTGTTTTACATGTTTTGTAATTAATGATGGCAGCTCTTCTTTTGGTTACATACATCAATTGGTTGCACAGGTAAGGTCTTATGTAGTTTGGTAACCGTGTTGAATATGTATAACTTTCTGATATATAAAAGCTGACTCATGTTATAGAGTTCATTTGTAGGAAACTTATAGGGTAATCTGTACGTTATTTTTATAAGGGATCTCTGTGTTCGCTCGACGTCGATAAGTTGATATACTGAAGATTATTGCTGTATTTTTATTATAACTTTGTAGCTTTCAAATTATGAGTTTATAAGGCTCTAAGAACGGTAAATTACGGAATCTCCGTAGGGGAAGGCCCTTAATATGACAGTATGTCTACCTGTACGTTATGTGAAGAGTCACGCCCAAACCGTTAAACCGATTTTGCTGGGTATGTCGATCCAGGAAAATGTACGGTTCCCGCGCCATCGTCATCAAGTTAGTTATATAAATTAGCTTTCTTTCTTCGTCCGTGTGAAACAAGTAGTATTTATGCCTTATTCAAACCTACGTCGTCGATTTTAAATTATTTTAAAAATTATTTCTTAGCGGATACCTACGAATAATAAAAACTAGTAGAAGCTTTTAAGCTGTAGGCGCAAGACTACTTCCTACTCCTCCTACATTTCTTCTAATTTATTTCGTTGCGTGTTTCAAGACATTATCATGTCTCTTGGCTGGCCTGAGATTATATCAAAGAAATTATCGTAGTTTGTCGATCCAATGTAGACTGTAGTTCACAACAAAATTTTCATTAAAAATTGGTTCAAAATAATACATATATAACAGCAATGTTTACTATGCAGTAAATACCATGGTAGCTTATAATATAAGAGCGAATATTGAAAAGCAATAACGCATTTCGTGTCGCAACTCGCAACGTTTCGCGGAGAAAAGTGTGACGCGCCATAATTAAATTCGGCTCACGTCATGTGGATGATAAAGTAATTATATTTTGGGCACTCCGAGCAATGCGTCGTTTCAGCTCGATTTCAATTATAAAATAATAACTGCTCATTTTGTATGCCATCGCAATTCATAATTATTCATTACTTTTTGGATTTAGTGAAATATAATAATTATTTTTCATTTATGTATGTGAAGATGGTAGACTCTGCTCCACCGTACAGTCATCACAATTCACAAAGAGCCTTTAATCGATATGTATATAGATATAAATAAAAATGAATTCTTAATTTTGTCAATCTCGCTGTAACTTGATATTGGCTAAACAGATTTTGCTGATTTTAGTCTCAAATTAATCTTGAAAGTCCAGGGAAGGTTTATAAGTAACACGAAGTTAACCGGGACATCTAGTCTTATAACTATAAGTGGGTGAATATAAAAATATTAAAATACAACAGTTTTGACTTTTAGGTATCGCGATTCGCCGGCATGCAGTACCATGCAACTTTTCCTTGCTCTTTTCTTGTCAGCGCACATATTTTCAACAAGACAAAGAATTCCAATTCATCTAATATAAAAAAGTGGAACGAATCAATTAGATTAATATGGGAATGGTCTATCACCGTAGTAGGCGCCTCCGAGGCGGTACTGTCCCGACAATTACACTATGTAGGTCGCACGGACGCCTACCAGACAGGCGTTGTTAGTCCGCCACTGAGGTGACCCTCCCCGCCCCCCTCTCCATCGGTCATTTGTACTAAAAGCGGGGGAGATGTGAGTACGCCACAGGTCTTCTTATACTGGTCGCACGCTCTTGTATGATTTTAATGCAAATATTTGAAGGAGATAATAGTTTTTTTATGCAAAAATGAAAACCATTTATCTTTGTGTGTACAGAGAACACGCGTAAACGTTAAATTAATATTTAAGGTTGTCATACGAGAAAAATTACTACAATTTACCCAGTTTTTGTACGCGGAAAGTGAAAATATTGTTTCAAAAATACAAATATTTTGTGCATTGAGTAATTAACATTTTCCCTTGTTTCTTAATCAGAAACATTGGTTCATACGCAATTTATTATTATTATTTTATTATTGTAACGCAAATTTTATGATGTCCAAACACACTTGAATATTTGTCTAGATTCTTTAAGTTTGTTTTTAAAAGACACTATTTTAAAGTCTCTTTTAATCATCATCATCATCCTATTTTGCTGTCATAAAGATACACTTTATTAGACACAGTCCTATCCTGTTGGTTTACACAGGATAAGACGTTACTTGGTTTATACAGGACATTTTACTGTATGAAATAAGAACTGCACAATCTTCAATTCTTATTCCATACAGTAATGTCATGTCCTGAATGTACCCAGCTCTTTCTTATCCTCTACTTCTAGAAGACGTTACTAATTACAAGTATATAGTGTAGGTTCTTGGTTACTAGGGTGGATACGTGGGTCTCTTGAGAATTAGGTTCATCATGCAGTTACTTTGTATACACAGGAAAGTCTGATTATGATGATTACCGCTTTGGGGCTCTAGTACGTAATGATAAACGCTCCGAACGACCAACATAACCCCCGGGCACGAGTCCATCATTTATACACGTTTATTAGCCCATTTCATACAATTAACTTGTCAAAATAAAGATTTTAGTTAGGGTGCTTTTAAACGAGATCTGAGCTGAACCAAGCCTGAGACTGGCCATGTCACGGTCACGGAATGTGTTTTTAAGATCCAAGAGAATCGCTGCGCTGAAAGAGGTAATGCAAATGAAGAAATGTGTTTCTCAAATACAATAGATCTGAGAAACACAGTCCTCGCAAAGCATCGCTCAGCTCCGGTGAAAAAGCAGCCCTAATTAGAATGCGTCCAGATTATCGTGACTGTGACACGAACTCGGTATGAATCAATAGTCGAACGGTATATCGAAATCGATAGAAACGTATCGAGACACAAAACTTCATATAAAATGTCAAAATTTAAATGAAACTCTGTACTCAGGCTCTTCATTTCGATTATAGTATGTCATGACATACTATGATATCTATGTGCACATAAACAGTACTTTCACAATGTCACGGTCTTATCTGAACGCACCCTTAGTAACTTTTAGGAGAGTATAACTTTCGATGACAGCAGCAATTTAATATAGACTTTTATAACTTTAAATATAGCTTTTTACTATAGCTATAGTAGATGCTCTATAAGACTTATAGGTAAAAATAAGAGACGAGTCACAAAATTTCATACAAATTTTGGTATTTCGTTTCCTCAAAATTTGTATGAAAGAGAAATACTCTACTTAAGTGCTTCAGTAGAAATGTTACTCCAGTTGGATATAAAGGATTATTTAATTAAGATTATGCACCTAATATTGTATAATCCCTAAGACAATTTACCTCCACGTTGTAGATTACAGAGGAAAAGAGGAAAATTTTCTCTGTATATGAAAATTAGGAATTTAAAGTAGAGCAAAATGCTGTGGATCTGTAAAAGCAGACATGCTGAAGACACTACGTCTACTCAAATCTTTAAACCCACAGAAATATAAGTGTACATTATACTCCCTCCTGAGAGTATAATGTACACTTTATACTGTATACTCCTGTATACAGTATAATTGGATAGTCCTAAAAAATACACCCCTCTTACCCAACAAACATTAAAACGATATATAACGTTATCGTTGAATTATATACACACTACTTTTTTTCGTTTATATACTGACAGAATTTTACACATGTTGTATCTAATTACATACATAATGCGTAAATTTTTGAATGAATTGAATTCTTTTGTGTACTTTAATTTCACACGAAAATATTCACACATAATTCTACTATTTCCACTGTAAAATGAGTATGTATAACCATATAAAACTTCATGTTTACTATGTGTGAACAATGTTACGTTATGTTTTATTATAATTATATACATATTATAGTCACTAAGGCGACTATGATAAAGAAGAACAAGAACAAATATTTGTTTTAATTTTAAGCTGAGCGATTACGCATTTAATAGAAAATGAAATTTGTAAATATCCTGATAGTGACGTTTTTTAAATTCAGTTACTTTTTATACGGGTATGCTATGGCTTTCCTTAGAGGGTAAGAGTCCATCAAGCGAGCCTGCTGCGAATTACCAATTTATTTATTACTTCATATGAGAAATTAATCTTACCAATATTGATAAGATCTTCTTTAGAGGATGAAGTCATTTCCGCCGTCTGACCGCTTAGATCTTTAATGATCCATGACGAATTTAAATGCAGTTTTTTTTTTCCATAAAACTGGGGGCGAACGAGCAGCGAATCTCTACAAAATCTGATAGAAAGTGACTACCGTGGACATTCTAACATTAGAAGATTTTTCTTCCTTAAAGATTTTATATCAGTTGGGAGCTGCCGTTGTCGACAGTTCATTCCAAAGTCTTACTATGCGCAGAAGAGAGGTTTAGGTAAACCGCACGGTGGACGGCCACTCATAGTGATCAGAATGATATAATACAATATTTTTCACCTAAAACATTAGTGAATATCACAGCTGATTCAAGATAAGAATAGGAAGAAGATGCTTAGTGCATAAAGAGTGATTGGAGAGGTTTAAAATTATACAATACGCCCGTTCGAAACCTACAGTGGGTTTTACTTTACAATATCTTGTTTCTTCGTCTAAACGCCTACATGAATAAGCTACAAGGCTTTTCGTTAATGAATAGGTACATTGCACACGACAAATGGAAACTTAAATAATGGTCTAGCCAATGACAAATTAACATAAAACATTTGTCATACTTTGTTCTACAAACTAACATTTGTAAAGAACGACTTTTTATTCCCATTTCATGTGTAGCCTTTTGCGTGTCACTTTTTGCGTATGTAGCTCTATTTAAACGACTTTATTACATTTTTTTTTTTACTTTTTATGATAGTTAATCAGTAATTAGTATCAGTAATAAAAAATAAAAAAAGATTAAGTTATTAAGGTTTTAGTTAATTTTACCGTGAGATTATGTTTACTACTTACGGTTTGTTAAATAAAATACTGATAATATGATACTCGTAGAAATATTGTTTTATAACATAAATTTCTCCACGTTTGAATATTATCTACAAAAACTTTTGGGAAAATTACTTTTATTGGCTCTACCTTTACATTTGTTTAAATTACTTTACATTTCTTTATTTTTCATTTTCTCTACATTTCATTGTGATACTTCCCAGATCTCGAGAATGAAAATTTACTCACGTAAATTAAAAAGAAAAGATATATATCAACTCAATCTACGTAGAGGATGGGGCGCGTAAGTCACTCCGGCGGACTGAAAAAGCTCTACCATTATTTCTTACGTTTTACGCTGTGATTCTTTGAGCTTTTAATATTTATATAGCTTAGTACATATGCTTCTACAATAATTATTTTACATTTCTACGTCAGTTTGAACGTAGCCACAAATCAATAAACTTTTTTAAAGCGCTCGCTATTTGTGTCATTTTTCGCCATTGTTACCATACCGCAATTTCTCAAACATTTACGATATAATCCTCTCAACCGCAACTTACAATATGTCGTTAAAAATATGTTTTAAACTGCGAAAAATCGTACTTACATTTTTCCCGGTAAAACAAACCCGATGATCACACAACTGAATCACTTTACGCGTCACGGCACGGACAGGCGGCGACGCGGCCGCCCGGAGGCCTGCACTCATGCTACTGATCTAATTCCGACCGTACGGTTGAAAAGTGACGTAATAGCCGCCATGTTGCCTCCCCCTCGGCCGCGCCTAGCTTCCGCTCGAAAAATGCACTATTAAATCATTTCAGCGGTAAAATAATTTTAAGCTCAGTTTTCGTTTCATTCCTCCATCACGCCGTCACGCGCCGGAAAGTAACGCTCTGGAAATGTAGAGCGCTATTGACGTTTTTTACAACGTCCAATATGGAATTGTATTTCATTGTTTGAGATTTTTATGTAATTTCATCGCATACGATTATTTATTTACTGCTATACGATTTAACAGTTAATTTAAAAATATGATTATATCTACATTTTTTCTCGCAAATTGCCTTATAAACATATTTGTGTTGTTTTTATTTTTTTAAAATAATATTATTTGGTTATGCAGTATTGAATATAATTTTTTTGATTAAAAACATTGGACATAATACTTTCTTGAATTATGCCTTTGTTCTAAATTCTGTAAGTAACATAATATTCCATTTCGCACTTACACACATATTTCATACAACTTTGTCACTATTAGGGTAACTACGAAAAATGTGTATAGTGAAAAATATTATGGACAACTTCCCATTTCTTTGAACATCTGACAATTTTAACACTTTTTAAAAGGTTTACAAACAGAAGAAATTGAATTGTTTACGATAATGCAATCAGTATTAATATCATTTAAATATTTTTTAACTCGGGGTTTATTTAGAGTTATTTTATGTCTTAGAAATATGAAAACTTCTTGTTATGGCTTTGTCTTTAGCCGAAGGTTGTGGTGGTAGCTTTTCTTTTAAACGGCTTCGGCAAAAATCGACTTTCGTATGACAATAAAAAATGTTATAATATAGACTTTTTACAAAACGTAGAACAATATAAAATCCAAAACTGAATCCGATATGAAACCTGCACATACTAAGAGAGCGGCTCGGTTAAGAGTAAATCCTTTTGAATTTTTTTACTCTTATTGTTACTATCTGTTCTGTCTCATCCAAATCTAGCACATATACATATCACACTCATCTGGTTGAGTCTGCTATTTAATTGAATGACTTGATGCATGGGCGAATTCATTGCATGAAACAATTTAATTTACTGTCAAAAACTGGACGAGTCGGTCTTTAGTTTAGACGTTAAACGTTAGATCAACGACTTGTATAAATGCTTTCATTCAATTCAACGCACTAGTCATTCAATCAAATAGCAGATTCTACCTGATGACTGCGACATATCAAAGTGATGACTTATGAGACTTAAATCAGGTATTCATACACTGACTTAATAAGTTGCCCTTGGCCCAGTAAATTGCAAATCGCTTCACAAACATAAGAAAATAAACAAACGATTATTAAAAACGATGCACAAATGGAAAATCCCACACAAATTGCTCGGGAGTTACACAATACGTTACGTCAACGGACATACGGACAAATGCAATCTGCCCACATATACTGTATATTATGTATACTAAATTATTAATCATTGCAAATGTACTATCAGAGAAGTTGATTCATTGACAGATGACGGACCTACGTAAGTCGGTCGCGTTATGTCAAACCCAGCCAACAGATCACAAATTACATTGAATGGACTTAATCCGACCAAATGATAAAGGTCCATCATCTGCCTATGCATCAATTTTTTCGATAGTACATACATCAAAGACGCCGTGTGCAATAGATCCTTCTCATGTTGACGGCAAAATAGTTTTTATTTAATAGATGCTGCTCATTTACGTTGCCGGTAATTGAAACCCACGTATCTACTATACTATACATATAAATCATTAATCAATGCACAATATCAAGACATAATATATTTTGTTATTGAGTCATACTGACAGTATCCATATCCATACTAATGTTATAATAATTAATATGTGACCAATATAATATTATAAACTCGAAAGTTTGCCTGTCTATATTACTATCTACGCTTAAAATGCCGAACTGATTTGAATGGAATTCAGTACAAAGATATTTTAAGTCCAGGGAAAAAGCAAAGGAGAATGAATAAAGTGGTCCAAATTTCCACCACTAACGAGACCCATATTGAGTTATTGTCCATTAAATATATAGTAAATTTCATTATGAGACAAATTAAAAATAAGCTGTCAGTAAAAAGTTATGACCATATGAAAAAATATTTTTGGAGTGAAAATATTGATATAGATATTCATCTATTTTAGTGAAAACCTAATAGGAAATGCCAAGCGGTATGACACAACATAGATTGAGTAGTTAAAAAGTGCAATGGATCATATTAACACTATTTTATGGAATAATATAGTAGAAAACTTTTTCATTCCGACATAACTTTTTACTTACAGGATATTTTTGGTTGCGGTCCAGTTATAATGATTCCGTATTTAGCAGACCATTACGTAAGTGTTATTGGTTGTGGACATTTGCACCAAACTCAATACATTTTTATTACATCTACAATATTTTTCATTCAAAATGGTAAAAAACATGACTTTTCATTCAGCCATAACTTTTCACTGACAGGGTATTTTTGACTGCGGTCTGGTTATAATGATTCAGTATTTAGTAGACAATTTAACTATTTAAGTCTCGTTAGTGGTGGAAATTTGGACCAGACTCCATACATTTTAAAACATACTCCTTTACTTCTTACTTTCAAAAAGTATACTAGCTTACATTAGTAAGTATATATATCAACACGATTCCTATTTGCTGCAAAGAAAGCTAAAAAACAAATTAGCTAAAGACAAAATGATTTATTTATTATTTTTTTGGGTATTTTATGACCAAAATAATCAAAATGATTTGTAGCACGATATACACAATAATTATAAAATAGCGGTTCCGTGGGAAACTTGATCAATTGATCATTTATCATAAGGTTTATGCAGACAATACTTCGTTATGTAGAGTTGTACAGTTCGGAATTTCGTTTAAAATTAGTTATTATTTCAAAAACTGTTTGCTTATTTTGTTGTCAAATTTCCACGTACTTATTCTATAAATATTTTTAGTAAATTATACTCACACAAAGAATATTTTGATGTCATTGAATGTGCCCTCTTAATATATCTTCAACAAAATATTTACAAAAAAATGTTAGAAAGTTCAAAATTAATTTTGTTGCTATTTTCAAAATTCCATAGGAATATTAATAAAATAAAATGCACGTAATTTGTTTAATTTTTTAAATTAAAAAATATACAACTTGATACGTTTTCTTTTGCGATTGGAAAATTCATTTATCGAACATAAATAGACAGTGCAAACCCTCTAAAGCTGCCCAAATGTATTTATCTTTGCAAAAAGGTACAATAATAATAGAACAACATTTGTATTTGACTTTACAACTTAGCGAAAAGGTCCAAATATGGGACACAGTAACGAAGGTCAGAGGTCGGACAATAACGGAACAGGAGTGACCTGGGGACGCAGCATCCTCTATTACGTGTTCCGATCGTTAGGGACTTCCGCCAAGATTCCGCGGAGTTTCTTAGAATTTTCCGTTTCCTGACATTGAGCTATCAACTATACTCTATTATCTGTATACGTGTGATAGCTCTATCCTCCAGTCATTATATACATTTGGAAATGCAAATGAACCGAGAAAGCCAAATTTTTTCAGGATGGCGGAATGCCCACAACGTTATTTTGGTCGACAATTTGAACTTAAGCTTTTCTAGCCATCCCCATATCCAACATTTGGCTTTCTTGGTTCATTTGCATTTCTAACTACATTTTTTCGACGTAATGACTGGACTACTATTGATTATAATAATATGTGTGATAAGCTCTATTGGTCGACGGATGATAAAGAGTTTTGTTACTTTTTTTTTTCATTTATATGTTTTCATGACAGACTTGTAACGTTAATTTTGCTGAGATCCATAGCTTAAAATTTAGTTTGTTATTATTTTTAGCAATATTCCGCGAAATAAACCTCAACTTAAGTAAATGAGTGAGTGTACGCATAGGCATGCTATGCCTATATTGTGTAGTATAAACTCAATTTTTTCTTACAATGTTTTAAGTATACCAGCAATCAGGCCTGCGTACAACTGTATTAAAATTAATCGTGGACAGAATATCATGATATCTCCCGCGGTTTTCGCATTTATGTATGAAAATTGAAAAGACGCGATTTTTCACAAGCAAGTAACCTATAATTGGTTATGAGTATGTAACTGTCTAGGTTGACCCGTTATAAACTATAGGTCTACCAGAATCTGATGGCAAATTTTGACAGCAGATTTTCAAAAAATATCCTTGATCATTGGATAAATTTATATATTTGCATGTTTCACACACAGAATCAGCCGCTATAAGAAAAAAAAAGGAACAAAATGTTTTATTCCAATTACCCCGGTATTGCTAGAGTAAATTTACTTTCTCACTTTTTGCCATCAGATTCTGGTAGACCTATAATACAAATGACGACGAACGTATATTTGTCTACGATTGCCCATGATCGACGTCACTTGCATATGTTATAGACAGCATTCAAACAGCAATAAAGCAGCATCAAACATAGGTCATATTATGTATTATGTCCTAACGTGAAGAAAGGCCTCAACAGAGGTATTTCAATAAAAAGTGTTCTCACCGAATACATGACTCTATTATATCTAATTTGTAAAACTCACAGACATATTTTCAAAGTGGATAAAGTGTTCTTACAAATTACTCTATTATTTTTAATTTATTATTACTTAGCCAGGACTATCTTTAAACTCAAGTTTAATTATAATGGAAGTAAATCCTGTACATTTCGCAGGCATCGGTGAGCGCCATGAAATTGGCGCCGACCTGTTCCCTAACAAATTGGGTTTTGGCTCTCAGATTGCGTCGTTAGTGCTGTACTGGAGGTAAAGTGTTAGTGTAAAGGTAGAGCCACACTATCATAGAAATATTATTTTTACAGCAAAGCTATAGTGAAGTGGGGAGTTTGAATTCTTCTTTTGCCTTTATAAAGTTTTCATCCAAAACAATAGCCACGGCAGAAATATCATTCTTTTCATACTACGAAGATGCAGCAAGTAGAATTCTTCTTTTGCATTTATAATTTGTTTATTCAAAGTTGAAAACAAACTTTTTTTCTATTTTACAAGTCAGAGATAAAGTTAGGGTTTAAACAGACATTATTGTTCACTTAAGGAGCATTAACTTACTTAATTTATACCACATTTTCTTAAATACTACTGTTTTTAAAATGATCATTAAATTATATGACTTTCCTTATTATACATTTTCTGTTACTGCAATACAATTCATCACTCCATTGCATACTACTAATAACGTTAATATCTTCCTGATAATGACGAGCACTGGAGCGCCTCACCGGTGGACCGAAATACAGACGGATCATAAAATTGACACATTATATTATATCGTCTATGATCCGTTACGTAATATGTAAGTTATAAGCGTAGAGCGTAGAATATGGAAAATTAAGGTACGGTAATTAGGTATCTATTTTTATTTTATTTTTTAGATTAATTCGTACTTTACTTTTTTTTTTTTTGTGTGTGATATAGGTAAGTAAGTATGTTAGAAAAATTATTAGAAAATACCATCTGTACTTACATATGCTATCTACTTTAATAATAATAATCTTCCCATTTGCTTAAAAATTCCAGAGTAGAAAATAGAGGCCCTCAGTTATACGGATTCGCGATTATTCGGACTGCTATCAGAAAATGTATCTTAATAATTTCTTAATAATTATTGATTTTCTGTGTTCTTTTTTGATTATCCGAATAACTAACGACAACAATTATTAGTTCGGTTAATGGAGTTGCTACTGTCATTATGTTTTCAGTATGCAAATTCAAAATATTTTATTTCTGAATAGATTAATTAATAATACTTTCAGAATGGTCCTATTTAGTGCCTACCACCACTTTGGGAACTTACTTGGCTAGAAGGACCGGCGCGTAAGAACCTCGCACACCTTTGGATAAATTTTGGATACACACTAAAGAACCTGCAATGTACTTTGTAAGTGACTTCCAAACGAACTACTACTATAATTAGTCCTGTCACGAAAGGCAGCACATAAATTCGACTTTATTGACGATCGATGTCGCAGATAACGATCTTACTTACCACCTGATGTGTAGTTATTCCACTTCGTTTTTCACGTGCAATACACTTTCCGTGTCTAACGCCCATAAACCAGGGAAGCTAATAGTAAACAAGTCGTTATTTGTTAATTAAATGCAGCTTTTAATTATTTTCATACATGTGTTCTATTTCTGAATTCCAAAGAAATTAAATTTACGTTATGAAAAAGGAAATAAACAATTTATGAGAAAATACTTTTGTTATGACATTTAGTAATTCTAAAATGATTCTAATTTTGTAAAAATATTAATAAAAATTTACACATGGCTTTATTAAACCATCTTTTTGAGTTTTGTAACTAGCAACAAAGTTTTTAAAATATAATTTATTCTTTAAGACTAATTACAAGGTTAAAATATGTTAGAAACAAAATCGAAAAATATACAATTTTATTTTAAATATTATGATAGATACTTTTAAAACGCTATATCTCATGACTTGAAACCGTATACAGTAAGCCCTGTAAGCGTAAAAAGCAGATGTTGGTTTGTGTTGAGATTATTTTAATGTATGATGGAATATCTCCCATATCTCATAATATACATTAACGTCAAAAAAGATTCATTATTATTGAATATAAAAATTAAAAAATATACGCCTTTTAAGTGCCTCTTAATGGCAAATAGGATTTTATGAAGTCACACGTAAAAAGTAGACGAAAATATCAAACTAATTATGGCCTAAGCTTGTGATTGTGTATGTTTGTTACTTCTTCACACAAAACTACTGAACGAGTTTTAACCAAATTTGGCCATCCCTCGAGCAAACGACCTTGACCATACATTTGACGCGTTGCCGAGATCGCACAAAAATCCTATTTTTTTACTTATCTTAGTTTAAAATTTGTCTAAAAAAATTTAAAACGGGGAATATGTACTTAATGAAATTGTCTATCTATTGTCATGTGTTTCAAATAAACGTAATTTGTAAATACTAGGGGGATGCTGAAAGTATGCTTCAATTTTAATAAATTAGTATTACTTTGGAAGCTAATATCATGAGTATAATAAACAAAAATAGAAAATTTAAAACGGGGAAAGGAATGTTGATATACTGAAGATTATTGCTGTATTTTTATTATAACTTTGTAGCTTTCAAATTATGAGTTTATAAGGTTCTAAATACGGTAAATTACGGAATCTCCGTAGGGGAAGAGAGTCAAAGGTGAAAGCTAGTGAAGCGAATAAAAGCTCTCTTTCACGGCTAATACCCGTTATCGGCGGTATCTGACCTTTTTGTCAAAGTTTATATATTCGATAGCGCTAAAATTGGTTGGCTTACGTTAAAACGTTTATACAAGATGTAACATAAAAAAGTGATAATACCTTAGGGTGTGTAAGTGTCAATTATAAAGAGTTCACTGTGAAAGTAGCAGCGCTGAAAGAGCAAATTTTTTATTGTATGAGCAAGCGCCCGCGCGGCATGACTTTTTCCATACAAAGGTGAAAAAAAAGTTACACTTTCAGCGCCGCATGCGAGAAACCGCTTAAATTATATTATTGCAAGTTAATGGTTTGTACACATTGTGGCACATCGCGCACTCGGCCACAAAACTTATACGAAGCGGCCCGCTCCGCTGCACCACGTCACAATGTGCACGAAGAAACATTCGGAAAACCTAACTTGCGGATAAAACTAGTTTTCTTCAATTTATTCAACAAAACAAATTGAGGAGTTTTTCACGAGAATAAACAAGACCGCGCCTTCGTTAATCCTATTCGAGATTCGGAACTTCGTCGGAGTTTGTTTACATCTAAATTATTAACTCCGCTGCTCACTTCCCCGGACGATGAAAATTAATAAAGCCTGAGATTTTACCTCTTTGTAGTGAAAATTTTGTGCTTTTGATGATATAATATTATATTTGTGAAACTGTGGTCGAGCATAGTTTGAAAACTACTAGTTACAACATTTCTCACTTTACATTAATTGATATGAAATTTTGTGACTTATCACGTGGTACTATATAGGTATATTTTCATTACGGTCAAATAGCTAACTTGTAAACGCCACAAAATATGTTTATAACAAAAAGCTTTAATAAATCAGTTTGATCATAGCGAAGTAAAAATGTAGCGACGTCTTGTGCTCATTTCTCCGGCAATCGCTTGATCGAATTGTGCTCATTTTTTTGCTACAAAACTTCTGCACTTATTACTAGTTAGAGTTTTATTGAGCTGCATCGAATGTATCGAGTTACTTGATATTGTTAGAAGTGTTTATATGCATTATAGTGGGTTTGCATTGTTCCAATCCAGTGAACCAATCCAGCGCTGGATTGCTACTGGAATAATGTAAACGTGTAATATACACAAGCGATACTTTTTCGTGTGCATTCCTTTGCGTTTGGTGACCGGGAATAGTAAATCCCACCAAAAACATTTCATGTAAAATGTTACCTCGACGACCACAAAAGGTTTGCCCTGTGAAAAAGACATCAGATCTAATGTGGAGCCATGCTTCTGAATATACACGGCCTAACTCTATCGACCCTAACTCCAACAAATTCTACATATCAGTAAGTATGTATGGCTTGGCTGTTTCGTTACTTACTTTAGATCAGAAACTAAATATAACGGTAGCGAAACAGAGAAGCCATACATACTTACTGATATGTAGAATTTGTTGGAGTTAGGGTCGATAGAGTTAGGCCGTGTATATTCAGAAGCTTGGCTCCACATTAGATCTGATGTCTTTTTCATAGGGCAAACCTTTTGTGGTCGTCGAGGTAACATTTTACATGAAATGTTTTTGGTGGGATTTCAGTCCTTTTTGTAAGTTGCTACTTGCTAGGCTTGCTTTTTTTTTTTTAATTAAGAGGTTTTTAGTTAATTAATGTCTATCCCGTGTAAACTTTCATGTCCTAATTCATAAAATTGGTGAAAGTATCATGTTTAAACTTCCATTACCCCAACTAAACTTATTTTACGGCGTAACCAAATTTCGGCGTATTTTAGATATCAATAAAATGTAAAGTATTAGACCTATTCAATTGAGACTTTGTATGTTTAATAAGTCTATTATTGACATCATATCCTGAGAATATAAACTATCTGCTATATTGGAAACCAACTCTATGACGGTCAACTTCCATATGTTCCTGTCACACAAGTGACATTTTTAATTGGATTGAAGAAGACAAAACACTGTATAACTATTCAAAGCTTATACAGCGTTTATTAGTAAGGGGGTTAGTATATAAAACAATAATAATCTACCTACAATCAAAACCAGCTTAGTTACAGCAACAAATGCTGAAGACTTCCCAAAAAACTTTTCCCGAGTCTGTCGCGGCTGTGACAAAAGAAAATTTTGTTTGTTGTTGCCGAGTGAACTTAAGTACTTGACGCGAAGTTAACATAATTACGTTCCAAGAGCCCTAAAACTCGCGCCAAATTGGAAATATTATGGCGCTTCACACGAGAAACGGGTATATAATTTGGGGTGACATTTTAGACAACAATTATAATGTCTAAGTAGGTACTATTTTTAAATAAATACAATAATAGTACCAAGTTATTTACTGTAGAGAAAGTTAATCAATTGAAATACGGTATATTCAAAATAAACATTCAATAATATTTTTGCATAGTATCACAGTGATATTATAAAGACAATACCTAGTTTAAGATTGCCCATGTTCGATATTACATATATTGGCCCCAAACCCACCGATCGGTTTTATTAAATTTGGTATGGTAGGCTCTAGTTTAAAAGTACATAGACATGAAATCCTGAAAAAGTCGAGAATTCCCGTGGGATATTTTTAAAAGTAGGTAAGTAAAAATAATAAAGAAAATTACAATCAAATCGTAATAAGACCACTAAAACATATCAATGACTAAAACCATGCATCAATTTTCAACCACTAAAATTACTGCGTTTTACGTCTGCGGTGTGAAGTTCTGATATAACAAGAGGGCTTCATATATCTCAATCTCACCGAAGCCTTTCCAATACCTTATTAGCCTCGCCATGATGAGACCATTATGACATAATTTATATATTATCATGAATTAATTCCACACAAACTGAAATACAACCACGATTATAATGGTTTTCGGTAATTTGTTTAACCTATTTTCGTGGTGCGTTAATAAAATTGTGTACCTAAATTAAATCAATATGTTATGCTTCGGCATAAATGAGTGGGCTTAGCTAAGCTGAAAAAACAACAGATGCGCTGTGATTGATGTTGCGAGCGAAATTGCCGTCACAGGTAAACTGTATGCTCATATTCTGTACATCATAGCACATCAATATTATACAGGGTGTAACCCGTGTATGTGACTACGTGATGAAAGACCACTTTTTTTTTCACTTTTGTATGGGGAAACTCGCTGGGGCGCTTGCCCATTCAAAAGTGAAAAAAAAATTGGTCTTTCATCGCTGCTACTTTCACAGTGAACTCACTACAAGGAACACGTACACACCCTAAAGTATTATCAGTTAGTTTTGTTACACCTTGTATAGGATGTTTGTTAGTGTGTAACATTGTACTATCAGAGAAGTTGATTCCTAGGCAGATGGCGGACCTAAGTAATTTGGTCGCGTTAAGTCATACCCATCGGACCGATCACATGACGTAGGTCCGTCAACTGCCTAGGAATCAATTTCCTCGATGGTACAAACGATGATAAACTGAAACACCAAATTATTGGCATTCCTAGCAGGGGCGTAGCTACCCCCGTATCTTCCGTATCAATTATACGGGGCCCTCGGGCCACTTGGGCCCCCAATGTGCCTAACAATTCCTGAGGACCGCCAAAAATTTTGTATACGGGGCCCCCACCGAGGCACGCTGTGCTTCTGATTCCTAATATTTTCGAAAAAAAATCTAAGGTGGCATTAATAGAACTTCCAACGATAGGGTGGTTTGCCGTGTATGGAATGCTTGTATTGAATGGTCGGAATGTATTTGAAAGGGAAGCCGGCGGTAGTCGTGTTGTATGGGCCCTTCGCCACTTTCGCTATAACTAGTAACTAGTAACGAAATATGTGATATATTTCGTTACTAGTTACAAAGTTACATGTAGGTATACTAAAGCACGAATTATTGCGAGTGTCGAGTGTCAATTCGGTCTAAGTCTGATTTAGTGCCGTGTAAAAATCACTTCAGTTTTATCCAGAAATACAGCGTGCCGTGGCGGGGCCCCGTATAAAATTTTGTTGAAGGGCCCTCAAGGAGGGCAAAAGTAAAAAAAAGTGCATAACATTAATAGAAAATTAACGCTTTACGCGGAAAAAAAACCTTGCGGTTTTTATTCTGCGGTTTCTGCAATAAAAAAATTGGGAATTTTTATTGATTTTTGCTTACGCATGTTGGAGGCCTCTAACTACACCCCTGGTTTTGTTCATTATAACATAATTAGTAGCTACATCACTTCCTATCTACAAGACTTTACACTTTTCTTGATACCTTATAACGAAAAGAATGAAAATTACAAGAAAGTTAAATGAAAATGGAGTGTAGTCGTAACGGTGACGTGCTAGTATGAGAGCCCGCCGTAATAACATCAAAATAATTAAAAGTGGCGATTGTCAGGGCGAGCCGGGGCGCGGTCTAATGCGTTAGGGGCGCAGGCACACCAGACAATATACCTTTTCTTTATTTTCTTATATTTCTTCCCTTTTTACTGTAAAACTAGATATTGCCAGCGACATTATTTGCGTAGTTTATTGCGCGGAAGCGTTTTCTCGTGATGAAACTATTCGATGTTTTCGGGCGGGTTTATTATCGCATTAGAGAAATTCAAAGTCAGATCTCGACGTGTCGTTTGTGTCGTGCAAAGCTCGAAAAGAGAGAAGGTGCCCTGGAAAAGAGAAAAACTATATTAGTAAAAATTAAGACAGGAATGCAGAGCTCACAGATTCATAAATTTAATCTTCGCAGACGCGAAACTATCACTATTCACTGACGAGCGGATCTTTTGGAGTGCTACTGGTGCAGTGCCCGGAGGTTTTAACCTCCGAAAATTGTAATAGTGAATGGATTTTTGTTTTTGAGGTGTCATTTTCTTTTTTGCACAATAACTTGCAAAGTTTACCAAAAAATTTTTTGTGCTTTTAATTTATTAGTTATTTAATTAAAAATTAATATTACACCGTATAAAATCAGTCAAGAAAACAATTTTTTTTCTTGTTCCTGTTATTTAATGACTCTTATCCGATTGCTTACATTGAAAATTAACCAAAAACACAATTTTTAAAAAAGAAAGTTCGCTTTGCTAAGCTAAATAATACTATAAGATTTTTGCATAGTTTTTAGAGATTAACGCTCGTCGTAACCAAGATAAAAGGGTTTGGGCGGATTTCAGGGTTTTAACGAAAAGTGTGTTACACGCACTTATTGATCGTATTTAATTTTTAGAGAAATGATGAGTTTTAAGTACTTTAAAACGTTATAATATCTCCAAAAATGTGTTAAATAGACCAACAATTTTTTGCTACATTTGTTGAGAATTTATTGAAGTAAGAGCTAAAAAATTAAATACATCGACAAATGAAATGCTTTTTGTAGCGTTTGAAATATATTTAAACTTCTTATTAAAAGCCAGAAAAAATTGGGTGCTACATATCTCACGTAAATACTAAAGACGCATGCTGCAACCTATGTTTGGAAAATGCTTACCTGAATACAAAAAATATCAGTTCTTAAGCTAATTTGTATTTTTTTCCTTTAAGTATATTTTAGCGAATATAATTAATGAAAACAAAATCTGTTAATACCTAACCAAAAGAAATAAAATACAGATTTTCTTCGAAATATGTACGTAAAAAGTTTTTCGGAAAAGTTAATAAAGTAAGAGCTAAAAAAAATTACGCATTAACAAATAGAAGGCTTTGTCAAGCCTAAGAAATAATTTTAAACTTCCTATTTAAAACCAAAAAAAAAATAGGAACGCCATTTATCAGGTACTTACTGCCGAAGCACACAACAAACTTATTCGGAGGTATGCTCATCTAGACACAAAAATATTAATTTTTAAATCGAAATTATATATTTTTTCCACTTATTTTCTTTTTTTTTGGAATATAAGCAACGATATGAATAAAAAAATGCTAATATATTTTATTATTTTGCTACATAAATGAAACTGAAAGAAATGCAGGTTTTCTTCAAAATTTTAAAATTTATTAGTGTAACTGAAGTGGTATAGAATAATTTAAAAATCAAAAGCACAACTTTTCAATAGGTAACCTTTTTTGCTTATGTTATCATCTACATATTACGGAAATCGGAGGTTTGCATGATTTTTACGCTCTAGGCACTCCACTATACGGACATACTATGATTCCCAGGCTTGGACTCGGGAATCATAGTTTGTCCGTAGCAAATTTTATCAAAACCAGCTCAGCGTTTCAAACGTAAAGTAACAGATAACAGGTAAAGATAGTTTGGTTGTGGCACTGTAACCTCAGGGGTAAACTTCATTTGTTATTTTACACAAAGGTTAGATTGTAAGAGGTCCACTAGGTATAATGATTTGCCGCTTACACAGGCCTTTTATAACATTACCTTAGAGATCTATCCCAAGCCTTTATTTTTATTGCTTGTTTCTACCGAAGACACCTAAGACCCCTTTATTGATACCTAAGCCCTAAAAAAATTTGGCCGGTAGCTTTAATTGCACCCTGTGAGTCCATTTAACCGAAAAAATAGGTTGTTAATTTTTTTACAATAACATATTTTTTCCCTCTTAGAATCGTTGCAGAACGGTCACTTCGCGGCGGTGGGTAGAGCGGGGGTGACGCGGGGGGTGGTGCCAGGGAGACGCGCGCGCGGGGGGCACGTCACGCGCCGGCAACGCGTAGTGTCTATTAATTGTGGTGTTTTTTAGAATAACTTTCGGATGCTATTTCTAAACATTTTAGTACTGAGTGATTATAAAAGAAAAAATACGTGTATTTTTATTTTTAAAAAGGATCAATATACCGAAATTTGGCCGGAAGGTTTAATTGCACCCTGTATAGAGGCTTATATACTTAAATAATAATTATAATGTTACTCATTCCAATAGATATTTTTTCATATTTGTCATTATAGTATAAAAATTGTACGCACGTGCGATCTTAAAGTTGTACGCAGCCCATAGTCTATTAATCAAACGTAATTAAATAGTCCTTTATGTTGAAGACCAAAGTGCATTCTAGTTCCCGGAGGTCCCACCACAGTGTAACTATCGTACAGTAGACTACTGGGTGATAAATACCTCAGTAAAGTATGTCCTTGAACCAAACATCTTTAACATAGAGACAAGCGCATGTGATGATACTACTTGTAAAAATAATTAAGTACTAAATCAAGTTATCTAAAATCAAGCTAATGCTCCGATTATACATTGCATTTGCATTTATTAGAGGACGCGTCGACGACGAGTTTGTGGGGTCGCCACTCTTGTCCCTCGGCCGCCATCTTGGAAAAAGGGGTGACAACACTATTTTCGCGATACCTCGGAAACTATACGTCTTACAAAAATTTGTGAAATCATAATTTGTTGCAAATTATTTTGGCTACATATATGTTAATATAACTTTTTACCCTAAATTAAAAATTAAAAAGGTTATAAGCAAAAAAGTGAGATTTTTTTTTTATCTTACGGTGTTTCTCCAGAACAATGGAGGCATACTGTAGACTTTAGAGCATTTCAGGCCTGCTTTTCTGCAGCCATACATGCTTCCACAGTTTCCTTTGCATCTGCAGAAAATCAATTTCATGAGATCGGGGGTGCTGGAGGCTTGGAAGTTTGTATTGTCATCCAAATGTTTGCAGCATGCTTTTCACAGCCACAATCTTCAGGATTTTGATATCTTCCGAGCCACGACTGGACCTGGTGATATACTCGGAGACTGTGAAAACGAGCACCATCTTGTGTTGGAGGCAGCGATGATAAATTTAGTCACTGTCTTGGCAAATGTTTTGTATCGCAAACCGTCTAGTGATACGTCTTTATTAAAGCTATGAAACATTAACGTTCGGCACGAATGGGCCGGCTTGACCGGAGAAATACCACGTTCTCACAGAAAACCGGCGTGAAACAGCGCTTGCGCTGTGTTTCGCCGAGTGAGTGAGTTTACCGGAGGCCCAATACCCTACTCTCCCCTATTCTCTTCCCTTCCCATCCCTACCGTCCCCTATTACCCTATTCCCTCTTAAAAGGCCGGCAACGCACTTGCAGCTCTTCTAATGCTGCGAGTGTCCATGGGCGACGGAAGTTGCTTTCCATCAGGTGACCTGTTTGCTCGTTTGCCCCCTTATTTCATAAAAAAAAACATGAGATGTGATCGAAGAACATGAGTGAGCAAAGATGGATCGACTTCCTCACTCAGGAATAGCGCGGTACCACTAGCTAATTCAGGTCTGAGGTAATTTTTTAGGGTTCCGTAGCCAAATGGCAAAAAACGGAACCCTTATAGATTCGTCATGTCTGTCTGTCTGTCCGTATTTGTAAAATGTATAAAAAAGAAGTTAAAGAGAAAAAAAGAAAATTAAAAAGAAAATCTTACTTTTTTGCTTATAGCTTTTTTAATTTTTAATTTAGGTTAAAAAGTTATATTAACATATTTGTAGGAAAAATAATTTGCATCAAATTATGGTTTGACAAATTTTTTGTAAAACGTATAGTTTCCGAGGTATCGCGAAAATAGTGTTGTCATCCCTTTTTCCAAGATGGCGGCCGGGGGACAAGGGTGGCGACCCCACAAACTTGAGATTAAGCTTCTAGTGACCCTCTCCACATGTCTCAAAAATAAAATTGCGTCCTCTAAAAAATGCAAAGCTCGTGTAACATTTCAATGGACTACTGTTGGATCCGGTCAAGCTACAAAAGAGAAAATATGTCATACGCGTTCTGAACGTTTCTTTGACGTATTATTTTGCTGTTTAATAAGAAACAAAAAGTACCCCACAAGCAACGATAAGCTCATTACTATAGCTTTATTAGTAAAATCAGCGTAGAATGTAGATAGCAAAATGTAATTAATCTATATAACTCTACATGGGTGTGCAGTGTGAACTCGGCCGTACAATGGCGGGCGCGGCGGAAGTGGGCGCCGCCTGACAGTTACCGATGGACGCCACAAGGACACGTTATGCGCCATTACTATGCCATCTCTTGTACATTGGACAAATATGGAAATATCTTTATAGCTGTTGCTTATATCTATCAAGTATAAAACCTAACGGCTTGAAAAAAAACGTGTGGCACTCGTCGACTGCCGCGGCAAATATTGCAGTCAGCAGCTAGTCTACACGGTTACGTCTAGTAACAATCACACAAACACCGTGCCGAAGTCTGCCAAACTGAAACTACGTTAGACGATGTGTTAGGTTTATTTTCGTTACGGAATTTCTTGATTCAGCAACGCACCTGCAACTCTTCTAATATTGTGAGTGTCCATGGGCAACGGTAGTTGCTTTCCATAATGTGACGTAGGACTGATTGGTACGAATAGAAAGACAGGATATTACTTTATCCTGTCTTTCTATTCGTACCAATCAGCGATATCTGCTGTTTTATTTTCAGTTTTACTGGAACTCCTAGTGTCTAATTAATTGTTTTTTGTTTTTTTTTCTTCGCAAACAATAATTTAATATAATATAAATTCGGTACTTTTATCCTGGTATTATTCTTCATTTAAATAGAACTGATAACATAATATTATAATTTACTTATCAATACTTATTATATTCTACGTCCTCAGTCACTTCAAAGAGCCAATTCTTCGTTAGTCAGTCTAGTAATTAGAAGGCATAATTATAATTTTTATTATGGCATTAATTTGATAAGGTAATCAGCGTAGGTCGCTGATAACGGTAACCCTACGTTCGTTATAATGTTTATTCTCATGAAATATTTATCCTCAACGCGGTTGTATTGAGAGAAAATCCCTGCAAAAATATTTCGATGAATGTGGGACACAATATTGTAATTCTTGCATTCGCACGGAAAGTTATATGAAGAAGTACACCTGTATAAAAGTATTATTCAAAAATGACTCCTTGATGACTTACGGTCGTTCCCAATATTTGATCTATCTCTGGTTTTGCCCTACTAGAGATAGGAATAGCTCTCATTAGACATTAGAGACATATATTTTATGTCAATTCAGTGTTAGCTGCGATCGGTCGTATGTCAAACCAGAGATAGATTGAATATTGGGAACGGCCGTTAGTATACACTTACACCTTAGTATACACAGATATTTACTTTCACATTCCACTCAAATTAAGAAACTCTTTGGCATTAATAGAATCTAGAAGGGTCTAGAAAAGTGAGACCGTCATAGTAGACAAGCGACCAGCTACCCTCGTTATCATACTTTTTTCATCTGCACCACTGCATTTTAAGTCGCGGTCTGCCGCCTGCCTGCCTGATTTTAGGGTAATATGAGCAGCATTCCAGACAGTTTGCGCAAATTACGGCGATATCAGTTTCCGCGGCCGGCTCAAAGGCTGCGGCTGACGTGTGGTCACTGGTCAGACCTCGACCGAGCAGCGGTAAGCGCCAGATACGAGCGATTTATCGATTTTTAGATGTTACTAGCTGATCCGACAAGGGTTGTTTTGTCTTTTTACCATATATATTAATTATTATGCTTAGAGGAAAAAGGGAAGATCTTCCGACCAGGCGAGGAGTTGACAAAACCTCCAAACTTCGTATCCTGATTCAGAATTGTGCGCTGTTTTATCCTCTACCTACATTCTACAAGGTTATTTCGAGTACAAAAATTAAATATTAATTGACCCATGACAAGTGACAATCTCACAGGACTTCATCACAATCAGTCCAGCAGTTTTGGAAAAGTTTGGCAACGAATAACGCGACTCTTGGACTCAGTTACTCTTCATTATCTACATATAATAAAACTGTAGAAATGAAAATTCTGTACATTAAAGATATTCAAAAAATAATAAGCGGGGGGTGTTACTACATCGCTATAGAAGCCAAAAATGTGGTTAGTTTTTTTGTCTGTCTGTCTGTCTGTCTGTCTGTCTGTCTGTCTGTCTGTCTGTCTGTCTGTCTGTCTGTCTGTCTGTATGTTTGTTCCACTATCACACGAAAACTACTGATCCGATTTGAATGCGGTTTTCGCAGATATATTTGTCTTCTTCCAACTTAACATCTGGTGTATAAAAAATTTTCCCCCCACCCCTCTAAAGGGACGAAAGAGGGGGTCAGATTTTGTATAAGACTTTTGCTTTAACACGAAAACTACTGATCCGATTTGCATACGGTTTTCGCAGATATATTTGTCTTCTTCCAACTCAAAATCTGGTGTATAAAAATCAACCCCCCCCCCCCCCCCACCCCTCTAAGGGGAGCAAAGAGGGGGTCAGATTTTGTATCAAACTTTTTTCTTTATTGGACTTACTTCATATTATTAACTGTTTTTTCCAACTTAACATGTGTATAAATTTTTTCCCCCACCCCTCTTAGGGGACAAAAGAGGGGGTAAGATTTAAATACTTAAAATGGCAAAACAACGTTTGCCGGGACAGCTAGTTCGTAATAAATCAGTACTGAACTATGGTTTCTGTTGTTACCCCTGTATTTTCAGGCTGTAATGTGTGGTAATATTATTAGCCGTGTTTGCTAATTCACTAATGGAGGCTCGGTAAAGCTCAGTTCATGCGCTAATATCATCAAAATTTGGCTGCGAGGTCGACGGTCTAAAGGAGTATGTACAATTGTATACCAGTAGTAGGGTAGCATGCCACAATAGAAAAAATAATGACAGATTGAAAGCCCAAACTGACACAATTTCTTTGGGTTAATTTGGTTAAATACCATATTAGAAATGCGTAAGAATACAAACGCAGATTTTAGGAACAAACTGGTAGGTTTTCTGTATCATACTTTGTGTATCCTATCATAGTAAGTATTTTTTTTAGTGACCAAGCTAAGAGCGTTGCGGCTGCTCGTCGAAATCTATTTACATCTAAATAATAAATATCATCCTATGAAGGGTGCAAACAAAAATGTAAAATATTGTAATGTGTCAATGGTCTATAGTTCCCACTATATTAATTATATCGTCCTAGATATCTCGTCATTAACAGCTATTATAATAACATATTAGCTAATATATTTCGGAGCCTTTTCAACAAAAACAAATACAATTTTACAACATTTACATACTTTATACCCTGTAATGGGTAAGTAAGGTGTAAAGGTGAAATGTCGAGTGTATACTCGCCTTAAGTCGTATTTCACGTCTACCTTCGTAAAGTTACAAACTATGTTTAATTTGTCTTGTATATTTTGCTTATTTAATATTAAATAAGCCTAAAATTCGTAACTTGGAAGACATTCTTGATATATCTTATGTGAAGATAATCGGAAATAGGAATTGTTGGAGGAAATAGTTGGACTCGTGCACAAAGGGTTCCGTAACGTTATAGACCAAAAATAGGCCAAAAATTGTGTTTTTGTATGGGAGCCCCCCTTAAATTTTTATTTTATCTAAATATTTTTATTAATTATTAAAGTATACGGTACATAAAACTAAGGCTGTTGTGAAAATTTTAAGTGCCTACCTGTTGCCATTATTGTTAACGAGCAAAAAAGGCCAAAAAAATCACGTTTGTTGCATGGGAGCCCCCTTTAAATATTAATGTTATTTTGTTTTTAGTATTTGTTGTTATAGCGGCAACAGATATACACAATCTGTGAAAATTTCAGAAATCCAGCTATAGCGGTTCTTGAGATACAGCCTGGAGACAGACAGACGGACAGACGGACAGACAACGAAATCTTAGTAATAGGGTCCCGTTTTTACCCTTTGGGTACGGAACCCTAAAAATAATATTCGTATATGATAAACCCAAGATCGACGACGATTGTCCATGTTATAGTCAGCTTCGCAATCATGGTAGCATAGTGCAAACATGATCCTGGCGTGAAAAAGTTCCTCACTGAAAAACTACTCTACCAAAGCTGTAGGTTAAAAGAATTTGCCCAAAAAACGCCAAAGTTGAACCAAATAAGTGGTCAAATAAGTCAGGATTTAAATTTTCAAAAACCAAAACTGAATTTATGATATTTACCAGAAAAAGAGCTAAAAATAACGCCCATTAGCTATTTTAATATAATAGCTTGATATTAAATTCATGTAAAATGACAAAAACAATTCGCACAGGTACTCTACATTTGGCTGAAGTAAAAAGTACGTCTTTCCTTATGGTCGACTCTGGTTGTGCTGAATTTTATCAACAATAGTCAAGTATTGTACAGGTTCCTTAGAACATTTTTTGACCTGATTACTATTAGGTAAGCTAATTTTTCGTGAATAGCTTCATTTTGATAAGACGGACAACAATTTCATCACGTTAGCAACCATACTTTCGAGAATTTCTCGCAGAGGAAATTGTTGTTCGTCTTATCAAAATGAAGCTACTCACGAAAAATTAGTTTGATAGTAATCAGATCAAAAAATGCTCTAGGGAACCTGTACTAGTAATTTCGGAGCCTACTTCATGAAACAAACCAACAGACGTCTCTGTTCAGAAAGAAATTTGGAAAAAATAACTTTGAATAAAAATTCTTTCATTTTGATTAAATGTCAATTTAACTTTATAAAATCAACAGCATTTCTAAATTACTCGTGCCATAGTAAATACAAAATGTTTCGCTTACACTTTACAGTGGGCGTCGAGTCTTTTCTATAAAGAATTCATCATACAGTAGACTACATCTTCATTATACATAGTCCGTTCGGCAGTTAGACGCACACTTTACGATTATTTTTTTTTTTTCAAATAACTTAAAAAGGTGATTGTGATGAATTATGACTAAAAACACTCTCGATCAAATCAGCTTTCAAACATAAAACTAGATTTAAATCGACACACCCGTTTGAACGCTACGTTGCTCGGACAGACAGACGGACACGTGGTCGGTGGTACCGTTATAATTCCTCTGTTTTCGTCGGGGGTTAAAATGTATTATGACATCGAACGCTCGATCTTGCCTAATTTCAAGGACACGGTTAAGCTACCCTACTGTTATGACATTATACTATAGTGTAAGTGTGACGGCGATAATATCTACTGTTATCGTACATCGCAGCAATCCATCAGTGTGACTCGATGTTGACAGCAGAAAAAAACAAATGAACCACCGACATGATAGTCTTTTGTCGTAATTAAAGTAAGGAAGTTTGAAGAGAATGTAGCTTATTTTCACTTTAGAATTATGAAATCTATGTTTTAACATTAAGCATATGTACCTCGTTTATACTCAAAACGCCCATCTGAACCCATCATCTAAAAACTAGAGATGTGCCGACTAGTCGGTAAAGCCGACTATCCGGCCACTTTCGTGGTTGGTGACTAGTCGGCGAATTTTCGGCAAATAGCGCCGACTATCCGGCTTTTTATTGAAACGAAGTTCCTTATCGCGCGTTGCGAAAGGGGGCTAAACAGAAATTTGTATTGTAAGCCGTGCGGTTATAACGACACATTTGTGTCGTGTCGTTACAACCGCACGGCTTACAATTATAGCAAAAATGCTATAGTTGTAAGCCGTGCGGTAGCGCGTGTTTCTCTCCCTCTCTTTTTTTTTATTTTTATTTTTTTTGTTTTTTTTTTTATTTTATTTTTTATTGAATGTATCCAGGTTTTTTGTATGCATGTATGTGATGTTTGTTACACATGATGTACAATAAAAAATATATCCTGAAAACCATCAACTGTATCATGACGTTACAAAATTAAGCAAAACACGATCCGACACGTTCGCAGGCGGCATATGCAAATCAACAGTAAACGAAGTGTTAAAAGTGTATGTATATATGTATGTATGTATGTATGTATGTATGTATGTAAGTATGTATGTATGTATGTAAGTATGTATGTATGTATGTATGTATGTATGTATGTATGTATGTATGTATGTATGTATGTTTTTATGTTTGTGTTCGCATATCTCTGGAACTACCATTCCGATTTCAGTAATTCTTTTTTGTTGTACTAGGTACTAGTCAACTTAGGGAATAGTGCAAGTTTCATCAAAATCGGTTCAGTAGTTTTGGAGATAGGGACTTTTAATACTCAATTACGTACAATTTGGAAGTCGGTTTTATCTTTTTAAAATACAGTTATTTTAAATTCAGAAACCAAAATTGAAATCTGACAATTAAGACAACATTTTTTGGTGTCAAACTACCGTAGAGATAGGTATTCTGTTACGCGCGCGCGCTGACAGATCATTCGTCGACTCTGATTGGCGCGATGCGACGCCGCCATAGCGCGTTTGACAGCAAACTGACAGCTGTCAAATTAAAAGTGGCTGATTTGTTAACTGACATCCCATAATTAAGGACCCCGCTAATAGATTTATTTTGTTTAGAAGCAAATCGCTATGGCCTATGAGTCATTGTTAAACTTAAGTGTTGCGCATCGATAAATAAAACTCTGAATCTACCATTAAATAAAGGTATTCATTATATTTTAGTTTCCTTGTTTAGATAACACATCTAGCCTTTTTTACATGGGGAAATGCTGTACGCATCCCCGGCGGATTGGGGACATCGGTTGTGGTATATCTGGGACTCCGCAGTAAGGTCTACCCACCAAAACCCCATGGTGCACCACTCCTCGCTTAAGAGGCCGGGTGCCATCGAAATTCTCATACAACGTAATACCAAAATCATTTTCTCATACGAAAATATTTAACATGTTTGAGTTATTTTTCAGCTTAAAATAGTAATTACCTAGGTTCCTGCACAAAAATTAACTACAAAATATTTAAACACTAAAAATTATTTTTATTATATTATTTTATTATTATTATTATTATTATTTTATGAAATAAGGGGGCAAACGAGCAAACGGGTCACCTGATGGAAAGCAACTTCCGTCGCCCATGGACACTCGCAGCATCAGAAGAGCTGCAGGTGCGTTGCCGGCCTTTTAAGAGGGAATAGGGTAATAGGGGAGGGTAGGGATGGGAAGAGAAGGGAATAGGGGAGGGAAAGGAAGGGAATAGGGTAGGGGATTGGGCCTCCGGTAAACTCACTCACTCGGCGAAACACAGCGCAAGCGCTGTTTCACGCCGGTTTTCTGTGAGAACGTGGTATTTCTCCGGTCGAGCCGGCCCATTCGTGCCGAAGCATGGCTCTGCCACGTATTAAAAGTATTTTTAGTGTTTAAATATTTTGTAGTTAATTTTTGTGCAGGAACCTAGGTAATTACTATGTAACTCGAACATGTTAAATATTTTCGTATGAGAAAATGATTTTGGTATTACGTTGTATGAGAATTTCGATGGCACCCGGCCCCTTAAGGCAGAGAATAGAGATGCGGATTACGAATACGATAGAACCTCGCGCAACTCTGCGAGCGATCGTCCACATCGTGCACACCCGCCACGAGACATCTAGGCCCTAGCTGCCCGGGCCTAGCATATTTTTATTGCAATAGAATTGAAAGATATAATATTATACTAGATGACGCCCGCCACCCCGTTGCGGCGTTGTTTAGCAATAAGAAAGATGTAACATAGATAAAAGAAAGAAAAATGAAAACAACGATTTTGTTAGGGGGATGGAAAAAAATAGAAGAAAAAAAACTCCGTTACGCCAAAATTCGTTTATCACGCGGGAACCGTACATACTTCCGCAAAATTGGTTCAACGATGTGGGCGTGAAGAGGTAATAGACAGACAGACTGACACACTTTCGAATTTATAATATTAGTATTTAGTATGGATATTTTTCAAGGCTATTGTAAGAAAAATTTTGTTAAAGGTTTAGCGCACCTGGCTCCGCGCTCGCGGTTAGGGGTGGGAAACCATTTTTCACATTGGCTCAAGTGTTGAAATGAAATGTCAAAAATAGAAATGAAATATTGCAAGCTCGGTGATTGAAAATATTAATAAAAGCGGCCATTCTCATTGTATTCGAACCCGTTCCTCGCGAACCACTTCCTAAGTGATTCCGACACGAACCTGGTTTCGGGTGACCATGGTTTTTGGATCTTGGGTACATCTATGTACTATCAGAGAAGTTGATTCCTAGGCAGATGGAAGACCTACATATTATTTTGGTTGTGTTGATAGATTGATAGATCAACACATTGAACACTTTGAGCAAAACATTAATTAAATTAGCCATACTTGATCCTATAACTATGTAAGCCTTATTAAGAAAAGATTTTTTGTAAATTCCTCAAGAAAATTAAAATAGGGCAGGGTGCCAGGAGTACTATTTCTAGGAGGCGAAAACTCAGGAAAAAGCTCGTTAAAATATAATATGAAAGTACATTAAACTACATAGTTACAAAAATACGTTCAGTAAATAAGTATCTATCAGTAATACTAACAGCAGTTTATATTGGTATAAATTAAACTACATTGTAGTTACAATGGGCGGAAGACGCAATTAGCAACATTAATAAGGAGGGTTTTAGGGCATTTCTAATTGGAAAAAAGGTTTTATGGGTCATGATACTTTAGCGTGACCAATAACGCATCCTCAATGTTGACAATTCCTTAGAAAAACTTTCTTTAGACTTAGAGTGTAAACAACAAATTGTATTTGAAAATATATTGTAAAATGTTATGTAATGGTTAAGAAATAAAGACTTTATTTATTTACTTGTAGGTAGGTAACTAAAAATTTGGACCATATTCTATACAATAATTTTAGTTTTAATTATATTTGTAGTTTATCTACTCAACAGTGTTGTTGATTGTTTTATGATTTAACATCAGGCAATTAAAAGCTCTAGTGAATAGGTTCATAATTCAGAGAATATAGACTCCTGACAGAAATCCTCAGACATTAGAAATGCCTTTATTTTGCAAAGTGGCATTTCATAAGATGGCGACGTGTATTCTAATTTCAAGCACGTACCAAAATGCAGGTAGAGCTTGTCTAATTTGAAATGATATAAATGAAAAATGTTGTACTGTGAATACGAGGGAGGGGCGCGTCATTTTAAGTAAGACAAGCCCTATGTACTTACTGTCAGAGAAGTTGATTCATAAGCAGATGGCGGACCTGCGTAATTTGGTCGCGTTATGTCAAACCTAGCCGACAGATCACGACTAATACTGAATTAACTTGTTCAATTGACGTAGGTCCGCCATCTGCCTATGAATCAATATCTTCGATGGTAGTATGTCTGGTATAGAATATCACAATGTGTCAGTTATGCAACAACCTGCAATTGAAGGGCCGCCTGCTGACACATACAACACTCATATACAGACTCCGGTAGTATTTTATTATGTAACAAGTATTGAACTGATGTAAGCTGTTTAATATTATTTTTGCTAAGGAAGAGCGGAGATTTCTGGCACAAGTTTGTACTTAATAGAAATCTCCACCAATGTTTTTGTAAAGCTGTATTTTTTGTGAATAAATAAATTTTATTATTATTATTTATTATTATTTTTTATTATTAGAGCGTCCGTGGCCTAATGGGTAGACCTTTGGTTCGCACTCGTAGAGGGTACAGGTTCGATCCCGGGTGGAGGCGTGTACCAATGAGACATTTTCTGATCTCGAGTACATAATACGGACACTCATGCAGGAAAACATCGTGAGGAAACCCGCACATAGTTGGTCCCAGACGTATTGACTAGTTCTTTCCTCTGGACTAGGCCGACTATGTTGCGAGAATGCCGTATGTGCTTGGGCAACCATACGGACATTTAAATCTTGTCCCAGGCACTACAGTATTTGAGGAGTGGTTACTTCGCTCTGAAAATACTGTATAAATCATCCACAACGGATGTAAAGGTCTAGTTTTTATTATTATTATTATTATTATGGTGTAGCAGTTTAAAATGTGCTAGTTAAAAGCGTAAAATGTTGTTTATATCACGTTAAAAAATGTTTTTAGAGCCGGTAAAAAAATATTTATTATTGCTTTTAGTGTTCCGACTTGGTCGAAAGAATAAAGTAAGTATAATAATATTTCACTAACTTTATTCAAGTAATTTTTAGAACAAGTGCATTTTAGATCGTCTAGTGTATACTCTACAATATACTTACAAGTTTCAGCCATTTTTTAGTTTAGTTAGTTTTTGAGTATTTAAAATTTTATTTAAGCAAGAAATGTAATTTAAATGTACATCAATTTAATAATTCGCTTGTGCTCCTAACATACCTATATGTAATAAACATTTTTATAATTATTATGGTCACCCTATCTATCCACGTCCAAATCCAATCAAAAAAGGAAAATTCACAATTTCATCAATTGTTTTGGGGAAATTTGATTGCGTTAATGTACCAACAGACAGCGTCCAGGGAATATAAACTTTATCCTTTAGCAATTAGGTTACATAATTGATTGTACACAACTCATTGTTTGGAAGTTATTAATTTTGTATTGTTTGTATTTTTGACTTTGTGATTAAGTGCTTGTAGCCACGAATGTCGAATAATGTTAGTTTATAAGACAAAGTAGTCATACTATACTAATATGCAGTTGACTATCATAATAAAGGACCGCTCGAATCAAACGCACGCACACATAAGCGTAATTTCAGATAACCATAGGGAGCAAAACGATGTATCCGCACGCGTGTAATAATAATTATTGTATCTGTTTTGCACGAATTTTATTTCAATAATACGGTAGTGTAAATAAGTTCAGTAAGCAGAACAATGCAGAACCATGTTGTACCCTCTCCCGTCTCTCAAAAGTAGATCCATACCAAATTTCATCTAAATTTATTCAGCCGTTTAAGCGTGAGTAGGTAACAGACAGACACTTTCGAGTTTCGCTTTTATAATAGAAGGAGTGAGAATTTAAGGACATTTTATTTATGCCACCTGTTTACTTTCTTTTGTCAACGATACAATCATTTAAATAACTTTCACC
Organism: Cyaniris semiargus; assembly: GCA_905187585.1. Taxonomy (NCBI): domain Eukaryota; kingdom Metazoa; phylum Arthropoda; class Insecta; order Lepidoptera; family Lycaenidae; genus Cyaniris; species Cyaniris semiargus. The sequence goes on from LR994567.1 coordinate 7,884,312, forward strand.
CAACAATCACAGGCACTTGCTTGGGTTCACAGATTTTTGTGGTTTCTTCATACCAATTAATCTTTGAAGTTTTTGAAGCCATGATAGTTTTAATTAATGATGATTGAAATGTGTTTAAAGTCCCCCAAAATGCAGCCATTTTGAAGCTTTTATCTCCCTGTTTAAAAGTTTTATGGACTATAAAAACTTTTTCAGCTAGAGTTGTCCAATAAGCAGAATTTAAATAAGTGATTTTATTTTTAAATTTGAAATAAATATATTTAGTTTTAAAAAAACTAAAATATCACGCTTTATTTATTTTCATCTTATATTAGAATTATTTAAAAAATAATCAAAAAATTTTAAGACATTGGCAATACGTATGCAAAGTTTCGAATTAATTAGACTACTGGAGATCTCCAGTGGAGATAGGTAAAAATCGTGCTCAAAGATTCCGTTACATACATACAGCCCAAACTAATAAAGGCGTGTTAAAAAGTCGATATTATATAGCTACAGTCTGTCAAGAAAGAGTAGACGCAGTACAAGATTTTCTAAACGTAATCACGCTTAAAAGGTGGTTTTTTCTCTTTGTATTTCCACACAGAACGCTTACACACTTTAAGTCTTCATACTTTTTATGTGATTTCAAAATTGTGTACAGCGTCTACTCTTTTTTGAAAAGCTATACTAGTAATTATTTTTAAATAATATTTTGAATAAAAAAATAAATTCTTTCAAATTACAAATACTAATAATTATTCGCATGGCTGGCTATTAATATAATAAATCAATAATAATAATATATTATTGCCTACCTGTTTAACATTAATTGTCCCTAGAACTTTTACTCTCCAGAAATATTTCTTTTTACGAAAGTTACAATAAGTGTAGAGTGTAGACTACAATACTACGAATAATAAAAACAATTTATTATAGTAGTAGGGTAGATACAATATTCTGGTCCCTTGGATCTAGCATCAGAATTAATCTATCTAGATTCTAGATTAAATCTATATATTCTAAGGATAGCCGCGTCGTTTAAGACCTAGGTTTATCCGTAAAACGTTTCCTGTGTTTTTCTCCTAGGTATTAACTGTGAAACCTGAAACACGCTAAGTGCAAGCTTACAGCAATGTTGTCACACTACAGCGACTTTGTCGCAAGAAAAAACAACATAAACACATTAAAAGTAGAGTTGTTAAACTAGCAATTTTATAAAAAATTGTCTTACTTAACTTAAATTCTCCTGGCTAATATTAACCTATATAATTCAAAATTATTTATTACAATATAAAAAATTAAAACAAGTTTTTCTAATATATAATCCTTATGTCAAATATCAACAAAACTATCGAATAGTTAAAACATTCTGTTTGGTTCTCGACGAGACTAATAGATTTTGAAACACTAATCGTTTTAGTTTTTATTATAACCAAGATATCGATACTACTTTTTTTTGGAAATTTTAAAAATGCATAAACCTATGTGGAAACTTCATAACAAGTATATCATCCTTTAAACTTGTAGCAATCGGTTGACCAACGTTCGTTTTAATACGCGGCACACTACACCAGTGTGACAACTGCCGATGCATCAGACAACAATATATTGCCCCAACAATTTCCTTGAAAGGGGTCGCCAGTCGCTTGTCTCTGGAAAATCAAACACATCGGTATTGGTAAAATGATCCCGTGAAAACAGTTCTCGGCTCTATGTAGAGTTTATAAAGCTGAATTGCATTCTTTTAAAAACTGCAAAAAAATTCAAAACAATAAAGTTTTGTTTATCCAGGACACTAATCCTCCTAGATTCAGTGGTTGAGAGAGCGGCTCTTAAGGCGAATCGAACCCATGACGGGTTCGATTCGATTTCGAGGGAAAAATGATATTTCCTGATTGTCTGACAAGACTCAACCCACGTGTCCTATGAGCATGTAAGTCTTGCCCTGTTCCTCTTGTCAGTCAAATCGATAATCCGTCTCACTGGTGAAGGCAGAGAGACTGCTGGGAATGGGTAAATCTAGCCGATAATCGAACCAGCTATGTAAGTAATGATTTAAATACAAAGTCACATCCATTGCAATTCGAAAGAGTTGCTGAAAAGGAACAAATCCTGAAAAATCGACATTTATAACATAACTAGAAGACGCTTGTAACTCCGTTGCGCCCAAATTTATCTCGCAGGAACCGTACATTTTTTCGGGATAAAAAGTACCCTATGTTCTCTCCCAGGAATCAAAGTATTTCCATACCAAATTTCAATTAAATCGGTTCAGTTTGGGCGTGAAGAGGTAACAGACAGACAGATAGACAGACAGACACACTTTTGCATTTATAATGTTAAGTATGGAAGTATAGATATGGATGTATGGATATATATCGAGAAAAAAAAAACAGATTGTAAGTTTAACCAAGATTCGTCGAAAATGAAAACCACGTCGAGATTCGTCAACTTCCCGGTAAAAGTTTTGACGAAAGCCCAAAGTCGTAGCTAATCCCCCATTATAAAAGCCAGCCTAATGAACCTAGGCCGACTGAATACCGCAGCTAAAACCTCAGTGTAAAACATTAAAAAAACACAATTGCGTTCATTCATTGAAGTACGCTGCACGCCCGACACGATGTTAATTTCAACCTTATGTGTATGATGATAAGGTTGGCGCCGGCTTTACAAACGGTGCTGGTGTCAGGGGAATGAGAGGGATGGAAGATAGGGTGTTCTGTATGTGGGAGGGAGAGAGCACGATCGTTACAACGGGGTCACTTGAGACGAGTGCGGCTTGACCCGCGTTTAAGGATTGTCGCAGGATCGATTGGATTTCGAATTTCGAATGTTTCGTGAATATTCATTTTTTGGACCGCCAACGCGGTTATAATGTCCTGGTATATTAATTCATCAAGCCCCATACGGTCGCCGTGCACCGGTGACCGAGACACAATAGAATATCAGCTATCTCGTTTTCCCCCGATCGACGAATTAAAAAACACTCGTTTTTTTAAATTTTAAACTGTTTTTTTTTTACAAGTTTGCCCAAAAATACAGAGATTGCTATCCTACTTAATATTATTAAGTATAAACTTTTTAAAGAAAATGTAACATTTTTACAGATTTCTTCTAAGTCATAAGGAATAAACTTGATATTACCATGTTTACAAAGGCAATGTTTTTTTTTTTAAATTGTAAAAAAGTTATAAATTAGGTATTAAATTTTAAAAACTAAACCTCTTTGTGCTTTGGAAATTCACCCCTATTAACCCCGAATTGAAGCTACGAAAATAGAAAGGTCTGTCAATTACATTAGGGTGATTTTGGCGCGAATCTTATAACGGATATTGTCTTCTGAACTCGTCACTGCCGCAGATCAATAATCATGATAACTAACTTATATGTACACTCAGTCACATAAGTATAGAAAGCATACAAAATTATATTTTTGATGGGTCCGAATTTAAAACCATATATTTTTTAGTAAAACGTTAGTTAGTTTTACCGTCGAATACCGAAATAAAATTTATTAAATGCATCGCAAATGCCATGTCAGGGTCGCGTATGTCAAATCTCAAAAATCATACATTTTTAAGGGTTCCGTACCCAAAGGGTAAAAACGGGACCCTATTACTGAGACTTCGATGTATGTCCGTCTGTCCGTCTGTCTCCAGGCTGTATCTCAAAAACCGCTATAGCTAGACTTCTGAAATTTTCACAGATTGTGTATTTCTGTTGCCGCTATAATAGCAAATACTAAAAATAAAATAAAATAAATATTTAAGGCGCAAGGTCATTGTCACCCTTTCATCTGAATGTACAGCAGAAATATCCTGCATTGAACTTGATAACTATATTGTCATATGTGTGTACCGACCCCCACAGTGTGATTTGGATTCTTTTGACTCAATAATAGAAAATGTGTTAAATCGTTTAATGACAACAAAATATATTATATTATGTGGTGAATTCAATGTTAATTTTATGGAAAAATCTTCAAGTTGTGATAGATTGCTTAATTTATTTGAAACATTTGACCTAAAGTATTTATTTTTAGAGCCTACTAGGATTACTTCACACTCAGCAACATGCTTAGATAATATTTTTTGTAACTGTCATTGCAGAAAAATGTATTTGTTTAGTGATTTGACATCTGACCATTTAGGCCAAATGGCTGTTTTTCCGGCTATAACGATTAATTATACTGAAAAAATTACTTGTAAACCAATCACTTCGGGTAAAATTAGTATTCTGAAGGAAAACATAGCAAACAAAATTACAAATATTGATCTACAGCAACAAGACCCACATGTCTTATATGAAAAACTACACAATATTATTAAATCAGAACATGACAATATATTTAAAAATAAAACATTTAATATAAATAGAAAATTAAAATTTTGTGACCCCTGGTATATACATCAGTAGAAATAAACTATATAATTTGTTGTGTGACTTAAAAAAACATAACTTTGATCCCTTGTTTATACAGTATGTTAGGAATTATTCTAAAATATTTAAGAAAATATGCCTCGCTGCTAAAGCTTTATATTTTAGTAACAAAATAACACAATAAAATTCGTATTACATGGGATATCATAAATAATGAAGTAGGACGTTTTAAAAGACATGAAAATAAAATAAAATTAAATGTGAACGGGTTGACAATTTCCGATAACTTAGAATTAGCTCACTTTTTTAATAACTTTTTTGTAAATATTACTGAAGAGACAACTCGTTCTCTCGACTCCTGTCCATTAAAAGCGGGCATTTTACTTAGAAAAAATGTTGTAGAAAGGAAGGTCTTGTTTAAGTTCAGACACATAAATTCGCAAGATATTTTAAAGATTTGTAACTCTCTAAGCCTTAAAAAAGCAGTAGACCTGTGGGGTATATCAGTCAGATTGCTTAAAAATATCATAACAGAATTATCACCATACCTAGCCGCTATTTTTAATCGTTGAATTGATGCTGGCGTATTTCCTCGTCTTATGAAGCAGTCTAGAATATTTCCTTTGTTTAAAAAAGGTTTAAAAAGTGACCCGAGTAATTTTGCCTGCTATAAGCAAAATATTTGAAAGGGAGACACTTAATCAGCTACAGAGTCACTTTAATATTAACAAATTATTGCACAGCCGACAATACGGATTCACCAAAGGGGTTTCAACTACAGATGCAGGTGTTAGTTTAATTAGATATATTTTTAAAGCCTGGGAAGACCATCATGATGTACTAGGTGTATTTTGTGATCTGTCAAAAGCTTTTGACTGCGTTGATCACAGAACACTAGTTCATAAACTTAAGCATTATGGCATTGAAGATACTGCACTTGATCTCATCACGGATTATCTAACAGATAGAGTTCAATTTGTTGATGTTAATCGTCATAAATCTACGGGATTACCTATTAAAATGGGAATACCACAGGGTTCCATCTTAGGACCTTTTCTTTTTTTGATCAATGTCAATGATTTGCCTTTTCTCGTGCAATCCCTTTGCGAAATTATTTTATTCGCCGATGATACATCCCTTTTGTTTAAATTAAAACGAAAAAATCCAGATTTTACTAATATAAATAAAGCACTTGCACTTGTATTAGAATGGTTCTCTTCCAACAATCTGTTACTCAATTCTAACAAAACAAAATGTGTCATTTTCAGAATGCCTAACGTGAAAGTTAACAATGAAGTTAATTTAAAAATTGGTGATGTAAATCTAAACTTTGTTGACTCTACATTATTTTTAGGTCTCACGCTTGACTCTAAGCTTCATTGGGGAGCTCATATTTCAAATGTAGCAAAAAAACTTAGCTCAGCAGTCTTTGCGATTAGAAAAGTGAGACAATTGACTAACGAAGAAACAGCTCGCACCGTTTACTATAGCTATTTCCATAGCATCTTATCCTATGGATTACTACTTTGGGGAAGTGCTGCAGATATTCAAACAATATTTTTATTGCAGAAACGGGCTGTTTGCGCCATATATAGACTAGGATCAAGGTGCTCCCTAAAGGAAAAGTTTAAAGATATAAATATCTTGACGGTTTCATCACAATACATTTTTGACAACATTATATTCATTAGAAATAACATTCAATTTTATAGTAAAAAATCCGACACGCACTCTTTTAATACACGGAATAAAAACAAACTAGCAGTTAATTACTCACGTCTTCATAAGGTTCAAAATTCATTCGTGGGACTCGGTATACGTTTCTACAATAGATTACGTGAGGACATTTTAGACTTGCCTTTTAGTAAATTTAAAGAATGTATCAAAAATAAATTAATTAGAAAGAGTTACTACAAAATAAACGACTTTTTTGATGACATCCATCCATGGGAATAGTATTTTCATAACAATTTTATGCTTTTCTATATGTAATAAAAATAATTAGTCAAATTATAAATAAATGCATTGACATAATATTATATTCCATAAATTGACATAATCATAATAATTTAACATATTTTATACTTACTTTATATTTGACAAATTTTTTAACATATTATTTAGTTTGACATTGTATTATTATTGCATTAAAATATACAAACATTATAAATAAATGTATTACAACCTAAATAAAAGTTCAATTATGACAACTATATAATATTATGTATTAAATGGAAATTGGATAAAATGGAATTTTGTAATAAGTATAGAAAGTTAAATCTTAATAATGCTGTTAATGTGTAAACTATTTATGTGACGTTCATAAGTGTTACTGTGTGACCTACATGAATAAATTATTTTGATTTGATTTGATTTGATTTGATTTAAGGACCATACAACAAACGTAATTTTTTTGACCTTTTTTTTTGACCTTTTTGGCTCGTAGCAACAGCTACGCACTTCAAATTTTCACAGTATTCTTAATTTTATCTATAGTCTAATAATTAATAATAAAATTAAAATAAAATAAATATTTTAGGGGGGCTCCCATACAAAAACACAATTTTTCGCCTATTTTTCCTCTATAACCGTACGGAACCCTTCGTGCGCGAGTCCGACTCGCACTTGGCCGATTATTATTATAATAGGTATATATCGAACTCCGCTGTCGATATTGTCGAATGATAGTTAGCCATGTAGTAAATCAAAATAGCCTATGTGCAAAAATTCGTAGCAGTGCTACAAACGTGTAGCGCTGCTACGGACATACCAAAGTGTTCTACAAAAAAACTTTCTTACAAAGATAAGTATCAAAGTTTATTGCTTTATATCGTAAAGCTTTACTTAATGAAATGAAATGAAATGAAATGAAATGAAATGAAAATATACTTTATTGTGCACATTCAATACAAAGACAAAGTTTAAAATAATATAAATAATATCTATGAAGAAGGTACACAAAGGCGGCCTTATTACTAAGCAGCAATTTACTTAATTTGGTATCCACCAAAAAAATAAGTTAAAAGCTTACAAAATTTAGTTTACTAGCTAAATTTTCGTATGGTTAAGAGATTCGGGATTTGTAGTTATAATATTATGGCGCTGAGTGATGTTAAAAATGCATAGCTTTTCCCAATTTTTTATTGTTATAAGTCAAATGATTGCACAACTGTTCAGTAGTAAGCCAACAAACAATCTAAAAAAGTCATTTCAAAAACATTCTATTGTCCTCAATGTCAGCGGCAGCCAGACCTTCGTAATTAAAAAAAAGTTTCTAGTCGTGGCTGGATCTATAGCAGACATACTCGTATGTACCTACCGAAAAACTTCCACCTTTTATAAAAATACGATGGTCTGTCTGTCGCTGGCTTTTACTTTAACTAGATGACGCCCGCAACTCGCATGCATTTTTCCGGGACTGAAAGTATACACATACCATATTTCAACAAAATCGGTTTAGTGTTTTGGGCGTTTAGAGGTAACAGACAGACACACTTTCGAATTTTTTTAAAAATTAAATAAGGGGGCAAACGAGCAAACGTTTGACCGTTTGTTTCAGGTGACCACCTGATGGTAAGCAACTACCGTCGCCCATGGACACTCGCAACATCAGAAGAGCTGCAGGTGCGTTGCCGACCTTTTAAGAGGGAATACGCTCTTTTCTTGAAGGTTTGCAGGTCGTATAGGTCCGGAAATACTGCTGGTGACAGTTCGTTCCAGAGTTTTACAGTGCGCGGCAGAAAGTTACGCGAAAAACGCACTGTGGAAGGCTGCCACTCATCAAGGTGATGAGGATGGTATATTTTTCGCGTGGGACGATGGCGAAAAGTTGCAGGAGGTATGATTCCGAACAATTCCTCAGAGCACTCCCCGTGATACAACCGATAGAGGATGCAGAGTGAAGCTACATCTCGGCGTAATTCCAAGGGGTCCAAGCTGTTCGAAACACTATGGCAGTCAATAATTCGAGCGGCCCTTCGTTGGATACGATCCAGAGGGAGCAGTTGGTATTTTGGCGCCCCTGCCCAGAGATGAGAACAATATTCCATATGAGGCCGAACCTGTGCCTTGTAGAGTTGTAGGCGATGGTCCGGACTGAAGTACTGCCTCGCTTTTATAAAATGGATGCGATCGACTGTACTCAGAACGCAAGTCACGTCAGCTAGCGAGTAGCGATGTTTCAACATTTCCGGTCGCTGATGGATACAGTATAATATCGGATACCATTTGTTGTGCTAATGCGCCTTAAGCGATTTCCCGCTATTAACGCAAATTATATTTCATGTTGGGGTTAAAATGTGGATTTTTTTTCTTTTTTTTCGACGCTAAACCACTGGTTCCCGACCAGTGGTCCGTGGACCACCAGTGGTCCGCAGAAGCCAAAAAATGATCCGTGACTCATTTTAAATCAATTTATTTGACATTTTATTATAGTTAAAGTTATAGTTAAAGTAAGTTGGTGCAACCCACTCTAAAATGCCAACGTTTTCCTTTTTGTAATTTTCTGAATGAGTTTTTATTCCCTAGATCGTATATGGTGGTCGCTGTTAACAAGAAAAATTTAAAAGTGATCCCTGACCAAGGAAAGGTTGGTGACGCCAAAACAAAGAGTAGAGGTTCCACGGAAGTGACAGATTGGCAAAGAATATCCATTTTGTCTTTAAAATCTGTCAGTGTTTCTATTTTTTGCATTTCTATTGTGGACATGCCGAGTCTGCTAGTGGAGATAAACGTATATTTATTTCACTATTAAAAGCCGAAAAGCTAAGAAGTTTGGCGAGTACGAGATAATTTTTTATTAAATTATTACTACTGGGTGTGTATGCTTAGATCTTTAAAACTATGCAATGAATTTTGATGCCTTCTTTTAATGTATAGTGTAAAGTGGATTGAGGTTTGTGCTATGTATAATATATGTATAGTATTATAACGTAACGCATATGACAAAACAACGTTTCCGGGCCGGCCTGTCATGTAAAATATATAAACACTCCAATTTCTCAAGGCGAATGTTCTTTAAAATAAAAAGAACCAACTTCTAATTTCTTATGCAAACTTTTTTAACTTCGCCTGCATTTCCTTTTGAATTTAAAATAAAATTCCAAAGAGGTTTATCGGGAGCAGAAGTTACGACGATCGATAGACACCTGTTGTGTCCCGACGGCGGACGTGGGGTCGCCTCGGGGAATATTGTATTAGGCCTGTATGTATATTAAACTTAGATGCATAATAGTAAATGTGAAAAGGAGGTCTATGAAAGTTTTATTAATTTTTTGATTTGCACAGAAGAAAAGTCGAAGTTTCCAATACAGTAGAGACGAATAATGATTATCCTAGGCTTTCCAATTTAAATTGAGCATTCTAAAAATACACAGAAGAAGAGAAAAGGGAAATTAGATATAATATTATAATAAGATTAAAAATAATAATTTCATGAAATTAGCTCCATGTCCATTTCCATAATTATTTAAACGACGCACTCAGTAAACAATTCAGAGTAGGAACTAGCCTTGAAAGGTTACTTTTGCACTTTTCGCAATCTTATAATGTTGTTGAGGTGTACTTTCAAATAAGAGGATGATAATAATTATGTATTCAAGTTTAAAATTGGGCCAGAATGCCTTGTACGGCAAAAGCCTTTTATTTAAATACTATATATTATAATTGCGAAAGTGCGTCTGTCTGTCTGTTACCTCTTCACGCTTAAACCACAGAACCGATTTTGAATATCTATACATATTATAAAACTGTAGAAATGAAAATTCTGTACGTTAAAGATATTCAAAAAATAATAAGCGGGGGGTGTTACTACATCGCTATGGAAGCCAAAAATGTGGTTACTTTTTTGTCTGTCTGTCTGTCTGTATGTTTGTTCCCGCATCACACGAAAACTACTGATCCGATTTGAATGCGGTTTTCGCAGATATATTTGTCTTCTTCCAACTTAACATTTCTGGTGTATAAATTTTTTTCCCCCCACGAGGGGTGGGGACAAAAGAGGGGGTCAGATTTTGTATCAAACTTTTTTCTTTAACACGTTAACTACTGATCCGATTTGCATACGGTTTTCGCAGATATATTTGTCTTCTTCAAACTTAACTTATGGTGTATAAAATTTTTCCCCCCACCCCTCTAAGGGGACCACAGAGGGGGTCAGATTTTGTATCAAACTTTTTTCTTTAATGGACTTACTTCATATTATTTACAGTGTTTTCCAACTTAACAACCCCCCCCCCCCACTCCCCCCCCCTCCCTCCCCTTCCTCCTGGAAATATTGCTTATAACAAAATGGTAACGCGTCATATATATCATAAGTCCCGCACCTGGGATTTCCCCCCGGACCCTGCATGGGGGGGCTGCGCCCCCCCAAGCCCCCCCCCCCCCCCCCCCCTCTTGGAAATGTTGCTTATAACAAAGTGGTGTCGCGTAGTTAGTATTGACATTTAATTCTCCTTTTTTAGGAACAAACTAAGGTATTAATTAAAAGTGAATATCATAACGAAATTATTCTAACCTAAACTAAACATACAGATTTCGAGTGTCGTTTGATTATTATGCGGGGGGCTTTGTTCCCGGACACTACTTGGGGGGGCTGCCCCCCAAACCCCCCCCCCTCCTGGAAAAGTAGCTTTTATCAAAATGTTGACGCGTCGTTAGTGTTGAGTTTTAATCCTCCTCTTTAGGAACAAACTTAGTTAATAATTAAAAGTGCAATTATTCTAACCTAAACTAAACATACACTTTTTGAGTGTAATTTAATTACTATGAGGGGGGCTTCGCCCCCGAGCCCCCCTACTTACTGCGCCTCCTTCCTCCCGCACCTGGAAATGTTGCTTATAACAAAACGGTGTCGCGGCGTTAGTGTTGCGTTGTAATTCTCCTTTTTTAGGAACAAACTAAGGTATTAATTATTAAAAGTAAATATCATAACGAAATTATTTTAACCTAAACTTAACATACAGATTCCGAGTGTCATTTCATTATTATGTGGGGGCTTTGCCCCTGGACACTACTTGGGGGGGCTGCGTGCAATATACTTAGTTGCATATACTTAGTTGAAAGGATGGAGAGTAACATAGTCTACTTTTGGTCTTGGAAAAACATCATGTTTCTAAAGGAGGTTTACAAGAATATTCGTATTTTACGCGATTTTTGAATTCCACGCGAGCGAAGCCGCGGGCAAAAGCTAGTACTTATATATGAATATACTTTAAGTCCCGGGAAAGGACATAGGTCACTTATCCCAAATCAAATGTACGGTTCCTTCGCGGTATACGAATTTTGGCGCAACGGAGTTGCGGGCGGTCATCTAGTACCTTATCACGACAAACTTATTATCACAACACATAAAATGTTACAAAACAATAAAATTTTTACGAAATTCAAATGTTTTCCCGAATTCCGCTGATCAATAACACAGCAAGTCGACAGTAAGAATCCGGTTAACGGATCTCGAGGATAATCCGATAAGAAAATATGAAAAAATATTCCCATAAGGATCTTCCGAGTGCCCTCAGAACGTCCCATCACAAACGGAAACAACATTATTTTCATTTTCCTCGTTTTTCCGCTCTCGAAGTGCGCTTTTGACTGTAAACAGACTTTTCAATTCGATGGTTTTTTATACAAATAAATACTTATATTTTTTTATCAACTTATGCAATCATAATTCGCATACGTCTAGTCCCACGCATACCAGAGGCCGTAGCCAAAGTCCCTTTCGTTCAAAACGATGACGAAATTCGTTATCAAAATGTATGGGATTTCACATTAGTCTTCGCAAGCGAAATGTCATTTAGCGACGACTTATGTCAAACCGCATACATTTTGATAACGAATTTCGTCATCGTTTTTAACGAAAGATACTTTGTCTAAGGGGCCTGGACAAAGTAGCCAAAGTCCCTTTCGTTAAAAACGATGACGAAATTCGTTATCAAAATTTTTTTTTTTTTTATGAAATAAGGGGGCAAACGAGCAAACGGGTCACCTGATGGAAAGCAACTTCCGTCGCCCATGGACACTCGCAGCATCAGAAGAGCTGCAGGTGCGTTGCCGACCTTTTAAGAGGGAATAGGGTAATAGGGGAGGGTAGGGATGGGAAGAGAAGGGAATAGGGGAGGGAAAGGAAGGGAATAGGGTAGGGGATTGGGCCTCCGGTAAACTCACTCACTCGGCGAAACACAGCGCAAGCGCTGTTTCATGCCGGTTTTCTGTGAGAACGCGGTATTTCTCCGGTCGAGCCGGCCCATTCGTGCCGAAGCATGGCTCTCCCACGTATAAAAACGTATAAAATGTATGCGGTTTGACATAAGTCGTCGCTAAATGACATTTCGCTTGCGAAGACTAATGTCAAATCCCATAAATTTTGATAACGAATTTTGTCATCGTTTTTAACGAAAGGGACTTTGGCTACGGCCCCTGTTTCGAGAAGATGGTCGGTCGACGATCTGGTATATTGAAACAAAAAATCATGAAAATTGACTTTTATTAATCTGACTGAAAAGATATATTTTTGTTTCCAACACTTCATTTTGCGCAGAGTACGTAACACGTGGTCCCACTTTCCAGGAAAATCAACGTTTATTTCATCTTTTTTCCACAATAAGTAAGTTAATTTATAATATTTGCAAATACCAAGTTAATTTACGATTTGTCATGACAACTTCAGTGACAAATACATTTTAGACTCAACCATTCCACACAAACATTCAAGCTTATCGACAAGCCCCATCCATAAGAGGAAAATGTAAGAAAAAATAATGTAATTTGTTTAAGAGTGAAGTATGATCGTCTGAAGCCTGTAGGGGAGGCTGGAGATAGCATCGAGTCACACCGCTATCGGCAAGGTCGGACTAAGGTCACGTAGGGAGATGCCAAATTCATCATCATCATCATCAATGGTGGTTTTTTTTAAAAATGAAGACATTTAAAATATTTTGTGTACATTCTCGTATCGCGGTGTTTGTCGCCAAACTCCTGCGAAACGGTTGCGTGCGCTTATCCGAAAATCATTAGCGAATATTATCACAATCAGTATGCTAGAGGTATAAGTATAGAATAGGTATACTATTGTGGCTATACTGGCTACAAGTAATAAAATCTGATTGGAAATTTCGTCTAATATAGATTTTTTGGAACAAAGAATAGTTTTTATCACGTTAAAAATGCACAGTTCCTGCATGTTAAAAAAACATTCCTAACGATGTTGCGACTTAAATGTTGAATATCTACATAGTTACTAGATTCTATTGTTGATTAAAACATTTTCTATATTTTCTTGTTATTTTTGACCCAATATAGGGTGTGTTTTAATCAAAAGAATTATATGGGTATCGGCTCGCAGCAATTTCTTTGAACCCCTTCGCTAGAGTACTCGAACCCTTTATATTGGTCGCACTCAACACTCATAACATAAGGTCATTGGATCATTTCGTGGTGATATTTCACGAAGCCCGCCACACTACTATATAAAGATATACTATGTATCTACTATGTACCTTCATAGTTAACCCGGCGACTGTCAGGTTGGGTCATAATGACCCGTGATGTTTTTAAATGCGTGTATTTAAGAAAATAATAGTGTAACGTTACCACGCTTCTCAGTAGCTGCAGTTAGAGCCCTGTCCCCCTTGTTTCTTATGTCAGCTTAGACGGTGTGCGTCTGGACTGGATGATAAACGTGGTCAAACATACAAAAGGGTAAATATGACCTACCTATGCATTCCATTATGCCATTTCGTGCCAGTGACGTTGAGTTAATTATTTGATTATTTCGTTTATTTATATGACGTAATGAAGGGTGACAAAACGCATATTACTCTATAATATATTACGTTATTTTTGCATTTGATCTTATAAATAACCACTTGAGGACTCGTAACGTTCTGGTTTTCATAAACGATGTCAGATAATATTTCTCGCTAAAAAAGACAGGAATACAACCCATACCTCTCAAGATGCAAAAATTTCATCTGCCCTGAACATGGCATTTCTTTCTGCGGCGGTTGCGTGGATGACAGGGCTCATAGTGACTAAACCTAAGTTTATCATTTTTACGTATACTTATTTTAAGATCTTACGTTTGTCATTTTAAAAAGTAAAATACAAAGTGTGGGTTAGTCACTTGTGGCGACTGTATCGCAACTTTAGCATAATTATTGTTATAATTTATAGATTAATTATAGATAGCAACACTAAGATAAGTTGTTTAATGTTGGCCAGCAGTCAGTTTGGCTTATTATGTTGGCAGCCATTTTTTTTCCACGCTTGGCGTTACTTCTTGACTTGTCGTTAGTCGTAACACTCGTTACAGATTTTGAAAGTGAAACAACTATGTAAATAACTTTTGTGGATTATGTTTGTGATGTGTACAGAACTGTTGTGTGGAATGTATTATCGAACACGCAAAATAAACTTCGTGGTGTGAATAAGTAAAGAAGACTTTTCATTCACCCTTTCACCCCGAACACTTTTTGTTTATCCACATCCATACTTCCATACTAATATTATAAATGCGAAAGTGTGTCTGTCTGTCTGTCTGTCTGTCTGTTACCTCTTCACGCCTAAACCGCTGAACCGATTTTGCTGAAATTTTGTATGGGGATACTTTGAGTCCCGGGAAAGGGCATAGGATACTTTTTATCCCGGAAAATGTACGGTTCCCGCGTGATAAACGAATTTTGGCGCAACGAAGTTGCGGGCGTCATCTAGTTTATTGATAAATTTCGAGATGTTAATTTTTGCAGTTGTAAATTTCACACTGTGTTCACATTTTAAATAGAAAAAAAAAAGAAAAAATCGGCCAACGCAATATAGGGTTCCGTAGTAACGCTAGTTTATGATATTTTTTTTAATGGTCAATGAATGTACATTTATTTAAACGTGTTTTACACTACTAACAACATCATCTCAGTTACGTTTAAAGGAATTTGAACGAAAAGTTCCTTTATACTTCTCCGAATACATTTTTTTTAGTTGATCGACTATTACTCAATAACTTATGAAGTCTTCTTAGCCGTGATAGTTTTCCTTTTAAATTCAGCATATTTTCTACTCCCGTGAATTTTTTTACATTTCCAGAAGCAACCGTTAAGCTGGTAGAAGGGGGGGACACTGGACTCTAACGATTTTTTCCACTTTAAAACTTAATATTTCACAAATGGATCCCTAAATCGGAAAATGATCTTTGAATATCCATACTAATATTATAAATGCGAAAGTGTGTCTGTCTGTCTGTCTGTCTGTTACCTCTTCACGCCTAAACCGCTGAACCGATTTTGCTGAAATTTGGTATGGGGATACTTTGAGTCCCGGGAAAGGACATAGGATACTTTTTATCCCGGAAAAATGTACAGTTCCCGCCCGATAAACTAATTTTGGCGCAACGAAGTTGCGGGCGTCATCTAGTTCGTAATATTTTTTAAAAACCTATCCAACGACATCCCACACGGTGGGGTGGACGCGAAAAAAAAATCATCCCCGCTTGATGTGTAGGGGAGGTACTTTAAATATATTTTTTAAAGATATTATATACCATTTTGTCGGCATTATTAATATGCGCATTCATGCCAAATTACAGCTTTGTAGGTCCTATAGTCTCTGAGCAAAACCGCGGACAGACAGACGGACGGACGGACAGACGGACAGACGGAGGGAAGGGCAGACGGACAGACAGACGGACGGACAGACCGAAACTATAAGGGTTCCTTGTTGACTATGGAACCCTAAAAACGAACATTATATTACTTGTTTTTATTGTGTCTGCTCAAAATATTATAAACTAAGAACTATCCTATACCTAAGTTGAAGAAATTTGCTTCAAATATCGTGGAAATGGTAAAAATTAACAACGGTTTAAAATCCGGATTCCGGGTAATTATATGACCCACCATGTAGTTGTCGTTCCTATTTTCTACCAGGCACTAGGCAGACGCCGGGTTAAACATCATGATCAACCAGTATATCCTGATATACAATGCCAAGCCTATTTAGCGGATCAAACCAGTATCCTAAATCGCGCTAGAGAAGTTGCTGAGATCGGCGCGAAACATAAAACGTTAGAAATAATTACACAGGACAATAATAATAATTATACCTTCTAATATACATTAGATAAGAGAAAAAAAAGGAAAACTGATAGGTAGGAGGTAAAAACCGGCAGACTTCCATAGAGAATCTGCCACTTTGTCTTCCCACTGTAGAAATAAACGCTTTCTATGGTTACAATAGAATCCGGTATGAAACAACGTCGTAGTAATTTAATTAGTGAGGGTGAGTATTATAATTCTACAATTTAAAATGTTGATTGCTAATTACAACCAAACTTGGTCGGATTTTTTTTACATAGAGAACAGAACTAAATATTAATAAAAACGCAGTTTAATACACGTTACTAAAATGAAATAAAATAAGATTTATTTTAGTCAAAAGCTTGTCAAAAGACTCCGTGTAAGTAAATATATTAACATCCATTAAAAATATATTTCACGTGAAGGATTTTCATAAAAGCGTATGCTGATACTCTCGTGAATTTTGGAAAAATGTAACATGGCTTTCAGCTTCAAAGATTGAGTTTCTATTCACCTTTGCGTAGCTTATGAAACGGGAATTTCTGAGATTTCAAGCTGCAAGCACAGGCTACAGCTCTTGACTCTTCATTGTACATTAGACTAGACGTTTCGCGCGGCTTCGCCCACGTAAATTAGATATTTCACAGATAAATCAGTATACAAAAAATAGCCTATGATCCTTCACGTTGTCTACTTCTTATCTGACCCAAATAACAGAAAAGTTGCTCTAGTAGTTCGTGAGATAAGCCCTTTCAAATAATTTCCCCCGTTTTTTCCACATTTTCTTCTATTGCTTCGCTCTAAAATATAGCCTACAGCCTTTCTCAATAAATGGGCTATCTAACACTGAAAGAATTTTTCAAATCGGACTAGTAGTTCCTGAGATTAGCGCGTTCAAATAAGCCCTTTCAAATAATTTCCCCCCGTTTTTCCACATTTTCCTCTATTCCTTCGCTCCTATTAGTCTTAGCGTGATAATATATAGTCTATAGCCTTTCTAGATAAATGGACTATCTAACACTGAAAGAATTTTTCAAATCGGACCAGTAGTTCCTGAGATTAGTGCGTTCAAACAAACAAACTAACAAACTCTTCCGCTTTATAATATTAAGTATATATTGGTATGGTAATTAGCTCTATATGTAGAGCTAACAACACTCTCGCTATGTAGGATATATCTAGGATAAGCAGGAGCTTATAGAAGCTATACTACATGTTGCCTGCATTATTGCACAGAAATTAATTCATCACGCGCGATCCTTACATTTTGCTCCTCGGAACTCACACGCACTCTAAATGATAAAATCAATCGATAATGGAAATGATTCCAGAGGTATGTTTCTATTATAGACATAATGGTATATAAAATATAACATTATTATCCTCCATCATACATTTTTTTATCCTGTCCGGAATTTACCTAACAGCAAAATAGCATTCTCACCCGCAAACTGACCAATGGAACATCAAGCGACGTTTTTTAGGTTTTGACTAAATAGAACGACTTTCGTTTGACATCGGTTTGTTGTTTATCATGCAGATGCATCCAAACCGCAACGAACCTATATGAATGGTACATTAAATAGTAGAATCCGTGTACTGGAGTCTGGAGCCAAGTAAAAAGTGTGGTGAGAATATAGTGGTTTTCCCCTAAAATGTATCTAAATATACCGGCTTTGATCGTCAGCAGGCGCACGCGCCGTTTGCCTCCGCGTCTATCGATTGATTTACGCCTAGACACCAATACTAGCTTATCAATTCAATTATAACTCTACTACAATATGTTAAGATTTAAAATCGAACAGCACATTTTGTTAACACACATTGGAGTTTGTTACGTCGTAGCATTGAATTTGGAACTCTATTTCAAATTGATTAGAAGCTAAAATCGATCGTGCTTGTGTTATAGACGAATGTAATTTAGGACCCATAGGTAACACATGTTTAGGTGATGTTAAATGCTGATTTTTTCATGGAAGTGAGTCAGACGTTCTAATTTAAAGTGCCTATCTCCTCATTACAAAATTAACAGTCTGTTGAACTTTTGTACAAACAGACACGCATTTTTGGGGTTTTGATCGATAGAAACCGAATGTGAAACTATACTTTACTATATTTACTTGTGTATTACAGGTTAAAATAAAGAATAAAGATATTATATAGTTATATGCTTATATATTATAAAACTCAACTGATTTTAATGAAATTTTATATGTATAGTCTGTCTGACACACATTTTTGGGGTTTTGATCGATAGAAACCAAATGTGAAACTATACTTTACTATATTTACTTGTGTATTACAGGTTAAAATCAAGAATAGAGATATTATATAGTTATATACTTATATATTATAAAACTCAACTGATTTTAATGAAATTTTATATGTATAGTCTGTCAGAGTAGACGCAGTACAAAATTTTCTAAACGTAATCACTAATCACGCTTAAAAGGTTGTTTTTTCTCTTTGTATTTCCACAGAGAACGCCTATACACTTTAAATATTATCATTTATCACCCTGCACATTTTTATCTCGATTTAATAAGGTTTTCATATTTTTTATGTGATTTCAAAATTGTGTACAGCATCTACACTGTTTTGACAAGCTATACATTCGTTAGGCCTGAGAATAGGTTTTTATCTACTTTTTATATTGATAC
This sequence comes from Cyaniris semiargus, assembly GCA_905187585.1. Taxonomy (NCBI): domain Eukaryota; kingdom Metazoa; phylum Arthropoda; class Insecta; order Lepidoptera; family Lycaenidae; genus Cyaniris; species Cyaniris semiargus. Next base: position 7,903,402 of record LR994567.1, read on the forward strand.
TAGAAATAATTTATGTGGCAAAACGACGTTTACCGAGTCAGCTCATACTTAATTTATAACAGATATATTCCTCTGTCATAACTCATAACTCATAAACAAGGTCACACAGACTTTTTAGGGATAGTCGATAGAAAAGTTGTGGCTTTATAATTATGTTATTTTAAAAGAGCCTCAGTAATTCTATACTGTCAAGTGTCAGGAAGGTTATAATTCTATGGTGTCAGGTATGATTCATCAAAACAAATATTGATATGGCTAACTTTTATAAGTTACTTATAAAATAGTTAGCGAGCTATAAGGTATAATATAAGGTATAATTTTATACTAAGGTATAAAAGAAACTCATATTTCTTGATTGTTACAATGTTCTTAAGTGCTTCAAGATTTTTATACGCCCTAAATAAACCGTTTACATTCTGCAAAGAATTCGATTATCCAAAAAGGAATTGTATGTGAGAATTAATATGAACCCTGAACCTTTCCCCATTTAGTCAAATAGAACCTTATCTTAAAGTGGTAAAGTGTAATCTCCAATGACGCTACTTTTCAAAAAATTGTAAAAAATCCCGTTAGTCTAATTTGAGTCTTATGCAGCGAAGATACGGTTGGAATTCGCAAGTTCTGCAAATTATGTTAAAATACGCAACGTTTTATCGCGCGTAAGGTCGAAATGAAGAGTTGAAGGGGTCTCAATAAAAGAGTGATAGAGCATAGAAGGTACATAATGACATTTTTATGAAGAAAAAGGCAAATATTCTCGGGGACTCAAAAGTATTGAAAAATGTAGGCCACCTTTACTTTATTGGAGTTTGTATTTGGATTAAAGGTATGTTACGTTTTAAAACTCATTTTGATCTGAAATCCTAAATGAAGATTGTGAAGGATTTAGTATTAAAGAATTAAAAAGCACCTTTTGCCTCCTACGCCTTAGTGTTCACTACCTAAATATCACCTTCTCTTTCAGAAACACAAGAACGAAAGAGTCAAGTGTCAATCATTTTTAAATTTGCCTATTTTCTTAAATACGAGTCCTGGGATTTTCGCCCATATACTATATTTGTGATTCTTTTGAACAAAAAATGTGTACCAAGGTATTCAAATTCATTTTAATCTGATTTTTTAACCATCTACTTAACACATAATATTTTGGCACACCCTGCTTATAAAATACAGCCTAAGCACCTACCATTTAAAGTTCAAAAAGTCAAGTGTAACAACCCGTAAAAATGCCTCTACAATAGTAGATAACCTTTCTTTTCCTATTACATTTACAATTAATCGTAAAAAAAAACTTTCACCGAAAAGAAAAAGGTATCTATTGTTACTCTAATACGCTGGTCGCTGGATCGTAGGCCGGATCTGATTAACCTTAAATTAATAGAGCATATTTTTCACTGACCGTATACAGCGTGTTGAGTATTTTATGGCAAAGATTTAAGGAACTTTTTATCAGAAATATTGTTAATGGTAATACTTAATAGATCATGTAAGTAAAAATTAAAATATATTTTAAAGTACTAAAAAATACCTAACAACATTAATAGTGTCCAGTGGCAGGTAAATAATGAATTAATAATGTGTAAAATTAAATCGTTGGCTTAAAAGAGTTTTTGACTAATAAAATTCTCTTAAAGTTACATTTTTACACAACAAATAATTAGTTATTCGATTATTATATTGTTTTGTGACTCTTCCTACATCATAACTTCATCAAAAAAGTTACTAACAAAAATAAGAATGTTACTTTTTGATGAAATTAAACATAGGCTACAATTATAATCTAGCACAATTTAGCGGATATTTAAAGATTTTTTAGCTTTAATTCAATAAAAGTTAATTGATAAAAAATTTATGAAGCCTATATAAATATCTTCTAAACTAAATTTAACAAATAATTTGATATCTGTGAGTGATACTAAGAAGCCTTTGTCTTGACCAAATCGCCGTCACAAACTCGATCAGCCTGTACGTGGGTCGGGCGGGGTCATTGACCACGGGGTCATGGGTACATTGTTTATGGGGCGCCCGCACACTCGCACTGTGATATAGGTCGGCTAATTAAAAGCTAACTACCTGATAAGGTCATTTTGTTTATCTAGTGCTGCCTGACCCTAATGACCCTGGCTTAAAACTTTATAGATCTTGTAGTTAGCTTACTTTCCTTACTACAATGCTATATAAATCATAAAAAATATTGAGAACGTTAAAAAATTGAGCTTTATACGATTATATAAGTTAAGTAGAAGAACTGGATACCTCCTAAAGTAACCGCAATCGAAACTACACAGTTGCTGGTCGATCTACATATACAGGACATATCGCTGGGTTATGAAAAAAATATCAGCAGTATCTTAATTATCTTCGACTAATAGAAGCTTTATTTCCAACCAAGTACTATCAGAGAAATTGTTTCATAGGCATATAGGCAGATGGCGAATCTACGTTATTTGGTAAGGCTATCCCTGCCTACATATAAGTAGGTACTGACAGTGACTTGACATAACCCGACCGAATAACGTTGGTCCGCCATTTGCCTAAGAATTTCTCAAGAATTTGTATCATTCATGTACCATACATAAATGATACAACTAAGTATAGGTCTACCAGAATCTGATGGCAAAAAGTGAGAAAATAAATTGACTCTAGCAATACCGGGGTAATTGGAATAAAACATTTTGATCCTTTTTTTTTTCTTATAGCGGATTCTGTGTGTTAAACCTGCAAATATAAAAATTTATCCAATGTTCAAGGATATTTTTTGAAAATCTGCTGTCAAAAATTGTCATCAGATTCTGGTAGACCTATACTTACATAATAAAACACACAGTGGAGCTTTTAATTATTTAATCAAAACAAATCGCGTATTCGGTGACGCCATCAATATAGACATCAACAGAATCCATCATCGACGGTTTCACTTGATAAAACCATAAAATTTACATTAAAAGTGGTCGTTAAACTAGAAAAAGGGGAGAAGATCCCGGTCTCAAATAGATTTCGTCGTCCCCCCGAATTATACGAAATCCAGCAATCCCAAAACCACTAAATTCAATTCCTATTTAATTATCGCACGCTATCAATTATAATAAAATACGGTTTAAGGTACCGTTCCGATCGACGCGGCGAGCGACCACGACCGACAAAATTCAAATAAAATGCCACTTTATGACAAAGGCTATAGGTTTCATTTTGCTCTACGCTACTACTTAAAGCAGCGGCGACATGGGTCGCTTAACCAATGTCGGTAGAAAATTAAACCTATAGCCTGGTTCATAAAGTGGCATTTTATTTGAATTTTTGTCGGTCGCGGTCGCTTGCGGCAAAAATTTGGAAAGTCACCTTTACGTGTATTTTTACGGGCCGCCGCCGCCGCCATTTTGAGACGTCGTCAAGATGGCGGTTTATAGGCGATCGTAAAACGCGCCAAAATTAACAGCAGGTTTGGCAGCTGACGGGTTTAAATATAAAGTTATGATGGAAATCGGGATTCGATCAGCTGCGGGAATGAGGTAAGTGGGGCGTAAATGGGTTATGGACGTTATGGTTTTGTGTGTAAGTGGAAGAAAACCATGTGTTAAGATGATTTTCCTTGATCGGTGTTTAGAAAATTAATCGCGATTACTAGCGACGATCTATGCTACTAGTTTGCCCTCATTTACAAGCAAAATGTTTGTAAAAAAAAAACAAATGATCCTTTTAATTTGTGCCGTGCACTAATAATTGTCCTTTTGAAATTAAAAACAATCAGAATATATATATATATATATATATATATATATATTCTGATTGTTTTAATGTAATAAAATGTTTTTTGATTTATTGTTTAGCCAGAAAACTACAAGCGTTGATCATCTAATTAATTTTTTAATTACGATGAAGGAAAATTAACTTAACATAGGGATTTCTACTCTTTAATGAAAAAAATATATATATTAAATATATATATTATTATATATATATTATTATAATATATATATATATATATATATATATATATATATATATATATATATATATATATATATATATATATATATATATATATATATATAATAATATATATATATATATATATATATATATATATATATATATATATATATATATATATATATATATATATATATATATATATATATATATATATATATATATGTAAAGAAAAATGTATTTTTCTTTATTTGAATTTTGCCGCCATTTAGATTATTATTTGACAGATACTTCTGTTCTACGACTTCTATGTAATCTATGAACAGAAAAGATGGCCGAATGGACTAAAAACTAGAAAGCATTTTTAATTGATTTCGGCGATTGTTAATTTAATAACACTAAATGTCGTTTCTTTGTTTTTTTCCAGGTAGTTATAATTTAAATGTAATAATTTAAGCTTTATGTTATGTGGATCCACATAATTTGATTTAAATAAAAAACTTTGTTTTTTTCCAGAAACCCAATTGTGTTATTTACTACATAATCGTCGAAAATTCTAAGAAATAACCTTATAAAACGACATTTATTATCAAAAAAAGAAAATATGGAAAGATTGAAATTCGCTTTCCAAGTTAAACCAACATCAGACGGAAAGTCGAACCACATTGCCATAACCTCAATCAGTACACAAGATGACAGAATTTTTCTAATTCCTGAAGAATATCAAGCAGCGTCACTCCACAAACATATACTAGCCACTAAAACCTTTAGTACAGTGAAAAATACATTAAAAAAAAGGCACCAATCCAGAAATGTTTGGATAAAAACTACGGAGGATATCTTAAAAACTTATGTGGATGAGGACAAAAATATGATTTTCCAGGACCAGTTTCTCGAGGAGATAAGTCGAGAACAATTTGATACAACTAATACAAAAGTAACAGAAGTTCCAATTGTAAAGATTTTGGAAAAATTGATTGAAAGTCAAGAAAGAAAAGAAAAACAAAGTGTGAGAAAACTGGCTGACAAATTCGTTATTGAAAAGTTTGATGGACGTAATACAAGTGCATCTTATTGGATGGAGACATTCGAAAAGGAATGTGAAAGGTTTGGAATAATAAACGAAGATGAAAAAATTGAAATTTTCAGATTATTTCTTGAAAAATCTTGCACAGATTGGTATGCCGCCATGATGATTAAACATAGCTTACAGTCAGAGTGGTCTGAATGGAAATCAAGTTTTTTACAAACCTATGCTATTAAAGGTTGGTCAACAAGCAATTATGCTTTGTCTTTTAAGTATCAATCAGGCTCTTTGCTGGACTATGCTGTAAGAAAAGAAAAACTATTGCTAGAAGTAAGAAAAACAATTGATGAAGGGACATTAATTGATATAATAGCTGCCGGCTTGCCAGATTTTATAACAGACAGAATTAACAAGGAGGAAGTTGTGTATGTAAAAGATTTATTCAATGAACTGAGAAAGTTAGAGCATCTAGTTTTAAAAAGAAGAATTTTCAAAAAGAGAGAAGACACTAAACCAAATATAATAAAAGAAAAGTGTAGTATTTGTGAAAAATTAAAAAAAGGTGTACGTTACCACTCGGAAGATTTATGTTGGTTTAATCCTAAGATAAATAATGAAAAGGATAAAAAGCAAATAAAACTCATCAATAATTCAGAGTTGGAATGTGAACTACAACGTGAAGATCAAAAAAACTAACTGTGCCGCCATTAATTAAAGTAAAATTAGTTCTTAATAACAATATTGAGATATTTGGAATCTACGACTCTGGTTCAAATGTATCATTGATCAATTCAAAGTTATTAAAGATAAATAATAAAGATCCTAACTTTAGTAACAATGCTAATTTGAAAACAATTAATGGCGTTAAAAAAGCAAACGGCGTAATCAAAGTTAATATAAACATTTTTGATATGGAAAAGGAAATGAATGTTTTTGTGATAGACAGAAAGGATTTTGACTATGACTTTTTAATAGGACTAGACTGCATAAAAGAATTTTACTTGTGTCAAGATGAAAATTTGAAAGTACATCAGAAACTGCCTGGTTCTAAAATTCAACGGCTTTTTGAAGAAGAAAATAATTCAGATATAATAAACTTTAATGAACACTTATCTGAAGAAAAATTTCAAATTTATATAAATCATCTAGATTTCAAGGATCAAGCACAGATTGAGGAGTTGATATCAAAATATAAATCTGTATTTGCAAAAGATAAATATGACATAGGAAGAGTAACAGGTTATGAGGCACACATTGATTTACAAGTGGAAAAATATTGCAGTAAAAGACCATATCGTTGCACTATTCAAGATAAGAAGGAAATAGAAAAACAGGTTGCAAAGTTATTGGAAAAAAATATAATCGAGGAATCATATAGCCCTTTTTCAGCACCTGTTACACTCGCTTACAAAAGAGATGAAAATAAAAAGTCCAGATTATGCATAGATTTTCGAGAACTTAATAAGATAGTTGTTCCGCAATCGCAACCATTCCCTCTGATTGAAGACCTTATAGTGAAAACAAGAGATTGCAATTTTTTCTCTACTCTAGATTTGAACTCTGCTTTTTGGTCCATACCATTGCGTGTTACTGACAGATACAAAACTGCATTCGTCACACAGGAGGGCCACTACCAATGGACCTGTTTGCCGTTCGGTCTAAAGACAGCACCAGCCATTTTTCAAAGAATAATGTGTAACATAATACGAAAAAATAAGCTAGGAGAGTTTGCAGTAAGTTTCATAGATGACATATTAGTATTTTCAAAAACATTTTTAGACCATATAAGACACCTAAAACAATTATTTGAAGCCATAAAAAATGAAGGCCTGAAACTCAAATTTTCTAAATGTGTGTTTGCAGCACAATCAGTCAAATACTTGGGTCATATTATACAGAATAACTCAGTCAGACCTCTGAAGGATAATTTGATATCAATACAAAATTTCCCAATTCCAAAAACACAGAAACAGATAAGACAATTTTTAGGAAAAATAAACTTTTACCATAAGTATGTGCCAAATATAGCAATAAAACTAGAGCCTTTGCATAATCTTTTAAGAAAAGGACAAATATTTAACTGGACTGAGAAATGTCAACAGTCATTCGATGAAATGAAACAAATTTTATGTTCTCAACCAATATTAACAATATTTGATCCTAATCTGCCTATTCACATATATACAGATGCCAGTATACAGGGACTGGGAGCAGTCTTGAAGCAGCCACAAGACAATAATGAAGAAAAACCTGTTGCATACTTCTCTAAAAAGCTAAATGAAGTTCAAAAAAGGAAGAAAGCAATATATCTGGAATGCTTAGCGGTTAAGGAATGTGTTAAGTACTGGCAGCATTTATTGATAGGTAGAAAATTTACTGTATTTACTGACCACAAACCGTTAGAAAATATGAACATTAAATCAAGGACAGATGAGGAATTGGGTGAACTTACATTCTATCTGTCACAATATGATTTTCAAATTAAGTATTCGCCCGGCAGATACAACATTGAAGCTGATTGTCTGAGTAGAAACCCTGTCCTTGGACCAAATGAAAATCAAGATGAACAATTAAAAACAGTAAACACAATAAAACTGCAAGAAATCTTAGAAGATCAAGAAAAAAATGAAAATATACAGTGCAAGAAAGATAAATTAATATCAAAAGACAACATTTATTATAAGAGAGTAAAGAACAAAGACAAAATAATTTTATCTGAAAAATTTAGCATACAATTCATAAATAAAATACATACAGACATGGGTCACTTAGGAATTAGGCAGATGCAAAGTATGATTAGTTCATTGTATACAGCGGAGAACATCACAAAGAACATAAAAAGAATTTGTGAAAATTGCTTAGTGTGTTTAAAAAACAAATCAAGAGGACAGTACAAATATGGATTAATGTCACATTTGGGACCTGCCACAAAACCGTTTCAAATATGTTCTATTGATACAATTGGAGGCTTTGGAGGTACACGGTCGACGAAGAAGTATTTACATCTGCTAGTGGACCATTTTACTAGGTATGCATATATTTTAACTTCTAGTACACAAAACTCAAATGATTTCATCAAACTCATAAAAAACTGTGGAGAAATTCATAATATTGAATTGATTCTATCGGATCAGTATCCAGGTATTAATTCTAAAGAATTTAAAGGATTTTTGGACCAGGAAAATATTTGTATAATCTTTACAGCAGTAAACTCGCCTTACTCAAATGGCCTAAATGAAAGACTTAATCAGACATTAGTCAACAAAATCCGATGCAAAGCAAATGAAAATGTTAAAAAAGTTGCATGGACAACCATTGCTCAAAACTGTGTAAAAAACTATAATGAGACGAAACACTCGGTTACTGGATATGCTCCAAAGTACCTGCTATATGGCACAGATGTTTCTCTTTTGCCGAATGAGATGAAGCTGAAAAAGACTGAGAATGATATAATAAAAGATAGGGAAAAAGCTTTAGAAAACACAATAAAATCACATAATTACAACAAAGAAATCTATGATAAGAATCGATTATGCATAGACTTTAAAGTTGGTGATATTGTCTTTGTGGAGAATGGTAACAGACTAAATAGAAAAAAACTGGATGAATTGAAACTCGGACCTTATAAAATTATAGAAAAAATATCAAATACAATCTACAAGATAAATACTGATCATAAGAAGTCGGAGTCAAATTTTTTTCACATCTCGAAACTAACACCAGCTCCTGATGGAATCTAGTCTGAGAGTTTGCGTGACTAAATACTTGGTTATATTTTCTTTTGGGGGGGAGATGTAAAGAAAAATGTATTTTTCTTTATTTGAATTTTGCCGCCATTTAGATTATTATTTGACAGATACTTCTGTTCTACGACTTCTATGTAATCTATGAACAGAAAAGATGGCCGAATGGACTAAAAACTAGAAAGCATTTTTAATTGATTTCGGCGATTGTTAATTTAATAACACTAAATGTCGTTTCTTTGTTTTTTTCCAGGTAGTTATAATTTAAATGTAATAATTTAAGCTTTATGTTATGTGGATCCACATAATTTGATTTAAATAAAAAACTTTGTTTTTTTCCAGAAACCCAATTGTGTTATTTACTACATAATCGTCGAAAATTCTAAGAAATAACCTTATATATATATTATTATAATATTATAATATATATAATATATATATTATAATATATAATTAATATATATATATTATATATATTATTATAATATATATATATATATATATATATATATATATATATATATATATATATATATATATATATATATATATATATATATATATATATATATATATATATATATATATATATATATATATATATATATATATATATATATATATATATATATATATATATATATATATATATATATATATATATATATATATATATATATATATATATAAGGTTATTTCTTAGAATTTTCGACGATTATGTAGTAAATAACACAATTGGGTTTCTGGAAAAAAACAAAGTTTTTTATTTAAATCAAATTATGTGGATCCACATAACATAAAGCTTAAATTATTACATTTAAATTATAATAATATTATAATATATATAATATATATGCAACTTTTTTAACATTTTCATTTGCTTTGCATCGGATTTTGTTGACTAATGTCTGATTAAGTCTTTCATTTAGGCCATTTGAGTAAGGCGAGTTTACTGCTGTAAAGATTATACAAATATTTTCCTGGTCCAAAAATCCTTTAAATTCTTTAGAATTAATACCTGGATACTGATCCGATAGAATCAATTCAATATTATGAATTTCTCCACAGTTTTTTATGAGTTTGATGAAATCATTTGAGTTTTGTGTACTAGAAGTTAAAATATATGCATACCTAGTAAAATGGTCCACTAGCAGATGTAAATACTTCTTCGTCGACCGTGTACCTCCAAAGCCTCCAATTGTATCAATAGAACATATTTGAAACGGTTTTGTGGCAGGTCCCAAATGTGACATTAATCCATATTTGTACTGTCCTCTTGATTTGTTTTTTAAACACACTAAGCAATTTTCACAAATTCTTTTTATGTTCTTTGTGATGTTCTCCGCTGTATACAATGAACTAATCATACTTTGCATCTGCCTAATTCCTGAGTGACCCATGTCTGTATGTATTTTATTTATGAATTGTATGCTAAATTTTTCAGATAAAATTATTTTGTCTTTGTTCTTTACTCTCTTATAATAAATGTTGTCTTTTGATATTAATTTATCTTTCTTGCACTGTATATTTTCATTTTTTTCTTGATCTTCTAAGATTTCTTGCAGTTTTATTGTGTTTACTGTTTTTAATTGTTCATCTTGATTTTCATTTGGTCCAAGGACAGGGTTTCTACTCAGACAATCAGCTTCAATGTTGTATCTGCCGGGCGAATACTTAATTTGAAAATCATATTGTGACAGATAGAATGTAAGTTCACCCAATTCCTCATCTGTCCTTGATTTAATGTTCATATTTTCTAACGGTTTGTGGTCAGTAAATACAGTAAATTTTCTACCTATCAATAAATGCTGCCAGTACTTAACACATTCCTTAACCGCTAAGCATTCCAGATATATTGCTTTCTTCCTTTTTTGAACTTCATTTAGCTTTTTAGAGAAGTATGCAACAGGTTTTTCTTCATTATTGTCTTGTGGCTGCTTCAAGACTGCTCCCAGTCCCTGTATACTGGCATCTGTATATATGTGAATAGGCAGATTAGGATCAAATATTGTTAATATTGGTTGAGAACATAAAATTTGTTTCATTTCATCGAATGACTGTTGACATTTCTCAGTCCAGTTAAATATTTGTCCTTTTCTTAAAAGATTATGCAAAGGCTCTAGTTTTATTGCTATATTTGGCACATACTTATGGTAAAAGTTTATTTTTCCTAAAAATTGTCTTACCTGTTTCTGTGTTTTTGGAATTGGGAAATTTTGTATTGATATCAAATTATCCTTCAGAGGTCTGACTGAGTTATTCTGTATAATATGACCCAAGTATTTGACTGATTGTGCTGCAAACACACATTTAGAAAATTTGAGTTTCAGGCCTTCATTTTTTATGGCTTCAAATAATTGTTTTAGGTGTCTTATATGGTCTAAAAATGTTTTTGAAAATACTAATATGTCATCTATGAAACTTACTGCAAACTCTCCTAGCTTATTTTTTCGTATTATGTTACACATTATTCTTTGAAAAATGGCTGGTGCTGTCTTTAGACCGAACGGCAAACAGGTCCATTGGTAGTGGCCCTCCTGTGTGACGAATGCAGTTTTGTATCTGTCAGTAACACGCAATGGTATGGACCAAAAAGCAGAGTTCAAATCTAGAGTAGAGAAAAAATTGCAATCTCTTGTTTTCACTATAAGGTCTTCAATCAGAGGGAATGGTTGCGATTGCGGAACAACTATCTTATTAAGTTCTCGAAAATCTATGCATAATCTGGACTTTTTATTTTCATCTCTTTTGTAAGCGAGTGTAACAGGTGCTGAAAAAGGGCTATATGATTCCTCGATTATATTTTTTTCCAATAACTTTGCAACCTGTTTTTCTATTTCCTTCTTATCTTGAATAGTGCAACGATATGGTCTTTTACTGCAATATTTTTCCACTTGTAAATCAATGTGTGCCTCATAACCTGTTACTCTTCCTATGTCATATTTATCTTTTGCAAATACAGATTTATATTTTGATATCAACTCCTCAATCTGTGCTTGATCCTTGAAATCTAGATGATTTATATAAATTTGAAATTTTTCTTCAGATAAGTGTTCATTAAAGTTTATTATATCTGAATTATTTTCTTCTTCAAAAAGCCGTTGAATTTTAGAACCAGGCAGTTTCTGATGTACTTTCAAATTTTCATCTTGACACAAGTAAAATTCTTTTATGCAGTCTAGTCCTATTAAAAAGTCATAGTCAAAATCCTTTCTGTCTATCACAAAAACATTCATTTCCTTTTCCATATCAAAAATGTTTATATTAACTTTGATTACGCCGTTTGCTTTTTTAACGCCATTAATTGTTTTCAAATTAGCATTGTTACTAAAGTTAGGATCTTTATTATTTATCTTTAATAACTTTGAATTGATCAATGATACATTTGAACCAGAGTCGTAGATTCCAAATATCTCAATATTGTTATTAAGAACTAATTTTACTTTAATTAATGGCGGCACAGTTAGTTTTTTTGATCTTCACGTTGTAGTTCACATTCCAACTCTGAATTATTGATGAGTTTTATTTGCTTTTTATCCTTTTCATTATTTATCTTAGGATTAAACCAACATAAATCTTCCGAGTGGTAACGTACACCTTTTTTTAATTTTTCACAAATACTACACTTTTCTTTTATTATATTTGGTTTAGTGTCTTCTCTCTTTTTGAAAATTCTTCTTTTTAAAACTAGATGCTCTAACTTTCTCAGTTTATTGAATAAATCTTTTACATACACAACTTCCTCCTTGTTAATTCTGTCTGTTATAAAATCTGGCAAGCCGGCAGCTATTATATCAATTAATGTCCCTTCATCAATTGTTTTTCTTACTTCTAGCAATAGTTTTTCTTTTCTTACAGCATAGTCCAGCAAAGAGCCTGATTGATACTTAAAAGACAAAGCATAATTGCTTGTTGACCAACCTTTAATAGCATAGGTTTGTAAAAAACTTGATTTCCATTCAGACCACTCTGACTGTAAGCTATGTTTAATCATCATGGCGGCATACCAATCTGTGCAAGATTTTTCAAGAAATAATCTGAAAATTTCAATTTTTTCATCTTCGTTTATTATTCCAAACCTTTCACATTCCTTTTCGAATGTCTCCATCCAATAAGATGCACTTGTATTACGTCCATCAAACTTTTCAATAACGAATTTGTCAGCCAGTTTTCTCACACTTTGTTTTTCTTTTCTTTCTTGACTTTCAATCAATTTTTCCAAAATCTTTACAATTGGAACTTCTGTTACTTTTGTATTAGTTGTATCAAATTGTTCTCGACTTATCTCCTCGAGAAACTGGTCCTGGAAAATCATATTTTTGTCCTCATCCACATAAGTTTTTAAGATATCCTCCGTAGTTTTTATCCAAACATTTCTGGATTGGTGCCTTTTTTTTAATGTATTTTTCACTGTACTAAAGGTTTTAGTGGCTAGTATATGTTTGTGGAGTGACGCTGCTTGATATTCTTCAGGAATTAGAAAAATTCTGTCATCTTGTGTACTGATTGAGGTTATGGCAATGTGGTTCGACTTTCCGTCTGATGTTGGTTTAACTTGGAAAGCGAATTTCAATCTTTCCATATTTTCTTTTTTTGATAATAAATGTCGTTTTATAAGGTTATTTCTTAGAATTTTCGACGATTATGTAGTAAATAACACAATTGGGTTTCTGGAAAAAAACAAAGTTTTTTATTTAAATCAAATTATGTGGATCCACATAACATAAAGCTTAAATTATTACATTTAAATTATAACTACCTGGAAAAAAACAAAGAAACGACATTTAGTGTTATTAAATTAACAATCGCCGAAATCAATTAAAAATGCTTTCTAGTTTTTAGTCCATTCGGCCATCTTTTCTGTTCATAGATTACATAGAAGTCGTAGAACAGAAGTATCTGTCAAATAATAATCTAAATGGCGGCAAAATTCAAATAAAGAAAAATACATTTTTCTTTACATATATAATATATATATATATTAATTATATATTATAATATATATATTATATATATTATAATAATATATATAATATATATATAAATATATATATATATATATATATATATATATATATATATATATATATATATATATATATATATATATATATATATATATATATATATATATATATATATATATTTATATATATATATATATTTATATATATATTATATATATTATAATAATATATATATAATAATATATATATTTAATATATATATTTTTTTCATTAAAGAGTAGAAATCCCTATGTTAAGTTAATTTTCCTTCATCGTAATTAAAAAATTAATTAGATGATCAACGCTTGTAGTTTTCTGGCTAAACAATAAATCAAAAAACATTTTATTTTGTGCATGTCCTTTTAAATTTAAAAAATAAAAACAATCGGAAAGGTCAACTCGTAATCACGACTCCGCCGGGAATATATTATTAAGGTCCATTTACCCTTCCTACCCTATACAAGACACCCCCGAATATAATCTTCGGAGGGAAAGGTCGAAGATACCCCATCGGAAGGTCAGGTCACACCGAGCGTGGACGTCAGCTGGGGTGCGCAGCCATCCGTGGCGCGGCGAAATGCCGCGATTTAGCATTCATTTTTGACATTTGGCCGCCATTTTGAAAGTTCGCGTAAACGCCGCGTTCCATTTAAATCGAATATAGGTTAATGTTTCCTACAAATTGTACTTGTAGCCCTTTAATGTCATTTATGTTGGAGAATGGGACGACAATTCTATTTATTGTCGTAACTCTCTGTTGTACAGGGTGCATCTTTACCATAATAGGCATGATGACTATTTTTTTTTTCTTCTTGATAATTCAAGGACCATTCAAAAGTAGAAACATCGGTGAAAGAATTACTCTGTTAGCTTAGAAACTTTTCAAGATATCAAAATTCAAAAATCTAATAAAATAGATCTTCCCGAAATGCTCCATATAACGTGCTACGAAATTATGACGTCACTCTTTTGTAGTTTGTACGCATCGGGGGAGAACTTTGTTCGAAAGGTATATTGGTATATTGGTATATTGGTATATATATTGCGTTTATGAAAGTGGTTTCATAACAAAAGTTGCTTTTAATTGCATAAATTATCGAATGGTAAATAAATATTTAGTTAATTTATGTACAAAAAAATCGACTTTGAAGGCTCATAACAAAAAAAATACAATAGTTATCAAGCTGAAATTTTGGAAATACTTATTTTTTACCGTTGTATATTTATTTTATTTAAAAAATCTGCAAATCTTTGACCTTATCATCATCCCTATTGCCTGTAGGCTGTACATAATATTTTATTACGTAGGCTTTCTATTTATGTAAAATAAGCGTTACTACAACACATTTTTTTTTTTGCCTTTTATAATAATGTTAAAGGCAAAGGTTGTTAACTAGAATAGACACACATGCCAAACTTTCAAGCTAGAAACTTGAAACTTTGCACAGCGTTCCTCTCATGATGTAGACATCCTCCAAGAAAGAATACTTGAAAATGTAACGCGTGAGGGCATTAAAAAGCGTATTAAAATTAGTATTTTAGAAATACAGGAACGGAGGAAAGAAGCTAGCTATCTTCTTAAGAAATAATTTATACTAGATGACGCCCGTAACTCCGTTGCGCCAAATTCCTTTATCGCGCGGGAACCGTACATTTTTCCAGGGGTAAAAAGTATCCTACTTATGTCCTTTCCCGGGAGTCGGGACTCAAAGTATCTCCATAACAAATTTCATCAAAATCAGTCCAGCGGTTTGGGCGTGAAGAGGTAGACAGTTTCGCATTTATAACATTAGTATGGAGTTATCCATACTTCCATACTTATACTATATATACTATATACTATACTATATACTATATACTATATACTATATACTATATACTATATACTATATACTATATACTATATACTATATACTATATACTATATACTATATACTATACTATATACTATATACTATTACTATATATTACTATTACTTTACTATATTACTATATATTATTACTATTACTATATTACTTATTACTATAATATTATAAATGCGAAAGTGTGTCTGTCTGTCCGTCTGTCTGTCTGTCTGTCTGTCTGTTACCTCTTCACGCCCAAACCGCTGAACCGATTTTGCTGAAATTTGGCATGGAGATACTTTGAGTTTCGGGAAAGGACATAGGATACTTTTTGTCCCGGAAAAATGTACGGTTCCCGCGCGATAAACGTGTTTGGCGCAACGGAGTTGCGGGCGTCATCTAGTGCTGATATATTTTAATTACTAGGTACAACTTTTAACTAGGAACTAGTACGAAACTTTGAGCATTAAAAGTTCTACCTGACGCTAAACGACGCTCTCCAATTTCGATGTTTATAAGAGATCCAATAAAAATACTTTAAAACACGTCAAATACGCTTTTGAAGTAATGATAAAAGACCTCGTTAATACGAGCGTACTGATCTTTAATTGCACTTAAAGCGTTCGTGTAAATAGTACTTTAGTACTTTTGTAGCGTATTTTATGACAGGTTTATAGGTCCGCTTGAAGAGTCTATTTAATCAAAAGTTTTAAAGAAAACAGATGGAGATACGTCGAATTGTATATAACTATGTTGCTCGCAAGTTCGCACCGAAATTTGATTATCAGAAAGCGTATCTATATTATTCCAGATAAAAACTATCCAACCTCTTTTTAGGGACTGAAACTTTCAAACATCGGTTTAGCGGGGTACACCTTAATCATGAAGAGGTAATAGACAGACAAACAAACATATGGCTAAACAAGTCACTAAAATTATGTCTCTATATACGTTTACAGATATGTAGAGCAAGATTATTCATCTAGCCCAAGCAAAATATTACTCAAATGTGTGTAACGGTTGTCTGAGCTGGTTTTTTCAGGAATCTGGTAAACAAAAACCTCATTTGTCTTGTCATCTAACACTATCTAGGGCAGATCTTTTCGCAACGCCCGAAACTAAAACTTGGTAAATATTTTCAATTTGTGCTAATAATGTGTATGAATCGATATCGTATTCTTTATAACAGACGACACGATTCCGTCGTATCGTTTACCGTTTTATGTTACTTTATGACAATCAATATTCAATAGGTAGGTATTGACTATAGCTACCTATAACTAGCGTATCTATCGTATAAGTTATAGTACTATAGTGTAGTAGTTTGTCCTATAGTAAAAACAAGCAGATGAATCACCTTACAGTGTTCCTCATTACACAAAACTCTACCTCGGATCATCTGTACCTTCACTTAATAGTTTAATTACAATCCTAATCTATATTCGCCTAGGTCTGCGTTGACGAAACGTCGGATATCCGTACGGATGGATATCCATTTTTGACATTTCAACCATTATCGACGTTGTAATCCTAATATGTAATTCGTAGTTTAATTCAGTCGTATTCACACTGCTGTGACTAGCTATTTAACATAAATCTTCCATTGTAAACTGAAAACGTTTTCAGTATGAGTATTTTGTATTTTTTTTATGCTAAGACAAACAATAAAACTATCGATCGAGTGGGCCGATAAAATATTTGCGATTTGCGATCAAAAATATTATAAATGTCGTAAGATTTAAAAAGATCTGTATGGTCCAGCAGGAAGGTATTAGCATGAATTACACATAACATTTACATAAATATACGGCACACATTTTACCGATACATGAATAAAACAAGCATTTTGCAAGACGCTTCAACATTACCATCAGAGCCACTGTGAATGTTTCTGAATGTTTTCATGTAATAGCATTTATAGCACATAGGGTGCTATAAATGCTATATAATAGGAGGATATAGATACTTTTGACATATAGCCGTGCGATTAAGACACGACTAAAAAAAGCTTTTCTTTAATTTAATCATATGATCTTTAATTACATATTATTTTATTAGAATTTTTCAAATGCGAAGGTTTGACTGTCTGTCTGTTATCATTTTACGCTTGTGGCGGTACCCACAACTAGTGCCATATTCCTGCATCGCACAATCGAAGTTTTCTAAGGGCGTCGGTATTTATGCGACAGCTGAAATGTATCACGTGAGCTCCGGCCTGACCGAGCATACCACCTCGCTCGGTCGGAAGATCTTCCTTTGCGGCCTCCACCCATTATCCCACATTGGTGACCTCCGACAGAACACGCCTCCTTCATCATCATCGCTCCCCGCCCCTCCGCCCATCGGGTACCTCGTCCACTAGCCGCAATGTACCGCGGCCTGGGCGACTCCGCATCGGCATCATCGGGCTTTCTCACTACACCGACCGGTCAGCAAGCAGAGCACATCTCTCCTGGTCAGCACGTAGCATCGGCCCCGCACGGCAGCTATCCGACTCACTGGATCCCGTGCAGCAGCATCACAGTTCCGACTCACTGGGACTCACTGCAACAGTTCCGACTCACTGGAACTCTCAGGCACGGGCGACTCAAGCGACAAGACTTCAAGATTCGACCTCCGGTCTTCGGGGGGAGTGATGTGGCGGTACCCACAACTAGCGCCATATTCCTGAATCGCGCTATCGAAGTTTTCTAAGGGCGTCGGTATATATACGACAGCTGAAATGTATCACGTGGGCTCCGGCCTGACCGAGCATAATATCACGTCGCTCGGTCGGAAGATCTTTCTTTGCGGCCTACACGCTTATTCCCACACGCTTAGGGTGAAGCCAAACGAGCGTAATTTGTCAGTTGAGTCGCAGAATTTCGGCTAGCAGAAATTCTGCTGCATTCGTACAAAAGTCCTGTTTGATTCACACAAGCGTAATTTTGTGAGTCATGATTTGTATGAAAAGATATTTACGCGACCGAAATTCTGCGACTCACAACTCACAATTTACGCTCGTTTGACTTCACCCTTAAACGGTTGAACCGACTTTAAGATGATATTTGGAATGTAGGTGCTTTGAGAGACGAAAAAGGACATAGAATAGTTTTAGGTACTATCAGAGAAATTTAAACATTAGCAGATGGCAGCCTACGTGATTTCGTCGGGTTATGACTTATATTAAGTCATTGCTTGTCATAATCTAGCTGGGCGTAACATAACCCGACAAAATTACGTAGGTCAGTATAACTACCTACCGAATTCCGAATTCCATCTTTTAAACGTTCGTTCCTTTCATCACACAGAAAACGAGAAGAATGTTAACTATTTATTATTGTAGTATGGGAATTATGTAAATATTTTTATAAAAGACCTGTAATAGTGGGTGCGGAAGGAGAACTAGCGCGTGCGGCAGATGTACCGGGTTCGACGGCCGGTTTTGGCACCGTATTGGGGGCCCCTCTGAAATGTACAGGATGCGCGCGATTCGACCATTTATTTCATTATTTTTTGCTCATGAATTGCTAGGTAATATAACTGTTTAGATTTGGGTGTATAAATTAATGTGTTCGTTGTTACATTTTTTATATTCTTTGATTTATAATGAAACAAAAAGATACTGAAGTATTTTGAAATGTATTATGTAAAATGTCCAGGATTGGATATTATTTTATATTTCAGCATTGTACCAAGGACATGTAATGAAATAAAATCATTATTATAAAGATAAAAATATTTTTTACTTGACTGTAATATTACACATTAATTGCATAAAATATAAGATTTTGTCCCTAGTAAAATTTATTTTATGCATTTCTTATAGGAGTTCATGAGTGTTCTCTTATGAATGGGGTAAAAAGAGATGGCGTACTTCTTTCTCTTTCTATCCAATGATGCGTTTTGGAATCACGCTGTAGAGCGTTTTATTTTTACATTGACCATAAAGTGAATTCTTTTGTTTGATGTAAGACCGTTTACACGCCACATGGCCTGTGCCAGAAATAAAGTACTGAGGGCGTAGGGCCCTATGGGTTTTAGAGTGCTGGCGTAGACATACCACACACATGATGCTTGCCTAGGATGGTGATATCGTAGGTCATAGGTGTGAAGTTTGCGTTGCCCAGGATGGCGTTGTCATAAACCTAAAAGAATGTTGTGGTACTGGGGAGACATTGCCATGGGGCGCCCCTAAATTCGTAGCACTCAGCGTTTAGGGCCTGTATTCACTTTGATTAGTGCGCGTGCAGGTGATTAGTGATTAGGAAAAAATTAGACTTGCACTAATCAGTCGCTGTCCACACTTACTTTATCCTGATTACTAATCACCTGCAATAATCACTTACACTTATCACTAATCAAAGTGAATACAGGCCATAAGTTTTCATTTGGCCACATGCAAAAGGATTATATTGACAGAAAGGCGCGAGTGACAAAAACTGTCACGTGATATTTCTATTTTTTTCTAGACCACCAGGTGGTATCATTCTACTGATAGTTAAATGGAACCTCAATCAATGCAGTCAAACTGAATTTATAATAGGGAATATTAAGCAAATATCGGAGCGGAGGGCCGGGCCGCGGGCGCAAAAAAAAAACTAGGCCTTTACATCCGTTGTGGATGATTTATACAGTATTTTCAGAGCGAAGTAACCATCAAATACTGTAGTGCCTAGGACAATATTTTTAATGACCGTATGGTTGCCCAAGCACATACGGCATTCTCGCAACATAGTCGGCCTAGTCCAGAGGAAAGAACTATTCAATACGTCTGGGACCAACTATGTGCGGGTTTCCTCACGATGTTTTCCTTCACCGTACGAACGTCCGTATTATGTACTTGAGATCAGAAAATGTCTCATTGGTACACGCCTCCACCCGGGATCGAACCTGCACCCTCTACGAAAGCGAACCAAAGGTCTACCCATTGGGGCCACGGGCGCAACTAGAACGTATATCCGGTATATGTGTTAATAGCGTGCGATGTCCCTAAGTCTTAGATATTGTACATCGATGATCTTCAAAAGACTGCTATTCGATTGAGTGTGGATCATAATGCATCTTTTAATGTGATCTAGCTGATTAGGATTTAGACTTATTTATAACTTGAGGTAAACCTTCATTATTATATTAAAATGTTTTTACGCTAGAGGCAGGCTAGCACATACAGTAAACAAATAGTTTTGTTCGACGTTTGACAAAGTTTCTGTCAATATTCTGTCTGATACACTGACCTCCATTATACAAGTACGCTGGACCTATATTACCCACTTTTTTTTGTGCCTATTTGAAGCGGGATCAGCGCCGCCAGTGAGCGGGACGAGAACTAAATTTGACGTAACTTGCAAATGGCCGCTTAATCGTTATTGGTTGTCATCACTAGTATTAGTTCCAAATACTCCCACTACTGCTATCAGCGCCAATATGGCGACTTTCAAACGTCATTTTTACGTCAAATCATAGACAAATATATTTGGTCAATGGTCAAATTTAGTTCCTATCCCTCCCATCGGGGGAGCTGATTCCGCTTCAAATAGGCACAAAAAATAGCTGTCATTTCAAAGGGTATCATTAGTCCAGCGTACTTGTATAATGGAGGTCAGTGGTCTGATATTATGAGTTATGACGAGTGTAACGTGTCAGATTGTTTACTGTATGGGCTATAGTAGTAGGGCCCTTTGCTCCGACCTTTTAATAAAATAATAATATTCCCTAATCCCTTTTAAAAACTTTTAGATACTAGGATATTAAATAATCCTACGATAAATTGTTACCAAATAACTAACAAGTTGCTGATCAGTGCCAACCTCTGAGTATTTATGAATCATCTTATCATTAAGAAATAAGAAGGCATCTGTGATGCTTTTGGAATCCTGCTTCTGGATTTTATCCTTATGATAAGAGGTATTAAGGTATGATAAGCAAATCAAGGCTACAGTAAATCCTTTGGCTCTGTTTTTGCGATAAATATTTCAATTCATAAGCCATATTAGTACAAATATCATGTAATACAAAAATGCGTCTGTACTGTATACTAGTGATGAGCAAAAAAAGACTCAGACAGTCTTGGTTTTGGTATTTCTAGTACAATATAGGTCTTGGACTTGGTCAAATCTGCCTGATCTCGGTCTTGAATTTGTGTTTTTTTAGTTTTAGGATAGTCTTGGTCTCGGCATTGCTTTTTTGCAACAGCAAGACTGAGGCTGCAAGACCGATTTTGCTCATCACTACTGTATAGGTATTTGTTTCATCCTCATGATGAAGTCGCTAAAGTCTACACAGATTTTGATGAAATTTGGTATCGAGATCCTTTGAATCCCGAGAAAAAGCAGGATAATTCTTATTCGCAAAAAATTATACGGTTCCCGCGAAGAAAACTAATTACGACGTACCTAATGAAGTTGCGACTAGTACAGTGGTTTAAGTAACAGACAGACAGACGAAACTAACTTCGTATCTATATAAATAAAAAATAAATATATACTACTATTTTTTTTTTAATCTCTAGTAGGTACGTATGATCGTTTTATTGTGTTAGTTGCAAACAAGGGAAGTCAACAAGAGGATAAACGGATGCAAAATTATGACAATCAAGTCGGCCATTACAGAAAATTGCTCAAAGTTAATCTTTTAAAAATCTTGAAGAGTTGAAACATGCATAAAAACCCGAATTAATATTTAAATGAGTTGATGAAATGTAAATTACTCGAGGGTGGCAGCGTCTTGCTGGTTTTTTTCGGGAATACATTTTTGGATTTCAACAAAATTTCCGATTGTTTTGTAACAAATTTTGGAGAAAATTATACCTTAATAAAACGGTATGTAATTTTTTGAATTAATCATTATCACCGTCCAACGGCGGCAACTAATATTAATAAGATAGCCAGGAATTGAAAAAAATCGAAGTATTCTTCAAGTGTTTTTTAAGAATTACTGATTACATAGTATTCTACGCTCATATTTTACGATGCTTAAATACTTGGTGCTACCACAAAACTGTTTTATTTCATTTCATATTTACTGGTTGTCATAGGCAATCAGAATTTGAGTCCAAAAACACAGTTATTTAGTTTTCAGTATAATTAGCAGTTAAACATAGGTTTCGGAGTTTCGGACTGGATGTACCTATTATGTTAAAATTAAAATTAAGTAGGTTAAAAATCAAGCTGAAGTAATTATTTGTTTATTTTAAGGTATAGAATTGTTTTGTTACAATTTATTTTGTTAAAACGTTGATTTTCCAGGGAAAGCATAATGTTATTCGTAAAATTGTTAGAAAGGTTTATTAAAAATGACCCGCTGCGAAATTAACAGAATCTCTCAGGGTTAATAATTCATTAAGGCCGTTTTAGGGTTAAGTCCCCTTGTTACCTCAGTATACACTCACGTAGTTTATTGTCCCAATGTTTGTGAGACCATACAGGGTGTAACAAAACAAAGTGATAGTAATTTATGACAGGGCATATGGGCATGTATGTGTCCTTTATAGGTAGAGAGATATGTATTATTAGAGTTCATCACAGACATAGATCAAGATAGATACCGCATGTCGCTCCATTTGTATGAAAACGAGCGTGCCCCTTTTTTCCTACCTACTGTGACGTATCGATGATAAGAAACGTGTCCATTATCTAGGCCAACGTTTCTATTTTAATTTCTACAGCTCAATACAGCACTTTTAGGCAAATAGGCATTTTTAAAATTCCGATTGACGTCCGATTCCGATAGCAGACTAAAGAACAGACTCTCGAAAGACGAGCATTGCTCGTCGTTTGGGAACGCGATATGGCACGCGAAGTACACACACATGCGGTATCTATCTTGATCTATGTCTGTGGAGTTCATAGTCGAAGAAGCAGCCTGTATAATCCTTGTAAGTTTACCATGGACCTGAAAAAATGAAATCAAAATAATTACTAACGATTATCATCATAGTCTCTGATATCTGAGAAATATTTAATCCTTAACAAAGATGCTTTCATTAATTTCGCTTCCAGTATTCAAATTTGACCTTAAAGTTATTTATACGTGAAGGCCGCAAAGGAAGCTTTTTCTTTTGACCGAGCGAGGTGGTATGCAATCAGGATAAAAAGAATCCTTAATTTGGGTATCCCGTGGTCAGGTATTAATTGGAAGTTGGCTAGTATACCCAAATCTTTTCTTATTTGCTACATCCATACTAATACATATTTACATACTAATATTATAAATGCGAAAGTGCGTCTGTCTGGCTCTACGCCCAACAGCTCTTCACGCCCAAACAACTTAACCGATTTTGCTGAAATTTAGTATGGAGATATTTATTGAGTCCTGGGTAGGATAGTTTTTATCCCTGAAAAATGTACGGTTTCCGCGAGACAAACGAATAGCGCAACGGAGTTGCGGACGTCATTTAGCGTAACTAAGGGTGGGTTGCACCAGAGGCGTGGTTATAGTTACAGTTATGGTCAAAGTTATGGTTATAGTTAAGGCTAACTTAATTTTAACCTTAACTTTGACTACAGAATTTGACAGATGTCTGTTGCTGGTCCGACAAGGCTTTAAATGAACATGGGCGGGGGCGCTGCTGGTAAAGGAGAACTGTCAAAAATGGCGTTTTTGTATGATGCCAGCGTTAGTTCCTTTTTTCGCCACGTTCATTTAAAGCCTTGTCGAGCTCTATGGTTATCGTTAAATTTGGCGTCCATTATTGACTTTACCAAAGATTTGACATTTTGCATTGTAGTTATAGTTAAAGTTACAGTTATAGTCATAGTAAGTTGGTGCAACCCACCCTTAGACATTAAAGCGTGTAATGGCCAGTTCTCGCTTATCGCTTACCACCATTTTATAATAATTCGTGCCCTCAACAAAGCAATATATCAATAAACCCTCAAACAGCTCGCCGATACGAAAAACCCCCGCGATTGGTCTGCGGTGAGTAACCCGCTCGTTATCAGCAACAGGTGTGAGGCAGATGCGGTCTGCACAACGATTCTTTAAATTGCAGCTAAATTTAGCACCAGGATAATCTGATTTATTTTCGCTAAAATAAACTGAATGGCTCATACAGATATTATAATACACAGTCTACTCAAAGTAGACTCAAATAGTGAACTTTTCAGACCTCAATGAGATAAAAATCTTGTTTTTCGTCGTAATATTGTCGTGACTTAAAGAAACAAGAATTAAGTAATAGTGTTTAATTTTTAGTAATAAAGAAATTTTTAGGGAATTAGAAAGAGGCTTCAAGCTGCAAGGGTGCAAGTTTTATTTATCAACGATCTGAAAACATTAATTCGCATTTTCCAGCGCAGTCGAATGCAAATAAAAAATTTTTTACTTTTAAATAAATTATAATACAACATTTTTGGTGAAATTTCGACATCTGCACCGCTAACATAGCTTTCTTATTTTTATTTAAGGACCAATTAACAGCTACTACAGAATATTTATATCTAATAAGTATAGTCTCAAGTCTCAACTTAATATACAATAATTCGAAAGTATTTCTTAATTCTTCAGGAATCACTCTCTAAAATAAAGTGTCTTTACATAGCGAACTTCTATTTTAATTCGCACACGGTATTTTCCGTTAATTTTGTCTAGTACATCTGATTGGAACGGCCTTGCGGCGACGCACAATTATCTCTTTGTGCCGCCGACATTGTGACGTGATGTTTAATACATATATACATACATACATACATACAGACAAAGACAAAGGACTTTATTATACTGGCCTAGTTACATCGAGGTTGAATTGATTTCACGTGGGCGCTCCTGGTCACCTGCAATGACCAATAAAGTTACATAGATATTCGCGTGGTGGCTGCACCGTTACAATAGACATATATTTTATTTCTATAGAGTTCGGGAATAGCCAATTTTTCAGTAGAAAAATACGAGGCAATTTTATATTAAATATAAAAAAGAAAAAGAAAAGGCAGGCAAATTTAGAAAAAAATTTTTTCTAAATTTGCCTGCCATTTTTCTAGAAAAACGTTGAAAGTCGAGGTTTATCTATTACAACTAACACGGTATTTCCTAAATTTGCCTGCTATTTGGTTATTTTTCTAGAAAAACGATGATTGCTGAGGTTCATTGTAACAACTAACACGGTAAGTAATAACTAACAGCGTAAGCAGGAGTGTCTAAAAGGCGTAAATATTAGTGGTATGGTATCTTTATGATATATGAATATCTAGAAAAACATTTTCAATGTCTTTTCACACGAATGAAAATGCTTTTGTACTGTGAAGTGATTATTTTGAATAAGTCTAGTCCGGCTAACTCCCAGCCCGGGCCGCCTGGCGGGAATCACAATTATTGTCTTTGTTTACGCTATCGCGATTGGCAGAAGCGCCCAACCATTTCGGGATTTAAACTTATAATCCGCTCGACAATGGTTTTTATTAATTAGAAAAGGGAAAATAATAAAACCGGCTCGGAGCGTTCAATTAAAAGTATTATGCTCTTTGTTAGCTCCGCTGTTGTTGTCTTGATATCTTTTGAGCTTTTGTGGCAAATATATTGCGAGGTTTTACTGTATTTTTCCACACGCGAGGAGACAAAAGACGAAAAAATACGGGAAAGTATAATGCTATACAAACAAATTGTTATAAATATAAATTACTAGATGTCACGGTGAACTTTGTCACTCGTCGTTCGTCACTTTTCACCTAATATAAACCTTCCCTGGACTTCCGCAAATATTTTAAGACTAAAATAAGTCAAATCAGTTTAGTCGTTCTCGAGTTTTAGCGAGACAACAAAATTTAAAATTCATTTTAATTTAGATAGATTTATTTAGATTAAATCAGGACGGTCTCAAAAAAAGTATGTAAGTTTTATTTATACAGGGTGTAACAAAACTAAGTGATAATACTTTAGGGTGTGTATGGGTTCCCTATATAGAGTTCGTTGTGAAAGTAGCAGCGCTGAAAGAGTAACTTTTTTTTCATCTTTGTATGGAAATAGTCTTGGCGCGCGGGCCATTGCCCATACAAATTACAAAAAAAAAAATTATCTTTCAGCGCTGCTACTTTCACAGTAAACTCTATATAAGGAACACATACACGCCCTAAAGTATTATCACTTAGTTTTGTTACACCTTGTATAGAATTAAATTAGGACGATCCCAAAATATTGTGTTAGATGTTATCTTCGTCACTGAAAAATGAGTTTAATTTGTCAGTTGTTTTTATCAGTTGCGCACCCCTGGGCGGTGTTTACAGAGAGCAGATGCGCCGCACGTGTGGCGCGGCCGGCGCGTGCGCAGGGCTCGCGCACCAGTTGATAGCGTGACGTCACTTTCCGGGTTCAAGGGGCAAAGTTATGCGCTTGAGTGATGGAGCTAAGACACATAAAGTATATAGTCTGTTGAAAATCTGTAGAATATACTATCGAGGAAGTTGATTCATAGGCAGAGAGGGAACCTACGTAATTTGGTCGCGTTATGTCAAACCTAGCCGACAGACCATAACTTATATTGAATTAACATAACCCAACCATATTATGACGTAGGTGTAGCTGTTATCTGCCTATGAATCAATTTCTTCGAGTACATACCACAATGCCTATAGCTATTTAGGGAGGATTCTAGTCTTTATATCCAAATTCTTTGATAGGGTACAACAGGTCTAGTCGTGGTACCAAAATATGAAAGAATTCAGATTCTAGTTCAAAATACCCAGCTGATTTAACAATAATGATGAACCATGAGAAGAAACACGAATAGAAACACCCTTTGTCGAATATGCTATGCCCTCTGACAAGCACTGACATAATATTATTGTATAGGACTATTGGAAATACGGTGTTTGTATAGATTTTTGAGGTGAATATAAGATATTATACAGTCCACTTTGTGTTTTCTTCACCCTTAATGTAAATAGAAATACAATTCTTCTCCAGAAACCTCTATGGTGGCTATTGCTAAGCGTGTGCAATGTGCATAATATAATTATGTATCCAGAATTGGAATTTTACATTGCTGTGTCTAAAGTCTAATCAGCGTAGGTATACTTATTGCTTTTCAACAAGTTTACTCTTGAAAATTATTGTAACAATTAACGAACCATTTATAGTCAATTCACCAATACAATCAATGTTATTTTAAACTCAGGTACAAACAATGACCATTAAACAAATTAAACGCCAAACCCTGTATTAACAAATTATGCGCAAATTACGTATTTTGCATAAAACTAAAAGCATAAATTGAGCTTAATGAAGTGTTTGCAAGTCGAACACGACTCGTTGTGATGCATAAAATGTTTTAATTCAATTGTTATACAACTTTATATTAATATCTGACCCAGTGACACAGTTTCGTGCCTGGAAAACGATTTCTCTGTAATTTTCAGCCCGGTATTATTTTCCCGCACTTTCCTAGTTTGCATGTTAAGCTGTATTCTGAAATAATAGCTCGAAATTAGTTTTGCCGCACTGGTAGAGTCGATTTTTCTTACTACGGTCTACAGGGATGGAAAAGAGATATTTTCCAACTTATGACATGTTTCATACGAGTCTGTGAGTGTGCATTGCACATATTATAATAATATACAGGGTGTAACAAAACTAAGTGATAATACTTTAGGGTGTTTGTGTCCCTTACATAGAGTTCACTGTGAAAGTAGCAGTGCTGAAAGACATTTTTTTTCTTCCTTACATTTTTAATTACTTACTTAAATTATAAATACCGCATCGTAAAAATTTTTGTCAACCCTAGTACATGGCCTCGATCAGGTGATCTGGAAGTTAGGGTTCAGTAACGAAAGATATTTTATTTTTGAAAGAGAAGCGTGTTAGATGCATTATTACGTTTGTAAGCTTTATGTTTAGATATAATAATTTACGTTAAACCTTATTTATATATTTAATCATCTCGGTATCGATAAATATTTCGTGATTACATAATGTAAAATGATGGTAGATGTTTTGATTTCCGGGAGATTGATTCTAGTGATACAATTGTATAGAATACATCCGGTCGGAGAATATGAAGGCAGATGCCGTTGACGTACGGAAAGGATGGCAGGTTAAAATCAATCTTCAAGAAACACAAAAGTCTTAAATATGCATGATTATGAAATAGTAACAGCATTTTGTACGCAATATAAAGTAATAAAGAGTTTGAAACTTAAGTATTGAAGTCTTTGATTATACGTTAGAATTTAAAAAGTGTAACACATTTACATATTTGATTTCTCATTTAAAATAATGTAAAAGTTTTACATCATTTTGTACTCAAAATAATTATTTTTTATTATTAAATAATAAAATTATTTCATACCATAATGTACAAAAGAACATTGACAACAATCATAAGAATAAATTTAGAATCTTATTATCCTTAAGTTAATTATGCGGAACCACAAAATTAAAAAGTATGTGGAGCTAGTAGCCATAAATGAAAAATTTTCGACGCATTGATTGGTTCATGCGCTCACGCGATCAGCCTGCGTTAGACCAATCGATGCGTTCGAATCTGAGTCTTTGAACGAAAATCCACATGGAGTAATGTACAGTAGTGGACAGGGCTGTAACTCAAAAAATTTTTCAAAGATTTCGAATGCGTTTTTCTCCTAAATCGGGTCGCGTACAAATATTTAGTACTGCTTTTTGGATACACCTTAACCCAAGAATTACCTCAGTTAATTATTATCACTTAGTTTTATTACACCCTGTAGAGACAATACACAAGGAGTTATAATATTTGCACTTGCATCGGTTAAATATCTATTTATAGTTAACCCTGGGTTAAATACAATAAAGGTCATGTTCTTCGTATTTTTCAAAGGGAAAATCAATTGCTAACATTTATTATTATTATATTTGCCAAATTACTATAGGGCTGGGCGGGGGGCGGTCATTGTTTTTCATCAATATAATTTTCCATACAAAAACGAAAATTGTCTAACGCCATTAGTAGGATTATCAAACGGTATTTTAAAATCATTTACCGGAGATTCGATCTTAAAATTTTATTTACAGCCTGCAAACTGGAACCTAGATTAATATCCTACCTTTTATCCCCGCAAAATGGACGACTTTTGTCGGATAGATTTCCTTCTTCGGCTTCGTCGCGAGTGTATAAAGATTATGATATAAAGGCACTCCCCCCACCCCCCTCGACATAATTGGTTCCCCCCGGCTGCACCCTCTTGTAAGAATGAAATTTTTATTCGTATCGTATCAAAAGAACGTTGAATTTTCTATAAAGCAGACCAGTATCGACCGGCCTGGCGTATATCATTCGATTTTCTTTATATTCCTAGACACTGAAAATGCTTTATGAATTATGATGTAGATTGTGTTCGAAATTATTGTTAAGTGATATGAAAATATTCAATGCAGATTATAAAGTACCTATTTCTACATTGTATTTCTGTATATTCGAGATCTTTCTTTCTAGCAATATTAATTTTAAATACGAAACCTGCCTCAAAGACATTATAATACGCTACGCCTGAATATTTAACAGTAGGTATGTGATCTGTGTGTTCCTTTTGCCTCTTCACGCTTAAACTGTTTTTTATCGACCTACGGCTACCTATTTAGACGAACCGACAATTTGCAAATATGAAACCCAGAACCGTTATAACCATATTAAATAAGCCTTGCACAGGCATTTTGAAATTTAAGAACATTATTTAAACGTGGATCTACTTATTATTATCTTTTACATAGTTATTGCAATATACGATTACAAGATCTTACCACTTTATTGTCTTTACACCACCTCAACATGATTCATCTCATAGATCCATAAATAGGTCACAGATTCATATCACTCGATGCGGAACGTGGCTGGAAAATGTCCATTAGTATCGTATAATTTAATTCTGTACCTAGTTCACAAGTAGTACAATGAGAGACCTAGATCCAGACAAAGGCCGCGGAAGTCTGTATCCGCTGAACACAACTGTATTTTTCACGTTCTTCGCTATTGTGCTGACTGCTGCTGCTATTAACTTGTTGGTCTGCTATCAAATTGTGGGATATTAATGTTATTTAAATGCAGAGTGTGCGGTCTATCTGTTACCTGTGCACGCTTAAACGGGTGAACCGACTTAGATAAAATTTGGTAAGAAGATACTTGAGAGACGGAAAATGACAGGATAGTTTTTGTTCCCCGCGGTAAACGAATTTCGGCGCATATCGCAACGGAGTTATCTAGTAAATATAATATTATTTAAATGCGAAAGTGTCGGTTTGTCAAATCATGTAATAAATACCAAAGCGTGTTTGTCTCTCTGACTGTAACCTCTTCACGCATAAACGGCTCAACCGATGACGAAATTTGTCAGGACTAGAGATCGCCCAATGGTCGAAATTCGACCTCAAATAAAAAATTAAATTATAAGTTTCAAATTTCAGCGCTTTTCTATTGATATTCTATTGTCAAAATATTGACTTTCTTATTTTTAGGGTTCCGTACCTAAAGGGTATAAACGAGACCCTATTACTAAGACTTCGTTGTCTGTCCGTCTGTCCGTCTGTCCGTCCGTCTGTCTGTCTGTCTGTCGCCAGGCTGTATCTCAAGAACCGCTATACTTCTGAATTTTTTACAGATTCTGTATATCTGTTGCCGCTATAACAACAAATACTGAAAACAAAATAATATTAATATTTAAGGGGGGCTGCCATACAACAAACGTGATTTTTTTGGCCTTTTTTGCTCGATATCAATAATTGCAACAGGTAGGCGCTTTAAATTTTCACAAAGGCCTTAAATATATGTGTACTTTAATAATTAATACTAATATTTAAATAAAATAAAAATTTAAGGGGGCTCCCTATACGAAAAACACAACTTTTGGCCTAGTTTTGCTCTATAACGGTACGGAACCCTTCGTGCGAGAGTCCGACTCGCACTTGGCCGATTTTTTTTAGACATAATTCCTACGACATTCTCAGATTAATAAAGTCAAATGATGACAGACTGGCCGTGTAATAATTGTCTAACAGTATTTAAGATTCAATAAAAAAAAACGAAATCTATTTTCAATTTGACAACAGACTTCAACCACAAATAAAAGAGTACAATTCGTGTGTATAGGCTTGTCAATCAAAATCTCCTAGTGTGTGTGTTGTAGTGTGTGTAATGTTTTATTTGTCAAAAAAAATGTTTCATGATAAAAGCATAATTTCAAAATAATATTAGCTCGATGCACTCCTTCACCATATAAACTATAACTGTGCAAAATTTCAATCACCTACATTTCCGCATTTTTCGTCAAAAGGGATCCAAAGTTTTTCGCTCGCGTATTAATATATAGATACTTTAAGACGAAGAGAGACGGAAAGGACTTAACGTTAGTTTTTGTTGCGTAAAAATGTACGGTTGCAGCGCGATAATCGAGTTTCGGCGCCACGGAGTTATGACTTATGCTGGCACGGGGCAACATCTATAATCTATGAAGTTTCTTTAGGTAGAAAAATAATACGTCTGATAATAGTTAGTAAATTCTGATAAGCCAAAGTTATCTAATTTAACTATACCTCTCATAAGCTCTAACCTCAAACTTTAGCATAGTCTGATGATGATGGTTCAATTTTTCACCGATTTCCAGATAAATCTGGTCGAACGCGGATAAAAGTGATGTGAGTCGATGGCCCCGAGTGGACATATTCCCCCCGAATGTAATCCGACCGCCGACATGACGGCTAGTACATCTCCGAGGATCTGAAAAATGTCCATTTTAAACCTCAATTTTCGAGAAATGATTTTAATGCCTTTAGCGACGTTTTAGTTGATTGCTATAGTTGATGGTCAAAGTGAAAAATTGTAATTCAAATAGGAATTGTACGGTACTTTTTTAACCGTCTTCCAAAAACATGACAGTTATGAGAGTAGATTTACGGCCGTTCCCAATATTTGATCTATGTCTGGTTTTGTCCTACTAGAGATAGGAATAGTAGTGAGGGAGCCCTAAAACAATTTTTTTTGTGATTACTAACAAGCAAATTTTTTGTGAGTAGCTACATTTTGATAAGACAAACAACATTTTTATTTTCGAAAAATCTCGAAAGTGGTAGCTAACAGAGATAGAAAGGATTTCATACTTTGACTTGATGGTCCTAAAATATGGATTGTTTTATTTGTAGGACAAGGTTACTCTTAATAAATAAATAAAAAAACTTCACGCGTAAACGGCTTTACCGACTTAGATAAAATTGGGTATGGAGATACTTCAAGACACCGGAAAAAAATATAGTTATTGTCGCCGAAAACTATTCTATGTTTTTCGTGAAAATGTACCTTTCGCTGAAGAATTTCAGTGCAACGATGTTGCTGGCGTCTACTTCTTAAGAATGCACCTGACCCTAACTTGACTACATACTTAAACCTAGATCCCAAAATCTGTAAGGTCTAGAAAACAGATTTTTTTACACAAGTAACTTCAGTTTATAAAAATTAAATGCTCAAGACGAAAACACGATTACTGAAAAAATGCTCGATAGTTTCTTTTTTACAAAAAACCTTGTTTTAGACACATTTCTGCTTGGATCTTCGAAGTTTGCTGTCTTTTCTTTAATATTTTTTAATATCTAAAAAGGCATTGATTAAACCTAATCTTGCTCAAAATACTTTTTTCATAATCATTATAGTTCGTCTTTTATTCATAATAAAACTAACTTGGCGATGATTCCGCGTCGTCCTTTTTCACCTGGCATATGAAAGACGGGCGTGAGTGTGAAGAGAGAAGAACGATGTTTGATTTTTTGGGTCAGTTATAGCCCTCTTAAGATTTACATGAATGATTCTCTAGAATTGTAGATAACAAATGATACTCCAAACACAATAAATTCCCTCCGACGACCTCCACTACATCACACTAAGGCGCACTTAATTACACAGGCACATTTACATTCCCCGGCAACAAGTGGAAGCGTACATTCGGGATTGGACCCACGTATTATGTTCCTTTTGTACACACTTACAAAATGTGTCGCTGGGCTTATGTCTGTTTTTACCAACCACCTCCCTAGCGGTCTTTTAAGGTCATAATATTGTATCTCTTTAAAAACAAATACGTTTTTGAATTAACTTATGTTTCAAAAAAATTCTTACGTTCTAAGGACGTAGATGACACACAAAAATTAGTAAAATCTTAAAGGATGTGTACTCTTAATGGCCGCTAGGGAACATTTAGCGTTAGGAGGCGATTGGTAAAAACTAGTGCTTGACCTTACGTAGCTTTCCACTCATAATAGCATTTTCACTTCTACAACTTTTTAAATATAAATCAGACGAACTAGATTTGTATATTTCGAATAGCAGAGAACAATAAGTACCTACTAGCTAAAAGCCAAACATTGCGAGGGCTCGCGCTGTTTTTCTGCGTGGTAATAATCTTTAAGGAAGTTTTTTTAAACATTTTAATAGTAACTTGACTGACCGATGACAACACATCTACATATAAATAAAAATTACTATGTTAAAGCACAAAGGAAATCATTAATCAATAGGCGTGATAGTTTTTCCGTAAAGTGCTCAGGTTGTGGGATATACTAGGGCTCGCTTCGCTCGCCTTGATTAAGTAAGTACTTATTTCTTCATCTTTCTACCACTCTGTAGATTTTAAGCCAGTTTCTTACTAACTTGATACAACTTTCCATTGCTGAAAGCAATGGAAAGTTGTAAAAAAAGTGCACAGAAAAGTGGTACCTAACCTAGTATAATTGAGAAATTATAATATTATTAACTTATTAAAATAGTAACTACATTTGCATCTACCAATCTAGGTATATGTTCTACAAACAGTGCCGGTTTTAGCACTTCCAGCACCCTGGGTGAGATTTCTTCGGCGCCCCTTTTCATCCGGCGCCCTGGGCGGTCACCCAGCGGCGTCGCCCCCCCTAACGCCGCTACTGTCTACAAATAATATATTATTACATAAATAATTACATATACTTTTATATGTAAGCAACATTTGAGAATATTCGATCAATGAATCAACACCAAAAACATTACAATAGTCAACCCCCTGTATTTAACAGGTTGTAACACAACCCGCTAAACAAAATGTTTGCAAACGTGTCAAATGAAGTTGTAATGCTAACTTCATTAGAGGCGCCAGGGTGTGACGTCATCCCCCAACCCAACACCCCCCCACACCACACCGTCGGATATTTGAATTGGTACGCTCGCTGTACTCCACGTCTAGTTGTACCATGTTGAACTGTGGTTTAGTAAATCGAGATTTAACTGATACTATTCGTCTGGTTAAAGCAAATGATGAAATGCTTTTTCTGAGAAGCGAGCGATAGATTAATTTTTTACTTGTGAATGTAACTTTGCAAAATAATTTCTTAGTAGTTGCCTTTGGACTTTGGTATAATATTTTGATATTTTTCAAAAAAGGTTTTTATGGTGAAAAACATCCTAAGCATAAGTAACGATGTTAAATCAAATATCAAATATCTGTTTAACTCCAAATATTTTTATTGTGAACGTATATGTGGGGTAATTGGACGTTTAGCGATTAAGTTTCCCACCTACTGGTCAGCTTTCAGCAACGAAGAAGGTTATAATTCTATGGCTCTCAGCAGCAGCGGTTAACAGCTGATTGTAGTCAGCTGGTCCTACAATCAGCTGGTAACCGCCGCGAATATCTGTTACTACGTTACTTAAATATTATCGTGTATGAAATCGCAAGAACAGGAATCTAGGAGACGCCATAAGGAGCCCCAGAGAAGACAAAGGTTAATGCTGTGTGCTTTTCCCTTGAAATCCTGTCTCTTATTACTTATACCAGGACTTCCCAAACTGTGGGCCGCGGCGCCCTGGTGCACCGTGGAAAGGCAAGAGGGCGCCGTGACCCGTGAGTCGATCCTCCAGCATTATCCGAAACCACAAATATTATAAAATTAAATTAAAATATTAATTATGTAAAGCAGGTAGATTATTAAATATTTGTTTATTTCTATTTACCTGCTTAACATAACTATAATCATTAAAGGTATTTATTTATTGTATCTTTTTGTAATAGCTAGGTAGAGTAGGGCGCCGTGACAAAATATTTTACGTGTAACTGAGCCACAAGCTGAAAAAGATTGGGAACCCCTGACTTATACCGCCAAAGTCAAAATAAAATACGCAATTACAGCCCACATAACTTTTATAATTCGAACTTCAGCACCTACCGGTCCATTTCCAGAGAGCCGGACAAGCAAGGGTCTTGGAGCTACCAATCTCCAATTGCTTGGTAATTGTAGCGTGAAACGTAGTGCCAACCAAACAGATACACATAATATTAGTAGGGATTAGGTAAAATATAAAATACAAGTCCATTAAGGAAAAAGTTTGATACAAAATCTGACCCCCTCTTTGGTCCCCTTAGAGGGGTGGGGGGGAAAATTTTATACACCAGATGTTGAGTTGGAAGAAGACAAATATATCTGCGAAAACCGTATGCAAATCGGATCAGTAGTTTTCGTGTTAAATAAAAAAGTTTGATACAAAATCTGACCCCCTTTTTTATCCCCTTAGAGCAGCGGTCGGCAACCTTTTGGCAGGCAAGGGCCACAAGGTGGCAAAACAAACTGAAGGCGGGCCGCAGACCTCATACTCGTAGTAACCCTAGAAGCTCAATATACCTACACATATTGAAAGGAAATAAGTTTTTTTTTTAAATGGCACAAACAGCTACGTACTTAAGTAGCGATAACTACTGGCATTATTAGAAAACATTGATTTTGATACATTTAACTTATTTACAAAACATTCACGGGCCGCAAGCAAGACGCTCGCGGGCCGCATGCGGCCCGCGGGCCGCGTGTTGCCGACCGCTGCCTTAGAGGGATGGTGGGGAAAAAATTCATACACCAGATGTTAAGTTAGAAGAAGACAAATATATCTGCGAAAACCGCATCCAAATCGGATCAGTAGTTTTCGTGTGATGCTGGAACAAACATACAGACAGACAGACAAATAAAAAACTATCCACATTTTTGGCTTCTGTAGCGATGTAGTGACACCCCCAGCTTATCATTTTTTGAATATCTTTAATGTACAGAATTTTCATTTCTACAGTTTTATTATATGTACAGATAACGATACAAAGATGTGTATTTTTACTTCGTGATGTGTCACGAAGTAATCAGGGTTTTATAGTTAAACCCCGGTTAAGAGACGGATGAGAGCCGTCCTGAACTTGTAGTATACGGACCTCCCGTGGTGGGAGGAGGGGGGAGGCGTGCGTCACAGGATTTACTGCGCCCACCCCAGCGACAGTTCGTTTGGATTACATGTTATTGCTAATTAGACGCTATCAAGTCAATAGTCGTTTACACTTAACACTTGGTACTCACTACAATCATTACTATTAAATAATAGGCCTGGAGATACTGACACAAAATTCTTGGTCATTTGCACCAGGCTGGCGGTTTTACAGGGGTATAATTACGTAAAGGCAAAAAGGAAAATGATGGTCATAGCGCTCGCACTGGCAGCCCAAACGCGTGGGCGTTAATCGAACGTGTCGGATAAATAACGAGTGTCAAACGATTTGTTCCACAAAAATGCTTGTATTTTCAGATAGTCGAAAAAAAATAAGTAGGCGAAAGTGTAATGCCATACTTGTCGGGTGCGGCATACAGCTCGCCATACCGACGCGAATACGTTAATTTTAATAAAAAAATTGAACCATTTGTACCAGGCTAATTTTGCATAGCTAATCATCGTCGAGTAGCCATTCACGAAAATCACCTTGCCATACTTTTCCGACAGGTCCCAATGGCCGCCATACCACTGCAAAGGTGTATTTTTTTTTTTTCGCCAAACGATTTGTACCACCCTGAAACTTTTTGTAACAGTTCCCTGTATGATATGCCATGATAAATAGGATCCTGATAATGCCATACCTGTGGGAGGTGGCGAATATCTATACATATAATAAAACTGTAGAAATGAACAATATTATTTCAAAATCCTAAGATTTTATTCGTAATTTCAAACGGTTTTTCAAGTATGGCGCCACTTTTTCCCTCTACTACAAGTATGGCAAATATAATAATGGTCACATTGTATCGTATAATTTCCAAAAATCCAAATGCCATACTGGTACAAATCGTCCAATTTTTATCACTTTTTTGCTCAAGTCCGATAGTCATCCCGCCCCATGGTTACAATCTGTAATATTTTTTTTTAGTACAATTGCCAAATGACAAGAATACAATGATGCCATGATGTAAAAATGATTTTACATATTTAATAGTGGTATTTTTAAAACATGTCAAATAAATAAGTATTTCAAGTATGGCAGCACTTTTTCCCCCTACTACAAGTATGGGAAAAATAATAACGGTCATATTTTGTCAAATACTTTCCAAAAATTTAAATGCCATACTGGTACAAATCGTTTGGCGAAAAAAAATATTACACCTTTGCAGTGGTATGGCGGCCATTGGGACCTGTCGGAAAAGTATGACAAGGTGATTTTCGTGAATGGCTACTCGACGATGATTAGCTATGCAAAAATTAGCCTGGTACAAATGGTTCAATTTTTTTATTAAAATTAACGTATTCGCGTCGGTATGGCGGGCTGTAAGCCGCACCCGACAAGTATGGCATTACACTTTCGCCTACTTATTTTTTTTCGACTATCTGAAAATACAAGCATTTTTGTGGAACAAATCGTTCGACACTCGTTATTTATCCGACACGTTCGATTAACGCCCACGCGTTTGGGCTGCCAGTGCGAGCGCTATGACCATCATTTTCCTTTTTGCCTTTACGTAATTATACCCCTGTAGAACCGCCAGCCTGGTACAAATGACCAAGAATTTTGTGTCAGTATCTCCAGGCCTATAAGGAGTCGTTAACAATTTATGCTACGTCCATCCACGAGTGGGGGCAAGTCGAGACTAAACTTACAATATCCTAACATAAGAAGAGGTTAAAAAATATATAAAAACGCAATTTACAGACGATTAAATTAGCAAAACCGGTTTAGAAGTTCTCTTGTTTTAGAGAGACTAAAAAAATTTAAAACTTATATTTTTTATTTGTAAAGATATACAAGGTAAAACACTCAAACAAATTGCTCCTTAGTTGTCCTAGGACCTGGCAGAACTAAGGAGGCAATGGCATTTAAGTAATTGGACATAAAACATATTAATATTACATAGGTGTTTCTAACAACCGTAAGTATTTAGTCACAAGTCACACATAATTTATTTAGACACAGATATCGTCTTCTGATTGTGATCGATTGCCAATTTTGTAAATTATAATTAAGCGTTGCATATTTTGTTACAGATGATAATGATATTATTAGTTAATAATATAATCTAGGTAATATGTAGAGAACTAGAGACGATGTCATAATTTAATATGCGACGTGTAATGCAATATTTTTTTTATTTTAAAAGAGCTGTACATTTTGTCGCTATGAAAACTGTGCGATAACCTTGCACACAACCAAAGACCAAGCGTGTACACATCGCAATAAGATTCATTTTAGCTTAGCATAAAATTGTAGTTCCTAGGGGCGGATCTTCTCTATTTTTCATGTTTTTTAAATATCTTTCTAAACAAATATTAAGAAAAAAGATTGTTCGGTTCAGACCTTTTTAAAATAGATTCATTAACAATTTATTAAAATAAAATGTAAGTTATTCTTGTTAATACTTATATTTCGATGACAAAGAGTTTTGTCGGAGGTGAGTTTGAAAATTAATTATAGCGAAAGTATTATTTTTTATTAAAATGTTTTTAATTTAAGCCCTTTTAAATATTGTGCTCTAATATTTCATATTTTTTTACATTTCGTTATTATATTGGAAGTAGGTAAATCGGGTATCAAGAAATAACAAAATGGGGTTTCAGCCCGCCTTAAAAGTATCCCTCATGGGCATACGCCCATGAGGGATACTTATTTATACCATATATACATAAGGGGGGGTCCTGGGGAGTATGTACCGCACCGATTTTAATCGGCGAGGCACCTACATGTTTTTTTTTCTATTCACAGTATCATAATAATTATTATTATACTGTGGAGCGTGTCCGTAGACAACTTATTTAAGAAATAAAATGGGTGATGAAAGACTCACTGGACTGGCTTAGGAGCGTACACCGAGATCTGGCGGCCTTCATGGGCGAGTCCAACTCGCACTTGACCGCTTTTTTACGTTAGGAACCCCCCCCCCCCCCCCCCCCCCCCCCCCCCCCCTTATCAAAGCTATATATACGCCCTAAAATTGTTTTAGCGGTTAAAGATTTGTTTTAGAGGCGCAGGGCCTTTTACTCAGCTATGATATCTTGATATCCAACCTAACAATATTAAGTCGAGTGTCCCTCTGTGCCGCACTATTACTGTAATGACCTCATAAGTTGTTGAAGGAGCTTAAGGGTCTTCCCCTACGGAGATTCCGTAATTTACCGTATTTAGAGCCTTATAAACTCATAATTTGAAAGCTACAAAGTCATAATAAAAATACAGCAATAATCTTCAGTATATCAACATTCTTTTCCCCGTTTTTTATGAGCGTCCGTGGCCTAATGGGTAGACCTTTGGTCCGCACTCGTAGAGGGTGCAGGTTCGATCCCGGATGGAGGCGTGTACCAATGTGACATTTTCTGATCTCAAGTACATTATACGGACGCTCGTACGGTGAAGGAAAACATCGTGAGGAAACCCGCACATAGTTGGTCCCAGACGTATTGACTAGTTCTTTCCTCTGGACTAGGCCGACTATGTTGCGAGAATGTCGTATTGTGTGCTTAGGCAACCATACTCACATTTAAATCCTGTCCCAGGCACTACAGTATTTGAGGAGTGGTTACTTCGCTCTGAAAATACTGTATAAATCATCCATAACGGATGCAAAAGGCGTAGTTTTTCCCCGTTTTAAATTTTCTATTTTTGTTTATAATTATACTCATGATATTAGCTTCCAAAGTAATACCAATTTATTAAAATTGAAGCATACTTTCAGCATCTCCCTAGTATTTACAAATTACGTTTATTTGAAACACACGACAATAGATAGACAATTTCATTAACTACATATTCCCCGTTTTAATTTTTTTTAGATCAATTTTGAACTAAAATAAGTAAAAAAATAGGATTTTTGTGCGATCTCGGCAACGCGTCAAATGTATGGTCAAGGTCGTTTGCTAAGGGGATGGCCTTAAGATCACCCACAGGGACAGACCAACTTGGTAACTGCGACATTAAATTATATTTAATACTTAACATACGATAGTTAAGCTACGCGACGCGATGCTGCATCAAATTTGTGTTCTCTGTATTGCCTGTGTCTGTAGTGGATAAAGCTCAGTACGCTACATCGCGTCGCTTCGTCTCTCTTATCGAAAAGCTCTACTAGAGCAAACACTTTGAAAATTATAAAAAAATATTCACAGCTAAACAGAACCTCCTTTTTGGAAGGTTACAAAGTCGTATTTTATACTAAACCTGCAAGAACTTAAATTATTTTGATTAATAGGCGTTGCGTAAAAAATGTAACCGAGGCTCATTTTAGTTTTCGCATTTTAATATTGGTACTTATCAGATCGGTAGTTTAGGCGCTACGGTCAAATAAATAGACTACCTTCCTCTCGCTTCGTCGTAGGTCCCTTCGTCGTCGTACTATACGACGAAATCCCCCTCTCGGGCTTGACCATCTGACTCCTCAATTCCGGGTAAACCTCTACAATCCACAGGCTTCAAATTTATATTAAAGTAATCCCACAAGACTCGTATTGATCTCGAAACTTCTGAGGAAAGTTGAAACGAAAAACTTCAACGAATAGAATAATTCGACATTCGATACCTTCACGAGTTTTCATAAAAATATTACGTGACCATAGAAAAATTTAAAAGCTTTACAAGAAATGTTTTTTCTTCTTAGCGTCTTTACATAAGAAGAAGTAGGTCATAATTATTATGTGTAACATATTACCTATCTGCAGTGCGGTTTTAGCACTACCAGCGCCCTGGGCGAAATTTCTTCGGCACCAAGGGTGTAGGGATTGCAATCCGGAAAACCGGATCCGGTAATCCGGTGGAACCGGCATCATTTTACGGATACTGGGTCCGGTCCTAATATACCGGATCCGGAGACCGGATCCGGTGCTAGCAATTTATGGCAAACGGATATTATGTAGTATAAGTAAATTACATGACAATAAGGTCGGTCTTGAACAAGTCGTCGAGTGTTTCATTTCACCTATAATCAGGGCCCATCCTTACATGGCAACCCTGCCATGAATAAAGTACTTTAAATGCGTTACGCGTAGTGTTTAAGCCTTTTCTCGCTTTTTTATGATTATATTTTGCTGACAAAAAAGACAATTAGTACACTAGTCTTTTACTAGAAGCTTTAAGGGCCTTTCGGCCATAAGCAACTTCTATTAGAAGTCGTTTTCCAGGTGACGCTTTTGGTGGTGACACATGATATACTTAGTTTTAAATTATGAGTAACAAATTGATCTAAGTATATCGTTAAAAATTAACTTGCTATTAACTACAGCTTAGTCTTTTTTTTTTAAATGTCTATATTTCCTTGCACTGATTTGGATCTAAATTTTTTATAAACAACCTGCGTACAAGTTTAATGACACTCGAACTTGAATCACTATTTTGAAATACAAGAGCGTTCGTGGCCTAGTGGGCAGACCTGCGGTTCGCACATGTGAGGGTCCTGGGTAGAGGTGTGAACCAATGAGATATTTTCAGATCTCAATTACGTAATACGGACGCTCGCACGGTGGAGGAAAAGTAGACGTATTGACTTCATTCCTCTGGACTAAGCCGACTATGTTGCGAGAATGCCGTACGTGCTAGGCAAAATACGGACATTTAAAATATTTTTCCAGGCACAACGGTGTTTGAAGAGTGGTTACTTCGCTTTGAAAATACTGTATAAATCAGGTACAGTGGATGCAAAGGCCATAGTTTTTTTTTAAACTAAAAAGCAAAAATAGAATATTTTTGCTTTTTTGTTCAGTTTTTCCAATCTTAAGTCTCGCGACAAGCCCTTATTAGCATGCAAATTGTATAATATATGTTTTATAATATGTAGTGATAAAACAGATTTGCAACGCGGTTACACCGTCAATCTGGCGTCAATCTGGCATCAATCTCACCGAGATTGATGAAAATTTTCAAAATATTTAAAAATCCTTCAATCCGATCCATCAATCCGTGGGTTAGACGATCAAATTTTTGTCAATCTTTACCGGATTGATGGATCAGATTGATGAAAATTTGACCGTGTAACCTACGACTATGGAAATTCAGTGTCCCAAATATGGCCCAAAGCCAAACGTAAGGCCTCTTCCCCTCTCGTATCGTTGGAAAAATCTATTTCATCACAAAAATTCCCCAAACCTTAATAAATGCAACAAATGAGTGGTAAAGTAAAGCGATCGAACCTTTGTGCTACACAAAAGGCGCGAAGAAGACTCGAGAACCTTCCAATTTCCACCGCTTTGTCAAAGTTACAATTCAGTAGATAAAACAAATTTAAAACTTTGCGATATCGAGCGAAACTTGTATTGTATTCCAACTTATCACTGATTTGGGCTGGTATATGATAATGTAAATTGTTACAATAAGTATCTAATAAGTATGGCAATAATAGTATTGTTATTATTAGAATAGTAGTATAGTATGGTGAAAATTAGGGTAGATATAGAATTTCACTTAAAATATGAATTTTATTGAATTTTATGAAAGATAGGGACCATCCATAAAGTACACGTCACACGATTTAGTCATAAGCGGCGCATGGACCATAGGCATAGATGCTGTAGGTAGAAAAACATTAAACCTTTTTTTTTAATAAATATATTTTATTATATCACATTCTCTTACAAATACAATAATTGATCCCATTTACTTGAATAAACATAATAATTATGTATCAAAAAAAAATTCTTCTAAAAAGGGGTTTCTCTTTTATTTATTAAAGTAAAAGCACCTTTACACAATTGTCCTACACAAATAATATCGGTACCTCACACTATATTTTCCTCGTAACACACAAAACTACTTCCTGAAATTGTCAGCAAAAAAATAAAAAAATATTTTTTTATATACATGCCCACTTAATCACATGGTATTTATCTTAATTTCTTTTCGTTTATTTCAAGTTAAAAGTCAAACGTCAAGACCTAGTCAGGGGCGACTAATGTAAGGAGCCCCTACACTTAAGAAGTGCTCAAAAACAGGAGTAAAATAAATTAGGTTATAAAGGTAACTTAGTGTTAATACTTTTAGGTTCGCAATAAAATAAAAAAAATTGAAGCATATTACTTAAACTAAAGTATTAATAAAATAATAATGATTACAAATAAAAGCACTTATGTAAGTAAAATGGATACCCTATAAAATGTTACATCAGACAAAATACAAAAACATAGTATAGCTTATTCATAGCGTAACTTTTTTACTAGTAAGGGCGTTAGTTATTATAATAATTTATAATACTCAAGTTAGTAACTAGGTTGTCATAAAAGCTAAAAATAAGATTCAGAAGATATTATATTAGAGAGAAGATATTTTACCAGAAATAATATTATGATTAAGTTAATGATGAAGAAATGTTAGCGTCGATTGGCTACATATAAAGCCGTACGGGACGTCATACAAAACAATACAAGTCATACAAAACAATTAAGACCGGGCTCCCAAAATTATCTAAACACGCTAGCCCCGCCTACACACCCCGCTATCCTCCAATCGTGATACAATGATTCCATGAATCGTGCCCGCATGAATTGTATTTTGCGCTGCTGCTAATAGTGAACAATATCGCGTAACAACGGTCCGGCGCATTATAGCACGAAAGTAAAGTTCGCTAGTCCCAAAAATGTTTTTGATGATTACTTAAAAATTAAATACAATGCTAATATTTCCTTTAGCTATTATTTTATAAAGTGTGTTATTGTAGTCGTGCAAATTATTTAATTATAGTAACTCAATAAGTGTAACAGATATTTGTTGAAAAGACCAGAAATATTCATAATTTCGAAAAATAAAACTATCGAGTCAAAATAAGTGAATCGTGTTTTTGGTTAGCCAAATATGAGATAAATATACAATGATTAAATAAATCTCAATTTCATTTAAGTCAATCGTCTTCCGGGATCGTAATACCTATTAGAAAACACACAAAAATTTGACAGCGCGGTCTTAATACTCATTGTTTTTTTAATGATTTGACTGCGTCAAAGCTCCGTAATGCTTTGATTACACCTACCGAGTAGAGTGGCGAGACAGTGCTCTCGGCCAAGCACTCGGTATGTTTATTATGGATGTGCTCGGCCGAGGGCACTGTCTCGCCACTCTACTTGGTAGGTGTAATCCAGGCATCAGCATTTTGAAATATACGCGTATAGAGAGCGTTCGGCCTAATTCCGATGCAGTTGAAAAATTATAAAAAATATAAAATTATGAATTATGATAGTTTAAAATAATATATTATAA
This sequence comes from Cyaniris semiargus, assembly GCA_905187585.1. Taxonomy (NCBI): domain Eukaryota; kingdom Metazoa; phylum Arthropoda; class Insecta; order Lepidoptera; family Lycaenidae; genus Cyaniris; species Cyaniris semiargus. The sequence goes on from LR994567.1 coordinate 7,948,367, forward strand.
TGGAAGTAAAAAAAATAATGGAATGATATTGAAATACATGGCAGTAAAGTACCTTACAATATTGTACGAATCTATCTTAATATGATTTTTTTTAGTCCTGGGCGCTCACTGGTGAACATAATAAAAGAAATTGGAGTAAGAGCCAGTCCACACGGCGCGTTGCGTCAGCGTTGCGTCGACGCAGCGCTGCCGTTTGACGCATAGCCGGCCACACGGGCACTGCGTCATCGCAGCGTTATTACGAAGCAGTCTTAACGTCAACACGTCCCGCTTCGTCTCGGGGTCTGCTGTCTGCGCCGTGTGAACATCTTGGTTATTTGTATGTAAAACAACGCAACGGCAACGCTGACGGAACGCGCCGTGTGGACTGGCTCTTAGTCAATTAAAATAATTGTCAAAATATGGTCAAGTTATAAAAACAATATAATAATGAAATAAGTTGTACCTTTAATAACAAAAGTAGTAATAAAAATAAGAAAGCTAAGTGAATAATTAAATATTCTACTACAATGTCAAAGAAGTCAAAGAAATTTAAGTTATATCTAAAAAAATAGCTTTCCGAAAAGGAATAGGTGACCATAACATCCATGCAATATGCAAAATCCGTCAGATTTTGTGAAAGTAGTGTTTATTATTTTTATGATAAGAAAATATATTTTTTTATATTATATCATTCGTTCACACCATTAGTTGCTACTTAATTCAAATTTATTCGTTAATATTTAATGTTGTCAAAGTTAGTGATGATCACCAATCACGCATACACTTTGGTTTTAGATTTTAGGAATATTATAATGTCAAATATATAATAATAATCAAGCATATAGCATAATATACTGTGAGCACGTTTAATCTTTATCTTAGATACTAGACGATATGCATTAATTTAATTTTTAAGGAAACCAGTGGGAGTACAAACCGACAAATCTAAAAAAATCACCAAAGAAATCACTAGGGGTTCACTGACCGCGTATTATTGAGAACTATATTTACGAAAACATGCTTCTTAAGGACTGTCCGCACTTCGAATTATTTTTCGCACTTCTGTAACACATTGAATCTTATGAGAGTATTCGCACTTACGATGAAAATTTCGCGATTTTTACACACTTTTTTTTTATATAATTAAATTCGCGTGAATAAAATCCGCGCGGTCAAAATTCGCAATGCGGACAGTCCCTAATTCTTCAGTGTCAGTGAAGTTGTGAAAACAAGCATTAAACAGCAAAGGATTTTTTTTTTAACAATAACACTTTTTATAATATAAATTTACGTTGAGGGATTGTGTCACCATTGGTTTCCTAGTTAGTATCAGTAATCCCAGTAGTAGTATACAATTTTTACGGAAAATTATTCTATCTAAGTCCTACTACACACGTAACGATAAAACTGTATAGTTCAGTCATAGTCAACATAATAGTTAATGCGTTAACAATACTGACCTCCATTATACAAGTACGCTGGACCTATGATACCAACTTTTTTTTGTGCCTATTTGAAGCGGAATCAGCGCCCCTAGTAAGAGGGAAGAGAACTAAATTTGACGTAACTTGCAAATGGCCGCTTAATCGTTATTGGTTGTCATCACTAGTATTAGTTCCAAATACTCCCACTACTGCTATCAGCGCCAATATGGCGACTTTCAAACGTCATTTTTATGTCAAATTTAGTTCCTATCCCTCACATTGGGGGAGCTGATTCCGCTTCAAATAGGCACAAAAAATAGATGTCATTACAAAGGGTATCATTAGTACAGCGTACTTGTATAATGGAGGTCAGTGGTTAACAAAGATATAATATGTACAGTACTTCCAAATTAATAATACGCATGCAAATCTTCGCTAATTGTCGTAATCACGAAAACACCCGAATCTATGAAACGTAAGAGCCCCAAACAATGCACTTGCATTTTGCACCTTGTTCAAAGGAAATAGAAGTAAATATCATATAGCCGGTGGCTGTCCGCTGTCGCCGGTCCGTCAATAAGTGCTATAACTCACCGAAGCCATCGCGACGTCGTGTGGCCAGTGACGTTACCATGGTAACGTCCAAGCAACGTCTGGCCTCTACGTCGCCCCAAAACGGTGTTTTTCTTAAAGTTTAAAAACAGCGCTTTACAGCGACGTCTTCCGATGCTCGGGAAATACGACCGTTGCCGAAAATTTCTATGCGCATTATCACTTTGGGAGCACTGTAGATGGGTATCCGAATTTTATAACGTCTATCTGAAACAGCCAAAATAACCGGACATTTTCCCATCTACATACATAATATAATACAACGTGTAACAAAACTAAGTGATAATACTTTAGGGCATGTGTGTGTCCCTTATATAGAGTTCATTGTGAAAGTAGCAGCGCTGAAAGAGCAAATTTTTTTGTGATTTGTATGGGCAAGCACCCTCAAGCACTCAAATCATGATTTTTTTCATACAAAAGTGAAAAAAAAGTTACTCTTTTAGCGCTGCTACTTTCACAAAAGCTCTATACAGGGGACCCATGCATACCCTAAAAAAATATTACTTAGTTTTGTTAAATCTTGTGTAGGTGGGAAACTGTCCAGCTGTTTTAAGCGATCTACGACCTTTTATTTAATTTTATCTACGACCAAACTGTGCAGTTTGTCGCTTCTGTAGCGGGTATTATTGAGTCATAAGATTATGGTTAGAGCGCCGTCGACGTCACGGACTTGAGCCCTCGCACGAGGATCGTCGGCGGCAGATCCTTCGTCATTTCATCTAATACCTACAAAAAATATATAAAATTATCGGCAAGAAGCAACATAACGTGATATAAGGTGTTAATAAAGAATAATTTATGACGTGACTACGTCGTGTTAACTCTTCATTTTGTAGTTAATTTCACGTTCAAATTAAAAGAATAGAAACGTCCAGTTTATATTCATAAATTAGTTTAATAACGAACTTTACACGTTAAAACGGTCGCTAAATTCATCCTATCTCTTTATTCTTTGTAATTGAAGTATCGATACTAAACTTGTCATTCGTTGACGAATTTTTTTGCTACCGCGTTTACCATTCATACAGGTACACTAGCAATATTACATTCGTAAGAAATTCATAAGATAGGTAAAGTTAGGACTAGACTTTTAAAAGCTTAACTGATGTGAAATTGTGATTATATAATATTGGTACAATCAGAGAAGCTGATTAATAGGCAGATGGCCATCTCCGTAATTTGGTCGCGTTATGTATCAAACCCAGAAATATTTGATCGAAGATCAAACCCAGCCGACAGATCATAACCAATATTTAATTGACGTAATCCGACTCAACATAATCCGAGGACGTATCACGAAGGTCCGTCAACCATCTACGAATCAATTTCTTCGATGGTACACTGTACTGCATGCGAACACAAAAACGCAGCGTATTTATATTTTGTAACTAACTTCACACTAATAACTAGTCTGACGTTCCAGCGTTACGCTTTGTCTTGGCTGATACTACTACACATCCTAGATAATCATTCCAGCAAGACTAACTTACGATATCAAGTATAATCATTGTGCTACATGTTCCGTAGCAAACTTCATACCTTCAAATACTGTTCACTAAGGTCCTCATCAGCGTCGGCGGCTGCTGGCGGCGGCGCCGGCAACTGCACGAACGTCACTGCGGTGCCCGAGCTGCGAGACTTCAGGATGTTGTTCACTCTAAAATAAAGCAAACGTTTTCGGTGAAAATAATTGTAACAAGAAACGACTTCTCACAATATTTTTTATCATCGTGCCACCTGTGAAGTATCCTCTTTCAAACAAAAATGAATTACCAAAATCGGTTCACAAACGGCGATGTTATCCGCGAACAAACAAAACACATATTATAATAATATAATCGAATTGAGAAACCACCTTTTTCGAAGTTGGTCAAAAACATTAAACAAAAGGCTACTTGACCTATATTTAATTTCATTGAAGTAATGCATATTTCTAGTAGAACTTGGATTAGGAAACCGTATTTCACCCTTATCATCAAATAAAAGCTTATGATTGATAAATAAAGTCGATTTGAAAATATGATTTTATGAAAATATGATTTGTACTGACGAAAACGCTTTTGCGGTACTTCCGATTTGGATGTGACGTCATCACATTCGTAATTTAATATCTTTTATTTATCGCGCTCGTTATATGTAAGTTTATTTGTACATAAATAATAAGAATAAGCCTAGAAAGATTTGTAAAATATATTTTCTTGAATAGTTCAAGAAAAAAATAGGTTTTATATATTATCTCCATTTATTGTAGTTGGGAAATGATATGGCCAAAACTTTTCTCCTAAAGTGTTCAACATTACAAATGATTTCTAAATTCTTTTCTAATTTTTTGGCACTGTTAGACTCCAACGCTTAGCACATAAAACTTTTTTCAATAAAGAAAGTATAAAAATACAAAAAACATGACGTTACACTATGGCGGCACAATAGTGGGCAGTGTTTTCGGCGCCATATAAAAGGCATATTTTTCAATCAACATTTTTATGGGTTTCTAGTTTCTACTGTTTAAAATATTAGTTTTTTGGTGAAAATGAATGATTAAGAAGCGTTTAGAATGAAGAAAAAAGTAGGTCAAGTAGCCTAATGGGCAAACTTCATTACAGTTGACAAAAACTGTTATGCCTATTGCCTATAGTAGTAATTCCTGTTTTTGTCACTGTTTTGTTTTGGTCATTGATCTTATAAGGCAATTAATAAGATCAGTGACCAGTTCTTTGCCACACACTATTGCCACACCTCATATGATAAAAAAAGTATGGACAGATGTAAGAATTAATATTTCTATAAACAAATCAAAGTTATGAAAGTTGAGTGTTTTACTTACTTCTGTAAATAGTTGATGGGTAGGCGATGGTACAGACCGCTATCACAGCTATCATTCAAACGGTCTGGTAGCTCGGGCCAGTCCTTTACCTGATGACATAATAATTCATTGTTTAGTTGTCTAAAATAATGTTTCAGTACTCAACAAACACTAAACACTAAAAAATTCAAGTGGAGCTGCATGTGTTAAGATTAAAGTGGTGTTTAATGAAAATGGCTATGCTTCGTAACGCGCACTTATTTAGGCAGTATAAAATAACCCGTACAAAGAGCCTGGTTTTAAAGATACTAGCATTAACGAAATTGATGTGTACAGACAAAAATAGGCCGACAAATTTCTATAATAGATTTACAACTTTTACTTTAACTTTTAACTTTTTAAAATATTTTTTACGAAAATAATTTTTTGTCGTGGACGCGGACGAAGTCGCGGGTAACAGCTAGTAATATTGTTACGGACACACAATGCCATCTAGCGTCAACCAGCGGAACCACTCGGGGAACAAAGAAAACATAAAACCCCTACTCGATACTAGATGGCGTTAGACTTCCAGAAACATTCAACTCGTGTTTACGCGTGTCGGGTACGTTCTAGAAAGGAACTTTCTGGAACAGTCTGGGACTCGCCTCGACCCATATAAATAGCCGCAGGGAGGCGAGCCAGTGAATCAGTTCAGTTTGAGCTATCTTCGAGGCGACTTGAAGTGAAAACAAGCGATCAAGAGTGAAGTGGAGCCTACGACTTGGCTACGACCTAGGACATTGTGAGTGCTGTGTGTGTTTGGACCTAGTGCTTTGTGTTGACGATTAAACCGCTGAAACGATTTTCATAGAATTTGGTATACAGATACTTGGTTTTCCGGGAAAGGACATAGAATTGGTTTTTATCCCGGAAAAATGTACAGTTGCCGCGCGATAAACAAATTTTGGCGCAACGGAGTTGCGAGCGTCATCTGGTTACTTTATAAACTTACACTATGAGTAGTAGCGTTAATCCTCAGCAGTTTGAGCAGCTGGTCCAGACGGTTGAGTACGGGCAGACCCGGGGTCAGCTGCGGTATATTGGGGTCAGATGCGATGGGCGGCGCAGTGCGGTGTGACTCTGGAAAACATTATATCATATACTAGATGACCAGTGAACTTCGTATCACTTTCGTCCAACCCTTTCCTGGACATCCATGAACATTTCAAGACTAAAATTAGCCAAATCGGTACAGGCGTTCTCGAGTTATAACGAGATTACCAAAATTGCAATTCATTTTTATTTATGTTTACTATGCATACTCTGCGAAATAAATAGACACACAAAAAAATTGTTATGACTAAGATACTCTTTATAAGCTACTTATTAGATGGAGCTCTTTATCACAATTGAACTAAGTTTGCAGTGTATGTGTCGCATAAAGTGTAAATCTAAAGTTGATACAGATGCGATATTTCAACTGATTGTTGGAGAAAAATAAAGTGCCGTCGGAGCTCATGTGTAACATTAGGCTCTGATTGGCCGATATTGTTGTGATCGCGCAGCTATTGGTGCGACTATTTATTTCTTTATTTTCATAAATCTTAGTGAGTTGCCGCGTTTTCGCAACGTCTAAGCACATAATATGGCAATGCGTCACGTAGTTACAATTGAGCTTAATATATAATATGAACTATTATATTATCCTACTAATATTATAAAGGCGAAAGTTTGGATGTATGTATGTATGTATGTATTGGATGTATGTTACGGATGTTTGTTACTCTTTCACGCAAAAACTACTGAACGGATTTTAATAAAACTTTACAATAATATAGCTTATCTATACTAATATTATAAAGCGGAAGAGTTTGTTAGTTTGTTTGTTTGTTTGTTTGTTTGTTTGAACGCGCTAATCTCGGGAACTACTGGTCCGATTTGAAAAATTCTTTCAGTGTTAGATAGTCCATTTATCAAGGAAGGCTATATGCTATATTTTATCACGCTAAGACTAATAGGAGTGAAGAAATAGAGGAAAATGTGGAAAGAACGGGGGGAAATTATTTGAAAGGGCTTATTTAAACGCGCTAATCTCAGGAACTACTGGTCCGATTTGAAAAAAATTTTCAGTATTAGATAGCCCATTTATCGAGGAAGGCTATAGGCTATATTTTATCACGCTAAGACTAATTGGAGCGAAGTCATAGAAGAAAATGTGGAAAAAACAGGGAAAATTATTTGAAAGGGCTTATCTCACGAACTACTAGAGCATTTTTTCTGTTATTTGGGTCAGATAAGAAGTAGAACACGTGAAGGTTCATAGGCTATTTTTTGTAGACTGATTTGTCTGTGAAATATCTAATTTACGCGGTCGAAGCCGCGCGGAACGTCTAGTACATCAGAATAACACATAGGCTACAATTTTAACCGAATTTCAAAATGGAGGAGGTGTTATGTCGGTTTTTTTAATTTCAACGATTACTCCGCCGTTTGTGAACCGATTTTCAAAAAAAAATTTTTGGTGTGTAGGTTATCATCCGAATTTGGTACCATATTCATAAAAGTGGTGACCTGATGAAGGGATCCATAAGAAATCGAGGGAACTCCTCAAAATTTATATGGAAACATGTGGTGACTTCATATGCATATGCTACCAACAAGTAAGATTTATCACCAAGGTATACCATGGTTCGGAAGGTGCTGAGAGAACTCCTGACTCTTTATAGATAGAAGTTTGGGAGTTCCGACGTTGTTTTAAGAACGCATAGCATATGCCACTATGCAAATTACATTCATCATCATCATCATCATCATCACTACCATAAACCATTATAGAACCATGTATCGTCCCGTTTTGACCCTATTATTGGTACTTTTCATAGTCTTTTATTATATATCACTTAAGCCGCGAATAACACCGCGGGGCACAGCTAGTGAAGTATAAACTAAAAACGCGTGCGTACAAATGTGGTAGGGGGCGGGGCTATATTGTACGCACCGACGACGTGCACGCGCAGCCGCAGGTGCGTCCAGCCGCGCGCTGAGCGCACCACCGCCGCCAGCTGCAGCGCGAACAGCGCGCGCACCGTGAATGGGTCCGCTTGCGGGCACAGCGGCTCCACCAGCCACACGTCGATGTGCTGCAGGTGCGCCGACCGTCTGGAACGTAAAATTGCTCAATAATATTCACCTCAAACTACATAATTATTATGTGACTTTACCAACTAAATTAGCATAAACAATACCTAAGATCCCTTAGGCCGCGTTTCCACTGACGCGGATCGGAGCGGAGAGGAGCTTAGCGGTGCCGAATTGACCATGCTCGAAATCTTCGCCCCGCTCCGCGTCAGTGGAAACGCACCCTTATCCTGTCATTCGTACTATCGCCCGCGCGTGGATATGCGTACTATCGCCCGCGCGTGGGTATGGTTCGCATACGGGTCTAACCAGATGAACAGAAGGAAGATAGTTTCCCTCCCTCTCGTGAAATTTACGACACGGACAGAGCACAATCTTGCGTACGCATGTGACATAGTACGGTGGACAGGAGCGGCACTTGCGCGGAGCTAAAATAGTGCCCCTCGTAGAACTTGTGACACTGACCTACCACGTTCGGCAGACGGCGACGCTGTCTTGCCCTGTACATGTGTCTCTATCTAATCGGACGGGGTAGCTGAGATAGCGCTCACCTCTTGACAGCAGACATTTCCAGCGTGTGGAAGTTGCGGCACAGGCACACGTTCTTGCGCACGCACAGCACGTCGTCTGTCTCTGTCTAACCAGACTGTGTGACTGAGATAGCGCTCACCTCTCGACAGCGGCCATGTCCAGCGTGTGGAAGTTGCGACACAAGCACACGTTCTTGCGCACGCACAGCACGTCCGACACGATGCCAACGTACTCGCCGGCGGACAGGCGCGACGCTGACTTGCGAGCCGGGAATATGTGCTCGGTGTCTAAATCAAATTGCTCCGTTTTGTATGGCGATGTTGGGCTGTAAAAAGAATGATTAGCCACTCAGAATAAGTTCGGACAAATGGTAAGTCCGGCTTATTCAAGTAAATAGTAAATGAGAAAGTATTTTGTTTCTAGAATTTGTTACGCATTTTTAACGTATAAATTAAACTTGCTAAAGTTTTACCAGACTACTTACTAATAGTACTTTTAATAGCCAAGACATCAGTACTTATTGAAATTTTACTAGTGTCAAACGATCTTTATCGTGAATAGAAACGTAAATAGGAAATCAGACTTAACATTATCACGTACATAGCTCTATGTTTAATTCTCTGACAGCTCTTCGGGAAACAGACAAGAAATTCGCAATATCATGTCAGCAAAATAAATATTATCACAAAAGTATCGAAATAACATACTCTAAAAAGAAGTCTCTAGGTGGAGCTGTATCACGGAAGCCCAGCAGCACGGTATCAGGTTTCATCGCACCCAGACCAGACAGTCGCGTCAACTGCGCCGCGCCGGCGCGCACAGACTCCGCCAAACACAGCTCTACGAACGCCTTCACCTATAGACAAAATATTAAGTTTGTCAGACAACTACGGTTTATATTTCACTAGCGGATGCGACACACGTTGTCCTGTATTCACTTATTTTAAAAGCTTTTGAAATAAGCGTCATCATCACTTTGCGACTACAATGTAAAAAGAGCATAAAAGAAGGCGCATTGTAATGTTTTCACCTCAATAAATATAGATTTTTGATAAAAATAAGTATTTAAAAAACGTGGATCGAAACATTTTCTAAAACACAGTTACGTCACACTTGCTTTTGTAGTACTAAAACAAAACTGCATTTTCTTGTTGACCGCATTGTGAATCTCAATCATTGGGTCTCATTTAAAGCCTCCTTTTCATGTAAGCAGCACAAGTTAATGGTGTGTTAGAAGATCTCTTAACGTAATGAAATACAAACATGGATTTCATATCAAAGGGTGTGCGTATGACGACGAACGCTCAATTCACTCTTCTGATTCTAAATATTCAAAAACATCGAAATATTCTGATATAGGTGTGAACACTTACCTTCAAATGGTCAATGAGTTTGAGCCAATACTTGTGGTCTTCGGCCAGCGGGTCGCCAGTGCCGTTCAGCCGCCCGACCGTCACGTTGCCGATTACGAATAAACCACCCTGTATATAGATGTAGCAAGTTAATAGACGGATATTTACATAGAAGTTAATACACCTCCACCACCAATAAACAGAAACCTAACAGAATTATTATATAAATAAAAAAAAAATCAAGATCCCATACATAAGTGTATAAAAATTCGCATTAAGATGTCCAAAAATTGTGCATAGCATGTGCGCGAACTCCCAAGAACTGTAGTTGAGGAGAGGGCAAATGTCAAACATTGATTTAAAACCATCCGAGCTCAAATTCTGGAGTCAAAAATGAAAAATTTCTATAATATGCAGTATCTTTCACGCGTTGAATAAGCGACTTTTAATTTGATGGCATTGCAGCCAAACTGGATTGAAATGGAGCTTATAATATAGATTATTCGCGATAAGAAGTCAGTGAATACCTTCTTCTGGTCGTTGACGAAATCAATGAGCGGCGCGGCCTGGCGCGGGGAGGAGATGAGCAGCAGCATCTGCGGCCGCCAGAACTTGACGTGCTCCCGCCGCGGATCCAGCAGCAGCAGGTACTTGCGGACCTGGGGATATTTAAACAATGCCGTTACCAAATCAAAGGCCCTCTATATATTCCATCACATACAAATTAGAATTACGTTTTAACATTTGGTATGACCGATAGCCGTTTCGTTATATTATGTGGATGTAATCTTAATTTTTCTGTCATTCTCACGTGACTTCAACATATTAATGTGGCGACCGCGACATTACGCGACGTTTACGTACGGCCTAGTAATGATGCATATCAGATCCCGCTTATGACACATGTGTCAGACATTACCTGGTGGAATATGAGCGCCTGGCTGAGGCTGCCCCACTTGGGATCAGCGGCGGCCGGCGACAGGAAGTGCAGTGCAACAACTAGACTGCACGCTGCTAGCGCGACGCCGCACGCGTATGCGGGACGCAGTGCGAACACGAGCGCGGCGCACCCGCACAGACCCGCGAGTGACGTCACCCACGAAAACTGCTTGAACGTCGGCCTGGAGTAAAAGAGAGGGGAATAAGCATTAAGCAAGGAGATTTGGCTGCGTAATCGTAACGATAAAAAGTGTTTTGTATACAAATTATGAACAAAGATATACACGAAAACTATCAAACTCCTTTTAGCTTCGCCATACCAGATATAATATAGGATAGGATAATATATATAGGGCCTGTTTCACCACTTCCTGATAAGTGCCGAATAGGCTATCCACCACTTAACTTGACAGATGAAGTATGGAGTATCTGTCAAAAAAGCTGTGAATAGCCTATTCGGCACTTTATCAGAAAGTGGTGAAACAGGCTCATAATATACAATATATAATAAGTAGTATAGGAGTTATTTTTAACAGCTACTCTGAACAAAAAAAACTACGAGGATATAATTTTAGTGGAATTTTCATCTTACCTAAAATTAGGAGCCGAAGCCAAGTCCAGACCCAAGCAAGCGAGGTTGATGGCAAAATAGCTCGTCATAAACAGCACAGAATTCACCTGAAGTGACATAATAATATTTTATTACTGGTAAACATAACGCAGCACTAAATTATGACGTCACTAGAGTATGTCACTATACCTGAGCGATGTCATTTAGGGAATCGGCCATAATTCCAATTTGCACGAGAAGCCAGGACGCAATGACAGCAGCCACCGGGTTGCCAGATTCAGACACCATTGGACGGAGAAGGAAACCTGATGAAAATAAAATAATGATTACTGGTTGTGATAACGCATTATGTGGCATAAACAAATGTTATATAACGAGAATATTTCTTACCAAATATATTGTCCTTGGCTAAGGCTTCTAGGACTCTGGAAGCACCGATTAAATTGGACAAACCGGCAGAAAATGTCGCCACTAACATACCTGTAACGTAAAACATTATATAAATGTAATATATTTTAAACGCTACAAAATAATCTTATATATAAAATTCTCGTGTCACAATGTTAGTCAGCGAACTCCTCCGAAACGGCTTTACTGATTTTTACCAAATTTTATATGCATATTCAGTAGGTCTGAGAATCGGCTACTGGGTACTTTATATATTGATAAGTGCATTTGTTGAATAAATAATAGTAAATTATTACATCCTGAGACTGACGGCGACCATTGTTTGTGCGACGGGATAGCGATCGACGTTGCCATGGCGACATACTTATTTAGTCACTTCAATAAAATAATATGGGCGAAATACTTTATATTATGGCAAAGCAACGTTTGCCGGGACAGCTAGTAATATAATCTGGGTGCACGGTAGTGCACCCGCCGAGACGAGCCAAGCGAAGCGCAAGGGCACTACCTACCTACCTTTTCTCGAAATGTTTCGCCGTTTTTTAAACCTTCGTAGAATTGCGTTGCTATGGCGACATACATATTTAGTCACTTTAATAAAATAATATGGGCGAAATACTTTATATTATGGCAAAGCAACGTTTGCCGGGACAGCTAGTTTTAATATAAAATTACATGTTCGTAGCGTTTATAAAAACATTCGGAAACAGAAGTTATCGTATGCACGTACACGCAAGCTAGTGCGTATACGCATTCAAGAGTACAAAACGCACTACGAGATATTTAACCTGTAATAACCTGTAATAAGTACCGCCGCGGAGCATTAAAAATACACACAATATACAGTAATACCCCGCTTTACGCGACCCCGTTTTGCGCGATTTCACTATAACGCGAAATTTAAATTTCGCGCTCATATCATAGCGCTACTCGAAAAAGTGCGTATAAACTGTAGTCACCAGTATAGGCAAATGATAACTGTGTCTTGACTCTTGACCGTGTGTCAAACAATTGAAAACAGTGTTGGGTGTTATGGTCGTATTTTACAAGAACGTAAAAAAAACGCTACCCAAAAGACATATATTTTAAATTTTTCCTAAAAAAATCATTAATGGTATGTATTGCATAAAGTGCCTTTAGAAATGAAATTATTAATTAAAATTATTCGTACTTTTTTTATTAAATTTTGACTAGTTTAATCATAAACCACGATATACGCGAATTCCAGTTAACGCGATTTTTTTCCGGAACGTATCCCTCGCGTAAAGCGGGGTGTTACTGTATTGTCTCTTTTATCCGTGCACGTAATGTTCTTGTTGCAATAGCACGTACAGTAAATAATCCGACATGATGCATACGTCATATTAGAATATCGACAGAAACGTTATCGAACGTCGAACTAAACTGTGCTGGTGCTGCCTCCTCGCTTACCGACAAACTACTTACCGACAGCTATAAAAGGCGGCCATATATTAATAGGCAGTAGATACACGTAGTCATTAATAAGTAGTCCACGCGAGCACGTCGCTCCAGTCAGTAACGTCAGCGCTACGTACGCCACCGCTGTAAACAGTAGCGCTGCCAGCGTGCCGGCCGGTATACTGCGGGACGGATTCTTTAGTTCACCTGTAAGAAATTAAATATTGAATTTACGTTGCATGACTGGTTTTTAATAAGGCCCATTGAGACACATAATATAGCCGGCAATTCAAACTGAAGACACATATTTCAACGTAAAATAGGACATTTTCATTCACAATCCAAGCCACACTGCAGTTTAGAACATAATCTTGCTTTACGCTAATGATTAATACAAAAGATCATAAAAAATACCTTAAAAATTATAGAAATGTTTAGAGCTTTTTCTCTTAGATTTCAGCAGCATTAATATAATAATATTATCAATGTTACTTATTTATTTAGTCTATTTAACTCACCACTCATATTAGCTCCAGCCATGACTCCAGTCACTCCGGTGAACAACACTCCGAACACCGAGGCAAAGTCCACCATGTCACCGTTGGGAGTGTTATAGTCCCTCCCGTAGTCCTGATAAAGATTCTCCTTAAACGTCTCCATACTCAGCCCCGTGTAAGTAAAGTTGGTGATGTTCGATATCGTGTTCGATGATGGTCTGTCAATCTGAAAGAGAAAAATTACTGATAGTAAAATAATTATTACAGACGAAGTCGCGGGCAACAGCTAGTTACAGATAAAGCACATTGTGTAATCTGTATGTTTTTGTAAATTAATAAAATATCTTTTTATTCAAAATCATGATAGACTTTTTGAAAGTCAAACGAAGAAACTACATTGCCAAAACCATCCATCTACCAAATAGTAAACCACCACCACCAGTAAACAGCGAACATCAATCAATTTACATTATATTACAAAATCGCACATTCGCACGCTAGCATGCATGCCATGCACACCCACACACGTGTTATGGCAATCAGACAAAGAGTGTTTACGTGAAATACTCAACAGTATAGGAACTACCGGTAGCAATTATAGTCTCTATTAACCTACAGGCTGTAACAAAACTATTTGATAATACTTTAGGGTACTGTATATTATGTGTTCCTTGTATAGTTTAATGTGACTCATACACACCCTAAAGTATTATATATTTTTACGTGGGAGAGCCATGCTTCGGCACGAATGGGCCGGCTCGACCGGAGAAATACCACGTTCTCACAGAAAACCGGCGTGAAACAGCGCTTGCGCTGTGTTTCGCCGAGTGAGTGAGTTTACCGGAGGCCCAATCCCCTACCCTATTCTCATCCCTACCCTCCCCTATTCTCTTCCCTACCCATCCCTATTACCTTATTCCCTCTTAAAAGGCCGGCAACGCACCTGCAGCTCTTCTGATGCTGCGAGTGTCCATGGGCGACGGAAGTTGCTTTCCATCAGGTGACCCGTTTGCTCGTTTGCCCCCTTATTTCATTAAAAATAATAATAATAATAATAAATGTCCTAAGCGACTTATGTACCACAAAATTGAACATAACAAAGTCAACCTTAACTCCAGAGCGTAAGGCACACATGTGACATTTCTTCTGAGATTCGAAAGAAAAAAGAGAAGTTGCTTCGATAGGTACTACACTAGTTTAACTATTAACCCATCAATCCCCAAGCGGCACCCGGCTGCTTAGTTAAAAATCTATTGTGTCTGCGATTTCCACGATCGAGGTAATAAATTGAACCCTTAGTATGAAAATACTTACATAGGAAAACAATCTACATCGTAATAAGAATAAGAAACACAATCGCATTTATGAGTAAAAGAAGACTTCGTACTTTAATGTATTTTTATTTATTTACACGATTTTGCTCCTTATTACCATACATATACAGATCGAATTCTTATGCAAGTTTATACAATTTTAATCTGATAGATTAAGGGCCGAATCACACCGGAATGGCAGGGCGCGGCGAGTATTTTCATATGATTGGTCTCCACTGCAAGATGCGGTCCGTCTATGGCCGGCCTTTAATGTAATATGTGGATAGACTATACTCACAATCATGGGCTTAGTGACGAAGAAGCTTATCAGCGCGCTGGCCAAACACACCACCATGGTGACCCAAGTGGCGAGGCTGGTGCGGGCGAACAGAGAAGCCCCAGCCAGGGACACGCCGAGCCCCACAGCGTTAAGCGTGGACCGGTACAGGAACTGGTACCAGTAGCCGCCCCGCAGACCTGTGCCTTCCGCTACCAGGTAGCCTGTAAAAATCAGAGGTATCTAATGTATAAAATTCTCGTGTCACAGACCACAGTGCTTGTGCGCGAACTCCTCCAAAACGGTTCAACCGATTGTAATGAATTTCGGCTTCGAATCGTCGGCTCGCAGTCTTGCCAGACGTACGAGCCGAGACGAACTACAAGTAAAATTCCAAGACGGCGAACTTGCGCAGCAATCTTTAAGTACGCGGTTTTTAGATGACACACAGGCGATTAAGATCGTCGAGCCATAAGTCCGCGTACTTACTCGCACGTCTGTCACCCCTTTGAGAATAGGGTTTTATCTACTTTTTATACAGATACTAGAAATAATTTATATGGCAAAACAACGTTTGCCGGGTCAGCTAGCAGAAGAAGTAGCAGCACTGATAGTGTAACTTTTGGGTTCTATTTTTCTATGAGAATTGAGAAACGCCATGGACCATGGTTTTCATGCCCTTCAACTGCTTTTCTGGCATAGTCAATATTCTTACCGTTAATCCCAAAGTTTTCCGTCAATGCTTCTGTACACGCCGATATGCACAATGCACTTGATACAACATTGGCAAAGAAGAACAGCGTCCCAATGGCTCCACCAAACTCTGGACCTAGAGTCCTACTTATCATGACTGATTTCATGTTAAAGAAAATATGTAAAATAATAATACAGCCGCATATTATTATAACGCAAAATTAATTGTTTATTTGATTTGAACAATGATAAAAATTGATCAGTTAATTTCATCAATTTTTATAGTAGGAAAATGAATTGTTCATTACTAGTATAATCCTTATCCTTAACAATATTATAAATCCAAAGGTGTGCCTGTCTGTCTGACACCTCTTCACTCTTAAACGGCTGATCCGATTCCGATGAAATTTGGTGTGGAGATACTTTGAGATACGGGTAAGGACATTAGATGGTTTTTGTTGCGGAAAAATGTACGGTTCTCACTGCGATCACCGAATTTCGGCGCAACGGAATTGCAGGCGTTAGCTAGTCTAATCTAAATCTAAGGGATCCCAAACGCTAAATAGGGGACAATTAATAACTTATCTGCTAGTTTTGTCTCTGTAGCTTAGTCTGAATTAATAAAAAGGATACAATAAACTCCGCCCCCTTCCACAGCACCATTAGTGGATATCGCACAAATAGAAGTCACTGTGAATCCAACTATCAGATATGCAAGTCCAAATTGTGCCAATGTTACTAGTATACCAGCATTTCCTATAAGGTAACCTGAAAAAACAAATAACACTTGTATTGGCCTTTATTTGCAGTGAGTTATTAGATACAAAACAAGTTCAGTAAAAATCAATCAAATAATAAAGTACTTACACATAAAAAAAAATTAAAGATATTTTTCTTAAAATTTTATTATGATAAGTATAGATGAAAATCAGGAATTTAGGTTACATCATAACAGAAACTTACCCATTCGAATGAAAACAAGTGCACTGAACATAGACAGGACAACTGGGCAGAACACACCAGCAAAAGTGCCCACTTTCTTAATGCCCGGCCTCTCCGATCTAAACTCACCAAACTCAACATAGCCTGGAAATTATTATAATCCTTTTAACATCATACAATCCTATAAACATACTTATAAAATTAATTATTAATTATTCATCTACTTTCTATATAAATTATAATTAAACAAGGCATTGTTTCAATTTTCTTTTAGTAAATATTCATAGGTTTTCATATAAATGCAATATTACTTAATTAAAACTACAATAAATTACCACTTTTATCCATTTTACGTGTTCAAACGACAAAAACAGTTGAGAAACTGATAAAGTTCAAAGTGAATTAATGCTTGTCTTTGTATTGCAACCTTGATTGGCAGTTTGTTACACTTTCTTTGATTACGACAAATCTTCAGGCTTGACTAGTGTAAACACTGTCCTCCATTTTTTATTACCTGAAGGTCAGCTTCACATCTTTTATCTTACACAAGGTTGCTATCTAACTACATATTAAGAGGAAATATATGATGTAGCTGCATTGTATTTGTAACACGTTCTTATAAAAAATGGAAATTCTATTTTGCTCAGCTTGATAGTTTTTATTATACACAATTATTATTAGATGTTACCTACAACTTCGCCTTAACAGAAATTAATTTATGGCAGATCTGTTATTACAACAACAATTTTTACAATCATTTATTTGTTTAATGTTACTTATTAAATACTCTAATGATTTTGAACAAAGGTCAACAAAATTAATTAGCAGAGGTACAGATTAATAACTAGAAATAATATATACATACACACAGTCTATACTCTATACAATTTACAAGGTAGTCTGTCTTATTAAAGTTATTAACATTTACAGTTTTTTATATTTAGATTATTATTATGAACACAAGGTAAGCATTTTTTTTTTGTAAATCCAAATTAATACAAGTACACTACAACAGCAATATTTTGGCATTTAATGAAAGTTGAAGGTGATCACTGATCGCACATTTATCAGCACGCTTGCGCCGAACGCGCGGCATTTTAGAATCCGTTGTATGAAATGATGTGAAAACCTAGCACATTTGTCCGCACCACATTTCGTGTACTATGGGGTGCGTGCGATGCGTACGGCGCGACGGTGCTGACAAATGTGCGATCAGCTTTATAGACCACAGGTATGTGGTTAAATATGTGTGTGTTTAATAACCTGAATAAACCTGAGTCTTGAAGATTGTCAATTATAACATACCATCTCCAGGAGTTCTGGACATTGGTGTGTTCCTGCTAAATCTAGACCGTAGCTTATGCATAAGTCCAGGCGGTGAAGCATTCACGCTCGGTGACAGAGGATCCAGTGTTTCAGCCATTGGGAACTTTGGACCTATAAAAAATATAATAATATTGGTAATATAATATTACAACTACCCAGGGTAATTCATTGTGAATATATAGATTACATGTTACAAAGGGGAAATGGTTATATACTTCCTTATGTGCTTTCTGCATCTTGTAGAAAATAATGAACCAATTTTTATATTTTTTATAACATAAGAATGGTATAACATGTTTTTCAGTTTTAAAATCCAAAAAAGTGGACACTTATGACCACTATCTGCTGATGCTAGTGCAGTATAATGTTAATTTAAAATTGAGGGTCAAGGTAACACATTTTGAATATATTAATAAAAATGGACTAAAATTATTAAGAGAAGAAAAAAAAAGTATAAATAATATTGAACAAGATATTATATGCAAATATATTAATTCATCAAGCCCCAAACGGTCACCGGCGTCCGAGACACAATAGAATATCTATTGTGTCTCATTTTCCCACGATCAACGGGTTAAAGTTTTGGCAATATCAGCTGGACTAAAGTTTTGTTAGTGTGGGAGTAGCTGTGACCTTTTATCTGAACTAATGAGTCATTGTGACATACAATCACATCATTTTTGGTGTAAATTACATTGTATTAAAACAAAAACAACTGGCAATAAAGTGGTACACCTTTTTGAAACGCTTTTAAATTGCCACTACTTAAAACAACTAGATATAGACTTCAATAAGACCTGAATACATGTAATTAATATCCATTATAATTATAAATCATAACATGATAATTATTAATATAAACATGCAATAAAGACTTACTTAGACCAATGTCTTCCATTACTAAGTATCGATTAAGGAAGCACAACTAAGTTTCAGGAAATTCAATCGTCTGATATCTATAGGAAGTATAATAAACACCTATAGTAAACTACACAAGTTAAAAATGAAGGAACTAGTTTCTACAATCGGATTTGACATGAAAAAAGTATATGATTGTATTCAGCTATGTAACACACTGCACTAACTGTTTTCAAATTGAATTATGGGTACAATCCCGAGATACAACGTAAACAAAGCATAACATGAAAGCATACCAAGCCCGTTGAGTCACTTACTTTTTATGAAGAAATAAATACTCGAAATGTGTCCTTTTGTAGTATATTTTCTCTAAATTATTACATACGTTTCGTCATTATTTTAGTTTTATCGGGAAAACAAAGTAGAATACAAAAACAAAAAGGAAATTTAAAAGTTTGCAAATTGCTATTTTTTGCGTCAAACGTCAACGTCAAAACGAAATTTGACAGCTGTCATCAGTGACACCTATTTTTTTTCAATATGCAACGTGCATCCTTTAATTTTACCTTTGATTGCCACAGTACTTTCTTTCTACTTTCCACAAATATATTCAGACAAATATCGTCAAATGAGGCATTTTCTTATTTTTTTAATTTGATTGTCAAACAGGTTTCATTTTAGTAACTAGATGGCGTATGGGTAGCCAACTATCGGTAATACCGTCATTATAGGTCTACCAGAATCTGATGGCAATTTTTGACAGCAGATTTTTAAAAAATATCCTTGATCATTGGATAAATTTTTATATTTGCATGTTTAACACACAGAATCAGCCGCTATTAGAAAAAAAACGGATCAAAATGTTTTATTCCAATTACCCCCGTATTGCTAGAGTCATTTTATTTCCTCACTTTTTGCCATCATCTGGTACACCTATAATTGCTACAAAACTGGGCAAAAGAATGTAAAACTTGATACATTTCAATTTGAAAAACACGCAATAATATTCCAACGAGTAGGATAGTAAAGTTATTATAACGATGTTTTAGTTTTGGAGCTTGGAGCTCTCTCAACTTGCCTCACGGAAGAAATAGCCCTATTTACCGTTATTCACACCAAATGTCACAGGAATTATACATTTTGGTTTTGACAGCATCTAACCTGCACTTGTGCGAGATAACGGATATTTAATGGCTAATATTTTACCAATAATGAACATCAAAAACCCAAATAACACAATTTGGGAAAAAATAATAAAAACCACACCAACAATAAAAAGTAGAAGAAGTTTCAAAGTAACATGGCCGCCAAAACTTTTTCAGTTGTCAGTTTTCAGTTTGACAAGTTTTTATTATGTCAGCGTGTTCCTAAACTATTACCAGTATACTGGCTTAATCGCTTAGGCCAATGATCGCTTAGGCTTAAGATATTTTTATTTATGTCACACTTGACAGTACACTGAAATTTTTAGAAACACAACCAATATGTAGTCAGTGATGCCAACCTGCAGATAATTTCAGATCAGTGGGGAACCAATAGTAAATCTAGAAGTGTCTACCGTCGCGCCGTCTGGTGGAGATTTAAAAAAGAAACAACCCATTGGAATAAAACATTTTGATCTTTTTTTTTTCTTTTAGCGGCTGATTATGTGTGTTAAACATGCAAATATAAAAATTTATCCAATGATCAAGGATATTTTTTGAAAATCTGCTGTCAAAAATTGCCATCAGATTCTGGTAGACCTATAGTCTGTGATGCCAACCTGCAGATAATTTCAGATCGGTGAGGAACCAATAGAAAATCTATAGGTCTACCAGAATGGTCTATCGTCGCGCCGTCGGGTGGAGATCAAAAAAAAAAAACAACCCATTCAATTCCCTTATTCAATACTAAAGGTACAAGCTGGAACTAAGCGACACGCGACAGCTGCAGACGACATAGAAACCAGTAGTGTCGCGACGACACGTCGTCTGCTGCCGCTTCATGTAGCCGGCTTCCAACTTGTACCTTAAGAATTTTTTTTACACAGCGAATAACTTATAACTATATGTATACAAAAAGGCACGCTTATACGGGCAACTAAAATTGCTCAATTCCAGTCAATTCTCGTCAACTATTACGTCACGACTACAGGCTACTTGACCTATATTCAATTTCATTGAACAAATGCATATTTCTAGTAGAACTTGGCCTAGGAAACCGTATTTCACGCTTATCATCAAATAGAAGCTTATGATTGATAAATAAAGTCGATTTGAAAATATGATTTTATATTTTTTAATTTGTACTGACGAAAAAGCTTTTGCGGTACTTCCGATTTGTATGTGGCGTCATCACACTAGTAATTTAATATTATCTTTTATTTATTGCGCTCGTTATATGTAAGTTTATTTATACACAAATAATAATAATAAGCCTAGAAAGATTTTTAAAATATATTTTCTTGAATAATTCAAATAAAACATTTGTTTTAACTTTTATATATTATCTCCATTTATTGTAGTTGGGAAATGAAATGGCCAAAACTTTTCTCCAAAAGTTTTCAACATTACAAATGATTTCTAAATTCTTTTCTAATTTTTTGGCACTGTTAGACTCGTACGTTTAGCACATTAAAATTTTTTCAATAAAGAAAGACGTATAATATACAAAAAATATGACGTCACACTATGGCGGACAGTGTTTTCGGCGCCATATAAATGCATATTTTTCAGTCAATATTTTTATGGGTTTCTACTGCTAAAATATTAAAATACTAAAATATTAGTTTTTTTAGTGAAAATGAATGATTAAGAAGCGATTAGCATGAAGAAAAAAGTAGGTCAAGTAGCCTCGGCAACAAGCAGCAACAAACAGCAACAAGCAGCAATATTGCGCAATACAATGGGTTGTTTTCTTTTTTTTGATCTCCACCAGACGGCGCGACGATAGACACTTCTAGATTTTCTATTGGTTCCCCACCGATCTGAAATTATCTGCAGGTTGTCATCACTGACTACATATGGGTTGTGTTTCTAAAAATTTCAGTGTACTGTTAAGTGTGACATAAATAAAAATATCTTAAACCTAAGCGATCATTGGCCTAAGCGATTAAGCTAGTATACTGGTAATAGTTTAGGAAGTAGGAACACGCTGACAAATAAAAACTTGTCAAACTGAAAACTCACAACTGAAAAAGTTTTGGCGGCCATGTAACTATGAAACTTCTTCTACTTTTTATTATTGGTGTGGTTTTTATTTGAAATTTTGAAATTCACGCCCAAAGAGAATGTAATCACTACGTTTTATTCACGCCCACCAGCACAATAATGAAGTCGTCGTGAAAGTCGTTATTAAATTTTTCCACTTTTAAATCGTTAATTTTGAAGAACGTTATTTTTTTACCCTAAAAAATTTTTGTAGCGGCCCGCGACACCAAGTCCGGGTCACACATTTGTGGCCCGTATGAAAAAAAGGTTGGGGTCCACTAAATTAGAAGCAATATCGCCGAAATAATTGCCGCAATTTATTGAAATTGCTCCATATTGCTCCACATCGGTCCATTCGTGTCGCCGAGCAAATATTGCTCGTGTAAGCTTATCCTTGACTGGCATTTGAGAAATGTGAAATGAAAAACATTAATTATGGTAAATAAATACAGAGGACCTTAAATACGCTGTGAAAAAATTATACGCCGTGTAAACAGTTTTGTTAGTAGGGATTAACGCCTCTAGTCCACCGACGCTGCGAACCCATTTACTGTCTCATCCGCCACATGACAGTGCGTTTTAGTGCATCTCGCTCTATTGCTGTTTTGCATTGGTTTCGCAGTTTACGCAGTTCGCAGTGACGGTGGACTAGAGGCGTAAGGACCAAGGATTAAGGATTGAATTTGACAGTCTTTGTCCGAGTGGTTAATAGATATTATTCTGCTCATTTTTAGCCAACATGACATACATAATAGAATAAAGATGATTTGTTCCCTAATAATTTCATCATCATCAATGATGAGCCATCAAAAGACCACTTTATAACCATCAATACTGAAAAATTACCAAGCATTATATTATGCTTGGCAAGTTTTGCTTTTTAAGCATGTCTATAATATTCATTTCAATTTCCAACCCTCTACGGAATGTACTAGTGAAAAAAAAAAACACATTATTATATAATAAGTATTAGAATTGTTTATTACACTGTAGGAAAAGTACACACATTGTGCGCACTACAAATTTGTTTTTTCCGAATATTGCTGCAACACATTTCTCACAGACTGCGGTTGTTTATTAAAGAATTTGTTACAAACTTATTGTTATGTGCCTTAACATTAAACTTACAAATAATTGAAACCACACAAACTAGAGTCTATCTAATGATTCTAACATTATGATACTGTTCCCACGAATAACCTGAAAAGAAAAATATGTTTAAAATTCCGAAAATTAAATTTAAAGTCACCATAAACAATGGCACACTGTAATCTTATCAATGTAAGTCACTGAAGAAGTAGAATATTAACATCAATATATAAGTTAAGCTACAGTTACACATGCTCAAGCCAGCATGCTTATTAGCATGCTTAAAACAAGCATGCTGTTCGAACTCCAAAATAAGCATGCTTATTTTGAGCATAGCATTGACACACTGTATGCTCGTAATCAGCATTTGCTTGGTTCAAGCAAGCTGCATACTTGTAATAAGCATGTGTAACTGTAGCTTTACTCTATGATTAACATTTAAAGACCAAGTATAGCTAGGCAACGATGTGAATACTTGGATATGGCATACGCCATCAAAACTGTAGCAATGTTTTTGCATGCAAAATGTGTATTGAGAAAATATTGTCGTCCTTTTTTGTCTTACAGTAATAGCATATACTACTTTCTCTTTCACTCATTCACGCTTTCAATGCATATTTTATGTAATCAATACATTAAACACGTTCGACTGTCACCGCGTCCTAAGACACAATGCTCTCAGATGAGTGAGCTCACTCATTTCGAGGGTGACACATTTTCGCGCTGACGATTGTATAGAATGCCTCTTCTAAAGGTTATAATTCTATGTAGCTAGGCATAAACTGGCTACCTAGCAGGGTTTAGAGAATAACACTTTTTGTCAACAATTTCAATAGTGTGCTAGTATCCCTATTTTATGGCTTTAATTATTGTAATTAATTAAAATACACAAATAATGTTATGGAGAAAGATTTATATTCTTTTTTGCACCTATAAGTTTTCTTTAACAATTTGCTTTAGCGAAGGTTGTTGCTATCGTTTATTGCAAAAATATTTATCACGGATATTATGTAGTTTACTCACCACCATCCCAATGAGGTTTCTAGATCCATCTTTGGCTTCCTCAACTGCCTCGTCCAGAACAAGGTTCATGAAAGGATCAAATCCACGTAATACGCCGGTCACACTACGACCTGCATTTAGTTTGATAGCCAGTTTCTTGTCCATAAACCTGTGATAACATACAAACAAATAAAAAAACCACACTTGTAAGCCATGCTTAGGTTAGATGACTTGAATCGTAAACTATGCTCGATTTTATGCAATGAAACATTGGTGATTCTTACTTTTTTAATTCTGGGGGGTGTGCCTTCGACATTTTGTATTATTTTTAAGTTTTATAATTAGTTTTTTACTGTAAACTTTATCAATGCCGAAAAACAAGCGTCCTACCGGGATTTTTCTTGACAAATGACAGATCACTGTCCACAGATTAGTAGTATATGTCACTGACAGATAATATTTATAAACTAAAATGACAGATTCAAAAGTATTTTATACTTAAAGGCTCCCGCACACATAGGCGCGTTATTGTCGGTCTATAATAACGCATGCGTTATTGCGATAATGCGTCCCGATTCCTTGCACACAGCTGCATTTTTATCGTCCGATATTTCTTACGAGAGAGCGCCGCGCCGAGACGGCACTATTATACAATATCTTTCAGATATGCAAGAAAAGTCAATAGACAGTATCGCATGCGTTATTGCGATATACTTCCATTGCGGCGTTATTATCGCAGCAGTGTGTAACTACATGACCATCCTAATACAAAATATAATGAAAACAGATATCGCAATAACGCATGCGTTATTATCGACCGATAATAACGCGCCTGTGTGCAGGAGCCTTAAAAATCTAACAGGTTTTGTACCCACTCGTCGTTATTATCTGCGTATTTTATTAATGCAAATGATGCGCAATAACGTTAACATTAGTGAAAACTGAAAATAGACTTTTTCATTTATTTTTATTGAAATATTTAAAGCAGGGCTTCATAATGTTATCGATTACCAGAAAAAATAACGTTACGTACCGTTATTTTCATAATGGTAGCCAGTAGCCCTAGCATGGCCACGGTAGAAATGCGAAAGTATAGAAAAACTGTGGAGATACACTGAATGTGAAAGTATAGAAACTCTGTGGAGATAAACTAAAGGTACTGTTCCGATCTTTGCCGCGGCTAACCGCGACCGACAAAAATTAAAATAAAATGCCACTTTATGACATAGCTAGACTATAGTCCTAGAAATTAAAAAAAAAAAAAACTACAAAAAATATCGATCTCGTAGTTTTACTCTTATGTTTATATAGCTATAGGTCTACCAGAATCTGATGGCAATTTTTGACAGCAGATTTATAAAAAATATCCTTAATCATTGGATAAATTTTTATATTTGCATGTTTAAAACACAGAATCAGCCGCTATAAGAAAAAAAACGGATCAAAATGTTTTATTCCAATTACCCCGGCATTGCTAGAGTCAATTTATTTTCTCACTTTTTGCTATCAGATTCTGGCAGACCTATATCAACTATAGTATTTTGAAAGAAAAACGCGGTGAAACAAAATTGAGGTTTTTATCACACTGTGGGTCGCGGTTAGCCGCGTTAAAGATCGGAATGGTACTATTAGTTTTTCTAAATTTTCGCATATCTACCGTGGCCATGCCAGTGCCACTGATATCGTTATTTTTTATAACGATATCTAGTAACTTAACATTTTAAATGTAGGTATAAAAATAACGTTGTTATTATCGGTAAGTATATCGTTATTTTATGGTATTCGACGTTGCCAGTTCGACGCTTCATATTTCGTTAATGTTCGTACAAGTCAGTGGGTAACATTTAGATATAGATAGTAATGAAAATAACGTTATTAATACTGATGTTTTTATCGTTATTTTTTGGTACGCGACGTTGCCAGTTCGAAGCGACACCTTTCGTTCATGTTCGTTCCAACTTCCGAGCACCAGAGTTATTTCGCGAGATTTGTGCTTACCTACTTTTTAGGGTTCCGTAGTTAACAAGGAACCCTTATAGTTTCGGTCTGTCTGTCCGTTTGTCTGTCCGCGGTATTGCTCAGAGACTACAGTATTTGTAGGCCACAAGGCCGTAACTTGGCATGAATGCACATTATTAATGATGCCGACAAAATGGTATATAAAATCTTTAAAATATTTTTTTTATGGTACCTTCCCAACACATTAAGCCAGGATGTTTTTTTTTGCGTCCACCCCACCGGTGTCGTTAGATAGGATTTTAGGGTTCCGTACCCAAAGGGTAAAAACGGAACCCTATTACTGAGACTTCGATGTCTGTCCGTCTGTCTGTCTGTCTGTCTCCAGGCTGTATCTCAAGAACTGTTAGAGCTAGACTTCTGAAATTTTCACAGATTGTGTATTTCAGTTGCCGCTTTAACAATAAATACTAAAAATAAATTAAAGTTAGTATTCAAAATTATGAAAATTGTGTAAGTACAGAAATAATCTTTAGAGATTTATCTATAAAGATTGTGTAGGTACAGAAATAATCTTTAGGCTGTTTAGTGACTTTCGACGTGATGATGCATGGTGTGGTGTTGGTGATGATGATGATGATTAATGTAATTTACATAGTAGCATATGCTTTCAGTTCTTAAAACAACGCCGGAACCCTCAAACTTGTATCTATAAGGAATCCGGAGTCCTCTTAGTATCTTCGGAACCATAGCATACCTTGGTGCAAAATCTTACTTTTTCGTACCATATACTTAGTAGCTCATCTGTCAAGCGCCCAAAATGGGCGTGTTACTCTAAAACTATTCAAAAGTTCTTCTTCTACTTTGCAGACCACCGATTTAGTATTTTGTTTTAAATATAAAACTATGTGTATTTGCGACTAAAAGCTTATTTATTAAAAAATCTAATTATATAAAAATTATATATAGCTTTCATGGTAATTTCTTTAGAAAATTTAATCAGTTTAATGAGAGTAATTGGAAATTGAAAAATTTTCGGAAATGGTTTGACAGTTCGTGACAGATGAAAGGTTAGGATACTTCTCTTTAAATCAAAATCACCATATGTTTCCATATAAATTTTGAGGAGTTCCCTCGATTACATATGGATCCCATCATCAGGTCACTATTTTTGGGAACATGATATGAAATTGAAGTAAAACCCTATACAACAAAAGAAAAATTTTGAAAATCGGTTCATAAATGGCGGAGTAATCATTGAACATACAAAAATAAAAATATCCACAACCAAACGTATAACCTCCTCCTTTTTGGAAGTCGGTTAGAAAGCAAAATACTGTTAAAAGATACTTCGATTTAATTCGCAATAGGTTGTTGTAGTAACGTTAACAAAGAACGTATATTTACCGTTATAAATCCTATTTACCGTTATAACATTTACCGGTATTCATTTTAACTTTTAATATTATTTCTAGTAGGTATCGGGTGAATTTTCATACCGTTATCTATGCCGTTGAAGCAGTAACGTTACTAATGTCGTTCACATTGCCAGTCACAAAAATGTCTCTACTCTACTATTATGATATAAAGTTGTAGAGTACAGCTGATAACGGATTACTGCTTGTTGATAAGATAATTATTAAATTGGTCGCATTATAGTCATCCTATCTCGTAAGGACTCTATTATCTATGTGCAAAATCAACAACAGCAACAAGTAGACAGCTGGGAGGATGGATGCTGCAAAGATATCTGTCTTTTATTTAGAAATGTCGTAGTTTTGGTTTTTCTAAATATGTATGTTTTTGTAACGTTCTTCATGAAAAAAGTTTTATAGTGTCAAGTTTGTGTTGGTGTACAAGTTAAAAATGGATGAATCCGGCATCGATATGGGCTACGATCTCGCCTCTCTTCTTACGAACGACTTCAATATTGACCAAAGGATTTGGGACGAGATGAACGCAGCTCAGCATCAGCAGGATTTCATGTTCTACGAGTTGAAGTCGAAAGCCGTCCCGGTCACAGAAAGGTAAGTGGCCTAAACTTTGTTTCCGGAACTAAGTTGCGAACTATTTTGTGTGTGATTATCGCGAATATTTTTAGCTCATTGTTACATACGTATGAGGAACAATTTCACTGAAGTTGGAACGTCCGCGACCCTGAAAATATCTTGGCAAAGCCCCCAATTTCGCTATGTTTATGTTTGTTCCACGAATATTAGCTTTTGTGACTGTTGCGTCGTCTATTCTTGTGTACTTTCTTTTTTTACATAATTGCAACATACATTAATATTACGACCCGCAAGCAAGCCTTTAAGCAACTTTTGTATAATAAACGTACCTAATAGCTAAAAATATCCTAATCGCCTGTTGTAATAAACTTGCAAGAACGTCATATTTCGTCACGTCAGAGATTGGAAAGTCTCAATTTTCCCGCCTTTATCCCAAAAACAAATGGAAACGCAATTTTTTAGGGTTCCGTAACCAAAGGGTAAAAACGGGACCCTATTACTGAGACTTCGATGTCTGTCCGTCTGTCCGTCTGTCCGTCTGTCTCCAGGCTGTATCTCAAAAACCGCTATAGCTAAACTTCTGAAATTTTGATAGATTGTCAGATTGAAATAAAATAAACATTTAAGGGCCCCCCTTACAAAAAACCCAATTTTTGCCTACTTTCGCTCTATAGCGGTACGGTACCCTTCGTGCGCGAGTCCGACTCGCATTTGACCGATTTTTTATTTAGCTAGTATTTATAAAATATATTATTACGGTCAATATACGTGCAATATTCCTAGGAATAAGGAAATAAGGAAGAACAATATTATAAAACAGATGAGTACTTTCCAAAGTGACCTCCTTTGGAATGTCTGACTCTGAACTCGTCATAATCGAAGACTATAATATTTGTTACTATAAAATTCAAAATCTGACTACATTATTGTAAGAAATGTGATTGTGCTAATTAGAGTATGAAAAAAAACATTATTTATGGTTACCTATGTAAATAAGACATTTGCTATTTAAATTTATAGAAGCGAAATCTGCGAAATCATCATGCTAAACTATCAGCAAGATGAGCAGTAAGAAAGCCAGTTGCCAAAACCTACTTCTCACTATTATAGTATATCAGACTAAAACAGTAAAGTATAGCCTAAAATGTTTATCACGTGACGTGATGTTATTCATTCTCTAGTCATAACATGGGTAAAAACTCTATTAGCCCGATTCTCGTTCTTGGTTTGATTCTCAAACTATCCACTCCAAATCCACTCGGTATTTCCGCGAGTGAGCGGGATGACCTAGGAATCGAATCGAGAATCGAAGAATAAGGGTGAAGCCAATCGAGCGTAATTTGTGAATTGTGAGTTGTGAGTCGCAGAATTTCGGCTGGCAGAAATTCTGCTGCAATCAGTTTCAATTTTCATACAAAAATCCTGTTTGATTCACACGAGCGTAATTTTGTGTCATGATTTGTATGAAAAAAAAATTACGCGACCGAAATTCTGCGACTCACGACTCACAAAATTACGCTCGTTTGTCTTCACCCTAAGGATTGACCCTCTGATACTGGTCTTCCGTCGTTCTTCATCAATCGCTAATCTTGTTTTGTAACTTAGTATTCAGAGTACAATCGCCAGGTATTGACAGATTTTAGTCTTTGAGACATAGTATAACTAAGTAGTTAGATCTTAGAGCCGCGGGCTCGATCGAACCCGCGGATTCTCGCGGAAAACAGATTTTATTGAAATAAAATCTGCTTTTCCATAACACTTTACTGTATAAGGAAACTAGATCACGTTCGCGGAAAATTTACAAATTTACAAATATTTTGCGTCGAGTCAATAATTACAACGCAATTAAACCCTGATATCTTTCGTATCGAATAGATTCTAGAATTTTCTAGACCACGCCGCTTGGCTTTCCTATCGACGTTCAAATCGATTCGGTCCAGTCGCGTTTTATTAGCGAATTGTTGGACGCGCCGGCGCCGATTGTCCTGTAAACTATCACGTGCTGTAATCTTAAATCGAAATAAATTCATTGAACTAATGGTAGGCAATTGGTGGATATTATTCATAACATCTTGTATTTAGCACTCTAAAGGCTGATTTTAGTCTCAACCTGACCATCCGTCGGAGTCGACACCGAAATGTATGAAATATCAGCGCTGACCGCTATGCGTTATTTAAAAGTGCTTTATCGAATTTCATACATCTCCAGACATAAGCGCCGACGGTCAGCGTGAGCCTAAAATCGGACTTAGCAAGGAAAGGAATCGTCGGAGTATGTTACATTTCTGTTTCCAGTCTCCGCAGTGCTGTCTAGTCCACTTTCTAAATACTATTTCTAAGAAAAAGTTAAGCAGCTTTATAATTTACAAGATATGCTTTTAGGGCTTACTGATAGAACCAATACATTTGTACTGTGCTAAGTTCACCTTTAATACCTTGGTTACGTTAAGAAAGTAATAAACTAATAAAATAATGTTTTTTTAACGTTATCAGTAATTATAATAAATTGTAAGCTTATCTTCAGATAACCTGATGATTCCTAACCCTAAACATAACCCCTAGACGTGTTATACAGCTATTTTTCCTAATATATGTAGAATGAATATTATATAGAATAGCTTATAGCTTTTTTTACGACATAAAAGCTAGGGAGGCTTCTAGGGAGCTAATAGCTATTACACAAGACATAATATAGACAAGATATATTCTAAAAAGTGAATGGAGAATAGTAGACGGTTAATTGTTTCATTTACATAAGTAGTTTACTAAAGTTTATAATATACCGCAATATTAGGAATTTTGACATTCTTTATCGATTATTTTTATACTTACAGTCTTTATGCAAAGACTTCTCTTCCTTTAAGAAATCTCCCCATTAGATAAATATAATACCTGTATCCTGTGAAACCATCATCAACCAATGGTTTCCCAAGCACATACGGCATTTTCATAACATACTTGGGCTAATCCAGTGGAATCCTTCAATATTATGTTGGAATCAGCCAAAACTAAGGTTATCTTACCGTGTTATCTTTTAACATATCGAACAGAGATTGTCTCATTGGTACCGCCATCATCTGGGTTCAAACCAGCATCCTTTCGAGTACGCCTCAAATGAACACAGTGGCCAAGGAAGGCATGAGGTTGTCAAAGGATAACACTATATTTTTAGTTACTTTCCTAGTCAATGCATCTCAAGGAAATTTTATTAGGAGATTTTATTCAGCAATCTAACTATTACGTGTCTGTTCAGATTCCAGAGGTATTATAGAGTGATCTTTATGTCGTCGCCGTAAGATCCTGTCGGTTGTAAAATAACTCTGAATGGATCATCCTCTTGGCATTAACCCACGTTTGTGTTTATTTACGACGCTATTACAATGTTATTTACCCGTAATCTGTGACCTAAATGTAAACAACACTTGAACCACAATATAGCTCATAATTCTAATGAGCTTGAAACTGCAGTAGAGAATATTAACGGGCATCCGCCCCCTTACAATGTCTATCGTCTCGAGCCAAAAAGGATTTCCAATCTAGCAGTCTACGGACTTTGCTTGATTGAAAATCCTTTTCGGTTCGAATTTGTTTGCTTGGGTTCTGCAGAGCAATTGCCTTTTTTGACAGACAGCAGACATTGCACAATATTTGCTGTCAAACACCTGTATGTATCTGACCTTACATCGCAAAATCGCCTAAAGATGCAGCATCAGGTTTCTATAACTTCATTCCCATCAGCTTTACGATACATTTTGGTAGTTTATTGGCCGTTGCAGATATTCGACCCCGGTTGGATGGATTTTTCGATTTAGGGATCCATTTGTGAAATATTAAGTAGAAAAAATCGTTAGAGTCCAGTGTCCCTCCCTTCTACCAGCTAAACAGTTGCTTCTGGAAATGTGAAAAAATTCACGGGAGTAGGAAATATTATGCTGAATTTAAAAGGAAAACTATCACGGCTAAGAAGACTTCATAAGTTATTGAGTAATAGTCGATCGACTAAAAAAATGTGTTCGGCGAAGTATAAAGGAACTTTTCGTTCAAATTCCTTTGAAAGTAACTGAGATGATGTTGTTAGTAGTGTAAAACATGTTATAAATGTACATTCATTGACCATACAAAAATTTAAAAAAACT
Source organism: Cyaniris semiargus (assembly GCA_905187585.1). NCBI lineage: Eukaryota > Metazoa > Arthropoda > Insecta > Lepidoptera > Lycaenidae > Cyaniris > Cyaniris semiargus. The sequence goes on from LR994567.1 coordinate 7,980,814, forward strand.
AGCGGTACTACGGAACCCTATATTGCGCGTGGCCCGACACGCACTTGGCCGGTTTTTTCATTAAAAATTAAAGCAAGGCTTGAGCTGTGTTCCTGTTTTTTTTTTTTGTATAATCTAGCCTTTGTTTTCTGGATGTTTGAACACAGCGGAAAATCTGGCCTTTTTTGGGTTTTTGAACGTTTATATAATCTTTTTTAATAATGAAATTATAAAAAGAAAGAAAACATACGGACATGCTAATAGTGGCCATAGATATTCAGGAAAAAATATAACTCTACCGGCATTATCCAGGGAGGAAACAGGGGACATCGTTTGTATGGAAAAACGGCCCTAGTGTCTCCTCTTAAAGAAGAACCAGTCTTGACCTCTTCCTTCGTATCTCTCTGCTCAGAATGCAGCACATTCTCTTCTAAGAATTAAACGCAAAATCCCCATAATCCCTTATAAGTTTGCTCTAAAAAACGTCCAGTCTTAACTTCTGATCAAATATTTGACCTTATTGTATAAACATGTAAATAAAAGGTTTTTACTTTTATCTTTGCAAAGTCACGAGTTATGGTTTGTTTATAATAATAATAATAATAATAATAATAATATCTATGGACGCTTCACACCACGTCAGTCTGGCCCCGTGGTAAGTACCTGATGGACTTGTGTTACAGGTACCAGACAACGGAAATATATTTAATACTTTTATACTATACATATATTTAAGATTTTTATTATATTATACACATATTTAATACACACCCATGACCCAGGAACTTTGAAAACTTTTTGTTCCGTCAGCGGGATTCGAACCCGCGACCCCCGGCTTGAGCTACCAACAGCCCACCAACTGAGCCACAGAGGTCGTCAAAAATCCAGCGTGGCAATTTTAACCACCTTCTTAAAGGAGTTTATACCAGCTGATTTAAGAAGATTACGCTAGCATCGAATCTTCTCCAAGGATGTTTATGTCAATTAAGCGGCAGTTGTTTCACACCCAGTCAGTGTCATCCAAGTATCTTTTTGCATGTAGCCGAAATGAAAACGAATGCTGTCGCTGGCGTCTAGACACGCGGTAGCGTGTCAAGCTAAGTTCAAGTATAACAGAACTGGCGATCAGCACCGTGTGTAATATTACACGAACCATTTGCAGCCACTTTTGACCCCCTCATAACTCAGAAAATATTAAACATAAACGTGTCAAATTTGGCTCATGTATTGAGACCTGCAAGATACATAATATATGCTCTAAATTTCATAAATACAGCTCAAACGGTTATTAAGATATTAACTTCCGAAAATCTACATTTTTATCACTGACTGACTGACTGACTGACTGACCTATAGATCAAAATTCTGACCCAGTTCCAGATGACCTAGGAGGATTAAATTTGGAATCCAGCTTGGTAATTGTGTGTAAGCATAGAGAAAAATCTAAAAACAAAGAAAATCGGTCATGTGCGAGTAGGACAGAGCGAAACTAGGCAAAAATTGTGTTTCTTGTAGGGAAGCCCCTCTTAAATATTTATTTTATTTTACTTTTATTATAAATTATGAAAGTAAAAATATAATTAAAGATTTTGTGAATATTTCAAGTGCCTATCGGCTGCCATTATTGATTATGAGCAAAAATGGCCTAAAAATCATGTATGTCGTATGGAGCCCCCGTAAATATTTATTTGTGAAGTGTAGAAACTTTATGAAATGAATAGAAAGTGACTTTATGAAGTGTGTCTGTCTGTCTGTTACCTCTTCACGCCCAAACTGCTTGTACCGATTGTTCTGAAATTTGGTATGGAGATATAGTTAGAGTCCCGGGAATAGACAAAGGATTCTTTTTATTCTGTCTGTCTGTCTGTCCGTCTGTCCATCTGCCCATCTGTCCGTCTTTAATGTCTGTTCGTCTGTCTGTCTGTCCGCCTGTCCACCTGCCCGTCTGTCTGTCTGTACGTCTTTACGTCAGTTCGTCTGTCTGTCCTTTCGTCTGTCCGTCTGTCCGTCTGCCAGTCTGTCTGTCTGTCTGGCGGTAATAAAATAGTACTTTGGATAGAAACACATGTGAGAAGTTAGTTTTCTTGACAGTTTAATAAATATTTTCTTTTTAAATGAGTATTACTATATTTTATAATAAGTTGTACCGTAGAGTTAATAGTTAGAAATACACTTGTGTTACACCGTATTATTCCAATGGCTCCTGATGGCAGCTCGGCTGCTTATTCCATTCGCTTGGATTTTCTTTGTTTAATTCGACTAATACTCAACAAGCCTTAGGGTCTGTTTCTCCACTTCCTGATAAATTTAGGATATCCACAACTTATCTGACAGATGAAGTTGAAGTATCTGTCAGATAAGTTGTGGATAGCATATCCGATACTTATCAGGAAGTGGTGAAACAGCCCCTTAAGGTTGCGATTGACTATAGTCGAATATGTAAGTTTGAACTGGGAAAATTTAGGTGTCTACACTTGCTCGGAAAGTTTTCTTTACAAAAAGTAATGATATCCCACCAAAAACATAAATGTAAAAAAGAAGAGCGAAGTTCAATACAAACATTATGCTTGCCTATGGACTTTGCCGTAAAAAGAATGGAGATCTAAATGAGTGCCAAGTTCTATGGAAAATCGAAATATGTATGTATTAAAGGAACTAAATAACATTAGGTATGAACAAATAATAGAGTCTATTTCTTTGCTTTATTTAATATCTAGTTATAGAATTTGCTGTTATTTAAATAATGTGATATATTAAAGTAGATTAGATTTCAATAGGGATGACGACAAGGTCAAAGATTAGCTGATTTTTTAAATAAAATAAAGACATAGCGATGAAAAATAGGTATTCCCAAAATTTCAGCTTCATAACTTATTATATTTTTTTTGTTTTGAGCCTTCAAAGTTTTTTCGTCAAGTTAAGTCAAGTCGAATATTTTTTTATAAAATACCTTAATTTTTGTGTACCATTCGAGAAGTTATGCAATTTTTAACATTTTTTCTTACGAAACCACTTTCATAAACTCAATATTTAACATAGCTATCGAACAAACTAACTAGGCGTGACGTCACAGTTAGCTGACATTTTGTATGGAGCGTTTTGGGAAGGTCTATTTTATGTGAGTTTTGAATTGTGATATCTTGGAGAGTTTTTATGCTATCAGAGTCATTTTTTCACTGATATTTCTATTTTTGAATGGTCCTTTACTTACCAAGAAAAAAAAATTCGTCATGCCTGTTGGCAAGTTTTTATCCGAATTTAAATTCTCAAAAACTTTATGAAATGACTGATATAATGAGCCTCATAGTCATAGTCTTGTATAACATCTCGTTTCTCGAACTATTGAATAAATAATGAATTGGAAAATAGTGAGTCACGTGCCTAATCATATGATTCGGGCTCCACAATGGCCTTATTTTTTCACAACAAATTACTGCCCACAAAAGAGACGAAATTCTGCAATCTCTAGGTCGCCTTGTGCGTGGTGCAAATGTTAGGTAAGTATTTTAAAGGCTCTATGCAGTTGTAGACCTGTAACGTATTATTATTGGAAAAAACCCTTTTAACCCCCGAAGAAAAAAAAGAGGGGTGTTATGACATGATGGCCCACTGCAGGCCACTCCATTGCGCATCACGCCTGGAAATCGTCCGCCATCATACACCATTACCCCGTCTATACATACAGTGCAAGTGGCGACTGGCGTTGGCTTATAGTGGTCCAGCATGGTCCATTGTGAAGAGGCACCTTTAGTGTACGTAACTATCATTCGCTGTCTCACAAGTCACAAAGGACGTCATCCCCAATCCAAAATCCAGGTTTGACAGACTATTTCGACATAGCTAATAGCTATTGTGATATCACTATTCGTAACCACCATTTTCAAATTTCGTTTCCTCTCACTATTGCGATTTCTTGAATAATCAAAATCGCATACGTTATGCGATTTTGATAAGTAATGGTTCTGCCAATGGTCGGTAATTGTCTCTAATTCCGCCGCGGCCGACTATTGGCCGGTCTGAGTCGTCGCGAAGTCGGTGAGAGGTTAATTGATATACCCATTGTATCTCTTAGCGTACACCCGGCGGCGTGCTAATGTACTATGTACTACGCAAATGTGTGGAGATGATTTTGAGGGTCGACCATCGAAATACAGTATAGAACGATTACTTTTATACATTTGTTCGCTCAAATAAGGATCTTGTTAATAACACTTAACTGAATGGCTACGAAAATTGTATAAGCGACTCGAGAATGACAAGCAACTAAAAGTACGCCTTGGTAGTTGGTGTTGACTGTAGAGTTCCTCGTAAGTGAAAAACGTCAACGAAAATGAAAAGGAGCGAAATGTTCACAAACGTTTCTGGGCCTGGATGGATAATAATTTTGAAGCGATTTTGGAATATTTTTCATTCAAGCAATATAATAATTTCGCCATTTGGGCCAGATTCTTTTAAGACGATTTCAATAACTCTAGTTGAATACCATTATTATAAAAAAAAACAAACAGTTAAAAACAAAAAAACTAATTCCTTACACCTATGTTTCTTATTGGTTTCGATAAATGCACAATAAGAACCGTTCAAGGCGGCTTGCTAATGAGTATTTGCAACAATCTTATGGTCCGTCGTTATTAAAATAGTGGTTACATTATTAGGAAATATTTACAATTTTCATATAATTTCTGTTATAATATTTAATGGGTTCTCGTTAGAATGTTTTCTTCGGAACAAAGAAGAATGGAGCGATTTCTTTGCTGAATGCATGAAGCATTTTGCTCCTTTATTTGCCTCAACGACTCTTATCATGATCGCATTTTAAACTGATGACGAAGTCATGGTGTCCTTTTATGTACAAATTGTAACGTATTCTCAAAAGCGCATAAAGAAATAAGATTTTTTTTAAAGTTAAGTACAGCAAACTATTTACTTTTTGTATTGCATTAGTTCGTATTTATGTGATTTAATTAGCAGAATTATATTTTTTAAATATTTAATTCATAAACCAGTTAATTTCTAAACCAATAACTTTTATTTCATGTTATTACTAGATGATGCCCGCAACGCCGTTGCGCAAAAATTCGTTTATCACGCGGGAACCGTAGATTTTTCCGTGATAAAAAGTATCCTATGTCCTTTCTCGGGACTCAACGTATCTTCATACCAAATTTCAGTATAATCGGTTTAGCGGTTTGGGTGTGAAGAGGTAACAGACAGACACACTTTCGCATTTATAATATTAAGTATGGAAGTATGGATTAGTATGGACTATGGAAGTATGGATAATATTATTATTTTCTTCATTTGACGATGCCTATGCAGACGTGTATACTTTGTTTAAGAATGCTGAATGACTGACTGACTGAAGATCTATTCACTAGAATTTCAGAACAACGCTGTTGTTGTCAAAAAGAAAAACCCTTAGGCGGGTTTTAGAGTCACGCTGACTGCGCGTGCACCGTCGGCGCTGATAGCCTGAGATATATGAAATTGTAGTTAAATTGTAGTAGTGTTATTGTCTAAAACCTATCTTAGAGTCACGCTGACCGCTCGCTGACCGTCGGCGCCGATACCGAAATGTATGAAATATCAGCGCAGACCGCTACGCGTTATTCAAAAACGCTTCCTACAATTTCATACATCTCGGGCCATCAGCGCCGACGGTGCACGAACAGTCAGCGTGACTCTAAAACCCGCCTAAAACCCACCTTAGAAACTGGCAATAGATACTGATAATTATAAAACACACAACACAATATACTGTACAACTCATAGTTCAGACTGATAACACATAACTAAAGAGGAAAGTAATTTATTGATGTATTCCAATTAGCAATTAGCAGATTGTATTTAAGATTTAAGGCGTTCTGCCAAGACAACAATAAGGTTGGGAGTAAGGAACCATTATTATAGTTTATTGTTTTTTTTAGGGTTCCGTACCCAAAGGGTAAAAACGGGACTCTATTACTAAGACTTCGATGTCTGTCCGTCTGTCTGTCTCCAGGCTGTAACTCAAGAACGGTAATAGCTAGAGAGTTGAAATTTTCACAGATTGTGTATTTCTGTGGCCGCAATAACAACAAATACTAAAAAACAAAATAAAATAAAAATTTAAGGGGGGCTCCCATACAACAAACGTAATTTTTTTTGCAATTTTTTGCTCAATATCATTGAAGGCAACAGGTATACACCTGAAATGTTCACACAATACTCAATTTTATTTATACTTCAAAAATTAATAATAAAATTTTAATAAAAGAAATAATTAAGGGCGGGCTCTCATACAAAAAACACAATTTTTGCCTATTTTTGTTCTATTATGGTACGGAACCCTTCGTGCGCGAGTCCAACTCGCACTTGGCCGATTTTTTATAATTTGCTTTCTATGAAACCCGTTAATTACCAGTTACTGGCCGCCCTTCACCTTGCCTATTGCTTCTATGCTCTACTACCTCAACTCTCAAGTGCAACTGTTCTAATAGAATCTGCCGCTATAGCATCGATGCTCGAGTCTTTGCGTTATATTTATACTAGATGACGCCTGTAACTGACGCCAAAATTCGTTTAAGGCGAGTGAACAGTATATTTTTCCGGGATAAAAAGTCTCCTATGTCCTTTCTCCTTTCCCGGGACTCAAAGTATCTACATACCCAGCAAAATCAGTTCAGCGGTTTAAAAACGTGAAGAGGTAACAGACGGACAGACAGACACACTTTCGCATTTATAATATTCGTATTGATTAATGTTGGATATTTTAATCCGATTAAAATACCAGAGTTAGGGTATTGGCTTTTATAAGGTTTCATATTTTGGTTTCTAAGGAACCAATTCACACCATTTCAGCAAAATATATGCGGCTGCATTTACATTTTACAATCAACGCCTCTGCCGCTTCGATGCAACTAGTCTAGTAGAAATCTATCACTGGCCCCGCAGATTGCATAATATTTTGTTGCTCCTTAATCACTAAATCTGGTTCCACCAGTTGTATATAGAAATATAGCTAATTAAAACTTGTTATTGGCTAAACTTTCGCTAATATTTTACTAAGAATTGACTAATTGCTCTAGTATATTTGAGATTTGCACAATTAACATAGAGCTGTGAGATCGTTATCTAAGCCGGACCGACCGGACCTTAAGAGGGAACGCGGGTGCAGTAGAATTTAAACGAAGAAACTATTGCCATCACGCTTCACCCTGCGCCGGCACGTGTATTGTGATAGAGACAGATACAGTAAATCGAGGTAACGTAGTCCTCTGATTCCTCCTTCAAAATAGAGCCTATTTTTTTTTTAATATCTTCAGGAAGAGTGAGTCTATGCCTCTACGTTTTTATTTTAAAGATCTTTCAAATTTGTTTTATGGTCGGTGGATTGGTGGGGTACGAGGCAGTCATTTTTTGCGATTTTTGAAGTGTCATATTTTTTTTAGTGTGCAGTTTTTAGCAAAAACAATGTTAGCGTTCCTCTTAATTTTAACTTGAAATGCCAATGTGAGGGACTAAACACTGCGTAGTGCCACCAAAAGTTATTATTTATGGTAGTCCTTACAAAGATTAAGCGCCGGTGATGTTTTCATGATTTCATACAGAATGTAGTAGGTATAATTTGTGTGGGCTTTTCAGCATCAAAGTGTTCTTTTGGCGTTTCATCAAGTCCAAAAAATCGAATGGCGTAACGTGTTGTACCGAAACAAATTAACTTTTCAGTTCGAAAAACCTGAATGTGCATAGCAGGTTCAAGGGTTGATGTATTGTTTTTCATATCATTAGTAAACATTAAACAAATATGTATAGTGACGTCAATGTTACTATTGTGGCATAGTTAAAAGGGGAAATTATCATATTATTTGTCCACCGTGATCACACGCTAAGTGACATCTCATGAAAAACTTGTTTGTTATAAGAACGACAAGACTGTGTGTTACAAATTACAATAGCATAATATAATATTGCAATGTTTTCACACTAGAGGCAGCACCAGCACAAACAGTACCCTTATTTATTTTAACCCGTCGGTCGTGGGAAAACGAGACTCAATAGATATTCTATTGTGTCTCGGTCACCGGTGACCGTATGGGGCTTGATGAATTAATCAACTTACATAATATTATCATCATTCATCACAAATATATAGGAGTTCACAGTATTAATTAAGAATGAGGAGTTCTGGCCGATTGGAGTTGTCTACAGGAGGTTCCGAAATCCGAGGACGACTTCCGAACACGTCGCGCCCCACGTCGCAGACAATACGTGTTTAGTTACAAAGAAAAATATTATTTGATGGCACGTCTATGACATATTAGAGATTATTCAGAAAAGTGGCACGTTGACAACTAATATATATTCTGTGACGTTGATAAGGCAGGGTTTGCCATCCCTGGCCTATGCTTTCTAATAAGAGAAATCAAGCCTACACAAAAGTTCTTCACTGCTAACCAAATTAATTTAATTTTTGTATCACGATTCACGGGAAGTGCTCTGAGGAATTGTTCGGAATCATACCACCTGCAACTTTTCGCCATCGTCCGACGCGAAAAATATACCATCCTCATCACCTTGATGAGTGGCAGCCTTCCACCGTGCGTTTTTCGCGTAACTTTCTGCCGCGCACTGTAATACTCTGGAACGAACTGTCACCAGCAGTATTTCCGGACCTATACGACCTGCAAACCTTCAGGAAGAGAGCGTATTCCCTCTTAAAAGGCCGGCAACGCACCTGAAGCTCTTCTGATGTTGCGAGTGTCCATGGGCGACGGTGCTTTCCATCAGGTGACCCGTTTGCTCGTGTACCCCCTTATTACATAAAAAAAAAACCAGGGGTCCACAAACTAGGCATTAGACAAAGCCTGTATCTTGGTGGTCTGTTTTTTTCTAAACAAAAAGTTTTGTTCGACGTTCGGTTACTATTCTGATAATATATGGTGTGTGCAACATGTCGGATTTTGGTCGGGTTATTTACTGTATTGCGTAGGTTACGCGTTCAGTTTGTCATCTCTCGTCAGTCTCAGACTGACTAAAAAGTGCATAATAAAGAAATGATCAGTCCGTCAATCAACTGGTAATAGACGTTCAGTTTCGCGTCAATAATTCTCTCTCGTCAATAAATCATATATTTTTATTATAATTTATGAAAGTAAACATAATTGAAGATTTTGTGAAAATTTAAAGTGCCTACATGTTACCATTATTGATATCGAGCAAAAAAGGCCAAAAAAATCACGTTTGTTGTATGGGAATATAATTTAATTAAAATCAATTATGAATCACCCTCAAATATTAATTTAATTTTGATTTTAGTATTTGTTGATATAGCGGCAACAGAAATACACAATCTGTGAAGATTTCAGAAGTCTAGCTATAGCTGTTATTGAGATACAGCCAGGAGACAGACAGACAGACAGACGGACAGGCAGACGGACAGATGGACATACATCGAAGTCTCAGTAATAGGGTCCCGTTTTTACCCTTTGGGTACGGAACCCTAAAAAACTTAGAACAACTGCTAATAGCTTTATTCGGTTATATAACATACTATCGCGAAATAGTAGACTTCCGATACCAAGTTCCGGGAAGATAAACACAATAAATATAATATTGCCAGAAACGTCAAACATCGAACAAAACTTTTCGTTCACTGTCTATACTAGTGCTGCCGTCTAGCGTGAAAACGTTGCAGTAATACTACCTCTTTACACAATACAGTGGGATAGCGTGGCACGGGTTTGTTCTTAGTTAAAACCAAATATAACATAACAAACAGGCTGCTATCTGTCCGTCAATCATGATTAACCTACTATCACTAGACGTATGTAGAATAATATTTAATTACACTTATCTGTTCAGGAGAACCCCTCATGATACTAAAACCCTCATATATAAGAAATCGCAGCGTTTGTATTGAAGTCCAAGTATGTGCTCAGCCACCCCGTGTTTAAATTAAAAATATATTCAATCGACTTCCAAAAAGGAGGTTATTATGCTTTTAACTTCTAGGGTAATTGCAAAATGCTGTCTCTACTAAACTTAATAATAGTTTGCCGTCTAAACTGCAAAACTTGAAAGGGCATAGAAATAGATTTTGTCATGATAAATTATATACTGATCTCACGCGACTCCATACTAAAGCGAGTCGCGCGGCTGCGGCGCGACTCTGTTTAGTATGGAAGTCGCGCGGCTGCCGCGCGGCTGCGGCGGTACCCGCGACATAATGTGAAGGCAGTCTAAGGCTGGTTTTATCGCTAAGCGTTTCGGCAGCGCCGTTGGAGCGCGCGCGTTCGAAGATGTATGGGGTTAGTACTTAGTAGTAGCGTTTTATAGTCGAGCGCGCGTTCGAAGATATTGTATGGGGGAGTAGTAGCGTTTTAGGGCCGCGCCACACCGGAATGGTAGCGGCGCGGCGAGCACTTTCAGTGTCATATGATTTTAAACTTTATCTTCAATATTGTAATACATAGTATCGCTTGAAATTTTAGCTTTAAAAGCGATTGAAAAGCTTGCAAAAACTTTAAAAAATCCTCTCTAATGTATGATATTATGTATTGTATTATATAAGCATCTTCATCTCTCATTATTTTGGCATTGCGGTAGGTTTGGGCCCACAATTGTGCTCATCGCCCAAGGCTGTATTCACACTTAATTCTGTCGTATCATACCTGTTTCCATGACGAAAGATTCTCAAACCGGCTTGAATTGAGTAAAAGTAAGGTTTATATGTTATTGCCAATAAATTATAGCCCTCTTAGTGTCTAAACACACCATGCCGAAAGTACGAGACCGAAGTTCGGCATGATTATGCCGCAATGTATTTTAAATTACCGATGACACACCATGCCGAAATTACGTCGCGTTATAGCGTACAGCCGAACTTCGGTCGAGCGTAATTTCGGCTGTGATTCGGCGGCAGTGTTTTTTTTTCGGCGTCAATTCGGCGGCGCTCGAGACACCGTACAGTGGATAAAAGGCCTCGGGCAAAGTTACGCAACTGAATTTACGCCGCGTAATTTCGGTTCTTATCGTGTGTAATATCAGCCGAATGCGTCGTAACGTAAAATCGGCCACAGAAGTTCAGTCGCATATTTTCCGCCTAGTGTATTCAGACACTTAGTTCTTACTGACAAAAAGATCAGCAATGTGTACATACAGACGTAAAAAAAATAATATCCACAGCCGAACATATTATAACCTCCTCCTTTTTGGAAGTCGGTTAAAAAATAATTAATATGTATAATGTTTTGTCCTTACTACGTACGTACTTATCCGACAAGGACCTTTAATTAAAAAGTTTTGCCCGTCGGTGGGTTGATACTTCAAACAAGGCAAAAAAAGTTTATAAATGCGATTGGTTAGCTGTATCATGGGCATAGCCTTGACATAGCTAGTTGTAGTAGGTCCGTTATATTTAGAACTCGGATAAAAATGCCGACATATTAGGTTGGGGAAAAAGTTTCTTCGCATTACTACGTCATCATATTATAAAACAAAGTCGCTTTTTTCCCTCATGTCCCTTTGTTCCCTTTAATCTTTAAAATAAAATTGCATTAACACCTCCCAGCCAAACTCCCGTAATTTTTGCTGAGTGGCTAAAGATGTGTGAGGTCTAGCGTTATCATGGTGAAAAACCACACCCCTTCTGTTGTTTAATTCCGGCCGCCTTCTCTCAACTTCTTGCTTTAATCTCATCAGTTGTTCGCAGTACAGTTCAGAATCAATGGTCTTGCCTGGCGGTAACAGGTCATAATGAATAATGCCCTTCCAAATTCCAATCCCACCACACACACAGCATCACCTTGTTGCGAGTTCACCCGGGTCTCGCCACAGTCTGTGAAGCCTGACCGGCCTTTGACCACGATCTTTTTCGCACGTTCTTGTCGTACGTGATCCACTTTTCATCACCAGTTATCAGCTTCTTCAAAAATGGTTCGGTTTCATTACGTCGTGATAAAGAATCACAAATGAGTACACGGTTCATTAGGTTTCTTTCAGTGAGCTCATGAGGCACCCAAATATCGAGCTTTTTTGTGTACCCAGCTTTTTTTAACTGCGCCAAAACCGTTTTGTGGTCAATCCCCAATTCTTCAGCTACATCGTTATTACTAATATGCCAATCTTGCTCCACTTTTTCAAAAATGGCATCATTTTTGTCCGTAACAGGGTGACCAGAGCGACGTGCATCTTTGATATCAAAATTTCCGGATTGAAAACGCTTAAACCAAATTTGCGCTACTCTCGCAGATAAGTACTGCATTAGGCCCATAAACATCACAAATTTTTTTCGCGGCTTGTGTTGCATTTTTACGTTTTTTGTAATAAAATTTCAAAATGTGTCGATTTTCTTCATTAGAATCATCCATTTTAACAACAAGAAAAACAAATGAAAGTCTCACATTTACCTAATTTGAATTTGGAATTGTCTTCTGTAAAATTAAAACTTTTTAATGATACAAAAATCAGCCAGATACAATTGGTATAGCCCAAGAGATTTTATGACAAGTTCATACATACTATAATGCGAAAAGACTTTTCCCCACCCTATTAATATTATTGTAAAACTCGTAAATACAATAGTATTTTTAAGCGGTCGGCCTAGTAAAAGATGGCACGATGAGATGGAAGCATACCAGCCAGGCTGGCCAGCGGTGGCGCAGGAGCGAGCACAATGAAAGATCTTGGGGGAGACCTTTGCCCAGCAGTGGGACAGCATAGACTATTTAAAAAATGCGGCTACATATTGTATGACACAATAATATTATATTGTAAAATTACAAAGGTTTACTTAGGTAGCAGTTGGAGAACTGCTATAATGTGAATGCTCTAAAATCCACCTGATTTTAATCTTATCTTGCTATCTACTATCTTTTTAAAACCATTTTCGACCTTGATGGAAAATGCCACAAATTATGCTCTACTCCTTAAGTTACCTATTTTTCTAATAAAACTTTATTTAAACAAAAAATACAACTCAAAAAAAAAAACAAAAGTAAACAAACATTTAAAATTGTGAAATATACGCGGTTATACCGCTAATAGCGGTTATATCGCTTAAAGCGGTTTCTTCCAGATTTTGAAAGAAACTTATTTTTTGGCTCTATGTTTTGCGATAATATACATATTGCCTCCACTAAATCTACCTGCGATTTGCGATCAGCCGTATACGGAGGGATGTCTTGGATCTGTCAAACACAAGATTCTCTCCATGACCGGCCGGTCAGCCTCAAAAGGAACCAGACCCTTATTTCCATCAAAATATGGGAACGCTCCGGCGTACACATAGTCTCCAGCTTATAAATTATAAACCATTATAAGAATTCCGTCGTCTCCCACTAAACACGATAGTGTTAAACGTGGTTATTGAAGAAGTCGGTTACGCTTCCTTGCTTTTTGACGAAAATCCCGGAGTCAGCAGTTATCAGTTCCTATTAAAAAGGTTTTCTGCTTTGGCTGACGAATTTTTCCAAAGATCAGAAAATCTATCTAAGTCAAAATAAATAAAATAGATTTAGATAGATTTTTTGATCTTGTATCAAGTAGTTAAAAATTCTTTGGGAACGCACATTTGCCTTCGCTTGTTCCGTGATCATAGGATCACACCAAAATGTTTCTTTCGCTTATAAAAATTTAAGCCTGAGAAACTTTTCCATAGGTTTTTCTAATGAGCATCGTTCGTTGCCGTGCTCCTGGCCTTGAACTTGCGTTTTATATAGCACAACTACACCGGCCCCTCTGCCAAACGTGTGTACAAGTGCCAAACTATTACGCTTCCTATGTTCGATAATTACTTTACAAATCGATACATCTTTTTTGCTGGAAGTAAAGAAAAAGGCTCCTTTAAATGTCACGCGGCTAAATTCTTGCACTATTTGGTTAATAAAGTAACATGTTATGGTGTAAGGAATCTCAGGAATAAACATTGAAGAAGTCTTTAAAGGTAAAGCCTGACATTTAAGTAGGCTTCACTTCAATCAAAATATTTTTATTCATAATATTAGGTACTTATACAAAAAATATTTTTAACCTTATGAGTTATGACAGACCAGCAATGAGTTTCACTATAACAACTAGGATAATCTTTAGACAAGAATAAGGATCTCGTGTTTAGACCATTTATATTATAAATGCGAAAGTGTGCCTGTCTGTCTGTTACCCCATCACGCCCAAACCGCTGAACCGATTTTTCTGAAATTTGGTATGGAGATAGAGTCCCGGGAAAGTACATAACTAGGATACTTTGGCTTTTAATAGCGACTAGAGATCGCCCAATGGTCGAAATTCGACCTTAGTTTCAACGACATTAGGACTACTACCTATATTTTGCAAAAAAATATTGACTTTATCATATTTTTTTTCAACTCTTGTCTCTGGGACTCAGCTGATCTCAGACTGGCCGTGTAAGCATTGTCTAATAGTATCTAAGAATCAATAAAAAAAACTATAATCCATTTTCAATTTGTCAACTTGTTGTCAACAGACTTCAACCATAAATAAAAGAGTATAATTCGTATGTATAGGCTTGTCACTCAAAAATCTGTCATCTTTTCTAGTGTGTGTGTTGTTATAGTGTGTGTAATGTTTTATTTGTTAAAAAAATGTATGATAAAAGCATAATTTCAAAATAATATTAGCTCGATGCACTCCTTCACCATATAAACTATAACTGTGCAAAATTTCATTCATCTACGGTTTCCCCATTTTTCGTCAAAAGGGATACAAAATTTCTGCGTAATGCGGTTGCGGACGCCATCTAGTGTAATATAAATTCTAATGTTTATTTTTTTTAATTTGCTGAATACGTCTTATCTACAAGCCAGACGCAGTAGTCTGACTGAAGAGACTAAATCATAGGTATGGCACTTCTGCCGTCTGCCAAGTGGACAGTCATCACCCGCTACGCCATCATCGAAGCGAGCTGATGATTTATGTATCTTGATGATCTTTTCAAAATAATGGAGCACAGAAAAGAGTAATCTTCGGCTCAATTTATATGCGTCCGCCTAAACGCGCAGTTTGACGGGGCTACACCAGATCACAACTCACAGCCAAATTGTATGTAAATGACGCTATTAAAAAAATTGTTACATAAAATTGTGCGATGTAGCGTCAAATCCGCTCGTTCGCTCGGACGTATATAATATAAATCGTTAATCGAGCCTTAGCTGGTTGACAACTCCGGGCTCGCGGAACCCTAAAAATGAGCCTGGGTGAATATGAACTTTTGAAACATTTTCATGCTTTATCTCGAAATAATCGAGCCATGCTATCAGTTAAATCGGTAAATGTTTATTTTTGAATGGAGTATTATTTAATTGGATCATTACCTAATATGTGACGAAATAACACTAATACCTACATAGTTTTGGGCTTTCCAAAAAAATATAATAATTATACGATTTTGTAAGATAACAGATTATAAAGATTAAGATTTATCCTACATTGGTTGGTGATATAAACGTTACGAAAATTCTTGAGACGTGCTAATAGTCTGCAAAAGGTGTTTACCGGTTTCATTCATTGCCAAAAATTTAGTCACAACCTTGGGCCTTGTAATACTCCGTTTAAAATGCGCGGTCAGGACTCAGGAGGGGGACATGACATCCTCAACTTCGACATAGGTATTGCGATTTGCGGCTATTACTTTCATCACCCCCACAAAAATTTCGTGAACAAATCTTGTAGGAAAATTCCCCCTCATTTTGGCATCTGACAAGCAAGCTGAAAGTCTAATTGCCGCACTCAGAGACGAATAGGAACTACTTAAATGTAATTTAATGAAAATTTTGACATCAGCTCCATACAAACTCTTTATTAAATAAAAGTTGAATCATAATTAAATGTCTCTGAGTGCGGCGGTAAAATTATTTTAAGTAGTTAGTTCCTTCTTCCTGTTTATAGTATCTAGGTTGTTTTTGCGGCTAAAAAGTCCAGAGTCTAGACACGTAAAAAGTGTCTTAGACATTCCGTGGCCTCGACCTAGCATCCGCTTGGCTGTATTTCATCCATCGAGAATCGAGATGTTTATTGATTTTAATTGGAACCGTCTTTATGGCATGGACAATAATATGCTTTTGTTGCTAGCGTTGTGTACAGTGTATACTAGCAAAAAGAAAGTAAAAGCTAAATTATTTGTTACTAGATGACACCCGCAACTCTGTTGCGCCAAAATTCGTTTATCGCACGGGAACCGTACATTTTTTCAGGATAAAAAGTATCCTAGGTCATTAGGCCTGGGTCTCAAATTTTATCAAAATTAGTTAAGTAGAAAAGGTAACAGACCGACAGAAAGATAGACAGACACAATTTCGCATTTATAATATTAGTATGGAAGTATGGATATTTTTTGCTTTATTTAACCATTTTCATGAGATAGGTTGTAATTTGATAGACAAGTCAAGCTTCATAAAATCCTCCGTCCAGCGTCGATATACGAAAATAGATTTTGTAAATTTCTTCAAATATTTAAAGCCATCTTAACGACTAAACTAATCGTTTTGCTTGTCGCAAATGTGCGGCCGCTCTTCGTTTTTAGGGTTCCGTAGCCAAATGGCAAAAAACGGAACCCTTATAGATTCGTCATGTCTGTCTGTCTGTCTGTATGTCCGTCCGTACCTATGTCACAGCCACTTTTCTCCGAAACTATAAGAGCTATACTATTGAAATTTAGTAAGTAGATTTAGTTTGTGAACCACATTAATATTTTGATACAATAATGGAAAAATGTATGAAAATTTTACGGGTCCCCATAGGTACAACTAAATCAAAAAAAATTTTTTTTCATCTAACCTATGCGTGTGGGGTATCTATGGATAGGTCTTCAAAAATCATATTGAGGTTTCTAATATCATTTTTTTCTAACCTGAATAGTTTGCGAGAGAGACTCTTCCAAAGTGCTAAAATGTGTCCCCCCCCCCCCCCCCCCCCTAACTCCTAAAGTAGATGATAAGTCTAAAAAAAAATATGATGTACTTTACTATAAAAACTACCAACGAAAATAGGTTTGAACGAAATCTAGCAAGTAGTTTTTGTTTTATATTTTTATATTTAAATAATTTTTTTTTCATGTAACCTATGCGTGTGGGGTATCTATGAATAGGTCTTCAAAAATCATATTGAGGTTTCTAAAATATTTTTTTTTAACCTGAATAGTTTGCGAGAGAGACTTACAAAGTGGTAAAATGTGTGCCCCCCCCTCTAACTTCTAAAGAAGGGGCATGATAAGTCAAAAAAAAAATATATGGTGTACTTTACTATAAAAACTACCAACGAAAATTGGTTTGAACGAAATCGAGCAAGTAGTTTTTTTATCCGTCATAAATGGTAAACTTAATTTAACTTTCATTAAATCAACTGAAATATAAAAATAAATCAAAAACCTTTTAATTTCATAAAAATAAACCTTATTGCTGCTGCGGAACCCTTCATGGGCGAGTCCAACTCGCACTTGGCCGGTTTTTTCCGTCAACGTTTGGTGTGATTTTTTACACGCCACGTAAATATGTGACCAAATGTAATGTAAATTTTGCCACAGCTAATTGCTATTTTCTTGGTTTCAGGTACGTTAGCACTTGGCGCATTTTATTTCGTAAGAGGATAACAAGGTATGAGGTCACTCTGCAGAAATATACCAATCGGTATTTGGTACCTAATACAACAGTATTTTCTGTAGGTATTAAATAGTTAAGTATGTTATTTTTATTAAAGTACGCTAGATTTGATAATAGAGTATCAAACATCAAGAATCAAATCATTGTTTTAATATAAATTTTTCCTTCATATTTTGTATTTTTAATATTACCCCTAAAAGTTGTAATAAATGTGTGGATAATTTGAATGAAATATTTAACTGCCAAATAGGCTACTACCGCTATATTCAATTTCATTGAACAAATGCATATTTCTAGTAGAACTTGGCCTAGGAAACCGTATTTCACCCTTATCATCAAATAAAAGCTTATTGATAAATAAAGTTGATTATATGATTTTATATATTTTAATTTGTACTGACAAAATCGCTTTTGCGGTACTTCCGATTTGGATGTGACGTCATCACACTAGTAATTTAATATCTTATATGTAAGTTTATCTGTACATAAATAATAAGAATAAGCCTAGAAAGATTTATAAAATATATTTTCTTGAATAATTCAAATAAAACACCAGTTTTATATATTATCTCCATTTACATTTACTGTAGTTGGTAAACGAAATGGCCAAAACTTTTCTCCAAAAGTTTTCAAAATTACAAATGATTTCTCATTTAGATAGAATTAAATAATAATTCTTTTCTAATTATTTGGCACTTTTAGACTCGTATGTTTAGCACATAAAAAACATTCCAATAAAGAGAGCTTAAAATACAAAAAATATGACGTCACACTATGGCGGACAGTGTTTTCGGCGCCATTTAAAAGGCATATTTTTCAATCAACATTTTTATGGGTTTCTACTGTTTAAAATATTAGTTTTTTTGGTGAAAATGAATGATTAAGAAGCGATTAGCATGAAGAAAAAAAGTAGGTCAAGTAGCCTATTATTTTAACGGGAAATTATTGTTATTTATTTTTAATTTCATCCCTTTATTTCGAGGATACGTGAAAATATACTGAGCCCTATTGAAATGCCAACTTTTTAGTCATGCAGCAATAAAAACTCGTTAAAAACACACGGTTTTTAGGGTTCCGTACCCAAAGGGTAAAAATGGGCCCTATACCCTATTACTGAGACCTCGATGTCTGTCCGTCTGTCTGTCTGTCTGTCTGTCTGTCTGTCTGTCTGTCTGTCTGTCTGTCTGTCTGTCTGTCTGTCTGTCTGTCTGTCTGTCTGTCTGTCTGTCTGTCTGTCTGTCTGTCTGTCTGTCTGTCTGTCTGTCTGTCTGTCTGTCTGTCTGTCTGTCTGTCTGTCTGTCTGTCTGTCTGTCTGTCTGTCTGTCTGTCTGTCTGTCTGTCTGTCTGTCTGTCTGTCTGTCTGTCTGTCTGTCTGTCTGTCTGTCTGTCTGTCTGTCTGTCTGTCTGTCTGTCTGTCTGTCTGTCTGTCTGTCTGTCTGTCTGTCTGTCTGTCTGTCTGTCTGTCTGTCTGTCTGTCTGTCTGTCTGTCTGTCTGTCTGTCTGTCTGTCTGTCTGTCTGTCTGTCTGTCTGTCTGTCTGTCTGTCTGTCTGTCTGTCTGTCTGTCTGTCTGTCTGTCTGTCTGTCTGTCTGTCTGTCTGTCTGTCTGTCTGTCTGTCTGTCTGTCTGTCTGTCTGTCTGTCTGTCTGTCTGTCTGTCTGTCTGTCTGTCTGTCTGTCTGTCTGTCTGTCTGTCTGTCTGTCTGTCTGTCTGTCTGTCTGTCTGTCTGTCTGTCTGTCTGTCTGTCTGTCTGTCTGTCTGTCTGTCTGTCTGTCTGTCTGTCTGTCTGTCTGTCTGTCTGTCTGTCTGTCTGTCTGTCTGTCTGTCTGTCTGTCTGTCTGTCTGTCTGTCTGTCTGTCTGTCTGTCTGTCTGTCTGTCTGTCTGTCTGTCTGTCTGTCTGTCTGTCTGTCTGTCTGTCTGTCTGTCTGTCTGTCTGTCTGTCTGTCTGTCTGTCTGTCTGTCTGTCTGTCTGTCTGTCTGTCTGTCTGTCTGTCTGTCTGTCTGTCTGTCTGTCTGTCTGTCTGTCTGTCTGTCTGTCTGTCTGTCTGTCTGTCTGTCTGTCTGTCTGTCTGTCTGTCTGTCTGTCTGTCTGTCTGTCTGTCTGTCTGTCTGTCTGTCTGTCTGTCTGTCTGTCTGTCTGTCTGTCTGTCTGTCTGTCTGTCTGTCTGTCTGTCCAATACAAAAAAAAAACACTTTTTCGCTCTATAACGGTACGGGATCCTTCGTGCGCGAGTCTGACTCGCACTTGGCCGATTATTTTCCCTGATCAAAATCAACAACGGCTTTTTAACTCCGATTTGACTCGTTATTCTGTAATTTCCACATAGCATAGTTTCGGTCTAATGAAAATGTATGTTTGGGCAGTAAATAGTAATTCAAAGTTTATAGTTCAGTTGCTAAACTACTAGAAAGTATGTGTTGCTTCGGTTTAAATAAGGTGTGAATTTAAATTAAACATGTCTTGCCAGTTCAAGTATACTAGCACTATCTAGCGGTGAATATCGTGATGCTTGTAAAGTACGCAGTTCGGCCTTTCACCAGTAGATGTCGCTAACACCCCGTCTTAATTCACTGTAACAAAGTAGGCATTTTAACGTCTCCTTGGTCCTGTGGTTTAGCGTGTGGCTCTTGAGTCGTCGAGGTCGTGGGTTTGATTCCCACGTTGGAAACGTGTTATATCCAAGTTTGGTTAGGACTTGATTATCCATGCGTTTGATGAGCATGTAAAAGGTCCTCCGCCTCGTCTCTCGCCAGTCGTGTCGGTCGTCCGTCCCACTGGGTTATGACAGTAAAAGAAAAGAGACTGATCTAGTGTACTGCGCACACTTGGGCACTAAAAAAATTCCTCCTGCGTATGTGATCTAGTTTCAATGAAACTGGCCACCGGCACCTAAAATGGTGCGGAAGATTGTATATTATAATATCAGGGGTCACCAAATGGCGGACCGCGGTCCGCATCCGGACCGCCGACCCATTGTGTGCGGACCGAGCATTTTCGAAGCTGAACTTCGTTAAAAATAAATTTCGGTCTCGACCTATTGATGAACATTTCTAGAATTTAATGCACCCATTTCACTCCAAACTTCAGACAGATATATAATTAATTAGCAACAAAAATCGTCACTTTTCTCATTGATATGTAAATAAATACTTTTGTAATTTCCGTAATTACCAAGTTGTTTTATAATGTTTTTTTTTTCTATAAAATGTGTGGACCGCAAAGGTCATTTCATTTCTTAAAATGGACCAACGAGACTATTATTGGTGACCCCCTGTTATATACTATTATTCGATAGCCTAAGAGATATCGGTTTACAATTTTCTAAAATCTTATGAGTGTACAATCGTCAAATTCGCGCCAACCATTAGTAAGTGCGATTTAGCCAATCCTGTGACTAAAAGTACAGCGAGAAGACGGGAAATAGCCTCCCTATTTTCGCTACCTAGCTAAATGCACATCTGAAAATGATACATTTAAAGTTGATCTTAATTTTAGGGTGACATATCACTTCTGAACTAAAGGCAACCTAAGTATGATTACCTACTGTAAACTGTAAGTAGACACTTACATTATACATTAAGTACTAAATAACCGGCGGTCATTCACCCATTAAACTGATCAGTGATCATGCAATGCTTCACAGCGTCAAGGAATCCAAATAATGATAAACCAAGATGTTCTCAACTTACGCACTACGTTTGGTGAGGTTTAAGATTCCTCTTAGTCCTTAATGGGAACAAGACTTCCATACTAATATTATAAATGCGAAAGGGTGTCTGTCTGTCTGTTACCTCTTCACGCCCAAACCACAAAACCGATTTTGTTGAAATTTCGTATGGTCGAGACAGTTTGAGTCCCGAGAAAGGGCATAGGACACTTTTTATCCCGAAAAAATCCTCAGTTCTCTTGCGATAAACGAGTTTTTGTGTAACGGAGTTGTGGGCGTCATTTATACGTCTATAATTTGATTCACTGGTAGTGACCGAACGAAAGACATTTTTTTCGACGAAGCCGTTATCGCCAAATTCTTCAGTCGATATCAAAATCAATACCTTTTGACAGTAAAATAAAGACTGTGAAATTAAGAAATGTATTGAAAATTTGAATTATAATTTTGTTTAATTTAATTATTTGGTTACAGGTAAGCGACAAAAAAGCAGTTGCTCTACAAACGGTTTTGGCAATGAGTGCTAGATTTGTATTTGCTAACATTGGTAAGTCATTTTGAATTTTATGATTAAAGTGATACTTAAGTATTTTATTTAGTTCGCCCCTACTTTAACATATTATACAATGTGTCCCGACACCGGTGTCCGATCCTTTAATGTCATGTTGTATGGCATATTTTATCGACAAATTGACTCCCAATTTTTTTCTCTCTGTCACGGTTGTAAAATGGCAGCCATTTTAGTTTTTCTGAGACTTTCGTACTTATCTGGCCAATACTTCTCATGTAAATATCCTATGATCATAAAAAAGGTCTCATTTGATAGCTTGTGCTTAACTTGTGGACTACGCTTCTAAAGACAAAATGTTATGAGTTTCGTGGAATAAAACATAGAAAAATCAAAGTTTAAGGAAAATAAAATGTGTATTTGTTAATTAGTGGCTTTGTGTGAAAAATCTAGCACATTAAACTAGTTATTTTTTATTTTAAAAAGATAGAAGAGGTTTTTATCTAAAATAAATTCCTTCACTTCTATGCTCTAAGTCAGATAGTTTAGAATTTATAATGATTTGATTATGAAGTATTGGTCAGATTAGAATGAGAACGAGAGAAAAAATTTTTTTTGAAAAGGTAGAGAAAAAAAAATTAGGAGCCAATTTGTCAATAAGAATTATTGTGCCAAACATCATATTAACATTAAAGGATCGGACACCGGTGTTAGGACACATTGTATAAGTAGTCTTCAATTTCCTTTAATGACAAAAAATATTAATATTCTTTTAGCGATGATTTATGATTATTTACTACCTACACAACCATGATTGTCAATAAAATTTTTGCTATACAGATATTATTAGGGATAGGGCAATGTGAAGAAAAACTCATTTCTGAACTTTATTTTCCGCACATAGAACTCAATTTTGTTTCAAAAGCCCTTGTTTCTGCACAACGGATAGGTTTATTGAGCGCTTAAATTTTTATGACTTAATTCATTAAGATTATATTGACCTATTTAACATTTAACGATCTATTATCTTGTCTATTGAAAACCCATTTTTTGCGCAATATCTAGTAATTTTAGTGATTGAGCAAGAACTCTTCGAAAAAAACTTGTCTTGACAAGGCCCGAGTAATGAGTAATAAAATAAATAAATAAAAATAAAAAGCCTTTTATTTACTCCACTTACAAAATTACAAATTACATTTTTAAATCAGTAATAATAATGACAGAAAATTCATTTACAATATTCAATAAATATAAAAGATTATAGCAATTTAATATTTGATAATTATAAATATTTACAGTACAATTAAATTATATAGATGTGTCAAAATGTAGCAAAGTCAAAATTATTAATTAATATTTATAATTTAATTATTTTTCTCACATTTTAATACGTCATAGTAATTTATTTGTTTGGAACCCCCTTTTGGGTAAAGTGTCGAATTGACTCTCTCCCAATGAGTAGTAAATAAAATTAAATTGCCGTTAAAAGTAAAACTAACCATTTTTATATTTATATTGATACAGTAGCAGGCGCCAGCATCGTTGAGTTTCAGCGCTGAATTTTCTTAACTCGAATCTCGCGCTTGAGACAGTAATATTTGCGGTATGAGAATCAGCCCCCAGCATTAAGGCTCCCTCCCGCACACAAGCGCGTTATTATCGGTCGATAATAACGCATGCGTTATTGCGATAATGCGTCCCGAATCGTTGCACACAGAGCTGCGTTTTTATAGACCGATATTTCTTACGAGAGAGCGCCGCGCCGCGACGGCACTATTATACCGTCTCTCTCAGGTATGCAAGAAAAGTCAATATCTCATGCGTTATTGCGATATACTTCCATTGCGGCGTTATTATCGCAGCAGTGTGTAACTACATGACCATCCTAATACAAAATGTACTGAAAACAGATATCGCAATAAGTAATAACGCATGCGTTATTATCGACCGATATAATAACGCGCCTGTGTGCGGGAGCCTTTATACCAACGCGCAACGTCCTAAAAATACTCTAGCGTTTCCCGCATAAAGTTAATATACCTAGCGGAATAGAGAAACAAAGGCCTGAGCAAGCGAGATGTCACTATCAGTAACACTGCGTGGTAAAAAGAGACGTGTGATACATGACAGCAGAACCAATTTTTTTCATCTTTTTGACGTCCAGTCGGCACTTATCGGCACGTTGACAATTTAATCTCTTAGAAAGATGTTTGTGTAAGTGTATATGTAAACAAATTTTTACACACAGACGTAAATCAATTTCGGTTTCGTTTGACAGCTCGAGATTGTTGCTATATTCCGCTAGGTATATTAACTTTTAGCCAAAAGAAATATGGCGTCGCGGCAATGACATATCTGCAGCTAGACTGCTCCATTTACGTAGATGACGTGGGCCGCGTCACGCCTGACGTAGATCGACGTCACTGGACGTCCCTCCAGAAATAAATACGAATCGTAAAGGTGGCTTTCCGATCCTCGCGGCAAGCTACCGCGACCGACGAAAATTCAAATAAAATGACCTAGGTTAGGTTTCGTTTTCTACCGACATGTTGCGACATTGGTCTAGACTCTGGAGACCCATGCCGTCTCTGCTTTGTAGTAAAGCAATATGAAACCTATAGCGCAGGTCATAAAGTGGCATTTTATTTGAATTTTTGTCGGTTACGGTCGCGTGCGTTAGGATCGGAATGTCACCTTTATGCTCACGGCGTATCTATTATTATAGTTGGTTATCATTGTCGATACGGCCCATATGGTATGGCCGCCATCCAACTCATACATTGCTAGGTCTCTCAGTCTTTGTGTGTCACCTACACTAATGAAAAGTTTGTAATTACTAAATTTTATAAATAGCAGCAAAAAATTCCTCCAGTAAAACTTAGGGCGCGGTCAGACGTGCGCGTTTTCTGCGCGCGGATTCAGCTCGCGTGTTTTCCCAAACGCTACAGCAGAAACGCACGTCTGAACGCGCCGTTATTATTATTTGTGCGACTTATTTCAGAGATCGATTGATTTAAACCTCGAGACGAGTCAAAAATTTCATAGAGATTTTCATGTGTAGTTTTGTGACTCTTCTAGTTTTGACTTGACGTTAGGCCATGCAAACGATTGACGGCTAGCCATAATTGCGCAGCTTTTACAATAAGCAAATCGTCGTTGTCATGGGAGAAAGTACTCGACGAAGAGCTGGCGACCAAAACGGTCATATTGTGGCTTCAGCTGTATTAAAACTCCGTTAGCTACTTCCCTGAACAACCTTTTCTGATAATCTGCGAAAGGTACCGAAAACAATTGTTGAAATCGTTGAATTTCGTACGAAAATTAGCTGATTTCGCAATAATTGTTTTCGGTACCTTCCCACCGATATTTTTGTCTGGTATTGTTTTTGGGTTTACATACTGACTAATCTCGCGTCAGAAAAAAAGCCAACAACGCTGAGCCCACATAAAAATAAGTATTATTTTCCTACTTTTAATTAACGCTGGCAACCCCAGCACTTCCTGTGCACCCCAAATTTTTTTGGGGTGCACAGGAAGTACAGAGCAACCATTTGGAAAAAAAAGTCGCTGAGCCTACATTTTTTTCCATTTTTTTCCCCACCCCACTACACCTACACCGACCGCCCACGGCCCGCCAGCACGCAGATTATCAGAAAAGGTTGTTCAGGGAAGTAGCTAACGGAGTTTTAATACAGCTGAAGCCACATGACCGATTTGGTCGTCAGCTCTTAGTCGATACCACTTTACACGTACATAATCGCCTGTATTTGCCCAACTTGGGCCAACAAGTAGCGGCGACATAGAAACACAATGTAACTTTTTAAATTTCATAACCACTGCAGTTCTCTTTTGGACAAAGGTGAATGGCATTATATAGGTGTAGTATGTTATATCAATTAACTCTTCAAATAGAACACATATGCGATCTTTGGCATCGGATTTGTTGATTTGTTTATATTTAAAGTCAGTTACACTCAAACTTTTGTTTACCTAATAGGTTTGGAAGCTAAAGCTAAAGTCTAGACGTTAAAACTGTCTAAACCTCCTGAATTTTCCAGGAGAATCTCAGATAATCATAGAGAGTTATCGATTTTTACGCTAATATTTCAACTACTGCTGATAGTGCTGAATTTTAAAATCTGGAATTAAAATTATAATCTAGAATATTATGTTAAGATACTAAATGCCTCGGTGGACTTTTTAACACGTTTCTCGTAAAATAAAACTTCCCTGGACTTCTACGAATATTTCAAGGCTAAAATGAGCCAAATCAATTCATTCATCCTTAATTTTCAGCAAAAGTAAAAAAAATAAGTACTTTTATTTATATAGATAGGGCCTTTGGAATTTCAGCTTGAGAGAGCAATTGAAGTGGGTTAAAGAAGAGGAGTTTCTGTTAAATTGGTCAAGTTATCTGTTTATTATGATGATGTACATGGGCGTACCCAGGTAGGGGCAGGGGGGGCAGCTGCCCCCCACTGGAAGATAAAATAAACGTCAATTTTCCTGGCAAGTGGGAATTAAAAACGTGTTACCTACTCTGCGCAAAAAGAAGTGTTGGAAACAAAACATCTTTTCAGTCAGATGGATAAAAGTCAATTTGCATGATTTTTTGTTTCAATATACTAGACCGACCATTTTCTCGGAACAGGTATGCTGCCCCCCCTAGCTAAAATCCTGGGTACGCCCATGACTATGTAGCTGTAACAGTTTGGGAGCTACTGTATATAAACAGTGTATGTAATTACGACTGTATCCTGACACGTGTGCGTTGTATATGTATGAGGTAGCTGTATGTAGACTTCAGATATACTACCACTTCAGACGTATATCTACACTAATATTATAAAGCTGAAGAGTTTGTTTGTTTTTTTAAACGCGCTAATCTCAGGAACTACTAAGCTACTAAGCCGCGCGGATTTTCTAGTAATATTATACTATTAAATGACGCCTAGCTGCAACTCCGTTGCGCCAAAATTCGTATAACGCGCGGGAGCTCCACCAAATTTCGTAAAATCGGTTTAGCGGTTTGGGTATAAAAAGGTACATACAGACAGACAGACACACTTTCGTACTTATAATATTAGTATGGAATATGGATATCCCTCTTAAATAATGAGAGTTACGACACTTTAGGAATGTTATTATTTTTGTGTGGATGGTAGAATTCTGTATTTATTTTTACCATTTTTTCAAATTTAAATGTTTCATGACTTTAAAGCTGTCTTGTTCTATACTTTGTAAAATATGTACCAACATTACCACCTTAAGAAAAATACTGCATTCAAAATGATGCTTTCAGTTTATTTTTGTTTTTACTGGCAAATTGTGTGTAATTAAAGAACACTTGTTTGTTATTGTTTAGAATTTAGACCGAGTCTGCGATTCTAAATATAACTTGTTCGCCAAAACCTAGGTAGGTGTTTTAGACATACATTACAAGAATTAGAATAGTCTTTTTGTTTATTTTGTCAGACAATACAAAACTTTTTAACATTCCTCTGCAAAATGAAATGTCAACAACTTACGTTTCAGAATGCTCTTGAGTAAGGGCCTGTCCACATCTCCACGTCACGACGTCGTCCACCTGGAACGGTGCGGTAACGTGGCACGGTACGTTGACGTGACGTGTAAATTTACGTCAACGTAACGTTAAAATGCATGTCTTTTTACTGTTCCGTACCCAAAGGGTAAAAACGGGACCCTATTACTAAGACTTCGATGTCTATCTGTCCGTCTGTCTGTCTCCAGGCTGTATTAAAAAAACGGCTATAGCTAGATTTCTGAAATTTTCACAGATTGTGTATATGTGTTGCCGCTATAACAACAAATACTAAAAACAAAATAAATTAAATATTGAAGGGGGGCTCCCATACAACAAACTTAAGATTTTTGCTATTTTTTGCTCGATATCAATAATGGCAATAGGTAGGCACTTGAAATGTTCACAAAATACTCAGTTGTATTTATAATTTAATAATTAATAATAATATTTAAATAAAATAAATAATTAAGGGGGGCTCCCATAAAAAAAAACACATTTTTACCTATTTTTGCTCTATAATCGTACGGAACCCTTCGTGCGCGAGTCCAACTCGCACTTGGCTGATTTTATTCTTCTCTTTCTCCGTTTTTAACAATAGCAAAAGCAGAATACGTATTGTGCGGTCCACATCTAGATCAGTAGTAAAGAATGTAGCAGTTTTACAGGGTATGGCGACGTACAATGTTGCTATATCGTGATATGCATTTTACGTTACGTTAACGTAAATTTTCACGTCACGTCAACGTACCGTGCCACGTTACCGCACCGTTCCACGTTGACGACGTCGTGACGTGGAGATGTGGACAGGCCCTAAATACGGTTTTCCAGAAAATAGGAGTAAAAGCAATTACTCCTATATTAATTTTCTAAACTTTATAACAGTGTTATAAAGTTTAGAAATCACTGCTCTGCAAGTTATGGAGTTAGGCTATGCTTTTTCGTTCTTATTCATATTCATTAAATGCTCCTACAAAAAGATTCGATATTTATTTATGATTGAAAAAAAAATTGAGATGTAATTTGACTACCGCAAATGGCGGCCTGGAGCTCGGCAAAGCTTTGAAATGAACGTGGCTAAAAAAGGAACTAACGCTGCCATCATACAAAAACGACATTCTTGGCAGTTTTTCTTTACCAGCAGCGCCCCCGCCCACTTTCGTTTAAAGCCTTGTCACACCCTTCGAAGGATAGTTTTCATAAATTTCAGTTTGCAATATTTACGCAGAATTACCGGTGAACCCACTATTTTTGGCCTTAAAAAATCGCAAATTGTACAAAGAAATTGATAAGCAGTTTTTTAGCCGTTTATATTTGATACAAAGTTCCCAATTTTGACGAATTCTAAAAAATTGTACCGTTTCCTCGTTTGTCCCCTTATTTTATAAAAAAAAGACTTGCTCTTAAATTTGACTTACTTTGGTCTTACAATTTGACCCACTTGGGTATTAGAATTTCAGGAATTGACGATCTTTCGTTGAGTCCAAGTGCGTGCGCGCCCGGATATCATATAAACCCATTCCCACCCCAGCCGCCAGATTCATTACAGTCTATTTTTCCGTCAATACCTGCCAGGCTGGCCAAGTGAGACCGGAGCGAGCACAAAGAAAGACCCTGGGGGAGGTCTTTGCCTAGATGACATCTTAGAATTTTCAGTGTTGAAAATCGTTCGTTGAGTCCATGCCTTTGCCCAGCAGCAGGATGGTGTAGGCTGAGTTGGTTAGTGCGTATTTTCTTTACATTGAACAAAATCATTGTACATATATATTTATTTAAAAAATGAATACAGGATTAGGCAGTAACCACATTTTCGCAAGCGAGTCTTATAATTTCGGCGATATTTCCTTGAGTCCAGGTGCGTGCGCATCGGAGGTATTATAAACCCGTTTCCACCCCAGCGGCCAGACTCATTACTGTCTATTTCACCGTCTATACCAGTCAGGCTGGCCAGGTGCCGCAGGAGCAAGCCCAGTAGAAGACGCTTTGCCTAGCAGTGGGACAGTAGGCAAAAAAATTGGTACAGGATTAGACAGTAACCCATATCTTCCCAAGTGGGTCTTAGAATTTCGGAAATCGACGATGTTTCCTTGAGTCCAAGTGCGTGCGCGCCCGGGCTATTATAAACCCATTCCCACCCCAGCGGCCAGACTCATTACATTCTATTTCGGCGCGCGACCGCGACGTCTACCAAATGAACGAAACGCGCCAAAAATTCGCCAAAACAAAATGGCGGTGTGTTGTGATTTGTGACCATGTTTTGGTTTTGGATACGCTGTGGAGACGAACTGTTTTATGTGATAGTGATGTGCATTAAATGTTTGTGTAAAACTAGAATATACATTTAGGCAGTCTAGTTTTAGGTAAAAACTATTGTAAGTTCTAGTGAGTAGAACTCTTTGTTGTGTTGTTACGTCTGTTTACGTCTAGGCTCCAGATCTAAATATTTATAGCTGAATAGAGTTTTCATAATTAAAAACTAGAGATCCGTCTGCAATTAGAATTAACAGCTGTTGATCTAATATTTCTATTAGCGCTGTTGTGTTGGCCGCGATTTCGGGCAAAAATATGCAATAGGTCGTCGTAACTATGTATACGACTCAAAGTATCCAAATCCGTTCTAGGGTTTAGGTGATGAAGTAACAGACAGACACACTCGCATTTATAATATGTATAACCGAATTGTTACAACTCATCTGCAGTTGTTACTATTTCAGGAGAATTTCACTTGAAGTGACGTTCCGCGAAAGAAATTCTATGAGCTACGAGATTCGTAGCACGGCGCTACAACGAAATGTAGAGTGGCCCTGTGACGTTTGTAATGCAAACGAAAGTAATATCCATACTAATATTATAAATGCGAAAGTTTGTCTGTTTATCTGTCTGTCGGTATATCGGTTTATTACCTTTTCACGCCCAAACCGGCTGAACCGATTTCGATGAAATTTAGTATGGAGATATTTCAAATCCCGGAATAGGACATAGGATACTTTTCAACCCGGAAAAATGTATGGCTTCCGCGCGATAAACGAATTTTGGCGCAACGATGTTGCGGGCGACATCTAGTCGGTCGCATATACATAAAATATTCTTTACTCATCATATTCCCTATTTGAGATTTTATAAAATAACTAGCTGTCCCGGCAAACGTTGTTTTGCCATATAAATTATTAATTGTAAGTAGGTAGTTGTAATGTAGTTCTTTATTATTTTATTGATGAAGTGACTAAATAAGTATGGTAGCCATGACAACGTCCATCGCTATCCCGTCGCACAAACAACGGTCGCCGTCAGTCTCGAGTTGCTATTATTTATTATTATTATAATTTACTATTATTTATTCAACAAATGCACTTATCAATATAAAAAGTACCCAGTAGCCGATTCTCAGACCCACTGAATATGCATATAAAATTTGGTAAAAATTAGTAAAGCCGTTTTGGAGGAGTACGGTAACTAACACTGTGACACGACATTTAGATTTTAATTTATCGTGAATTATCACCCTTATTATTCGTATATTTTATGAAAGAGAAAGCATTACATTTTCACATAATATTGTGGTATTTCAGATTTTGGTCAAAATTACAAAAACCATAACAACGCATTCACACAAGAAATAAATATAATATTTTGTTATGTAATATTTTGTTAATATAAATGTAATTACTAGATAATAAGATGTTAAAAATTCTCGCCGCATACAATTATTCTTGACATATTTCGCTGCTCCTCTGGTGTGGGAATTTATTTTTGTATGCCTCTGCTCAAGGCTGGCAACATTGATCGATCTGCTTTTTGTTTCGTTTGTTTGCAGTTACCTCCGCGTAAACAAAACATGCTCCCGATTTTTACACGGTTAAGTCTGAAATAGAACGAGACATATTCGTACAACATAATCGCGGATTTACAATATTCCAATCTAGTAATCCAACTGGACAGACTCAATTATGTCTGAAATATATTCGTATAATATCTATAATGACCGGTTCATATTATTCCAATCCAGTAATCCAACTGGACAGACACTGGAATACAATTCGGTGCATTCCCGTACCCGATTAAATTATTCCAGTAGCATTCCAGCTCTGGATTGGATTGATGGATTGGAATAATAAACCGAGCGCTAGGTGCTCGTAGAACTTGCATTCGATAATTTCGACCGCGTAGTAAGAAATTAAGAATGT
This sequence comes from Cyaniris semiargus, assembly GCA_905187585.1. Taxonomy (NCBI): domain Eukaryota; kingdom Metazoa; phylum Arthropoda; class Insecta; order Lepidoptera; family Lycaenidae; genus Cyaniris; species Cyaniris semiargus. Next base: position 8,012,287 of record LR994567.1, read on the forward strand.
ATGACTTATGACTTAATTATGAGTCTTGACATAATGCGTCCGCTAAATGAGTTATGCACTAGTGCTCCTGATAGGCTAACAATAAAATGTTAAACAATTAACAATGCTATTGGAAATATAAACTTCTGTCAAAAGTCCCAGAACCCGGGCGAGGCGAATGTAGAGTAAAGCGAATGAGAGAGAAAAACAGTGTTTACTTTATTCTATTAGAATAATTATTATAGACTAAAGATATTTAGGCGAGTAGAAGACATTGTCAGGGGAGTGTTAATCAGCCGCCTACCTAATTCCAACCACCAAAAACATCCTTGTAGGGTTGTAATTCCAAAGGCTAGGTAAAGAGCCAAAAATATCTGAAATATTCCCAATTTGGTGGTAATGATGCTGGTAACTTGGTAACTAACAGCAAGCGTAAGAATCAGCTTGTTAACAGCACATAAACAATCCTTGATCTAGCAATGCCAGCGTCCAGCGCAGGAAACGAATTAATTTAGACCTTGTGCACGCCGTGTCAGAGTCTTAAATCGTTCAGTGTTCGAAGTGGATGTCCAGGTAATTTGTCAAGTAGTCAACAAGTAACGCATCCTTTTGTTTAGCTGATGAGGTGTGGTTTCTATGGACGTTCGAGAAATTTAAAAATAGAACGTATGCTCTATTTAAGGATGTATATAACATTTATAAATTAAAAGATTCTGACCTAAATTCGAAATACATACTTAGTAGAATAAAACATCCTGCAACGATTGATACCAAAAAATCAATACCTTACCGACAAGTTATGCGAAATAACTTATCAATTTCTTTGTACAATTTGCGATTTTTTAAGCCAAAAAAAGTGGGTTCACCGGTAATTCTGCGTAAATATTGCAAATTGAAATTTATGAAAACTATCCTTCGAAGGGTGTGACAAGGCTTTAAATGAAAGTGGGCGGGGGCGCTGCTGGTAAAGAAAAACTGCCAAGAATGTCGTTTTTGTATGATGGCAGCGTTAGTTCCTTTTTTAGCCACGTTCATTTCAAAGCTTTGCCGAGCTCCAGGCCGCCATTTGCGGTAGTCAAATTACATCTCAATTTTTTTTCAATCATAAATAAATATCGAATAATTCCTTAAAAATCTATTGTAAGAAACTAGCTGTACCGGCATTGTTTTGCCATATAAAGTATTTCCGATTTCGCCCATATTATTTTATTGAAGTGACCAGTGCATAGAGAAAACATCGGGTAACCAGTGTATGTTTATATTTCTCTATGGAAGTGGCTAAATTTAAGTATGGCACCATGGCAACGTCCATCGCTATCCCGTCGCACAAAAAATGCATTCTATCAATTCTGTGTAAAGCTCCGTTTAGACCAAACGAGCGAATGCTCATTCTAGTAAAGCTCTTTTGATGTAAACAAACAACGAGCATTCTTTCGTTGTTCTAGTGTGTTCGCAACGTGTTCGGCGGTAAATAGGTAGAATGCTCTAAGAATGCTCGCTCGTTTGGTGTAACCGACGCAAGAGCGCTCGAGCTGTTGCCTAGAGCATTCTTTCGTGTTCGGACGTGCTCGCTCTTCGAGGCGGTCTCTTCAAAGGGATTCTAGTGTTCTTGAAATATTTTATTTTTGGCGGGGTTTTTAAATTATCGAGTATTCTTCTCTGTGTAATATTCGTCACCCACCAACGTCTTTTCCTTCTTTTCTTTTTAATTGCGTTATAACAATAAATGCAGCACTTGAAATCACAATATCGCTATCACAGTCAGACATAGTGTAGTTGTTACGTAGTTTATATACTCTTTGAGTGTAGTGTGAACCCTACTACTTATCGTTGACGAATGAGCAATGAGCATTCGCTCGTTTGGTCTAAATGATTCTCATCTATAGAGCAAAAATTCTTATTCTTGATGTTCTTGTTGGTTCGATTGGTGTAAATGATCTAAAGTATGTTGTAACGAATTATAGTTAACACTAAAGGAATACGAAAGAATGTTCTTGTGCAGTTCTTGCTCTATGTTCTTTTGGTTTAAACCCACCTTCAAATGTCATATGTCACATTAAAAAAGTTTATACAAAGTCCAAAGCGCTAAAGTTAGAAATAAGAATTTTTAAATTTTCTAATTTTCCGCGCTATTTTATTTTTTATTTTTTCAATCATATTCTTCTTCACTGGATAATAACAAACACATAAAAGAAAAGAAATAGTGAAATCGGTCCAGCCGTTCAGGCGTGGTGATGTCGTGACCACGGGAAATATGGAATCATTTTTAGGGTTAAAACGGGACCCTATTACTGAGACTTCGATGTCTGTCCGTCTGTCTGTCCGTCTGTTTGTCCGTCTGTCTTTCCGTTTGTCTGTCTGTCTCCAGGCTGTATCTCAAGAACCGCTATAGCTAGACTTCTGAAATTTTCACGGATTGTGTATATCTGTTACCGCTATAACAACACATACTAAAAACAAAATAAAATTAATATTTAAGGGGGGCTCCCAATTCCCATACAACAAACGTGATTTTTTTGGCTTATTTTGCTCGTAATCCATAATGGCAACATGTAGGCACTTGAAATATTCACGAAATCATTAATTATATTCGTACTTTAATATTTAATAATAAAATTAAAATAAAATAAATAATTCAGGGGGTTCCCATACAAAAAACACAAATTTTTCGCTCTATCTGGGTATCCAATTTTTTACGTAAGTATATATTACTTGCATAAGTTTAATTGGATGTACTACGAAATTTGACCTTAATTTCAAATTTGAAAATAGAACAGTACTTGCAGTGCTTCATTTTAGAGGTTTCAGGAGTTTGGGTTTGAAACTAAAAAAATGTTCTTTGATTACAATTAATATTTCTAAAGCCTACTTTTAGATATTGTATTGCTATTTAATATACGCAGGCGTTAAATACCGTGGTTCTAATAATGTTAAAGTCCTGAAAACAAGCTAAAAATGTCACATTAAAATTATAAGATCAAAAGATCTTTTATTATTACAAAATTGAACATGACTATTTTCGAAGTTTAAAATTATTACTAGCAATTTGAAATTGATTTATTTCACTGAAGCTTGGAATTTGCTTGGAACTATTTTTTTTTTAATATGTTTTGTGTCTCGTTTCGTGTTTTGGGCCAAAGATTAAGTGTGTATTACAAAATAGCTTTCAGATTAGTTAAAAGTTTGTAGAGTCACTCTACATGAAAATTAAACCAGACATACGCGATTAATTCAAAGCAAACTCATTTATCTAATTATTTATATTTATGAATTAGTAATTTTATCAATGTGGAATTCAGAGATACTTATCTCGTAAGATTTTTATCTGCATTTAATAAAACTTGACACCGTTTTGTCTTACCTACTTAAACTGGCCTTCCAAACTGGTAACAAGACGCTGAATTATTTCGAATTTACTTTTAAGGTGCTTAGATTGTAAGAAAACGTATTATGGGACAACTGCGTTGAAAGTAAGCGCAAATTATGATAAAACGCTCCGGAGCGAGCCGCATTTTCCATATATTTTAATTTACCTATGGAAAGGTCATAAAATATCTTACATTTATCGAAAAACGGTCCACCCGATGCACCCCCCGTGACATGAACGCGTAACTTTAAGGTTCAAGGAAGGAAAAAACGTTAAATGCAATGCATCACTGCTTATTATTATTTTCATCGAAATTATGCGCTACGACCTGCGCAGGCGCCGGCTCCTTGCACAGCCTGTCAGTGTCAATTCAGCCGGCACCGCGCATGGACGTGCTGCCTCGCGCGACTAACACGTGGTTTTTGTGAGTAAATAAGCGTGAACAATTTATGTCAATTGAATCGGACGAGTGTGTGTGCGGTGTGCCAGTTTGTGCCCATATTGGATTGCACGGACCTCGCCGTTCGTCGCGCCGCTCTTGTTTTCGTACGCCTCTTTCTGTTTGATAATAACGGTAGACACCGTTCATGCCATAATAATTATTGATTTAATAGTCAACATTATCGATGAGCGAACGCAGGACTCTATTGCCGGGGCTATAGAGGCGGCATTCGCCCGGCGGCCGTGGAAAAGTTAGATGCTTCTTATGCTTTGATTTCAATTACTATTGTCTATTACGCGTACCGTCGCGAAGACGAGCGTATCAAATATTATCTGACCGCACGTTTATCATTAATTGCCGCATTCAGGTTTTTGTATTTAAAATTTTATATTATAATTATATTTAATGGTATTATAATGAGTGGTAATCCTGCTCCACGAGTGCTGTCGAGTTATCAGTGAACTCTAGAATTATGTTAATAATATGAGTGTTCGTGTAATCTATAGCGATACGATAATTCCTAGGTTTCGTAATAACAAACATTTCAGGCGTTTATTTTATTTGTTTATGAGTGTGGCAATAACTTTTCATTGAAGAGAGTCGCATTTTTAATACTTTAGGGTGTGTATGCGTCCCTTGTATAGAGTTGACTATGAAAGTAGCAGCACTGAAAGGGCACTGAAATATAGAGGAAAGTTTTTATGTGTATCGATTGGGCTCTACTTTCGATAAAATTTGGCATATTATTTATACATAGAGTACACAATCCACCCTTGAAAAACGTTCGAGGCTTTGTTTATGCGAATTTAAGTAAAAAGGAATCATAATATTGAGATTACCGGTACGAACTCTACAATGTACATAATATTATATAAATACACTATTTTTCTTTCTCATGAACTTTATGAACTTCAAGTCCATTTGAAGTTATTTTACCTTGGAGCTCGTATAAAAGTAAAACTTAAGTCGTTGGTGCTAAGGACTTTTCAGAGGATCTGAAGACTATCAAATAGAGCAGTGTTTAAAGATGTTATTATCACTGTGTACAGATACACATATCGGACTAATTAAGGACAGCCTTCGATCACATATGTATATATGTACCTTGCCTTTTTTACCTTATTTACATATTGCATAACAAAATGCCTGTAATGTATAGCTGTTTGCTCAATCCTTACTATAACCGTGGTTTTAGTAGGGTTTCTCATTATTATATCTTATTTCAGGGTATTTGAAGAGTTTGACAGATAATGTATCGGGCTTATGTCAAAATCTTCGTTTAAGGGTCTCCCAGACAGACGCGGCCTGCGGTGGCGGTAGCGGTGGCGGTCAGTTGGATGACTTGAGAGTTCTAGGAACGACACAGACACACGCGGCCACGCGGCCAAGCCATTCAACTGACCGCCACCGCCACCGCCACCGCAGGCCGCGTCTGTCTGGGAGACGGTTTAATCAGAGTTAAGTAATTAATATTCGTCGCTGAGTGCGGCAGTTAGACTATTATATTAGGTTGCATCTAGAGTGTATGTAGCACTTACATACCCTTAAGTATTATTACTTTGTTTTTAGCCGACTTCCAAAAAGGAGGATATAATATTATATTCGGCTGTGGATATATTATATATATTTTTTGTATGTTCAACGATGACTCCGCCGTTTTTGAACCGATTTTCAAAATTTTTGTTTTGTTATATTAGGTTTCACTCCAATTTGGTCCCATTTTCACAAAAGTAGTGATCTAATGATGGGATCCATGAGTAATCGAGGGAACTCCTCTAAATTTATATGGAAACATATAGTGATTTTGGTTTTATGAGAAGTATCCTAAGCATATGCTACCAAAACGCAAGATTTTGCACCAAGGTATACTATGGTTCCGAAGATACTAAGAGAACTCCGGATTCCTTATAGATACAAGTTTGGGGGCTTAGGCGCTGTTTTAAGAACTGAAAGCATATGCTACTATGCAAATTACATTCATCATCATCATCATCATTATTACCACGTCACATGGTTGTATATGGATACAATATGCCCCCACAAAACCATAATTATATGATCACGTTATATCCTTATTATTGGTACTTTTCATAGCGATTTTATTAAAAATATAATGTTGTTTCAAAATAAATGATTCAAGTTCTAAGCGACTTATGTACCACAAAATTGAACATAAAAAATTGAACCTTAACTCCAAAGCGTAAGGCACACATTTGACATTACTTCTGAGAATCGAAAGAAAAAAGAGAAGTAAGTTACTTCGATACTACACTAGTATAAATTGAACCCTTAGTATGAAAATACTTACATAGGAAAACAATCTACATCGTTATAGGAATAAGAAACACAATCGCATTTATGAGTAAAAAAATACTTCGTTCTTTAATGTATTTTTATTTTTTTTACACCATTTTGCTCCTTATTACCATACATATACAGATCGAATTCCTATGCAAGTTTATATAATTTTAATCTGATACATACATTAAAATTGTTAAATTACCTAGCAGTCCTAGCACGTGTTTACTGTTCACTTCGATTTTTTTATTAAATGTATTGTTTAAATTATCTACCTGATATTTGTGAGTGTGACTCTTAACAAATTGTAATAAGATTCGTAGAATATACGCGATGGTTTACTAGGTAACTAAAAAGAGTGAAATTATATTTTTTAACAAAAAATTAAAACGGACTTCCAAGGTAAAAACAATAACAACATCCTTATAATATTATGAACTAAAAAGTATTAAATATTTTTTCCTATCTAATAGTGCCCTTTTCCGAATTCGGCTAAACCTCAACTATTTCTGAACTCAATCTTATATTATTAGAATATTTATGCCCCAAACACAAAAACAAAAACAACAACAAACAAAATACACTGTTTGGTTTTTTTTTTTTTTTGTTTGAGGTAAATTTTTCTGTAAGAAACATTTTTTTAAATTATATCAGTCTTGCTAAAACTCGAACGGCTTAACCGATTTAGATAAATTTAGTCTTGAAATGTTCGTGGAAGTCCGGGAATGTTGATTAGGAGGGAAGTGATACGAAGCTCACGGGTCATCTAGTAATAAATACAAAAATCCCATTATTGTTTTGTCTGCCATAATAATATTAAAAAAATTGCTTTGTGTCGGGGATAGTACTTTGAAGAATTGATTCGTTCGGTCTTTCGCCTTCTAAAGTGTCCAGCGGGCAGCGCCGTATCAATCAAGCTATTTCATTCCCAATGACTAATATTTTACAAGTTCCTTGTTGTTATATGTACTTGTAAACATACATACTATGTAATGTAACATATATATCTTATTATCAATACTAATGTCTGTCACCTCTTCATGCCCAAACCGCTGCAACGATTTTGTTGGGTATGTAGATACTTTAAGTCCCTGGGAAAGGACATAGGATACTTTTTATCCAGGAAAAATGTACGGCTCCTTCGCAATAAACGTATTTTGACGCAACGGAGTTGCGGGCGTCGCCTAGTTTATAATATCGGTGTGGATAATCTTATATATAAAATTCTCGTGTCACAATGTTAGGCCGCGTACTCCTCCGAAACGGCTTTACTGATTTTAACCAAATTTTATATGCATATTCAGCGGGTCTTAGAATCGGCTACTGGGTACTTTTTATATTGATAAGTGCATTTGTTGAAAAAATAATAGTAAATTATTACAACTCGAGACTGACGGCGGCCATTGATTGTGCGACGGGACGGGACGGGACGTTACCATGGTAACATACTTATTTAGTCACTTCAATAAAATAATAATATGCTCGAAATACTTTATATTATTATGGCAAAGCAACGTTTGCCGGGACAGCTAGTATTATGTAATAATTGAAATCCCTATATTTCAATATCACTTAAACATTGTAGTCATCGGTGAAGACATGAATCTACCTAAGCTCTCTCCTAGAGGTGCGTATGACATTCATGCGCACCTCTAACGTAGAGATCAGGTAGTTTCACTTATGGCATAACGATTTTACTACTTCTAGTATTTCAGCTAATAAATGGCCGCTATTCAAAGAAATGAAATCGCAAATGCTACAATTATTCGCCGGCATTTTATTGCATAGCTCGGGGTTCTGGGTCAAAGTCAACACCGAGTCGCTCGTACATGTTGTAACTTGTAACACACATGCACGATTATGCCACGTTGACACTGCAGGTACGGTCAGAATATACTGACCCCTGGATTTTCAACGCGTCCTATGCAACGTCCACAGATTTTGAATAGGTACCCACCCGGATGGGAACGTAACAGAATGGAACGTATGGGACGTACAATATCGTGCTTATCCACTTAGGCAGGATTGCCTACCTACCTATAGGTTAAACACAATTTTTTTTGTAACTGAGCCCATCAGTAGGGATTGATTGTAGGATTCGACCCCAGATTTTCACCACTCGTCCTAATTCGGAATGTCAAATAAGAACAAGGGTTAAAAAATCTAGATTCTAAGCCACTTCTAGGCTAATCCAAATATTGTGTTAATGCAAAATACAATTTAATCTGAACATAAATAAAAATATTAGAGCACTTGAGACGTAACAAAATTCATCAACTAAATTAAATTGAACCTAATATTGTTCTTCCGTATAGTTAGAAATTATAATAACTTTAACTTAGGTTTAGTTTAAATAAGTTTAGCGAATATAAATTATAAACCACTGCTTAAACCTTACCGTGTTAGTAATAATCATTAAAAATAAACAATTATTAATGATTAAAATTATTTATAATATTTATTAAATATTCATGTTACCTCATACTTTCCTGTGTAGAATCGTGTATGCTGCATTGGCATAGCTACTGCAAAAGTCAGCAAATACTCGATGATTTTTCAAAATAATCACATTGTGAGTCATTTGAGTAATTGTATTCTCTTTTGTTTTATTTAATTCAACTACCAAGTAAAAAAAATCCAGAGATGGTTCAAAACTCTATCAGCGCTTTTAGTGTGACCGCCGCAAAAAGTATTATACACCCTTCGATCAATATACAACCACGAAAGGATCAACAATATAAAAATCTGCATATCATGTTAATTGCATATTCATCTATATTATAATTTATCATATACTATGGTTAATGTTTGTTAACTTAAGTAAATAAAAAAAAAACTATCCTCGACAAATTCTGGGATCGATTGTTTACAGTACAATATCATGTGTAGGGACAGCTGAAAGCGACTTCGCTTATGCCTTATACTATGTAGTGATTATGCTGACTATACTAGATACTTTAAGCTTTAGCTCACAGGCTGCCGACAGTACTAGTTAGCACGATGTACCCCGCCCAGCTACGGTGGCCTTATAATACGCGAGGTTTTGCCTACTAAGAAATTAAGCGTATAGATATATCGCAGTCATCTAGATAAATCTGCGATTCGATTGAACGACTAGCGCATTCATTGAATGACACCATTCAATTGAATGACTCGGCCGAACGTCGATTGAACGATCGTCACTCAACGTCCAACTAGTTAGCGATTTGTAACATAGCCTTTTGAAGATAGCGGACATGAAATCAGTCAGGTAATTGAACGTATTTCACTTTTTTCCCACTGCGGCGCTCGAAGTCACCAAAATAATTCTTAGGTAATTAATAGCAATGTATTACTCCGTGTTAGCCCAATACGACTTCATTGGGTTAGGTTAGATGGCTAAGGCGGGAGCTTCGCTGCGCTACGCTCCCGCCTTAGCCATCGTGGTTATTTTTTTGTAAACCACCCAGAAGTAGGCGGGGCTCCGTCACTTCATAATTGAAGCCAGTTTCTAGATTAACCTATTATTACGCCACCAACAAATACTTAAAAAAATCATAACATTCCATTTAACGACTTCACTGTGATGACGTTTAGTCGAGACGTTAAACGTTACAGTCAATGTCTTGACTAGTTGTCCTTCAGTCATTCAATAAAATGGTGTCATTCAATGAATACGCTAGTCGTTTAATCGAATCACAGATTGAACCAGATGACTGCGACTGATATAATAAAATGGCTGCCATTCATGCTACGGTCCGGAGAGGTCCACCTGTGCAGATATGCCTGCGCAGGTAGACCGGAATGTGTGTGGGACCCGATCGCCTGCGCAGGTCCAAAAAACTGCACAGGTCTATTCCCATTTCCCACACACATTCCGGTCTACCTGCGCAGGCATACCTGCACATGTGGACCTCTCCGTTAGAGAAGACAGAAGACATACGTATCGATTGTATGTTATATTGACATTGGTGGGATACCCTTTATTTCAATTTGAAAACAGTACTTAATTGAAACTTGAATTTTTGTACACGTGAAATTTTGCTCTCATAATAAAATGATGTAAGTATCCACTGATATTTTTTTATATCCCACCCTCTAGGGTTGAGTAGAGGATCAAAATGTACTTCCTATGTTATGCAGGCTATGCCGCGGGCTGCCGCAAAGCCAAGCGCGAGCGCTCTAAAACTGGTGTTAAAAAAAAAACAATAATTTTGAAGAATTGAAGATTAGAATGAATGAAAACGAAGGTCTATATTTTAAATATATACTTTGCAGGTATAATTTAATGTATAGAATAGATGTGCGTGTGAAAGAATTTTCATTAGATATTCCTATTATTATAATAAAACATACGTTAAAGTCATCTTTTCTAACATTGTTAACACTCTTAATAATAAATATCTAAACAAATTAATAGAAATAGCTCGAATTTTGAATTTTTGGGAATACAAAATATAGAAAGTAATTTCTCACGGTTATTTTTATAAAGAAGTAAAAAATGTAATGATTTTTAGGGTTCCGTACCCAAAGGGTAAAAACGGGACCCTATTACTAAGACTTCGATGTCTGTCTGTCCGTCTGTCTGTCTCCAGGCTGTATCTCAAGAACGGCGATAGCTAGAGACTTGAAATTTTCAGAGATTATGTATTTCTGTTGCCGCAACTACAACAAATACTAAAAATAAAATATAAACAAATATTTAAGGGGGGCTCTCATACAACAAACGTGATATTTTTGGCCCTTTTTTGCTTCTAGAGATCGCCCAATGGTCGAAATTCGAGCTCAAATAAAAAATTAAATTATAAGTTTCAAATTTCAACGCTTTTCTATTGATATTCTATTGTCAAAATATTGACTTTATTATTTTTTAGACATAATTTCTGCGACAGTCTCAGATTAATGTCAAATGGTGACAGACTGGCCGTGTAAATCAGTATTTAAGATTCAATAAAAAAAAAAAAAAACTAAATCTATTTTCAATTTGACAACAGACTTAAACCATTAATAAAAGACATTAAAAGAGTACAATTCGTGTGTATAGGCTTGTCAATCAAAATCTCCTAGTGTGTGTGTTGTAGTGTGTGTAATGTTTTATTTGTTAAAAAAATGTATGATAAAAGCATAATTTCAAAATAATATTAGCTCCATGCACTCCTTCACCATATAAACTATAACTGTGCGAAATTTCATGCACCTACGTTTCCCCATTTTACGTAAAAAGGGTTACAAACGCTAAGGGTTTTTCGCTCGCGTATTAATATTATGATATTATTACAATAACGGCTCCACGTAGGCACTTGAAATTTTCACAAAATTCTTAATTATATTTGTACTTAATAATTAATAATAAAATTTAAATAAAGTAAATATTTAAGGGAGGCTTATAATTATATTTTTGCTCTTAAATGGTACGGAACCCTTCGTGCGCGAGTCCGACTCACCTTTGGCCGATTTTTAACATACAGCTAGTTTTGGGTTTCCTGTACAATTAGAAATAAATACGATGCATAAAAATTAAGTTATTGTTATTACTATACTTAACTAATATTCAGTTGAAAAAATTTGTTACATTTTCCAACTTTACATTTTGAAGCAATTCTCATAGAATTATTGTTTTTGAAGTTGTCATTTAATTTTTGTAAAAAATATGTTCTTTTAACTTTTATGTCTCCGATTAGTTTTGTTGCCTTCGCAAAGTTTCGCCAGTGTCGTAATCAGATTTTTTTTGTTAGCCTATACCAGGGGTCACCAATTAGTTTTGCTCGGGGTCCATTTGAATGAATTAAAGGACCTTCGCGGTCCACACATTTTATAAAAAAATATTTTTTAAACAAAGGTAAATACGGAAATTACATAAGAAATTACAAAGGTATTTATTTACATATCAATGAGAAAAGCGACAATTTTTGTTGCTTATTATCTGTCTGAAGTTTGAAGTGAAATTGGTGCAAGCTATAACATTAAACGAAGTTCATCTTTGTAAATGTTTGGTCGGTGGTCCGCACACAGTGGGTCGGCGGTCTGGACCATTTGGTGACCCCTGGCCTATACTGTCCAACTGCTGGGCAAAGGCCTCCGACAGGATCTTCCACTGTTCTCGCTCTTGCGCCACCGATGGCCTGGCTGGTATGCCTCCAGCTCGTCACGCCACATTTTCTAGGCCGTCCACGTCGGCGGCGTCCATCTTCGGGTGCCCAATCAGAAATAAAAGGCTTTGTAGCCTTAACGGCTTGATAGATTCCAGCTAGAGATAACGATTATGTCGTTAGATTCATGTTCACTGATGCCTTGATTACACCTACCGAATAGAGTGGCGAGACAGTGCCCTCGGTATGTTTTATATGGACGTGCTCGGCCGAGGGCAATGTCTCGCTACTCTACTTGGTAGGTATAATCTAGCCCTGAGAGAGTGACACTGGGTAAATCAAAATGCAGTCGGTTTTGTTTTTTTTTAATTTTTTTATATATATCATTTTAATTTATGGATAAAAACTAAAAGCCTAACATCCGCGCGCACGACGTCTGAATCCACGTTCACGAAGGACGAGGCTAATTTTAATATTTTAACATATGAAACTTGTACATCACAATTAATTAATTACTTCCCCGATGCGAATACACTAATTACCTTAGTAGCAATTGTTGTCGAGGTCACAGAGGACATGCGCTATGGGAATATGTACGCAGTAGGTACGGTGATCTGGTGGTTAGAGGAAATTAAGATATAATATATGTACGGTAATCTGGTCGCTAGAAGAAATCAGTATAGAATAATTGCGGTAATCTGGTCATAAGAGAAAATCAGGATAGAATATGTATGGTAACACTCTGGGCTTAGCCTACTGCCGCTCTCAGAGACGAATATTAATTACGTACTTAAATGTAATTAAATGAAAATTTTGACATAAGCCTTGAAGATTTTGACAAGATCTGTCAAAATCTTCATTGAAGTAATTTGCTTTCGCAGATTTTCCTATCAAAGAAAGGCATCTTATGCACCATGTCATTTAGCGATGAGATGTTATGTTATGATGTCAAAACATTTAAAAACATTTCTGAGCCCCTAGCCAACACGTTTTCTTTATCGCTTCTTTATAGAAAAGCTGATCGAAATGTATGTAATTGACATGATATGAGTGTAATGTCAACTTCATATTATCGAACACTTAGGTATGCAAATTACAAAAAGAAAAAGTTCGTTAAAGAAAAAGTGTTATCGGGGGGCTCTGATTTTCACTGCGCTGTCGAAATTATCGTATGTAATTTGATTTTGAGCTTGAAAAGACTTTGGTTCATGTAGTGTATTGGATCCGTAAATACGTGCAATAGTAATGTATTGTCTCGTGATCTCATGTCATAGATGACAGTGAAGTTGAGGGAAGTCAAGAACTGGTCATAATGGTGTGTGTGCTGGCGAGCCAATTCTATTGTGGAAACTAGCTGACCCGGCAAACGCTGTTTTGCCATATAAATTATTTCTACTATCAATATAAAAAGTAGATAAAAACATATTCTCAGGTCTTACGAATATACATACAAAATTTTATTAAAATCGGTTGAGCCGTTTTGGAGGAGTTCGCGCACAAACACTGTGACACGAGAATTTTATATATTAGATACTCAAATCATGGGGATTCTACAGTAACGGTCCTAGTTTCTCTGCAAAACGCTTCGTATCTATGTAACCGCTCGCGAGTGACGCTCATTGAAATTATTCACTCCGAGTGAATTATAGAAATCTTGAACCGTTGAAAATTACGTTCGGTTCCGTCATTGTCTACGCGGGTAATGAGAATTTTACTATCGCCACTCGAAGGTCGCGACTGTTTCATATCTTTTTTATTATACAATGCTACTAAATAACTATTAGGTAATAAATTATGATTTTGAAAAACCAGGAAATAACCAAAAAGCTCTAGTTTTTATTTGAAACGTAAGTTTTCAGGAAATAAGTAGTCTTGATACTTGATAAATAAACTAATTTTTTATTGACTTAGCGGGGTGGTTCGCATTTCCCGCTTAGAATCCGGAATTCGAATTCGGAATCATACCGCCTTGTTAATCGTTATTGGTCAACGCGCGGTGAGCGTTTATTGGCAATCGCCTAGGGAAATTTTCGAATCGGAATCGAATCGCACACATTGTGAATTAGGCATCAGACTGATGAATAATTGATTCTGTCGACAATATAGAATATCATGGTCAAAATACCCGTACACTAAAGAATTTATTTCTCATATAGATTTTGTACTTATTGACTGTTTGTATTGTTATTTTAAATTACTTATACTTGACCCAAAGTCGAACCCGCATCCCGACCGCGCGTACATCATAACTGCAATTATAAACCTTGTTTCGTTAAGCATACGGGTCATTATCATGTGCTATCGTTAATTAAATGGAATGTAGCACGGAGAACTTCCAATTGTTTTGTTAGACGCTTTTGTATTATCAGTATTCAGTTGGAAATTCGGTATCTGCAGTTTCTAAATATGTAGTTTTAAAATATACATAATTATATAATACAGGGTGTAACAAAAAAAAGTGATACCGTAGGCTGTGTGTAAGTCCCCTGTATTAGAGTTCACTGTGAAAGTAGAAGCGATGTAAGAATAATATATTTTTGACGCTGACGTTGGGGCGCTTGCCAATAAAAAGTCACAAAAAAATTGCTCTTTCAGCGCTGCTAATTTCACAGTAAACTCTTAAGTATATAATGGACACATACACACCCTAAAGCAGGGGTCACCAAATGGCGGACCGCGGTCGGCGCGCCGCGACCCATTGTGTGCGGACTGCGGACCAAGCATTTTCGAAGATGAACTTTGTTTAAAATATTTTATCATTATTTCGTTCTCGACTTACTGATGAACATCTCCAGAATTTAATATCAATAGCTTGCATCAATTTCACTCCAAACTTCGGACAGTTAATTAGCAACAAAACATGTCACTTTTCTCATTGAAATGTAAATAAATACCTTTGTAATATCCGTAATTACCTTTGTTTAATTATTTTTTTAATGTGTGGACCGCGAAGGTAATTTCATTTCTTAAAATGAACCCCGAGCGAAACAAATCGGTGACCCCTGCCCTAAAGTATTATCACTTTGTTTTGTTACAGCCTCGATATAATAAAAATATATCTTCATATGAAATGTATAGTTTAGACTACTCAAAATGTATCGGGCAAATGTCCAAAGCCCTAATAACAATTAGCTAAACGAGCTAAATTAGCTACATAATAAACTGGCTGCGGCGACGTGGGAATGAACAGACGGACACTAGTTCAAAGAATTTTAAAATATACTGCCAATATCATTATTGCTTAATTTATTATGCAACGATCAATTAGTTTTATTCGCAGTATTTTTGTAGTAAAAAGATTTTATTATTATATTAATAGTAGAAATAAGAGTTAGAGCAAAACTTGGGTCAGTCTATTACACAATTTTGATAACCTAGGTAACCTAGCTAATAATTATGTTCTAATTTGTTTATATTATAACTAGACGTTCCGCGCGGCTTCGCCCGCGTAAATTAGATATTTCACAGAAAAATTAGTCCACAAAAAAAAGCCTATGATCCTTCACGTGGTCTACTTTTTATCTGATCCAAATAACAGAAAAATGCTATAGTAGTTCGTGAGATAAGCCCTTTAAAATAATTTCCCCCGTTTTTTCCACATTTTCCTCTATTTCTACGCTCCTATTAGTCTTAGCGTGATAAAATATAGCCTATAGCCTTTCTCGATAACTGGGCTATCTAACACTGAAAGAATTTTTCAAATCGGATCAGTAGTTCCTGAGATTAGCGCGTTCAAATAAGCCCTTTCAAATAATTTCCCCCCCCCCGTTTTTTCCACATTTTCCTCTATTTCTTCGCTCCTATTAGTCTTAGCGTGATAAAATATAACCTATAGCCTTCCTCGATAAATGGGCTATCTAACACTGAAAGATTTTTTTAAATCGGACCAGTAGTTCCTGAGATTAGCGCGTTCAAACAAACAAACTAACAAACTCTTCCGCTTTATAATATTAGTATAGATAGATGTTTATTCGCACGTGTATATCGCCTATTTTATTAACTCGAAGGTCGAAAATTCTCACAGAATAAGTTATTATAACGTTAATTGACTTCATTATTCAACTTATTTACCTATAGTTTTAATTGTAAAAACTTTATATATTTTTTGTTCTGCTAAGATAATATAATCGCTTAGATTGTATTTACACCCGAATATGACTGAGGAGGTATAACATAGTTTGGGTATGTTAATTTTGTAAATAATTTGATCGGTTCTTATTTCTGTCTCACTCGCATCTACACGTCGTAAATTATTATGCGCAGGTAAGACAGCCTAACATCGAAGAGTCATTTGAGGCATGAAAAATCGAGAGATCCGATGAGGCCGATTTTGATGAAATTTGGATCAGAAGCTAAAACTTCTAGGATTTGAATGTTAAACATAGAATATCTTCTATTTGACTTCGTGGACCTTACGTTACGTTAGTTTAGTTCTTCACAAAACCAATTCAGCCTGAGACACTTATTATAACAGCGTGTTTCAATTGCGGGGGCAGTAAATGTCCTCCTTTGTTTTTCCTCTTTCATGAATACTTACAGTGAAAACTACAGTAACACTGACCTCAGCTAAACTGTCAGATTAACTGTAACGCAACCTTCGTTTAACAAAAACAAGATAAGATTACGACTAAGGCACTGACCTACAAGCGAGTTTATGTATCCTTGTCATTTAAGCTTTTTCTCGAATAGTGTTCTAGTGAAAGTTGGCTTAGAATGAAGTATACAGTCTACAGTCATATAGTGTTTTTGAAGTGAAAACTTATTAGGCGGCGTTGCGCAGTTTTCTGGGATAGGTAGAAAATGTTAAACTCGTGCCAGGAGTCAGACGCGTGACTTGATCGAAAATTCGGTAGACCGCCGGCCTAGGAGGCCGCCTAGCTAAAATCGTGCTGCAGTTTCGTTTTCATTTCTGCCATCACTCTTAGGAGTGCAACGCGTTATATTTTTCACCTTAAAATGTGTTCATCGATTGTGTTAGGCTTTTGATAGATTGAAATCGCAAATCGATTTCGGATAATCGATTAGTTACAATTTACAAAGGAATGTGGTGGTGTGAAAACGAAAGTTACAGCGGTGCAGCGACCCATTGAGTTTTGGCCTCTGACACAAGCACATGCCATTTCTTCCGATCCTGTGCGATTTGTGACTTGTATGGGCAAGCACTTCAGCGTCGTTAATTTGCCCATACAAAATTTAAAAAAAAGTTACTCTTCCAACGCTGCTACTTTCACAGTGAACTCTATACAGGGGCCTCATACACACCCTAAAGTATTATCAAACTCAAACAATTTTATTCAGAATATTTTTTTTCAAATGTTCTCTGAACGTCGGGACTATACTGGTGTCTACCACCGGTTGGGGAACTAACCCGGCGAGAAGAACCGGCGTAAGAAACTCGCACGGGGCCATCTTTTACTAAAAAGATGGAAAATTACAAAAAAAAAAAAAATAGTGTCATTATGACTAAATAAAATACAACAAGTGTAGGTACAATACATATTATACAGAAACAGCTCTGCAGGGGGCGACCTTATTCCCATGGTGTACTATCATTCATGAAACCAGTAACTTTATAGTATGCTTTGGTACACAAACGTTCTTTAACAACTTTTTTAAATATTTTATTAATTGAGAGATTTTGAATGTTTTCTAGGATCTTATTATAAAGGCGTATACATTGGCCTTTAAAAGAATTTTTGACTTTAGTAAGTCTAGTCACCGGAATTTCAAGCTTATGTTTATTACGAGTATTTCTCCCATGGGTATCACATTTTTTCTTGAATTGATATATATTATATTCTTTTTAACATATAATACATTTGATAGGACATATTGAGAAGCAACAGTTAAGATTCCAGCTGCCCTAGACAAAGTATCTTTCGTTAAAAACGATGACGAAATTCGTTATCAAAATGTATGCGGTTTGTCATAAGTCATCGCTAAATGACATTTCGCTTGCGAAGACTGATGTTAAATCCCATACATTTTGATAACGAATTTCGTCATCGTTTTTAACGAAAGGGACTTTAACTACGGCCCTTCCTTAAATTTTTCTCTAAGTGAAGTATTACGGGCCAGCTTGTAGATTGCCCGAACAGCTCGCTTCTGCAGCACAAAAATTGTATTTATATCTGCAGCATTGCCCCACAGCAAAATGCCGTCGGACATAATACTATGAAAGTAACTAAAATACACTAGACGTGATGTTGTTTCATCTGAAAATTGTCTAATCTTACTTACTGCATATGCTGCTGAACTGAGTCTGTCGGCCAACCCAGCAATATGAGGACCCCACTGAAGCTTGGAGTCTAGTGTTATACCTAAAAATACAGATTACAGCTGTATCCACTAGCTCCATAATATCACCATTTAATATCAGTTTATTTTCCTACAATCTGTATAAAACAACTTATTCAATGTGATCAATAGTTCGGCTATCGATCAAGCCACTAATATAAAGATTAAGCAGCAATGTCGGTACTGTCCGACAGGTATTATTTTTTTCAACAATTACGAGACGATTTAACCGTGACCCCAGTCCGAATAGACCACGCCTAACTGGAGCATTTTACTTAACGTCTCTTTAGTTTAGGGGCCTTCCAATAATCACGTTCGTTTTGAGCATTTTTTTATTCCCTTCCTTCCCCTGCCCCCCTAGCATACGCCAACGAGATATCTCGTGGATATCTCACTCTCGAGCGTAGTGATATTGTTGATATTGATATATATCTCTTTTTCGCTGACATGCGTACGTCGAGACTCGAGAGATAAATTTCTCGTTCGTATATAGTTCGTTAGTATATAGACAAAAATAGCACATTAAAAAAAAAAACAAAATTATCTCTATTTTGACGACAGACGTACGAGAAAAAATGTATGTCATGTTAGGGTCAATAGAGATGAAGAGATAAACCAGTTAACATCGAGAAAACGTGTAGACAAAATTTTCTCGTTGGCGTATGCTAGCACGGCTGGTTATTCGTATTGATGTTTTGTATTATTTTCCCGACTTCCATAAGCCATCCAAAAAATTGCCAAACATCAAACATTGACATCTTTTGGTGGTTTCTTTGGTCCTCCTCTTGAGTTTAAATTTTAAGTCTGATTTTATCAGTAGAAGGCCCCTAGTATTTTGAAGTTAGTCAAAATCGCTATTAGTACGGGAGCCCTAGAACAATTTTTTTTTTATTACTATCAAGCAAATTTTTTGTGAGTAGCCTAAATGAAATAACTATTAACCTATCAATATATAAAAAAATCAGCTTATTAGGGTTCCGTTTTAGGGTTCAGTAGTCAACCAAGTTTTGTTGATTACAGAACCCTATAACGGAACCCTAACGAGCTGATTTTTTGTATATTGATAGGTTATTAGTTATATAATTTAAGAGTAACATTGTCCTACAAATAAAACAGTCCATATTTTAGAACCATCAATTCAAAGTATGAAATCCTTTCTATCTCTGTTAGCTACCACTTTCGAGATTTTTCGCAAATAAAAATGTTGTTCGTCTTATCAAAATGAAGCTACTCACAAAAAATTAGCTTGATAGTAATAAAAAAAAATTGTTCTAGGGCTTCCGTACTATATTGGCTTGAGAAGTTAAATAACCTATCGCCTCTTATTTTTTCAATCATACCCAATTTTGACGGCTCAGTGTGGTCTGAACTCTGAACCTTAGGGTCAATTTATACTAGCGCAGAGTCGAAGCGCATCGAAGCTGAACATAACAAATTCAACCTTAATTCCAAAGCGTTAACGCACACATTACTTCTGAAAATTTAAAAAGGCGCGCGCATTCGCGCGAATTCGCGCGGATGCGCCCGACCAACGCTGATTGGTCTCGCAGAAGTAATGTGTGCGTTACGCTCTGGAGTTAAGGTTGAATTTCCTATGTTCAGTTTTTGAGAATTCGCTTCGATGCGCTTCGACTCTGCGCTAGTATAAATTGACCCTTAGTGTTAACTGCTAAAGTTCACAATGTTACTCATAGCATTCGTAATAATAACTCATAAATGATTACAAGCATTTATTAAATCATACTATACTGTTAAACCATATATTATGACGTTAGCGAGAGTTGTTGAATCATCACTATCTGCGCCGGCGCAGGATATTCGTGTGTTTGTTTTGTGTATTACGACTACTGAGAAATCGAACTTGGTTTTCCCATATGGCAGTTGATTTTGTGTGTTTTTGTTATGCTACGTTCTCTATGTAAAGACGTACGTTATAAGCTGGCCGCATACACATTTTCCGCATACGATTTCCGAATTCGTTTCCCGTATACGGAAATCCGAAATAACTGGCAACACATTCGCTTTTCTTCGAACGAAACGAATTCCGCACGTGAGCGTTTCTAGTGCAAGCCGGCGCGTTCGCGCGTCAAAATTATCGGCCAAGTGCGAGTTGGACTCGCGCACGAAGGGTTCCGTACCATTTTAGAGCAAAAATAGGTAAAAATGTGTTTTTTCGTATGGGAATTCTTAATTATTTATTTTATTGAAATTTTATTATTAATTATTAAAGTATAAATATAACTGAGTATTTTAAATAAATAAATAAATAAACGTTTATTCAGTAATCTGGACATTACACAAAGTTCAGTACATTTAAAATTAAAAACACCACACAATACAAGTAACATGATAGTAAACAGAAACACAAAAAAAAAAACAACAATGCAAGAGAAAAAAAAATAAAAAATAAAAAATAATAATAACAATAAAACAAAACATAATAAAGCAGTAAGCAAGGCGCCTGATACAAATTGGTTGGTGGTGTAATGCCCAAACCATTGAAGTGGAATCCACTCAGGTTCATGACTGTGGGCTCCACAGTCCCTGATATTCTGTGGACCCATTTTGTCAGCGTTGGACAGACTACGTCTTGAGGCACACAGTAAACAATAATAATATTAAGTGCAATATGTAAATGTATAAGTTGTGTATAAGATAATTAATAATTATAATAATAAAACATTAATATAATAGATAGCATTAACTGTAAATAATTATATAAGTAAGCAATATATACGATTATACATAATAATATAATTTGTGTGTGTAAATATAGTAGAACAAAAAAATAAATAATAAAAATAATATAATATATTATAGATAGACTATCAATACTGGTGGTGCACCCGCACACCGCGCATGTACCGTGCTCGTCTGATGTGCGTCGCTACCTACAGGCTACAAGCCTACAACAGGTGTAGGGAAATTTTGCCCGGAGATAAGGAGCAGGCGCACAGTGGATCGAATCGAGGATTTCGGGGACATAGGGACCGACTTTTGTTTTTCAAATTTTTTTTTATGCCAATGGGTAGAGCTAATTAATGTTAACAAAAGTTATTCTTTGCAATTTTTTCTTAGGCTTATTATTTAAGTACAAAAAAACATATTTTTAAATTTCTTGTATGGAAAAACATTTAAAATCCCAAATTTTTGCCAAGTCCCAATAGATCCCGCGTTCAAACCTTTTTTTTCTTATATTTTGGCTACATTGCTAGTATTATGTACCATAAATGTGTGCCCAAAGTTGCAACCTTGCCAGAAATAGAGGTGAGAAAATTATAAAAAAAAATAATTAGTAACTATTGACTTTTCTAGTTTCTAAAATTATTGTAGGAACTTTTCATGCAAAAAAATCATTATTCTAGTAAAATAATGCTTATAATTACTTAAAATAAAAAAAAAACTCGATGCCATGTAAATATTATCATCAAACATTAACTTGTAGGTAACTAATCCGTTTGACAATAGTAAATAGTCCTTTGTATTGTGTATTTTCTAACAATCGCTTAATGACAATAAACCGAACAACACTCATGATTAAGAGCTTAAGTAATGGCATATTAAGTGCTTTTACTATACCCTCATTAGCCAATCATTAATAGTTAATTAGGGTGTCATAGAACATATTATCTTTGTTAGGTCTGGAAAAATATAAAAGGACCGTAATAGATATTTCAAAATTAGTTAATGCTTAAACGTGCTACTACATACATCATTTCACAGTGTTTAATTTTCTTTATTTTGGTATAATGGAAGGTCTTGTGAATAATATAGATTTATTATATTGACGACCTCTGTGGCTCAGTTGGTGGGCTGTTGGTAGCTCAAGCCGGGGGTCGCGGGTTCGAATCCCGCCGACGGAACAAAAGTTTTCAAAGTTCCTGGGTCATGGATGTGTATTAAATATGTGTATAATATAATAAAAATCTTAAATATGTGTATAGTATAAAAGTATTAAATATATTTCCGTTGTCTGGTACCTGTAACACAAGTCCATCAGGTACTTACCACGGGGCCAGACTGACGTGGTGTGAAGCGTCCATAGATATTATATTATATTTATGGTATTAAGAGACCAATTGAAAAGTTTGTCAGATAGTAAAAAACTATTTGATTTTCTACAATCGAAAATAAATGTGACTGAAGAAAATAGTGCCGTGCTTAGAAAGTTCTGTACGCGTTTTTGTTCAAATGTGTGTGCCAGATGCGAAAAATGTAGCCGAACATTAGCTAAATTTATTAAAAATAATGGCGATTGGTTAGAATCGTCAATAAATTGGCCCCAAGAAATCAATTTTGAAGTTGTCAATACTGAACCAATAGAACTCGAAGTTTATGATAATACTGAGAATCTACCACCAGCACTTTCCACTTCAGACGCATCCACATCTACCTTTACTCCGAGGAAACCTTTTGAAGATTCGACATTCGACAAAAACGGAGACGTTTAGATGAAATAAATAAAGATCTTTCATTTTCTCCTGAAGAAATGTCTGCCATATCAACAAGAAATTTAAAAAACAGTGGAAACGAAGAAATTTCAAAAATAATGAACCATTTACTCAATCACCCAGAAGATTTAAATAAAGTCAAGGCATGCTTAAGCAACGAGAAGGTTAAGAGTGATACGTATTCACCTGATAAGGCACTAGCTTTATTAGTTTCGCTAAAGTTGTCAAAGTGGCAATATATAAACTTAAGAGAGTCTGCGAGTGAAAATGGTTCAGAGTTGTATCCATCGTATTACAAATTGCAACAAGCTAAATTGAATTGTTATCCAGATAAAAAGGATATAAGTATTACTGAGGACGGGGCTTCAATTAAACTGCAAGCTTTACTCAATTTGACTGTATCAAGACTTTTGGATGCAATATCTATGGATTTGGACGCAACAATAAATTTAGAGCTTGTAAGTAAATGGGGTTTTGACGGAGCTTCTGGTCAAAGTGTGTACAAGCAAAAAATAAACAAAGAATTTGAAGACTCCAGTATTTTTATGGCCAGTCTAGTGCCAGTTAGGCTACAACAATCGGATGGAACTATTGTTTGGGAAAACGAAAGACCATCATCCACGTTTTACTGTCGTCCATTAATGTTTCAATTTACGAAAGAAACCCATACCACTGTAATGTTAATTAAAAACAGAATAACAGAAGAAATTAAAGCGCTTCAGCCATCAAGACTGAATCAAATTGAAGTGTCTCACCAGTTACTTTTGACGATGATTGACGGAAAGATAACGTCATATTTATCAGATACGTCGACAGCCGTTTGCGATATTTGCAAAGCAAAGCCATCGGAAATGAACAATATTGAACTGCTTGACCAAAAACACAAGAATGAAGAAATTTACCAGTACGGACTGTCATCTTTACACTGCTGGATCAGGTGTATGGAGTGCCTTCTTCACATAGGTAACAATAATTATTCTTATTTATCATACCTTAGCTATTAATTACTTTTACAGCTGTGAGTCATTCCTCTTTTACAAAATATTCATTTTCATTATTAATAATGTCCCATTTTTCTTATGCAGCATATCGTATGGAGTTTAAAAAATGGAGTGGCAGGGGTGAAAATCAACAAAAAATTAAGCTTAGAAAGTCTGAAATACAACGAGCATTTAGAGAAGATTGCGGCTTACTAATAGACCAGGTGAAACAAGGACACGGAACCACTAATGATGGCAACACTGCCCGAAGATTTTTCAGGGATGCAGACACTGCAGCCCGTATTACTGGTATAAGCCAGGAATTAATAGAAAGGTTACATGTAATACTTCAGACTATAGCATCTGGAGAGTGCGTCAACCTTTCTAAATTCTCTTTATTCTGTAGAGAGACTGCAGAACTCTACATAAATTTATATCCCTGGTATTATATGCCTTCTAGTTTACACAAACTCCTAATACATGGCACTGATATTATTCAGCATTTTGGTACAATACCTATCGGCAATCTGTCAGAAGAAGCAGCAGAAGCTCGTAACAAAGATTTTCGGAAATTCAGGGAGAGCTATTCCAGAAAATTAAGTAGAAAAGCCACAAATGAGGATATATTACATAATCTTTTGATATCCTCAGATCCAAAGATCACAAGTCTTAGACCAAGACTATCAAAGCACAACAAAATAGCTCTCTCTTCACGGGCTAAAGAGCTTCTGTTGAATTTGCCGACAGACTCTGAGATAGAGTTTATTGACGTTAACAAATTACAGGATAACGATTCTGATAGTGAGTAAGCTTTTTAAATTTGGGTTTTGTATATTAAAGATAGTATGTACATATTTAGAAATAATTTTATTACTTGTATTATGTATGGTATCGTAATTTTTATGTACTCACTACTTTTTATTTTTCAACTTTATTATTAATAGGGAATATGTACACGACGCTAAAATGGATAAAATATTACTGTTTGTAATCTTTATTGTTAAAAAACCATACTGATAATATTTTTAAATGTTTTCTTCGATACTTAATAATAAAATTTAAGTATCAAATATTGGATTTTTTAAATTCCTTCCCAAATTTTTAAAACACAACGCCATTAGCTAAACAAAACGAGATTTTATAATTTTCCAGACCTACAAAGATAATATATTCCATGCCACACTAATTAACTATAATTACTAATTGGCTAATGAGGGTTTATTTTAAGCCCTTATACAATTACTTGAGCTCTTTATTTTGAATGTTGTTTGGTTCATTGTCATTAAGCGATTGTTAGAAAATACACAATACAAAGGACTATTTACTATTGTCAAACGGATTAGTTACCTACAAGTTAATGTTTGATGATAATATTTACATGGCATCGAGTTTTTTTTTTATTTTAAGTAATTTTAAGCATTATTTTACTAGAATAATGATTTTTTTGCATGAAAAGTTCCTACAATAATTTTAGAAACTAGAAAAGTCAATAGTTACTAATTATTTTTTTTTATAATTTTCTCACCTCTATTTCTGGCAAGGTTGCAACTTTGGGCACACATTTATGGTACATAATACTAGCAATGTAGCCAAAATATAAGAAAAAAAAGGTTTGACCGCGGGATCTATCAGGACTTGGCAAAAATTTGGGATTATACATGTTTTTCCATACAAGAAATTTAAAAATATGTTTTTTTGTACTTAAATAATAAGCCTAAGAAAAAATTGCAAAGAATAACTTTTGTTAACATTAATTAGCTCTACCCACTGGCATAAATAAAAATTTGAAAAACAAAAGTCGGTCCCTATGTCCCCGAAATCCTCGATTCGATCCACTGTGAGGCGAGGCGGCGCAGCGCGGCGGGGCGCGGGGAGTATCCAGCGCCGCCCGCGCGCCCGAGCTTCAGACAGTTGAAATGTTCACACTTTTGTGAACATTTCAACTGCCTACCTATTGCCATTATTGATATCGAGCAAAGAATAGCAAAAAAAGAAATACGTTTGTTGTATGTGAGCCCTCCTTAAATATTTAATTTATTTTGTTTTTAGTATTTGTTGTTATAGCGGCAATAGATATGCACAATCTGTGAAAATTTCAGAAATCTAGCAATAGCGGTTCTTGAGATACAGCCTGGAGACAGACAGACGGACAGACTGACGGACAGATAGACGGACAGACGGACAGACATCGAAGTCTTAGTAATAGGGTCCTGTTTTTACCCTATGAGTACGGAACCCTAAAATCGAACGTTTGCGTTAGTCTCACGGTATTCGGAATACGAAAGACGAATTCGGAAATCGAATACGAAAAACGTGTGTATGCGGCCAGCGTACGCTTCTATTATACTTTGCACTAATATACACAGCGACCAGCGTATAACTGCACAGGCTTGTTATTGTATGGCAATTTGAAAACGTCAGATGACAGACAAGACAGCGAACCTTGAATTTAGGAAGGGATCGTGATAAGGTGACAAGTTAGCGTAGGGAACATCAAAGGACATAATATTAATACTTTCATACTAATATTATAAAATATACGAAAGTACATATATTTGTTTGTCTATTACCTCTTTACGCCCAAACCGCTGAATCGATTTTGCTGAAATTTAGTATGGAGATGCTTTGTGTCACAGGACGGGATACGTTTTGTCCCGGAAAAATATACGGTTCCTGCAACAAAATAAAAAAAAAATAAAAAAAAAATACCTCTTTACGCCCAAACCAGTGAACCGATTTAGCTGAAATTTTCCTTATAAATGGGTTAGGTTAGTTTTTTCTTATATAAATAAGGGGGCAAACGGAAACGACCACTAGTGACCTAGTCATTCATTCATGGTAGCCATTTAATTGGTTATACCTACCACCTGTGTGTGATACGAGTAATCGAGATTATGAGGGTCTAAGAACTTTACCAGCATTCCTCTTCTTTTTTTTTTTTTTGAAATAAGGGGGCAAACGAGCAAACGGGTCACCTGATGGAAAGCAACTTCCGTCGCCCATGGACACTCGCAGCATCAGAAGAGCTGCAGGTGCGTTGCCGGCCTTTTAAGAGGGAATAGGGTAATAGGGGAGGGTAGGGATGGGAAGAGAAGGGTATAGGGGAGGGAAAGGAAGGGAATAGGGTAGGGGATTGGGCCTCCGGTAAACTCACTCACTCGGCGAAACACAGCGCAAGCGCTGTTTCACGCCGGTTTTCTGTGAGAACGTGGTATTTCTCCGGTCGAGCCGGCCCATTCGTGCCAAAGCATGGCTCTCCCACGTATAAACACTCTTCGTCTGTGTTATAATGTAAACATATGGAAACTGGCAAATATTAATAACTTGACTGTAAGTAAATGAAGATTTTGACGTAATCCTTTTTCCTTTTTGTCATTATCTGTCAAACTCTTCATTAAATTGAAGTTTATTCAACATTCAATGTCTCTGAGTGCGGCAGTTGAAAAGTAAAAGAATTTTCCGGAAATGTAGACTCATATTGCTGTAAGTTCCCACTACGTAACTTACTTATCGGTAAGTCCTATTAAATATTCCGTTTAAGGTACATAAAACAGGTTTTAATATTTACTATATTGTACGAAACAGACCCGGCTGGTTTGAAACAACTGATTCAACAAGACAATATTGGCATAACCATAGACAAATGAAAATAACTAATAAGAACATAACGAATGTCATAATTTACTTGACAAGTAAATTGAATAATAATAATTAGTAGTTTGTGCTAAAATAGTTATTAACTAAGTTGATATTTAACAACCAGAGACTTGTCAAAGTAATTGTCACTTTTAAGCAAAGTTAATTTGATAAAATTAGTAACTTTATTTGTTTAGTCAAATTGCAACAATACAAGGTTGTACTTTAACTTTATTTATTACTAATTGCTAACATTAAGTTTAACTACTCCAATTATTATAATTATTGTTTTAACTGTTAAATATTATATTAACTGTTTAATTTGCATAAACCTTTTATAACTTTATCTTTAGGCGAATTTAGGGATAATCTTAAGACTCGATTTGACCAAAAAAAAATATTTAAACGTCCGGTAGATGGCGCTGCTTATTCTCAAAAACGCCATCTAGTTGACGCACAGGAATACTATCAACGCCCTCTGCCCCTACTATGCAGGTACTAATAAAAAAGTTTTTCCGTCTAGCCTCCTTTCGTAACGAGCGACAAGGCACTTCGTTTCAATAAAATATTGTCACATAGTAATGCTTGTGATCTCGCGGTGTAACGGCCAAACCGCTCGATCTCGCGGACGCTAATAAATCTAGCTTCATTCTTATAAACGCACTGGAAGAAACCGACACAATTTTATTACATGTTGCATCAGGATTTTATAACGGAGCGGTAAAACGAGTCAAAATTCTGAGTACCTACGTGATAATATTCAGATTATTGTAAATAACATGTTTTTTTATACCTTAGGGTCATTGTAAACCATGTGGAGACCTCAATTTAGTTGGTCAAACGCGCAATTTACAAACAAGGCATAACTTCATAATGGCCGGTTTACACTATTCCAGTAGCAATCCAGCGCTGAATGTAAGCGGGCACAGGAATGCACTGGATTGTAATTCAGTGCATTCCAGTGGCCGTTTATATTATTTCAGTAGCAATCCAGCGCTGGATTGGATCACTTATTGGAATAATGTAAACACGATAATAAGGGTCATTTGTTACAGAAAAATACCATGACATTTACAAAGACTAAATTTAGGATTGTGTTGAAAGACACAGAGTTATACAAGTCTTAAGTTGACTTTCCGATCATTGCCGCATGCGACCGCGACCGACAAAAATTCAAATAAAATGCCACTTTATGACCTTTTTTTTTGATGCGCAAGGGAAACCCTTTATGTGTGGTGCCCCGGGTTGGGGATGTGCCTCAGTTAAGCTGAAGCACCCCGGGGGTATGTGGGACTTTGGTTGCCACTTTATGACCTAGGCTTATAGGTTTCACTATCTACCGATATTGTTCTAGCGATTAATGCCGCCGCTGCTTTGTAGTGGCGCGGCCAGGGATTACTAAGCGACAAACAGTACGGGTTCCGTAAGGGTCGCTCGACTGGTGATCTCTTGGCGTACCTAACTTATCGTTGGGCTCAGGCAATTGAGTCGAAGGGAGAGGCATTGGCTGTTAGTTTGGACATTGCGAACGCCTTTGATTGGGTTTGGCATAAAGCGCTGCTATCAAAGCGTCCATCATACGGGCTGCCGAGAAATGATGCAAGTGGGTCACAAGTTTCTTAGCAGATAGAAGCATAAAGGTCGTTGTTGACAGCGAATGCTCGGAAACTCAGTCTGTTGATGCTGGTGTCCCTCAGGGCTGTGTGCTATCGCCTACCCTATTCATACTGCATATATCAATGACATATTACAGACCAACGGCATTCATTGCTATGCGGATGATAGTCCAGGTGATGCTGTATATACCGGCTCCCCCAATATTTCTCGGCTAAATGTCATTGAGAGTCGAAACGAACTTGTGTCTAAAAATATAGAGAATTCATTGGAGAAAGTCTCTGAATGAAGTAGACGTAACTTAGTCCAATTCAACCCCGCCAAGACACAAGTCTTCGCGTTCACCACCAAATAGTCACCAATGGTCGTATATCCTCGTTTTGAGGGCACCTCTTTAACAATCTCCCCTAGCATTGAAATACTTTGCGTTAACATACTTATCAAGCGAAGTCCAGTTCCAATATCATCTAGAGGGTAAGGCCAAGCTTGGTGTTCTTAAGAGAGCGAGACAGTATTTCAGTCCGGACCAACGCCTACAACTCTACAAGGCGCAGGTTCGGTCTCATATGGAATAGGCGCCAAAATACCAACTGCTCCCTCTGGATCGTATCCAACATAGTGTTTCAAACAGCTAGGACCCCTTGGAATTACGCCGAGATGTAGCTTCACTTCTGCATCCTCTATCGGTTTGTTTCGTTTTTCGGAATTGTTCGAAATCATACCTCCTGCAACTTTTCGCCATCGCCCCACGCGAAAAATATACCATCCTCATCACCTTGATGAGTGGAAGTCTTCCACCGTGCGTTTTTCGCGTAACTTTCTGCCGCGCACTGTAAAACTCTGGAACGAACTGTCACCAGCAATATTTCCGGACCTATACGACCTGCAAACCTTCAAGAAGAGAGCGTATTCCCTCTTAAAAGGCCGGCAACGCACATGCAGCTCTTCTGATGTTGCGGGTGTCTATGGGCGGCTGTAGTTGCTTTCCATCAGGTGACCCGTTTGCTCGTTTGCACCATTATTTCATAAAATAAAAAAAGAGCAAAATGAAACATATCCTATCATGTCATAAAGTGGCATTTTATTTGAATTTTTGTCGGTCGCGGTCGCATGCGGCTCGGAACTACCTTTTGCTATAATATCTGTTCTAATTTTAATAACTGGTCTGACAAGATAGTATGATGACCGATAATAAATGATAATATTCATTCATCACTAAAGTTTGAATTATGAATGAGGAATTCTGTGGTGTGTAAACAGTGTGTTTGTTTTGCACGCTAAACGTCTGATTTTCGGGAAAAAACATAAATTAGTTTTTATCCCGGAAAAAAAATGTTTGCACTCATGGAGTGCCGGCAGAAGTAAAAAAGCTATTCTTTTTCTTCCTCTCCTACGTGTCAACGGTGTTTAACTGCCTTCGATTTGGTCACGTGCTCTGACGTAAGTTTAATATTATTTACTTATCGCAGAAAAAGTATACAACGCCGCTTAAGAAGTTTTCACCTCAAAAATTTTCAGTTCCCGAATCCCGTGCGATTACCAAAGTTCGGTGCACTAAAGTCGAATAAAACTTGAGAGGTGTCAAGGGACACCCGGATGCGGATGGAACGAAATTATAAAAAAAACGCCACGCCGTATAGTTGACGCCCAGGAATACTAACAACGACACTTTTGTGGAATTGTAATAAAATTTATTTAAACGTCCGGTAGATGTCGCTGTTTATTCTCAAAAACGTCATCTAGTTGACGCCTAAGAATACTATCAACGCCCTCTGCCCCTGCAGCGCAGGAACTAATAAAAATGTGTCATTACAACTTTTTCCGTCTAGCCCCCTTTCGCAACGCGCGATAAGGAACTTCGTTCCAAAATCTAGAACTTTGTATACATTTTCATAATAACATCATATACACAACAGTTTTCCAGGGAAATGCAATTTATAATCATCCCACAGGTACCGAGTATATCGGTAACAGAACAATTTGTTGTGGAAATAACTCTGCGTCTGTTTTCCGTCAGGGCATCGACTGCACATTATGGCGTTTTTACACGCGGCATGCGGTATTTATAAAGTTTGTTTGGTTTGTAATTGCAAATTGGTAAGAAAGTGTGCTTAATACAAGCGAAAGAGCAAACTCTACAATAGAATCGTTAAAACCTGAGAACGTGAACCTGAAACGAGAACGAAACGAAATGAAGCTACTCACGAAAAATTAGCTTGATAGTAATCATATGAAAAAAATGTTCTAGGGAACCTGTACTATTAATTGTATAAAGTTAAATTAATGTTGTGCATGTCGGATGCGGACTGAGTAGGGTTAGATAGTTAATATTAACTAGGATAGGACATCAAAATTTGAATGACTTATTTAAAAATTCATCGCATCGTCTAGCCACGTTGTATATAAGGTATGCTGGCCCTTAGGCTAAAACTTAGACTTTAAAATATATTTTTTTAGTTTATATGTTAATATTATATGGAAACTTTAAATCTTTAATGAGTAAATACGTACACACTTATATACCTTCCTTAATATAATCACAAATTTATATTAAGGAAGGTAATAAAAATCAAATATTATTTTCCGTGTTTATGTTTGAACTTGTGGTTTTAAATCAAAGTTCATATATTAGTTACCAGGGACAATTATTAACATTTATTTATTACTTAAGGACCCTGAGCCATGTAAGGCCAATCTAACGGGAAAATGCTTATTATTCGTTTATTAACAAAATAAATTAAGGAAACAAATTATCAAGTAATGCTCTGTTTTATTAGGTATCATATTATAAAATCACTTTTTAACCTAGCCTTAATAACCACTTATTAAACTTAAGTTTTGTTAAGCTCTTCCAAATGGCCTTGCAAGGAATACGGCTCCAAACAAGGCCAATATTATACATCAGTCGTTAAACTTAAAAATAGAGTTTTAACAATATGTTATATCCGCTTTTACTAAAACTAGATAATAAGCTCTATCATTTAAGCGAAACATTAAATGCTCAATATATTTTTATCATTTATAAAGAATTCAACGAACATGACTTGAACACTATCGTATAAGAATATAATAATGGAAATTATTTAAAAATAGTATTAATGAGTATCATATTGACATAAAATAACTAGCCAACGTGTTTTGTAATAAAATGAAACAATTTTTTTTTTCCAAAATGGCCTTCTTAGGGGTTCGTTCCTTGCAAGGCCAAAATATTCCTAAGAAGGCCAAACTAACAATTAAGTATCATAATACATACTTATTTATTAACTTATTGTCATACTTATTGACTAAGTATGACTTTTTCATGTTAATTACAATAAAATAATAGTTAGAAACTACAGAATACTCTAATTATTATGAAAACTAATCATGGCACATATTCAGTCTTGTGGTCAGGAATGTTTAAAATCAACTAATTAAAATTTTAACTGTAACAGACAACGGTACGTATTTATAACTAAAATATGAGTGTTCATATGTTCATTGTTCATAAATGTTCCTTGCAAGGCCAACGGTCAAATATTTTATTGGCCTTATAAGGAACCACTGGCTTTCCTAGGATCATTACCAATATTTTAGCTTAAATTAAAGCAAAACTATATTTTTTTTCTTTAGTATCATAAACATATCCTTATACGATAATTCACAGTAAAAAAATTTTAGATAATAATAGGTTATTGACTAAAAACTTATGTTTTGCTGTACGCGCGAATAACAATTTCGATGTCGACGACCGAAGTCTATGAAGCGAGAGCTCGTACTGCCACAATAGCGGCGCGATCGACTCGCCGCCGCGTTTGTGGTCATAAGTTTGATGAATCTAAGTGTGTAGTAGAAGGAATATGTCTTTACATGACGATAACTGCGACTTTTTGATAGTTGGCCTTCAAAGGAACATGGCCTTACATGGCTCAGGGTCCTTAATAGTCGTTAATTTTGGTGTCTCTTATATAGCGGATACTGGAATGCACTGGAAATAACTAAATTGCTCTCCAGTGCATTCCAGTGACTGTTTACATTATTCCAGTAGTAATCCAGCGCTGGATTCTGTTATTGGACTGCAATAATGTAAATCAGCAATTAGTCATTTAACGTAAGTGGCATAAATGGGATTATCCACATGTAAAAAGTTTATATTATACACCTCTTTTTTGGTTTCTTGCACAATAATCGAAAAACCAGGGAATATGAGTAGTCTAGTAATAACAATAGCTACCATACAATATTATCTCGGCCAGTTTCTGGTCAAGTATGACTCAAATCCGAAAACCTTAAAATGAAAATGACTAGTTATTATCCATTATTATACTTATTATCTAGTTCATTATTAATATTATATCACTGGCATTTCCAGTCAGACTTGTCGATGGCACGCGCTCTAACTATAATAAAAATGGCAATAATCACGTCAGGCATAAGGCATTGATATATTTTTTTCCTAAGGTTTGGACAATAATGGCCGGCAATGCAGCAGTTGCAACTCTTCTGATGTTGCTACTTGCTAGTGTCCATGGGCGACGGTAGTTGCTTTCTATAAGGCGCGTTCGCTTGTCAATTAGAAGAAAAATGTGAAAAGTCAGTTCTTTGGCACTTGAAGTGCCGTGTCGTGTGCACTACACCTTTAGTGTGTGTGTGTGTCCCCTTTAGTTTTAACTTTTAAGTTTGTAGAAATAAAAAAATCCATCTATCTAAATTCTAGCCTCTAAAGATTTATAAGCTAGCCGCGGGCTGTGCTAGTTCAAGTTTGTTTATCTGCACCGTATGTTATGCTTTTTATTCGTACCTCAATTTTTCCTGACGACATTAGGGTCAGGGCGAGCGGGCGCTTATCATGCGGGGCTCGTCTTACCACTCCGTTTAGAGTGATGAAATTACTTGCACTGGGGCCGCGCTGAGGAAAATGACGCTTAGTGTGGCTGTGTAATTGTTATTGTTTTGTTCAGAACCGGTAACAAGCAGTCGTAAGTTCTCTGATTATAAATTCTAAAGGTAGCCTTTCGAAGCGAGCGTCTATAGCGTCAGTGACGTTCGGCGTCGAGCACAGGGACACTAACGAGGTGTCTGTGACGTCACTGACGCAAAACCATACATTTTTCACAGTCGCGACGTCACTGACGCTATAGACGATCGCTTCGAAAGCCCACCTTAAGGGACTGTCAGCACTGCGAATTTTAATCGCGCGGATTTTATTCACGCCAATTTACTCATATTTTACCGCGAAATTGCTATCGCAAGTGCGGATACTCTCATAAGATTCAATGTGTTACAAGTGCGAAAAAAATCCGCGCGGTTAAAATTCTCAGTGCGGACACTACCTTAGGGCTTAGGCGTCCGCGCGAACGAGTGACAAGCAATAGCATGTAACGACTTATTTATATAACGGTTGCGGTGGCGCTGATATTTGCATACAAGTCTATGTTATATCTTCGACTGTACTCGTACAACAATTGAGTAGGTTTCATATATTTTCATGCACAGTTAAACCAACAGCACGCTCATGCGCACTGACACCTGAGTCCTGACTCAGTCGATAAGAAGTAATCCCGCGATTACACGGGCCCGGTAAATCAGACGGCTGATAGTGAAAATAAACATGCTCATTGTAAGGTTTTCGTACTGAAAGTATTTTTGGGTTTCGTAGGATTGGCGAAGTTGTAGATTTTATTTTATATTCGGTAGAATATATGTAGAAAGTTTCCCAAACATGTGCATTGATGGTACGTCCATTGAACCAAATCAGCACTCAAAAAATGTACGCTACACGTTAGTTTGAATGAAAGCGGGCCATGTTTTTGTGTTGGGAAGTTTTCTCAACGGCCGTGCCAGTGAATGGCACACAACTCAATTCAGTTTCTGCGCTAATCAAAATCTACTTTACATTGTTAGTTTTTACTTTAAATTCTTTTTTTTTTTTTTTTTTAATTAAATTCGTGTATCACGCGGGAACAGTAAACTTTTCCGGGGCAAAAAGTATCATAATATGTCCTTTCCCGGGACTCAAAGTATCTCCATACAAAATTTTATCAAAATCGTTTCAGCGGTTTAAGCGTGAAGAGGTAGCAGACAGACAGACAGACACGCTTTCGCATTTATAATATTAGTATGGATGAAATAGAAACAAGCGGACGGATCGTCTGATACCAGGATCACTGCCAGTGTTTATACCACGGTAATTAGCTTTGGCCGGTGAGCACTAAAGTGATCGTAACCTTGTGGGTTTGTGTTTTACCGCCTTTTTGTTTGTTTTTATACAAGTTACGTTAAGTACAATTTATCGTTTACATAATTAGTTGATTGTCATCAAGAGACTTCTGGCTATTCTAATTCGGCTTTTCCACGGTAAATAATGACTAATACAAGCGATTGTGAGCTTATAGAGGGGTAGTAGAGACGATTGTGTACGTTGACGATGTGTTGACTATTTAGTATTTACAGATCATGATTAACTATTATGACCCAACGTGGGAGACCCCTCTCTATCCACTCTTCCCTTAAAGGAATCATATATTATTCATATTAAAAAAAATAGGAAACATAAAGATCTTTTCAATACACAGTCTCTATTGGCTGATCCCTCGTCCTTTAATTAGAAAAAGAACATTGTATAAAATTATTTTTATTATTTAGACCAGCCTTTCCCAAAGTGGGCGATAACGTCCCCTTGTGGGCGCTGAAGGTCTGAAGGGGGGGCGGTGTGGGACTCAGAAAAAAAATGGGGGCGTTGTGGAGAGGCTTGGGGGATGATTTGTAATTTCATTTCATCTGGATGTATTTTAAATTGAAACAAAGGGGGCGCTAAAACATAATTTGTTCTCAAAGTGGGCAGTAGACAAAAAAGTTTGGGAACCCCTGATTTAGACGGTGTGAAAATCTAGAGATTTACTTTAAAAATCGGAGGGAGTTTATAAGAGAAATGTGTTTTTATCTATTTGTTTTTTAAGGCTAATAATTGTTGTCAATAGTAAAGATTCTAAACCGTCGTGAACCTTTCTAAAAAAGTAAAAGTGGTTCGCGAAAAATCATTGATTTTGATAACCTTGACCTTGCACAGTATTCAAGTTTCTCCCATGAGCAAGCTAATACTACAGTGTAAATATGAAAACAGTAGACCATCTTCATCTACGCCGCGTACAACTTTAAGATCGTTCGACACATCTGGAGACCGTACTGTAGATACTTGTACGATCATATCAAGGATCAATAAATATCTAGTATCATAATCCAGTCAATAGTTTCATTTCAACTTATCTAGTAAACGTGTGTAGAGTCAATCAAGGATGCTACACTACTAAAAATGTGACCCCGTCTGACCACCAATAACGGCCCGTCTGTGATCACTGAGCTACATTACCATGCACAATTGCAACAGAGACCTAAAAATGTAACAGCGCTCCTTCCTCTTGTATTTTACCTATCAGGAAAACATAGAGTATTACAACGTAGTGTCTGAGTGCACTCAGAGACGAATATTAATTATTCAATTGTAATTAATTAATCAAGAATTTGACAGATAATGTAGTGAGTGAGTGCGGCAGTATAAGTTACGTCTATTATGGTGAACAAACTACATTTAAAAGATACCTACAGCTAAGTTACCTTACTGTATGACATTTATACTGTGCTAACACGAAGTCAGTATGTCTACATAATACAGACTATACATTATCCTTATGTGTCATACATATAGTTTATCTCCCTCCAAACGAAACCTTCACCTTAAAGAAATCGGGCCACTTGTCGCGTTGCATGACCACCCAGCACTGTGCAATGGTGCATGTTTCCACTGATACACGGCATTGCAACGTTTATTTTCTTGACGTGACGGCACAAAATTAATATATAATAGTACGGGAGCCCTAGAACATTTTTTTTTTATTACTATTAAGCTAATTTTTTGTGGGTAGCTTCATTTTGATAAGACGAACAACATTTTTATTTGCAAAAAATCTCGAAAGTGGTAGCTAACAGATATAGAAAGGATTTCATACATTGAATTGATGGTCCTAAAATATGGACTGTTTTATTTGTAGGACAATGTTACTCTTAAATTATATAACTATTAACCTATCAATATACAAAAAATCAGCTTGTTAGGGTTCAGTAGTCAACCAAGTTTTGTTGATTTTTGATTTGACCACTTTCGAGATTTTTCGCAAATAAAAATGTTGTTCGTCTTATCAAAATGAAGCTACTCACAAAAAATTAGCTTGATAGTAATAAAAAAAAATTGTTCTAGGGCTCCTGTACTATAAGTATATTTCAGTAACATTATTAAACGTTTGAGGCGATCTAGGGTTGGCACACTACAGACTTGGGTTTCTACCCTCATCTGTGTGCTATGTGTGTATGAATGAAAGTGTGATGAGTAAAGTTAATCGTAATCTGGCGATCGCCATTTTCTCGCTTTAAGAAAAAAAAAAACACATCCACAAAGTTCATGCTTGATCAATATCAATTTTGTCTTTGCATTAGGATTTTAAGCGCTTCTTAATAAATGAAAACAAATCCAGTAACCGCAACGTAGTTGAATTTCCTTTTTTTTTTTAATTTTTCACTGATTTAAGGGCGCTGCTAATCTGTTTTCATCGTAAACAGCATCTTTCTCATTACATAGATGCACATCTGTCCTTCTTTTCTTTTTTCTTACACGTCAACAGAATCGTGCCGTGTTTGTCAGTGGAAACGCGTCCACGTCGATCGTTTAATTTGAACGATCAATGGCTATTTATTTCTAGTATGATGTTACACAACTTTGAATTACAGTTTCATTCAAGATTGTAATTTATGTTATGCTCTATCTGTTACGCTTTTAATTATGTATCGTAAATATATTATTAAGTCATTCATATAAACATTTATTTCGTTTCGTGACTTTGCTGAATGTTCACCCTCTATATTTGCACACAATAAATTGTTGTAAGTTTATAATCTTTTGTCTGACTATTATAATACGCCCCAGATGACGTGTCTTTTCAACAGTTATACACTGGACAATATTACGTGGCCGATGGCACGCCCCGCATCCTGAATTTCAGCGGGATGATTCACAATTCCCGTTCGACTCGGATATGAAAAAAGGCGAGGACCGCGTTGATTGGTCAAAGCTAAGCATTGGATATATCGCGCATGAAAGTTTTCTAATCGAATCGATTTACGAATTGTACTTTAGTTCATCCAGGCCCCAGTGACAATAATATCAGTATTTGACCCTTGATTTTCAAAACCTTGTCCAATGATTCTTCGTTCAGACATTATAGTGCAGCTAGAAGAACAATCTTGTGTGTAACCCGAAATAAGCATTAGGAATTTGGCGAGATAACTGGTTACATATAAAAAATATTTAGGTAACATTCAGGATTATTACTTTTCTGACCTAATGAAAGGTCTATTACTAATTTTATCCACTGAATGATATATAATAATTTTAATTAATAGTAGTCTCAGTATCCTGTTTTTGATGATCGGGGACAGTCGCCGAGGCCGACCACGAGTCATGTTCTAATCACTATCTCTGCATGACCGTTACTCATTACTCAATACTCATGTTGTGCACGCAATAAAATTTATACTCTATGACATTTGTAATAAGGATGCAAAAAAGGTGTGACTAGGATCATACGATAGAACTATGGACTAGAAACTTTAATACAAATGTAAAATGATAAGTGATAGATATCCATAGCGTTAAAATAACCTTAAAATTTCTTAAATTAACAAAAACCTAACCTGCGGTGTGTTCTCAAAACCCCAATGTCAATGTCACGACCAAGACCGATTCCAATACCTCTCAAGTCTCATGTCTCAATCTCGAATACTTCCAGGCAGACTCTAGAGCAGGGGTCACCAATTAGTTTCGCTCGGTGTCTATTTTCAGAAATAAAAAGACCTTCGCGGTCCACACATTTTTAAAAAATATATATTTATTAAACAAAGGCAATTACGGAAATTACAAAGGTATTTATTTAAATATCAATGAGACACTGTGTGTGTGTCACTTTTTGTAGCAAATTATCTCTCTGATGTTTTGAGTGAAATTGGTGCAAGCTATTGACATTAAATTCTGGAGATGTTCATCAGTAAGTCAAGACCGAAATTTATTTTTAACGAAGTTCATCTTCGAACATGCTTGGTCCGCACACAATGGGTGGGCGGTCCGCCATTTGGTGACCCCTGCTCTAGAGTGTGTCAAGAAATATTTAATACAAAAGCTAATAACATAAAACATCTAAAAAACTGTAGAATTTTGGTAGACTTTAACGTGTAGATAGAGTTTCAGAGCATATTTTAACTTCAGCATACTTACTGCCGCACTCAGAGACGAATATTAATTACTTAACTGTAAGTTTCAGTTCGAACGGTCTTACAGAGTGGACGTGTGACAAGTTGTTTTGCAAAAATTAGCAACACATGCTTAGCGAAAACTATCCTTATTACAAAATGCATTGAAACTATTTTAACTTCAAGACTTAGTCAACAAAAACTAGTCCGTAGTGCAGTGATACATTCTATGAACGACTGATAAGCGAGCGGGACGTCGTGCCGCACCCCCGCGGGACAAGAGCAGTTGCATTTTTCATCCCTTTCGCACACAGACCCCACGTTCAAGCCGTGTTTATCGCTGCGCGTGAGTTTGGATTTTATGTACTTGAAATAGAAATGCAAATGGGCTAGCAACACCCCGAGCTATATTTTTATTGAGCTGCAATTTGTTATTGAATGATTAATTAATACTTCTAATTACCGTAAAACATGAATAAACTGCGATCTCCGCCAACTATAACTGGAGGAGGGTCTCAACCCGACCTATCAAAAGTTGTAGATTCCGATTCTCAAATAACTTTTCGAAAAAATAATAACCTGAAACGAAAACAACCTGAAAAGGATTGTCAATGTTCGGATGATATAAAATTAATGCGAGAAGAGATGTCACGATTGTCCTCACTATTGGAAACCTGTGTTGTTTCTAACCAACAGTTGATAACTCAAATGAGCGACACCATCGTCGACATTAAAAGCGAAATCACAACGTTAAAGGAATCGCATGAGCAGACTAAAAACCTACTCACAATGAATATAACTGAGATACGTACACAAATTCAGGAAATGAAATCGGAATCCTCAAAAACTATGTCAGAAAATTCTAATATCAGACTGCAGCTTTGTACCTTAGAAACAAAAATTTCCGAGGGTGAAAATAAATTACGTTCCATCGAGAACAATATAAAAGACTTCAACTTTAGTTCGCTGGCAACAAACACAAATATTTTTTGTACAAATGAGCAAATAATACGAGAAATACAGGAGCGTAAAAAAAGACAAAATAATATTATTATATCTGGCGTACCGTCATCCAGTTTTCAAGACAAGCCCGAAACAGATGAATGCGAGGTTCTAAAGATCATATCAATTGTTAGCAATTCCTTACCGAAACCTCGCAAAATATTTCGAATTGGCAAATATAGCCCTACCAAATCAAGAAGGGTAAAAGTGTGCTTCGATACATCAGATCCAGTTTTTCAACTTTTACGGAATAAAGAAAACTTGCCTACTAATATTAAAATATTCTCGGACCAAACTCCTGCTCAACAAAAATACTTTTTAAATATAAAATCTGAACTTGCACAGAGAATCAAGAACGGCGAGAAGGACATCACTATCAAATATATTAATAATATTCCCACTATTGTAAAGAATGCTCCAAAAAACCCGAATCAATAACTCCGAATAATTATAACTTACCTAGCACTGTAACACACCAAATTGTTAACGACTATCAACAGATTCAAATAAACAAATCAATTATTTCGTTTCTTTATTTAAATGCACGAAGCCTTCGTAAAAAGGGAAAACTGGACGAGCTCAAATGTATTTTAGAATCTATACCGGCCACCGTACACCTTATCTTAGTAACTGAAACATGGATACAGAATGAAGGCCAAGCTCAACAACTACATATAAAGAACTACACTCACTACTACAATTATAGGACTGATTCGGGAGGTGGAGGAGTTTCGGCATATGTGCATGACAACCTGGCACATAGTTTAACTAAAACCCTGTATGAGGATGGAAACAACTACCTTTGGATATACTTACGTAAATTCGACTTAAATATTGGAGTTGTATACAACCCTGGATACACAAATATTACAAAATTTCTGGATTCATATGACAATCAACTACAAGAACATAAAAGAACTATTGTTTTTGGCGATTTCAATATCGATTTAATGTCAAAAAATAATACCTTAAAGAGGTACAAGCAAATTATTAATCAATCAGGCCACATTTTTCTAAACAAAATATGCAGTAAATATTGTACCAGAGAGGCACCTACTAAGAAGTCGATAATTGACCATATAAGTACTAACTTAATCAAAGAAAGCTTCCATATGACTCTGATCAATAGCTCGATGTCTGATCACAAGCAAATTTTCTTACAACTAAAACGATTTAAGCCTCCTCCAAAAATATATTTTAACTACGAGTGTATAGACTACAAAAGCCTAAAAGAATCAATAGAATCAGATGGGTTTCAATATGTCCCTGACGACTACAATGATTTTGAAGAAATACTAAAATATCACATACAGAATAATAAAAAGAATAAAAGAAAGTTACTTAATCATTTACGTGATGACTGGATTGACAGACATATTATAAACATGATAAAGGAACGAAACTATCTCTGGAATCAGTATACATCAAATAGAAATGAAAAACAAATAGAAACGAAATTCAAAAAATTTAGAAACTTAGTGTCTAAGCTAATACAAGAAAAGAAAAATTCGTACTACAATAAATTATTCACAAACTGTTCTAATAATCCAAAGAAAATGTGGTCTCTTGTTAATAATTTAACAAATAATAAAATTGTAAAAAGCTATGTTCCTTCAAAAATTACAATAAATTCTAAAACAACTACTAATTTGGATGAGATTTGCGAAATTTTTAATCATTACTTCGCTACTATAGGATCGCAACTTGCAGAACAAATACCAAAAAAGTATCACACTGGACTTATCTCGTCTAATTGTAATGAAATAATCAATCATGAACTTGGCGAATTATCTTTTTGTACTACACAAGAAATTCTAACTATAATTAATAACCTTGATTCTAATACGAGTTGCGGTATTGATAAAATAAACACTAAAATTATAAAATGCCTACAAGACCATATTTGTGATAAATTAGCTAGATGTTTTAATCAGTTATTAATAGATGGTGAATTTCCACACAGTTTAAAAATTGCAAAGGTAACCCCTATATACAAATCCGGACCCAAAACAGACCCCGGAAATTATCGCCCAATTTCAGTGCTGCCGGTACTATCAAAAATTCTTGAAAAAATTTTATACTCGCGACTATCCAATTATCTTGAGTCCCTTAAGTTTATTTCACAAAGACAATATGGTTTCAGATCAA
The DNA here is from genome assembly GCA_905187585.1 of Cyaniris semiargus. Taxonomy (NCBI): domain Eukaryota; kingdom Metazoa; phylum Arthropoda; class Insecta; order Lepidoptera; family Lycaenidae; genus Cyaniris; species Cyaniris semiargus. Next base: position 8,054,847 of record LR994567.1, read on the forward strand.
AAAGTAGTACTACTGCAGCTATAATCGATTTAGTAACTAAAATTAAAGAAAATATAGATAAGAAAAACATAGTGCTAGGAGTCTTTATCGATTTAAAAAAAGCCTTCGATACTGTTAGTCATCAATTACTAATAGATAAACTAAAAACTATTGGCATTAAAGGCAGTGCATTAAAAATGTTTGAATCTTACTTAAAAAACAGAATACAAGTAGTAAAAATTGATAATTTATGTAGTAAGCCTCACCCTATTAATTGTGGTATACCACAGGGATCGATTTTAGGACCTCTTCTCTTCCTTATATATGTAAACAATATTTATAAAATAGGTCTACGCGGTTACTTAACTTTATTTGCGGACGATACTTGTCTTTTCTACTTTGGGTCTAATATCCATGATATAATAAAACAAGTTCAAAATGATTTAAACATTCTTTCTGAATGGTTTAAGTACAACCTGTTAACAATTAATGTTGCCAAAACATGCTACATTATATTTAGCCCAAGAAACAAAATTATTCCAGCTCATGATCCACTAATTATAGACAATACTCCGATTAAAGAAAAGCACAGCGAAAAATACTTAGGCTTGAGAATTGATAGGCGTCTTACCTGGAATAATCAAATAGATACCATAATTACTAAGTTATCATCTTTAATAGGCTCACTCATTAATTTAAACCAATGCATACCAACAAAACTACGCTTCAATATTTATAACTCCCTCGTCAAATCACACCTACTGTATCTTACTGAAGTTTGGGGTAGTGCAAACAAAACTAAATTAAATAAGTTACAAAGACTCCAAAATAAACTAGTAAAAATAATATTTCGATACCCTTATTTTACGCCAACAACCAAAATTTACAGTGAAACTAAAATTATGAATATAAAACAACTATATACTTATAACACTTGTATATTAATTAGGAAAATAATCGATGGTAAAATTCAAAGTGAATTATCTTTCGTTGTAAAATCCCAAACGACTAGGCGAAGTATAAGACGGCCTAATTTATTAGTCTTACCTAAAATACGTACTAACTATGCCAAAAGAAGCATTACTTTTGAGGGAGCACAGCTATATAATAGTATACCCGACCACATTAAAACGATAAATTCATTTAATAGCTTTAAACATCAGTTGTCAAAGTATGTTATTGAGCACTATTAACTCAAGAAAATATTTAAACTAAGTATTCTGTGCTGCTATCTTTTTATTGTTTCCTTAGTAATCTAACTATAATAATTAATTTTGTATTTTGTACTTACTAATATACTTTAGTTCGAACTGTACTGTTATAGAATAAGTGTAACTAATGTCTTGTTCTCATGTAAGTGGATATTATTGTATCTTTTATGAGAATAAATTCTTTAAACATTAATTAAATTAACATTTTGAGATAAGCCCCATACATTATCTGTTAAACTCTTTATTAAATTGAAGTTTAATCATAATCAAATGTCTCTGAGTGCGTCAGTTGGTAGAGAAATAGAGTTTCTTCCTAGCTAATACTTAAGGCGACGCCTTGATAATTTGGCTGTATCGTTGCGATATCGATTTTTCTCAGCAATGACTAAATCTAAGAAATTAAAGTTCATTGTCAGTATTCATCATGTCTTTGAATTACCCATAGCAAAACATGATTGGTTAACTTTTATAACACAGAATAGTCAATCAAAAAGACCTCTGTAAAAAAAGCGATTCTAATTTTGCCAACAGAGGAGAGTGTTAAGCTTCCAAAATTTGTTGGCCGGCAATCTAAAACATATCCAACACGGTTTTTTACTTTAACGCAGCGTCACCTTAATAGAAGCGCTAAAAATTACCACGAATTTTCTGACAACCTAACCAAAAATAGCCTTTCCGCTTCACAAAATCTTAAGAATAAAATAGGAAGTCCAATTGGTCATCTTGATTCCTATTATATCAAAATCTATTATCGATACGTCCTTGGCTTCAGAAAATCACTTGAAAAGTAAAAAGTGAGGTCGTCACGATCTCATTAGCAATAATTATCATGCAAAAAGTCGCCATATTGTAGACGGTGGCTGCGTCTAGTTGAGTCTGGTTTTAGGACGCATAGTGTATAGAAAATACTATAATATATAATATACACGTGGATATAGAAGGGCAGTTCTGACACGATCTCCGTAATGGTAAATAAGGTTATCCGACATCCTTATAGAAACTGTACTTTTAAAGCAGTAGATAGAGTGCACTTGTTTTTGTTTTGAAGTAAAAACTTTTTTTAGGTTAGGCATTTTTGGCTTGAAAATCATTGAGTAACAATGTAGTCTGTAACTGACACTGGAGCGAGGTTTAAAAATATTATATCTTTTCCAGTCGTGAGCAAAATCTTTATAAAGCGCTAGCCATCTTTACACCATTTTGCACAAACTAAAGTGCCCACTAAAATTAATTTTATTAATAACAGCTGAGAGACCGCGTACAGCACGGCAAAAACGTTCAAGCGCCATTACTGGTATTAATAAAATAAAATATTACCTATTGTTGTGCTGACCTTCGTTAGCTTAACAACTGTGAGCTATCATAATAGCAAATGTTGTATTTATTGTTTTGATATCTTCATCTATAATGAATAATAATAATAATCGATCTTCTATAAATAAAATTCTAGTGTTGATACTGTTTTCCTCTTTCATTTTAACGCGTCAATCGTGGGAAAACGAGACACAATAGATATTCTGTTGTGTCTCGGACGCCGGTGACCGTATGGGCTTGATGAATTAATACTATATCGGTACCCCAAAACAAAGTACTTTATATAAAATGGCTATTCATTTTATATGAAAATATAAAGTTATGTTCATAAAATATATTAATTCTTAAATCGACATAATATGTAACGTTTTAATTATTCATGTTTAAATTATTATAACATGATTCATAGAGAATAATATCTTTACAACATGAATGGAGAATAAGTTAGGATAGTAAAGGTTTTGTGTTTAAGATTCCGCTTCGTTCTCATTCAGGTTTCAGACTTGATTGACAATCTAATATATAAAATTCTCGTGTCACGGTGTGCGTAATTGAACTCCTCTGAAATGGCTCGACCGATTTTCATGAATCGGACATCTACTTTTTATAGTGATAAGTGCATTTGTTGAATAATTAATAATAGTAAATTATTACAACTCGAGACTGACGGCGACCGTTGTTTGTGCGACGGGATAGCCATGGTGACATACTTATTTAGTCACTTCAATAAAATAATATTATTATGAATGAGCGAAATACTTTATATGGCAAAACAACGTTTGCCGAAACAGCTAGTAGTATATATTACTGCAATGTTTTTACGCTAGAGACAGTACCAGCACAGACAGTAAACAAAAAGTTTTGTTCGACGTTCGACAACGTTTCTGTTAATAATCTGATATGGTGTTTGCAGCATGGTGGATTTTGGTCGCAGTATTTGTGCTAGTAACACACTCTGCTCCGACCTTCGCGTAATATTGCCTGTTAAGTCCTCTCAGTGAAAGGCTGTTAAGTACTTTCTTTGCTTTTTAGAATAAATAATTTAGTACCTCTTAAGTATTTTGGTAGGACAATTAGTGCATGAAAAATGTATATCATGCCTGAACTGTATAAAATCTTGTGTTATTTATATTTCAGTGTTCGTATCTTATCTGGAGGCTGCGAGATTGTAACAATTCGTCACTGTCACTCGCACGGCGCCTGGTTATATCTTTGATAACGTTACTTACTTATTTAGATGATTCTGTGTTATGAAGATATTTTTACATTGTGCGCGTTTGCAAATGGCGCTTAGATAGTTTTGCCAGGTTTAAAAAATCTTAGGTTTTCAGAGTTGGTTTACTTCGTAGGCCGTAGCTACGATGCTACGAAGCGGCGTAGCTCCTAAACGGGCAAATGCATTTTCTTCCAGTTTGATTGTTTGACTAAAATTTCTTCAAGAGTGTTTGACTAAAATTCACTATCGTCAAGTTGCTCACTACTTAAAATATCAGGGATGTGTTAATATTTTATAATCTGGATTATAATAATATATTATAATTTTATATTATTATAACTATCATTCACCCCACTCCAAGGATCACAAATCGTCAGTGTGATCAGGGCCTTATTGCCTATTTATATGTCGTTCAATAGATGTAATAGTGATTTAAACTAAACGCAAGATAATTGTAAACTAAGTACAGTACTTTACGTATTAACTAACCTAGAGTATTTATAGAACATCCTAAAGATTCGATCCAGTCACGTTTGTTAAGACGTGAAGAGGTTGGTCACGAGTGAGCATTGTACTATGTAATATATAGTAAAAACATAGCAATATGTGCTACTATGCTAATAGAGTTGCACACGACATATATTTTTAAAAGTCATAGTTATGGGAGTTTCGAAATTAACTGTCGCTTAAGTCATTTTACCAGTAAAAAACCTTTGCAGTTTGCACTGAAAACTCCCCTGTTAGTTTTCACTGTATAATTTTTTGTAGGTAATTTATGTAAGTTAGAATTGGAGTTGAAAATGTTTCTACAAAAGTAAAACTGGTTTGTACTGTTGTAGAAATTCTAGATAGTAAAATTTATGAAATGATAATACTGTGTGCTTATCTAAATTCTTCAAATTCCTAGATACGATTTATAACCCACGGAAAATTTTATTTTTATATTGTAACACGAGGGCTACTGAAATACTGATATTACCTGTACTCTATATATTATATTATGAATTGGTTCGAATCAGTTTTTTTGTTTAGCTACATTTAGATTAAAATGAACTGAAATGGTGTATAGGAACTAGATACTATGCGGACTTATGCTCACTAGATCTTACTCTCTAATCAATTGCTATTATTCAAACCACAAAATGTAATATTGAAAGACGTATGGATTATATCGTAGGAACTTTTGTGACTAGCTTTGTAGTTTCGACCATAGACGTAGAGCCTCACTTTTGACATGTTGCAATTTTTTGTGACTTTTGAATTTTAGGCTAGACTATAAAATGGGTGGTTTCACTTTTAAACCTAATAGCCTATTTCGTCGTTCAAATTGTCAGTTCACGACGTGCTAAGTATTTACTGCGATAATATTGATATTGACATGTTGCTCAATGTGCCTCTACATGGCCATACCTATTGTGCTTACACTTACTGGTTTTAGGCGGCTTCGCTTAAAACTTATATGGCGAATGGGCTATGGTGTGTACAGAACCTACGCGAATGTAAGTCGCTACCGTATCTATAGAGGTCTAAAATGGTCAAATATTCAAATCAAATATCAAACATTCATTTTGAAAGGTTTTTTACGAACAAAACGTTTTGTTACACCCTGTACTCTGTAGAATCACATTTCGCTGAAATGTAAAATAGATGAATAGTTAGAAGTTACTATGGGGCAACTATTTTAAAAAAAGTTCGATATTCTCAAAGTGGTCATTTAAACCTGCTGTTTGCTGGATTTGTTTTAAACAACAGCTTGTGACAACTCACAGTGCTGATCTAGCACTGGAATCCAGTAATGCTGTTAAGCATAATATTTGATATATATAGCTCATTTTATATCTAACCTTATCGACAGATTTGTTGGTTTTTGTTCAAGGTAAAAAATTGCAGGTAAGCAAAAAAAAAACATCATTACTACTAATCTACGGAACCCTAAAAATACACTTCAGTCTCCAATCTCCATGCATATTGAAAACTGGTGACATTTTCAATTTTCATACTGTTTTTATTTGTTTTATGTAATTCAGATAAAACCTGACTCATAAGAACATTGCATTGGTATATTTAGTAGTGTAGGGACTTTCCAAGGGCCGGTTTTATGTAATTCAGATAAAACCTGACTCATAAGGACATTGCATTGGTATATTTTGTACTGTAGGGACTTTCCAAGGGCCGGTTTTCCCCAGACGATATTATGATTACTAAAATGATACTAAGTTATTTTAATAGTTTTCGACCATTAAAATTTGATTAACTTTTCTACTATTGTCATTCTTTGCAAGCTGCCTCAGAAATGGTTTCTTCAGTAGAATAGACAAACTGACATATTGACAAAGTGAATCTGTGAGTAGATAATAAATATTTCTATCCCCTTCTTCTTCTACTGTCTCATCTCATGTTTGAAAGCGGCCATGTCTTTGTTATCCCAAAATATTTTGCAGTTTTTTGTGCCACACGTACAACAAACTTTGGGCTAAGCAGTTTAGACGCAGACAAAAGTTAGGGCCGCGCCACCGCTGCCATTCCGGTGTAGCCCTTAGGGAGAAGCCACACGGTGCGATATCATTGATTTTTAGGGTTCCGTACCCAAAGGGTAAAAACGGGACCCTATTACTAAGACTTCGATGTCTGTCCGTCTGTCCGTCTGTCTGTCACCAGGCTGTAACTCAAGAACCGCTATAGCTAGTGACTTCTGAAATTTTCACAGATTGTGTATATGTGTTGCCGCTATAACAACAAGTATTAAAAATAAAATAAATTAAATATTTAAGTGGGGCTCCCATACAACAAACGTGATTTTTTTTTGCTATTTTTTGCTCTTAATCTATGACGGCAACACATAGGCAATTAAAATGTTCTCAATATTCTTAATTGTATTTGTACTTTAATAATTAATTATAAAATTTAAATAAATTAAATAATTGAGGGGGGCTCCCATACAAAAAATTCAATTTTTAGCCTATTTTTGCTCTGTAGTGGTACGGAACCCTTCGTGCGCGAGTACAACTCGCACTTGGCCGATTTTTTTATATGCAGGACGCCGCAGCGGCACCGCTCCGGCGCCGCGCCGCCGCCGCACCGCTCCGTGTGGCTTCTCTCTTAGGCTTCCAAGAAAGCTCTGCGGCTGGACCTTTGAACACCAGGTACGGTCCCGGATATCCATGGTGTATTATTTATGATCCTTATTGCCAAACCAATAAGATCAAAATGGTTCAGTTTAGGCTAAAAAAATTACAGCGGGTTTGTAGGCGACTGTACTTTCTGATTGTTTAGGCCTTAGGGCTTACACCAATTGAGTTATTATAAGTTAAACTAAAAATTTCAAGTAAATTTTTCAAAAGCCAAGCTAAGTTTATTACAAAATTTTATTTATTTTTCTATGTCTTAAAATAATTTATTACTTCTTCCTAAACGAGGACCATGAATTGCAAATATATTTTAGGACCACAAAAAATATCGTACTTTGGTTACTTGACTGGGCTTCATAATAACATTTGATTCAACTTTACCGCGGTATAAAGTCTAAAGATTAACTTAACGCTTAAAAAAAATATAAATTGGAAATCACAGGTTCGGCTTACGTCAAAACATTAACAGATCAATAACGGTGTTGAATAGATAAAGTACAGTCAAAAAGCCCCAGAAAGCATGTGTTATTGTTCTGAAAACTAGTATTTTTACGAAAGTGGAATGCAATGCTTTGCTAAAACTAGCGAACGGCGCGGCGGGACCCATTGGCTTCTTTTGTTATTATAACAACCGCAGTACTTCAGCTAGTGTGTATTTATTATCTATTTTTTGTAAGTGTACAAAATATCAGTCACTTCTAATAATCTTTATAGCAGCATAGATAGCTACTACAAAACAATAAATAGTTTATTAAAACTATCATTTATAAAATTGGAATTTTTCCTAATGCCTTTATTCTTTAATATCTACTCGTAGCACTGGATGATCCGCCTAGAAGTCGAAGCTAAAATCTAAAATCAAGGATAAAAGTGATCATTAGTAAAGTTTATTAAAAACGTATAAATTATTATTTTATTTATAAAGTAAAGTTTTGTATAAAAATACTCAAAACATCCGTTCTCCGAGACAAATATTAATAACTATACTCTACTCGGCGAAACATGGCGGTAGCGGTCATTGACTGTCAAAAACTTGTCATTTTCTATACAAAGCCACGATTGACAGCATCTGATACTTCATTTTCAATCGCGGTTTATATAGAAAATGACAAGTTTTTGACAGGGAGTCAATGACCGCTATCGCCATGTTTCGCCGAGTACAGTATAAACTGTAATTAAATGACGATTTTGACATAAGCCCCATATAATTTATTATCTGTCAAAATCATCTATAAATTGAAGTTTAATCATTACATCTCTCTGAGTGCGGCCGTAAGTATCACCGAGGGATTTTTTTTCTCAAAAGTTTTTTGTTTTGACTCTATCATAAACCGCGTTCAACTTGCGTCTCACCGGCGCGGTGCCGCGGTGTGCGGCGTTCGAGTTGCCGACTACTACTATCAATACTATCATAGTCAAATACTGTATTTGTTATTTTTTTCACGATAACGTCGCGGCCGCAATCAGTCAGTCCGCTCCCTGCAACGCGTTGTGTTGTGTTTGTGTGTGTACTGTGTAACTCGTAAGTAACTCGCTCGCAACTCGAAAGTAAAGCGTTTTCCGCGTGTTCTCGAAGGTTGTTTTGATTTAATTTGCATTAGAATATGATGTTTCGGTTCCACTCGCGTGCGCACGGTCTTCGTATCTGTTAATTACACGTCAGATTTTACGGATTCGTTTGGTTTCTGATTATCTGGTTCGAGTTTACGGTTATTAAGTCTGACACCGAAATCTTCGTGTAGTTAATTCTGTTATAAAAAAAAACATAAAATATATATATATATATATATATATATATATATATATATATATATATATATATATATATATATATATATATATATATATATATATATATATATATATATATATATATATATATATATATATATATATATATATATATATATATATATATATATATATATGTGTGTGTGTGTGTGTGTAACAAAAATAAGTGATAATACTTTAGGGTGTGTACGTGTTCCTTGTAGAGAGTTCACTGTGAAAGTAGCAGCACTGAAAGACGAATTTTTTTTTTCACTTTTGTATGGGCAAGGGCCCGAGCGTCACGAGTTTCCCCATACAAAAGTGAAAAAAAATTTGGTCTTTCAGCGCTGCTACTTTCACAGTGAACTCTCTACAAGGTACACATGCACACCCTAAAGTATTATCACTTATTTTTGTTACACCCTGTATATATGTGTATATACACATATATATGTATATATATTATGTATATACACTTTTCCACTTTAATTAGATTTAAACAATTGTCTCAATTAGGTAATAATGCACAACTTATACACTTTTCCACTTTAATTAAGATTTTGATAATTTTATTATTAAATGTTGTGTAGGTATTAACGTGAACATTAATTTTCCACCATGAACCAACAGTAGGTACACTCAAGTGATTAATTCTGTTATGTTATTTATTAATTTACTAGATGACGCCCGCAACTCCGTTGCGCCAAAATTCGTTTATCGCGCGTGAACCGTACATTTTTCCGGGTAAAAAAGTATCCTATGTCCTTTCCCGGGACTCAAAGTATCTCCATGCCAAATTTCAGCAAAATCGGTTCAGCGGTTTGGGCGTGAAGAGGTAACAGACAGACAGACAGACAGACACACTTTCGCATTTATAATATTAGTATGGATTATCAATTTGAAAGACTGTAATGTACGTATTATTTAATTAGTAATTTGTGCTGTAACTGAAATCTTCATTTAGCTCATTCTGTTTTGTTATCGCTTACATTTATTATCACCTTATTTATTTTTCAATTCGTCTTCTGTGTTAGATTTTCATGTTTCACACAGAAATACTTCATGCTCTGCAAATGCCTTTAGGCGGATTTTAGAGTTACGCTGACTGCGCGCGCACCGTCGGCGCTGATGGCCTGAGATGTATGAAATTGTGGGAAGCGTTTTTGAATAACGCGTAGCGGTCTGCGCTGATATTTCATACATTTCGGTATCGGCGCCGACGGTCAGCGAGCGGTCAGCGTGAGACTAAAACCCGCCTTATAGGCTTATCTCGCAAGCGCTGAAATTAGTTGATGGATTAGTTTTTGTGTGGGTTTATTTAACTAATATTATCCTTCTTCTTTTTTAAAGGAATGACTCCTTAGTGAATCGCCAATATAGGAGTCTGGTGACTGAGACTAACCAATATTACTATACGTTGATTCGGTAAACAACCTACGTAGGTATCTGTCTATAAGGATATATAATATCAGGATACTTTTATAAATTTTATTATGTAACAATAAGTAATAAGTAATTACTCATTGAAATACTACACGTTTTGAAAACGTTATCAGTCCACACGACCTTTTAGATCTTCAGTTGCAACCTTCATCTAAAACCTATCATTATGGAGTTGTATAGCGTTTTATATGTGTTTGTAAAACACTACAACACTTATTAATACTATATGTTGCCCGCAATTCCGTTGCGCCAAAATTAGTTCGTAGGGGAACCGTACATTTTTCCGGGACAAAAAAATATCCTATGTTCTTTCCCGGGAGTCGGGACGCAAAGTAGGTTTGTCCATACCCACCAAAATCGGTTCAGCGGTTTAGGCGTGAAGACGTAACAGACAGATCACACACGTCTTTCCCTTTTTAGGGTTCCGTAGCCAAATGGCAAAAAACGGAACCCTTATAGATTCGTCATGTCTGTCTGTCTGTCCGTCCGTATGTCACAGCCACTTTTCTCCGAAACTATAAGAGCTATACTATTGAAACTTGGTAAGTAGATGTAGTCTGTGAACCGCATTAAGGTTTTGATACAAAAATGGAAAAAAATTAATAAATTTTAGGGGTACCCATAGGTACAACTGAAACAAAAAAATTTTTTTTTTCACCTAACCTATGCGTGTGGGGTATCTATAGATAGGTCTTCAAAAATCATATTGAGGTTTCTAATATCATTTTTTTCTAACCTGAATAGTTTGCGAGAGAGACTCTTCCAAAGTAGTAAAATGTGTGTGTGTGTGTGTGTGTGTCCCTCTAACTTCTAAAGTAGGGGCATGATAAGTCTAAAAAAATATATGATGTACTTTACTATAAAAACTACCGACGAAAATTGGTTTGAACGAAATCTAGCAAGTAGTTTTATTTATACGTCATAAATGGTAAACTTAATTTAACTTTCATTAAATCAACTGAGATATAAAAATAAATCAAAAACCTTTTAATTTCATAAAAATAAACCTTATTGCTGCTGCGGAATCCTTCATGGGCGTGTCCAACTCGCACTTGGCCGGTTTTTTAATATTAGTATGGATTTCATCTGTTTTGTCGTTGTAAGAATTATGTTTACTTTGTCGCCTTAGCGCCAGTGTTCTCTTAAATGTGGATTAAATAACATATTATCTCTCTCGTTCTTTGTATTTATAAAAGAAAAGGTATGATATTTTGACAAATTACTTAAAATTACCATATTAGAGCACTTACAGACGAACGGCACTTGTCGACGGCACGCGTCAAAAAATCCAGACAATTAGTGTTAAAAAAAATCCACCGACTGCTGTCGACGACATTCGTCGGACAAGTGCCGTTCGTATGTAAGAAGCCATTATAATATGCCTTAAATTGCGCTCGATCTTATAGTCGAATATGAATTTTCAGCGATGATTTCGTGGTTATCTCGTTGTCGTGTAGCACAGTACTAAGCTTGTTATCACATTGCAATCGTTGTAACATCTATTGAAAGTATGATACGAGATTAAAGATCATATTCGGATTCGGATCGGATTTATCCAGACCTGTCTTGAGCGTTTGGTCCTTCGAGAGATTTTTATTTTAGGCCATTATACCACTGTCATTACTTAGATTACTTATAAATATTTGCCTCATGAAAAGCTTTTGCGGCTGTATTTAATCGAAACGTTTTTAATGTGAATTTGATACAAGAGTTGAAGATACGGTGGTAGTAGGTTGATTTTATGGTTCTGGCGAGGCGATACCTTACTTAGATCTTAGTGGTTATGATATTAGGACCACCTGAGCAATAAGGACTTAAAATATTTTCTACTGCATGACTGGTGAGACATGTTCAATACTCGAGGACGTGATATTTGGCTATTGTATTATAATATGAAAAAAAATATATAAAAAAATAATTGATCACTGAGTAAATTTAGCTTAAAGTTAATTATTTAACTTTAAGCTACATTTACCGCGCGCGGTGTCCATGCGTATTTACCCAGCGCATGTACACCGCGCGCGGGAAGTGTAGCGGCTTGGTGTTTCTTTGATGGCGCACGCCGCCGCGCCGGCCGCATAGTATGCCTACTTGCCTAGCCGCGTAATTTACTTAGTGTCCATGATACATTTATTTAAAAAAGGGAAATTCGGACAAAAATTAAGTATCTAATTATATTACATAATTATAATGAGAATCGAGTACAGAGTACTCTCCTTAAGTATTGAACATGTCTCACCAGTCATGTTGTATTTATACCATCCATTACACAATTTCACAAAACATTAAATTATCAAGTATTAGATAATAGTAATTATAATGATAAATGTGTGACGTATGCTAAATTAGCGCACTTTTTAATTATTGTGATAGTCGCAAAATTATCTTAAGTGGATTATTATTATTGAAAGTTAAAAAAGTAAATATCTTACGTAGTAAGAGCTAGAACTCATAATCAAATAAAGCGATATACCATTGCGCTGACTTTTCATAACGTGGTTTCATTTTTGACAAAATATTATTTAGAATTTTTTTGAAAATCTAACATGAAACTTTGACTTTTAAAGGCTAAAAGTGCGGCCCAAAAATGTTATATATGGGAGCTACTTTGACATAATATTCTGAACAAAAAGTTAAGCCATTAATTAATATCCTACATATTGATTAATGGCTTAACTTTTTGTTGTATAAAGAATTTCTTGTCTACATTTACCAGGTGCCATAACTGAGTTTTAAAACTTTTTTATTTTATCCAACTTTTCAACTCTTATAGATTCTAAATAATGAGCTTTCTGTACGTGCTATTTCCTTGTCTATCTAATGTTTTTTTTACAGAAGTTTATCTATTCCACAACCCTTAGATATTCTAATCAACAACGTAATTCGAATTATAAAGACGTGCCAAAACACCGCAGTAACTGGACTCTAAAGCTTTATAATTGTGTACCTTTGTCCTTGTCTATCGCCAAGTAATGATTTGTCCACAACTCTACAGCTCTACACATCTGGTAAATCCCCCTCGACAGATTCGAGTGGCTGGGTGGACAGTTGATATTTTATATTCTAAATGCCAACATTACGATTTTCTTGTACGTTTAGATTGAATATCATATTTTGTTATTTTTTTTTAATACGAAAGGAATTAGATTTTTTGTAATACTTATTAATTATTATTCAAATCAAATCAAATAACTAAGAAGGCGTAAAAAAGTTTCGATCAGACTTAATAATATGAACACATGATATGTATTCGAAATCAAATTCTCTACTATACTACTGAGACGAACAAGGACACAACATACGGTTTCTTATCAGAAAGTAATAACTGAAACAAAAAATCGCCCAAGTGCGAGTTGGACTCGCCCATGAAAGGTTCCGCCGCGCAGCAGCAATAAGTTTTATTTTTTATGAAATTAAAAGATTTTTGATTTATTTTTATATTTCAGTTGATTTAATGAAAGTTTTTTTAGGCTACTTTAGAAGTTAGAGGGGGGGACACATTTTACCACTTTGGAAGAGTCTCTCTCGCAACCTATTCAGGTTAGAAAAAAATGATATTAAAAACCTCAATATAATTTAAGACCTATCCATAGATACCCCACACGCATAGGTTAGATGAAATTTTTTTTTTTGTTTCAGTTGTACCTATGACACCTAAAATTTTTAATATTTTTTCCATTTTTGTATCAAAATCTTAATGCGGTTCACAGACTACATCTACTTACCAAGTTTCAATAGTATAGCTTTTATAGTTTCGGAGAAAAGTGGCTGTGACGGACAGACAGACAGACAGACATGACGAATCTATAAGGGTTCCGTTTTTTGCTATTTGGCTACGGAACCCTAAAAATGACAATTTTAAATAAAGATATAGGTACCAGACATAAAGCAAAACCTTATTCGGGTTGATTTATAAACACAGGCAAACTAAGCATAATGGATGTAGATAGCGAAAACTGCTGAAAGGAGCTGCATACAGTAAAACAGTGTTAAAATGTAAATGGAAATCTTTCAGGGTCGTGCTTAGAAATGACTGATGTTCTGCCACGCGACTATTAGCAGCTAGACAGCTCAATGGCACAAGACAATATGTAGTATCCATCAAGCAGCGCTGCGCGTACCTCGCATAGCGAATTGCCAAGTAGCGGCCATTAAAAATGACCATCTCAATGAGACTTAATACGCACTGGACACGGTGTAATATGATCGATTGTCTAGAAAATCGACAGTTTTTACTAATTACTCATTAAGTTGAGGAGTTTCCGTAATGATATTTTTTATCATTTAATGCGTACTTTGAATGTTTATAAGCTTGTTTTGTACGTTCAAGTTTGTATGTATGGGTGGTTACGTAACGTCGAATTGGCTCTGACTCTTGATATTTTCTAAATACTGGAATTTAACAAAAAATTGCAAATGTCATTAACAATGTCATTAAAAAAGAAAACACGAGTTACATAATTTAGCTGGACTAAACCTCCTCCCCGTTTGAGGTTGCGTGAAACAAAGCGCTTACGAATACATGATATTATACTAGACGACAACCTTACAATATACTAAACACTTTTACTAGATGTTCCGCTAAACCCCAAAGCTTTCCACGATAAATGGACTATCCAACACAAAACTAATTATTCAATTCGACCCAGTAGTTCCTGAGATTTAAGCGCGTTCAAACAAACTCTTCAGTTTTCCTTACACTTCACTGAAACTTAGTTTTAACACCTTACTGAATCGTGTTGTAACCGAGATTACATTGTTATTTTGAGATAAAAATATCATTCTAATCTGTCATGTGTGATAGATGTGTGGCGAGATAGCCTCAAGGTGAGCTCACTGAGCAGTCTTGCGGTTAGTTTTCCTCTGAAGAAAATGTAGGTGAAACAACGTGTAGGTCTCAGGGTCAATTCAGACCGTAACGTAACGCGATGCATTTCTAAATTTGTATGGATTTGGCAGACTTCAATCGAGTAAGACGTCATGCAAGTCTGTCAATCTAAAACACTAGAAATGCATACATACATAAAAATTAAGAGATGCTATTACGCGTCGCGTTGCGGTCTGAATTGACCCGGTAAATTATTTTTATGCTACATGTATTTTGTTACATGTTAGATATATTTCAAGGCTCCTACCGGAATATTTAATTACTATATGACACTCACACTTATTTTATTACAATGTAGAAATATGTATTATGACTATGAAAAGCGAAAGATTGTGTGTGTTGAATGAATTTCAACTTATATCTCTACGCGTAGGCTACCTTTTATCTCGGAAAGGTGCTTTTAGGCTAGCAAAGTATAACCTTTCTCCTGTAGCCCTAGCACGGTGACCAGTGGAAATGCGAAAGTATAGACAAACTGTGGAGATAAATTTAAGGAGCCGTTCCGATCTTTTTTCGTTCCGAAAAATTCCTGTCTGTCTGTCTGTCTGTCTGTCATAAAGTGGCATTTTAATTGAATTTTTGTCGGTCGCGATTAGCCGCGGTAAAGATCGGAACGGCACTTTAAGTTTCTGTCCACAGTTTGTCTATACTTTCGCATTTCTACTGGTCGCCGTGCTAGGGCTACAGCTGGTCAACTCTTTATTTGCGTCCACCAAAATCGACCTAGTAATTCTGGACTTTTTGGATAGCTACAAAAATCATTTCTGTTTATAATAATTATTCTTACCTAAGCAAACCATTATTGGTAATAATACTAAGGGCCTGTTTCACCACTTCCTGATAAATGACGAAGAGGCTATCCACTAATTAATTATCTTGACAGATCAAGTATGGAGAATCTGTCAAAAAAATTATGGATAGCCTATTCGGCACTTTATCAGAAAGTGGTGAAACAGGCCCTAAGTATGGTTTAGGTTTAGCAATTATAGTATTAAAACGCCCCTAACGCTGCGCTGCGCTAGTGATAAAATAAGTACTAAGTCATACTGTATGTTTACGTTTCATTCGCGTTCATTAATATTAAAAAAAAAAAAAACTTAAATAACCATATTATTTATGTTATTATTATTCATAACTTATAAATAAAGCAGACGTAGGTAGTAGGAATGCCTGCTGAATTTACTCAAGGTTAAATTTTTGTTCATATTTATGAAAACGAAATACGTATGAAAGTGAAAAATGCTGCAAAGAGTTGCGAGCTCGATTTTGATGAATAAAACTGAAAGTTGGGTATAAGTATCGGGAAAAATAATTTCCCCTGCCAAAAATCGAACTAACTGTTGAGAAAATAATGTAAACAAATGTCTATTTATATAATCAACTATACATAATTACAATTCTTGTATTTGCTCTTTAGTATCTTGTCGGCGTCCTATACCTCAAAGCAAGATATAAATTATACATAATTCTATGATTATTTGCTATTGTTGGCACATACAGTATTGACTATTTGTTCTATATCGTAACCCACATGTGATAAGCTAATTATAATTATAAACAATAGAAAATGCATGCTTTCCATTGCACTGAAATATACGGAAAATTAATGGTGAAGCCAAACGAGCGTAATTTGCGAGTTGTGAGTCGCAGAATTTTGGCTGACAGAAATTCTGCTGCATTCAGTTTCATACAAAATTCCCGTTTGATTCACACGAGCGTAATTTTGTGAGTCACGATTTGTATGAAAAATAATTTACGTGACCGAAATTCTGCGACTCACGAGTCACGACTCACAAAATTACGCTCGTTTGGCTTCACCCTAATGGTTCGCAAATTGAAGACGTGGAGGATGAAGATGATAGCTAACATTTTATAAAATGAGATCAATTTATATTACTCATTTGTAACTGACCTAATCTTAACTAATAATTTGAAGAAATCTTGTATCTTATCAACTTCACCATCTGGCTAATACATCTGGCTATGCATAAATCTACTTTCTTTTGATATACCATCATGTTTTCAGTCCTAAAGCTCTTATTAATGCAAAAAAAGTCAATTGTTAGTTACCGACTTCATCCACTCCACGTCTTCAATTATAGAGCGATCCCATTCTTCTTCTATTGGCTTCAGAGGTCTTTATCTTAGGCCTCGGTAGTCTTTCCATATTTTTCGGTACGGAGGTAGGTTAGGACGGGATTCGGCGTTCACATTTCGATGGTCGAATCCTGCAATCAATCTGATCGAATAGATCGGCCTTCCCGTATAAGGGAGCCATTATTAATATTAACAAAATTGTAGATTTCGTGAAACATAGGCGTTAGGTTATCAAAATCACTGTGCATGTGTAGGTCTGATGTAAATTTTCCAACGCATTAACGTCTTAACGATAAATATTTCAGTAATCCAGATTTGAAACAATATCTTCGTTGACGATTATCTTAATTAAATTTAAGTCTTTTGATAACATTCTTTTTTATTTATAGGGGCGAAAAATGAAATGGGGCATAGTGTATCGATTAATCAAGGAAAATATTAGTTAACTTTTTACAGCCATTTCTTTAAACTCCGTTTTAATTTTAATCCAAGGGTAAACCAAAAAATTTAAACTCGTCACAAACTTTTTAATTTGGTAGTATAATATTATATTAAAACAAAAAAAAAGTTTTTATAAATTAGAAAGAAATATATAAATCAAATTAAAAAGAAATTAGTATGAATACTAAAAATATTATTTAAGTTTTGGTCAGAAGGAATTGAAACATAGTTATTTAAGGGGTTTCTCTTGTCGTGTAACACGGTCTACATTGTAGAGGCGCTACGGTCGTCGTAGCAACAGCACGTTATAAAGTTTTATGCATTTCACTTTCAGTTGTCTCGTTACAGTGTTTACAATTATTACAAAGTAATTTAGTCTGGGTTCCCTTTCCTTTCGCGAGTAGCTTCATTTTGATAAGACGAACAACAATTTCCTCTGCGAAAATTCTCGAAAGTGGTAGCTAACAGAGATAGAAAGTATATAATATTTCGATTTGATGGCCCTAAAATATGTATTGTTCTATTTGTAGGACAATGTTACTCTTAAATTAAATAACTATTAACCTATCAATATACAAAAAATCAGCTGATTAGGGTTCCGTAGTCAACGAGGACTTGTTGATTACCTGAACTAATTATTGTAATCGTCTTCGTAAAAATCTTCCGTCAGCTTAATTGTTTGTAAAAAAAGTTGTCATTCAGGAGTGCCGGCAGACGTGAAAATAAAACAGCAGAATAGACATTCATTTTCGCCGAGCGTTAGAAAAAGGGGGTATATTAGGTACTCGCTCTTGGTATATTATGACTCGTAATCTCGCGGTGTAGCGGCCAAACAGGTCATTCACGCGGACACATATTATAAATCGAGCCTTACGAATTTTCGATCTTATCACTTTCAAAATTTTTATTTAAAAAATACGTGTTTTTGTAAGTCAAATTTTGATAAAGTTTCAGTTATAAGTAACTGTGCGTCAAGGTGACTCTACTGTACCGATAAGCTGATAACTCGTCAAATCTTACAGCGATATATTTTGATTTGACAGCACGCTGAACTGAAACTGATAATAATCATCACTTATGTACTTAGTCTCTGAGAAAACTCGCGTGTAATTATAAGCTTTTCGGGCCTAACAGCTGCTGGGCTCCGTTGCTAACGTCTTGTTGATATGATTTTCCGCACCGCACTCAAGAGATGAATATTAATTACTTAAAGGTGAGACCGCACCACGCGAAACTACGCGGCAGTGACGCGACGTGATATAAGCCCCATACATCACATGCCACTCTTTATTAATTGAAGTTATAATCATCATTAAATGTCTCCGAGTGCGGTCGTTAAAGCTATAGTTACAACTGTGATATGATGCACAAAACTACATTTCTATGAATTTCGGTGCCACGTCCCAAGATTTGATTAAAGATAATATGAAAGAGCCGTAGCTTAGGTGTTATCACGTAGATAACGTAGTGCAGACGTCTCAGCAATCTGACGTTGACGCCAAACTGACGCCACCTGTCATATCTTAGCTTTGTGATAATTACACGTAAATACCTGTTACACAATATTAGTGAGTGGCGATAAGGCTCGATTTATATATGTCCGCGCAAACGCGCGGTTTGTCCGCTCTACCGCAAGATCACAAGCAATTGGACCTACTTACGCAAACCAGAACCAAGCCACACAATGACAGTTCTGAGAAAAAGACATTTTTGTTAAAATGTTGTACTCTGTAAAATTGTTTGTGATTTTGAATAAAGTTTATTTACAATGATATACTACATAATTTACTCTATATAACGACCATGCACCATAGAAGGCCACGTTCCTTTGATGGCCAACTATTAAAAAGTCGTAGTTATCGTCATGAAAAGACATATTCCTTCTACTACACACTTAGATCCATCAAACTTAAGGCCACAAACGCGGCGGCGAGTCGATCGCGCCGCAATTGTGGCAGTGAGATCTCACTGTTTGTAGACTTTGGTTGTCGAGGCTACAATTGCAATTTCCGCACCCTGAAAAACTTTAGTTTTTACTTGTAACAATATCTTGGGGTCAGTTGTAATATACAACTATATTGCTGAAGGTATGTTTTTGGAAATGCAGTACAAATACCTTATAATATGATTTTTTCGGATGAGACTGTCTAAGAGAATATAAAGAACGGGAAATATTCAACCAGAAGGTATACGAGTAAGCTGTAGCTGAAGTTTTAGAAAACATATGTAGCTTATTTAAGGCAAGTCGGAATTTTGATGTAAGATAACACATTTTATAGAAGTACCTCAAAATTTTTGTTAAATGCCTAATTGTAAGTTGAGTACAAAGCTAAAAATGAAAAGAAATAATGATTAAAGTTATCACGTTCTCGTTTTATATTGCTGTAATATATGCCCCATTAGATGTTACAACACGCCCCAAGCACGGGGTAAGATGTCACTTTCCACATTTTGGAAAAAAAATCATTATGTACATTTAATATTTTTTCAATTAGAATTTATAAAATGATGTTTAGAGTATCGATCAAAAATTAGTTCGTGGTAATTAAGCCAATACATTTCGAGATAAGTATTTAAGTATTTATAAAAAATGTTACAACAAGCCTCACGCTCCCCTAAAGAGCAGAATCTAAAAAAATAAAGAATGTATTAAACTTAATATTATCTTACTAAGTTATTAGCATAAAAATGGAGCACGTTTTCAGTAGGTCAAGTGAGTTTGTCCGACATCTTTGATGCAATCTTATCAATTATTTGCAATGCTTTATCACAATTCACAACACCGCGGTACACATTTCAGTCTCTTTACACTGATTTAATTATTTTACGTGTTATATTTTTATGTCAATTAACAAAAAAAGTCTGGTAGAGGCAAAAAAAAGGCTGCTCAAAACTAGACAAGTATTTTGGACTATTTGACGTATCGTGCATCATAATTTTTATAGGTGTTATAGTTTCTGAGTTTCTATAGTTCAGTCAGATTTACATGAAAGAATTAAGACCAGAATACATGCCTAGTCAAAACCTAGTCCAAAAGTTTAATATGTAGATACATTAGATTTGATAATTTATCTAAAACTGAGTCTCAATCCGTCATTCTAATCTCCATCTCTTCCTAAAATACTTGAGAATTACATGTTCAAGTATTTTGGGACGCGGGTTTTGACATCATCATCAACTTCTATTAATGTTTTTGTTTGTTCGTAAATATTAATATAAATAATATTATAGTACCTACTAAGGAATTTACCATTGAATTTACAATTTTAAATTCTATGGTAGTTATCTTCTTGATACTTTAAGATAAATCTGGGTGCATGGTACTGCACCCGCCGAGACGAGCCAAGCGAAGCGCAAGGGCGCTACCTACCTTTTCTCGAAGTGTTTCGTCGTTTTTTGAACCCTCATAGAGTTGGTTTCCGATGTACCAGATATTTCATATTCTCGGGATATGATGTCAATAGTAGACTAATTAAACATACAAAGTCTCAATCGAATAGCTCTTATACTTTAGATTTTATTGATATCTAAAATACGCCGATTTCGTCACTGACACACTCATACACTGACACACTGATGATCATCAAAATGTTTGGCTACTTCCTGAAGTGCTAGAAAGCTGAAATTTGATATGTAATCAAGTTTAGTATATAACCAACAATAAACTTAATATAACTTTCGCCCCCCATCCCCTAAAATGGGGGGTGTAGGTTTATGAGACTTTCACCAATTTTATGAATTAGGAGCTATCCCCAACCCGTGGCCCGCCGGGACTTTATTTGTGGCCCGCGTGATGTTAAACCATTTTGAAATTCACGCCCACCGGCAAAATAATGTAGTCCTCGTGAGTCGTGAATTTTTTTTCACTTTTCTTATCTAAGGGCGATATGATATTTTGCAAACTCGATGTGAACTCAGCATGAATTATATTACTTCAAACTCATAAATAGTTGCAGAATATTATACTAAGAGTTAAGAAGAGGTTTCCTAAGGAATATAATAAAATATTATTTAATAGTATGTGTCTTAATAAGAGATTTTTTTTTTTTTAAGTGCGATAGTATTTACATTTTTCACATAGCTCCTAGACTAGAAAGGTGGTTTTTTACACGGAGCTAATACAAAGAGGAGGTGTGGTAATTAAATTTTCTTATGAAACGACGCGTGACAATTTGCGGAGTGAGGGGGTGTCAAGCTCCGCCCACTTTTCAATATTTCATCTATCGGCTAAAAGCAAAACTACTAGCTTAGGTCGATGTTGATGTTACTACGTGTTCAGCTATCTTACACTAGATGTCAAAAGTCTTGAATATTATGGGACGTACTCAGAACTTTAAAAAATGTATATTAAATATAATACGGTCAATAAATAAAAGTAGGGTTAGCATTTTGACCGATTTTTTATGTAAAATAAGGGGACAAACGAGTAAACGGGTCACCTGGTGGAAAGCAACTTCCGTCGCCCATGGACACTCGCAACATCAGAAGAGCTCCAGGTGCGTTGCCGGCCTTTTAAGAGGTAATAGGGTAGGGGAGGGTAGGGAAGGTAATAGGGTAGGGGAGGGTAGGGAAGGGAATAGGGTAGGTACTAAATAATAGTGGTACTCTTTCAGTTAGTTTATTTTTTTATTTTTGAGCGAGCCCAAAATTTTCATGAAAAAATTTTTAATCAATTACTATAATATTATCACATAATATTACCTATTATTATCACAAAAAAATTAAAACAAAAACTTAAAAGAAATATCCGCAAACAAAAACGTTTTTGTTTGTCGAACCTACGGCTGGCCAAATGTCAGCGCAGTCAACATTAGCAAACAAAACTGTCATTGCGATACTTAATAAAATAGTTTTATTCTAAATACGGCCCTGGATATTTGTTACGTTTAAAATAGTTATCCTAGATGACGACAGATGGCGGTTTATAAGTAATATAATAATAAAAGCTATATAAGCACGGTTTTAGCTATTAAAAGTGTATAACGGTTTTCAGTATTCAAGTATGATTATTGCAATAAACTTATGCAAAATTTTACGCATTTACGTATGTATTATCTTTCAAAGGTTTGGCCATCTAGTGTCAAGTAGTATAATTAACGCTGACAGCTAAAATTTTCTAGAATTTTTATATTTAAATTACATTTAAAATTATTTACAAATAAAATGTGATGGTATTTATATTATCAGAACGTCTGTCTGAGTAACTTTGACATTGTAAAACACAATTCTTCATCCTTTCCTTGTTAAAAACGCAAAGAACACCGATTTATTGGGAGTCTCGTTACGTGTGCACCTGACAAACGCTGAAAACTTAAGCCCCGCCCACAATGATGACGTCAGGACCTAGTTGAAAATCACAGTGCGCAGTTGCTTAGGCCAGCTCCCCTTTGTATTAGCTCCGTGGTTTTTAAGGGTTCCGTACCCAAAGGGTAAAAACGGGACCCTATTACTAAGACTTCGATGTCTGTCCGTCTGTCTGTCCGTCTGTCTGTCTCCAGGCTGTATCTCAAGAACCGCTATAGCTAGATTTCTGAAATTTTCACAGATTGTGTATATCTGTTGCCGCTATAACAACAAATACTAAAAACAAAATAAATTAAATATTTAAGGGGGGCTCCCATACTACAAACGTATTTTTTTTGCTCGATATCAATAATGGCAATAGGTAGGCAGTTGAAATGTTCACAAAATACTCAGTTATACTTTAATAATTAATAATAAAATTTAAATTAAAAAAAAACACATTATTTAGCTATTTTTGCTTTATAATGGTACGGAACCCTTCGTGCGCGAGTCCAACTCGTACTTGGTCAGTTATTTACTTCACTGTGGAAGTTTTTTTTTAATACAAATGGACCAAGTACTAAGTTTTGTTAGTCCTTTCTTTCTCCTATCAGTAACAGTGGCAAATGTACCAAAATCGACATGCTCAATACAATCTATACGTCGTCATAATTTATCTCAGCCTAGATGGTATCGCTTTGATTGATTCGATACTCATATCGATGGAGATACGTCAATCCCCCGACGTGGCCTTGTAGATACACTATCGATAGCTACGAGCCTACGACTAAACCAGAATTTCTGACACATATATTATTAGAAATTCTGGTTTTATCGTAAAATTTTTATCTATTGCTCTCTTTTCGACCTATTCGTATCTACTTCTTACGAAGAAGCTGAAAACATACTAAAGGTTACTGCATAAGATCTCCATCGTACAATTCACACATACCTATGCCTAGTGTGGGGATTTGTCTTAAACTGAAGTGTATATTTAATTTTCCGGCAATAAATTATTTGTATTAAGTTATTAATTTGCATGGAACCGAATTTTCGGAAGCTCTCTCATTTTCTTTTTGATCTGTATTCCGCTATTTTAATGCAATACTGATTTGGCTAATCTTGATTTCCGTAAAATCAGGGTGGGTACGAAATATTCTAAGGCGCTGTTACACATATTCTCTATCATATGCCATAAGCTACGTCTTTTATTTAAGTTGTAAAATATGAAAAAAAATGTTTCACAGATAAAAGTCGTAAAGTTATTTAAGTTGAGATCACCGGAATTAAGGAGATCTCGTAGTTTCCTCATTACACGTTATCTGCGACGAAATTCAACTATTTACTCCACTATTGCGTCACCCAGGATGATATTAGTACGAAAGAGAAAGAATGCCATCTCACTCCCTCTTTCATGGCTTGTTCCGACAGTTCGAATGTATTGTACATTATTTCTATTCCTCTTTTAAATATTTCTATGTTTCAATTTAAAATTCAAAATTAAAAAGTCAAGCGATGTCACATAGCACACTCTATAACATTGGCGTTTTTTATTCTTTCACTGTGAACTCACCCTTATGAGTTATGCGTAGCCACGTCTTCTCCAGCTATACTTACCCAGAATAACAATAACATTATTATTTCAAGTTAAATAAATACCTATTTATCTTGTAAAATTTCAATTGATCGTTGCTCTTTATATTAAAATAAACTGCAAGGTATATTCTGTAATTTAGTTGTGGCACTGCATTTTAATGAGGTGTCTCGTACACGAGGGTTCTAGTGATCGCGGTTCTCAGAACCTAGACCGTGTTTACGATGCGGCGTGATTCAATATAATTATCATTTTGATCAGCCTTTTTATCATATCAATCGAGTATCTACATGGTTTAAGTAGCTAGAACCGACAAAAGAAAATCAAAAAGTAGAGTTCGGCGTTCTTATGTGACTCGTACTTCAGTATTTAGTAATACCCCAATTCTATTTTATGCAACTTTGATGCAGCTTCGTTCTTAGCTCGGCTTGGCGCAGTCCTTTTTTCATTAAACTATTTGTGTGCGATGAATCTTCAATCGTACTTCGTTCCTTGTTGTAACCAAACAGACTGGATACAACAAGGAAGCTACAATAATATTGGATTTAAATAGTACAATAGAGGTATAAGTTACAGCACTAACTCCATTAAAAATTTGTTAGAGCGTAACAAGATAAAGTTGAAATATCCACATAAAATGTGGCAAAATAAACATGTAAAGTCTGTGCTGAAACATTTAGTATGACAGGCAACGTGCCACGTCGACTGCGATAACCAACCAACTTAATATTTTACACAAACACCAAACGAAAGGTTTGCTCGGTGACGAAATAATTACTCTACTTAATATTATGTTTAAGAACAAAAATTCCAGCCGTCTTGACGTTGCTTAAATATTTGATACGAGTTATCTCGCGAGGCTGTCATTCATCATAATACATCATCTGTAAATCTCGACGTGATTCCGATGCGCTGAATCGTGCCATTTCGATAAAAACTGTCGCTAGTCTCACTCGTCTTACGTAACGTTACATCATCGTAGAATCACGAAACTTCAACTTTTCGCGTCCTACGTCGCACACGTGAACGGTGTCTATCTGTAATTACGAATGCATTGTTTGGCCTTATCCACTAAGGGCCTGTTTCACCACTTCCTGATAAGTGCCGAATAGGCTATCCACCAATTAACTTGACAGATCAAGTATGGAGAATCTGTCAAAAAAGTTGTGAATAGCCTATTCGGAACTTTATCAGAGAGTGGTGAAACAGGCCCTAAATCTTCGATAAACTATCAGGACACTTAGACTTGTAATAATTTCAACAGCGCAGTTAAAAGTGGCGCGTCGCTAAGTGACAGCGTTTACGAAGCCGAGTATCTAACTTCGCTGTCGAAAGTATCAAAGGCAATTTGACTAAGGATCCATTGTAGGACGCCGGCAAGTGATAAAACAGTGAAAGTGAACCTATCAGTATTATTCAGTGATGTATTACGAGTATTTATTGAATAAAATGTGCCTCGGACGAACTGGACTGAGTTGAGGGAAGATGTGCGTGAGGTGACTATGGACAAAGCCATTCGGCTCTAGTGTAATATAAAAAGAAACATTCCCCTGTTCAAAATCGTGACCAAGGGCCCTACGGAGGAGTGCAAGGACATCTGCAAAATGACCAAGGGCCCTCGGAAAGTGAAGCTAGTCATTGTAGTCAACAATAAGAAAGAGTGAGTATTTTGTCTTGTGTTAGGGCTCCCACACATAACTGCGAATTCGCATCGCATCGCAAATATCTGCAACAAAATTCATAATAAAAATGACATTACGATGCAATGCGAATTCGCAGTTTTGTGTGGGAGCCCATAAATGCTGCTATTTTAATTTAAAATACTTTCGATATAATTTAGATGCAGTCCGGGTGAAATAAAATACCAGCACAGACGGTAAACAGTTTTGTTCGACGTTTGATAACGTTTCTGTGAATATTCTGATATGATGTGTGCAACATGGCGGATTATTAACTGTATGTGCTAGTTGCGCCCCCCTGCTCCGAATCCTAACGTATATGTATTGGGTACTTTCATTTCAAATTACGCGTCTGATCACAATATAACATTAATGTTGAGTGTAATAAAAATGCAGTAATAATAATTTAAGTAATCTGGGTTTTTGTTCAACTTGTTGAATGTTTTTGGAATGAACTGTCTAATTATCAGCTTGAAGTAAATGCTATTAAAACTAAAACAACAGAGTTATCGTAAGAACGCTAACGGCACTTTTTTAATTTAATTATGTCATTATTATTAAAATACTATGTTCAATAAGTTTTAAAGTTAGTAATTTATTTCGTTAGGCAATCTTTATTAATCACTAATTTATTTTATAAGCTAAGGTTTATTTTTAATATAAAATAACTGCTGTATAATGCTCTCACATAAAATTTTCAGAATACATATTGAAATAATTTAAATTTAAGTCGTACGTTTTCGTTACCTAATTTCCTTTAATTTGTATGTCTGAAAATACAATTAAAAGTTCAATAAACTTGTTAATAATGCATTGTTCAGTCTTATCTCACGTCAAAATAATTTTCGCTGAAATTGTATAAATACGTAATATATTATATTCAGTATAGTTAATTCACCCAATTTCTATAGTCATTTGCATCATCGTCCTTATTGCGTATCTAAGTCTAATTGGCAATATGCAAAGTTTAAATTTCAGTTTTAAAATTTTCCATAATATTTCTTTACTCGATAATTTATAGTGCTTCACTACATAGTATAAAACAAAGTCACTTTCTCTCTCCCTATGTCCCTTTGTTCCCTTTAAGAGGGCGACTAACGCAAACTTCAAAAATCAAACATCATCCTTCTCTCTTCACACTCACGCCCGTCTTTCGTATGCCAGGTGAAAAAGGACGACGCGGAATCATCGCCAAGTTAGATTTTCCTTAATAGCTCGATAAATATACAACATTATAAAATCCGCCAGGTCAGTGTCTCAATGCATCTTTGTGATTTTTTTCTATCGAGAAAATTTTAAGATATCGCGGCCATGTGCGAGTCGGACTCGCGCACGAAGGGTTCCGTACCATTATAGAGAAAAATTAGGGCAGTGTTTTTTGTATGGGAGCCCCTCTTATTTTTTATTTTATATTAATATTATTATTTAATATTAAAGTTAACATAAAACTAAAGATTGTGTGAAAAATTCAACTACCTACCTGTTGCTATTATTGATAAAGAGCAAAAAAGGCTAAAAAAATCACGTTTGTTGTATGGGAGCCCCCCTTAAATATTAATTTTATTTCGTTTTTAGTATTTGTTGTTATAGCGGCAACGGATATACACAATCTGTGAAAATTTCAACTCTCTAGCTCAGGGGTCACCAAATAGCGGACCGCAGTCCGCATCTGGACCGCCGACCCATTGTGTGCGGACCAAGCATTTTCAAAGATGAACTTCGTTAAAAATAAATTTCGGTCTCGACTTACTGATGAACATCTATAGGATTTAATATCAATAGCTTGCACCAATTTTTCTCCAAATATCAGAGAGATAATAAGCTACAAAAATTGACACTTTTTTCATTGATATGTAAATAAATACCTTTGTAATTTCCGTAATTACCAATATAATTGTACTCGGCGAAACATGGCGGTAGCGGTCATTCACTCCCTGTCAAAAACTTGTCATTTTCTATATAAACCGCGATTGACAATGAAGTATCAGATGTTGTCAATCGCGGCTTTGTATAGAAAATGACAATCCCCTGACCCGCATAATGGAGTACCGCCGAGTTTTAAGTGGGTAGAGGTTGCGTCGGACGCAGCAGCACAGACCCACATACTTGCAGATAGGACGCCCATTCCTCCGCAAGATGCTTAAAGCATTATCTTACCGCAAAAAAGGCATAAGAACCATAAGTAATGATGATGGACGCTCACTGCTTCCTTCCCGATGCACGGGGCAGTTAAAATCAAGTCATGGTGCAACGTTATCTCCCATCGGCGGACGAGGGTTATTACCGCCTTGTCACGTCGCTGTATTTGCATACAATCGGCACTTGGCTTTTTCATTCATCCTCACTCCCATTCACGGCTAATTGCTTACTACGATTACGTTACGTGACTCAGTTTTGTGGAGCTCCCCTCTTAAAGAGTTGGTGTTCCGTCTGAAGTTATGTTACTTTCAGGAGGTGATTTTTTACGTGAATCCCCCGTTTTGCTATTATTATCTGAAAAAACAGCTTGCGTAATATGACTGCGCCTGCGCTACGCAAGCAGTATTCAGAATCCAGACTCAAAGAAGTTCTTTAGTTTTCCATGCCTACCGATTAATCCTTCCATCCTCCTATAGTAGGCTGCGTGCCTAGTTACCTCTCCACGTGTAGTCGCGATAGTCACCGTGCTTGCTATACTCACCACGTTCGTAATCACTCGTATTAAAAGCTGCCTAACATGCGTTTCAGCCATTTCATTGCTCATACTCAATAAAAAGAAGGTCAAAAGAATCGCAAATGATCATGGGAACCGCTGGGACTCTTCCGCGTCCGATCGTATCGTTTAATCAGAGATTATTCATAATCATCATCGTAATGACGCCGGTCAGTAATGATAGTATCGGCGACGGTGACTCTTGTGTTCACGCGGAAACGCAGGCTTCCTGTCATTACGCTGATGATGCGGCGACAATCAGCAGCCAATGTCACGAATTATGTAACTATTTGATGTTTCAATGATTTCGGTGTTTACGCGATGATTTGGTTTTTTGTTTTTCCCATTGAGCGTTGAGTTGTTGCGTTGCGAAGTTCGGTCCGGCCGGATTAGTTGGTAGATGATGCCTCCAAAGCCTCGGCTACCGGAATCTTCAATTTTTTTTCTATTTCCCCACAGAGGTTTCTTATTTTTTTTAACCTGCCATGGTTTTTCAATTCCTTTATAAATTTTGTAGTCCACTGTCCAGCTTGCTTTTCCTGTCCTGGTAATGTTAGATACGCCTATACGATGCCAACGCATGTTCACTTAGTTCTTGTTCGCTTGTCTTCGATATACAGTCATAGTTTCCAATTTGCAAACGAACCTTGTACCTTACCTTTACCTACTACCTTGTTGAAGTTTTTCTGAAACAATCGGTTGCAAAAAATCGTTGACCGCGACTGTAATCGCTTCATCTATCCAAGACGATTTCTCGGAACGGAGTTGATTATTTAATGGCATCAGAACATTCGGCATACCACTGACAAATAATTCTCATGGACAATTCGTACCAATTGTATCGTTAATTATTTCGTGTGACAAGGAGCTACACGCGAGCCTAATTAAACTACATTTTTGAGATAAGGACTTTCAAAGATGCCTTTAATCTTGGACCTTAAAGTGACAAAACTGGTTCTACGCACTTGTCACTGTTTCTCACAAAGTTTTTGGGGGGAATAGTGGATTAGGGTTGTCAGAACCATCGATTCTAATATACTTAGGTATACAGATTCGATAAAATTTTGACTTTTGATGCAGTCTCGGTTTATAAAGCGCTCTGATTGACCAAAACGTACCTATATGTGAATATTATGGATACTGACACTGGATAGAAGCTGTATTTATTTTAGGTATCGAGATACTGGTTTGCATATTTTATACATAAAGATAACATATTGTCTACTGTCTATAGTTGTTCCCT
The DNA here is from genome assembly GCA_905187585.1 of Cyaniris semiargus. NCBI lineage: Eukaryota > Metazoa > Arthropoda > Insecta > Lepidoptera > Lycaenidae > Cyaniris > Cyaniris semiargus. Next base: position 8,084,825 of record LR994567.1, read on the forward strand.
TCAATACATTTTAATATATTGAGTTATTCAGTGAAGACCTACTTGCTCGACAGAAGCACGTATTGTTGGTCGACCTTCTGTTTTTGTTCGATGGCAGCTAACTCGGTCAAGATGGTAGAACATAGCTCTATGAAAATAACTACTGAACTAAATGAACAGAAAAGTTATGAAGTCGATTGTACGAAAATTATACACAAGCCGTACATTAAGTCAAGATATAAATAAAAGCTAATTTCAGATCCTTTTTGTTTATTTTCGTCCTTCAGTTTGTATTCGAGCACGCATTTGGGATTTTTAATACCTGAATATTAAAAATCCCACGAGATCCGTACCTAAAGGCTGTTCAATCAGACTGGTCCTTCTTGCATCTCTCACTCCAAGTAAAGTGAATCTGAAAGCGTCTGAAGTGTTTTCAATATTTATGAGAAAACTCAAAGAAAATGAAAGCATTAAACCGAGTGATTTCACTAAAGAGTTTGTTTCATTTAATATTTTTTGTGGGTAAAAGAATACTCGTAGGTTCTGTTAGGTAATTCCTTAGTACCAAGTACATTATTTGATATTATTATTGATATCATTTTATCATTTGATATCATTATCATGCATCGCGATGCAAATTTCAAGTTTGGATAAGTATATCAGTCACACAGTTTACACTTTCATAGATAAAGAAAGACATAAGATAGCATGCTGTATGAATAATGAGATAATTCTTCGTTTGCTCAACAATTTCAAAGGAATGCAATTTTCACTATCACTTTAAAAAGATTTTTAATGTCGTCGTATTGAGTGGTTATGGTGATAACCAATTAATAGTCTTCAGCTTCGGCCAAAATTACGGCTTAATCTGCAAAGTCATTTCCATGTAGCATCGAAATGGAACTGTTAACCAAAATTATCACTCAGTTATTATTTCTACATTATAATTATATTTTAGGGCGTTTTTCTGTCATGCGTGTCATCGCCCGCGCGCGGATGTCCGCATGCAAGTTGCCGACATCCTATCATTTCACGTAATACGGACAATCGGACCATCAGGAGTATGTTGTCATCCGCATGCGGACCAGATGACAGGAAAAGCGCCCTAACAGGCAGGTAATCAATGTAAAATTGTCCTGAAAATTCACATCCTAATTAAAAATTTGTACTTGTAGTCCACTCGGAGCAGTTTCGTCAGCAGTCTGCTGGACAATACTATGTATTCTGCAGTAACACCTATAGCTCTAAATGTATACCTACCTAAAACTAATACACAACAATCATAAGATCCGTGACGCGAGCGTGTAGTGTGGACAATGCAGGTCGTTCATTTGCACCGGCCTTCCAGCCACGCGTCAAACGACGCTCTTCCGATTGCCAAGGGCACGGCGAATCGCGTGAGAGTTACACTGTACATGATTGTTTTACCTGTGATAGAACCTTATTGCTATCGACATTAGGATGATTCTCATAGAACTGCGAAGCAAAGTCCTCGTGGTGGGAACTGCTGTGTAATGAATGAGCTCTGACAAGTAGGTTAGGTTAGAATAGAGTTGTCACAAGAAGATAGGTATCTTGCAGAATTGGTATCTAGTAAAAGACGGTTCTTCTGCGATAGGTCTCAAGTCTCAACACGCGTAAACGAAGCTGAAAAGTGATTGAGTAGATTATATTGTTTCAGTTGTATGTAGGTACCGTCTTTTGATGGTCAATGTTCGTAGACCCTAAATGCGTCAAAACTCAAACGATATTTTTCACCCTTACACCTGTGAATGGTAGTTTTGAAAATGGTTCTTTCTACTATAAATATAATATTTCTATCTTGCTCTTTGAATTATATTAATCTTATTTTTGAAATATATTCAATCTGTACGTCAAAATCAAATCAAAATATTTACAGCCCACAATCTTGGCGGATTAGCACCGAAATTTCGATCCTACCGTCCGTCAGTACGTTCGTTTATAGCCGATATTAGCGCCTATATCTTATCGCCAAGGGAAAAATACTGTCTCGTCAGATTACTGGGTTGTGATATTATGTCGATTTATGTAGGTTATTTAAATTTTGAGTCTTAAAATGTTTCTCGAAGGTAATAAAACAATTTTAGCTCCAATTTACTACCATATTTATAACATTATTATTTGAGACTTACCTATGTGGCAAAAGCAATTGTAAAGGCTAGAAGAGGCTAGAATCTATGACTGAATTTAGTGTCTATTTAAAGTAACCAATATTGTATTGAATCGACAACTTGAACGAATTTTGATGATAAAGACTTTATCGAGGTAAAATGTACCGTTCCCGCAAGGAATCCCTTTTTCCCTACACGAAATCGTGGTAATTATTTACAACAACAAACAGCTTTGTGCGACAAACAACAAAATGCGAAAGTGTGTCTGTCTGTTGCCTCTTCACGCCCAAACCGCTGAACCGATTTTGCTGAAATTCGGTGTGGAGATACTTTTAGTCCCGGGAAAGGACATAGATTATTTTAATCCCGGAAAAATGTACAGTTTCCTGCGATAAACGAATTTTGGCACAACGGTGTTGCGGGTGTCATCTGTACTGTACTCGGCGAAGCATAGCGGTCTTGACTCCCTGTCAAAAACTTGTCATTTTCTATATGAACCGCGATTGACAGTGAAGTGTCAGATGTTGTCAATCGCGGCTTTGTATAGAAAATGGCAAGTCAATGACCGCTACCGCCATGTTTCGCCGAGTACAGTATAGTATTTTATAATTTTAGTTACTAGACTAGATATATATACCTATACATGATCCCTCTCACTAATAAAATGTTACACAGCGTGTATAGAGGGTGCATAAGATTTTTTCTACTAATAACATAGAGATAATATGTACTACGTACGTAGTACTTATATGTCAGTGACTAATAATCATTTTTTGACATAAGGCCTGTATAACGATGCTGTCATTTCCATACTAATTTCTCTGTATAGACTCTGTGTAACGTGTGTGTAACTTAAAAACTCCTGTTTAACTATTCACACGTTGAACGCATGTTTAAGAAGTTTTTATTAGTAAGGGGGGATGTATTTAGCAAAACTGATGTGATTTACATACCTACGCTACTTCTCATTTCCCACGCTCATCAGCAGTGAGCACACGTGTGACTCCGCTAATTACGGCAGTTTTACCACTTTATGCAATGACGGATTTTAACTCGCAAATCCTGTGAAAAATTCTTGCCATCATATCATCTCTCATTCAAACTTTTAATTTTTATGTTATCTAATATCTTTGTATTAAAAGTTCTTGAAATCGTCACATAATTTTATTTGATCTGGAAAAAGGTGGACAAGCTTGGCAAAAAAGAATGCGTTTGAGGGTTAAGAGGTGATTAGTGCGTTTTAAATTAGGGCGCTTTTCTTTTATTATAGGCAACCCTACGCTACGCTTGAACGCACTTTTGACACTTGTCTGACAAAATATGCAGTAGTGTTGACAGGTATTTTGTAATGTAGCCATAATTAAATAAACATTTAATAATTCTAGCTGTCACCGCGCCAGACTCTTTTTTGACAAACTTTTTGTTTTGTTACAGCCTGTATATTGGATTACTATAATAAATACTTCAAGATCTATGATTATCTTATCCAATATTGAGATCACCTAGCACTGAAAATAATATAAAACACATTTTTTGCTTATATGACGTGAAACTAGCTGTGTTTGATATTTTCATCAGAGCACCTCTCGTGACCAACACGTTAACACGGCTCTACCAAGGACCAGCTATAGAAATATGCAAATATTACATAATATCACATATTATGAGCTTTATACGTGACAACTATTTAATATGTTACTTACTTTCAGCACTATGCAATAAAGGACTAAAATAGAAAAAATATTGTTGGTTGAGCAAAGTCATCTCTCGACTAACGTTCAAGTCGCACTCTGATTCTTCGCTTCTATTGGTCGCATCGTGATTATATATTATATAGTCTAAAGATTTCCTCGATAAATAGAATATCAAACATAAAAACATTATTCAATTCGAACCAGTAGTTCCTAAGATTAGCGCGTTCAAAGAAACAAAGTAACAAACAAACTCTTTAGCTTCATATTATAAGTACTACTTGATGCCCGCAACTCCGTTGCGACATAATTTAAGACGACCTCTGTGGCTTAGTTGGTGGGCTGTTGGTAGCTCAAGCCGGGGGTCGCGGGTTCGAATCCCGCCAACGGAACAAAAAGTTTTCAAAGTTCCTGGGTCATGGATGTGTATTAAATATGTGTATAATATAATAAAAATCTTAAATATATGTAAAGTATAAAAGTATTAAATATATTTCCGTTGTCTGGTACCTGTAAGTGTAACACAAGTCCATCAGGTTCTTACCACGGGGCCAGACTGACGTGGTGTGAAGCGTCCATAGATATTATTATTATTATATATAATTTGTTATGGAGATACTTTGAATGCCGGAAAGGGTCCCGGCATTGAGAGGAGCTCCATAACAAATTTAGCAAAATCAGTTCAGCGGTTCGGGCGTGAACAGGTAACAGACAGACACACTTTCGCGTTTATAATATTAGTATGGATTTGCAGTAGCATGTTGTAAAGTGTAAAAAGCTCGAAGCTATAATTGTTATACCCGAGTCGACACAATTCATCCACTACGCTGGTCGGGTCAAATTCGGGTCAAAGTGGTTGGTGCTCCGTGCTACTGATCATGTCACCAATGCCACGTACCAATAAAGTATTATTTAGCTGCGGCCGGCTAATGGGAATGCCGCACGTCACAATGGGCTCGTGACACACATATTTTGTGGTATATGTGTCAAAACTAACATTACACTGTGTGCTGCCTGATGGCTCTATGTCAGCTATACTCAAAGCGTGCAGCGTGCTTCACGGAGCACTGGGGTTGTTGGCGCTCCACGAGAATTTTGGTAAAAATAATAAAAATGCACCTCTGCTATCAATGTCCCAATTTAGTTTTTCATGCATTTGATAACGCTCAAATAATAAGTATATGTTAATAATCATTTTACAATGATTAAGAATGATTGAAATATTGGCCTAAGATCCCCCCATAGAACGACCTTCACCGAGCTGGTTAATGGATGAAAAGTATTTTATATTCAACTACGTATGTCAATAAATATATTGCTAGTGGGTTGCCTAAGAAATTTTAGTCCAGAATAAACAATTTTTTTTTTTTTTTTTTTACATTTTTTGGTTTATTTAATAGACAAATTCCATACCAATCGAAAGTATGAAGCCCGTAGAATATGCAAACGTTAGGTTGTCTATTTTTTCCCGTCATAACTCTTGGGTAGGCAGGTAAATCGATACTAGTACCGGTCTGGTTAATGCTTAATGCATATATTCTACGGGATTCACACTTTCGATTGGTATGGAATTTGTCTATTAACCAAACAAAAAATTTTTTTTTTATTTTTTATTCTGGACTGAAGTTTTTCAGGCAACCCACTTGCAATAAATTTATTGACATACGTAATTAAATATATAATACTTTTCATCCATTGACCAGCTCGGTGAAGGTCGCTCTATGGGGGGATCCTATACCATATAAACATAACTATTTTTCTCGTATTTTGGAGTTCCATCAAAAATTTTGGTTTAAAAAAGGGTTCCGCCAAAAAAAGAATTGAATGTCCAAATAAAGTATTTTCTATTGCTAACAGATATGGTTATCTACTAGCATACGATAACTTACGTTCTTGACTGACATAGGTCTTTATACTTTTACACTGTAGGATTTAAGCTACTGTTTTTCTAAAGAGTTCGACAAGGACGACCTCTGTGGCTCAATTGGTTGAGTGTGTGGCAGCTCAAGCCGGGGGTCGCGAGTTCGAATTCCGCCGACGGAACAAAAAGTTTTTAATGTTCCCGGGTCTGGATGTGTATTAAATATGTGTATGATAAAATAAAAATCTTAAATATATGTATAGTATAAAAGTATTAAATATATTTCCGTTGTCTGGTACCTGTAACACAAGTCTTTCAGGTACTTAGCGGCCAACGGGGCCAGACTGACGTGGTGTGAAGCGTCCATAGATATTATTATTATTAAGGACGCGTTACAGTCCATTCATTACTCTGTGTAAATAATGACCACTCGTAACGATGAGGATAAATTTAGGCGCAAACTCATTACTATTCCTCCCGCGTAGTCGGTTAAGTGACATCAAAATGTCTATTTGCATGCGCGCGTGCACCTGACCGTTGATGCCAAATCGCAAACTTTTCCTTACAGAAAGCGTCAAGTTCTTTTTTAAAATAATTTAAAAGAAAATATTACAGTTATATTATGATAAAAAGTAAAGGTTTATAATATTGAAAGTTTACACGCTATCCCTAAACGAAAATTTGAAATCATGCCTGGAAATGTTGTGTAGGTCATTAAGTTAATAATTTAAAAAAATCACATAAAATTATCGTTTTCATGATACGTAATATGATTTGTATCAAATTTGGTTGTATTTAAGGGCTTGCTTTTCTACTATCATTAAACTTCAAAACGTTTTTTTTTTTCGAAAAAATTTTTGCCTTGTCCCATTTCATCGTAAGGACTAAAGACAGATTTCGCGCATCACTTGAGAATTCCGGCTGCGTGCGGCGATTTTGGCGAGACTCGCGCCCTAAATATCGTATTACTTGCGACACGCGGCTCAAACCGACCGTTCGTAATTCCAGGGTTAGGCTTCATTATTTTTTACTTGTAGAGTGTACATATTGTTTTATATTAAATCCTAAATTAAAAGATGTTATAAGAACAATAAATTATTGCATTTCAATTCAATTTCTTAAACAAGTAAAAATGGTAATTAAAAAACTTGAAACCCCAACTGCATTTTGATATGAATCTCGACAGCTCTCAAGCGAAAATCCATCAAGCCGTTAAGCCTGCAAAGCGTGCCAAAGCCCCCAAAGGGTCTCACCAATGTGAATGAGGGTGTATAAAAATCACGAAAATCGTGTGACGTACTTTATGGATGGTCCCTTTCGACTCTGCTCCAGTGCGAGATATCCAAATACAATATAGCGATTTGACCTTATCCAATCCAAGTTTCCAGTCCAACTATCCACACTTTCCTCATACTATTTAGAACTGTTTGCATATTATACAAGGTGTAACAAAACTAAGTGATAATACTAAGGGTGTGTACTGTGTAATGTGTATGTGTCCCTTATACATATAATATAAGAGTTCACTATGAAAGTAGCAGCGCCGAAAGAGTAATTTTTTTTTTGTAATTTGTATGGACGCGTTTTAAATATTTCCATAGAAAGGTGAAAAAAATACTCTTACAGTGCTGCTACTTTCACAGCGAACTCTATATATAGGGGACCCATACACACCCTAAAGTATTATCGCTTACTTTTGTTACAACCTGTATACTTGTGCATATTATAATACTATGATTTATCACAGCACATGAGGTCCACCTATGTATGTATATGGCATGTTCTATTGTGTCAATCAGCAGAACTCGTTCCATGTTGCACTTGATTTAACTTGACCCAGATCAACTATACAGTCTGTTTCTTTCACTTTAAGCGACTCATATAAGTACATTGTCCCTATGTGTTTATAACAATTACAAATCGTTTGAAATCTATTTTATTGCTGGGAAATATGATTTTACAGATACAATATTATGTTTTGTATTTACTAGCAAAGATCAGTGATAAGCTGATAATGCTCGAAGATTTTGCAAAAATCATCCTCTTCTCTTGAAGATATAAGTTTTTATGAGCATTTGAACCTTCATTCCTTCTCACCGCTCCAAATCCTGTAAGCCAGCATTAGTCAACCAACCTTAAACTTACTTTGATAAATCTTATGATCAAAGGACGGAAGGTGTAAGTTGTACCAAACGTCGCGTCGTCCAGCACCCGTAGCACGGCTACAGTAGAAATACCAAAGTATAGACAAACAGCGGAGATAAACTGAAGGTGCCGTTCCGATCTTTACCGCGGCTAGCCGCGATCGACAAAAATTCAATTAAAATGCCACTTTATGACACAGACTATAGTCTACGTCATAAAGTAGGATTTTATTTGAATTTTTAGGACCATAGTCTATGTTATAAAGTGGCATTATATTTGATTTTTTGTCGATCGCGGCTAGCCGCGGTAAAGATCGGAACGGCACCTTCTGTTTATCTCCGCTGTTTGTCTATACTTTCGTATTTCCACTGTAGCCGTGCTACGGGTGCTGTAGAGAAAGATGATAGATAGTGGACATTTCTGTTATCTCTACATCTCTAACAAGACTTCTCTGTTATCTCTATTTTTACTACATAGTTTAATGAAACATGATCGCAAGATTGTAATTTCAGTATAACTAACAACCTGTCTGTATTGTTTCAGCCCGCCTACGTTTAAGACTCTAACGCCGACGTCCCGCACACAGCTAAAGCAGCAGTTGATGCGAGAACATGCACAGGAGCAGCTACGCAGAGAATCTTTACAGGTGACATAACCTTGGATGTACAAGTCTAGTTTGTTGGTGTACTCATATGAGTACGGGCCTAAAAGACCGTAGGGTTAGCTTCTTAAGGTTACTGTTTTACGTCTGCCAAACAATGTTATAATATGTTTAATACCTACATCATTTCTTAGCTCTTTAAAGGCAAAATAATTAATTATTGATTATTATACAAATGAAAATCTTGAAATAATTCACTTTAAAATACTATAAGTACCTATTGTTTGTATATTAGACTATTACCTCAAAGTTTAATTTTAATCAAATAACAAAGTATTGAATAACAGCATTCCTTGCAATTCGTCAGTTGTATCAAGCATTGCTTATTTCACTATGCTCCGATTCAACTTACAATTTGTTTATTTGATTTTATTATAAACAAAGCTCATTATGGGCGACTATATTTATTATACAACCGCTCCATATTGGTCCATGATGCACCCAATACAAGCGATTATAAACAAGTAGAGGGCCATGTTCGCCTGTGATTGTCTACGATCGACATCGAATTTGTATGATATAATTAGCTTCGCAGTCACAGTTATCCCTCATAGCTTAACGTAACGCCCTGACCACTTTAGGCCCTTATAAGGCCTGCCGTAATGCCTATTATAGTTTAATCTCTATAACGTTGATGTTCTAGGCCCAGCAAGGAGGTGTATCGAAGGACAATGAGGAGCGGACGAAGAAGTCGACGCCGACCGACGTCCCGCGCATCACGCCACACGTCGAACTGCCGCCACAGGTCTTACAGGTAAACCACATCTATTATTGGTTCTATGTTCAAAATCCCCCTTATTTTATTAGCACCTTATTTGCCCCCCTTTTTATTAAAAAAAACTCACACTGTGGCGGTACAACTAACGCCACAGTCCTGCATCGCGCTATTCAAGTTTCCAAGTGCGTCGGTTTATATACTACAGCTAAAATCGGCCTGAAGAAGATCTTCCGACCGAGGGAGGTGATATTGCTATTGCTCGGTCAATCGGAAGATTCAGAAGATCTTCTTCTGAAGCCTCCACGGATATTCCCACAGCACTGGTAAATAGTAGTAAACAACTTCAAGACTGCTAGGTGAATCTGGAGAGTGGAAGGGGGCAATGAACGCATGTGTACATTGCTATGAATGAATGACGTACAATAGCTAACCATAATGTGACAACGTCTGATCCGTTTCACCGCGATCTACCAATAATGATCTGTCTAATCACAGGTCTACCAATAGCGTGTCCCAGCGCGCCCCGCGCACTCCTTGACCCACCAAAGAGACTTAAAAATCGAACACTGCGTCTTCCTAACCTTCAAAAAGCTTAAAATTATATAACCAGATTATGGCAAGGCCGAAAGGAAGGCACTGATTGATTAATGTATTGATAATGATAGTTATTTTTCGTTGCAGGTGCGCACAGTTCTGGAGAACCCCACCCGGTATCACGTGATCCAGAAACAGAAGAGCCAGGTGCGCCAGTACCTCAGCGAATCCTTCACACCGCAACCCCAGGTAACACTTTTTTTTTTATTATAGACTGTAGTATACACAAAACAGATACTAATTTTCCACAAAACGTGATTATTTTTATCTGTATTTTGCATGTGATAGAGTCTTTAAAAGCATAGAAGACAACATATTATGTTACGTTTTATTAAAGAATCTTAGTTTACGCAAAATAGACTAATATCCCACAAAACGTGATTGTTTTTCTATCTGTGTTTTGTGCGTGATAGAGTCTTTAAAAGCATGGTAGACAACAAATGTAACGTTTGATTATTATTAAAGACTCTAGTTTACGCAAAAAAAAGACTAACATCCCACAAAACGTGATTGATTTTATCTGTATTTTGCATGTGATAGAGTCTTTAAAAGCATGGTAGACAACAAATATGTTACGTTTGATTATAGACTCTAGTTTACTCAAAATATGGCCTATTTTTCGATAAACGTGATTGTTTTATCGGTATTTTGCGTGTGGTAGAGTATAAATATATGGTAGACAATAGAAACATAACATTATCTACTTCTTAGAATGTAGGCCCGTCTGGATAACACGTAGATGATTTAAAATCTACCTAAGGAAGAAGCTTTCATGAAAAACTTCCCTCTCTTTTTAGCCAAAAGGTGGCTCCTTATTTTTGCAATTGATAAAATTTATTTCGTTAGGACCAAATTTTTTAGTTAGCACAAAAAGTTACCAAAATATGACGTAATTTATAAGTTTTTTTTTCTAATTCAAGAAGACTGGCAAACGAGCGGACGGGCCGCAGCTAAGCGATTACCTCCGCCAGTGGACACCGGGGGCACCAGAGGAGACACAAGTGCGTTGCCAGTCTTTGTTCTCTATCTGTCTCGCTCTTACAATGTTGTCCGTGCCCTTATGTTTCTATTGTCAACAAGAATGTCATACAAATCTCCTTTTATGTTTCTTTTTTTCATAATAGACAATACTTTTGCTTGTGTCCTTTTTAATTTCTGAAACGTGGTATTGTGTCTTAGCAAGCTTAGAGTTGCTTTTGTTAGACTATAGTCTATTTTTAGGAATATTTTGATGGTCATGTACTATTAGAGAAGTTGATTTATAGGCATTGTAGTAGGAGGTAGCAACGTTTTCGAGAAAGTATTTCAGGTCGGCTGATTTTGTAATATGTCGTCATTCTTGCTCTTCTGGTTAGAGTCCGGGTGGTCTGGCTGCCGGTAGTGGTTGCGTTCATTAGTGCGCATTCCATTTATCCAGGTGATGCTATTAATATGAGCGCCTGATAAAAATAAATGGCAACCTCTCGCTTCTGGCTCTTGTCATGTCATGGCCAGGCTTTAACAATTATTATTATTATTTTCATAATTATTACATTTGTATTAAGCACTCCTTGCTCACTAAAATCATTTAAAATCATTTTAGTATACAGTATGTATACTAAAATGATTTTAAAATCCAGGATTATATATGCACAAAAAGGACAAAAAGGATGCACACTAATAAACGCAACTACTACCGGCAGCCAGACCGCCCAGACTGTAACCAGAAGAGCAAGAATGACGACATATCACAAAATCAGCCGACCTGAAACACTTTTTCAAACGTTGCTACCTCCCGTACCATTAGGCAGATGGCGGAACTATGTTATTTGGTCGCGCTGTGTCAAACCCAGGTGACAGAATATCACAACTAACAAACAGACATCACCCGATGTTGGCCGCTCCGGTGCACTCGGTCCGACGACCGAAGATGGATGCGCCGACATACTCTCCAAGCCTCATCAACCCGACCAAATGACATAGGACCATCAACTGCCTATGAATCAATTTCTTCGATGGTACAATATAGTAAGTTGCTTGGTCTCTGCTTCTTTAGTGTCTAAACACATCATGCCGAAGTTACGCGGCCGAAGTTTGGCGGGATTACGTCAGCAATGTCAAACGCATACAATATAACGCGACGTAATTTCGGCATGATGTGTCATCGGTAATTTAAAATACATTGCAGGCGTAATCATGCGGAACTTCGGCCGCGTTTTTTCGGCCTAGTGTGTTTAGACACTTAACTGTCATCTCATGGTGTAGCCCAAAATTATTTCTAGTGCTTATATTGCTTATTCATTAGTCAAAACAAGTGTATCTTCACTGTATTCTGTAAAGGTTTTGAATAGTTTTTCCGTATAAGTAATAAATTAATATGATGTAGTATTTTATGCATTGTCATATATTAACATAATATTCTAATACTAGATACCTATTTTATTTTTAAAATATATGAATTTCTAACCTTAACCTTGCAAAAGATCATGATAATAAACTGCTTGAAATATACAGAAGCATATTTTGTTACGATGATAAAATTTGATGATCAGACTGTTATTATTATGTTTCCTGGGAACTATTCTTTTCGATAGACATTTTCCTGCACAATTAGGTCTTAATCTAAAACATATTTTGTATAATTCTGTGGAATAAAAAATCTTGAATCATAACCTATCATCGTCAACGATTATGTTATAGAAACATTGACTATACTATAGAGTATAGATAATATTATGATGTGTCTTACTGCCTACACTTTTTTATATTTTTAGGTTGTCAACATTATTTTACTTTTTTTATAATGTTGGCAATTTAATATCTATTCTAAATAAAAAATCTTACTTCATCGTCAACCACCAACAAAGGATAGACAGTGTGTTAAAGTTTTGTGGTATCTAACTGCTTACGCACTTCAAATATTCGGTAACCTTATTTTTAACGTTGACAACGTGTTCTGTAGGTTGAATTTAAATAAAAACAAATTAGGCCTTTGCATCCGTTGTGGATGATTTATACAGTATTTTCAGAGCGAAGTACCCACTCTTCAGATACTGTAGTGCCTGGGACAAGATTTTAAATGTCCGTAAGGTTATATAGAGATAATAGAGGAAAGAACTAGTCAATACGTCTGGGACCAACTATGTGCGGGTTTCCTCACGATGTTTTCCTTCACCGTACGAGCGTCCGTATTATGTACTTGAGATCAGAAAATGTCTCATTGGTACACGCCTCCACCCGGGATCGAACCTGCACCCTCTACGAGTGCGAACCAAAGGTCTGGCAAAGGAAGGTGGCCATTAGGCCACGGACGCTCTGAATTTAAATATCCAGTATTCTATTGATGGGTTGCATGTTTTTTTATCGTTGGCAACATCACTTTAAGTTTGGCAACACTTTCTATTTTTTTTAACGTTGGCAACATTATTTTGCAGGTTGGCAACAATGTGCGCGGCGCGGCGGTGGCGAGCGCGCCGGAGCTGGGTGCTCGCGCCTCGTCCCCCGACCGCGCCTCCACCTCCAGCCTGCTCAGCCCCGGGATATGCTCTGCGGGGGCTAACTCTGAGGTAAATGTTATGTCTGATAGTTGGTAGTAATGGTGGTGAAGCAAAAACATGTTGGCCTAAAACCTGAAATACTTCTGAATGCAGTGCCTGATTTAAATCAACTTCTCTTAAATTACGACGGTTATCTTAGATACACATTATGAGTAGTAATAAATGTGATGAAGTATCCGCTTATAAAACGTTTATAAGTCGCGCACAACTTTTAGATCGCTCGGCGAAACTGCATGAAGGAAGCAATCAGTGCTTATGTACCATCGAAGAAATTGATTCATAGGCAGTTGACGGACCTACGTCGTTAGGTCAGACTATGTCAATCTAATGTTGTTTGATGATCTATAGAGTGGCTTTGACATAACGCGACTAATCTGGTATCTACGTAGGTCCACCATCTGCCTATGAATCAACTTCTCTGATAGTACAATATTCAATTACTGATCTGATAGCATGTACCATCGAGGAAATTGATTCATAGGCAGTTGACGGGCCTACGTAGTTTAGTCGGCTTATGTCAATTCAATGTTAGCTGTGATCGGTCGGATGGGTTTGACTTAACGCGACCAAATTACTTAGGTCCGCCATATGCCTAGGAATCAACTTCTCTGATAGTACATGCGAGCACCCCACTCAAACACTGCACATTCCCCTTCCATTTTTGCAGCCAAATCTTAACGTTATGTCTGTCATTATTATTCAAACTATTATAATTATTATTAACAGCTAATTTTAAACATCTCCAGGCGGACGAGTTCCTAGAAGACATCCTGTCGCTGGACAGCGGGCAGCCGCTGTCGTCGTCCGAGCCGCCGTCGGCCGCCAGCTCCGTCGCCGGCGACGCCAACCTCTCCGACGCCGACATGCACGCGCTCGCCAAGGACAGGCAGAAGAAGGACAACCATAACATGAGTGAGTGTGATGGAGATAGATTTGCACGCGTATCAGTAGTCGTGTCCTCGAGATTTCCTCTACTCGACTTAACCTCAATACTAAAATCATGTCTTTTGTTCAAAGCAATATCATAATCTTTTGAGGATTGTGGTTGAGTCGAGTCGAGGAAATCTCGAGGACACGACTAATGACAATACGGGCGTTAGTATACGAAACATACGCAACGATGCAGAACCAAACTGGTGTCGCTAATAACTTAAATTTACAAGACAAGTCCAGAGTGCTGATACCTCTATAGTTAGCAGTTGTATAAGAAAACGTAAAGGAACTATTTCCTTTACGCTTTCTTATACAAATTGAAACACTTACTGGCAGCGCAAACCCGAAACGTAAAATTGATTAATTATCTACTAGACAAGTGCTGCCACCTATAATTCCCACGCAGTCCCTTTACACTTACTTATATTATAACGGCCGTAGATGCAAAGAATATTTATAAATATAATTGTGTTACATTTAATTTCGAAGCCATACTTTACTTTTTCGGAATAAAGAGTAGTTATACAGAAGCCTAAAATACAAACCACACCTCTCATCAAAATCTTTTTATTTCTTTTCTTGTGAACTGATTTATCATACAATAAAATTCCTCTTTCAGTTGAACGCCGTCGCCGCTTCAACATCAACGACAGAATAAAGGAACTGGGGACCCTACTCCCTAAAACTAATGATCCCTTCTACGAGGTGATAAGGGACGTGCGACCCAATAAGGGCACGATACTCAAGAGTAGCGTGGACTACATCAAGTGTCTAAGGGATGAAGTGAACAGACTCAAGCAGAGCGAGCAGAGAAGAAAGCAGATTGAGATACATAATAGGAAGCTCATGTTACGGATACAGGTATTACAATTCAGCTTAAGATTTCATAAAGTCTGTTGCGTCTTTGTCGATCCGGAGCGTAAAATCACTACATATTATAAAACAAAGTCGCTTTTTTTTCCGTCATGTCCCTTTGTTCCCTTTAATCTTTAAAACTACGCAACGGATATTGATGCGGTTTTCTTTTTTCGAGGAAGGTTTATAAGTATAATGAATGATTCATTAAATAGTGGAGAAATACTGTTGTTGTTGGGGTTTCTAATGTGATGTCGTAAATAATTACATGTTTTTCCGCTATCATTGCAAACGCAGGCTGAACCCTTCGAGATTTATCATAATAATGTATGTCGACAGAACAGAACCTCATCGGGCTGAGTTTTCGGAAATTTACATGGGACTAAAACAGCACTCCTAGTGAAACAGTACTAACTAGTTTAACGTCATACAAATTCTCGTAAGCGTGCTCACGCTGACAAACACAAAAGCCTCAGGTATTCAGTCTTATTAACTACTTGTGTTCTCAATTTAGGAGCTAGAGCGTCTAGCCCGACTGCACGGTCTCCCAGTTTCTGGCGAGGGCAGCGCCTCCCCGCGCGAGGAGCCCGACGCGGAGGAGCCCCCCGCGACCGCCGCCCCGCCCCCCGCGCCCCCCGCGCCCCCCGCGCCCGCGCACACACCGCTACCGGTGAGTAATAGAGAACAAAAAAATAATTTTGAAAATCGGACGACAAACGGACGTAATCCTTGAACATACAAAAATAAAATAATTTCCAGGAGGTGGTGCTGCCGAAGTCTGAGCCGAACATGATGGACCTGAGCGAGGCGCCGCCCGACCTGCTGCGGGACACGCCGCACGAGTCACTCTCCGCACTAGACGCACTAGGTACTGGCCTTTACGCAGCTGGATTTATGTAAAGGCAGTATAGGCCATGGCCTATGGGCGGCAGCGTCCTAGGATGGCGGCAGAGTTCGTACATAGGGGCGACAAAATTTAAGTGGCCTATACTCATAAAAAATATTAATACGGCCCTGCCTTTACGTAAATAGCCTTAGGGCCTGTTTCCCCACTCCCTGACAAGCGCCGGATAGACTATCCACAACTTATCTGACAGATACTCTATACTCTATCTGTCTGATAAATTGTAGATAGCCTATCCGGCACTTATCAGGAAGTGGTGAAACAGGCCCTTAAAGTTATTTAATTATTATCAGCACTACCTTATTTCTATAAGAGAAGTTGTTCTCAAGAATGTTAATCGTTTTTCTCTCTAAACATCTATACTAAAATACAGCATCAACTTATTCCTCAGACGGCCTGAAGCTGGGCGGATGTTCCCCTCTGAGCCGCGACGAGGGCCTGTCGCTGGACTGCCTAGAGCCCGACCTGTGTCTCGAGCCCACGGAGCACCTGTTTAACCACAAGGATATTAAGGTAATTGGTTTTAAAGCCTTGAGGGCTAGTATTAATGTATCTTCTGCTATGTCATGATGCAACCATTGTGATAAATAAGGGGGGCGTAATAAGTAAGCGGGCCCCTAAACGTATTGTGTAACATTATTGACCGTCTAGGGTTGATATCGAACGCTTTTCAATCTTATTGTCAAATAAATTGTTCAATAATATTGTTCAATGATATCGCACAATAAAATTGATCGTCCACGCCCACTTATTCTCAGAAAAGTCGTCAGAAACGTATTACGTCATTTATGGACGCCCCCTAAATCAAAAACGTAGTCGAACGTTACTGATTCACAATGACGTTGGACTCAGATTCGGTTACTCACTGCGTAGTTATTGGCCAACAGTTAATCGCTAGTCAACGTTGACTAATTCACTAACAAACGATTTGTAAACGTACCCAGTGATTAGTTTCCATTCCATTCAATCGACTAGGTCGAAAAGGAAATGCAAATCATTGCGATGTAGATTAGACTTATGATTAAGTTGTCGGATAGCCTGATATACAAGACAAAGATTTTATATGTAAACATTTTTTAGGGTTCCGTACCCAAAGGGTAAAAACGGGACCCTATTACTAAGACTTCGATGTCTGTCTGTCCGTCTGTCTGTCTCCAGGCTGTATCTCAAGAACCGCTATAGCAAGATTTCTGAAATTTTCACAGATTGTGTATATCTGTTGCGGCTATAACAACAAATACATATTTTTTTTGCTATTTTTTGCTTGATATCAATAATGGCAATAAGTAGGCACTTGAAATGTTCATAGAATACTCAGTTGTATTTATACTTTAATAATTAATAATAAAATTTAAATAAAATAAATAATTAAGGGGGGCTCCCATACAAGATACACATTTTTTACACATTTTTTACCTATTTTTGCTCTATAATGGTACGGAACCCTTTATGCGCGAGTCCAACTCGCACTTGGCCGATTTTTTTATTTTATTATTTCTTCAAAAGCACACATTTGGCATAAGTATTAGAACTCAGTACACAGTCTTAAGACATCTCCGAACATATTTTAAGTATCAACTTGTAACAGATGCGGTTACCGTCCCCAACTCCTGGTCTGCTGGGCAGCGACGAGAGCGACGCGGTGCTCAACCTGGCGCAGATCGAGGACCTCATGGACGACGACTCGCACAACCCCGTCACACAAGGTACGGTATTCATGTGACTCATGAACTCATGATACATAACTTGAGAAGCAAATGCTGCTGCCAAGCGGCTTTTGTATAGCTGTCGCATTATTCGTAATCGCCCTGCTGAGTTTTGTACTGTATTCATGTGACTCATGAACTCATGATACATAACTGGAGAAGCAAATGCTGGTGCCAAGCGGCTTTTGTATAGCTGTCGCATTATTCGTAATCGCCCTGCTGAGTTTTGTACTGTATTCATGTGACTCATGAACTCATGATACATAACTTGAGAAGCAAATGCTGCTGCCAAGCGGCTTTTGTATAGCTGTCGCATTATTCGTAATCGCCCTGCTGAGTTTTGTACTGTATTCATGTGACTCATGAACTCATGATACATAACTTGAGAAGCAAATGCTGGTGCCAAGCGGCTTTTGTATAGCTGTCGCATTATTCGTAATCGCCCTGCTGAGTTTTGTACTGTATTCATGTGACTCATGAACTCATGATATACAGTGTGTAACAAAACTAAGTGATAATACTTTAGGGTGTATATGTGTTACGGAGAGTTCACTGTAAAAGTAGCAGCGCTAAAAGAGCAATTTTTTTCACTTTTGTATGGGGAAACTCGTGAGGCTGGGGCGCTTGCCCATACAATCACAAAAAATATTTGGTCTTTTAGCGCTGCTACTTTCACAGTTAACTCTCTGCAAGGAACACATACACACCCTAAAGTATTATCATTTAGTTTTGTTACAGCCTGTATAACTTATGCTTGATTTACACGGGTGACTACCGGGCCGATTTTAGTCACCCGGCAAGTCACCAGTCGAATCGCCTGTCCAAGTCGAATCGCCACCCCATTTACACGGGTGACTAACGGGTCGATTTTAGTCACCCGGCAAGTCACCAGTCGAATCGCCTGTCCAAGTCGAATCGCCACCCCATTTACACGGGTGACTAACGGGTCGATTTTAGTCACCCGGCAAGTCACCAGTCGAATCGCCTGTCCAAGTCGAATCGCCACCCCATTTACACGGGTGACTAACGGGTCGATTTTAGTCACCCGGCAAGTCACTCGCTACAGTAGTATTCGCAGCAAGCGATCGCTTGCGACTGAGCGTTTGCACGGTCGATTTTAGTCACCAGCCGCATGCGACCGCTGGCCGCACGACTTTGGGGCTTGCGACTTTAGCCGCATGCGGCGTAGTCGAATTGCCATTTACACGGTGCGTATTTTCGCCGTGCGGCGTAAATCGTGCGGCTTTAGTCACCCGTGTAAATCAAGCATTAAGAAGCAAATGCTGCTGCCAAGCGGCTGTTGCGTAGCAGTCGCAAGATACGTATTCGCCCTGCGGAGATTTATACATGTTTGAGCTCTGTCAAAAAGGCGGCTACACTTTTATTTTTATAAATACTTTCCATCAGACTCAAGCCATAGATAGTAGTAAAAATGATCACATTATTATTTAGATTTTTTTGGGCAAAGGCACTACAATTCTTGTAGGTAACCAAGGGACCATCCATAAAGTACGTCGCACAATTTTCATGATTTTTAAACCCCCCCCCCCCCCCCCCCCCCTTTCTTGTCACAGGTGGTCAACTTGTGTTCTGTGGTCACATTGGTGAGTCCCTCTTCCCTAGTGTGACGTCACAACTTTACAATTTGACATCGAGGAATTGAAACTACCTTCTATTTTAAATTTCGCTAATCAATTTATTACATTTAAAATGTAATGTCACAAAACTTAAAACCCCTCCTTGTCACACCATGTCGACCCCTTTAGGTGTGAACTACTTATGAATGGCACTCAAGCACTAAAACGACGAGGGAAGTCTGTCTTGTATTGGGATTCGGGACCCGGTACAAAATTAATTAGAACATAGAAATAGGACTACTTTTATTGTATTTTTATAAACTTATCACAATTTTATATTATGTTACAATTTCAGGAGATCCAATGTTGTGTTCGTCGCCGACGTCGCTGGGTCTGGGCGTGGGGCGGTGCGCCATGCTGCACATAGACCTGTCCTCGCAACCGCCCAGTATGTATTGATCATTCTACTCGTTTTCTGTAGACAATAAGGGCAAAAGGACATTTTAAGTTTGGATCATACATAGACAAGTCAAAAAAACGTTCGTAAAAGCCTATTTGTAGAACAAAAGTATTACTATGTAAAAAGTTACCAAGCCATAGAATATCGCGCGACGTAATATCATCAGAGAAAAGTATTTATAGGCAGATAGCCAGTTACTTTATTTGATTGGGGTATGTATGCCAACAAACGAATGGGAATTTCTATAATAGTAGAAGTTGATTTATAGGCAGATGCCGGAACTACGTAATTTGGTCGCGTTACGTCAAATCCAGCCGACAGATCACCATTCACGGTTGACGTAGGTCCGTCAACTGCCTACGAATCAACTTCTTTGATAGTACATTATTACTTCTTGTAAAGGTCTCCGCATATACTGTTGATCGCCATAAGGTCGAAGGATGTTAAGCGATAGACAAGATGTGGTTCCGATTTATTAAATAATTTCATCACTAAATAATAACATTTTCTTAGGTTCCGCCCTATCCGACGGTAGTCTGGGCCTGGGCTTGGGCGGGCTGGGAGACGGGCTGGTGCTGGGCGCGCACCACGCCCCGCACGCCCCTCATTCCCACCACCGACATCATTGCTTCGACATGGACCTTGGCGCCTGATGTGCTGATGGGACTTCAGAACCTCCAATCGAGACTTCCTAACCCACAATTGGGACTACAAACCTTGTTGCTACAGAGACTTTGAAACTTGCTAGGTCTTGGAGTCCAAATCGCAAAAACTTCTCAAATGTCATCTTTGAAAAGCAGCAGTCTACCTTTTTAATGTGACTCTACTGGACCTTAGGCTTTTAGTGCAAAACCTTAAAGCATTTCAAAGAACCCCAAACGACTTCGACATGAATTTTACAACAATTTACCAATAATTCATAAATACAACTTTATAATCCGTAAAAATATTTCATATTTAAACCGATAAGTCCATCCCACCGCTGCCACCAAATTTTGAGATGTGACACTAAAGGTGCTTAACGGTGCTGTTTTGTTGAATTCCTTTTTTAGGTAAACCTCATTTTTCACTGGACGAAAAATGTAAGATTATAACATCTTACAGCAATACATATCACACCTAAAAGCCTTACCAGTGTATTAAATTTTTTTACACTATGTTAAATTTAAAACTATGATGATTAATAACAAAAAAGACTTGCGGTCAGAATACCTTAATATATTACCGATTTTTATATTGTTGTCTTCCGGAATTATATGGCAAAATTATAATTTTATATGGTGTTGAAATATTAGCAATACAAACTATAATAATAAACTAAAACATTCTTGCTGTCAAAGTGCATAATGCAGAATATGATATGTGATAAAAAGTGCCTTTTATATAAATATTCCTGGGTCATATAATGACGCATTAATAAAATATATCAGCAAATTGTATATGTTTTATAGAATGTTATATTATAAAAATCTAAGTATATTATGCTAAGTAACTTTATGGTATTTTTTTCCATCCAAAAACGTATATTTTGTAAAGTGAGTTGTTATAATACAAGAAGTTACCAATTTATTATAATGTTGATATTTTTGTAAATATTTACGCACAGATTTGTACATACACAACAAAACGCAATGGTTGTTATAGTCTAGTTGGCTTGTGTGAACAGGTTATAAGTAATAATATGGCCAAAATGTGGCCACAGTACACATCGAAATGTTGAAGAACAGTAAAAACTTGTCTGTATACCGGTGTCCATGTGTTTTGTTATCAGAATTTTATTAATAGGGAATATTATGCAAAGGTAGGAGCAGAGGGCGTCACTAGCACGTACAGTAAACAATCCGACCAAAATCCGACATGTCGCACACATGCCATATCAGGATATTGACAGAACGTTGTCAAATTGTATCATATTGTCGATCATGCTATCTTTCATTGTTTCCATTAGTGTAACAAAGAAAGATATACACATAACAAATGTATAATTAATTCCAACCGTGGTCACCGGGTAAGATAAGAGTCTTATCAATTATCAACAACATTTTATTAACACCTAATAAAAAATAAAAAATAAATTAAGACCTATTATTTAAAACTATGTGTAATATTTATATTACGATATTATTTCTATATTTCTTATTTATTGATATCTATAATCAAAGATATTTTATCCGTCGTATGATCAATGAAAGGTGTGTGATCTATGATAATATTTACAACAAACCTGACCAAAACTAAATGTTATGTTTGTAAATTTTATGTTTTTGAAATTGTATTTTACAAAATATATCTTTACGCATAATAATTGTGATACGATATTATATTTTCAGACGTTATTTACTGGTATATTTTTGTATATAGTACTATTAGATCAGATATTTCAATATTTCCGTATGACTTTATTATAAAAGTCCAAGTAACTTTATAATAAAAAGCTGTGGGTACGAAATAACATTACATTAGCTTTTTATTTTCAAAGCAACGTTAGACGCCCCATCGGGCATCTAACGTTTTGTTATAAACCCATGCATATGTTACGCTCAAAGATCGAAAACGCTCAGTGAGCGGAAAAATAGCTCACAACGCGTTGTGGTCACAGTGAAACAAAACAACGACGCGAAATTCGCGTTGTGTCTCTAATGAAAACGGCCACGACGCGTTCTGAACATTTATTCCAATACCATATCGTCGCTTGGTAACAATACCAACGGCGGTAAGTCAAATTTGAAAAGTTTTCAAGACAGACAAAATACTTCGTATTTCATAAGAAATAATTTTAAATTTAATATTTTAAATAATCGTTTTATGTGTTTTTCAAATTATTAATAATATTGTTTTGTGTTCAGTAATTTTTTACTTCGTATTATGTTTTTTTTTCTTTTTAATATACTTAAAGTAATCTGATCTCAATATATAATAAAAATATAGTTTTATTTTAATTTATATAATTTAAATATAATACTACTAGTTAATGCCCGCAACTACGTTGCGCCAGACAGACAGACAGACAGTAATAATATTAGTACGGATAGTATGGAACTATGGATATTTTATAAATAATAATGATAAACACGTTATGCAGTAATATTTTAGTAAAAGAAAAAAATATTTTGTAGTACGCGTGGTAATTCAAATAATTATAATATTCCATACCTATGGACGATTAACTAATCAAGAAAAACGAATAGCATATCAGCCACGACACGAATTTCGCGTTATGGTATTTTTGTGATTGCCAGAACGCGTCGTTGCCGTTTTCATTAGAGCCACAACGCGAATTTCGCGTCGTGGCTGTTTCACTGTGACCACAACGCGTTGTGAGCTATTTTCCGCTCACTGAGCGTTTTCGGTCTTTGAGCGTAACATATATAATAAGTACAGAAATATCTACTATAAAATTGATCGTGCCTTAGTAAAATTATGATATTTATAATGTACATAAATATTCTTGTTCGAACATACACTGGTTAACGCGGGCACTGGAGCTGTTTTATGTTGTTATACTTCAAATTGAAGATCTTTATTCCTAGGATTCTTCAACATAATATTATATTTGACCAATCGAGAAGATTCTTTTAATGTAATAAAATGGCAAAGCACAAAATAGGTGGCGCTAGTGTCACTATTTTGTTATTCTATTCTGCAGAGTTTTTTTCCGGCTTGTACAAATAAATAGTTATCTATAGCAAATCTTAAATGATGTGGCTATTTTGATAATGGTTGTGTAGACACACCAAAAGGAAAAAGGAACCAATCGAATTGGTTGTATCCTCAAATTGTTGAATACCTTTGTATTTGATTTGAACAAAACGTTTTAGATAATAATTATTGTTATACGAAGTTTGTAGTGAATTAGCAATAACGTGTATTATTTAATAATATATTTTTGTTATTATTAATGTGAGGGATATGAATTGTGTGCGTTTTCGCTCGAATTATTATTTTTGAATGAGTACGAAGCTTCGCAATAATTATGAGTATTTATTTCTACGTAAGAATTATTTTATATCTAGTGAATTATGCTAATGTTTTTAAACTGTCGAATGGATTGTTTTCCGTACTATTGAGTTTATCCTATTACTACCTATCTAGAGGCAACTACGAATTATAAGTTATGAAAATATTTATTAAAGATCGATTACATGAATCCGATGTGCAGAGCATTTTTTGGCGTATATCTTTCTTTTGTTCGGCAAAGTGGAGTGTGATCGGTCCTTAAAATCTTGGTAACGAATGAAAATTTTGATACTTGTTAATTTTACTATATCTACCATATCGCTACATTGTTTTAAGTTGCTTTTTGTGAGTGAGGAGCGAAATGCACGTCCTTGAGAGAACATCGTGAATAATGTCAAAGTACAAAAGAAATACAAAAGTTATGAGAAACATATTATTCGTCTTTTACTGTGTCCCAATTTCAATGTCCTTGACGAGACTGTGTAAAGAAGTAAATGCTATAAGCACCTTAGTCTCAATCTGAATCATTTTTTACTATACTTTCTAGATCAGCTATACTCAACCTGCGGCCCGCGGACTGTATGCGGCCCGCCGGGACTTTATCAGTGGTCCGCGTGAAGTTAAACAATTTTTAAATTAACGCCCACCGGCAAATGTAAAGTCGTCGTGAAAGTCATGAAAATGTTGCCACTTTTAAACCGATAATTTTGAAAAACCGAAATTTTTTACCCTAAAAAATGTTGGTTGCGGCCCGCGACACCAAGACCAAAACGTGTTTGTGGCCTGTATAAAAAGGTTGATTGCCACTGTTCTAGACCATACATATTTAGTACATTTACTTTTCTATAAGTATACTTAAAGTAATAAACATGATTTAACTAAGGCTACAACGGTCCCCAGAATACCTGGTTTTCCTGTTTAAGTTCTAAAACATTTAAGCGACTATGTATTTTAAAGGTGCGCACTAAAATTAATGTGACTAATACTCCTACATTTTTCCACATTTGTATGCAACTATTAATTGTAATCCCTCAAATATATGGAACATTATCCTCCCTCCGGATGCAAAATCGATACTTTTGACCATGCAAAAATCTTATTAATTCGAAACTGTCGCGTGCATAAAAACTATCGTTAATTCTACACGCTATAATGTAAGTCCGGTGCGAATGCGTTTTTCCCCTAAAACTAAATTTATACGATTATTTTTATTCATCCAGTCTTGGGTAACAATGGTCCGTTTCAAATTTCGACGAAATTTGCGTTTTTGCATAAAATGCATAAGCGGGACGGCGCGTGCGCCGGTGGGGTGGCCACGCGTTTGGCGTTATTTAGGACACTTGTTTACAAAAATCTGTATGACTACATTATACTGTATGACTACATACATGTTTGAATAAATATTGTTCGCACAACCATCACGATAATTATAGTGCACAACAATCTTAAGTTTTTCTTCTACTTGACTATATACAATGTGCCCCGACAACAGTGTCATGATGGGACACTGGTGTCCTATAAATTATAATTATATAATAAATGTCAAAAAAAATATTAAAATATATATTGTTTAATTATGTTACTCTTTCAAAAACTTATCTAAAGATACGTTTCCCCACATCCAAATCGAAGTTTTTTTGGGAATTTCCACTATTTAGCGATTTCTGGCCACAGTATGGCACTGGACGCCACCTATCGGCAGTATTTTTAGTCTAGCTCCTAATCCACTTCCCGGCCCATTATAGAAGTAGTGCAGGAAAATTCTATAGAATATAAAAAATCAAAAGGTCCCTCTTTGAGAAAATCAAGAAAAAAAATTGATTTGCATTTTTTTCAAAGAAAAAAATATATTTTTTTCGTTTTCAAAAAAGCTCATTAAATGGAGTAACAAGTTCAGTGGTTTAATTATTCAAATATATTTTTTTTCAATCTATAATCGGCTTTGAAGCACTGAGTGCCGAATAGAAAAGTCACGTTTCAAAGTCCCATCATTCTTAATCTAGCCATTATATTACAAAAATATTTGGCACACGTATTATTAACACGCGTAGGTATAACACAATTAAATATTATCGAAATCGGAGACATCGACTTTTTTTTCCTATCCGCTTGGCGTGGAATGCCCCATTTAAAATATCGCAGTTTACAATACATAATGTGATTTGAGATCTCGGTAGTACTCCCACGATATGGCTCCTAATGGTCACCCTACTCTGTCTATTGTAACTAGACTACATTGTACTGGACGATAAAAGCGCTACACTTTGGGAGTTTTTTTCACAAATTTAAATGAACCCCAATAAGTAATAATAATTCGTCATTTGCATGGAATTACATTTTGTGCATTTTGTATTGTGACCACGGTATATAATAATATCGAAAAGATGGCAGACCGAATTGCATGTAAGTATAATATTTTACAATCAGCATTATACTGAAGTTATTTATAAACTGGCTGTTGCCCGCAGCTTCGTCCGCGTGAATGTGTGTTATTATAATGTAGATTTAGAAAATTTAATACCCATCAAAAACTATTTTATTTGGATAAGGATTAATATTAGGTACAATACACTCGATATTTTTAATATACATCAAAGACCCAGGAACATTGAATAACTTTCGTCGGCGGGGCTTAATGAACCACAGATATCGTTTTGAAAAATCCTTTCTTCGAAGACCGCTCGGCGTGGATAACACGGGCCAGGAACATGTGACGGAGACAGAGGATAGACGAAAGAAGACGGGATATTTAATGTAGGCACCTATACCACTTTAACTTTTACCTCTTGCTCTTTTAGGTCAGGAATCGTGATGCTTCCCTAAATTTTGATATTATGATCTCAAGGAGCCCGAAGGACATGCTCAAACTGGGTTGGGACCCGCAACGAAATTAATCAGAAGAAAACAGAAGTATGAAGAATTCTAATTTCCCTTCCCATTAAAAGCTGAGATAGCACAAAGTTGCAGTGACCGAATGTCAAACCACTGAAGGAGGAGCACCACGAATATAAACTAATAATAATTGTGACTACTAAGCTATAATAGCTAAATTAATATTGGAACTTGCTGTGTTAGACTGTTGCCAATAATAATTGTGACAAAAATGCTTGCAGGCACGGAAGTTCCTAGCACTGTCCCAATATCACCGTAGTATGCGACATCAGATTTACAATGTAGGATGTCTAGCATTGTAGTTCTTTCGTCTTGCCAGAAAAAATCTCTCCCAGAGAACATGATGAGTGGTTTGTTTAAACATACTGCCTTCAGTCGAGCACATAGGTGATGCTATCTACTAATTTAGATCCGTAAAGTTTGACTTTAAAATTCCATGGCCGTTAAGGAATTGAGATACGCAGTGGTGAATCAATATTCACCCAGTGTTTGGTTAATCGTTCATGAATATAAGGGAAAAGCTATAAAGATGTCGACCTTTGCTGGAATTGATAATCACTTTGAGTGTCGTAAATTTAGAGGAGTTTCTTCAATTCCATTACTCATAGATCCCATTAGGAGATTTTCACCTTCGCGACCATAGCATCAAGTACAAATTATATCCCTTAAAGTAAGAAATCTACAAATCGGCACAGAAACGGGCGAAATAATTATCAATTTCGATTCTGATCCTTTCAATGCAAAATAATACTTACAAAAAAAAAACAACAAAAGCATCATATTTTAATGTAATGATGGTGGTGATATGGCATGTGCTTCCAGTATTTAAAAAAAATATAAGGGGGTCAGGAGTTCCGTTCAGCAACGGAACCTTCTGATGTCCTATACCCTAGGATATGACTTGGTTTGAATCTTACTTTTTGGTAGCATATTATGTTAATTTTACTTAAAAGAAGTGAAAATTACCGTTTTTCTTAACATGATATCAAATTCGGGTTTACAATCTATACAACAAAAAAAGAATTTTGACAATCGGACCACAAACAGCAAAGTAAAAATTTACTCCTCCTTTCTTGGAAGTCGGTTAAAAAAACGTATCTAAGATGTTGACCAGAGATGTAAGGTATCACCATGCCAAATTTCATTGAAATCGCTCCAGCGGATTCAGAGATTAGCCTATACAAACAGACAAACAGACAGAGAAACAAAAATTTCAAAAACAGTTGAGATGTGTTCTATTACACTTCTAATATGCCCCTAACTCGTTTGTTCAAGTTTATTTTCAATGTACAAAAATTTTACCTCTACGATTTTATTATATGTATAGATTTTACTTGAGCTTGAAAATAAGTAAACTTGGTAATAGCTAGGTAAGTGCTATTGATTTAGATGCAGTCGTAATACCAAAATATACTTAATAGCAAAGTTGACTGCAGGACGAAAGATAATCTCTTGTAAACTATTAAGTATTTGATTTTCGATTAAAAATAAATTTATATTTTACTGTACTAGCATTCTGATATTATTTTTCTTAAACTTGGATAGTAAAACAGCAAGTAGAGCCCAATTTTGTGCTTCGTAGTAGAGCAACCAGCAAGTAACTTTGACCCCAGACTTTACGTAAATGTCGCAATAAAAATGGATCACCGCTTTTTCATAAAATGACAATAAATAATCAATAACTAATCCATATCGCCATCTTGACACTCTCATTGTGTCGAAAAAAATATAATTTCCAAAAAAGTGTAATTTTTAGAAATCCGTTACGAGATTAGCGTAAAAAAAACTTCTCTAAATCATTTTCTAAAACACCATTGTTATTTTAAACCCTTGCTTTTCCGAACGCGTGACAGACGCGCGCCACGTTTTATTTGACAGAAAAAATATTAAAAAAAAACTTTAATTCACTAAGTACACCCAGTGACCTACATTTCGACCCCGGTTTTTTCCAAAAAAAAACTCTAAATAACACCCTTTTATTACTTTTTGTCGCGTAATTGAATTCAATCCTTTGGCAAAGGGTTCGATATAACGCAATACCAAGTTTTTTTCGTAAAATCGTCGCTGTCAATTTCGCTTAACAAAAATTACACGTTCTGTCAAAATTTCGCGCCATTTACCCCGGCCATCTGCCGCCAAAAAAGTTTAAACACAATGCAAATCGGGGTTGGGGACATTAGTTTTTAAGGGGAAATCGACGGTTTTGTGTAAAGAAAAATGCATTTTAAGTATAACAAAGATGGGCCCCTCATTTTAATAATGATTTTGTTCACTTTCGATCTTATTTTAATGACGTATCGGCGAAAATTGATTGCAAAATTGCATTACATTTTATTGATTTTTATTCTAATTTATTGCTACAAATAATTTTTGTCAGTTTCATGATCGAGCTTACAGCTTTTCGTAATGTTAAGCTTTAGGCAAATGCATTGTAGACATCACTTGTGTAGGGGCGACTTTACTTTAAAAAATAATAAGAATTCCGCAACAAAATCAATATTTTATTATTTTAAAATCAGTTGAAAAAGATTGCGACCACTCGCTAGAAGTTGGAACCTTAAATCAACAAATTATTTTTATATAGAGGTCTCAGGGACCCAATTTTCAAACATCATCACTCACTCACCATGCGCACTCACTTGAAATGTGCACACTTGCACAACCGCTCCATTAGGTATATTAAAAAATACAATAAAATTAAGACAGTTTATTACAGTGACTAAGTTGGTTAAATCGTTGTAAATCATTGTAATCCATAACATTTTATGAGTTGCTCTTACAGGATAATAATTATTATCATGAACAT
Organism: Cyaniris semiargus; assembly: GCA_905187585.1. Classification (NCBI taxonomy): domain Eukaryota; kingdom Metazoa; phylum Arthropoda; class Insecta; order Lepidoptera; family Lycaenidae; genus Cyaniris; species Cyaniris semiargus. The sequence continues at coordinate 8,114,232 of LR994567.1, forward strand.
GAATCATTGCATTACGCAAATAGTTAAATATATACATATGAAATGATAATAATTAATGAAACATAATATTGTTCAAACCACAAACCACATAATACAAAGTTAGATAATGCAGTAGACGTACGTAGTTAGGTACAAAATGTGTCGTTTGCTCAATGAAACAATACAGTTACCATAGTTTCAATGATCGTTTACCCCCTCGGTCTTGATTACACCTTCCGAGTAGAGTGGCTAGACAGAAGTCTTGGCCAATAAAATTGACCGAGTGCACTGTCTCGCCACTATTTGGTAAGTGTAATCAGGCCCACAGTAATAATATAACTATTTGAACAGCGAAAAATTACAGAAGGTATGCTTGTCTACAACGGACATAATGGAAGAGTTACATTACTTCCAAGTTCCATGAGAAACAAAGCTAGCGGAACCAGTAGCGGCGTTAGGGGGGGCGACGCTGGGCGACCGCCCAGGGCGCCAGATAAAAAGGGGCGCTGAAGGCAAACAGAAGGGGCGCCAATTTTTTCAGCACTACCAGCACCCTGGGTGCCGAAAAAATCTCGCCCAGGGAGTTGGTAGTGCTAAAACCGGCACCGAGCGAACTTTAATACACTACGTTAATATTTTTACTAATAAGAGGTTGAATAGTTAACTGTATAGTTTTGAAAACTTTTACCAGTAAAGTTTTAACGGAAAATTACAGTAGATGATTATTTTTTCACTGAAAAAAATCCCCTTTACTGATAAGAAAACAACTGTGTTCCCTCATGTTATTTTGCTTTACCGTACGTACCTACGAGCGCCATAAGTATTTATAATGTACATTATAAATACCTACCTAAGATCTGAAATGTCTCATTGGTACTCACCACCACTTGTAATCGAACATGCCTTCTAGTACAATCAATGATCTACCAACTAGGCCATGGACGCTCTATCATTATAACAGCATTCAGCAACAACAGTTAAAGTAAACTACGAGTAAATCAATTTCTGGGTAGTTAAACCACATTGTTTGTTACCTTGTATATTTAGCTAGAACATTGTTATTTCAATCTACTACCTAAGTCTCAGAAGCTCAAACCACAGAGTTTAACATATATCTTACTGAGAACTCTGTAGTCTTTGTAGTAGCCGCTATTAGGGTCAGAGATGTTCTTAGAAGTAGTCTACAATAAGGAGGAAATAGGAATAGCTCTTCAAGCGCAACTGAAAAAAAATGTATATAGAAGTTAGAACACAGAAACCTTATGATGTTGAAAGTTTTTTAAAGAGGCCTAGTTTAGTTTATGTATAATTAAATTATAGTTAAGGACAAGATTATAAAGTAATGAATATAATAGCGACATTTTAAAGAAGCGTGTCGCCCTCTTGGGGTCAGGGTGACGAGTTGACACCGTCACGGCTAACCCCATGTACACACGATGTTTTGCCATTATGCTCAACATTTAACCCATTTTTCAACAATTTCAGCCATTTTCCAACAAAAAATAGACAGATGCGGCGCACAATGCGACCCTCGCGATTTTAATGGCCGTCGTTTTTTATTAAAAAATCAGTTTTTTGTATATTTTTTTTATCTGTGACTCCAAAGCTGACAGTTGACGCGGATATAATCTTTAATTAAGAGTATTTTGGCGGGATTTTCGCAGTTCAAAAGGGTGCGTTTGTAAACGAGTTATTTATTTATAATTTTATTGAACGACGAGGGAAATCAGCTAAAATTGATTTAAGATTGTGTTTATTTTATGGAGCATTTGTTGTAACACCGTTCACTTTTACAGTGTGCATTTTTAATTAAATTAATCTCTTCTACTGTCCCAGTACTTAGTTGTTTATAAACCGGTGTTTAATCAATCAAGTTATTAATTATGTCATTATAGCCTTTCCAAGTTTGAAATAGTACATTACGCACCTACGGCAGGAAAATAAGAAATGTCTCGGATCACATGTAATTGTTGGCCGAGGCGAAGCCGAGGTCTACAAACATGTGATCTGAGGCTTTCTTATTTACTGCCCATGGTGCGTATACTATTTTTCTCCTCGACGGAGGCGGAAAACGGCAACATATTTAAGCGCAGCGGGAAGAAAGTTGACGTTTTCTACCCGGAGGTGAGAAAAAACTTTATCATCTATGGCTGGTTCTTTTTATGATTGGAACCATAGCTACCCCTAGCCTAAATAGGTAGGGGATATGGATCTTCAAAGTATAAGAGAAAAGAGAGTGCTTTAAAATTATTTGTGCATTCTAGTAAAATAAAGAGTTTTAAAATTGGAATGAAAAACTTTTAATATAACTCTTGACGGTCGTCAGAGGTCACTTACTGTCAGCGGTGCAGCGTAGGGTAGGGGTGGTAAATCCTAAAATAAGTATTTTAAGCTATTACATAGCTTTTAACACGGGATTTGAGCGCGGCCACTGAATCAAAAAAATCCGTAACGAAAATAAACCTGACACATCGTCCAACGTCGTTTCTGTTCGGCAAACTTCGGCATGATGTTAGTGTGCGTGTGACTAGACGTATGCGTGTAGACTAGCTTTTACTATGCAATAGATTTACCACGGCAGTGCTCGAGTGCCACGCGTATTTTTAAAGCGTTTACTCAACAATAACAAAATCACACACGGACAGACGACCTCGACAAACCTTTGCTTTGCGTCAGAAAGCTCAAAACGGCAACGCTGCTCTACAAGAGTTGTATAGAGGAGTCTAGGGAATTACTAAAACTTCGTTACCTGCCCGTGTGTCTATCACCACTCACCAGGCTTGAGGCTACACAGCTGTGCCACTATAGTTACTAGCTAGTGACCCTTAAAAATTGTTAATTTGATTTATCTATGAATACTGTTTCCATGTGTGGCAGACAGAAGTGCAGGAACATGAATTTTTTTTAAGTATTTTACGTAGGTATGTGTTTCGTCACACTATTATAAGTACTATTACGTATACAGACAATGATGAAAAACTCAAAGCAGATATGTTACTACGATTCAAATACGGCCCAATTGTGTCGTCTGTTATTTAGTCTGCATCGAGCGCAGTCACGAACGTGCCGCGTCTTGTCTTACCTAAATAAATTGATAATGACGTCATGCGTGTTTCGAAAATGTACCTACCAATTATGACTCAAAAGAAAACAAAACACATGAAATCTCTTACCACATGTCTTGATTGCAATAAATACCTCGATTATTTACATTTTCAATTATTTTTTCGAACAATCTGGAAAAAATCGAATTTTCGTCATAGCTCAGGCGAAGAAAGAGACAGCGATACGATTTGACGTTTAAAAATAGAACTGTCTCTTTTATGTAAATGGTTTTTCGTATCTTTTGTTTCACGTATCTGTCAAATTTGTCAATGTTTGCAATTTTGAATTTGAAAATTGTTCGGAAGAGATTTAAGCCGGAAAATAGTATGGACGTAACAGATCTGTATAAGTAGAATATCATTGTATACAGATAACAGACTGGACTTTACAGGATACTTGACCTATTAAAATTAATTAGACAAGGAAAGGCAGATAAAGAAAAGAACATAGATATATTTGTATATTTAATTTATTGAATACGGTAGAAATGATTCGTAGTTATGGAGAACAAATAACCAACAGACGGATCTAGGAACATATACCAACTGCGACATCGCTTACTTCTTGATACTATAAGATCATCAAGATGTTTGTTTTTAAATCGGTGGTGGCAAATTAAAAAAAAATCGTTGGCATTTCTCCCATTTGTGTTTTTATGAGTGCCAACTACCAATTTTTAAGTAAGTTTTATAAACCGACTTCTATTTTTTTTTAATCGTATAATTAAAATATTATGTTAGCCAGCACACTATGCAAAATTTAAATGATACTTACATAATAAATACCTATAAATAACTTTGAAAATGATAAGAAAATCCCAATTCAAATAAACTGTATCATCATTAACAGCTTGAAATTTTCTTATCAATTTCTTATCAATTAACATTTTAATACCGTCAGTGGTCACAAATTATCACAACTTTCAACATCGTAACCACTGCCTATAAACAAAAAAAGTTCGGTGAAAAGTAAATAAATACAAATTCAAATTATTTTACACAATGGGAGGAAAAAATTAGCATTTGAACATGATCGTACTGGTCGGTAAAATAATTTAAAATTCGAACGTAATCGTACTGGCTGGTGGAAAAAAAATCGAAATCGGAACATATCGAGAACTAAGCGATGCCGCAGCATAAAAATTTGACTTCCCCTCGAAGCCGAATATAATTCTCTTTATCTTTTAAAATATTCCTTACCAAAAGTGGACGCCAACAATTATTAGTATTAAAACTATTTTAATGTTATATAAATATATTTTGTAGTAAACCGTTTCATATTATTTCACTCGTTTCATTTTCAATTTGGATTTTATTCAGTCGACATCCACTTGGTAAAATTAAAAAATTGAAATAATTTGACTAGAAATAACACAGCTATTTATAAATATTTAGAAAAATTATGACAATCATTAAAATACAGTCGCACTACGAACTTAAGATAAAATCAGACTAGCAGCAGGCCTTTAGCGCAAAAGTGTAGTAACTTAAAAACTCCTAGTTTTAGAGAAAAGCATTCAATGCATTTTTATAAGGATAAAAGTACAAAAATGTTGTGAATTATAGTTAATTGTACTATTGTTCTTATTTTATATCGTTTAAATAGCAAACATTTTTTTACAGATTGAAATATGTGCAAGATGTTGAAGTCATACAAAGAAAAAAAAATACTTAAATTATAATAACACAAGCTTTTGTGTTATCGAAAAAAAAAGCTTGTGTTATTATAATTAAAGTTTTTTTTTTCTTTGTATGACTTCAACATCTCGCACATATTTCAATCTGTAAAAAAAATGTTATTTTTTTGTGTTATGGGAACCTGCCCGGCTTAGCTAGTCCCGGCGCCGAGGGGAATGCTTCAGTTTGCCGAAGCGTTCCCTTACTTTAGTGGAAGTCCGGTCCCTTATGAGGTAGACCGGCCGGTCGTGGAGGGAGCCCTGTGTTAGACAGATCCAGGACATCCCTCCGTATACGGCTGAAGGCAAACCGCAGGTGGTTTTAGTGGGTAAGCCCGACGCTTCTCGTCGGGAGTCTCACATACCCCCGGGGTGCTTCAGCTTAACTGAGGCACATCCCCAACCCGGGGCACCCATAAAGGGTTTCCCCTGCGCATCAAAAAAAAAAAGCTTTTGTGTTATCGGCCTTATATAACATATTTTATTTTAAATAATATCTTAAAGTAATCGAGGTACATACTGGAATGTTTGGTATCGTCGGTAAATAGGTTACACAGGTAATCACGGTGCAATAATTAAATAAATAAGATACGTTTTAATACTTTCAATCTCTTCAATTTTATTGATTGTTTTTGAATATTTGTATTAAATTAAAGAGGTCTTTCTTAAACTATGACTAGATATTCATAAATTCGGGTAATGTAAAAAAGTAAATCACAATTCCTCAACCTTTTGAAAAATGAAATAATACAATAATCATATTTTTGTACTCGTGTAGGAACAAAATTTGTTAATAACGCTATCTCATCGAGTTTAGCGACTATTTTAAACATTATAACTCTTCAAGTTGGAAAACCCGACGAGATGAGCTGGCTAGTGCGACTGTAGCAGTTGGTTGGCGCAGTACCCGCGTGGCCTATGTCTAACCGATGTAGTGACGCCTGTTATCTATACTTATAATTAATTTGTACTGTATAATGTATCACCGCTCTCCGTTGTATCGGCTTGTACTGAATTACGCTACGTTATCTGCCTAAGTACTGCGGGTACGACGCCGTGAAATCAACTCGGAACACAAATTTAACTACATACATTCACGACCGGTCGGGCGCCGGCCTCCGTAACAATAAAAATTGCGCTTCTCTAACAAATGGTTCCGAACGCACGCCCTAACACTGGAGGCCGGCGGCCGAGCGGTCGCTACCACGCGTACATTTTTCGTTCTTATTTAAAACTTTATTAATATAATTTGTTGTATCGCGCGCCCGCGGCTCGGCCCGGGACGGAGGGTGGCAGGAAGACGACTAGGAAGATGACTGCTGACATCAGGAACTTCATAAGGAACTCGTTTAGGAACATTCTCGGTGGCCAGACTTCGATAAATAATCGTAATTAATTAGTGTAGTTATATTTTATGTGTGACTACCCGGACCCTCATACAATAAACGGGCAGTCCGATCCGTCCGGAGCCGTGCCGCAGGTGACCTCTCGTGTTAAATTACAACTTACATACATATATAGGAACTTTTATTAGAAGCTGCATGGTTTGTACAAGCTAACTCCCACGATGATCTACCGAATAATTAATTTAAATAAATCTGTCTTCAAATTAGATTTAATAGAATAACTCACCGGGTGTCTCCCGCGTTTCTCGCTCACTGAAGATACTCTTTTATATTTTTACTACCTATCGTAACTTTTAACAACTTAGAGAGTGATAAAAATTATTACCATCTAGTTTTGTACTATTACTGTTAACCTTTATAATAAAAATGTAAAAATGTATAAATTGCGCGTTAGAGCACTTCTGCAGCCGGTGTAAACTCCTCGCACGCTTGCTCCCACGTTGTATAATAATATTATTATTTTATCAACTTTTACATTTTACTCATATTTATAATATGTAACATATTCTATCATCCGTTAACTATTTAAACGTGTTTTAAAGCTATTTATAATATTTACGTATTTCTTATGTTTGTACTCTCTAGAGGTATTTTGTACTATTCTGGAGCTTCAACACTATAAAATTTTACTCGTAAGCGAGAGACGCAGGGAGGAATCCCTCAATGTAACACTTTAAATTTAAAAATACGTCCAAAGAAATATAAAAGGAGGCCCGGCCCTACGACGGGGCCCCGCGCTGCGCGGGAGGCCCAAAACAAGACCCGTAATGACTGTGTTACACAACAAAACCCGCGGGCCGGGCCCTATCTACCTACCGCTAAGTTACGTTTAATGTTGATCACTGCCCATTGCATCGTACGTATTTGTGCTTCTCCTAGACAACAACACCGACGGCGCGTCCTCCATACGACTAGATTTGTACTCCGTGTAGTTTAACTCCAAAATATATTTATACAATAACAGCTTATAAAACCTAAGGTGAGGTAGAGCGGTTCCCCGGCACGCGGCCCGGCGCCGGCCCAGTGATCAACATCGCACCGGTCTACGACGCTAGCGTGAGCCCGCGCTCACGGACAAATACGTATCGTTTAAATAATAATAGTAGCTAACCTAGGGTGTAATTCTTCTCCGCTCGAATTCGACGCGGCGGCCGCGTCTCGGTCCGGCCCGACGTCGACGAGACAGTAAATAAACCGATTCATAAGCGGCAACGTTTCATATATCACCCGTGAATATAATTCTCAATATACGAAGTTAGACTCTGTCAAAAACCGGGAGGGCGGTGGCCGCGCGGTGTGGCCTCGGCGCGGCCGCGGCTCCTCGGGAACGATCGCGACTTCCGCATCGGCGATCGCTCGAAGGCACACAGCGTTACATGTAGTCAGTTTCGGCGATCGGCGCCGGGCGAGCGGCCCGGCCGCCCGGCTAGGCCGGCGTCAGCGTCAGCGTGACGGTCGCGCGGCGCGTGGCGCGGCGCCGTACCGGCAGGAACACCAGCGCCGGCAGCAGGCTCAGCGCGCCGCCCGCCTCCTCCAGCACGAACGGCTGCATGGTGAGCGGCGCCCGCGGCGCGCGCGGCACGGCCAGCAGCGCGCCCGCGCCGCCGTGCGCCGCGCGCACGTGCGCCTCCAGCGCCGCGAAGCTCTCCGCGCGGAACTCGCAGCGCGAGCACGAGTACGCATCGCCGTCCGCCTCGCCCTCCCCCTCGCCCGCCTCACTCGCCTCCGCGCCGCTCTCGCCCTCGCCCTCCGCCAGCTCGGCCTGCTCGGCGGCGCGCTGCACGTGCGCGCGCTCGTGCGCGAACAGGAAGGCGAGCACGTCGGTGGTGAAGGGGCAGTAGGAGCAGGCGTAGGGCTTGTCGCGCGCCAGCAGGTCGAGCGGGCGCGGTGGCGCGGGCGGCGGCGGCGGCGGGCGCGCGGGCGGCGCGTGCTCGGCCAGCAGGTGCGCCCGCAGAGCGCGCGGGCCACGGAACCTCCGCGCGCACAGCGGGCACGCCTCGGCGGGCGCGGCGGTGGTGGGCGCGGGCGGCGCGGGGATGCCGTGCGTGTTGTGCTTGTGCACGCGCAGGAAGTACTTGCTGCACAGCTCCTTGTGGCAGATGTCGCACGTCACGCCGCCGAGCTGCGTGCCGCTCTCCAGCGAGATGCCGTGCATGCGCTGCATGTGCGTGCGCATGAAGTACTTGTTGCACAGCTCCTTGTTGCAGATCTCGCAGAAGCTGGAGCCGGCCGCGCCGCCGCCCGACCGGCGGTCGTCCTGCTGCGGCGGGGAGTCAGACTGCGGCCGCGGCGCCTCCGCCGGCTCCTCGGCGAGGCGCTCCGCGGCCAGCTCGTTCAGCTGCGATATCATCGTCTGCAGCTTGCGGAGCTCCTCGCTGGCGGAGCCCGGGGAGCCGGCGGCGCGCTCCTCCATGATCAGGTTGAGCGGGCTCGTCTGGCCGTCCCGCAGCGCCGCCTCGAAATCGTCCCGCTCCTCGTGCTCCCGCTTCACCGGGAGGCGGTCGTCGTCGTAGGTCAGGGCGGGCGGCAGGGCGAGGGGCGGCGTCGGCTCCGGAGGCGTGATGGACCGTGGCGGGGCCGAGGGCGGCGTCGCCGGGACGGGCGAGGGCTCCGGGAGCCGCTCCGGTGAGCGGAGCGCCGGGACGCCGTGGCGTCGCTCCCGGTGGGTCCGGAGGAAGTACTTGTTGCAGTACTCCTTGCAGCAGATCTCGCAGAACGCCTCGGGGTTGGTGACGCCGAGCCGGCGCAGCACGTCCGGCTGGAAGGCGCTCTCGCGCGCGCGCCGCGCCGAGTCCGGGGACAGGCGGCGGGGCGTGCCGCCGGACTCCTCGTCGGAGGAGCGGCGTGGCGGCGTGGCCGGCGGCGGGGGGACGCCCGGGTGCTGCTGCTGCTGCTGCTGGTCGCCGTCGTAGATGCCGTGCTTGTTGGCCCGGTGGGTCTTCAGGAAGTACTTGTTGCAGAACTCCTTGCAGCAGAGGTCGCAGTAGGCCTCGGGATTGAAGATGCGCGGGGGGTCGTGCCGGGGGAGCAGGCGGAAGGCGGCGAGGGGGTCGAAGGTGGGCAGCGCGAGCTCGCCGAAGGCCAGCGCGCTCTTGTAGATGTCGGCCATCTTGGCGTGCAGGTCAATGGGCGGCGGCGGGTGCGCGCGCGCCGGTGCGGCTTGCTTGCGGCGCTTGCGGCCCGGGCTGCCGCCGCCCTCCTCCCCGCCGCCGCCGCCCCCCGTCGCGGCGCTTACCACCCCCCCGCACTCATGCTCGCGCTTCACTGCCGGCGCCACTGACATCGCGTCACCGCCGCATCTGAAATACCACAACGACTATTTTGAGTCGACTCGTTGGCATCTTTACCATAAAATAATATATTTTTTTTTGCTGAGCTTAAAATTTAACTGTTTTTAAAGCCGAATTTACGTTGCGAAACTAGTGACTTGAAATTATTTTTTTAAATAAATTGCATAAAAAATAATTTCACGTGTTTTAAAGTTGCATAATGCACGCATCGATTTCGGGACACTATATTAATTTTGTGCCACAATGCCAAACCAAAGTTGGTCAGTCGATAAAAATATAAAATTAGTTTATTGAATTGTTAGCAAAATACGAATACCTCGTAATACTTATAACAACGAAAGCTACAAATAAAATCCATGTTGACAAAGCCGTGTCGTTGGCAATGATTTCACGACACTATTATTTTAATGAAAGTAGTTTTAAAGGTGCTGAAACTGCTTTCATGAAACTCGTGCCAACACGCATAACACTAGTTTACTAATGTTAATTCGGCTTAATTTAAATTCTGAAAGAGATAATGAAAACTTTTAAAAGGTGATGTGGAAATAATTAGGCATAGTGTAAGCATTAAAGCAATGCAAGCATTTATTCACGACAAATCCTATGGACAAATTCCAATGATTTTCGTGACCAAATATCATAGTACTGAAACTAAGCTAGACAGTAGAATGTAAAGATACCTAGACTGTAAGTAGTTATCAAGTATCGACCTATAAGCCTCCGTCCGAGTGTTCCACGCACTGACTGGTACCTTTGTTTGTGCAATATGATAACGGTTAATATATAATATTATATTCAAGTCTTTAAATATATAGAAATGAGATGTATAATTTATATTTTTAAATAAACATTCTTGTATTTAAAAGTTTACGAATATAATCAGTTTCTAGGTAAAAAAAAAAACGAATTATGTAGTTAGGTTGTTTTTTCTGCAAACCTTAGTCACACTTCATCTTTATTTTTTCTTTATTGAACGACGAGCAAGGTTCGGTCACCCTGGCACCTATTATTAGAAACTGAATCTCTTAATTAATCCCTTATAATAGAGAAGGGTTCCGTATAAAGGAGACTTAAATTTCCACTGACACTTTTATCCTATCTCGTTACTAGATGACGCCCGCAACTCCGTTGCGCCAAAATTCGTTTATCGCACCGAAACCGTAAATTTTTCTGAGATAAAAAGTATTCTTAAGCTCTTTCCCGGTACTCAAAGTATTGCCATACCAAATTTTATCAAAATCCGTTCAGCGGTTTGGGCGTGAAAAGGTAACAAACAAACGGACTTTCGCATTTATAATATTATTATTAGTAGGATAGTAGGATTCCTTAAATGGCTACATTTAAACATTTAAACATTTTCATGAATTATGTTATGCCATTTAATATAACAATTCATTCATCCATTATAATCATTCTAATGTAAAATTTTATAAGAAAATTTTAAATTCAAAAATCGGCCCTCGCATTTTTCCTCTACACGGCCGCTCTCCGACGGAATAATTTTTAAATTTACAATGCGCCTTCTCAGTATTGTGAAAAATTTGCATTTTTTCAATTATATTAAAAGTAGGCTGACCTTTCACATCCGCAATACTTCAGACGAAAAATCTGAACGCAAATTATGACCGTCTAATTTCAATTTAAAATTTCCCGTGGCTCGTATTTCGCGTATTTATGTTAAAATGTTTATTAAGTTTTTTAATATTTTTGACTTACTCGTAGTCAGCCGAGTTTCAACCCAAAACTTTGCACGTGGGTAAAACTTAAGTTTAGGCATGGACTTATTCCCAAAAGACGATAACATTAACCTACTCGTAGACATTAACACAAATTATGCATAACACTTAAATACTTATTGCTACAATTTTAATGGCCATTCCAACTTTTTTATGATTGTAAAATGTAGCTATAATCAGATTTCAAATACTAAACTTTTATTATCTTTTTATGGGGGTTTTTACGCGTTAAAATTGACCCTTAACCAATAAGGGTAACTAATGCACGTTGAAATTTTAAATTATTTCACTTTAGGTCGACCCTTGAGTGCTTTGACCTAATATTATTAATGTAGTTTGAGATTTTAATAAAACTTTTTTGCGTAAACGTAGCTAGGCTCTGAAAAATATACTTTTATTTTTGAGAGTAAAAGCAATGATGAAAAACTCAAAGCAGATATGTTACTACCGCGCGCGTTGTGAAGATTCAAATACGGCCCAATTGGGTCGTCTGTTATTTAGTCTGCATCGAGCGCAGTCACGAACGTGCCGCGTCTTGTCTTACCTAAATAAATTGAAAATGACGTCGTGCGTGTTTCTAAAATGTACCATTATGACTCAAAAGAAAACAAAACACATGGAATCTCTTACCACATGTCTTGATTGCAATAAATAGCTCGATTATTTACTTTTTAAATTATTTTTTCCAACAATCTGGAAAAAATCGAATTTTCGTCATAGCTCAGGCGAAGAAAGAGACAGCGATACGATTCGACGTTTAAAAATAGAACTGTCTCTTTTATGTAAATGGTTTTTCGTATCTTTTGTTTCACTTATCTGTCAAATTTGTCAATGTTTGCAATTTTGAATTTGAAAATTGTTCGGAAGAGATTTAAGCCGGAAAATAGTATGGACGTAACAGATCTGTATAAGTAGAATATCATTGAGTAAAAGTAAATATCGAGAATCTGCTTAATAACATTATTTATTGTGTAGGATATTTGAATAATATGTACATATGAAGGCAGAAGCGACAGCATGATAATTGATATTTAACCAACGATTAACTTGACCCAGGCTACGGTAAATATGCACTAAAGTGCATTAATATTTTTATGAACACGTTTGTATGTTATTTATACAGTATTAAAGTTGCGCTTATTAAAAGAATGCGTAAGAATGCCTAAGGCTGTCACTATCAATTCTTTGAACAGCTGTCAGATTTTGAAATTGATGTATTTAAAAAATTCTGTTCTGTCAAAAGTGACATCTCACCTTCCGTCCTCGTTTCTGTGTTCGAATTCCTCCTTCATCTGACCAAACTCACGCACATTATCTGTCAGATTCGAATTTTGAAAACACAATCACAAGATGTCTTTTTTTTCGGCGTATCGAACTTTTTTTTTTCTTTTTCTCGGCACGTGCTCGCTCGTGCGCGTGCGCCCGAAACTGGGTGTTTTAGGTAAAAACGCGTGCAGTGCAGTTTTTTGGAGAAAACAGAGAACTATCACCCCACTATCGCACCCCTGAGTTAGATCGGGGGCCGGTGCATATGCGGGGCTCACATGCCGCCGATGTTATCAGTATGCAGAACTCTAGCTTATTTAAGACACAATACGACAATCTTGAGACAGGTAATTGCTATACAATACACATGAAGACACAAACGAACAAATATTTTATATTACTCTCACTACTTTTTGTTTAAAAAAAGCGAAAGCCCTTAGTCGGCCAGAAAAAAGCACCTGTTTTTAAATACAATTTTAGCTATTTTTTTTGTAACAGTAATTAACTGTTACTATGATAATGTACCTACTATATTGTTTACATTACTACACACTAACAATCCTCGTTGTAAAGTTGAAATAAATAATATCTAGATAATTGTGTTCTCAAAATATCTGTGCTATACAAACTGACCCTAAACTTGAATCACACGAATTTTTTACCTTAATCGAAAATTTATCCTACTAATATTATAAAGACGAAAGTTTGTATGTATGTATGTATGCATGTATGTATGTATGTATGTATGTATGTATGTATGTATGTATGTATGTATGTATGTATGTATTGATGTATGGATGTTTGTTACTCTTTCACGCAAAAACTACTGAACGGATTTTCATCATGATCAGAATAACACATAGGCTACAATTTTAACCGACTTTCAAAATGGAGGAGGTGTTATGTTCGTTTTTTTATGTTTAACGATTACTCCGCCGTTTGTGTACCGATTTTCAAAAATTTTCTTTTGGTGTATAGGTTATCATCCCAATTTGGTACCATATTCATAAATTGGTGACCTGATGAAGGGATCCATAAGAAACCAAGGGAACTTCTCAAAATTTATATGGAAACATGTGGTGGCTTCGGTTCCGTGAGCAGTATTCTAAGCATATGCTACCAACAAGCAAGATTTTGCACCAAGGTATACCATGGTTCGGAAGGTGCTGAGAGAACTCCTGACTCTTTATAGATACAAGTTTGGGAGTTGTTTTAAGAACGGAAAGCATATGCTACTATGCAAATTACATTCATCATCATCATCATCACTACCATAAACCATTATAGAACCATGTATCGTCCCGTTTTGACCCTATTATTGGTACTTTTCATAGTCTTTTATTATATATCACTTAAACCGCGGGTAACACCGCGGGGCACAGCTAGTATATTATATTTAAACAAAAAAGGATAGGACTATTTGTCATACGTCAATTTAGTTAATATAACATAATAAAGTTTAAAAATTATAATATTTTACTTAAAAGTGTCATCAGGATAAAAGCTCGACTACATGTAAACCCTCCTTTACATCAAACAATACGGCGCACTTTCCTAAAATATGGAAACACTATCAAAAGGGCGCGTTCACTGTAAACATTTCCGTCCCCCTCTAGCGCGAACAGCCGTCTCTGTTTAGCTCTATCCCCGTCCCGCTCACGTGCCCCTCTCGCTCTCACAATTATGAATTATTGTGTAATAAATTCGAGTCGGGGCTTCTTCGAAAAAATATTTTATAACGAAAAACACGCGAAAACTTTATTGGCGTATTCGGTATAAATAGGCCGCGAGCTTAGCGCCATTTTTCATTAGCCATATTTTTTTCGCCAAAACTTTTGATATTAACTTCGGTAAACAAGTTTAATTAGTTTTGAAAACGTAAATAGGTAATTCATTTCATATTTACATGAAGATTGCCAGTAAATTGAGGGTAATATGACACACCTACGCACTTTTTTCGAATGTTATGTGCGTAATGAAATTTTTAAGCCGCGAGCTCTTGGCCTAGATATGATTTAATTTCAAGAAAATGATATTATATATTGTATTTAATAACATAGAGGGTTCCGTACAGCGAGACTATGTTTTTAATAGTTTCAAACAATAGTAATGTCTGTCGATTTCTATAGAATACGGTGAAAAAGCGAATTGGTTTTGCTCTATATTTTATAAGTTTTGTAAAATTTCACGTACTTAAAATTAATATACCAACTTTATATCAATGTTTAATAACGAGATATATATCAAGGCCTTAAACAACACGTTCTTTTTAATTACTTTAAAACATTACGCCATTGGCTATAGTCACGAAACGTCCTGTACCGCAAAATTTTAAAATTGAATCCAAAGACTTCAAAGGCTTCGGAATCTTTGCATAATATGATTTTGTTTTTATATTCAATGTAAAAAAAAACGGAAAAAAACTTACGACATTAATAATGTCCACATATCAAATGTCAATATGGCCCCGAACATAAGTGGCCCCATTTTAACCACGAATTTGCTATACCAATTCTATGATAGAGTCCGAACACTTCTTAACTTAACCCATTGCGTAAGTATGACGTATAAGTCTTTTATATTTTACGCAGTCGTTAAGTTGAAATATCGAGGGGGGTGTTACAGGGGGTTAGAGGAGGGGAGGGGGGGGGCGATTACCGACGTTTTATAATGGCTTGCGGGATGACATGCGGGCGCCACGGATGGAGAGGCATGGAGCCGCGTTTGAATTTTTTTTTGGTGATGCAACGATTGGAATTTCAAAAATAAACAATTTAATATACCGTATAGTAAACATCACGTTATTCCATGTTTAGTAAATACTTCCATTATGGCAACCAATGCATTTAATAACGTATTAACTGCGCGCAGAAACACACACAAACCACACATCAATTTGGTCAAGTGTATGAATATT
Source organism: Cyaniris semiargus (assembly GCA_905187585.1). Taxonomy (NCBI): domain Eukaryota; kingdom Metazoa; phylum Arthropoda; class Insecta; order Lepidoptera; family Lycaenidae; genus Cyaniris; species Cyaniris semiargus. The sequence continues at coordinate 8,129,606 of LR994567.1, forward strand.
TTGTTTTCATAATATTATTTTAGATCAAAATTGAAAACGGAGTATAGGAGTATAGTTACTTCTACATGGTCTATTATTTCGCTAAGAATAAAGTATTTTTTTTACATAAACTAAGAATAAATATTCTTAGTTTATGTAAAAAAATATAAAAATAATTATGTTTTGTTTAGAGATGTGCCGACTAGTCGGTAAAGCCGACTATCCGGCCACTTTCGTGGTCGGAGACTAGTCGGCGACTAGTCGGCAAAAAGCGCTGACTATCCGACTTTTTACTACATATTTTGCAAAATTATTGGAATTACATTTAAGAAAAACCTTGATTTATAATATTTTTATTTCACAATCAATTATTCTTACACATTTTGAAATTAAATAAATTGTTTCTGAAATTACTTGCTTGCAAAGAAAATATATTTTTTAAATATTTTTGTTAATAACAAATTAAGAATTTTATTAAATCAAAATTGTATGCAAGTACATGAAATATCAAATATATCATGAAAACCATCGACAGTATTATGAAAACAAGAAAGTAACGTACGCAAAGTAAACAAAACACGATCTGGCGTATGCGACTTACCCGCAAATCAGCAGTAAACGAAGCGTTACGGAAAAATCCGAAACCATGATAGGCTTGGCCGACTAGTCGGCCGATTAGTCGGCTATTTTGCAATCGGCTAGTCGACTAGTTGGCCAAAGTCATGACGGCACATCTCAAATTATTTTACGTAAACTTAGAAAAAACGAGTCGACTCCACAACTTTACATTTGTCGCCGGTGTCAGTCATATTAGTGTCCACCCGCGCCCGCGCCAGGTGCCAGCACAATACCACAATAGACAGAACGAACCAGTAGGCCGACTTCAAATGGGCTGACAAATTGGCGCGGGTACCGCTGCTGTCCGCTGCACTGTAAGCATGAGCTACCCAGTCACGGCGCGCACCGGCCGATATGACATTAATACTGTGTCAAACGTATAAATTGCGAGAAATCTTCTAAGTCGGACTACTGGTTCGTTCTGTCTATTGTGACAATACACTCCGTGGGGCGGGTGTAGATTCATTTATTTTTACAAATTGAATTTAAATAACAATAGATGGACACGTGTTAGGTGATAAATATTGATTTTAATGTCATCATAAAGATTAAATAGGTTAAATTACATTTAGTACCAAGTTGGTTATGGAAGTGATAAAGTGAAATGTCCGTAACTATAAGGTGGGATTTCACCAGGAACACTCAAAACTTCGTTTTATAAAACTTAGTTTTCGTAGTAGTAGTAGTAAGTCTCGTTCTGTTTCAAATGGATTTCACAAACTTCTTTTGATCGCGATTATTAAATCTAAGTTTACGTGACGTCACCAGGGCTCGGAACCGGTATTTTTTTAACCAGGTTAAAACGCTCTTTAACCAGGTTTTTGGGTAAGTGTTCGTTCGGAGCGAAATCGAGATGCGAGCGGTATTACTTCTGAAATTAACAGTGAGCAATTTCATTTTGCTCTTAGAACAAAACCAGGAATAATTTCGGTCCGTTCAGAAATGAAAACGCTCTTTTGGAAATCTATGGCGTTTCTAACGAACAGGATCGCGAAGATTAACCAGGTTTCCGAGCCCTGGACGTCACGTGATTATTTTACATGTTTTCATCATTTTAAATCCTTTTCACGTTAATTTAACTACAAAATAGCAAGAAACAATACATAAACTAACCAAACGCATGTGTCAAAACTGTCATCTTGATATTTCTTTTGTCTATGTTTTTCGTTCTGCCATGACAGGGCTTGAACGGGTTTTGTGACGTTGAACTTCGGACTTTGGGCGTTCAGAAGATAAAACTCGGATTTGCTGTGCACGCGTTCAGTTTATGTTGATGAAATGAAATTCGAGGTTATAATCGCGTTTATACGTTTTGAACCGGTTCAGTGTGCATTGAACGCGTTCCATTTCTTTGGTGAAATCGCCCCTAAGTAGGATTGTATGATCCATAATAATTCTTTACTACTATTATGATTGCAAAAATATGTCTATCAACTTGTCTGTCATCTCTTCACGTTTTAACTGATTGTAACAAAATTTCGGTATGGAGACGTTGGATGGTTTGATTCTGGCAAAATGTACGGTTACCATGCAAAAAACCAATTACGGTGTAACGAAGTTGTAATATCATCTTTTAAAGAAATTAACGAATACTAAAATTCAATATAGAGGGTTTGTTAAAGCTGACTAAACACAGTTGTATAAAGTTCTAAACGTCACCTGTTTCCGAGCGTGCTTACGAATTTCACCTCTAAGCTTAAATACACAAGGCTCAAGTTTAATTGCAAGTGTAGGAGCCTCAAGTTAAAATTTAAACACAATACTTTTATGACAACTTTTTTTTTAATATTTTATTATTAATACTTAATAATAATTAGAGTTAGAATAGTCGCTATTATTCGGTATTCGGCATTATTCGACATTTTTTTGCTATTCGTCGAATACCGAATAATAATGTCTATTATTCGACATTCGGCGAATAGTTATCTAAAATAAACTTTTAATGAAAAAACAAAAATAAAAAAAAAACATAACTAAGATAAAAATATTATTTTCATTCGTAAATTTTTTTATTAAATTTCGACAGCAACTGCTCATCAACCTCTAGATTATAGCATAGTTTTGCACCAATTGTTTTGTATGCAAAAGACCTTCAATGGTGTCTGTATTTAGCCTGTTGCGTTGTTTGTTTTAATTAAATTTATGGATATAGGTAATATAGGTATATTCGATAACAAATAATCTATTTTTTATATTCCTTTAAGCCTTTGTTAATGTCGAATAATAATAGCGAATTATTCGACTATTCGCCATAGGGAATGGCGATTAATCGGTATTCGACTATTCGCTATTACAACTATTCGCGGCAACTCTAATAATAATATACTCGTAGTATAAAACAAAGTTCCTTTATTATATTATGTAATATGCTCCGGTCTTTAAAAGCACGTAACTAATTTTTTATGCGTTTTTTTTAAATAAATAGAGTTATAATTCAAGATTAAGGTTGAGGCATTAATATCATAATATATTATAATATAGCATTAAAATAAAGTTTGATATGCTATTAAAGCAATAATTTTCAATTTCTACATCACAACCGTCATAAAAACGGAACTATGTCCTTAATGTCAATTTTCGTGTCATAACCCTCCGACAGCGGGGGTATAATTGTACCTCGTGGTTGTTTTTTATTTTTTAATCAGCGGGGCCTGACATACCCCAGGTGATAATCATTATTGGCATTGCGAGTTGTTAAGGGTTTGATCGAACATAATCACTTTACCATTTCACTGCTTTATTTATTTTTAAAATGCCATTTATTTTTTAAACGTAAGTATTCATAATTTTTGAAATTTTGTTGCAAAATCTATTTTACGATAGTTGTAAGTTTATTTCTACATGTCTTTTAGAACTACAGTGTCCTTTATATGATAAACGAATTAAAAAATATATCATCATGTCGATGCTAAAATAATAATATTACCTATAGACGCTTCACACCACGTCAGTCTGGCGCCGTGCTAAGTACCTGAAGGACTTGGGTTACAAGTGCCAAACAACGGATATTTAAATATATTTAATACTTTTATATTATACATATCATATTTAAGGGGCCATTATTTCATGACATAGACGTGACATTTTCTTTTATTTAGAACAACTCACTGCCGCATTTGGAGACGAATATTAATAACTTATAAAGTTATTTATTACTCATTGAAAAAAAATGAAGATTTTTGATATAAGCCCTTTACATTGTCTGCCAAACTATTTATTAAAATGAAGTTTAATCATCATTAAATTACTCTTAAGGTCAATTCAGACCGCAACGCGACGCGTAGATGCATTTCTAAACTTGTATGGATTTGACAGATTTGCAAGACGTCTCGCGTATTTGAAATCTGTCAATTCAGTACAAATTTAGAAATGCATCTACGCGTCGCGTTGCGAGATTTCGATATAAGCTCTATCTGTCAAACTCTTTATTAAAAATATGAAGTTTAATCATAATTAAATTACTCTAAGTGCAGCCGTGAGTCGTGAGTCGTGACCCATTCGTGCCAAAGCCTGATTATTAAATGTATTCGTAGCAACTTCAAGCTACGCGCTGCTACGGCTACGCGCGTAGACGCGTAGAGCCTCTACAAGATACTAATGATAAAATCTACTTACTACTTGAATAATATTTCTTTATTTACTTCTTATATTCCTATGTTAGATTAAAAACAGTATTTCAATAGCTCATTTATATGAAATACTTTTTATCAATTATCCAAATTTATTATCGTATAAAGTCGTATATAACATCAGTAAATATAATAACGATGTAATTGCACGAATACGGAATGTAATAATGTAATAAATCACATTTTCCGTCAACAGAACAAATATGAAGGACAGACGCGTATTGATTTTCACCGAAATATATTTTTATTATCTCCGTCCCGCGCCGGTTTTAAAGATAATGTACGATAAGCTAAAATTAAAAACATACTAGGACTACGATAGAGAATATAAACTAGATGAACCTTCAAACTATAGGTTATATACAACTTAAGGATCACTATTGGATATAAGCTGGAAGGAACAATATATTGTGTACCTACTCTTTTGCTTGTTTTGTGTACTTATCCAATAACTAGCTATTGCCCGCGACTTCGTCCGCGTTAATAGGGGAAAACTATCCATCTTTGTTATTATTTATAACAAAGATTCAAACTTAAAAACCAGTAAAATAAAAATGTATTACGCGCGTGTCTAGATTTAATACCGCTAAAGTCATTCTTAATAAAGTCGTATTACAAAAAATCCTACCAAATAAAATATATGACGCGCCAGCAAAAGTATAATGCCGCTACATTCATTCTTAATTCGAAGCATAACATTTTTACTTCATGACTGATCTTTCTCGCTTGCACCTGTGCGTTGCTAATTAACCTTTCTCTGTAATAAGCCGTAAGGGATCGAGTTATTTCTGAGTATATTCGCGCGTGCTAGAACGAGACAGAACATGACGATCAGTTCACGGGAATGAAAAGGACAGATGCTTTGTATGAAATATTTTTGTATGAAGAAGTAACTCGTAATTTATCGGCTTGCCGCTTGATTCTCTGTGCATTGCCTTGATGTTCAGTGCATTGCCTATTTTTTGTAGGCGCTTAGTAAATTCAAACTATTTAAATTTTCAAGTAAATGAAAAATTTATTGCTTACATAATTTTGTAGGCAATTAGGTAATTCAAAGTTTTTTAAGTATGTATGTAAAATATTTATTAAATAAAAATGTCGTTGGCCCAAGGGAAGCCGACGGAAATCGGGTTATATGGACACTTCGCCACTGCTAGCTTTTCTGATAACTGACAAAAAGACATAAAAATCGAAGGATGTGCCTTTCTTTTCCATTTGTTAAAGTTTTCAGTAATAATATGTTATACTATTTTATAAAACTTTTAAGTCTTATGGCGATTACTTTAGGAGGTATCCAGTTCTAAAGTATCTTATTTTCTTCGGCATACTTGTAGGAATCTCGTCTCCCACTGCTGGAAACTATAGTTGCTCCATATTGCGAGACCACCTCAAAGTCATTATAAACTAGAGGTGTCTGGTACCATTTTGTAGTAGGTATTTATTACACAAAGACTGCATCGAAATGATATTTTAATTATTCATTTCGTTTTTTTTTTAAGAAATGTAAGATGTAGATATTTTACATCCATGACGATACCCGTAGAATTAAAACTAACCGAAAACTTCCATCGATTTTCAGTATCGAAAAAGCTTTGATAAAAAGTGAAATGTTAGATAATGACACTTCAAACAGAGTGTTCAATATTTTGGGTGTAATTTTTGTTGTCTTTATTGTAGTGTACTTTTTGTTGGTTAGTTTATTTTTTGTGCGGACACTGTACGTTTTCCGGGTTAAATTTATTCCACATACTTTCTCGGGCTTATAAGTATTTTCATACCAAATATCATCAAAATGGACACTACGTTTTCCGGGTTAAATTTATTCTACATACTTTCTCGGGCTTATAAGTATTTTCATACCAAATATCATCAAAATCAGTTTCGCAATTAAAACCTAAAGAGATAGCAGGCAGACTGACTCACGGTCGAATATATTATTATAGTTACTAGCTGTTGCCCGCGACTTCGTCCGCGTCAGCACAGTGTAAAAATGATAACAACAGTAACAAAGATGGATAATTTTCCCCATTTTATGGTTCCTTTCCAAAGGGTAAAAACGGGACCCGATCACAAAGATATTTCAGCCAGTCCGTCTGTCCATATCCAGGCTGTACTATCCGAAATTTCCTTCCGGCGAGTTCGAGCTCACTCGGCTCAGTAAAAAATGTAAGAGAGAGCGCGATCCGATCGAAACATTTGAACTGCCATCCGATCGACGTCATCTGACACATAATGTCAGACGCCCGCCGGAACGCACTCTGCTCATATGTTTTGTGTCTGACCTCCGGTCCGGATGAGTTGTCAGATGCCGTCCATCGGATGGCAGAAATTTTTAATTGCGTTCCGGCGGGCGTCCGAAATTTTATGTCAGATGACGTCGATCGGTAGCAGTTCAAATGTTTCTGATCAGAAAATCGGATCGCGCTCTCTCTTACATTTTGTACTGAGCCGAGTGAGCTCGAACTCGCCGGAAGGAAATTTCGGATAGTGTGCGGAGTGGCGGTCCGGCGGACGTTCAAATGTTTCTAAAAACACGTTTCAAAACTTTCTGATCAGAAATTCTGACAATATGCGGCCGGGCTAAGTCCCGACTCTTGTGAAGTAATCATGATGACATCACGTCTGTCAAAATATAATGTAAAGCGCCCCATTCAAGTAAAAAAGTATAAGAAAATAATAATACTATTATTATAAACATTTTAATTATTGCAAATAAATATGTAGTTAATATTTACATTACCCATAGCTTGTCAAAAAATAGTAGACGCCGAACATAATTTTTAAATCACATACAGTACAAAACCTTATTATTGCAAGTAAAAAATGTGTCAGAGCGTTATTATTTAAAGTGTACAAACGTTCTCTCTGAAAATACAAGGCCCAAAAACTACCATTTGATCGTGATAATATTTGGAAAATTTATTTCAGCATTTAGTGTCAATTTATACTAGCGCAGAGTCGAAACGCATCGAAGCGAATTACTAAAACTGAACATAACAAATTCAACCTTAATTTCAAAACGTTAACGCACTTTATTACTTCTGAGAATTTAAAAAGGCGCGACAATCCGCGCGAATTCGCGTGAATGCGCCCGACCAACGCTGATTGGCCTCGCAGAAGTAATGTATGCGTTACGCTCTGGAGTTTAGGTTGAATTTTCTATGTTCAGTTTTTGGGAATTCGCTTCGCTTCGCTTCGACTCTGCGTTATTATAAATTGACCCTTACTCTTTCTTGACAGACTGTAATAGGCTACTTGACCTACTTTATTTCTTCATGCTAATCGCTTCTTAATCATTCATTTTCACCAAAAAAACTAATATTTTAAGCAGTAGAAACCCATAAAAATGTTGATTGAAAAATATGCCTTTTAAATGGCGCCGAAAACACTGTCCGCCATAGTGTGACGTCATATTTTTTTGTATTTTATACTTTCTTTATTGAAAAAAAATTTATGTGCTAAACGTACCAGATTAACAGTGTCGAAAAATTAGAAAAGAATTTAGAAATCATTTGTAATGTTGAAAACTTTTGGAGAAAAGTTTTAGCCATTTCATTTCCCTACTACAATAAATGGAGATAATATGTAAAACTGATGTTTTATTTGAATTATTCAAGAAAATATATTTTACAAATCTTTCTAGGCTTATTCTTATTATTTATGTACAAATAAACCTACATATAACGAGCGCGATAAATAAAAGATATTAAATTACTAGTGTGATGACGTCACATCCAAATCGGAAGTACCGCAAAAGCGTTTTCGTCAGTACAAATTAAAAAATATAAAATAATGTTTTCAAATCGACTTTATTTATCAATCATAAGCTTTTATTCGATGATAAGGGTGAAATACGGTTTCCTAGGCCAAGTTCTACTAGAAATATGCATTTGTTCAATGAAATTGAATATAGGTCAAGTAGCCTATTATTAGGATTATATTAAGTTATTATGACCCCTGGCTACATAAGTTACAATTTTGATCATTTACTCAAAATAATAATAATTATTATATTAAGTATACAAAGTTATAGTATTACTTATCCAATTTTAGGACTTTTGAGAATTAATATACTCGTGAACGTAAATAACTTCATCTAAATGGACAAATATAGATGATTTACAAACAGGATGTAACGATCGCTTTATTGTGAATGGGGGCTTTATTTCATAAGCAGTAAAGAGTATTTAATCAAATTAAAACTATATCGGTCCCACAATAACTGTTTATGCTTTTTAACCACTTTTAAGGAAAAATTTCAACAAACTATAAATCAAATCTTCCATAAAATATATGAAATAATGTTTGTGCAAATTTTGGAGTGGATCGGGCGAAGGAATCGTGTTGTCCCATACTAACTTTAACCCCTCTTTTCACCCCCTTGGGAGATGAATTTCGAAAAATCACTTCTTATTGGACAAAGCCTTTTATATAATGACTAGCTGTCCCGGCAAACGTTGTTTTGCCATATAAAGTATTTCGCCCATATTATTTAATTGAAATGACTAAATAAGTATGGCACCATGGCAACGTCCATCGCTATCCCGTCGCACAAACAATGGTCGCCGTCAGTCTCGAGTTGTAATAATTTACTATTATTTATTCAACAAATGCACTTATCAACATCTTATCAATATAAAAAGTAGCCAGTAGCCGATTCTCAGACCTACTGAATATGCATAAATAAAATTTGGTAAAAATCAGTAAAGCCGTTTCGGAGGAGTACGGTAACTAACACAATGACACGAGAGTTTTATATATAAGATGACTGTATAGTCCATACATTCTTCTTGTCTATAGTCTTCTAATTTTTGACATTAAATGGATAGTCAGTATAGTAGATACATGAAGAATTCAAAATTTTTAGGTACATTAACTATTATATTATACGAAAATATAACAAAACGTGTAATTCTTAATTAGTCAATTTAAAACAACTAATGAGATTAAAGTAGAAGCCATATTTAAATGACAATCTTATTACAGTTTACTACCGTCAAACTTAAACTATATTATATTGTATTTTGTGTAAGAAATACTGAAACAGATTAAGAAGCAAACAGGTCACCATGACGAATGATAAGCGTCGTCAACATGCGCACTACAAGATGAATCACATATTTATTGCGTTTTCATTCTTCAGCGATTGCGTACATCGATGACATTTTTCCTTAAACCATAAACCATGATAACTACTCTGTTTGAAACCACTATACGCACGTAAATGTGTGTCATAAATCAAAAAATATTGGTTAAATGTAAAATACATTTTATTTACAAATTAAGTTACACTTAAATATTGTCAGTTCAGAAATTGCGTAAAAGGAAAGCGCACTTCTGATATAAAAAAGACGTAAACTAAAAGCGCTCCTGACGTCTATAAATCGCACTCGCGTTTGCGCAAAAATGTGCGGAATTTTATTTGGACAATAAAATCGATAGGAAAGAAACAAAGGTTCAAATAGTTGGCAATTAAAGACGAAATCGTGGCCACACTCCCACGCCTCCATATTAATCTAGAGCTCCCCGGGATGTGTGAGTATACGTCTTTAATAATAACCGGGGGGGAGAACCACCCCACCCCACACTAGTGAAAAAATATATCCTAAGGAAAACAATATTATAAATTGGACTGGCTGTATGTGTGCGGCGCGCGCTTTATTTCATTTTATTTCTTCTGTGACGTAGTGTATTTCCGTTTTATTTTTTTAACAAACAACAGTATTTCTTTATGGGACGGATTTGTTTACTTCACTTTATAGTTTGGTGAATTTCAATTCGATGATTGTTTCGCTCGATCGGGGCCCGGGTAAACATCGTTAGGGAGATAGAGGTCACGACTCTACAATTCTACAGTTTTACGTATCTGTCAATACAATAATGTATTACATTCAAACTTAGTATACAGACTTTAAACATGCTTGTTAGTCTATCACCTCTTCACGCTCTGACTCACAAAATTACGCTCGTTTGGCTTCACCCTTAAACCGCAGAACCGATTTCGGTAAAATTTGAGAAGGAGATACTTTGAGTCCTGTAAACATAAGATTATTTTTCAATTAAATGTGTGTGGCACTCGGGGACTACCGCGGTAAGGCTATTGCATAGCATTTTTTATAAACTTATGCAATTATAATTCGCATACGTCTATTCGCACGCACGCAAACACCATGCCAGTCTTCCGAACTGAAACGACGTTAGACGATGCACGGCAACGCCGCACCGCTGTGCCGGTCGGATTGGCGGGGGTGTTAGGTTTATTTTCGTTACGGAATTTCTTTATTCGGCCGCTGCGCTCAAAGCCCGCGATAAAAATACGAAAAATTGACAGTTCCCGCGTGATTAAAGAATCGGCTCAACATCTATTTCCTTCTATTGCCTATCCAGGAAATTCGTTGGTAGGATATTAGCAACAGACATTTTTCTTTCCTCCTTTTCGGTTATAAAACACGTTCAATTTAATCCACTTTTCAAATTTTGCTGATGCGAGCGTACGGAAGATAAATTTTGATATATAAGATTGTAAAACATGTATAGATATATCATATAGATACACCGAGGGGGAGAAACGCGATAAAAGTTTTGAAACGACTTTCGAAACGGGGTTATTAATTCGAATGTATGTTTTTATGTTACATCAACAAATGTATACCCCCTTAGATAGAATATCGTTCGCTTTTGATAGAGAAAATACCTGTAAGCATATTATACAGTACTAGATGTACGCCCGCAACGGAGTTGCGCCAAAATTCATTTATCGCGCGGGAACCGTACATTTTACTGGGATAAAAAGTGTCCTATGTCCTTTCCCGGGACTCAAAGTATTTTCATACCAAATTTCAGCAAAATCGGTTCAGCGGCGGGCGTAAAAGTGCATTTATAATATTAAGTGTAGATTATGAATCGTTATTCAAACCTTACAAAAATTAATAACTACCAAACTAAACAACGTTTTAAAAGAAGAAAGAGTTTAGGGAATAATTTAGATTAAGTTTCGAATCTCGTTTTCAATAACATGACTGATAGTAAAGATTATCATATAATAATGACTCATAAAATACCTGTATTATGGTTGTAATATGCTCCTAAGTAGGATCGCTTATATATGATCCATAATACATATTATATTTTACGACTACTAATACCCTCTTATGATAATATATATATATGTATATATATATATATATATATATATATATATATATATATATATATATATATATATATATATATATATATATATATATATATATATATATATATATATATATATATATATATATATATATATATATATATATATATATATATATATATATGTTTAGTACTTGTTGGAGACTAGATTTCGTATGTTCAACTATGAATATAGTTATTATGACCATTTGCCTGGGCCACTTTTCGTTCTACTAATGTAGTCACACAAAGTATCTGGACTTTTTTTGGGTTCCGTACCCAAAGGGTAAAAACGGGACCCTATTACTAAGACTTCGATGTCTGTCTGTCCGTCTGTCTGTCTCCAGGCTGTAACTCAAGAACGGTAATAGCTAGAGAGATGAAATTTTCACAGATTATGTATTTCTGTTGCCGCTATAACAACAAATACTAAAAACAAAAATAAATTAAATATTTAAGGGGGGCTCTCATACAACAAACGTGATTTTTTTGCCATTTTTTGCTCGATATAAATGATGGCACTAGATAGGCACCTGAAATATTCACAAAATACTCAATTGTATTTATATTTTAATAATTAATAATAAAATTTAAATAAAATAAATAATTAAGGGAGCCCCCCATACAAAAAACACAATTTTTTCCTATTTTTGTTCTATGGTACGGAACCCTTCGTGCGCGAGTCTAACTCACACTTGGCCGATTTTATTGAAATAGACAATCTATTCATGCATTATTCCGATTATATAAAATTAGCGATTTCCTTAAGTCTTTTCTTTGTCGAGAGTTTACACGTCGCGGTCGGTAAGGTTCAAAAACCTACATATTTGCCTAGTTTCTATGGTACCTTTTATAGGAGCTTACCACTTCAACACCGCTTTTTATTGGCTCACATCAGTCAACAACCTCAGAAATCGTGCATTACTGGTTTCAAAACCTCAATAACGTTAAATAACCATCACGTTATGTGTCGATGATTAGTACTTCTGTGAAGTTACCAGAGTCATTTCATGATGATAGAGACTGAAAACAACACGTCAATATAGGCGGCAACAATCACTTATCATTAGGTGCTAGTTGCTACATGTGCTCGTGTCTTAATGTATTTTATTTAAAAAAATACCGTGAGAAACAAACATTTGTCTCTGTTAGCAATTAAACCGTGTCTAATAATGTTGATAAACAGAATTCGTGTTCTTTTTAGCAAATTGTATTTTTATTAGCACATTTCGTGTTATCATTTTGGCTCGCCTCTGCGTCTACAGCGGCCCGACGAAATTTCAGTGCGAACTACAAAATAATGGAGCTACCGTACGAGAAGCGGTGCGGCATTTCGTTGAGACATTTTTTTAATTTTTGCTATAGCAAATGGAACATAAAAATATTTAAGTGTTAAAATAGTTGTTATTATCAGTTGTGTGGCAGCTGTGGAGGTATTCAGACAAAAAATTTCGTTATATAAAAAATAATAGAAAAAAAAAAACGTAAAAAATCCCTTCAATTAATTTATTTCCATTTAAATAAAAATTACTTTAACCAATTTTGATTTTGAACATAATACCAGTGTTACCGACTTGCTACTTCTTACTAGTCGTCGTCTTTAATACAGGGTGCAATTAAACCTTCCGGCCAAATTTCAATATATTGATCCTTGTTAAAAATAAAAATACACGTATTTTTTCTTTTATAATGACTCAGTACTAAAATGTTGAGAAATAGCATCCGAAATTTATCCTAAAAAACACCACAATTAATGGACACTACGCGTCGCCGGCGCGTCACCGCCGCTCTACCCACCGCCGCGAAGTGACCGTTCTGCAACGATTTTAAGTGAGATAAAATACTTTATTGTAAAAAAATTAACACTTTTTTTTTTGTTATATGGACTCTCCTAATGATACCTAAGCCCTAAAAAAATTTGGCCGGTAGTTTTAATTGCACCCTGTAAGTACATAATAATCTGCGTTCAAAAAGTTAATGCGTTCAAACTTCGAAATTTTCTCGTCTTTTACCATTTCTTTCTTAATCCTGAATCGCGCTATCGAAGTTTCTGACATCGGCAATATGTCATATTATGCTGTGTAATGTTAGAAATGACGTCAGAGGGCTTCGGCCTTATCAATTGTATACAACCTTGCTCGGTTGAAAGATCTTCTATGGATTCTAATCACATCCACATATTCTAAACCCATTTTGAGAAAATTTGGTATAGAGAATAGAAATGATTTGGATCCTGAGAAGTGAGAAGTACATAAAGATAGTGTTTTTAACCTAAATTGTTCCCGCACGATAAACGTGTTTCTACGAAAACGAAGCTTTAGATAACATAACGAGACATGGTGTCACGCACGTAAATGTTTAAAAAACAAGGCCATATTCTACTAAATATTTGTATGGATCGCCAATAGTGGGCGCCTGACAGTGGATGCTAGCCTGCATTTAATAACTATCCTACGGCACATTGAGGCTAGCATCCAGTATGTGGCGTAAGTCAGCAGGTCTAAAATGGCTGATTGGAGTCGTCTACAGGAGGTTCCGAGGACGACTTCCGAACATGTCGCGCCCCACGTCGCAGACAATACGTGTTTAGTGTTAGTTTTAGTTTAAGTATAAATACAATGTGTCCCGACACCGGTGTCCGAGCCTATAAGGCTATGATGTAGATTGTAGGGCATATTTTATCGACAAATTGGCTATCAAATTTTTTTTCTGTAACTCTTGGAAAAAAAAAGTATTCTCTTGCTCTCATAGTAATCTGACCAATACTTCATAAGAAAATCGTTATAACTTCTAAACTATTTAACTTAGAGCAAAGAAGTAAAGGAATTTATTTAAGATGAAAACCTCCTCTATCTTTTTAAAATATAAAATAATCAGTTTAATGCGCTAAATTTTTCACAAAAAGCAATTAAGTAAAAAAATCACTATTTTTTTTTTCCTTAAAATTTGGTTTTTCTGTATTTAATTCCACGAAATTTATATCATATTACCTGTGCAAGCGGAGCTCACAAATTTAGCTATCAAATGAGACCTTTTTTATCTTCATTGGATATTTACATGAGAAGTATTGGTCAGATTAGTATGAAATCCCGAGAAAAACTAAAATGGCTGCCATACAGCCGTGAGAGAAAAATAAAATTTGAGAGTCAATTTGTCGATAAAATATGCCATACATCATGACATTAAAGGATCGGACACCGTTGTCGGGACACATTGTATATGTAAGTCTTTAAGGTATTTATAATATGGGCCAAGATGCCTGATTTAAATAAATAAATAAATAATAAAATAAATAAAATGGCCGCTTTCGAAAAAGTTTAATTTGCGAATGTAATAAAAAAGTGTAGTTGAGTAAGCGACTCCTACATTAAACCTTTATTAATATAATAATTTAATGTTTGAATCTAACAGTTAATATGCTTTAACCCCTCAACTCCCAAGCGATAGCCGGGTGTCGCGCCAGTTGTACTGCGCCATGGAGCTAATTTCAAAATATCAAGTGTTATAATACGTTACGCTAGCACTTTCAGTTTCCCGCAGCGTTCACCCCAGCTATTGTGAAGCGCCAGCGTGGGGTGAGCGTTGTATCTGTCGCCCCTGTCCATCCGTCTTGTCTCGTCCCCGCAATTTATTTGTCGGCGGTCTGACGCACTGACGGACGGACGGACGGACGATTTCAACTCTACAACACAAATCGTTTACGGAAAACAGAAGTAACTAGCGGGGGTGACCAGTGCAACTATTGGAAAATATTCCGATTATCTGGATGAAATAATTAGATTACGTTGTTGAGTATCCTATGTACAGTAATTATCAGGATCTAGATATAAGTAAAATGGCCTTTATGAAGCTAGCAGCTACTAGAAATATGCTAACAGTAAATTAATTTTTACTCTTTCACATAATTTAAAGCTATACTTATAGGATCTGAATTATAATAAGAATTATCTAATGGCATAAAAAGCTTTAAAATGATGAAGTAACTTCATTTTAATGAAGAGATTGACAGATAATGTAGGGGTTTATGTCAAAATCTCAATTTAATTACGTTAAGTAACTTATATTTGTCTCTGAGTGCGGCAGAAAAACTCACTAACGTGAAAAACGTAAAAAATATTGACAAAAACTCACGTTAGTATGTACCACTAACGTGAGTTTCTGTCAATATTTTTACCAGGCACTTCTTTTATTTTCATATATTAATACGCAAGCGAAAAACTTTGGAACCCTTTTTAAGAAAAATGCGGAAACGTAGGGGCATCAAATTTCGCACAGTTGTAGTTTATATGGAGAAGGAGTGCATCGAGCTAATATTGTTTTAAAATTATGCTTTTATCATACATTATTTTAATAAATAAAACATTACACATACTACAACGCGTACACTACCATGTTTTGACTGACAAGCCTATACACACGAATTATACTCCTTTGTTTATGGTTGAAGTCTGTTTTTTTTTTCTTCTTTAATTTTGGCAACTTGACACAGATTTGCGTATATTGTGCGGTGTGCCACAGACAAGGGTAAGAATATTTTTAATCATCGTTTTACTATAATATCGTCATGTCTAAAGTCGAGTCAAAGTCTGAGTAAAAGTCAAAGCAGTCAAGGAGTCAAGTCGGTCAATTGCAATTCAGTAAAGTGGTAGACGCTTTACTGAAACTTTCGACGGAGTTTTGGAGGGAACACAAAAAAGCACGTTTCTGAAAGTTGCAGCATTTGCCTACACTTGTGCACGATAACGAATATCTAATGGTTAATATTCTACCAATATTACACATTAAAAACCCAGATAATACAATTTTAGGAAAATAATACAAAAACACAACAGCACTCTTTCACATTCCCGGCAAAACCCCCTGAAGTCTGTTGTCAAATTAGAAAAGGATTGTTGTTTTTTTATTAAATCTGAAATAGTCAATACTTTTAACGGGGAGCCAAAAGAAGAAGATAATTAAATTAAAGGTCGAATTTCACCATTGGGCGATCTCTAGTTTTCAAAATTTTACTCTACATATTTTGCTCGATATAAGTTTGAATACAAATTACAAAGGCTGTTAGGGGCTCGCCTGACTGCCCTATATAACTAAATGTCAAATCAAATGTCAAACGAAGAATAATGCCGCCAAAGTTTAATGAAATTTCAAAATTCGAACTATTTGTCCTTACTGTGGACTGAGTGCTAATTCTGAAAAATTAATTAACGCAAAGATTTTGAATTTAAAGAACTTTAGATGTTCCATATTCTATATATCTTAAAAGAATAAAATAAAAATAAATTTGAATTGAAAAAATGGAAAAAATTGCCCAAGTCCACATACATTTTAAACACCAACATTTATAAATATTGTTCAAAGAGGATATACCTAAACTACGTAACAATATTGTTGAAAATAATATAAAAATAAAAGTGTTAAAATAACTTCAAAACAAATTAAAAATTATAAAACAAACAAAAACTGTTATTTTTACCTTCCTTTCCAAGTAGGACGATAGTTAAGAAATCTTTTTTTAGAAAAGCATCAGGCAGTGTTCAGGTCAGTAATTTTACGAGGTTCAAATCGTAAAGATTATACAGATACACTCCCCTAGCTAGGGCCCGTACATTATAATATTATATTGATCTATAACAATCATGTTCTATAAAATGCTTACATTTACGAATTGCTCTATTTTGTATGATATAATTGATAGTGAAATTTACCCGTTTCAGGTTTTAGAATAAGGATATTTCATTTGCAAAAATATTAAGTAGAGTAGATCTCTACATATTCGTACTTCTATTTTATTGGGTGGTACCTATTCTATATGTTTATACGTATATTTTCCAATATTTTAAAATAACTTACAAATTCTAGATTGCAGACTTCTAAATCCTGCAACGCCTTAAATCTTAATTAGTACCGTATCTTAATTCCATTATTGAGAATATCGGATGTGTTTCGGCGAGTTTGATGTATGCGTCGACTTCCTCGGCGAATCTTACCCTAATGAAAGAGATAACAACACTAGCCGTCCCACTCGACCTTTCAATTTTCGGCTGGCGTTTCTTATTTAGTTTCGCGCAAATTATCTCCAATTCTTCATATTATTAAACATCCAGGGAGGAACTAGCCCCCCCGTGGGGCGCGGGGGGTAATGACGGAGCGGTCAACGCCCCCACCCCCACGTCCGGCTCACTTGTTCTTGTAAAATTTTTCCCCGATCTTTATTTTCTGTAGACGTATATAATTAGGCGGCGGTGTGTGTGTGCGTGCGCTCGTGTGCGAGCGCGCGCGTGTGTGAGTCCAGTTATTAGTTTTCTTGCGAGTTTCGGCTGGATGTTTTTGTTGGATTTCGATAATTTCGCGACATGTATGAGGGTGGAAAAAATCAATATGTGGAAATGGTTTCAATGCCCAGAGATAATTATTGCCCGCGCCACAGAAATAATTACAGAAACTGAGGATTTCGTGAGCGTTGATTACTATTTTTTTTTCGATTACTTGTAGCAAACGTTTACTTGTAGTAAGCACTAGAACTAGAGCTCATTATTATATTATTATTGTATTTCAAAGCTTTATTTTATAAAGTTGTTATCTAAATGTGGAGATTGAATCTAGCGTACCTCAAGGCCCGTCGTCGGGGCCGCTCATCAATACTAATATTATAAAGCTGAAGAGTTTGTTTGTTTGTTTGAACGCGCTAATCTCAGGAACTATTGGTCCGATTTGAAAAATTCTTTTAGTGTTTGATAGCTCATTTGTCGAGGAAGGCTATAGGCTATATATTATTACGCTAAGACTATTAGGAGCGAAGAAAAATGGGGAAAATTATTTGAAAAGGCTTATCTCACGAACTATACTGGATTAAATTGCTCCAGCAATTTTTATGTTATTTGGCACAGATAAAAAGTAGACCACGTAAAGGATTAGGCTATTTTTTGTGGGCTAATTTGTCTGTGAAATCCCTAATTTACGCGGACGAAGTTGCGCGGAACGTCTAGTATTTAATATGTTTTTGAGCGGCTTCCCGTTTTGAAGTTGAATAACTCAATTATTTGAAAGATGTCATATTATATAAGGATCTTATCTATATATTAATACGCGAGCGAAAAACTTTGGATCCTTTTTGACGAAAAATGCGGAAACGTAGGTGATTGAAATTTTGCACAGTTATAGTTTATATGGTGAAGGAGTGCATCGAGCTAATATTATTTTGAACTTATGCTTTTATCATACATTTTTTTAACAAATAAAACATTACACACACTACAACACACACACTAGGAGATTTTGATTGACAAGCCTATACACACGAATTGTACTCTTTTACATATGGTTGAAGTCTGTTGTCAAATTGAAAATAGAATTAGTTTTTTTTTATTGAATCTTAAATACTGTTAGACAATTATTACACGGCTAGTCTGTCATCATTTGACTTTATTAATCTGAGACTGTCGCAGGAATTATGTCTAAATTAAATTAAGAAATTTAAAAAAACCCCCGCCAAACATTTTTAAAAAGTAATGGAATAATATTTACTGACTTTAAGTTTAAATAATTCCTAAGTGTAAAGTAATATTTTAGTCCATAATTGTTGTCACGGTGTGTCGGGGGACCGCCAAGTTAACTACGACAACAGCGACTTTTGCATTTTGTATCGCTGATTGTCTCGATTCAGTTCGCTGTGAACTGACCTTTAAACTATAATGTTTAAATGTGAAATCAAACATCTACATTAGCTGTCCCCCGACACACCTTGACAACAATTATGGACTAAAATATTACTTTAGACTTAGAAATTATTTAAACTTAAAGTCAGTAAATATTATTCCATTACTTTTTAAAGTTGTTTGGCGGGTTTTTTTTTTTTTTTATTTCTTAATTTAATTTTATTTAATGCTTTTTAAACTTGTGTTGGTTATAGTGCAGAATTGTTCCTATCAACAGGATCATATCCCAATGAACACGATCTATAAATATCCTCTTGGATGGGCCGTCAATATGAGCCCAAACATGAAACCTCCACCCTGGGTTCATTTCGAGCTCAGCTCCTATACAATCCAGGTGATGATGCAGCAGCAGCATGCAAATATTTACTGCTTATCTACGTCTTATTGGTTGTCGCAATTAAAATGAGCCCAAACACGGAACCTCTGCTCTAAGTTGGTGAGGAGTTGGGTATCCTACTGATTACCAGGTGATGCTGCAGCACCAGGGTAAACTTTCCATTAATATGTATATATTCATAAGCCATCAAACGACTGCAAGTTGCTAATCGGCCTATCACGAACCAAAAAAACCGTGATATTTCAGCAATGAGCAGGCTGATGATGATGAACTATAGCTAAGAACACTCTCGATCATGTCAGCTTTCAAACAAAAAAAACTAGATCAAAATCGGTCCACCCGTTTGGATGATACGATGCAGACAGACAGACAGACAGACAGACAGACACACAGACAGACAGACAGACCGACAGACAGACACGTCAAACTTAAAACTTATAACACCCCTCTTTTTGGTCGGGGGTTAAAAATAATAAAGTCAATATTTTGACAATAGAATATCAATAGAAAGGCGTTGAAATTTGAAACTTATAATTTAATTTTTTATTTGAGGTCGAATTTCGACCATTGGGCGATCTCTAGTCATAATAATTAATTTCCGAGTTCCCGAAACTTCTGAAGAATACCTACAAAATAAAAATATATTCTGTACATAAAAACTTAACATTTATTATCTAAAGGCCTTGAGCTATTGCCGCTTTCGGGGCACTATAAAATTAAAACTTTACATATAATAAAACGGTGTATAGGTTGGGGTCATGAATTTTTATGGCACCTTAAAGGTCTTGGCTAAACCATAGACGATTATATTACTGCTCATTCTGGATTTCTGGGTTTTTTCAGTACTTTATATACAGAGTGTAACAAAACTAAGTGATAATACTTTAGGTTGTGTACGTGTTCCTTGTGTTTACTGTGAAAGTAGCAGCGCTGAAAGACCAAATTTTTTTTCACTTTTATATGGGGAAACTCGTGACGCTGGGGCGCTTGCCCATACATAAGTGGAAAAAAATGGTCTTTCAGCGCTGCTACTTTCACAGTGAACTCTCTACAAGGAACACGTACACACCCTAAAATATTATCACTTAGTTTTGTTACACCCTGTATATAACATTTTTGTATAACATTAGTGTTTTTTCGGCAAAGTTATTGACTGTATCCCACGGGTAGACTGTATTTTCGAGGAATGCAAAGTAGCCTATGTGTTAGTCAATAGCCTAAACTAATACGATGGGAAATTTGATAAAAATCCGTTTAGTAGTTTTTGCGTAAAGTAATAAACATACACACAACTTTTCGCCTTTACAATATGAATTGAAGACTAAGTGGTTACCTGACAATTTAAAAAATGCTCGACTTTTTTTGCATAAACGAAGGCTTTAGGGATAATGATTTGTAATAAAAAAATGACGATTTGATGTATAGCCAAATATGTAATATATTTGGCTATACCAGTAGGTACTTAATAATTACAAGGTTTGTTCAAATTATAATTTACAAGACGTTCCGCGCGGCTTCGCCCGCGTAAATTAGATATTTCACAGACAAATCAGTCTACAAAAAATAGCCTATTATCCTTCACGTGGTCTACTTCTTATCTGACCCAATTAACAGAAAAATTGCTCTAGTCGTTCGTGAGATAAGCCCTTTCAAATAATTTCCCCCGTTTTTTCCACATTTTCTTCTATTTCTTCGCTCCTATTAGTTTTAGCATGATAAAATATAGCTTACAGCCTTCCTCGATAAATGGGCTATCTAAAACTGAAAGAATTTTTCAAATCGGACCAGTAGTTCCTGAGATTAGCGCGTTCAAATAAGCCTTTTCAAATAATTTCCCCCCGTTTTTTCCACATTTTCCTCTATTTCTTCGCTCCTATTAGTCTTAGCGTGATAAAATATAGCCTATAGCCTTCCTCGATAAATGGAATATCTAACAATGAAAGAATTTTTCAAATCGGACCAGTAGTTCCTGAGATTAGCGCGTTCAAACAAACAAACAAACAAACAAACAAACTAACTAACAAACTCTTTCGCTTTATAATATTAGTATAGATAAGGGAAAAAAGGTAATCGCTCTTATGTTATAAAATGTTAGTTATCCACTTCACTCACTTACGTCTCTAACTATCAAGCTCGTTAACATGTAAAACGTAACTATAATTTTTACTTTAATAACAAAAACTATTTATATTACTAATTTTAATACTTTCAAAAATATATGTAAAAAGTTTCATCATGATAATTGGTTGAGTGGTTTTCGCGTGAAAGCATTACAAAAAGACATTCACCCAAATTCACATTTTTAATACTACCGAGTAGGGATCATAAATCCTTAAAAATAAAATTATATAAGATCCTTTGGAAACACATACAGACAGAATTTATTATCTCATTGGGCACGACGAAGTTATATCAAATCGGACTAAAATAGAATTGTTCTTTGTGTTTTAGAATCGTAGAAAAAAATCTAATTGGAAAAATATAATATTCATATTTTGCTCCTTAAAAGACTCTTACTTCCTAACTATAAGGTCATATTTTGAGGATCAGCAGGTAACTAACATTTTACAACATTAGAGCGATCACTCATTTTTTCCCTCATAATTTGAACAAACCTTGTAACTTACATATAACCCAGTTTTTTATTTCAAATCATTTTCCCAGTCCTAAAGCCTCCATTTATGCAAATAAAAAACGACAGTTTTCAAATTTTTAATTACCTACTTCACCCACTCATGTCAGATTTATAAAACATTAATTTTAACATATTTTAAAGAATACTGAATCGTTACAAGTAACTGTGGAGCAACTCAGACCTACCCGATGAGCACACAAAATTTCAACAAAATCGCTTCAGCCGTTAAGAGTTCGGCAACAAACAAAGCAACACGAAAATTTTATATATTAGATAATATAATTCATACTAATTATATAATGGAAAGGTGTGGCTATCGGTCGGTTGTCGGTTCAGGTATTACCAAAGCGCTGAACCGAATTTGCTGAAATTTGGTATAGAGATACTTCGAGTCCCGGTAATAGGACAAAGGATACTTTTTATCATTTAAAAATGTACTGTTCCCGCACAGTGAACGAATTTTGGCGCAACTGAGTTGCGGGCGTCATGTGTGACTAATAAATAATAGATAAGTAATGAGTAATTCCGTTGTTTTACGTCTTTAATATCTTCCTGGTTATAAGGATAAAGCTTCTCAGGAACCTAGTCAATAGTAATACGCATTTACAGTATATACGTAAACCTTTACTGACGTAGGTTATACAGAAACTACGCTAAAACAAAATACTGTTGACGCATCGTGTGATTCTAATAAGAAAATAAGATCATTACTTGAATTCTGATTAGACCCATTAAATAACAACGAAAATAGTAAAGACAGTTTTGTATGGCAGGTAGGTACTTCATATTAAGGGGGAGACTAAAGCAAAATAGATGATCTTATAATTCATTTTATACTTGATAATAAGCTATGAAATTTTCCATTATTTAAACACAGATACTACATTATTTTTGCAAGAGGCCGTACTAGCGAAAACACGATATCTTAAAATTTTCTCGATAGAAAAAAAATTCAAAGATGCATCTAAATTTCAGGAATAATTCATTTCTTTTGAAAACGGTGCATTCAACTAAGTCAATATTTTAATAAATAATATAAATTTCTATTACCGAGTAGTACTCTCACGAGAGTAGTGCGGTCTTTTAAAACTAACTTGGCGCTGATTCCGCGTTGTTCTTTTTCACCTGGCATATGAAAGACGGGCGTAAGTGTGAAGAGAGATGGACGATGTTTGATTTTTTACTTTATTCGCCCTCTTAAGGCCAGGTAGTCCCTAAAATTAGCAGGTCGATGTCTGTCAGTACGAATATCGACGGAAAGGACATTAATATAACATTCATATCAGCGCGCCTTGTACAGTGGCGGTTACGACGCTCGCCGCGTCCTTGATAGGGCGAAATAGGAGAAAATTATACTTTTCACATAGATAAAGACCAAAATGCAAAATGTAACCACATATTATTCCTAAGTTATTAGCTTTTCGTTGATATGATTTTTGAAAGTAAAACTATCATAAGCTTCATGAAAAATAAGAAAAACATCACAAAATATTCGAATTTAGCCACCTCTTCGGAGTTATTTTTGATCGAGTGAAGTTTTCAATATAATATTTCGAAATATTATAATATATATCAAATTGTCAAAGTACATTAAGTAAACAACAATGTGTATTTTTTGGCTTTTAAATGTCACTATTTATTTGTTTATTATTGATTCAAAGTCATGTAAATTAGGGACTACCTGGCCTTAATACTAGACCGCCCGAACTGGCACACGCACACATAAGCATGTTTTACGCGGCCGCTTATGAAACTTCAAGTAACTTAATAGTAGGGTTGAACAATTGGCATTTTGCATTGTTAAACGAGCCACTGAAAACTGAATTTCAATAACCTACTGGCTACTACACAAGAATACGCTCATTAAATTGACTGACTTTTACATTTTCAGCCACTCAAAATTGGAAAAGTCAATTTAATGAGTGTATATTTATTTATTTTTTAATAAAAAATATCTAAATAAATAAATATAAATTAACGATCATTAAATTGACTGACTTATTCTTAAATGGCTCGTTTAATAAAGCATCGCATCGCCTCGTCACAATGTAAACTGACCCTTAAACTTATATAAGCTTGTCAATGAACTGTTCTCGGGAAGTCAATAAGGCTTCGATTATTCAGAAGAGGAAGAAGAAAAGATATTCCGTTTTTATTCGTCAAGACTTTAGATGCTGATTAACGACCTGCCCCACTCATGAATATGCACCACCATCGGCCAGGGTTTACGTCCACATACGTTACACTTTCAACATGATTTTATGCTGGGACGTTCGGATGTATTGCTGTCTATTGACTGATGAAGGAAGAAGACAGAAAGTGGAGAACAGAACATGGACTAAAATGTTGCTGTTTTGTAATTCAGAAGCTTCCAAACATTGGTATAAATTTCTAACCTAGGATTAAGTTGAAAGAGCACAGAAAATTGTAAATTAATAAAATGTTGCACTACGCCGCTACGGTCTATGAGGGTACACTCTTATTAGAAAAATATTTTAAAAATCTATAGTATTATGAATTAAATAAAAAAAAAACTTTAAATCCTAACTAGAGTTTATGTTACGTTTTAATCCTAACTAGAGATCGCCCAATGGTCGAAATTCGACCTCAAATAAAAAAATAAATTATAAGTTTCAAATTTAAACGCTTTTCTACACAGATTAAGGTGGGATTTCACCAGGCACACTCAAAACTTCGTTTTATAAAACTTAGTTCTTATTGAACGCGTTCACGCAGTGACGTAAATCTCGTTCTGTTTCAAATGGATTTCACAAACTTCTTTTGATCGTGATTATGAAATCTAAGTTTACGTGACATCACTCGATTATTTTACATGTTTTCATCATTTTAAAGCCTTTTCACGTTAATTTATCTACAAAATAGCAAGAAACAAAACATAAACTAACCAAACGCATGTGTCAAAACTGTCATCTTGACATTTCTTTTGTCTATGTTTTTCGTTCCGCCATGACAGGGCTTGAACGGGTTTTATGACGTTAAACTTCGGACTTTGGGCGTCAGAAGATAAAACTCGGATTTGCTGTGAACGCGTTCAGTTTATTTTGGTGAAATGCAATTCGATGTTATAATCGCGTTTATACGTTTTGAACCGGATCAGTGTAGATTGAACGCGTTCCATTTCTTTGGTGAAATCGCCCCTAAGTATTATAAATAGATACCCTCTTACTAATAAAAACTTCATAAACATGCGTTTAGCGTGTGAATAGTTAAACAGGAGTTTTTAAGTTACACACACGTTACACAGAGTCTATACAGAGAAATTAGTATGGAAATGACAGCATCGTTATACAGACCTTATGTCAAAAAATGATTATTAGTAGAAAAAATATTATGCACCCTCTATACATGCTGTGTAACTTTTTATTAGTAAGAGGGTTAGAGTCTTAGCCCGCCAGTGCGTGGCCATTTTGTGCTTGTTTTCATAGAAGTAATGTGTGTGTATTTTCTTGAATATTTCTATTTGTCGATCATTTTGAAGCATATTATAATCCTGAAAAGAAAGTCATTTAGTTCATGATGTCGATAAACTATAAGTTCAAGTAATGTGCATCCTAAACACACGTAAAAATCTATGCAATTTTTGTAGCCAAATTATTACTTGATGTGACATTTTTAGCACTAATGCCCTATATAGCACGAATAAGGGATTATTAAACTTGTAAATTATCTTTTTAGGTTACAAAAATACCGATTTAAAAAGCCCAAAAAACGTTGTTCAAAACTTACGTACTTATTTAATGTTAAATTCACGTGTTTGAGGCATTCTTTGACCTTTCTAAAGGTTTATTATTTAGCGGAACCACAAAACTCAACAATATCTAGCATAAAATTTTCACTAAAAACCGAGTAGGTCGGACCTAACTTGACACGCTTTTCACGCTTGTACACCGATATAAAGCTCTCTCCACTAGTCATTTTTCTTTAGTCTATTCTACTCCAGTAGAATATCAATAGAAAAGCATTGAGATCTACTCAATGCTATTCTATTGATATTCTATTGTCAAAATATTGACTTTATTATTTTTTAGACATAATTCCTGCGACAGTCTCAGATTAATAAAGTCAAATGATGACAGACTGGCCGTGTAATAATTGTCTAACAGTATTTAAGATTCAATAAAAAAAACTAAATCTATTTTCAATTTGACAACAGACTTCAACCATAAATAAAAGAGTACAATTCGTGTGTATAGGCTTGTCAATCAAAATCTCCTAGTGTATGTGTTATAGTGTGTGTAATGTTTTATTTGTTAAAAAAATATATGATAAAAGCATAATTTCAAAATAATATTAGCTCGATGCACTCCTTCACCATATAAGCTATAACTGTGCAAAATTTCATTCACCTACGTTTCCGCATTTTTCGTCAAAAGGGATACAAAGTTTTTCGCTCGCGTATTAATATATAGATTAGCCATGAAAACGCAACATTTTTATTTATATCTCCTAAGCAAAAGAGATGGAAAAATGATTTGACAATAATTATTTTTAAATTCACCTTATTATTATGACTGAGCCATACATAAAAATAATCAAACATATATCAAACAATAATCAAATATAGATAGTATGTCGTAACGTGTTTGACCCCAAACATTATTCAATAACAAATATTTCTTACGAGGAAAAGTTTGATCGAATTAAAAAATACGTTATTCTGGACGGAAATACCTGCGCGTCTCATATTATACCCGCCCCGCATACTAATGGGGTGAAATTCTGTTGGTTTACCGACTTACACGATATATTATGTAAGTATCTAGATTACTTTTATGTGGTGGTCTAGGTTTTATTTTTTAATACTGTTGCAATACAAAACACGTGAAGATCCACACTTGCAACATAGCTTCTCATTGACTACTAAACAGTCAAAGAGCTTTACAAAGTTGTTTTAAATGTACAGATTTAATAAGGATCAGATTACATTACAACGTCGAGCTATTTGATCGAAGGTCGAGCGGCATGTAATCTTCTAGAATATAGATCAGTGATTCCCAAAATGGTCCAGGTGGACCCCCAGGGGTCCACGCGAGACTAGACGGGGGTCTACGTTGACCCGGACAAAAAATTGGGGTCCACAATTGTAGGCGGGGGTCCATGTAAATTAATTTGATTAGCATTGAAGAACTTTTGTGTAGGCTTGATTTCTCTTATTAGAAAGCATAGGCCAGGGATGGCGAACCCTGCCTTATCAACGTGCCACTTTTCTGAATAATCACTAAAGTGATGCTATAGACGTGCCATTAAATAATATTTTTCTTTGACGCGTATATTTAAAAAATATAATGTCCCTAGCGCTTTTGTAGAAAAATCACTATAATAATTTTGTGATCAGGCATAGGCGGATGACTTGGTAAAAAGCACAGCGACTGTTACTTAAAATAATAGCAAGTTTCATGGATTAGTATTGTAGGGGGGGAGTGCTTCAGGTGGTCCGCAGTATGCACCAACACCTTAAAAATGGGCCACGAAACACAGGAGTTTGGGAACCTCTGATCTAGATTCTAGTGCAGTATTTTTAACATTTTTTATCAAGCGATGGTATTAAAACTATTTCGCGATCCTACACTCTTTGTTTTTTTTTAGTGAGTAAGCATGACATACATGAATATGAATAGAATATTATATTACTTATACTTTTTTTTTAATTCTCCTACTTTTTAGTTTTTTTACTAAAATATTTCTGTCAAATTCTGGCGACCCCCTACAAAAAATGCTGTATCAAAAACACTAAAAACATTAGTATCAAATAAAGTTCAGTTATGAGTAGCTAATCTCATAGCATCGACACGTCACTTTACAATGTAGACAATGTAAACTCACCCTAAGATTTGGGGTTTACTAGATGTCGAAACATCGCTCCTATTAAAAAAAAACCGGCCAAGTGCGTGTCGGGCGGCTCGGGCCACGCGCAATATAGGGTTCCGTAGTACCGCTAGTTTTTAATAATTTTTGTATGGTTAATGAATGTACATTTATAAGGTATTTTACACTACCAACAACATTATCTCAGTTACGTTCAAAGGACTTGAACGAAAAGTTCCTTTATACTTCGCCGAATACTTTTTTTTAGTTGATCGACTATTACTAAATAACTTATAAAGTTTTCTTAGCTGTGATAGTCTTCCTTTTAAATTCAGCATATTTGCTACTCCTGTGAATTTTTTCACATTTCCAGAAGCAACCGTTTAGCTGGTAGAAGGGGGGGGGGGGGGGGGGGGGGGGACACTGAACTCTAACGATTTTTTGTACTTTAAAACTTCATATTTCACAAATGGATCCCTAAATCGGAAAATGATCTATAAACACTCTAAATATTTTTAAAAAAACCTATCCAACGACACTCCACACGGTGGGGTGGACGCGTAAAAGAAAAATCATCCCCGCTTCATGTGTAGGGGAGGTACCATAAAAAATATATATTTTAAAGTTTTTATATACCATTTTGTCGGCATCCTCAATATATGTGCATTCATGCCGAATTACAGCTTTGTAGGTCCTATCGTCTCTGAGCAAAACCGCGGACAGACAGACGGACAGACAGACAGACGGACAGACAGACAGACAGACAGACAGACAGACGGACAGACGGACGGACAGACCGAAACTATAAGGGTTCCTTGTTGACTACGGAACCCTAAAAATGGTAATTTTATTAAAATTCTACCTGTTCCTATAAACATCACTACATCATAATATAGGTTTAGTCAAGACTCAAGGAGGTTTATATTCATAATATTAATATTACCTCGATCGTGGGAATCGCAGACACAATAGATTTTCAATTGTTATGCGGCAGCCGGGTGCCGCTTGGGGATTGATGGGTTATATAGTATGCATATTGTATGATGTAAATGACAAAAAAATCCTCTTTTTGTAATGTGTTCCTATTACCGTGATAAGCCACCGTTAGAAAAATTATTAAAAACATAAATGATTAAAATTGCTTTCAGTTCAAACACCTTTTACTCCCGGGAAAATGGCGACTAGAAAATCGTATTTAATTATAATTCATATAATAATTGCATGTTACACTGTCATGCGAATGTCAATAACCTATAATATACAAGCAATTGTTTTTATTTGATTATGTAAATAAATTTTAACACGTACATCTATGATGAATGTTTATTGTTTAGCCAGAAATGTGTAGGTGCAGCATACACGAACATTCAAAGAAGAAAAAAGTCAGTCAGGGTGTTTTTTTATGTTTTGAGATTTTGCAGAATGATAATTGATCATAAAAATTTGATTTTTTAAAAAGTAGCTGCCATATTAACACTAGAGTACACGCGTGGACTACCATGGTAGACCAGGCTCACTTTTTCAGCAAAATTTTTTGAGTAAAGCGTGCTAGAAACTTGCTATTCAAGATAATCCTCGTTTGATAAATTTAACAAAACCTCAGTAACTCCTGTGACCGCATATTTAATAGAAATAATAATTATTTAGCATCAAAAACGCTGGACTACCATT
Source organism: Cyaniris semiargus (assembly GCA_905187585.1). Classification (NCBI taxonomy): domain Eukaryota; kingdom Metazoa; phylum Arthropoda; class Insecta; order Lepidoptera; family Lycaenidae; genus Cyaniris; species Cyaniris semiargus. The sequence continues at coordinate 8,159,189 of LR994567.1, forward strand.
AGTAGTCCGCGTGAGTATTGGTGTACTGTATTAAACCACGTATGTTTTTTTTTTATTATTGATTTATAACGTTTCTATTGTTTATGAATATATATTTTATGCATTTAAACTAAAATATATTTATGATAATTTGATCTCAAATACTAAAATTGTATTATTTAATAAGAAATAGTGACCTGTATAGATTGACGTCATAACGATATAATATTATGACTTACCAGAAACAGGAAATCTCACCAAATTGCAAAAAAATAAAATAAAAAATAGATTAAAATACATAATTAACTAGTGTTAAGTCTTTAATTAATCAATGAATAAACAATTTTGTAGTTTTTACAATAAAAACTTAGCGCCATCAGTGCCCGTTTTTTTAATTTCCTCCTCAGGCTTTTGATATAAGTTTTGAGATGGAAGATTGTGATCTGAGTTGGCTGCTGTATCTAAATAACCGATCAAGAGTAATACAAGTGACAAATATTGACCAGTTTTGTAAACCCTAGTCTATAGGAGTCACACTTATATGAAAATGAGCTAATCCGGTGACTCCTGAAGTTCAGGAGCGTTCATTTTTAGGGTTCCGTACCTCAAAAGGAAAAAACGGAACCCTTATAGGATCACTTTGTTGTCCGTCTGTCCGTCCGTCCGTCTGTCAAGACCCTTTTTCTCAGGAACGCGTGGAGGTATGAAGCTGAAATTTATATCAATTACTCAGGTCTACTGTCCCTTGAAGCTGTGAAAAAATCAAACTTCTAAGCCAACGCAATCAAAAGATACAGCCGTTTATGCCGCAAATTTTCGACACTTGCAAGGGAATCAAAACCTACAGGGTGCTTCCCGTGAACTCAGAATCTTGAAATTTGGTACGAAGCAACGTCTTATAGCATAGATAAAGGAAAAATTACGAAAACCATAAATTTTTAGTTACATCACATAATATATTTTTTTTTAATAATTTTAAACTTACTACCCATTTCCTCATAAACGCGTAGAGGTATTAAATTGAAATTCATACCAAATACTCAGGTCTATAATACCTTTAAGCTGTAACAAAATCAAACTTTGTAAACCTTGCAGGTTTGTACGGAACCCTCGGTGCGCGAGTCCGACTCGCACTTGGCCGGTTTTTTAGAAAAAATAATCAAAATATAAAAATAATTGAGTTTATAAATAAAAAAATAATTTATAGGATTTTATGTAGTATATATAGTTCAGGAATTTCTAATAATAAAACACGATTTAGCCCCACCGATAAGACACATGGGGCAATGTCAACGCTGCATGATAGCCCAAATTTGATCACCAAAAAAAAGGTGCTAGATTTGTGATTTCTGGTTTTATTCTGACCTGCAAGTAGGATTGAATATCGAATAACATAAAACAAACATAAGACTAACTTATTTTAGTTTCACGAAAGGTATACACAATATGTTTGATTTCATCAGTATGATTTTTGTCACATTTTCATAGAAATTTACAAATTTGTTAATTTTTCAGTAATTTAATAATTTATTAAACAGTTTTCGTTTTTAAAATTAAATCAAATAATTATATTTTGGGGTTTATTTGTCGTTTTAATAAAATGATAATAATTATAAAAACAATAAACATTTTTAAATGGCCTACCATGGTAGGCCACGCGAGTACTCGTGTAAAAAAAAAGGGGCGCGTGTACTGTAGTGTTAAATGTTGCTTATATTCATGTGTTATTGCCACATTTAATTTATAAAAGCATGAAATATTTTGAAAACTTTAGTCAAACTAGAACGAATGACCTATATAAAATATGTTCAAATTTTTATCAATCTACTTAATTAACAAAACAGTTAATATTTAATATTCATAATATAAAATATTGGGTTTCAAGTATCAACTATTCTTTTTAATTCTAATGAAAAAATATAGGAATGCGACTTGGCAATTCTGTGCCACCTAGTGACATAGTCACACCTAGATCATAAAATGGCACTTAAAAAGTCGACGACGCGTTATAGTCTATATTTATAGTCTGCCCCCGAACTGGGGCGTTGTTTAATTCTTATTAATATTATAATAATTGTTACTAACAATTATAACAGCCGTAAATGGTGGTTGCTACGCGCCCCATGGCAATACTTAATTAATTACTTGCAAATAATACCTAGCTCAATTTAGTAATTGTGATGGTATTCTAGATTATTAATATTTATTGAAGTTGTGTTTAATTAATAGTCTTTAAACGGAAACCCATCCTGTATAATAATTATTATTATAGATATAAGTATAGGTGGATATTCGTTTTTTTTTTATTATTAGAAGGAAAGAATCTTCAACGTCTTCCGAGAAGAAAATAATGTTATTAAAACATAATATCTAATTATAATTTATTATTTTTTATAAATTAATCTTTTTTAAACATAATAAACCTTATTTGAGAAACAAAGAAATTAATCATTGGCGACTTAAGAAACATTATTGCAAAAGAAAAAAAAAACATTTCCTACTTCCGTTTCTCATAACCAATCAAGTTTTTCTGCAAATCGAAGGAATATAATCGAAGCTTACGTGATACGTCCGGGTAGTTCTATCACTCACACACCGACATTATGTCCCCCCCCCCCCCACACACCGACACTAGAGGGGAGGGGGGCAGTTAAACTAATTATTGTAGGGAGTTCCGGCCCCAAGATTTTTTCCACAGGGTCCAGATACTGCTTAATATGTGTAGATAGGGAACAAGATTCGGCCAAGTTTAAGCGTTATGTGCGACCAAATTTATGGACAAACTGGCCCTTCAAGTGTTGCTACAAAATTATCTGGTTGTGGAAATTCGGTTTTGGATTAGCCCGAAGATTGCATACTTACGTTTAATTTGCCCCAATCCATACCAATATTATTATAAATGCAAAAGTGTGTCTGTCTCTCTATCCTATACCTCTTCACGCTTAAACCGCTGAACTGATTTTGATACAATTTCGTATCAGGATACTTTGAGTTTCGGTAAAGGACATACTATAGTTTTTATCGCGGAGAAAATTACGGTTCCCGCGGCCGCGCGATAAACTTATTTTGTCACAACAGAGTTACGGGCGACATCTAGTCAATTATATAAATTATTCTAAACAAGAAACATAATAATTTGATTGTGTTTCATATTACATATTATCTACTTATAGGGTGAATTTTTAAAATTGTCATCGTACGAGCTCAAAAACTCATACACCATTCGATAGTTGTGTTGACTAGGAAATATAAACTGTATATAAAATGTAAACATTATAACGATTTTGACGATATTTAGCCCAGATGAGTTAGAATACTTGGAAGGACTTAGGTCATGCAGATTGTAGGCGGATTTTTATTACCTCAAGATGTAAAAATCATGTGTCCTTCCAAGTATCCTTCCTTCATCCTTTCTTCCATCCTTTATGAGCGCGAGCAGTGTCCAAAAATAAAACCAGATGTAAAAATTTCGGATCAACTATTGCCTCAGAACTAACTGACGTGATCTGACTCTAATCTACTCATCGTCTATTGGCAATAAAATAAAATCTAACTTTTCTTACCGATATAAGGATGTAACGGAGGTATCCGTTACATCCCTGATTTAAATTACTTGCTATTGTCAAAATCTGCCCCCGCAAAGCATAAAGAAAAGTAATTATTAATTTTGAAAATATTGAAAATTTTATATATTATTTTCCTGGTTTTTTGGCACATAATGCATCTTCAATTTATCTCCTCATCAACCCAAGTTACCCTTAGCCTTTGTGCAATTATTGCGTAAATTATTTGTAAATAAATAAAAATAAAATAAATGCAATTTTTTTTCCTGCTCATATCTCAAACAGGTAATTTAGCTTTGGCAATGTTAACTTTCTATATTCAGATATATGACACAGGCTTCTTACGAAGCCTGTGTCATATATCTGAATAATATATATCTTAGGCATTTCCGGTCTATACAGACAGTCAGAGAACCTTTCATTTCTTACTTAATCCTAACAAATAAAAATACTTTTAAAAATTCTGTCATATACTTATTACGAATATAAAAATTATTTAAAACATATGCTTAAGTAAGTATTTTGAAACTTTTGGCTATGTTGTAGCCAGAAGCCTGGCGAAGCAGCTAGTTAGCTATTCTGAAATCTCTCTGCCGAACTCTGTCCGTAGCGGTCATTGACCCCATGTCAAAAAACTTATCATATTTCATCGTTTTCTATACAAACCGCAATTGAACATGAAGTGATAGATGTTTTTAGTCTAAGGGCGATATCGTATTTTGCATATATTATTGTGATTTGTGAACTGAGTATAAAGTGTATCGACACTTCGAACTCATTAATTTAACAGAATACAGCGCAAGCATTTTTTTAAAAAGGTCGATGACCGCTGGTGCTACCCTCAATTATTTTATTTCTTCACTTGTCATCTAGAATACTATAAACTCAGGAATTTGTTAAATTGTAATCCACATATTCCTATTTTGAGTATTTTCATTTTTTAGGGTTCCGTACCCAAAGGGTAAAAACGGGGTCCCTAAGACTTCGATGTCTGTCCGTCTGTCCGTCTGTCCGTCCGTCTGTCTGTCTGTCTGTCTCCAGGCTGTAACTCAAGAACGGTAATAGCTAGAGACTTGAAATTTTCACAGATTATGTATAGCTGTTGCCGCTATAACAACAAATACTAAAAATAAAATAAAATTAATATTTAAGGGGGGCTCCCATACTAATAACGTGATTTTTTTGGCCTTTTCTGCTCTATATCAATAATGGCAACAGGAAGGTTTGATATTTAATAATAATATTAAAATAAAATAAAAATTAAGGGGGGCTCCCATACAAAAAACACAATTTTTGGGCTAATTTTGCTCTATAATAGTACGGAACCCTTCGTGCGCGAGTCCTACTCGTACTTGGCCGATTTTTCAATATTAATACTGGCAATCTCCTCTCAATTGACGTATTTGGTATTTCGACAACAAAACGTGGTCGAAATACCAAATATGTAAAAAAAAAATTATACGTGGGAGAGCCATGCTTCGGCACGAATGGGCCGGCTCGACCGGAGAAATACCACGTTCTCACAGAAAACTGGCGTGAAACAGCGCTTGCGCTGTGTTTCGCCGAGTGAGTGAGTTTACCGGAGGCCCAATCCCCTACCCTTCCGAAGGGAATACCCTTCCCTACCCTCCCCTATTCCCTTCTCTTCCCATCCCTACCCTCCCCTATTACCCTATTCCCTCTTAAAAGGCCGGCAACGCACTTGCAGCTCTTCTGATGCTGCGAGTGTCCATGGGCGACGGAAGTTGCTTTCCATCAGGTGACCCGTTTGCTCGTTTGCCCCCTTTATTTCATAAAAAAAAAACGTACCATATGAGGACAATAGCGCAATGTACGCAATATGCTAGATAAGAACAACGTAACAACTACAGTAGAACCATCACCGCGTCACTATGGGATTCCTAGTGGCTATGAGTCATATTAACGTATTTAAATTCGCGGCCAAGCGCTCAAGCATCAGTCATCTTGCATACGCCGACATGTACCGAGTTTTAGTTCTGTTCGCTTTGTTCGGTGCCCTTAGGGCCGAGGAGCTCTGCACATGTGACCAGGTGACCAACGATATAGAAGACCTGAGGAGGTTCCTCATGAACCCCGAGAGGGCGACGGTCAGCCTCTCCAACGTCATCCCAGGAGAGTTATCGCCGTACGCCTGCAATTGCAACAAGTACAGACAGAGAAGATCCGAAATTAAGGTCCACCCTAAATTGTTAGTAGGGAAGACCACGCAGATGGAGGCTTCCACCACACAGACTCCGGAGACTCTTCCCACCAGGACCCCGGAGCCCTTCTTCAGCTCATCAGCTCCTCCCACAAAGTTCTTCAGTTCCCAGCGCGTAAAGTGTGCGAAAAAGAAGCCGCAGCTCGGCCTTTACAGGTGCGCGACTGGGCTCATGAGAAGGGGTTTTAAGTGTATCACCGATCCCTGCTACAGTAACCAGTGACTCTCAAAAACTTTTTTTTATGTCGGTTAAATGATGCGGCGAACAAAAAGTGTGTCAAAACTGAAACAATGAAGTGTTAAGAATTGAAGAAAAAAATAATTGTCGTCAAGGTTCAGTGTCACTGGAAAATACTACGAAGCATTTTTTTGTCGGTAAAATGGTTGTAATAGTTCGTACAGTGTTTAAAGCTGACTTTTATAAATATAAGTTATACTTTAAACACAATTTCATAATAGTTTAAAAAATGGGAATAGCTTTAATTTAAGGTTGGCACAAAATTTACATTTATTTTATTTTTTACATTATATATGTTAATCATAATTTCATAGTACGTAAATTTCAATAAATTACTAAGTATAAGAAGAATGTTTACAAAATGTACACAGTACAAACCAACGTACTTAAGACTGTTTATGCATTTGAATTTATGGGAATATTTTTGCAATAAATTACTATAAATAAATGTACTAATTATATATTATGAAATATAACAATCATTAGTTTAGTTATAACTGATAATTATTGTTCTAAAACTGCTTGGAACCTAAAAAGTACAAACCAGTATTATTAGGTAACTAAAATAATTATAATAAAGTTATTTAAAAGTAGAGGCAAATTTTTCTGATTGTATATTTTGTATTATTGATTATTATAGAGGTAGAAACATATTTCATAAGGTGTAGTTTTATAAATAAAATAAACATTACATAAAATTAAAACTGTCATTTTAATTAAGATGATATCTAATATTAATTTGCGCCAATTGCTATCGATATTATGCTTGAATTGAAGAACTAGCCGTATTTTATTATACTCGATTCTTCAACCATTTTGATTTTGTGAAAAACTTCAATTCATTTTGATAGTTTCTAATTAAAATCGAGATCGCAAGTCGCAACTTCTTTCAACACCTTTAAAATTAAAAAAAAACTTTTAAATTTTTAAAATGGGTTTTAAATTTAGAAGCCTTTAACTACCTACAATATAAAACTACCAAAAAAAAATTGACACTTAATACCTATAATGTTTCGAAAATTGCCTCGTGGAACTATAGAAGCCATGATCCAGTAGTGAGGACAGCTGATTATGATAACGAAATCTGCACAGATATGGGACAGTCTTAGGGACAGTGCAGAGTATTAATCCTTCGATCGCGGATTCTTGGAAATCTTTTGTTCTCGCGGCCCACTTGGACCTTATGGGGATGTAGTAACTATTTCGTGGTCTGTGCCAACTGCCAGTGCGAAGATGCCTTGCCTTCTACAACGGTTTCTCTGACAGCAGCCGGATTCATTATGACGACTAATTGAAGACGTAAGTGAATTGAGTGGATAACTAATTTCTTTTAATTACTCATTTTATCCATTATTCTTTCAACAAACCTTGTAACCTACCTACTTCTTCATCTGGCTTATATATCTGGCTAAGCATAAAATCCACATATTTTGATTTCAAATTATTTTCCTGGCCCTAAAGCCTCCATTTATGCAAAAGACACAAAAAAAATCAAATTGTTAGTTACCCACTTCATCTATTTACGTCGTCAATTATTATGATTGACAAATGACACGTTTAGCGCAGAACCGTTTTTTTTTTCCCATCCAACGCATAGGCCTTACCTAACTTTCGAACCAACTACCAAAAGCTAAGCTCTAACTACTAGACCAAGGGCATTAGGCCAGTGCTAGCATATGCCAGTGATATGAGCCAGTGACTCGTATAAGTATGACGCGTATTCCCAGCCCACATAACAATATGTTTTGGAAATTCCTGATGTAAGATATAATTTATTACGCCATTATAAAAAAACCCACCATGCAAAATATGGTTAAGTGGTATTAAAATGTTAAGATTACAATTTAGTTGTACTTAAAACATATACAACAGAATAACCTCCTCCTTATTTAGAAGTCGGTTAAAAATCTTAGACTTTTTTTGACATTACTAAACGGTATCTCAAGTTCTCAACTAGGTATAAGGTATTTAATATTGGACATGATTGTGAAGGATAATATAGCAGACATGTTTATTTAATTATTATAACGTGGACTTAATTATTATTTAGTAATAAATCTATAGCATACAGTATTGAAAAGGTTATAGGACAATATGTTAAAGCCATCCCCCGAGCAAACGACCTTGACCATACATTTGACGCGTTGCTGAGATCGCACAAAAATTCTATTTTTTTACTTATCTTAGTTCAAAATTGATCTAAAAAAAATTTAAAACGGTGAAATTGTCTATCTATATATTCTATTGTCGTGTGTTTCAAATAAACGTAATTTGTAAATACTAGGGAGATGCTGAAGTATGCTTCGATTTTAATAAATTGGTATTACTTTGGAAGCTAATATCATGAGTATAATAAAAAAAAAATTTAAGACGGGGAAAGGAATGTTGATATACTGAAGATTATTGCTGTATTTTTATTATAACTTCGTAGCTTTCAAATTATGAGTTTATAAATTATAAGGCTCTAAATACGGCAAATTACGAAATCTCAGTAGGGGAAGGCCCTTAATACTGCCAAATAATATTGTATAGACTATAGTCTGACAACTCGCGATAGTAAAACACTCACTGCGACCTGATTATCATGTCTCGAGTGTCGCTTCTAATGTTCGAAGTATGAGAATCGTTCCCCTTTACTCTAGAACATTTTATTTATCATAATATGGAAGTGTCCGACCCACATCCAGTTGTTTAAGGAAAATAATACAAGGAAGTAACTATGTTTATATCAGATGATTATATGGCATATCAGACGAGTGCAAATTATTTATAATTTAAGGAAACTTTGCTTGATACAGTTAATTCATGCTAATTACTAATTATTAAATAAATAAATGCGAAAGTCTATCTGTTTGTCATATGACCTCCTCACACTTAAACCATTGGGTCAATGGGAGTCTTCAATCACGAACTTAAAGACTCTCGATTTTTGACAATTCGAATTGACATGAAATTTGACATGACAATTGACACAAAAGACCCTGTTGCTACATAGCTCTATCTAGCGACAGCTTCAGGTGGTAGGTAGGAAAATGTAGGAATATTCTTAAGGTGAGACCGCACTATGCGACACTACGCGTCAGCGTCTCTACGCGACATTCTATGGAACTTGAAGTGTCGCGTCGTGTCGTGTCCGGTATCCCTGTAGGCCGTGTTCACACCAAACCGACTGTGAGCTGCCGAATGTGAGCGAACGTTACGCAGTTTATTGCATTTCCATACATATTCACTTTTTCGTTCACACCTAACCGACAATACGCCATTACACTAGACGTAGGCGCGGGCCGCGGACATTCGATACCGTATATTTTCACGTTCACACTGGGGATCACAGTGAGCCTGCTCACATTCGGCGGCATATAGTCAGTTTGGTCTGAACACGCGCTTATATGTGGTCTCCCTTTACTGATAATTTTTAAATACACGAGTCTACCAGGCAGCGCGTCGTGTTTGTCGGGTCTGCCACCTAGCGCCAAATAAAATATTGAAAATCCTTACTTAGACGAATAGTGAACATTACGCAATGGTCGGAGCAGAGGGCTCTACTAGCCATAAAGTTAATATACCTAGCGGAATAGAGAAACAAAGGCCTGAGCAAGCGAGATGACACTATCAGTAACACTGCGTGGTAAAAAGAGACGTGTGATACATGACAGCAGCACTCTTTTTTTAACGTCCAGTCGGCACGTGCCGCAACGTTGACAATTTAATCTCGTAGAAATCATGTTCAATCATGCTTGTGTAAGTGTATACGTACACATATTTTTACACACAGATGTAAACCAATTTCGGTTTCGTTTGACAGCTCGAGATTGTTGCTCTATTCCGCTAGGTATATTAACTTTATGCTACTAGCACATGTAACAGTAAATAATCCGATCAAAATCCGACTTGCATACGTCTTATCAGAATATTGACAGAAACTTTGACAAACGTCGAACAAAACTTTTTGTTTACTGTCTATGCTAGACGCTGGTGCTGCTTCTAGCGTGAAAACATTGCAGCATTGCAGTAATATATCGACCTATTGACTGAAATTGAAATTATATAAAATTTTGCCGTCGTAATGTCCATGGCAACATGTATAAGGTCTCTATAATTATAACGCATCGCAATAAAAAACACAAAAATTTGGTCTACATGTGTTCGATATTTAGGGTCATCTGACTGCGCAGTGACATCAGTGAAGATAACGCCTGCGACATATTATGCGTAATTAAATCCAACGGGATTAGTACGTCACCAAAATAATTTTACTAATATTACAAATGTGAAAGTATGCTGTCTATTAGCTCTTCTCACTTAACGGCCACAACGTGGCGAAGAAATGCGTTGTCATATTCAAAATATTGATATTCCATAAAGTATCTTATGGAACTATCAGACAGAGAGCGGTCACGGGGTCAAGCGTTCAAGCGATCAGTTTTGCGTTCTTTGTGTTGTATTACGTTACATAGATATGCTAACACAGGAGGCGTTCAGACCGCGTCAGAATTGCTCCTGTGTGACTGATTGCTTAACGTAGAACGCTTGAACGCGTGACCGCTCTCTGTCTGAATGGTCCCTTAGAGCCTGTCCAGATGAGGCGTTTTACGCACGAGTGCGCGACTCGCGCGTTTTACGCGCGTACCCGAGATACTAGAACTACATATTATATCCCGTCCTGATGCCTACGCGCGTTTCCTTACTCGCGCGTAAAACGCGTGCAATGAGCAGGACTCACGACTCGTTTAACGCGCGAGTCGAGATACTTGGGTGCTATTGCAGCGTCCAGTACTACGCGCGAGTCCGTTGCGAGTGGACGTATTTGATAACGATGGAGCGTGATAACTTCGATACGGAACTTTGATCCCTCCCAGCGTAGTAACGCGCGTAAAACGCGGTATCTGGATGCAATAGAAATTAAAACGCGCGTATGGACTTCGCGCGTAAAATGCCTCATCTGGACAGGCACTTGCAATTTAGAATCGAGGATAAAGACGTTGCAACACAACTCACAAACGCACTCTGTAACATTTTATGATGACTCAACTTTAATTTAATGGTCCAAGAGCCAGCGACAGCCAGACCTTTGATAAGAAGTAAAGCTCAATTTTTGGAACGAAGTTCTTTATCGCGCGTTGTGAAAGGGGGCTAGACGGAAAAAGTTGTAACGACACTTTTTGACCGACAGTTATTTTTGTACCTGCGAAGTAGGGGCAGATGGCGTTGATGTGGTGATGTCGTCAACTTTCAACGGCGGGAAATTTAAAATTCTACCATTCCGCTATGGCGGAAATTTTTTTTTTTTTTTGGCTGGGTTTAGCTTATTTTTATTATATTTTTATTTTTTTATAACTTCGTTCCACCCGGGTGTCCCTCGACACCTCTCAATTTTTTAATCTTATTTTCTTCTCACTGCCGGACATTTTTGACAGTTGCTTCCCACTGCCAGATCACCTCAAAGTCTAATACTTTAGGAAAGTTTAAAACTATGGAGTTTCGTTCGCTGTAAGACACCCTCTAAAACCCATAGTTGCTGGTCGTTCTTACCTCTCATTCTCTGAAGGCGTCATAAACAGGTAAACTTTCAGCTTTTATAAAATGACGAAAGTCTGGCTGTCGCTGGCTCTTACTCTGTAATGAAGTGTTTTACAGAAAATATGGCTTATTTCAAAAAACTTTGTAATGAACCTTCCACACGGCCGGGAAAAAGCACCCAACCTGACCTTCGTTGGGAGTATCTTCCTGACCGTCTAGAAGGCACTTAAGGCCATATTTGATAGCATTTTCTACTCCGTAAACCTCTGGATGATAGAGCAATAAACATGTATCTTGAGACTTGGCTGAGCTGGGCTTTGATCTATTAGTTAATCAGCCCCCCGATTCACGATCGTCGGAAAGTTCTCACGCGGAAAGTTCTCATATTCTGTCGGTATCACAGCGATTCACAAACTTTCCGTCGCGGGAATGAATCCGAAACCAAAGAGAATAATTGACACTACTTTTTTTTTGTCAATAAGTGCTACGGCATATTATATAGCCTTGGTTATTCATCGCTGTCAGTATCAAGATTTTTACGGGACGGGATGGGAGTAGACGGGAAAATAAATATCTCCAAATTTTCCTGCACCTCTTAATTTACTGAACAAATTTTTTAAGACTAAGATAAGTCTTACCTTACTTCGAAAAAAGTACAAGTTATAGCAACACACACTAAATAACGCACAATATTGAATACAGCTCGACAAGGCTTTAAATGAACGTAGGTGACATTGACGGGAGCGCTGCTGGTAAAGGAGAACTGTCAAACACATGTCAAAAATGACGTTTTTGTATGATATAAGCGTTTAGTTCCTTTTCTCACCACGTTCATATAAAGCCTTGTCGAACTGTAGCCGAAAAGATACTAGTCGCCCACAGACTATATTGTAATATTTTTCATTCAGAATGTAGCCAATATATTATCAAAGATCGTACCTAATGAAACTTCTTTATACAAAAGTAGTCTGTAAGTCAGCGAAATACGTTACATAATTGAATAAAAGAGCGCGGTAACCGGCTGCCGCTTGGGGTTTGAGTGAATGGCGCACCGCGCAGTACAAACAACAAAGTACAAAAAATAGCGTGGCAGCCGGCTGCCGTTTGGGAGTTGAGTGGAATTAAAACAAAAAATATTGTCTATGTGCCGACTGCCGAGTGACAATGACAATCTGTCAAATCTGTAACTTGTGTGTTGTGCTCCGGTAAATCACAGAGTACTTTTTATAATATATCGGTAAATCTTGTTGTGTGAGAATACCTTTTATTTATGTGTAAAAAACTTATTACTTACTTGTTAGTTTTTTTTTTTTGTTTTAAACTTGTTTTTCATTTAATTTTAGTTTTTATTAGATACTAGCTGTGACCCGCGGTGTTCCCCGCGGTTTAAGTGATACATAATAAAAGACTATGAAAAGTACCAATAATAGGGTCAAAACGGGACGATACATGGTTCTATAATGGTTTGTGGTAGTGATGATGATGATGATGAATGTAATTTGCATAGTAGCATTTTAGTAGCACAACTTTCCGTTCTTAAAACAACGTCGAAACTCCCAAACTTCTATCTATAAAGAGTCAGGAGTTCTGTCAGCACCTTTCGAACTATGGTATACCTTGGTGCAAAATCTTGCTTGTTGGTAGCATATGCTTAGAATACTGCTCACGAAACCGAAGTCACCACATGTTTCCATATAAATTTTGAGGAGTTCCCTCGATTTCTTATGGATCCCTTCATCAGGTCACCACTTTTATGAATATGGTACCAAATTGGGATGATAACCTATACACCAAAAGAAAAATTTTGAAAATCGGTTCACAAACGGCGGAGTAATCGTAGAACATAAAAAACGAACATAACACCTCCTCTATTTTGAAAGTTGATTAAAATTGTAGCCTATGTATTATTCTGATGTATAAGCTATATTATTGTAAAGTTTCATTAAAATCCGTTCAGTAGTTTTTGCGTGAAAGAGTAACAAACATCCATACATCCATACATACATACATACATCTAAACTTTCGCCTTATAATATTAGTAGGACTATGGAAGTTCCCGGGTGGTGACCTTGGAATTATAATGATACTAGCTGACCCGACAGCCTTGTCCTGTCTTACCGATGATTATTTAATTCAATTCGGTATAATTAAGAAAAAAATAGATTAAAATTAGTATCTCCATGCCAAATTTCACCAAAATAGATTAAATAGTGTAATCGAAAATCATAAAATTTATTGTGCAGGAACCGTACATTTTTCGCGACAAAAAGTATCCCTTGTCCTTTACCGAGACTCAAAGTATCTCCATACCAAAATTCATCAAAATTGATTGAATAGTTTACGCGTAAATCGTAAAAGTATCTTGTGCAGGAACCGTACATTTTTCCGGGACAAAATGTATCATTTGTTGGTCTTCGGGACTCAAAGTATCTCTATGCCAAATTTCAGCAAAATCGGTCTAGCCGTTTACGCGTGATGTCGTGACCACGCGAAAATGGATTCATTTTTATTTAAAGAGATTTACATAAACAACTATTTAAAAATTATTGTAAAAGCACAATAATGTTTTAACATAATACATAAGTATTAATACAAAATTTAAGTACCAAATAAAAAATTGTGTAGCCCGCCGACAAACCGCTATGTGGTTTATTATTATTATATTAATACAAATACCTACTGCATTTATAAATAAAAAATATTTATTGTTCAATGAACACTTCCTAAAGATTTAACACATAATTATTACAGTACGACATTTATTTAATATTATTATATTTTAAACAAGACACGACTAACTCAGTATTAATAATTGCTTTGTTTTATTCTTATCATTAAATAATTTCATCTAACAATATCCGCCATGACACAGTTCTCGAAGTGAAAAGATTTCACGAGTCTCGGAGGTGGCGGTAACATTCCGCGAAAACGGCTCTAATCCTCGGATAATTTTCCGCCGTCGGATGTCAAACTCCCATCCGCGGTGAGATGTTCTCGAATCCGTGGCGGAAACTATTTCACTCATACAAAAGAAATGTCACTACTGTCAAAATGACAGTAAAATCGGAAAGTTTTCACTTGTCATTTGCTTGAAAGTGAAATAGTTTCCGCAATCGTAAAGATTCCGCGGGGAATCGCTTAGTGCATCACCCCGCAGGCTACTACCAAGTACCAAGGTCAGCCCACTTTATAGCCGGCTTAGCTCTGGATCAGCGATACCTATGCTATATGTTAGTTTTTAACCGACTTGCACAAAAGGAGGAGCATAACGGCTATAAATTTTATTTTCTTACTTTACTATAGATATTTATGTGTTTGGTAAAGCAAGGTATTTAAAATTAAATTATTCATATTTCCATAATTATATACAGGGTGTAACAAAACAAAGTGATAATACTTTAGGGTGTGTATGAGTCCTATGTGTAGAGTTTACTGTGAAAGTAGCAGCGCTGGAAGAGCAATTTTTTTGTGATTTGTATGGGCAAGCGCTACAACGCAGCGTCATAAATTTGCCCATGTACAAAAGTGAAAACGTTCAAGCGCTGATACTTTCTCAGCGAACCCCATACAGGGGTGAGGGGATACATACACACTAAACTCTAAAGTACTCACTTTGTTTTGTTACAGCCTGTTATTTATTTACTCTACTATAGAAAGATCTTTAAAATTCAATTATTCATATTTCCATGCGTAAAATGAGTAATATTATTTATTTATTTTTAGGGTTTCGTATCCAAAGAGTAAAAACGGGACCCTATTACTAAGACTTCGATGTCCGTCCGTCTGTCCGTCTGTCCACCTGTCTGTCTGTCTGTCTTCAGGCTGTAACTCAAGAACGGTAATAGCTAGAGAGTTGAAATTTTCACAGATTATGTATTTCTGTTGCCGCTATAACAACAAATACTAAAAACAAAATAAATTCAATATTTAAAGGGGGCTCCCATACAATAAACGTGATTTTTTTGGCCTTTTTTGCTTGATATCAATAATGGCAACAGGTAGGCACTTGAAATTTTCACATAGGCCTTTAATATATGTGTACTTCAATAATTAATAATAATATTTAAATAAAAAAAATATTTAAGGGTGGCTCCCATACAAAAAACACAACATTTGGTCTATTTTTGCTCTATAACGGTACGGCGAGTCCGACTCGCACTTGGCCGGTTTTTTTGTATTATTTCTCATTAAATCTGCTGGCACACCCATACTAATAGAAAAGTAGAGTCGTAGCTCGAGATGCTACATCTTTATTGATGCTATATATGTAACAGTAAAATTAGCTTTAAGTAAGAAATAATGTACTTACACACAAAAAAATTGTTCGTAAATCGTAATTCGTAATCGTATCTAAGGGCAAAGTCACATTACTTCATTGTGTAGTCGCGCGTCGTTGTAACGCAAATGTGTGAATCCGTTCCAACGACGCAACGCATTGGGGCTATACGGCCTCGATCTAATGCCTATATGAACTTAATACTGTATAATGTTTCACAAGAAAAGGTAATATTTCAGTACCAAAAAATATTCTTACTTGGCCAAAAAAACAGACCTGGAAATCGACGTAGTGCAATTGAGTCTTAAATACTATTTAAAAATTTAGTTAGTTATGATTATAGTTCAAATGTAGTCATGCAAGTTAGCCAAAATACTTATAAATTAGAACTTGGATCGCAACTAGGAAGACTTAAATGTAACGCTAATATTATAGTCTACTCTACTACCCTCAGAGCATGCCAGAGCAGAATATCTGCATGACCGAATAATGTAAACGAGCCTTAACCCTTCTTTGGGTCGATTCACATCGCAACATGACGCGTTGAAGCGGTAGCATTTTTATAAGCCAATCAAAACTGACCTTTATTCACTAAGCAACAAAATTATTCACATTGGATTGTCTTGTTGCTTGCGTAGTTGGGTTTTTTCATATTTGAATGGCTCACCGCACCGCCGCTTCTAGCCGTTGGAATGTGCACTGACCCTAAGTCGTAGGTACTAATAGGTAAATAAAACGGTGTCAGAGGGATTCATACTTAGTACTCGACCACATCATCGTAAAAATGTCTGCAAATCCCGCGAAGATTGGACTAATTTATGTAACGTCGGTTTATGACCCAGGGTCCTTGGTCAAATTGCATTCGATAATTTCGATGGTGTAGGATGAAGTTTTATGAAGTATCTCACATACTGCCGCAGTCAGAGACGAATATTAATGACTTAAGTATAATTAAATGAAGATTTTGACAGATAATGTGGGCTTATGTCAAAATCTATGACAGCACGACTGCGCCGCTATTTAAATAAATCGTTCCATACAATTAGTTGCTAGTGATCTCGCAGTGTAGCCGCCAAACCGCGCGGTCGGGCGGACGCATATAAATCCAGCCTTATGCATAACATCGGCCTATCACAATAAAAATACGCGATAATATTGGACACTTAAAGGCCCGTATTTTTGGTCAGTACTCAAGATGCATCTCGGTCTCAAGACACGGTTCAGGCTCTGTGATTGGTTGGCTGTCAAAATTTGGATCAATCACAGAGCCGAATCGCGTCTTGAGACCGGGCCGCATCTTAAGTACTGACTAAAAATATGGGCCTTAGTGTCTAAACACACTAGGCCGAAAATACGCGACCGAAGTTCGGCATGATTACGTCAGCAATGCGGTACGCGTACAATATAACGCGACGTAATTTCGGCATGGTGTGTCATCGGTAATTTAAAAGAACTTCGGCCGCGTATTTTCGGCCTAGTGTATTTAGACACTTAGAAAGTAAAATGTCTGGCGCCTTTTTCAATTGTGCTGAGCTCTAGAGGGTAGATGCAAATAAGAGGGCTATTTAAAATTTTAATATTGAATTTTCCCATCCATACTAATAATATGCGAATATATTTCTGTCTGTTACTACTACGTGCTACGGCTGAAATCCTTACTAATACTATAAATGTTACAGTGTATACATACAGACATACAGACAGACGTCTGTCTGTCTGTTGCGTCTTCACGACCAAACCGCTGAACTAATTTCGCTGAAATTCGGTATGGATATATATACTTTGATTCCCAGGAAAGGGCATAGAATACTTTTTTCGCAAAAAAATTTACATTACCCGCGCGATAATCAATTTTTAGCGCAACGGAGTTGTGGATGTCATTTAGTAATTTCAATAAAATTACAATGGAGATACCGGAAACTTAAGAAAATGTACGGTACCCTTAGACGCAGATATGCAAAAAACGTCTAGTGGCCTTTATTAGTTTAGTTTAAACTTGTAAAATATCGTTACAAAGCTGAGAGCAGCTCCTCAGATCTTATAACTAAATAGCAAACCTATAACAGCTTTATGAAAAACTAGGTTTGCCCCGCGGTGTTACCCGTGTAATACGGGAGCCCTAGAACATTTTTTTTTATTACTATCAAGCTAATTTTTTGTGAGGAGCTTCATTTTGATAAGACGAACAACATTGTTATTTGCGAAAAATCTCGAAAGTGGTAGCTAACAGAGATAGAAAGGATTTGATACTTTGAATTGATGGTCCTAAAATATGGACTGTTTTATTTGTAGGACAATGTTACTCTTAAATTATGTAACTAACAACCTCTCAGTATACAAAAAATCAGCTCGTCAGGGTTCCGTTATAGGGTTCTGTTATCAACAAAACTTGGTTGACTAATGAACCCTAAAACGGAACCCTGACAAGCTGATTGTTTGTATTAATTGTTAAAAAAAATTACCCACAGTAAAAAGTAGCTTATGTGTTAATCCAGGGTATCAATTAACTCCATTCCAAATCTTGTTGAAAACGCTCCAGCCGTTTAGACGTGAAGAAGTTACAAACATACAAACTCACAAACTTTTGCCTTTATAATATTAGTGTGATTTGCAAGTCACTTGTGGAAATTTAAGTCTAGCTAGTATTTATATATATAGACTATAGTCTTAAGGGCTCGGTCTAGGTTGGAAATAGCTGACCTTCGTGGAACAAAACGAAATGTGGCCAATTGGTTATCGCTCGCACGTCACCGCTCCCCCAAATAAATGAAATTTAACAGCATGAGGGAAAAATCAATACCACTATCGGTCACTACTGAACCCCACAATAAAAATTATACAACTAACCACTAGCTCAGCGTTTCTCAACCTTTGCGACCACCATGGTATGACAAAATGTTTCGCTACCCACGTTCTGCTTTTGTATCATGTAGCTCAAGAATATGTTTCCCTTTTTTTTTAATTCTCTGAAATAGTTCTCTCGACCCCCCTACCGAAGCCCCGGGAACCCCCTGGGGGTCGCGACCCACAGGTTGAAAAACTCTGCACTAACTGGTGTAGCACCGGCCAGGTAGCGCGGAGTTGCTAGTCGTGAAGTCGTGAAGTCGTTAGTCGTAGTCATACTCACGGGTACGGGCCGCGTCAGGTGAGCTGGAAGTGGAGCATCCTAGAGGTCGACGAACCCGCCAGACACACCGACAGACACATCCGCCATGTTGTTACAAACGTCAAATTTAAATTTGGAATCCGCGAACTGTCAAACCGGCGAAGTCGACTACTATTGGTTAACCATTACTATCTAACACTTTGTTTGTATAAAACGGTATAAAAATATTAAAAATTATGAACGATGGAAAAACTTGTAAATTAAAACGAAATATAAATATATATTAATAATAATAAAAACGTTCAAGCCGCTCTGAGTGCGAGCGCCTACTGACTTAAAATTTTTGGGTATAAAAACATGCTACAATAGCCTCCCTCAGGAAAGAACCCTCTTGATACTTGCGCCGCAAACAATACGATAACTGTAGCCTCAGAGCTTAGTACGTTAAAAGCGATGAATTGTTTCCTCAATTTTACAGAAAAAACAGGGGTTTTTAATTTAAAATAAGTCCGAAAAAAGCTTTCAAAGCTCCGATTTTGACGTCCGTTGCATAATTTTCAATAACTGTTATATTTTATTATATTTAATAGTTTATTTACTCGTCTAATTTACATAATAGGTAATTTTACAACACAATAATTTTTAGTGTGTAAATTATTTTTAGTACCAATGCAAAGTCAAAATTAAAGCTATCAATATAATAAAAAAATATTAAAAAACCCCACTACAATAGGAAACATTTGGATAGAAAACAAAATAATACTTTTCTTTTTAAAACAATAAAATTAATTTTCTTCCTTATAAGCAAATTCATTTTCCAATCAAGTCATGACATAATAATTTAAAGCAGCCTCGTAGCGGATTCACGTAGCAGTTTTTCTAAACCTAGGTTGACATTTCAAAATTCGAAATTACGCTATCCACTGTAACAAAACACAAAAAAATATATATATATTTTTTTCTAAGTACAATATTTTTCCCGGAAAAGTAAAAGTATCAAGTATCAAGACTGGCCGGGCGCGGTATCACACGCGTGTGTGCGTGTGGGGGCGCGGGCGGCGCGGGGGTGAGGGGAGGGTGAATTTTTCGTTTTTCACCGACTTTTCCGTCCCGCTCTAGTTTTTCGTCTCCCTCATTTTTTCTTCGCCGGCTTTCTTCCTAGTGCCCCACCACATGTGTGCCGGGTACAGTATAAGCGAAAGTAACAGAGACTTTACCATTTCCGGTATCGAATTTTTTTTTATCTGATAATCTTATCGATGTGTGGATATTGTATGATAGTTTCATAAAGTTCGTGGAAAATTGAGGTAGTGTAAACGTATTGTGTAATTTACGTAGACTTTGTTATTGAAAATGTTACTAAATATCCAAGTCTAATTCATAAAACATTAAAACGTATTATTAACATTAATAACTTTTTTATATTTAATAATTACAGTTTAAATCCAAGCGTTCAAATAAAACTTTAATAAAATTTGACTACGTAGAGACACACATACCTCTTCTGGTGTGAATTGTGATGATGATGATGAGATGAATATATTTATTTTCTTAAGTAAGTCTATCTTATTACTACCAATTTCAGTTTAATATGACTATAGAAAGTAACATAGCTATGCACATTAATGAATAGTTTTGTTGCAGTACGCTCTCTTCTTTAGCAAACATTAACCCACAAAACGAACAACAACAACATCAATCTCCGAACACAAAATTACCCAAAAACCTAAAAATCGTACATAAAAATTACACAATAAAACAAAAGAAACTTAATTAATTGTTTCTTGCAGTATCTGCGAATGTTGGCTATACTGCGGGGCGCGTGCAGGCGCCGCCCGCCCCCAGCGCCTTACGGCTGTACAGGGTGCTCCCGATACACGCTATTGTTACTGTGTCAACTAGTTGTACTAGAAAAAAATCAAGTATTAATTAGTGTTGATTAAAGTGTTTTCTGAATTTGAAAAGTGGAAATTTAAATGTTCTTTTAGGGTTCCGTAGTCAACAAGGAATCCTTATAGTTTCGGTCTGTCCGTCCGTCTGTCCGTCTGTCTGTCTGCGGTTTTGCTCAGAGACTATAAGACCTACAAAGCTGTAATTCGGAATGAATGCACATATTAATGGTGTCGACAAAATGGTATACAAAATATTAAAAAAACATTTTTTTTTCATGGGACCCCTACACATCAAGCGGGGATGATTTTTTTTTCGCGCCCACCCCATCGTGTGGGGTGTCGTTGGATAGGTTTTTTTCGGGTTCCGTAGCCAAATGGCAAAAAACGGAACCCTTATAGATTCGTCATGTCTCTCTGTCTGTCCGTATGTCACAGCCACTTTTCTCCGAAACTATAAGAACTATATTTAAATATTACGAGTCTTCATAAATCATTTTCCGATTTAGGGATCCATTTGTGAAATATGAAGTTTTAAAGTAGAAAAAATCGTTAGAGTCCAGTGTCCCCCTCCCCCTTCTACCATCTAAACGGTTGCTTCTAGAAATTTGAAAAATCCACGAGAGTAGGAAATATGCTGAATTTAAAAGGATAACTATCACGGCTAAGAAGACTTCATAAGTTATTGAGTAATAGTCGATCAACTAAAAAAAATGTATTCGGCGAAGTATAAAGGAACTTTTCGTTCAAATTCCTTTGAACGTATCTGAGATGATGTTATTAGTAGTGTAAAACACGTTATAAATGTCCTATCATTGACAAATCAAAAATTAGCGATACTACGGAACCCTAAATTGCCCGTGGCCCGACACGCACTTGGCCGGTTTTTATTATAAAGTTTATGAGGTAAATGATATAAGATTTTAAATCTCTATCTAGCTACGATGCTATAGTGATTTGGCTAAGATAAAATAGATTAATTTGTTAAAAAAAAAACGCACAGCAAATAATTTAGAAAACGATAGAAAATGATATGATACCGTGATAAAATTAAAAACTTCACCTAAGCACTTTTCGCAAACATTATATGCCCTACATTCCTTCATGTAAATTGAAATTAAATAAATAATAAAACAATAAAGCCCCACAAATCAGTCAGGGGAAGAGCGAGCACCCTGTGCGGAACTAGGAAGGGGGGTAAGTACACACGCCCCGAGGGGGAGTACATGGCAAATACGCGAAAGCAATAGGACTTTTAAAAATTCTCGAGAAATATGATTTATGTGTTGACGGCAAGAACGCCTCCTTTCTCCCAAGGACGAGGCCTGATTCGATTTTTAAGCCCGCCCGGGATATTTTATAAAAAACTTTATTGTTTTCGCATTTTCCAATTTTAAATTCTCTTCGCAAATGTCATTTTGAGTTGTACTACATTATGGACGTTGGACGGTCTTAAATATTGTGGATATGGCGGTCTTAAGAACTATACGTGTATTTATGTCAAAGTAGATCTATAATGGTAAATTATGGACCTGGTCAGGTAATTAAAATACAAATAGTAATAGACTATATCCAACTTAAAAAGACAGTAAATCATGCGTACGTGCGTCAAATTATAATGGTTTATGAGTCATTGGTACTATATAGGAATGATTAACTGTATTCTTCTCGCGAATAGACTATCTATAGTATGATAATAAGTACCTTCCTACAAGGACCTTTTTTTTCTTATTATGGCACTTCGGCTATTTAACTATGGCCAGTGTCGAGTATAAATATGGCGGGAAAACAATATTCTATAATACAATTTTCATCTTTGTTTTCTATATTATCAGGTCGAAAGTCTAGTCAAAGTCTAAGTAAAAGTCACAGTCAAGAAGTCAAGTCGGTCGATTCAGTAAAGTGGTAGACGCTTTACTGAAACTTTCGATGGAGTTTTGGAGGGAACACAAAATAGAACGTTTCTGGATATTGCATCACTTTCCTACACTTGTGTACTATAACGAATATCTAATAGTAAACCTAGCCTACCAATATTACACATTAAAAACCCAGTTAACACAATTTTAGGAAAATAATACAAAAACACAACATCACTCTTTCACATTCCCGGCAAAACTCTACAAGGACCTTTAATCTTGTGGTATCTGGATGACATTGTCATCATTGAAGACGTGAGTGGAAGAACCAGATAACTAACATTTTATAACATACTTAAAAGGACAATTACTCATTTTTTCCCTTTTATTTTGAACAAACCTTGTAACTTACCTGCTTCATCCACTATCGTCTTCAATTGGTCATGGATGAGAAGCAGCTGTCACTAAAATGACATCAGGACTTCGGCTTGCAAAATTATATTTGGATGACCAATGTCTTGCTGTTTGACATTCACACTGTCAATACAATGGGAAACCCAAGTGACACTTTTTAAGATGATGCCAAAACTGCATGATTGTAGGGTTGCATTTGATTTGATAAGTATTTTAATTTTAAAATTGATGGATTTTCATCCAGGAACATTCTAACATGCCCTAGATTTACGTAGTATTTTGCAATCCTGGTACGACAGTAGTCTACACAAACGTTTTGCCATTCAGTAATATTCTTTAGTACTTTTTCGTTCTGCAATAATTCGTTAAATACCGAATAAAATATTTTTTTTGAACAAATTATTTAAATAGTAATAACTAATAAAATAGTACTTTAATATATTTATAGACGTTGAAACAGATGGTTTAAAATTAGTGATGAGCAAAATCGGTCTTGCAGCCTTAGTCTTGGTCTTGCAAAAAAGCAATGCCGACACCAAGACTATCCTAAAACTAAAAAACCTAATCCAAGACCGAGATCAGGCAGATTTGACCAAGTCCAAGACCAATATTGTACTAGAAATACCAATACCAAGACTGTCTGAGTCTTGTTTTGCTCATCACTATTTAAAATGGTTTAGGTATTTTTTATTATAATAGTTTGAAATATCTAGTTTAATATAATTAGTTTAATATAATAATTAGTTAGTTATTGACGAGTGACCACCTCTGTGGCTCAGTTGATGAGCGAGTTGGTAGCTCAAGCCGGGGGTCGCGGGTTCGAATCCTGCCGACGGAACAAACATTTTTCAATGTTCCTGGGTCTTGGATGTGTATTAAATATATGTATAATATAATAAAAATCTTGAATGTATGTATAGTATAAAATTATTAAATATATTTCCGTTGTCTGGTACCCGTAACACAAGTCCATCAGGTACTTACCACGGGGCCAGACTGACGTGGTGTGAAGCGTCCATAGATATTATTATTATTATTTATTCACCACAAAAATCCATATTTTTGGTGCTCTTGCCAGTTAACCACTAACAAAGAAAAAAAACTGCCGCTACCGTTTCGTAGTAGTTGCTACGAAACTTCGTAGAGTCAGTATAAATATTAAAAACTAGATGACCCGGTTAACTTTGTATCGCTTTCCACTTAATAAAAACCTTTCCTGGACTTCCACAAATATTTCAAGAATAAAATCAGCCATTCTCGAGTTTTAGCGAGACTAATAAAATGAAAATTAATTTTTATTTTTAAAGATATAAGAGAATAATATTTTTTATGCTTCAAATTATTAAAAATACTATTCCACATTATCATAATTTTTAGCTAACAAATAACATGTGCTACGATTTCGTAGCACTCGCTACGAAATGTCGTAGAGCGTCAAAAGGGACGGTTTAAAAATGTCCACAGCCGAATATAACCATCTTTTTGGAAGTCGGTTAAAAGGTTGATAAAGCATTTGTATTAAATTGTTAGTGCTCTGTCACGGTTATTTAAATAAGTTTTTTAAACAAACACAGTGATTGTAAGTGGGCCCCTAGACGATCAATTTTATTGTGCAATATCATTAAACAATATTATTGAACAATTTATTTGAGTTTAAATGTGTTCATAGACATACACTTTTCCGCAATTTACAATGATATTATGCACTAAAATTATGGCTTGAATGGAAATATGACATTTTTATGGATTATGGATAGAATAATGACATTTAGAATTTTATGAAAACCTACCCTCGTGGCGCGTGATGTGCCCTAATTTTATCATGAGTTTAAAGGTTATTCCTGTAAGGGCGCCCTATACTACGCCCTCATAATATCTTGGTAGACATTTTATTGTCATTATTAAACCATTTTGTAGTAGACTAACATACGTTGAATAAAGTAAAAGTTGAAAATTATGTACATGAAATATGTAATTGAATTATTTTAGTTTAAGTATATAATTTTTCATCATATTACCAAAGACGAATCTTACTACTTATATATTAGTAGAGTATACTATAGTGACCACAGCGGATCTTGTCTGTAGCGTTTATTAACCCTACCGCTACCATGATTTAGAAAACTTTGACGTAATTTATCGTTCTCTATACAAATCGCGACAGAATTTTCATAATACTTTATCCAAATACGTAGCGTCGTAACTGAGAATTAGCAATTTTTGAAGTTGGATTTCCTTAATTACGATATTGTCAGCAAATTTATGTTATTTTATCGCAATAATAATAATAATTGATATTTTTGTGAAAAAAATCGGTTTATTTTTATTTATTTATTTTACTCTTTATTGCACACAAGAAAAAAAACATAAAGATACAATTAACATGGAAAGACGACACAAAGGAACTGCTTATTTCTAAAAGAAATCTCTTACAGCAGCCCTACGGAGAGATACAGTGTAGAAGACAGCAGATAGGACGTGCACAATTAACAGTCATTAACTAATTAAATTAATAAACTATAAATACAACAATATCAAAATAATTAATAATACTAAAACTATAATATAAAACCTATAAAAAATCAATAAATAATAATATGATTATAATATATAAATACTATATGTATCGGTTTTAATTTTTTTTATATAAATATTAGGTTTTTCATAGTTTTGTACATGTTAAATACAGTTTACAAATAATATCATCAGATAAAAGTAAATCATTATTTTTTCACGAAAACTACACAAAAATATCAAGAAAATAAAAATTTATATTTTTCACCAGCTGTCATTTACATAAATCCAAAATTTTAAGTTACTCCTGTTTTGTCGCAAGTATTTTTGACTAGCCTTTGACAACAGGGGTACAGAATTTTTGGTCACCTTTTTTTTTTTTTTTTTTGACCAGAGGTCGAAAAGGGCATTAAACGCTACGGTCTGATCTGACCGTTTGGACCACAGACATAGATCAAGATAAGTCTGTGGTTTGGACCATAGTACGTAGTGGCCAATAGGTTTCAAATCGTAACATATTAAAGCTTCAATTACAACATCTCTCAACGTAACATTACTGGTACCTTTCGATAGATGCACCTCTGGCGGTGCTGTAGGGTTGGTCCATGGTCGAAATGCGGGACGGCCAAGAGCATTCTGAATCCCATTTGTTCCACGCTAATTGTCCTTTGTGTATACTTACACGCCTGTTCCCCACTCCTCAGGTGTAATTTTATAGTTATATTAAACGGCCACATAATATTTTAAGAGGCTATGCCACGTATAATATCACGTTACAGCACTTTTTATAACCTTTGTAATTTGTTCTAGACGTCAAACGTCATACCCACAGACAATTGTCCCTTTTTTATCTCCTCATGTTTTGGCACATAGTATGAATATCTTATGCATCTCACCTTTATTTTTATTTCTTTTTATGATTAATTTATTAATTAAGTATGCTTCTTGTTTGTATTTGTACTACCCTAACTATATTATTGTGATGTCACATTTCGGTCCCAGCAGAATATCAGTGCAGCAGACTTGCTGCTAATGCTGAGCTGGGGTCCATTTTTGGCATCACATGTATAATGTTAAGTTAATTATTATACTTTGTCCTTGTTCTTACGTCTGTTTGTAAATATTGTGTTGTGTGATGTGCAAAATAAATGTTTCTTATTCTTCACGCGAGTAAAAAAAATCATATTATTACTAAATAGCTTTTCCTTTTAGAGCCATACCTCATCGGGATGTCATGGCGACGTCTGGCGTCTCTACGTCGCCGCAAAGCGGTGTTTTTCTTAAATTCTTTGAAGATTTAAGAAAATACCTTGAAAAAATGTTCAATTATCTGAGGATATCACTAAAATCAGCGACTGATTGAGTGACAGAGCATACAAAGACGTGCAAACAACTGGCAACGTCGCCAGTCGCCGCATGCGGAGCGGTCGACTCTGGCTACGCTGGCTACTTGGCAACGTCGCCAGTCATTTTTCCGGAAATGTATGCGTAATGATCTCAATGATCTTAATTGCACAATGCACAGCCAACAACACCTTGTGTATGCTATTTAGGACTTAAATGCCATAGTGATAAGGTCGAATAGTATACTTTTTGTGTACGGCACAGTGTATGACTATTTTCAGCGTACTAAGAAAAATTCAAGCTCTCTTAATCATGTATGACTCACTTTGAAACAATTCACCATTGAAACAATGTAGACATGACACTATTGTAAACTAAAAATACGGAACCCTAATTAAAATACCTACTGTAAAACCGTACAATTTTAAACTATCCTATGTCCTTGTGCAGGTAGGCATATTAGTATCTTCATATTGAATTACATCCAAACGGGCTTAGCACAACAGATTTGCTATATATTAGTCGGTATAAAAGACACTACGGAGTACGGACGTTCAGAAAAACGACACAATAATGCTTTGTTATAATTTATCAAGTTATTAATCGCGTTACTATCTAAGAGAGGAGTTTTTATCATAAGACTCATAAGACACGGCGGTCTCAAATAATCCCGATGGTATTTGTCGTGTTGTGTATTCTACCATGCTTAGCTTCTTGTGATTTGTGATATTGTAACCACAAATTGACGGTTTTGTATAAATGCATGCTTAGTACCTTCATAATTCATACTAAACTGACTTGGGGGAGTATTCTTGCCCGCACAAATATTTATTAGTTATAAAGAAAACTTTATATTAAAGATAACCCTTCTCCCTTGATTTAGGGCATACCTTTTCTATATTTAATAAAGTTCATTTCGTTCCTTTATTTTTTTCGCAGCGTTTTCCTTAAAATATTCGAATGGAAAACACATTACTTTAAGTTGAAGTCGCAGTGGCCGTTCACAGTTATTTTGCCTCGCAGTTCATATGAAAGTGGATTTTATATAGTTAGAATAAAGGATATGATAAAGGTAAAAAAAAACGTGAACATACTGTAAAATATCTACGCGAAAATGGCCAAGTTTTGTGAAAGTTTTGGCAGAAAAATATAAATGCTTTCCGCTAGAATTTATATCTGCTATCCGTTTTGGTAGTTTTTATGCATTTCATATTCCTTGACTTTTCAGAAGGATTTTAGTAAGTAACTAGCTCTTTCCCGCGTTAAGAAATATTATTAAATTCAATTTTTCATCCTATTTTATCCCCTTAGGCATTTGCCTTTAAATTCCACTGAATTTTTCAAAGTCCTTTCTTAGGGCATGCCTACGTCATAGTAGCTTATGCATGCAAAGTCTCAGCCCGATCGGTTTAAAATTGACAAAGTTTCATACAAACTTTCATCCCCTATTTTTACCCCTTGGAAGTAGAATTGATCAAAATTCTTGCTTAGCGGATGCCTACGTCATAACATCTACCTGCATGCCAAATTTCAACCCGATCCGTCCAGTGGTTTGGGCTGTGCGTTGATAGATCACTATGTCAGTCAGTCAGTCAGTCACATTTGAGTTATATATATTTAGATTGAGAAATAAAATGTATTTTATATGTCATGCCTTATTCTAAGAATAAGCTAAATTAAAAAAATATTATAAAAATGTTTTAGAATTTGAATTTTTCAAATTTCGAACAAAACACACTCGCAAATCGCAATGTCGCCAATCGCCATCATTAATATTAATAGCTTTGGCGCCAACGTGATTGTCATATTGACTTTTTTGCTTCAATCCGTTGAACGCATATCAAATTTTAAATTCGCTTGAAATGTTTGCCTATAAAACACGCCTAAGTTTTGCGATTAATTGGTTTACTGAGGTCAGTCAAGTAGTATTTTTATGAAAAAGATAATGTAAAAATAACTTCGATTTTCTCAAATATCGAGCCGAGCCTTTATATAGAATAGAGTTAATAAATATTTTAAGTTGATAAAAGAACCAAATAGCTACGACTCTACAAATGTAGAGTTGGAATCAATAAAAAAATAAGGTTCCATTTTCAAATGATGAAAGAGTACTTAGGTATACCTCAGTGGAATAAAGAATACAACTTCGGTTGGTCATTGTTAATTGCAAAAATAAACTTCTTCAAAATCAATACTTTCCAAAATATTTCATTATTATCGTTAAAATACTTGTTTACACGTACATATTTGAGGCGAAATTTTTCTTATTAATACTACATAATATTTTGACACTACTACAACGAATTAGAACATAAAAACATGGCGCAAGATAATATGACTCATAGTATGTGTGGCAGTCTGGATGCTTACCTAGACCATAATTAAACCGATTGTGGGTATGCTGATACTTTGACATAGAAGAAAAATTTACGGTTCCCGTACAATCAATACGCCTTAAGTAATTACTTTGGGCACAACAAAGTTCGAGTAATATCTAGAAAAAGTGTAAAAGTGAAAGGAATAAAAATTTTGTAATATTGAAAATTTGGAATATTGTACTATGTAATATGAGAATAAAATGTTTTATTAATCTTGAAATCCAAAAATGTACTCGTGGGAAACTATTTGCAATCCATAGATAGTGAAAGACGAAAATATTGTGAGGCCACTAAACCCACGGGCGGATTATGATTTTATGTTAATAATATTGTTGTTTATAAACCAACATTTTGATATTTTTATGAAAACTTTTTTACTCGTTGGGCACAGCTATGGTTTAGTCAGGATTATCTGACGAGTAAAAAATTCGTGTGGCACTCGGGTACTACCGCGGTAAAGCTATTGCATAGCATTTTTATCAACTTATGCAATTAATTATGATTCGCATACGTCTAGTCTAAGTAATAGACAATGCACGGCAACGGCACGGCACGACAATGACGGATTGGGAGCTGTTAGGTTTTTTTCGTTACGAAATTTCTTTATTCTGTCGCCGCGCTAAAAGCTTGCGATAAAAGCTATGCAATAGCTTAAAAACGTTAAACTCGCAACACTATTACCAAAACTGATATGATGTTCGGTATAGCGAGAATACAATGTCATGCTTACTGCCGCACTCAGAGTGTAACATTAATTACTTTAATGTAATTAATTAAAAATTTTGACATAAGCCCCATACATTATTTGTCAAAACTCTTCATTAAATTGAAGGTTAATCATAATTAAATGTCTCTGAGTACGGCGGTTAATGCTCAATATGGCTTACACCTGTCCTGGACTCCTTTTTTCTTGCTCCTAAATAGCTCGGGAGTCAGGGAGAATACTTCTTATAAACATAGTAAAACGTTGACTTTTAATACGCACCAGCTTAAAATACACACTGTATTTTAGGAATCTTAAAAAAACCTGCAAAATCAATTGACACGGACATCACTTTTAACACTGATTTGAAGTCTCATTTAAAACATTTCGCGTGACGTAGTCTCCAATTTACTCAACAATTTTAAAACTATAAAAAACCAGTTTGTTTTATTCCCTAAACAAAGTCTGCTTGCACTAGCCCACCCAACATCGGTAAATCAATCACGGGTCTCTACGTACCTCTTAAATAATTTTCAAGTTTTTTCTTCGCCCGCTCGTGTCGTAGCCCCACGATTTCCCCATAAGCGCCACCCTGCCCGTCCCCAGACGCTTATTTCGCTCGCTTTAAAATATATTCCCTCTGCCCCACATTTCCCGATAACCCCCACCCCCGTTCCCCATTTAGGAATATTAAAAAAATTTCACGTTCCTCTATTTTAATTTCACTATAATACATTTTTATGACGTATAATGTAGCAATTATTTTACCATACAATGTTTCCGAATTAGAATTAAGTAAGTTCTTTTATGCTTCAACTGAAAATAGGTCAATGTGATATAGGAATATTAAATGTTGGATGTTGTTTGGGACTCTATAATTCTTAATTGAAATGAATAAGCTCTGAAAAAACTGGTCCCATATTGAGAAAATTTAGCACAGATAGAAAAGTAGAGCAGTGAAGGACATAGAGTTCACGCTGCTCACACTCTCTTTAAAAAATCAATAGTACAAAATATTTATTTGCATTATGTGCTAATAAGTCGCAAATTGCAATATAGAAAATGTTAATTTATGTAGAGATTTGATTTTGATGAGCATCGTTTACAAATATAGTTACGGTCATGTACCTGTACCTATCTTGATGAAAAGTTACTTTATTTTAATTCATTTTGTAAACTGAATGTAAACAAATATATTGCTACAACCTTATTTTGATCACCTACAGGGTGTAACGAAGCAAAGTAATAATACTTTAGGGTGTGTATGAGTCCCCTGTATAGAGGTCGCCGTGAAAGTAGCAGCTGAAAGAGCATTTTTAGGGTTCCGTACCCAAAGGGTAAAAACGGGACCCTGTTACTGAGACTTCGATGTCTGTCCGTCTGTCTGTCTGTCCGTCTGTCCTTCTGTCTCCAGGCTTTAACTCAAGAACGGTAATAGCTAGAGAGTTGAAATACTGAAAATGAAATAAATTTAATATTTAAAGGGGGCTCCCATACAACAAACGTGATTTTTTTTTAATTTTTTGCTCGTTATTAATGATGACAACAGGTAGCCACCTGAAATGTTCATAAATTACTCAGTTTTATTTGCACTTTAATAATTCATAATAAAATTTAAATAACATTAATAATTAAAGTGGGCTCCCATACAAAAACACTCATATTTTTGCTCTATAGTGGTACGGAACCCTTCGTGCGCGAGTCCAGCTCGCACTTGGCCGATTATTTTGTTTGTACGAGTACCTCGTAGAAAAGAGTATGGGGAAATCCATGACGGCGGTTTCTCATGCAAATCACAAGAAAAAATTTGCTCTTTCAACGCTGCTACTTTTACGGTGACTTCTATACAAAGGGAGACATACACACCCCAAAGTATTAATATCAGTTACCTAGTTTTGTTACAACATTTAAATTTGGTGGACTTTTAGATCAAAATGAATTGATTCGTTCAAAACAAATGATTGATTACAATATTATTATTATTTTTGTTGTCAAAGCTTATAAGCTTTAGACAAGCTTTCCAATCTTATATAGCAAGTATTTTCTGATCAGTTATTAGTGTTAGAATTAATTTAGAATGACTTTTAATATTTTGGATTCATATCTGCAAGCATCTCCATAGGCAGTTGAACGGTATAACGGAAAATATTAAAAATTAAATTTAATTGACGCCTTGAAATGTCTTTTTATTGGGAAGTGAAAATGTTGACTCGTGGAGGTCGTGGGTTCGATTTCAGTGTCATAGAGCAGCATATAATATTGTGTGTAAGTTTCGTTAGATCCTCATCTGATTGTCAGACAAGAAATATGATCCATGCGTCGGAGGGGCATGTAAAAGTCGCTTCATATTTCGCCATGTCGCCATTCACCATTTCGTGTCAGTTATCCTACTGCCCAATGTCGGTTATCTTGATGATGATGATGATGATGATGTGAAATTGACTTGCAACTCATGAGTACATCGCACACACTTGGGCATCATGTGTACCTTTGTATCACACATTTGGGCGCCATTTCAACTTATGCTGGTTTCGAAATTTAAAAGTTGTGCTATGTTTCAATTGAACCACCGTCTCCGAAATCACCTGTTAGAATTAATGTAACTATAATTAAGTTTAAGTATTATATTGTTGCTACTTCCCCCAAAACTTCGCTAAATTCATTTGAAACTACATGTAAACAAAGCTCAGTATGGGCTATAATGCCACCAAATTAAGTGCCTTGTAAGTTGTAACCCGCAAGAAAGAAATATAATGGCACACCAATATGACCGTTCAACCTTTGTTTACATTTTCACCAAAATGAATTGAAACGTACTATAGCTGTAGATGTTTAAAACAAATGGAATAAGAGCGGAGTGATCTACACATATATTTGTTAAACTATCTCCCCCCGCTCCCCCCTGCACCCCCGGCACCCCCCCGCGCCCCCATCCCACCGTGCGGCGGTGTGCGTACAAATATTCTTACCCTACTGCGCCTCCCCCGCTTTCACGGTTCTAATTTTTGGGGAATTTGGGGCATATTCGTAAATATGAAATGGAAAAAATATTTCGCGGCTAATGCGATTTCGAACCTTATTACGACGGCGCAGAGTCGAGTTTATGTTAGCGGGTAGTTGGAAAAAAATTACTTCATATGTCGTCCTTAAGACGGAGCGCCTCACACTACGTATGTGTGTTCCGGACTAAAACGAATGGAGTCGGTATTATGGTGTTTTTATTTTAATAAATTAAATGGTATATTGCTGTTTACGATTCTGATATTGCGTGATATATTGTATACTTAGAAGTTGTTTTGTAACAGTATTATTATGAACCTAAAGCATTGTTGTCTAATAAGACTTTTGAGGCTACGTCCAAATTAGCGTGACTGTAACATTGTTTCCCGCAAGATTTAGGAAATGAAAAAAGAAATAGGCTGCTCTGGAATAATTGTATGTCGTGTTTCTTGACATATTATGGTAGCTAGTACACAATATGTACAATACTTACCTACATACACTTTTGACTCCACACATCTACTAGCCGGGTCACAGTATTTTGTACAAATTTACTTTAAAGCTCGAAATTTTGTCTTCGTTTCGTGGTTTATAGTTTAGCGCATCATGAAAAACTAAATTACTACACTGTAAATATAAACTTACATAGTCATTTATTTTGTAGGTAACGCATAATATAACCATCTCACATAGGAACTATAAAGTAGACGAAGACCTTTTAGTTTAGATACCTTATTTAAAAATATTATAAGTAGAGAAGACTTGTAGAGGAAGAGTTTTTGACCGGGCAGTAGACATTTACATATTGCACCGTGCACGGTTAAAATATACTCCCACTTTATTTTTTAATTTTTTTTATATTAAAAAAAGGACTTTTAAAATAAAAAAAACAACAATTTCCTGTCGACTCCGCCGCCCGCCGTATTCCATCAACCGACAATATATATATCTCGTTTAGATATACGAACAAATATATTATATTTTCCTATATGTTGCTTCATCATTTATACTTTATTACTATATACCCCAGCAACTATTCATACGGTTTGTCTCTGGTTGCGTGTGGGGGGGTAAAGGGGGAACCCCCGCGGTACAATTAAAGATTTTCTTAATAAGAACAAGGGACTTTCATACTGTATACTTATAACTTAAAGGTGGCGTTTCTTTTGTTTCTCGGGCGTGGTAAATTAGAGTTTATTATAAGTTTCATAGGTATACATTCTGTTTGAGGCTTTTATGATTATGGGCGTGATTATTTAGAAGCCAAGTGCGAGTCGTACAAGCATAATTCGATGCTGCAATAATATGCAAGCGAAAAGACGCGTATTTTGCGCCAGCTATGCAACAGCTACGTCAGCAGATATTGCACAATATATTATGCTATCTATCAAAAATGCTGAATACGAATTTTTTTTATATTGTGCAATATCTGCTATTAAATGCTTGTAGCATAGCTGTCGCAAAATACGTTATTATCCTACCAGTTATATTGCAAGTCTATTGGGATGCTGTCTTGTAGACTTGTCTCAGGCTGAAAATACGATTTAGGGTTAGTTCATATTACTGACGCGTTGATGCATTTTATGACTTATGAGCCATTAAAATTTGGAACAAGCCGAGCGGCAAGCCTGGCAATTCAATGTATATCTTCCTGCGTAGTAAATAAAGTTCATTTTAAAACGCATCGCATTGAGCGGACATTGGACGTTGTAATGCGAATTGACCCTAAGAGCCTACTTCTGAAAATCACCATTGTGGTAACGCGAACGTAAGAGCAGAAATGAAGAAACTCGAGCTTTTGTTCATTTTTCAGTTCTTCACACCGTGTCAAATTAAAAATCTATAAGGTACATGATCTACATAAAGAAGCCCAGTTTAGTTATGTTGTAGAACTTATAATTATTATTACCTGTAGAGAAGTAACTGCGTAAGCAGTTTTGCAGGGCATGTTTTAAAAAATGTACAAGTAACGTTGTATTTAATTAATAAAGAATAAATAAATGTCTCTATCACCCATTTGCTTCTTACTCTAGCATAGCCGAGAAATCAAAATAGTCTACTTTTTGTGCACCAAATTGAATATACTGCTAATAAAATCAAAGAAATAATAACTTGCAATTAAATAATAATTTTATTGTTAAACAGTTAACTCTTAAAGAAGGCAAAATAATAATATTATTTTCAATATTTTATATCAATTTTAAAAACGTCTAGCGCCATCTAGCGGTAGTTAATAGTACTATGTAATTGGAAGTGTAGGCTGCAGTTCAAGGGGTTTTCTTATGTCCTCAGGCCTCCCTAGACGAACAAAACCTAGCTGTAAATGAATCCCAGTATTTAGTCAATAATGCTACCAATTTTAATATTACGACTAACCAACTCTAAAAATATAATAAAACATTGGCAGAAGGCACATTATTAAGACTCTACATTGCAATTGTAGAGTTCTGATGTTTCGGTTACATTAAGTTTAAAATAAATTAAGTACCTATGGAGTTATGGAGGGTGTAACAGAAAGAAGTGTGCTCGTCTGTCTAGCACAATATCGTTAATGTCATGGAAAAGACAAAGACAGCGGACTTTGTATAATTTAAAATATATGCGGTGTAAATATCATTCATTATTCAGTGGTAAATAATGCACAACAGAGCCTAAGACCTACTCTTTAATTAAATATACTTAGGTTTTTATTTTTTACTTGTTTGGGTTTGGTGGAGTACACTTTCACACACCGACTCGACCGAGCCGGGAGCCTTAGGTATAGGTCACACGACCAGTCTAACTCGTGTCCCCCTATTTAACTTCCAGAACTTAGCAGATAGTACAAGGAGTAAACTTTATCCATTATTAAGGTCAAATATTAGAAGGGTTAAAGGAAACATGCACTTTATGAAATATTATTTTAGTTTATTGACTTACATTAAAAATACTTGCAATCAGTCTTAATAACTATGAACAACAGTACTTATAAAGTACAAAATTAACCTAAGTTTCTTACTCTAAAATAAATTTAACGTCTCTTCTTCTTCTGGGGGCATTTCGCTTCTTCCTCCGGTTCACCGTTGGGCTGATCTTTTTCATCCTCGATTTTCCTTCGAACGGGTCCAGTGTGTGATATCGGAACGACCCTTTCGTTCTTTTCTGAAGGTTTCTTTGGAGCGGTGATGGTTAGGACTCCGTCGGATGATAGCTTGGAAAGCACCGCTTCAGCATTGCAGCCCTCTGGTAAGGCGTAGCGGCGCTTGAACTGGCGAGAGACGTAGCCGTGCTCATCCTGCTTCTCCTCGTGTTGACCCTCAACTATGACATAGTTATCCACAACCTTGACAGAAATCTCCTCCGGCGAGAAGTGCTGCACGTCCAAGTTTACTTGGAACTTGTCTTTGTCACTCTTTATAGTGGAGCCTACGTCCCGAGCCAGCGCCGAAAGATTTCGCCACGATCTCGAATAGTTTCTTAGCAGGGGCCGATCGAACACGTCTGTTAGAAAATCATCGGACGCCAAATCCAAGCCGAATAACTGGTCGCGAAGGCGTCGCGGACGAATCTCGTCCAACAAGTACGGTATTAGAGCCATTGTACAGTTTTTAATTCCCTTATCAATAAAAACTCACTTTAAACTTAGATATTTCGATGACTTCTGGATTGTACTCGGAGAATATTCGCTTGTTTATCGCAGTATTTTGATATCGTTATTTATCGCGTTGAGTTGCACTCAGAGCTCAGCAGTTAGCGTTTAATTCCATAAACTGACGCTTCGAACGCGACGGCGCTGTTATATAGGCAATGGAAAATGAAATAGAAATTTCTTGAATGTACAAGAAAAGTGACATCTAGCGAGTGACTTCTAGACTACATGCGAACTTTCTTGAAATGTCTCTGAAGCTGCCATCTAGTGTCGAGTAGTTGAATTTTTATTCCCTCTCTACAACAGAATATGTCGCTACTTGGGTGTAGCCGTTATGGTACAGTATTCTAGTGCTAGATGGCGCTACACCCGGGTTTATTAACCTTTGTAACCCAGTATTTTAACCAACTTCCAAAAAAAGGAAGAGGTTAGATATTATTTTCGGCCGTCGATATTTTTTTGTATTTAAACAAGTATATGAACAATCTTAGGAATGTTGCCGTTACATAGTTTTAATTTAAATTAAATTATTTTTAAAGAACAAAGTCCACGGCCGCGTCTGTCTGTCTGTCTGTCCATGTACCTACTCAAAAACTCTGCATGGAATTTCATGCGGTCTTTACTAATCAATGGAATGATACTGTATGGAAATTGAATATTTGTTTTTAATGGAATATTTGTTGTTTTTGTGTGTACATATTTTGAGTAAAATTTTAAAATTTAAGTACATAATACTATAATTTTTTGTCAGAAATGTCGGAAAAAATTAAGCCATCTGGGAAGTGGGAACTTTCAACGTAAACGCTGCCTTGCTTTGCTTCTAATAAAACATCGCGTTTAAATAAATTATAATATTTTAGTGTTATTACACGTGCAAAGATGGGGCGCGTTGCTAGTATTTTATTATTTAATGTGCTGCCAAGTGCCACGGCCGCCTGTGCTGCTTATCATGCAGCCGACTAAGTTATTTCAACTTGTTTCTATGCGGCAACGACATAGGTTAACACTGGTCATTTCCTATTTCATCACTCATCGTACAGTTTAATCATAATTTTTATTCAAGTATGCTTGGTTAAAGAATACGTCTTGAGAGTTGAGAGTTGAGAATGGCTCCTAAAGCCAATGTTCTTAATTTACTTTATGAATTATTATTCACTGATTAGGTACTGATTCATACAATCTTTCTTGGAACTTGGTGAATGAAATCGCAGAAACTGTTGCTCAAGTTCAGTTTTTAAAATTATTATAGTTAGGCATAAAGGACCTAAAATATCGAGAGCTCTACATATTCTGATCCAGGCGGTATGGCAATTGGATTTGTGATATTATCATGGCCTATTCCATAGTCCATAGTCTCCATAGAACACTACTTAGGAAACATAACACTTATAGAAAACATAACTGTATTAAAAGAAGACGTACCTTTTTAGACAATAGGTACTACTTAGAAACGGGTAAGTTTGTTAGATTACATTACACAGTACAATCATAACTCATTTATATAACAGTACATTATAGATGAAGGTTATAATATTGTAAATTTGCATTTAAAACAGCTAGAAGGAACCATGCGTACTGAGTCTAGGACAGTAGATGGCAATTGGCAACTAGTTGGTATTTCTGATCATCTTGTATGAACTTTACATTAGAATATTATGTATAATAAATAATAGGTACTTAAATTAGAAACAAAAAGTACATGTAGGTACTTTAATGACTTCGGCCTGCATGCCGGCATTAAGCATTTATCAATAACCTAAAAAAAACAGACAGACAGTATGTATTAAATTAAGTATTTAAATATATACTTAATATATTGGTTTCAATGATTGGTTTTGGGAAACTTATTTTTTGATTCAAGTTGCATTTCCAAAAAATCAATACTTAAATTAAATAATTTAGAACAAGTATCTAGAAGTTCAACTTAAATAAGCGGAAACTTCCAGCGCTGTATGCGGTGAAAAGTGAAACTATACACCGGACACTCTATGAACGTTCTAGTAAGTTTTAGTAACCTTATGAAAACTTATTATTTCTGAATGAAAATGTATAAGATTTTTGTATACATTATATTTGTTAAGTTATATAACTTATTCTTAGTTAAACATTTATCTTAAATAAGGCTCAAGTCTCATTAATGGTATAAATTCTAGAAGGCTCTCGAAAGTTCTCGAATTATCTGGACGTTCTACCGCGCTAACGTGATAAAGCGCCATCTTGTGGTTGATAGAAACACTAAATTTGTTGAGAGGTAAACAACCTTTTTTTCGTGTAGCTAGCTTGCACAGTATATGGTTTTCAGTTTTGTAATTTATTTACGTATATTGTGTTAATTATAATTATTTAGTTTATTTTCTTGTAGATTACGAACTAATGGAAACAAGTAATTGGCAATGTAAGCACTAATGTTACTTTGACCCAATAGTCGTTGATACTAAGTCGTAATGTATGTAAATTATGTGTGAATACAAGAAAACTAGCTAAAAGCCGAGCTTTGTGAGGGCCCGCGTCATTATACTGACTGATGATAACACATCTACTTATAAAGGTTTTTACCTTGACTGGCTGATGATAACACATCTATATATAAATTCAAATTACTATGTTAAAGCACAAATCAATAGGCGTGATTGTTTTTCTGTAAAGTGTACCACAAAAGTGCTCATTTTGTGGGATATACTAGGGCTCGCTTCGCTCACCCTGATAAATCCAGTAGAAGTCTTTCTATTAACTAGCTAAAAGCCCAGCTTTGTGAGGGCTCGCGTAGTCACACCTTGACTGACTGATGATAACACATCTACATATAAATAAAAATTACCATGTTAAAGCACAAATCAATAGGCGTGATAGTTTTTCCGTAAGAGAAGATCGTTTTAAGAGAATATTTATTATGATAATATAATATAATATAATATATTATTATGAATAAGTAAGAATTTATAATGGTAAAATGACATGCCAGCGTCAAATGTTTTAAGTGTATGAGAATACTATTTTGCTGTTTGATTATAATATTGAATTCATACTGATACATGATATTGGATTCATACTGGATCGAAGCTGTGATCGTACTGGATTTTTAGATTTCACACTAATACAATATTGTTATTCGATTTGAAGCAGAATCGTTTACAGAATAAGCAATAATAGATACATTTTACTTATGTAAGGTAAGGTGTATATTATTTAAATCATTCATTACCACACATTATAATCATTATAATATTATTATTGTTTTACGTTATGTAAATATTTCAAGTGTTTAGTGTCTTATTGAAAAAGTTATTTGATTAAAAAATTTTGTACTTAACTAACTTTATATTTTAATTTTTATTAATAAAATGATTCTCAGTATAGAATAAATATATTTCCTAATGATAATAATATAATTGAAGCTTACCTATAAAAAAACGATTGACACGCACGAAAAGTTCGTTACCCCTGGAATTTTAGCGCGCCAAATCTAGAATATTCTATTCGCTCACAGATGTCGCTCTCGACTCAAAGCTATATAAACGGCCTGACTGCGCGTTTTCGCGGCATATTGAAATTGTAAACCGTGACAATACAAGTGTTTCTCAGTGCGCTGAATCTCTGTTCCACGTGCGTGTATTAATTTAGCACAAAGAAGAGAGTTAATAATCAAAGAAGGCATCTACGCTATTAAAATTCTGAGGTAAATTATTATTTCATTGGATACATAAAAACCTCAAAATGCCGGAACAAATGGAAACTCAGCCAGCGGAGGTGGAGACCTTCGCCTTCCAGGCGGAGATCGCCCAGCTCATGTCACTCATCATCAACACATTCTACTCCAACAAAGAGATCTTCCTGCGAGAATTGATTTCTAACTCGTCAGACGCCCTGGACAAGATCCGCTACGAGTCCCTCACCGACCCCTCGAAGCTCGACAGCGGCAAGGAGCTGTACATCAAGATCATCCCCAACAAGAGCGAGGGCACGCTGACCATCATCGACACAGGTATCGGCATGACCAAGGCCGATCTAGTCAACAACCTGGGTACCATCGCCAA
This sequence comes from Cyaniris semiargus, assembly GCA_905187585.1. NCBI lineage: Eukaryota > Metazoa > Arthropoda > Insecta > Lepidoptera > Lycaenidae > Cyaniris > Cyaniris semiargus. Next base: position 8,199,855 of record LR994567.1, read on the forward strand.
GTCCGGCACGAAGGCCTTCATGGAGGCCCTCCAGGCGGGCGCCGACATCAGCATGATCGGTCAGTTCGGCGTGGGCTTTTACTCGTGCTACCTGGTCGCCGACCGAGTGACCGTGCACTCCAAGCACAACGACGACGAGCAGTACATGTGGGAGTCGGCCGCCGGGGGCTCGTTCACCGTGCGCCCCGACCCCGGCGAGCCGCTCGGCCGCGGCACCAAGATCGTGCTGCACGTGAAGGAGGACCTGGCCGAGTTCATGGAGGAGCACAAGATCAAGGAGATCGTCAAGAAGCACTCTCAGTTCATCGGCTACCCCATCAAGCTAATGGTGGAGAAGGAGCGCGAGAAGGAGCTGTCGGACGACGAGGCCGAGGAGGAGAAGAAGGAAGAGGAGGACGACAAGCCAAAGATCGAGGACGTCGGCGAGGACGAGGACGAGGACAGCAAGGACAAGAAGAAGAAGAAGAAGACCATCAAGGAGAAGTACACCGAGGACGAGGAGCTCAACAAGACCAAGCCCATCTGGACCCGCAACGCCGACGACATCACCCAGGAGGAGTACGGTGACTTCTACAAGTCCCTCACCAACGACTGGGAGGACCACCTGGCCGTCAAGCACTTCAGCGTGGAGGGTCAGCTCGAGTTCCGCGCTCTCCTGTTCGTCCCCCGACGGGCACCCTTCGATCTCTTCGAGAACAAGAAGCGCAAGAACAACATTAAGCTGTACGTCCGTAGGGTGTTCATCATGGACAACTGTGACGACCTGATCCCCGAGTACCTGAACTTCATCAAAGGTGTTGTAGACAGCGAGGACCTGCCCCTGAACATTTCTCGTGAGATGCTTCAGCAGAACAAGATTCTTAAGGTTATCAGGAAGAACTTGGTCAAGAAATGCATTGAACTGTTCGAGGAGCTAGCCGAGGACAAGGAGAACTACAAGAAGTACTACGAGCAGTTCAGCAAGAACTTGAAATTGGGCATCCACGAGGACTCTCAGAACCGCACCAAGCTGGCCGACCTGCTCCGCTACCACACGTCTGCTTCCGGGGATGAGGTGTGCTCCCTCAAGGAATATGTATCCCGCATGAAAGACAACCAGAAGCACATCTACTACATTACTGGTGAAAACAGGGATCAAGTAGCCAACTCATCATTCGTAGAGAGGGTCAAGAAGCGTGGCTACGAAGTTATCTACATGACCGAGCCCATTGATGAATATGTAGTACAACAGATGAGGGAGTACGATGGCAAGAATCTAGTCTCAGTCACCAAAGAGGGTCTGGAGCTGCCTGAGGATGAGGAGGAGAAGAAGAAGCGCGAGGAGGACAAAGTCAAATTCGAGGGTCTCTGCAAAGTCATGAAGAACATTCTCGACAGCAAAGTTGAGAAGGTTGTCGTCTCGAACAGGCTAGTCGAGTCCCCGTGCTGTATTGTCACAGCTCAGTACGGTTGGTCGGCTAACATGGAGCGTATCATGAAGGCCCAGGCTCTCCGAGACACCTCCACCATGGGTTACATGGCTGCCAAGAAGCACCTTGAGATCAACCCCGACCACTCGATCGTCGAGACCCTCAGACAGAAGGCCGAGGCTGACAAGAATGACAAGGCAGTGAAGGATCTAGTCATCCTCCTATATGAGACTGCGCTGCTCTCATCTGGATTCACCCTCGATGAGCCCCAGGTCCACGCATCTAGGATTTACAGAATGATCAAGCTCGGTCTTGGCATCGATGAGGACGAGCCGATCCAGGCTGAGGAGACCAGTGCCAGCGATGTTCCCCCACTAGAGGGAGACGCTGATGATGCATCCCGCATGGAGGAGGTTGACTAAACAATCCGCCTATGAATTTTTGAATGTGCATTGAGTGTGCAGCCAAAGACTGATTTAGTTGAATTCCATGTTAACTTATGTATGTACTGTAAAAGTGAATTATTTTATTTGCAGTATATTTTAAGTTGTATGATTGTGTTGTAACAATTCTATAAATAATATCATCTAAGATATTATTTGTTCCAAAAATAAAAATACCTTTATGCCAAATTTTGTTTTTTCATTATTTAATTTACACCTTGCATTAGGGAAAAGTAAAACTTTCAGTTAACTTTTTAATCAGTAACTTAAATTTCTATATTTTGAAGAATATCATGCTTTTAAAGTTTTAACTGTTCTCAACAATTTCAATCAGTAACTTAGGAATTACTGTCATGCTTTTAATTTTTTCTTATCTCTTAAAAATTAGAGTGAGCAGACTATGCCGGGGCGCAGCGCAAAAATCCGCCTCCATACAATTTGTAAGGAAGCGGATGCGCGTATCGCTCACTGTGCCGGGGCGCATCGGTGCGGATTTTTACGCGGCACAGTGTGATAAAAACCTCGATTTTGTTTCACCGCGTTTTTCTTTCAAAATACTATAGTTGATAGCTATACATTAGAGTAAAACTCTAGATCGATATTCTTTGTAGTTTTTATTTTAAAGAGTGTCAAAGTTGTCATTTTTCCGGGTCATAAATTTGCATAAAAATTAATAAAAAAAAAACTAATCAAGTAACATTAATTTTTTTTATACCAATTCAATAAGCACTTAATACTTTACTTTTTCTCTAAATATAGTTAACCTACTGTGATCAAGTAGGGAGATATTAATTTATTTATTAATTTTAGTTTTTGATTTTTAATTCGCGATTAGATCGAATTAGAAAAAGTTTTACCTACTGTGATCAAGTAGGTAGATATCAATTTATTTATTAATTTTAGTTTTTCATTTTTAATTTTGCGATTAGATCGAATTAGAAAAAGTTTTAAGCATGAAACGATAGTGTGAGAAATCCTTTATCAATATTATTAAAAATCACACTCTAATAACCTCTGTGTCAGAAGTTATATCCAATTCAATTTTTTTGTACCTAGGGTTGTCACTAAAGGTCTCTTGTTTGATTTTTTCCGTTGATATTTGACTGTCCCCAACTACATCAGCAGGTGATTACTGGATTAGATATTGTTTCAGCATATAAATTCATTAATATACGTTATATTTTTCACTTTTTAGATTATTTTTTTATTAGACCTGCCTAAACGTGATCTTGATAATTTTCGTATAGGATATCGATTGCGAATTTGCGTATCAACCGGATAAATCAAACAACAGACCTTTAGTGACAACCCTAGGTACAAAAAGTCCGACTTTTTATTTAAAAAAATTTGAATCGGATAAAACTTCTGACACAGAGGTTATTAGAGTGTGATTTTTAATAATATTGATAAAGGATTACTCACACTATCGTTTCATGCTTAAAACTTTTTCTAATTCGATCTAATCGCAAAATTAAAAATGAAAAACTAAAATTAATAAATAAATTAATATCTCCCTACTTGATCACAGTAGGTTAACCATATTTGGAGAAAAATTAAAGTATTAAGTGCTTATTCAATTGGTATAAAAATAATTAATGTTACTTGATTAGTTTTTTTTTTTTTATTAATTTTTTATGCAAATTTATGACCCGGAAAAATGACAACTTTGACACTCTTTAAAATAAAAACTACAGAGAATATCGATCTCGGAGTTTTACTGTAATGTTTATATAACTATCAACTATAGTATTTTGAAAGAAAAACGAGGTGAAACAAAATCAAGGGTTTTTATCACACTGTGCGCGGCGGATTTCCGTCAATGCGACACGGCCCGGCAAAATCCGCTGCGCCCCGGCAACAGTGTGACCACATTTAGTAGATTTCTACTTTTTGGTAGATTTGAGGTCAAATGAATGACGATTTAAGGCAAAAGTGTGCTATAACGCATTTCGCGCTGCGCTGGCCGCTGACTTACACGAACCTTAAATCGTCCTTCATTTGACCTCAAATCTACAAAAAAAAATTTTTTGGTATATCGAAACGATTTAGTAGTCAAAAATCTTTTAGTAGATTTTAGTAGAAAATCGATATTATAGAATAAATATAATGAAGACAGTCCATATAAACATTTTAGTTTGATTTTAGTTTCAATCTCGTAGAATACATTGATTAATAAAGGTAGATTTTCGGTAGAAGCTAAAACACGGTCTAGTAGATTTTAGTAGAATATGTGTAACGTTTTTGGTATATCGATTATCGAGTCACGAGTGATTTAAAAGTGGTCACACTGGAGCAGTATTTCCCAAACTTGTCGGGACCGCGACCCATCTACAAGAAAGTTTAAAGTTCGCGGCCCACCTTGTGTCATGAAGACAATTAACAAAAAATTAAAACCGACTTCCAAGGTAAAGACAATAATAAAATCCTTATAATATTGTTATTCTTATAATAGTATTGGAAGTCGGTTTTAATTTTTTGTTAAAAATAATAATTTCACTCTTTTTAGTTACCTAGTAAACCATCGCGTATATTCTACGTATCTTATTACAATTTGTTAAGAGTCACACTCAATGCGATTGTTTCTTATTCCTATTACGATGTAGATTGTTTTCCTATGTAAGTATTTTCATACTAAGGGTTCAATTTATTACCTCGATCGTGGGAATCGCAGACACAATAGATTTTTAATTGTTATGCGGCAGCCGGGTGCCGCTTGGGGATTGATGGGTTAAAACAGCGCCTAAACCCCCAAACTTGTATCTATAAGGTCCGGAGTTCTCTTAGTATCTTCGGAACCATAGTATACCTTGGTGCAAAATCTTGCGTTTTGGTAGCATATGCTTAGGATACTTCTCATAAAACCAAAATCACCATATGTTTCCATATAAATTTTGAGGAGTTCCCTCGATTACTCATGGATCCCATCATCAGATCACCACTTTTGTGAAAATGGGACCAAATTGGAGGGAAACCTAATAGAACAAAATAAAAATTTTGAAAATCGGTTCACAAACGGCGGAGTAATCGTTGAACATACAAAAAAAAAAAAGAAAAAACCACAACCGAACATATAACCTCCTCCTTTTTGGAAGTCGGGTAAAAAAGCAGCGGTATATTGCTGCCGCATCATTTACCGGTTCATTCATATCGTAGTTCGCCACCATATGATCATCGTTAGCCTTACTTACAATTACGTTTGCGTTTGAATGCCCCGCCCCCGTCCCGCACGCACCCACGACGACGAACGAACGAGTAAAATGACAATCGAACGAGTACGACAATCGTCCTATAGTTTCAGGGCCCACCCAAAATCTACTCGCGAGTCGCGACCCACCAGTGGGTCGCGACCCACACTTTGGGAAATACTGCACTGGAGCTATCCAAACCTTTATACAAACGTACTCAAAATCCGGCAGGCGGCAATGCGCCCCGACCCGCCCCGGCACGCCCCGACAAAGTGTGCGCGAACCTTAAGGGTGAAGCCAAACAAGCGTAATTTGTGAGTTGTGAGTCGCAGAATTTCGGCTGGCAGAAATTCTGCGGCATTCAGTTTCATACAAAAGTCCTGTTTGATTCACACGAGCGTAATTTTGTGAGTCATGATTTGTATACAAAGATATTTACGCGACCGAAATTCTGCGACTCACATGAGTCACAACTCACAAATTACGCTCGTTTGGCTTCATCCTAAATGAGAACCGGCACAGTGAGCGATACGCGCATCCGCTTCCATACAAATTGTATGGAGTCGGATTTTTGCGATGCGCCCCGGCACGCTGAGCCCCGGCACAATCTGCTCACTCCTTAACCCGCCGATCGTGGGAAAACGAGACACAATAGATATTCTATTGTGTCTCGGTCACCGGTGACTGTATGGGGCTTGATGAATTTAGGGGGAAAATAGTGTACCTACCTATACGGTATACCGTAGACATACGGGATGTGTGGGTGCCGCGCGGTACATTTATGATTTAACATTGCATGTTTATTAAATTGGGAAATGTGCATACTGCATAATATGGCACCGTCAATCATAAAATATTAAGCTTTATAAATTACAATTCATACGAAAACATTAAAGTGGGAATGACAAGTTGGCAAGTGGCAACACCGCCACGTTTTAATAATAAAATCGAATATGAATCACGATTCACGGCCGGCAACCTCTAAAGACATGGTGTTTCTAGATTCTAGAACATTCCAGCGAAATTCGTCCTCGTCTGACCCAGATGCAAGCGATCAATACGAGCGACGCGATGCACTGGCTTCACAACTCACAACAAACGTTTTTGTATGAACTGCAGCTGTTTATTTGATGTTGAATGGGCGATCCCCAATCCAATATTTATTTTCAATTGTCAATGTTGTTAGCAACATTGTATGCGCCAAAAGAATCGTGGGAACTGTGCATTTTGCAGCATTAAAACGTGAAACACACTGCTGTATCATTCCTTGTGGTCTAATAACTATAATTTATATAGGTCTACCAGAATCTGATGGCAAAAAGTGAGAAAATAAATTGACTGTAGCAATACCGGGATAATTGGAATAAAACATTTTGATCCTTATTTTTTCTTATAGCGGCTGATTCTGTGTGTTAAACATGCAAATATAATAAATTATCCAATGATCAAGGATATTTTTTGAAAATCTGCTGTCAAAAATTGCCATCAGATTCTGGTAGACCTATAGTCATTATCATTGACAATTTATTAATCTGTATTCTGTCATCTATGCCCATGATTAGTATTTACTATTTTCAGAAAATCAAAATCGATATCCTTACTAATATTATAAATGTGAAAGTGTGCCTGTCTGTCTGTCTATCTGTTACCTCTTCACGACTGAACCGCTGGACCGATTTTGCTGAAATTTGGCATGGAGATACTTTGAGTCCCGGGAAAAGACATAGGATACTTTTTATCCCGGAAAAATGTACGCTTCCCGCGCGATAAACGAGTTTTGGCGCAACGGAGTTGCGGGCGTCATCTAGTACTATTATAAATGCGAAAGTGTGTCTGTCTGGAGACAGGTCTGTCTAGTCTGTATTCCTGTATGTCTGTCTGCCTGTCTGATACCTCTTCACGCTTAAACCGCTGAATCGATGTTGATGAAATTTGGTATGCGGATACGGTGTCCTGGGAAAACATGGGATAGTTTTTTTGCCGTAAATGTACGGTTCCGCGAGATAAAGAAAAAGCGATTAGCGCTTAAGCCGCTGAACCGATTTAATTGGTAACGATATACTTTGCGTCCCGAGAAAGGACATAACTAGAAAATTTTTGGTGCGATAAAATGTACGGTTCTCGTCGAACGAATATTGGCGCAACGGAGTTACAGGCGTCATGAGTCATTTATTAAAATTAAAGGCAGCTCTGGATTATGTATAAGCAGCACAGGCCATGGCCTATGGGCGGCATATGGCAGCGTCCTAGGATGGCGGCAGAGTTCGTACATTATGGGGCGGCAAAATTAAAGTGGCCTATACTCATAAAAAATATAAATGCGGCCCTGATTAAAAGGAACACTACTAAAACTACACAAGGTCTGCTTGTCTTTGTCTGACATATTGAAATTTGAAAACGTAACAGGACAGAGAAAGACAGCGGACTTTGAACGCTGCGTAAATATTTGTAGAAAATAATTTGTTCACGTATCCAAGTTCTCACCCAACTTTGTCATCGTTAATAAAAAGGGATAAAAATACACTAGCAGACAAATTGAGAGAGCCCGCGCCAAATTACGCCTTTATTTTGAATCTTTTCCAGACGCAAGTTAGATTTTTCCAGAAAGGGCAACGTGAAACGTCATTAAATGTATAACCCGCGTGGGACGTGCGCAATTATTAGTTTGTTCACATGCGAGTTGCGACCAAAATGTAAAATAAACTTGAATTTTCTAGAGCGTTCGATCTTCAAACTTATATACCATTTGCAGTATCTACAAATTAGGATCTTTCCCTTGTCTCAGATTTTTGTAACCAGATAAATTTCAGTACACGTACTTCTCAAATTTCAAATTAAACTCAATAATATTGTAGGGAATCAGGAATAAAAAACAGAGTGCGGATCTAGTATACCCAATCTCCCCTACTGCTGCCTACATTTATTCATTAAAGTAATTCATTCAATCTTCATTCATTATATCAAATCTTCATTCATTGTTATTATAAACCCATTCATAATAATATTATGATTTTGATTTTTAATATTGTCTTTTATTCATTATGGTAACGCTGCGTTGTATCTAGAAGCTCATTTATTGGAAAAAGAAGATCTCATTGAATAGTACGTAGTACATATTATATCTCTATGATTGAATAATGTTTTTGTAAACATAAATAAAACGTAAACACAATAGTCTGCGAAAGAGAAAAGACACAATAGCTCCGTCTCTTTCTTCGAAAACTCGAGACTTCGCTCGTACAAGCTCGTCGCAACTCGGTTAGGGTGGCCAATTTATGAAATTAATTTCCACTCACATAGTAACTTTATATTATTATACAATTATTAATTTTTAAGATTGTTTGAAAAAATGATAATAAAATCAAAATATTGTTTTCTACTCGTGGGAAACGTGAGTATAGTAGCGAAAGCAAAGGATTGCAGTTTTGCCGCAAAAGAAAGATGATCTGACAATTAACACAATCATACTTTTTATTATCTGGTTCCGAGTATAGAACGATAATAATTAATAAAAGTTTTATTTTATTGATAACTAGCGAGCCCGACGGTTATCGTCCCTAAGTCCCATCATATTAATTTAAGAAGTTTTTGGTTCAGGTGTTCTCAAGTGCTAGCGAGACTAACAAAATTGAAAATTCATTTTTATTTATACAGATAGATAATAATTATTCCCATAAGAATTTAAAATTTAGTTAATAATATTTTAAATAAGAGTAGTCATTTTATGTATTTTTAATGTGTATCGTGTTTACAACTCAATGACGATTAATTTTTTCACAAAAGTGAATAATTAATATGTGACGTTATCAGCGTGAAAGGACCTTATTGTTTATTGTCGGTATTGAGTTATTAGCATCCCCATAATCTACATTTAATAAGCTATCGAACCATGTAAATAACATGCATGTAGGCCTGGCAAATATTTTTTAAAAAAATGTTGAAACTCGAAAGTCGTAAATGGTGATATTGAGAAAATCGCATTCAAACTTCGAAACCCAAAAAAGTATGTTATTGTGGGAAGTTACATAGATATTATGTTTTTTGAGAAGTACATTATATGGTCTTTTAGATTTTAACTTCAATTATATAATTTTATAGCCTTATTCCCATTTTTTACCACGCCAAAGTGCATGATGTAATGAAAATGCCCAAGATGGTTTTTACTAAATATTTCATTTATAGTATGTTTTCTATAGTATTTTATTAAAGAATAATATAAAACGGGTAAGTTTTTACTAAATAAAAACGACTTCAATATTAAACAACATTGTTTATTATATAAAAAAATATTTGAACCAATGAAACATTGTGCTTCACTAAACTTATTAATCAGTCAAAATCAACAAAAATATATATTTACTATGCTTAAAAATAGTCAAATGAGATCAAATATATAAAGTTTTATTAAAAAAGTAACTTTTTTCAGTCTTAAAATTCAACTTAAAGTTTAGTAAAAAGCTGGTACAAACACTAAACATTTTATAAAAGGGACCTTATTGTCGGTGATTAAAAATTTTGTGATTTCACATAAAATTTTTGATTAACATTGAGGTTCTTATTTTTAAAATAACTTTAATTATCCTTTAGTAACAAGACGTGTACCAAAATATGCAATTTCTCTTAGTTATCATAAAATATAATATTAAAAGGGACCTTAATGTCGGTCGTTACATTTTTAGTAATAAAGTTAAAAGAAGATACAAAAATAATATTAATTTCGTAGTTGTAACAACGAATTATAATTTGTCTCTCTATATAAACAATATTTAATGATAAATCAACGGGCGGTCAACCTCTAAATAAACCATTTTTTTTTTATGAAATAAGGGGGCAAACAAGGAAATGGGTCACCTGATGGAAAGCAACTTCCGTCACCCATGGACACTCGCAGCATCAGAAGAGCTGCAGGTGCGTTACCGGCCTTTTAAGAGGGAATAGGGTAATAGGGGAGGGTAGGGATGGGAAGAGAAGGGAATAGGGGAGGGAAAGGAAGGGAATAGGGTAGGGGATTGGGCCTCCGGTAAACTCACTCACTCGGCGAAACACAGCGCAAGCGCTGTTTCACGCCGGTTTTCTGTGAGAACGTGGTATTTCTCCGGTCGAGCCGGCCCATTCGTGCCGAAGCATGGCTCTCCCACGTATATTAGGGTAAATTGTCGTAACTGGCCAAATAATATTATGTTACCGATTTGCCATTATCGCCGAATTGCCATTTAGACAGCGCCGTGCGGCGTAAATCGTGCGACTATAGTCACCCGTGTAAACCCCGCATTAGCCTTTTCAACATAGCTTTGCCACATGAGCAATAAACAGAAAAAAAAATGTAAAGGATCGCAAATAGCGTGCAAACTTCTATGATACAGGTATTTACTATTTAGTACAGGCTTCTAGAGTCTCTTAGATAAAATTTAAACTAGTTAGTATGTAGATACTCACTAGGTTCATTATAGCTATCTATACTAATATTATAAAGCGGAAGAGTTTGTTAGTTAGTTTGTTTGTTTGTTTGTTTGTTTGTTTGAAAGTGCTAATCTCAGGAAGTACTGGTCCGATTAGAAAAATTCTCTCTCAGTGTTAGATAGTCCATTTATCGAGGAAGGCTATAGGCTATATTTTATTACGTTAAGACTAATAGGAGCGAAGAAATAGAAGAAAATGTGGAAAAACTGGATCATAGGCTATTTTTTGTAGACTGATTTGTCTGTGAAATATCTAATTTACGCGGGCGAAGCCGCGCGGAACGTCTAGTGGGAATCATAATTAACAACTTGAGCATCTGTCCAGTCTTTCCTTGAAAAAAAAAATCCGCGTCTTCGCAATCAACTTGTTTCTTTATTTCAATACACTCTAAAACAAATACACTTTTTAAGTCGAGTAAATTAAAAAAGTAAAAACAGTACATTTTTTAACTGATAGTTGTTAAATACCTAATAGAAAAATAATTAAAAGTACAAGTAATTTACCTGATTTGTCAGTGCGAAACATATCACCCGACTGTTCTGTGTCGCATTGTGTAATGTCGTCCAACTCCGAATCAGGTAAGTACAAATACATTGTACGCGGACCCTGGTCTACGTACAAAAAAACATAACATACATAGTTAAAATAATAAACACTAACGGCCGTCCCCAATATTCAATCTATCTCTGGTTTGACATACGACCGATCGCAGCTAACATTGAATTGACATAAAATATATGTCTCTAATGTCTAATGAGAGCTATTCCTATCTCTAGTAGGGCAAAACCAGAGATAGATCAAATATTGGGAACGGCCGTAAGTAAGTAAGTAAAGGATTTACCAGGAAATCCTGATAGAATAGAGGAACACATGATGATTTATTTCGAAAGCGGTCGTGTTACTTGTCAAAATTTATAATAATTTCTTAATATAGTTGGAAAAAGTGCATGAAAAATTTATTTTTATTAGTGTTCAACATGAATTTCCACCAAGAACCGACAGTACAACCAATAACATAATATATTACCAGGAAATATTGAAAATAAATAATTCAAGTATATAATTTACAATTCGATAATAATCGTAAAAAAGTAGAAATTCAAATTGTATACAAATCAAGTTGAATGATATTATAAAAGCAACTTCATAATAGTATTTACATACTTAACTTACGCCTTTCATTAGAAAAATCCATTTCTTAAAGGCTCTTCGATCCAAAATAAACAGCGCCAATACTATCCGCACGTCTAAACAAACACAAGCTCGAGCACCAACTGACGCACTGACAAGTACCTAACGAAAAAACGAAATAATAGGCGGGTACGCAGCGAGTGAGCGAGTGGGCAGAACTGACGCCACGAATCAGAAAGAGACGACAAATCCTTTGATACACGCCGCCACCGCGTCTCGCCGACTAGTACCGTCTTGAAGTCAGCTATCCCCAACCCGTAGTGTATCTGTGAACTGTGGCCCGCGTGATGTTAAACTATTTTGAAATTCACGCCCACCGGCAAAATAATGTAGTCGTAAAATTTTTTCCACTTTTAAATCATTAATTTTGAAGAAAGTTGTTTTTTAACCCTAAAAAAATTTTGTTGCGGCCCGCGACACCAAGACCAAAAGATATTTGTGGCCCGTATGAAAAAAAGGTTGGGGACCACTGGTCAAAGTCTTTTAACCCGATACCGTGCCGACAGAAAGCCGCAATCGACTCTCGGCTGCAGCGCCGACAATAAGGTCCCTTTTTTACTAAACTTTAGGTTCAATTTTAACCTATAAAAAATCGTTTTTAAAGCCTGTGTCTTTGTTATATCAAAAATTAGAGTCTGTTTATTAATATGGAGCAAAAAAGAAAAAAATATTTTTTTCGACGTTTTACTTTAAAGGCGATTATCTCGGAAACTAGAACCGACAACAAGGTCCCTTTTCCCAGATAACGTCACATATATGATTAATTTCATTGAATTATTATCACTATACAAATTTGAAGGACTTGTGACCATTTTTTATTATGTTTCATCACTCCAATGATTTATTTTTTTCTAATGTTCATAAAATACAAAATATAATATTATGATTTTGTATTTTCCCGCATACTGGAGAATTTTTATTACACTGCAACCCTATTGATGATATAATAATGAACGTCACAAACATTACTCGCTCCCTATTGGTCGGTTTTACAGATTCTAGAATTTTCGTTTGACACATGGATCTCATTGGTCCTTTCTCGCACAAGGTAGATATTTCTGGACGTCTATTCGTTTAATATAAAAGGTGAGCGAGTGGCGCGCGAATTCAGAATTATTTGAAACACGATACAGAGCGAAGTGCGAACAAACAGTTCGGAGTTTCCAAGCGAAACGAAGCGAAGTGACGTTTAGTTGAAGTTTGTAAAATTGTTTGGAGTGCACAGGAGTGCAAATAAATAATAAATATAATTGGAATAGTTTCGAAGATTGAATCAAGATGCCAGCTATCGGAATCGATCTAGGAACGACCTACTCCTGCGTCGGTGTTTGGCAACACGGAAATGTGGAGATCATCGCAAACGACCAGGGAAACCGTACGACACCATCGTATGTGGCCTTCACGGACAATGAGCGCCTCATCGGGGACGCCGCCAAGAACCAGGTGGCTCTGAACCCCAACAATACGGTGTTCGACGCCAAAAGGCTGATCGGCCGCAAGTTCGACGATCCCAAAATCCAGCAGGACATGAAGCACTGGCCGTTCAAGGTGGTCAGCGACGGCGGGAAACCCAAGATCCAGGTCGAGTTCAAGGGGGAGATGAAGAAGTTCGCGCCGGAGGAGATCAGCAGCATGGTTCTGACTAAAATGAAGGAGACCGCCGAAGCCTACCTCGGGACGACGATCAGGGACGCAGTCATCACCGTGCCGGCCTACTTCAACGACTCCCAGCGCCAGGCCACCAAGGACGCGGGCGCCATCGCCGGCCTCAACGTGCTGCGGATCATCAACGAGCCGACTGCGGCGGCGCTGGCGTACGGCCTCGACAAGAATCTCAAGGGCGAGCGGAACGTATTGATTTTCGACCTCGGCGGCGGGACCTTCGACGTCTCCATCCTCACCATCGACGAGGGCTCGTTGTTCGAGGTCAAGGCCACGGCCGGCGACACGCATCTGGGAGGCGAAGACTTCGATAACAGGCTCGTGAGTCATCTCGCCGAGGAATTTTTAAGGAAATACAAGAAAGATTTGCGCTCGAACCCACGCGCGCTCCGTCGCCTCCGGACGGCCGCCGAGCGCGCCAAGCGGACGTTGTCCTCGAGCACGGAGGCCACGATCGAGATCGACGCGCTTTACGAGGGCATCGACTACTACACCAGAGTGTCCCGGGCGAGGTTCGAGGAGCTGTGCTCCGACCTGTTCCGGGGCACCCTGGAGCCGGTCGAGAAGGCCCTGAAGGACGCTAAAATGGACAAGGGTCAGATTCACGACGTTGTCCTCGTGGGCGGATCCACTCGCATCCCGAAGGTCCAGAATCTCCTCCAGACGTTCTTCTGCGGCAAGAAGCTGAACCTGTCCATCAACCCCGACGAGGCCGTGGCGTACGGGGCCGCCGTCCAGGCCGCCATCCTCAGCGGGGAGTCTGACTCCAAGATCCAGGACGTGCTGCTCGTGGACGTGGCCCCCCTGTCCCTAGGCATCGAGACCGCCGGCGGCGTGATGACGAAGATCATCGAGCGCAACTGCAAGATCCCGTGCAAGCAGTCGCAGACGTTCACCACGTACTCGGACAACCAGCCGGCCGTCACCATCCAGGTGTACGAGGGCGAGCGCGCCATGACCAAGGACAATAACCTGCTGGGCACGTTCGACCTGACCGGCATCCCGCCGGCGCCGCGCGGCGTGCCCAAGATCGACGTCACCTTCGACATGGACGCCAACGGCATCCTCAACGTGTCCGCAAAGGAGAACAGCACCGGGCGCAGCAAGAACATCGTCATCAAGAACGACAAGGGCCGGCTGTCGCAGGCCGAGATCGACCGCATGCTGTCCGAGGCCGAGAAATACAAGGAGGAGGACGAGAAGCAGAGGCAGAGGGTCGCCGCCCGGAACCAGCTCGAGTCCTACATCTTCAGCGTGAAGCAGGCGCTGGACGACGCCGGGGCGAAGCTGACCGACCAGGACAAGAACTCTGCGCGCAGCGAGTGCGACGAGGCGCTGAAGTGGCTCGACAACAACACGCTGGCCGAGAAGGAGGAGTACGAGCACAAGCTGAAGGAGCTGTCCCGGGTTTGCTCGCCCATCATGAGCAAGCTGCACGGCGCCGGCGGGGCGGGAGCCGCGCCCGGCGGCCAGCCCGGCGCCGGACCCACGGTCGAGGAGGTGGACTAAGCTTGTCAATTCCCAGTGATACATAACAGTTAACTATTTATTTTAAGACTGACTACTTATAGTAATTTATACTGCACAAGATATTTTTTTGAGTTTTGTAAATAATGTTATGTTGTTTTTGTAACTTCTTAACTGCACAAGGTTTTTTTGTTAGTTTTAACTTTAAATAAACGAAACTAAACCTAAAATATGTGGTTTTTATTCATTCCCAATATTTATAGCAATGGAGTCTAAATTCATGCGTTTATAAATAGTTGCTCTATTTGTGAGTATTGCTCACAAGTCTCAGCCTCATAATATACGTCAGCTGATGCTATCAGAATAATATATATTTTATTATATTTAATTTAAACCAAAGTTTTTATATAATATAATATTGAATATAATTATTTAGAATATGGTCTGCCATCTGGCTAACCGTGGTCCGTGACCAGTTTTAAATGTACTTATAGATTTGTATTTTGACCTGCTAAAGGCTAGCGTTCCATTTTCCGACTGTACAATAAAATTGTTGTTTGTAGGCTGTGTCAAGATAGCGGCTAGGGCCTAGGCCCTAGGGTAGCTCTACAAACATTTTTATTTTGGAATTTATAGTATGTGAGTGACCTTTGAGCTTTATAAAATAGAATAATTTGGAATTTTCTGTACTTCAACCATCAAAGGTCAACCTACATTTTTAATAAATTTCAAAAAGCATGCTATTAAGAATCCATTGCTAGCATTTACTACAATACACATAATTTTATTATAGTACCTAATTATTATTATTGTACAGTAGGTAATCACTAATCTATAAGTACATAATAATATAATAAAACTGTAGAAATGAAAATTCTGTACAAGTACATACATAATTACTCTATGGCGAGGGGTGTCACTACATCGCTGTAGAAGCCAAAAAATGTGGTTAGTTTTTTGTCTGTCTGTCTGTCTGTCTGTAAGTATGTTTGTTCCAGCATCACACGAAAACTACTGATCCGATTTGAATGCGGTTTTCGCAGATATATTTGTCTTCTTCCAACTTAAAATTTGGTGTATAAAAAATTTTCCCCCACCCCTCTAAGGGGACAAAAGAGGGGGTCAGATTTTCTATCAAACTTTTTTCTTTAACACGAAAACTACTGATCCGATTTGCATACGGTTTTCGCAGATATATTCGTCTTCTTCCAACTTAACATCTGTGTATAAAATTTTCCTCCCCACCCCTCTAAGGGGACCAAAGAGGTGGTCAGATTTTGTATCAAACTTTTTTCTTCAACACGAAAACTACTGATCCGATTTGAATGCAGTTTTCGCCGATGTTTTGTCTTCTTCCAACTTAATAAATGGGAAAGTGTGTTTGTTTGTTTGTTTGTTTGATCTTCCTTCACGCCCAAACGAAGCAACCAATTGACTTGATTTTTGGCATAGACTTAGTTGAAAGGATGGAGAGTGACATAGGCTACTTTTGGTCTTAAGAAAACAACATGATCCCAAAGGAGGCGCGATTTTCGAATTTCACGCGAGCGAAGCCGCGGGCAAAAGCTAGTCTGTACTATATTGTTAAGACTCAAGGCACTTTGGCCCTTGCGTAGGTGGTAAATGGTAATTGTATATCTGACTAGCTGTGCCCCGCGGTGCTACCCGCGGTTTAAGTGATATATATAATAAAATACTAAGAAAAGTACCAATAATAGGGTCAAAACGAGACGATACAATATGGTTCTATAATGGTTTATGGTAGTATCTATAAAGGGTCAGGAGTTCTCTCAGCACCTTCCGAACCATGGTATACCTTGGTGCAAATTATTGGTAGCATATGCTTAGAATACTGCTCACGAAACTGACGTCACCACATGTTTCCATATAAATTTTGAGGAGTTCTCTCGATTACTTATGGATACCTTCATCAGGTCACCACTTTTATGAAAATGGTACCAAATTGGGATGATAACCTATACACCAAAAGAAAAATTTTGAAAATCGGTTAACAAACGGCGGAGTAATTGTTGAACATAAAAAAACGAACATAACACCTCCTCCATTTTGAAAGTCGGTTAAAATTGTAGCCTATGTGTTATTCTGATGTATAAGCTATATTATTGTAAAGTTTCCTTAAAATCCATTCTGTAGTTTTTGTGTGGAAGAGTAACAAACATCCATACATCCATACACACATCCATACATCCAAACTTTCGCCTTTATAATATTAGTAGAATGTCGCATTGCGTCGTTTACCGTACTGTCACAGAAAAGCGCTTTAATTAATATAATAAACTTTCTAGACCCTATGGGCTATGAGTTATGACTGTACATTTATTAGTCATTGTTAGTAGGTGGTAGTAACAAAAAAACTAGTTTTTGTAGGTGTAGTAAACTCCTGTTTAGGTGACATGAGTCATTAAGGTGCAGTGGTTGTTGCAACTACGTAAAATGGGTTTTTTAAATAATGTTTTTTCTTAAAGAAATGTCATTATTTAAGTATGAAAAAAGTACCGTTTTAAAATTGAGAAAATTTACTATACGAATAGATATATCAGTACTTAATTTGAAAAATTCTGCTCGATAGAAATAAATCTCAAAGATGACTATAATAAGTATTAACGCTGTTTTTCATAATTAACTCATTTTGTGGCTAAATTACACACTTTCTAGAAAAACAAAAAATGTAGTACATTTTTTGTTGTCATTACATAACCTAAACCATTTGATATATTATTTGATTTGTGTAATACTAAAAACAAAAGGTTTTTTTCTCCTATTTCGCCCTGTCAAGGACGCGGCGAGCGTCCTAACCGCTACTGTACAAGGCGCGCTGATATGAATGTTATTTTAATGTCCTTTACGTCGATATTCGTACTGACTACTGACAGACATCGACAAGGACTACCTCGCCTTAACGGTCAATTTGGTTAACGATCGACGATTAAGTCATGGTAGAGATGAACACGTTGTTGGCAAGCGGTGCTCTATTATTTTAATATTGGACTAAAACCGCGTACCACGGTCTCGGTAAAAGTGGTACATATTCTTAAAATATGTCAAACCGTGGTCAGAGTATTGTCAAACGCATTTAGATTTTTCAAACTCTACTCCAATCTCCAAAAATCAGTCGTTTACAATTTTCCAAATTCCAATACATTTTATTTCTCAATAAATATTAGATAGTTGACAGCTGATTTAAATGTAAAATTATTTATTTTATAATATTTAACTTTTTATTAAAAAAATTTAAACAGAAGAGAATAGAGATAGAGATTGCCATGTGTCGAGTTGTGAAAGACATACTTAATATACCTGATTTTGATCCGAGAAGAAACGATGTGTTTGTTCAGTGAGTTTATTGCTGCCTTATAAATAATTGGTTTTCGCCTTCCAGGTTTCACCCGGACACTTTTCAAAAACCGGACCGCAGATTACTAAATAGTTATTACGGTCCCCGGACGCTCTTCAAACTAGGACAAATCCGGGGAAATCCGGACGGATAAAGTAAGCAAGTAATTCAAAATCTAGGAGCTAGAATAACACAACACTTAGGGTGGGTTGCACCAACTTACTATAACTAAAGGGTTTTCCAATAGGGACTTGACAATTTTGAATTTAGTTTGTGGATGCACCCTTTCACTTAAGGGGCCGGGTGCCATCGAAATTTTCATACATACGTAATACCAAAATCATTTTCTCATACGAAAATATTTAACATTTTTGAGTTATTTTTCAACTTAAAATAGTAATTACCTAGGTTCCTGCACAAAAAATTACTACAAAATATTTAAAATAAAAAAAAAATTTTAGTGTTTAAATATTTTGTAGTAAATTTACTACTAAATATTTAAACACTAAAAAATATAGTAAAACACTAAAAAAATATATAAATAAATAGTAAATTTACTACAAAATATTTAAACTAACAAATATTTTTTAATATTAAATAATTTTGTAGTAAATTAACTATTTATTTATATATTTTTTAGTGTTTTACTATATTTTTTAGTGGTTAAATATTTAGTAGTAAATTTACTACAAAATATTAAAACACTAAAGTTTTTTTTAGTGTTTAAATATTTTGTAGTAAATTTTTCTGTAGGAACCTAGGTAATTACTATTTTAAGCTGAAAAATAACTCAAACATGTTAAATATTTTCGTATGAGAAAATGATTTTGGTATTACGCATGTATGAAAATTTCGATGGCACCCGGCCTCTTTACATCGAACTGTTAGAGTCAATCAGACCGCAACGCGACGCGTAGATGCATTTCTAAAATTGTATGGATTTGACAGATTTGCAAGACGTCTCACGCAATAGGGGTGTAGACAGTAAACGAAATATAGCACAAATTATTGTTTTTTTGAGAGTTTGTATTATAGAATTACCGAAAACGACATATTTATATTCATTAACTTTATAATATGTTTTATTTTATATAATAAAAAGTAAATATTTAATCCGTAATATCACGTGATCGCAAACAGCCATCACAGGATGTGACGTCACGATCTCCAAAACATTGTGTGTGACAGTGACATTTCGATGTCAAACCACAGAATATATAATAGTACCTTACGGTCACTGACCTCTATAATACACTGGACCGGCGATTACTATCAATAAAATGTTTCTATTTGAAAGTCGCCATATTGGCGCTGACAGCAGTGGTGAGTGTACTTGGAACTAATACTAGTGATGTACAACTGTCTTTTCTATTATCGATTAAATGTTTCCAGATTCAGATAATGTCGACCATTGGGACAAAAATATTACGCTATTTGTATTACAGACTTCCTCTTGGTAATTTAGATAGGCGTAATAAATGAGGCATTTTCTTATTTTTTTAATTTGATTGTCAAACAGTTTTCATTTTAGTAACTAGATTGCGTATGGGTAATACCATCATTAATTGCTACAAAACTGGGCAAAAGAATGTAAAACTTGATACATTTCAATTTGAAAAAGACGCAATAATATTCCAACGAATAGGATAATAAAGTTATTATAACGATGTTTTAGTTAAAACTTACGGAAGAAATAGCCCTATTTACCGTTATTCACACCAAATGTAACAGGACATTTTGGTTTGGACAACATCTTACCTGCACTTGTGCAAGATAACGGATATTTAATGGCTAATATTTTACCAATAATGAACATCAAAACCCAAATAACACAATTTGGGAAAAAATAATAAAAACCACACCAACAATAAAAAGTAGAAGAAGTGTCAAAGTAACATGCCCGCCAAAACTCTTTCAGTTGTCAGTTTTCAGTTTGACAAGTATTAAATTATGTCAGCGTGTTCCTAAACTGTTACCAGTATACTGGCCTAATCGCTTAGGCCAATGATCGCTTAGGCGTATGCTCTTCGTGAAATTTAAACTAGAGGGACGAAGCAAAATATATAGTAATATATGGAAATATATAAATATATACAGTTTTATGTTACTATTATGCTGACGGAAACTAGGTTTAAGATATTTTGATTTATATCACACTTGACAGGACACTGAGATTTTTTAGAAACACAACCCATATGTAGTCCGTGATGCCAACCTGCAGATAATTTCAGATCGGTGGGGAACCAATAGAAAATCTAGAAGTGTCTATCGTCGCGCCGTCTGGTGGAGATCAAAAAAAAAAGAAAACAACCCATTAACAACGATTTCATACGTAGATAACGTGAAGTAGCAGTACCTATCTATAATCCACTTATTTTGACCAGTTAACACTACGAAAAACTAAAAACAAAAATTCCGATTGACGTCCGATTCCGATAACGGTGGAGCGTAGACTAAAGAACAGACTTTCGAAAGATTGAAATTGCTCGTCGTTTGGGAACGCGATGGCACGCGAACTACATACACATGCGGTATCTAATCTTGATATATGTCTGTGTGCTATAGTGTACGGTATTTAATGTTAAACATTATTTATTGAATAACATAATATGTTCGTTTAAGTACAAAAAATAATGTCGCTATAAATGAATATTATTATGATTTTATCGATATCAATTTTGACATCCCTCAGAAATGTCATTGATAATGAGAATTTTGCAAATGGCCGCTGCATTTTATGTCACAATTAGTTCACAGTACACTCACCGCGGCGCTTCAAATCGGCACAAGAAATAGCTGTCATTTTGTACGGCATAGCCAGTCCAGTGTATTATAGAGGTCAGTGCTTACGGTACAGAAGTCTCACTCCCGACTCCCGAGTTTAGGTATGATAAACGCAAGCGTCCGGTCACCGGACTAGTCTCGATAGGCTGGCATGGCACTCGCTCGACTTGTCGCACACGCAACGCACGCATCCGCGATACAAAAGTAATAGTACCCGGCGCGGCCCCGCGCCGCGCCGCCGCGCGCCGCGCCGCTCGCTTGACAGCCCTTTCAGATTGAAGCGAGACGGCAGACAGTTATTGTACTATGAACGCTAAGCGCAATGCAAAAGGTTGAAATTAGGTTGTTTTACAGAATAGTAGGTAAATATCTCGGCGATTTCGGGCCGTTTGTATGGAAGTGAGACAGGCCTGGTCAAACCCATACAAAGATTTTTGTTGTTTATGGTTGTTTGGAGGACCGGACGTCATAGCGACGCGACGCCATGATAACTTTAGCCTTTTAGCGGGAAATTTTGAAACGAAATTTTATAAGTGACTTTTTTAATTTAAATAAGAGTGTATTTATTTTTTATATATATTTTTAGGTGTAACACATGTACATCTGTAAAATAAATATATTTCCTAAAATAGTCTACACCCCTATTGAAATCTATTATGTCAATTCAGTACAAATTTAGAAATGCATCTACGCGTTGCGTTGCGGTCTGAATTGACCCTAACTGTCATTTTACTCATCAGACATAACATTTTTATCATGGTGAAGTACACGAACGAACTACGTTTGCAAATCTTAAAAATTTACTACAGAAATTCGGAGTCGGTGGGAGCGTTAACTCCGATTTTCGATCGTAATTCTCGCCCTAGCAGACAGACAGATTGGCCATGATATTATATATGGCCCGAATTAGAAGATATGGACTTTATATGGACGCCGTTGGAAGAGCTCAGGGCCAAAATTAAACGCGAAATAGCCGAAATGTGTGGCAAAGTCATAGAAAATTGGGTTCAAAGAATCATCGCTGCAGACGGGCCTGCGCCGCCGCTGCGGTGACCATATTATGAGCGAAGTCGAGTTCCATTAAAAAATGTTTTTATTGTACTTCAATTCGATACTAACATTTTTGAAATATCTCAAATGTTTTTAATTTTGTTTTGAAAAAAAGTTGTCAAGTCCAGTTTTTTTCAAAACAAAATTAAAGAACAAATACTGAAAACAAAATAAAATAAATATTAACAAAATAAAATAAAAATTTCCCATACAACAAACGTGATTTTTTCGGCCTTTTTCGCTCTATATCAATAATGGCAAGAGGTAGGCACTTGAATTTTTCACACATTCTTTTGTTATATGTGTACTTTAATATTTAATAATAATATTAACATAAAATAAAAATCTAAGGGGGGCTCCCATACAAAAAACACAATTTTTAGCCTATTTTTGCTCTGTATCGGTATGGAACCCTTCGTGTGCGACTCTAACTCGCACTTGGCCGATTTTTAAATGTTACCATTTACTAGAGTTGAGAGGCCGCTCTCGCATCTATAGGTACTAACTGGTAGCTAACGGTACCAACATTTTCAAAGCTCTGTCTGTAATGATAGGGTATTCTCAGGGTCAGCGCAGACAGAAAGGAGCGCAGCGGAGAGGATTTTATTAATGCACTTGAAAATAAACTTTAAAATTATTACACTAAAGCTGTTTTTCTCCAAAATGTACAGTTTATAATTTTTTTCTGCCAATTCATCTATTTTAGGTAACACTACCACCTCTGTTACCCCTATAGAATAGCTATTTTACCCCCGCAGGGGTAATTACCCCAGGTTCGGAACCACTGCTTTAAATGAACGTGGCGAAAAAAGGAACTAACGCCGCCATCATACAAAAACACCATTTTTGACAGTTCTCCTTTACCAGCAGCGCCCACGTTCGTTTAAAGCAGCGGTCGGCAACACGCGGCCCGCGAACGTTTAACTTGCGGCCCGTTAATGTTTTGTGAATAAGTTAAATAAGCATCAAAAACAATGTTTTCTAATATTGCCAGTAGTTATCGCAACTTAAAAACGTAGCTGTTTATGTCATTTTGTAATTAAAACTTTGTTTATTTTTCTGGATCCTCTTATAATACTCTCTCTTACTGCCAACACACTTTTTACTGGATGGCATTAGTAAAAAATGAGGTTGAAACTTATGAACTTTTAAACTTTCGCGTTGCATTATACTTGTAACTTATTATTCCAAACACCATTTATAAAATTGATTGTGCTGTGGTAGTTCGTACATTGGCCAAACGAAACGGACTATTGGCGAAAGAGTGAAAGAACACATAGCCGCAGTGAAAAATCGCCAGACAAATAAATCCGCGGTAGCAGAACATCTGCTTGATATGGGGACTAATCATTGGATGGAGCTACACGACCCCAAAATCCTCTCTACAGATCGTCATTACCACTCAAGAGTAATACGTGAAGCCATTGAAATTAAAAAGTACAAAAATTTCAATCGGGAGGACGGATTTAAATTATCTCCAACCTGGAATCCAGTGATTAATAAGTGCAAACCGCGTGTGTCACCTTTGTCAATAACTGTAAACCCGGATACAGTGAGTGTTGTGTGTCGCACTGAGCCTACTGACTCTAAATATATTGGAACACAAATGTTGGACAATTCGAGGGTAGTCGTAGATCAGACCGCCCGCGCCCGGTGCAAACGAAGACGCCGCGCTCCTGCAGTCCCCTCGTGACCACGGCCGTTGCAACACGGCCGAAACGTCGAGAAAAAAGTATATAGTAGTATTACTACTAGAATAAGTCGCGTTAAGTCCCGAATAATAAGTTACGAGGTTGAAACTTTTTTTAAATTGTGGTCTAGAAAAGCCCTGATTATGCGTAGTGGGCTTCTAGGGTTAATACGAGTATAAGGTCTGCGGCCCGCCCTTAGTTTGTTTTGCCACCTTGTGGCCCTTGCCTGCCAAAAGGCTGCCGACCGCTGGTTTAAAGCCTTGTCGCACTATAGCCGCAACAGCAACAAGACATCTGTCAAATTCTGTGGTCAAAGTTAAGGTTAAAGTTAAGTTAGCCTTAACTATAACCATAACTTTGACCATAACTGTAACTATAACCACGCCTCTGGTGCAACCCACCCTTAATAAACCAGTGTATAGGTCTACCAGAATCTGATGGCAAAAAGTGAGAAAGTAAATTGACTCTAGCAATACCGGGGTAATTGGAATAAATCATTTTGATCCTTTTTTTCACATGTGTGTGAAACATGCAAATATATAATTTTATCCAATGATCAAGGATATTTTTTGAAAATCTGCTGTCATAATTTGCCATCATATTCTAGTAGACCTATACCTAATTACCTATTGTGAGTCTACCTACTACAGCGTTTAAAACAGTAATGATTTGTTATCACTACAATCGTGTTATCACCTATAATTATTAACGGGCAATCGTCTAATCTATCTTATCGCTTTCTTTAGCCGGATAAATACATTTAAGTGCTCACTGCTTAGCGGCAAACACGTTTTATTTAATAAAAAAAATGTTATTTTCCGGCCATCAGTGACAATGAAGCCTATAGTAAGACAGGTATGAATTATCAACCTTATCGTATTAATTTTATCTGTCTATAGATTATCTACGTGTAAGCAGTGATTTTATCTCGAAGATTTTGCGAAGGTTAGACCAAATTAGTGGCTATTTATGCAAAACTGAAATAAAAAACAATCTTATAAAAAAAAACCTCAAAATGTGCTTAGAAACTTTTATAGGCTAAATTATAATAAAGATTTTAACTTTTAGGTGGATCTATTAGATTTTAAGAATGCTAACGTAATGTAGTAAATTATTATATTATGTAGGTAGAGGTACAACTGTTTCTACTTTTTTACCCAGGCCTTAAAATAGAAAAAGCTAGAGCTTTAGGATTTTTTTTCATACTGGCATATTATGAGAACCTATCGCTAGCACAATTAAAAAGTTAGATCTAGCACGACCTAGCTCTACAGTGAACTTGTAAAATCTTAACCATTATTATTTTTAACAAAAAATTAAAACCGACTTCCAAGGTACAAAACTAAAAATAATAATAACATCCTTATAAATTATAATATGAACTAAAAAGTACTAAATATTTTTTTCTATCTAATAGTGCCTTTTTTCGGCTAAACCTCAACTATTTCTGTACTCATGCAATCTTTATCATTTTGAAGTCGGTACCAGATAGCTGAATCTTCAGTTCTCTGACAGAATATTTGAAACTTTTGGAACTGGCACCGACTTCAAAATTATGAAGATTGAGTACAGAAATAGTTGAGGTTTAGCCGAATTCGGAAAAAGGCACTATAAGATAGGCAAAATTATTTAATACTTTTTAGTTCATATTATAAGGATGTTATTATTGTGAAGAAACAGAGGAAAATGTGTAAAAACGGGGAAAATTATTAGAAAGGGTTTATATCACGAACTACTGGAGCATTTTTTATGTTATTTGGCTCAGATATAGAGTAGACCACGTGAAGGGACATAAGCTATTTTTTTGCGGGAAAATGTACGGTTTCCGTAAAATTCCTAATTTACGCGGGCGAAGCCGCGTGGGACATCTAGTAATAAATATTTTCTCACGTTTAATAACGTAAACAACTAAACACAATCTATTTTTAGAAGGCCAATGTGTTTTTCTTCCTGATAACTGAAAAGTTCGCCTGAAACAAAAATGGATTTCATTAAAAACATATTTTTTGCATCGTATCAATGACAGTGTTACAATTTTAGGGTTCCGTACCCAAAGTGTAAAAATGGGACCCTATTACTTAGACTCAACTGTCTGTCCGTCTGTTTCCAGGCTGTGTCTCAAGAACCGAAATCACTAGATGTACAGCTAAATTTTTTACAAATTATGTAGGTATTTCTGTTAAATTCTGTTGAAGGTTTTTTTTTATGAAATAAGAGGGCAAACGAGCAAACGGGCACCTGATGGAAAGCAACTTCCGTCGCCCATGGACACTCGCAGCATCAGAAGAGCTGCAGGTGCGTTGCCGGCCTTTTAAGAGGGAATAGGGTAATAGGGGAGGGTAGGGATGGGAAGAGAAGGGAATAGGGGAGGGAAGGGAAGGGAATAGGGTAGGGGATTGGGCCTCCGGTAAACTCACTCACTCGGCGAAACACAGCGCAAGCGCTGTTTCACGCCGGTTTTCTGTGAGAACGTGGTATTTCTCCGGTCGAGCCGGCCCATTCGTGCCGAAGCATGGCTCTCCCACGTATACAACATGGGTACAACAGTAAACAGGACCGTCTTTGACTAAGCTGGGGCCCTGGGCACACAAGACTTGGGGGCCCATTTTGGAAATAAAAAAACGCGAAATACATACTAACATTTTTAATTTATGTTTAACTATCTGTGCCCCGCGGTGTTAGTGTGTTACCCGCGATTTTTCAGTGAAATATGGGATTAAGTGAAAAATAGGATCATACGTTGATGATGTATGGTGTGATGGTTCATGGTAGTGATGAATGTGATATACATTATTGCTTAAACTTTCCTTTGTTAAAACAACGCCGACGCTTCCAAAGACCAAACTCGTAACAAAACTAAGTGATAATACTTTAGGGTTCCTTATAATATATGTATAGTTTACTGTAAAAGTACTGCACTGAAAGCGCATTTATTGTGATTTGTATGGGCAAGCGCCCAAGCGCCATGAATTTCCCCAAACAGAAGTTTAAAAAAAGTTATTTCTCAGCGCTGCTACTTTCACAGTAAACTATACGTGG
The DNA here is from genome assembly GCA_905187585.1 of Cyaniris semiargus. Lineage (NCBI taxonomy): Eukaryota > Metazoa > Arthropoda > Insecta > Lepidoptera > Lycaenidae > Cyaniris > Cyaniris semiargus. Next base: position 8,226,591 of record LR994567.1, read on the forward strand.
GACCCATAGACACCCTAAAGTATAATCACTTACTTTTGTGACAGCCTGTATAACACTAAAATGTCAGCAGTTCTGTCAGCACCTTCGGGACCATGTATACCTTGGTGCAAAATCTTACTCTTTGGTAACATATGCTTAGAAAACTTCTTCTAAAACTGAAAATTACCATTTTTCATGAGCATTTTGAGAAGTTACCTGTAGGTAACTTCTTAAATTGCCTTGTTGGTAACCGTAGCACCAAGTTTAAAAACAATAATATCTATAATTATGTACAAATCGCTCGATAAATTCGAGTATCGATCTAAAAGACTATAAAAAGTACCAATAATAATAGGGTCATCATGGAACGATGCATAGTATAATTATTGGTTTATGGTTATGACAATGATAATGAATGTAATTTGCATAGTAGCATATGCTTTCCGTTCTTAAAACAACGCCGAAACTCCTAAACTTGTATCTATAAGGAGTCAGCAGTTCCCTCAGCACATTCCGAACCATTGTATACCTTCTCTCAAGTCTCGATCTAAAAGAATATGAAAAGTACTAATAATTGGCCCTTGGGGCATCATAGACGTATGTAAAGCTAGCATGACAAAGTCAGCAAAATAACTCGGGATTGCGTTATTAATTAAGTGCTATTTGAGTGCTATTTTGGTGCAAAAACCGCGAATTTAGTGCTCCTCAAAATTCGCAATAAATGCTAATACTGCTATGCTATATGCTAATACCTTCAATTCTATTTGTACTTTAATAATAAAAATAAAATAAATATTTAAGGCAACAAAATAAGGTACAATAAACACAATTGCCATCTTATTCTGTGGCATCCTTATTCCTTGCAGTAAACTAAAATAACCTAAAGTCTACTATCACATGAATTTTACACAAGTAGATTGCATGATTGATATGTCCGAAAATATCAGAGTAAAATAAATAAGGCTGGTTTATAATCACTAACGTATCTACTATTAATTGGTTGCCAAGCTGTTTATCGATAAAACACGATATGCAGATGTTTTGTGATAAAAATCTATGACGTCGTAGCACGTTGTAGTGACAAGCGTCTTGAATTTGGGAAAGTCGGTCCCAGTCAGCTCGAATATATAAAAAGATGTAAATACTTTAAACCTCTAAATTCTTACACACTTTTCGAAGGTACAGGAACCCAAGTTAGGTACAGGAGCTTTGCAGGATGGCAACAACAAAATAATAGTAATACTCTTCGATTAAAATATATCAAAGGAATACTTTAAATACTCAAACTCAAAACTTTGGCCGCGACGAAACACCCAATTTAATTAAAAAATATACAACATGACTGGTGAGACATGTTCAATACTTAAGGAGAGTATTCTGTACTCGATTCTCATTATAAAGTAATAAAATTAGGTACTTAATTTTTGTCCGAATTTCCCTTTAAATAAATGCATCATGGACACTAAGGCTGCCTTCACATTAAGCCGCATAATGCGCTATAATGCTCTTATTGGGATTTTTTTTTTTATTTTTTTTTTTTCATCTAATATAATAGCCAAATATCACGTCCTCGAGTATTGAAAATGTCTCACCAGTCATGCAGTATAGTTTTTTTAAATTAAAATTTGCCCAATAGGATTAAGCAGATGATCACCAGCTCCGAGATCGAGAGACACAGCAAGACCTGCCTTTTGGCTATTAATAAATGTCAATAATCAACCACGTAAATACAATCTTTGATTACACTCTAGTAGGAAGTTTAATCAGAAAAAGTAGAGTCGGAGAGCAAAATATGCTACCTGCTTAGCTAACATTCTGTGCTAACCATTGCTAACATTCACGGTAGGTATTTTGTGACCTGACCCTTGCGTCTGATAAGTGCAGCATATCCCGAAGGCAATTAATAATATAGCGATTAAAAAAATCTTTGCCAGACTGAAGAATCTTCAAATAACGCGAATTGATAAAAATGTGCGTGAATTATTATTGATGACCTAATTATGTTATCAAAGATATTTTGTCGCATTCCACGAAAATAGAAGGTCGTTTAAATCGTAGACATTTGCAGATCCAAATGTAAGATTACAAACTGACCATTGAAAATAACTTTATCATCATTTGACTCCTTGCATTTCGGTCATTTGCTAAATGCTAAGAAATAAGCATCGGTTCAGCGGTTTGGGGTTGAAGAGGTAACAGACAGACAGACAGACACACTTTCACATTTATAATATTAGTATGGAATATGGATATTATAGGACAGATCATTGAATTCGTCCTTGTTTAAATGAAATCCCATCCCAATCCCATGTCCTTTCCCGGGACTTAAAGTATCTCCATACCAAATATCAGTAAAATCGGTTCAGCGGTTTGGGGTTGAAGAGGTAACAGACAGACAGACATACTTTCATATTTATAATATTAGTATGGATATTATACGAGAGATCATTGAATTCATCCTTGTTTAAATGAAAAACTTGAATTGTCAATATCCTTTGCGAACCTTCACGAATACTTTATTCTCTATTCGTATAATATGTCATTTTAAGTACTAATTATTCTTTTTTAACTTCTATTATTCATCTATTTTAAGTAATGTTTAAACAGAAAAACAATGGATATTTTTAATAAAACGTGTCCAGCTACTGTATTACGAAATCTACTGAAGAATTATTGTAACGAGTGTTTGCCCCACAAATCCTTGATTGCTATTGCACTGATAAGATACTATTGTAAAATGCCCATTTAGAAGTGATTGCTTTATTTTACAATATAAGCATATTTCACGATAATACGGATAAGCCAATAACAACGAGTCTGATCAACTCTCTACATTTCTTTTGTTGTTTGCAGAAGCTGCAAAATGTGTAATTCTCATTACGAGGCATTTGCATTGCAAAGATGTCTACTGTTTCATCAAAGTCTTTTAACTATTTAAAATTTACTAACGTTTGTAGAAAACTAAGATCAATTCTAAATTCTTATATCGTGGTCTACCTATTAATTAGTGTTACCCCGTAGTATGAAGTGGAAAGATGAGTTCTGAGCCGAGTACTAGAGAAAAGTTTTTTTTTCTACACAGAAAGCACCTGTGTTGCTAGTTTTGTCTCTGTTACCAGTTACCAGTTACCACCCAATGGTTGACTGGTTGAAAATGCCCTATGGCATTAAGCATTTCCGCCAAACCATCGAAGAAATTGATTCATAGGCAGTTGACTTACCTATGTCATTTGGTCCAATTATGTCAATTCAATATATTAGTCTGTCCGCTGGGTTTTACACAACGCGACCAAATTACATAGGTCCACCATCTGCATATGAATCAACTTCTCTGATAGTACTTTGTGCAAAAAGTGTGCAATAAATAAAGCTACTACTCTTCTGACTTCTGTCTCTACTCTCAATTCTGTACCATTAGCATTGCCACCTCTGTATCTGCATTCTGCTTCACAGCCTCATATTCTACTTCTCAATTCCAGGCTTTCCTCACGGCCAGCGTGGCCATCAACATCATCGCCCACGGCTGCGTCATCGGCTTCTCAGCTGTGCTCATCCCCAGCCTGCGCCACCCCGAGTCACACATCAAGGTCACGCCCAGCCAGGAGTCATGGATCGGTCAGTTTTATTCTATACAAATTGTACTATCATTTACCTTTATACTTTTTTTATGACTAATTCGATCCAGTCAATAAATTATGTAATTTATCATTCATAATATAAAGAGATGAGTCAGTTATTATCAAAGAGGATTTTAGTCAATACAAATGCCCAACAAAATTATATTTTTGCGTTTTTGCGGTTTATATAATTAGTCATGCAAAATTTTACATACATTGTGTTATCAAAATTTATCACTTTTTACATAAAACACTGGAATACAAACTAAAACATGAGGAAAAGATAGAAGTGACCATCTGAAATTCGCTTGATTTAACTTCATTACGACAGAATAAGCGTTAAATGTGGCGACAAGATAAGCTAATCTTTGGAAAAGGTTCGCAAATTCCAAACAAAAAATAACATTGATACAATTATTTTCAGCTTCAATCGTCGGTTTCGCGCTGATCACTGGCAACATCATCATCACGCCGCTCATGGACACGCTAGGAAGAAAGAAGTCGCACTTGCTGACCATCTTTCCGGTGCTGATTGGGTGGTTCCTCCTTGTAACAGCCACTAATGTCGCCAGCATCATTTTCGCGAGGTTCCTACAAGGCGTAGCAATGGGGATGCTAGGACCACTGGGCTCCATAATCATTGGAGAGATGACAGACCCAAGGAACCGCGGAGCTTTCCTGACATGTGTGTCACTTTCCTTAACCATTGGAGTACTCTCCACGCATGCACTAGGAACGTACTTCAGTTGGCAGCAAAACGCGCTGATCTGCTCCTTCGTGACCTTCACTAGTCTACTCCTGATCATATATAACCCCGAGTCTCCTCCCTGGCTGATAGCCAAAGGAAAGTTCGACAAAGCTGAGGACATTTTCTACTATTTGAGAGGAAAGAACGACCAACAGGAAGCTGAATGGAAGGATATGTTGGACGCTCAAAAGATGATAAAGAGATCTATAGAAAGTGGCGATAACGTGGGCTTCGGCAGACGTGTCTCCTCCTTCTTCGGATACTTACGTGTTACGTTGAGGAAACCGGAATTCTATAAACCTATCATTATCATGTTTCTCCTGTACACGATGTTCCAGTTTGCTGGGATCAACGTCATCAGCTCCTACACCATGGATATTATACATAAAGTGGTGGGACCAGAAGCTAACGCAAAATTTTTGATGGTAGCCTTAGATATAGAACGATTAGTGTGTAACATATTAGCTGTATTTCTGATGAGAACTATGAAACGGCGAACGCTGTTATTCAGTAGTGGGGCAATTTGTGTTCTGTCTTATATAGGAAAGTCTATGTATGTGTTAGCTAAGCAGAAGGGCACGCTGCCTTTCGATAACCAGTGGGTGCCCCTGGCGTTAATAGGTTTATACATGTTCTCCCTGACTGTTGGTGTATCATCAATACCGTTTACTTTATCTGGGGAGATATTCCCGCTAGAATACCGAGGTTTAGGTAGCGGCATCAGTGTGCTTGCTTTGTCACTTAACTTTTTCATAGCTGTCAAGAGTTTCCCAGTGTTAACGAACTCGATAGGACTATCTGCTACTTACTTACTGTATGCTGGTATTGTTACACTCTGTTTGAGTATATTGTATTTCATGTTACCGGAAACTAAGGATAGAACTTTACAAGATATTGAAAATACTTTCCGTGGTTTGTCACCAGCGGAACGAAAGAGCGCCGAGCCCCTCAACGGCTACAGTGCGAACGATATGCGGCGTTGTAGTTCCGTCATACTGTATTAATTATTGTATTTATAAAATAGGCAATAATAAAATAATTTATATTAAAATAAATGTAAATCTCAGAAACCTGTATAATTTGTATAATCCTTATTTACGTCAAAGCTAAGTTTCCTATTACATAACTTATGTTTTGACAGTAATACTAATTTCGTTCGGTTAATATGCATCAGTTTTCTCCTCTACGGTGTCAGCTCCTCGAAGCCGAAAAGTGTTCCCTTTTTTGTGCGTTCTCTGCGTCATCCCTCTTCCACCTTCTTCAGTTCCAGCATTTTGTCCTTCTCACAGGGATCAGACACGTCGGAAGTCTCATAAATGCCCTTAAAGTGACACTCTATTTCATACAACGTCTTACCCTTCGTCTCGGGTAGAAGGAAAAATAGGAAAACACCGCAAATCGCAATGCACAAGCCATAAACACAAAATGTTCCCTTCACTCCAATCTGTCTGAACGATGTCGGGGCAGTCTTTACCACTACAAAGAACATAATCGATAGGAACATTCCTGAAATACCGCCTCCTAAGGATCTGTACTGCAGGGGAAATATTTCGCCCGCGATGGCCCAAGGAATCGTCAGGATTCCAAGAGTTTTCCCGAAAATGTACGTCAAGGTCGGTATCGCCGGAACCCACTTGTACTCCTCTGGTATGTACCCAAAGTCTCGAAGGTACAATAGTAGGGCCGCACAAAATAGTGAAATAACACTGACGTATACTCCAATGAATAGGACCGTCCTTCTGTTTAGTTTATTCACAACTCCACACCCAATAACGGCTGTCACGAATCGCACCACATCGACCATAAGCATGCTAGTGTAAGGCTCAATAGCCTTATCGGTCACTTCATCCATCATGGGGACAGTGTAGGACGGTACTACAGTCATCCCGGATATTTGAAACATTATAAACATAAACATCATAATGATCGTCGGCTTGTAAAACTCCGGCTTTCTAAATATACTCGCTATCATCTTCAGTCTTGACTCCTTCGTTACAGTCACAGCTTTGTTTTTCTGACTGTCCAGCAGCACACTGAGTTCCTTCTCGGATTCCTCTGTATAGCCCCTGAGCCAGCGGAAGGATTTGCAACATTCGTTGTATTTTCCCACTGACGCCAGATATGGCGGGGTTTCTGGTGACAACGATATCAGTATGAGGGAGATGAGGTAGAAGCTCGCGCAGGCTACGGCTGCCGATCTCCAGTAGAGGAGGGTTCCGAAGGTATGGGCTAGGAGCATTCCGGTTGCGAATGAGAACGCAATAGTGGCCAGGAAGGCTCCACGATGTTTTGGGGCGGAGTACTCGGCTATGGAGACCGGTGCGCAGGCAGCTTGGATACCCATTCCGAAACCCTGGAAACGAAAACATACTTTGTATAGTCCCAGTTAATAAATTACGTTATTATTTTTTTTCGTTTTAGATTGGTTGACCCAAAACATCAGTTTCAACCGATATCCAACGAAAAATTTTGTGACTAAAGTGTAGTCCTAGACTCTGGTGTCCTACTCCAAGACTAAAAGACAGTAACATCATGATGTAATTTAAATTTTTCCTGTTAAGTTTTTTTTTTAAATCAGTGCAGTGGTATTTTATTTACAATTACATTCTGATGTTTTGCAAATTACGTGTTTAGAATACATTCACAGAATTCAGAAGAATCGAGAGCTAACGAGTTAGAGGTGGTAATTTTATAGCAATCACATAGTTAAAGTTGGCAATTAATTTTATGTAGAATATGTAAATTACAGATACGGCTAGTTTTACTACAATTAAAATTGCAGATAGGATACTTCTGACAAATATTTTCCCTACAATTTAACACTTTGAATATTTTGTTCGAATATACGTAAGTATTTCATCCATTCTTAAAATCGGTTATTACTTGATTTATATATTGTTCTTAGAAACCCATGGATAAAATTTTGTAGGTCGAATCAATATTGTAAATTCTTTTTTCATTTACCATCTACTTTAGTTTCATTGATTGGTTCTTCAGTCGATCGATTGTTAGGGCCTGTCTACATGTCCACGTTACGACGTCGTCAACGTAGAACGTTGCAGTAACGTGGCACGGTACGTTGTCGTGACTCGTGACTCGTGACGTGAATTTACGTCAACATAACGTGAAAATGCACGTCACGGTGTAGCAACATTCGTTTTTTTTTCTTAAATCTCTCTCTCCGTCTTATTAACAATAGCAGAAGCAGAATACGTATCGTGCGGTCCATATCTAGATAAGTAGTGAAAAATGTAGCAGCTTTACAAGGAATGGTGACGTACAAATACAATGTTGCCACATCGTGACGTGTATTTTCACGTCAAGTCAACGTACCGTGCCACGTTACCGCACCGTTTTACGTTGACGACGTCGTGACGTGGAGATGTGGACGGGCCGTTAGGGTCAATTTACGACGCGACGCGAAGCGTAGATGCATTTTTAAAGTATGGATTTGACAGATTTGCAAGACGTCTCACGCTCACGGAATTTGTCAATTCAGTACAAAAGACTTGCATCTACGCATCGCGTTGCGGTCTGAATTGGCCCTTATGAGTTATGATAATTTTATAATGATGTGTCATGTGTATGATTACGGCCATGGCCAGAGTCTGCATCACTGTAGGTCGCTTATGTAACTAGCTATTCGCCGTTTTGTGCTAAATATAAAATAAAACGCCCCGATGTCAAGGAATATATTGCGACAGTAATGGATTTAGATTGTTTTGGCTTTTCTCGACCTTATCAATGAAGTATGCCTAGATTCATTAATAAACTCCAGTTATATGAAGAGTTTTATTAGTTTCATGAGAAACTTATTTTCGTATTGTCCTCTAAAAGAGGTCTTTTAAAATTAAAAGGTTTGCTATCTCGAATATTAACCTCGTTCTAATGATTAGAAAATAGCAATCGAATTTAAATATTAAAATGCACGTTAGGTTTTTTGATAATAAAAACCGGCCAAGTGCGTGTCTATATTGTTTTTGACAATTTTTGTATGGTCAATGAATGCCATTCATAACGTGTTTTACACTACTAACAACATCATCTCAGTCACGTTCAAAGGAATTTGAACGAAAAGTTCCTTTATACTTCTCCGAGTATATATTTTTTTTGTTGATCGACTATTACTCAATAACTTATGAAGTCTTCTTAGCCCTGATAGTTTTCCTTTTAAATTCAGCATATTTCCTACTCCCGTGATTTTTTTCACATTTCCAGAAGCAACCGTGTAGCTGGTAGAAGGGGGGGGGGGGACACTGGACTCTAACGATTTTTTCCACTTTAAAACTTCATATTTCACAAATGGATCCCTAAATCGGAAAATGATCTTTGAATACTCGTAATATTTTTTAAAAATCTATCCAACGACACCCCACATGGTGGGGTGGACGCAAAAAAAATCACCCCCACATTGATGTCTAGGGGAGGTACCGTAAAAAAATTTTTTTTAAAGACTATCTACCATTTTGTCGTCATCATTAAGATGTGCATTCATGCCGAATTACAGCTTTGTAGGCCTTATAGTCTCTGAGCTAAACCGCGGACAGACAGACGGACGGACGGACAGACAGACGGACGGACAGACCGAAACTATAAGGGTTCCTTGTTGTCTACGGAACCCTAAAAATAGTATGCTGTTTGGCCTTGAAACTTCAAGCCTTTGAACCTTCGAAACTTTGTCTCAGCATTTGAAATGCAAAGAAAGTAGCCGCATACATTTCAGAATAGTTGAATTCAAGTGCACAATATTTTACGGATAAGCAATTTTCACGCCTGATTAATTGGATATAGTGATAGTACCTGTAGTGATCTACTGATGAGCAGCGCCGTGGGTGCTCTAGCAGCGATCAGCAACCCCCAGCCTGCCAGTGCTGGCAGCGTGCTGAGCTGGTTGGTCAGCCTTCTCCCGAACTTCTGCAGGCAGAACGGCGCCACCACGATCCCGGAGATCAGCGCCAGACCCAGGATAGACGCTGGAATTTAGAAATAATTCTTATGTACAAATAATGATTTCGATCTACTTTCTGGGAACAACATTCTTAGAAGTGCATCTGTTAATCCTGTATTAAATCCAGAAACCTTTCTGGATTAAAATCTCAAATGTCCAATCTAGTGCAAGTGACTTACCGCGTATCTGATGCTGCCAAAAGACCTCATTATCTGTCAAACTCTTCATTAAGTTAAAGTTAAATAGGTGATAAATAAAGGTGTCTGAGTGCGTAAGTCAACAGCATTCAGCAATTAAAGGGTTATGATGTTATTAGTGAAAGACATAACTCCAAGAATGAAGAATTAGCTGTAAACGAACATAAATTTTAACTCTAATGACCTCTGAATCTCATGAAGCAACGCAAATTACAAAAGTGAATAACAGGTGACTGCTCGAATAGCAACAGACATAACATAATGCTAAATTATGAAGGATCTCGTTAGTTTCACACAAACAAGTTGCACGTTCTGGCGCAAATTATGCTTGATTGTGCTCCGTAATCTAAGGGCCTTGTTACACCTACCGAGTAGAGTGGCGAGACAGTACAATAGGCCAAGCACGCGGTATGCTTATTATGGATGTGCTCGGCCGAGGGCATTGTCTTGCCGCTCTACTCAGTAGGTGTAATAAAGGAATTAGTATACGTAAACCGCAAAGTTCTTTCTAAGCTACGGCCTACGAGTAGTACCAGTAAGCTACAAGATACGGAAATTAGAGTTACTTCTAGAAGTAACACGTTAGTAAGGCCTCCGTGGTCCAGTGGTTCAGAGCGGGGCTCTTAACTTGGACTTCGTGGGTTCGATTCCCGCGTTGGAACATGCTATTTCCAAGTTTAGTTAGGACAATGCAGCCTGATCACTTGATCCATGCGTCATATTATGTTGGATATTTCGCCAGTCGTGTTATGAGAGTTAAGAAAGAGATAATACTCTTGTGTACAGTTAGTGTGCACAAACTTGGGCACTATAAAATTACTCCTGTGTAGCGTACAAACCGGCGTGGGAGCCCTAGGAACCCTAGAAGTAATACCTAACTCCTAAGGTAATAGTAATAAACAAGGTCTAACGTTCGAGGCTCCTTCCGGATTAACTGATAGCAAAATAATAAGTTAATCGTTTGATCTTCGTGACGGACGACGGTTGAGATATTATTACTTGCTAATTGCTATACATGGCATCTAAAAAGAGCTTGTTGTTATTCCGAAATCATTAAAAACTGACTTCTAATAGTTGCACAACAACTTTTTTATAATGATTTTGGAATGATTACTTTACAAAAAAATATTTAAAGGTATGATAATTTTTTTGTTTATCCACCACATTTAACCTATTTATTTAAAAAATAAAAACATCATTGTGATGTTCTACTACTAACTATGGTCACTACTCACTACTCACTCGTCACTACATACTACACACTATAGAATCCTGCACAGTCATAACCTTCATTAGAGACTACAAATTACCTTAATACTGTCATTCTTATGATTTCCTGTTCTCATAATTTACAAGTTTTTTTTTTTATCGTGGCACCTATCGTGATACGACATTTTATATTTTTTCTATTCGTTCGTGTAGTAGGTATTTCTATTTTCTACTGCATGTTCTAAAAATAACTAAAAAATTTAAACATGTCTAAGCAAAATTACTTGAGACGATTCAGTCTTTGTTTAAATATCTACTGTGTGGCAACTTGACTGACAGCCTTATTCAACTACGTTAAAAGACTTCCTTGCAAGTCGAAACACTGCACAACTGGCTTAGGGTAATTTAGCAAAACGATGATTTATAGGTAAATATTCTCCCTTTCACGTAATTTCGCGATTTCCCTATTCGAGGTCCCTTAACTGTTGTACAGTAAGGAGATATGAACTCTCTCCTATCCCTATCTCATTTATGACCAGATGACATACGCGAAAACAGGCTGACACAGCTGCTGCCTGCTGCTGCAACTTGTATTTACCGCACCTCATTGCTCTAATCTCTAAACCGCTGACTAGCAGCACACTAATCGGTCCACGTCACGTGGTCAGGTGTTGTCTTCAACTGCAGCAAAAGCTTGCAGAAGTACGTTTTTTTGGAACGAAGTTCCTTATCGCGCGTTGCGAAAGGGGGCTAGACGGAAAAAGTTGTAACGCCACTTTTTGACCGACACTTATTTTAGTACCTGCGAAGTAGGGGCAGAGGACGTTGATGTGGCGATGACGTCAACTGGCGGGAAATTTAAAATTCTACCATTCCTCTATGGCGGTAAATTTGAATTTTTTTAGCTGGGTAGGGTACTCTTCATTTTTTTTATAACTTCGTTCCATCCGAGTGTCCCATGACACCTCTCAAGTTTTTTGTTAGCGCCAGTGCCGACTTCCCAAACATGGATTAGTAAGTTGGCACTGGCGCTAACAAATCTTTGTAGTCAATGCCCATGCCGGTGTCAGCAGCGAAATAAGGTATCGCAGTTGCTTTAGCAACTCGCCGGGGCACGCTGTGTTGACGGCGATACCGATAATCTGAGTGCACGGTAGTGCCCCCGCCAAGGCGAGCCAAGCGAAGCGCAAGGGCACTACCTACCTTTTCTCGAAACGTTTCGTCGTATTTTTGAACCCTCGTAACTTTGGTTTGGGTAATGCCAGATAGTTCAAAATTTTAAGATATAATGACATGAGTGTAATAATTAAATGCGCAAAATTTGAATATAGTGGCTATTATACTTTAGATTTTATAGGTGTCCAAAAACCCACAATTTTGTCACTGACTCACCGATCATCAAAATTGTTAGGGTACTTCCTGAAGTCTTAGCTGAAATTTGGTACGTAACATAATATTAGTACAGAAACAACAAACAAATTATAAAACCCAACCTAACCTACCCCATCTCCTTGATTTAGAGGGTGGATTTTAGTATGAGATACCCCCGTTTCTTGTGCTAGATACAAAATTAAAAATAGGATAAAATACTTCTTGTGACAAATAAAAAAATACGTGTTAGCCATGAGAGACCGACAGACTCACAGAAAACCGGCGTGAAACAGCGCTTGCGCTGTGTTTCGTCTAGTGAGTGAATTTAGCGGAGGCCCAACTGCACCCTACAACAGCATTGCCAGATTTTTTTTGTACCAAGATGGGACTTTGGAACTTAAGAGTGAAAATAGCGGGATTCTTCCGTCAAAAACGGGGCAAAGTAAAAAAAACGTATAAAATCGTCAGTTTTCGAATTTGACTTAAAAGTTAAAATTACGTTTACGTGACAATAGATAGCAAAAGTAGCCATAGAAAATCCGCCCCTCTATTTCCCACACTCATATCTTCAATGCACATCACACACCATTCTTTCTCAGCACGCTGCACGTACGTTAGAGTTATCCCCGAAAAGCGGGACTGAGCCTGTCCCGCGCGGGACACATAATTTTGAGCAAAAAATCGGGACGTCCCGCCAAAATCGGGACGTCTGGCACCGCTGACCCTACACCTTATTCCCTATCCCTATTCTCTTCTGCTTATTTCCTTAGCCCATTCTTTCATAAAAAAGCCGGAAACGCACTTGCAACTCTTATGATGTTACAATGTCCATGGGCGACGGCGACGGCGTTAACGGGGGGGGGGGGCAGCTACAGCCCAGGGCACCGGATAAAAAGGGACGCTGAAGGCAAACAAAAGGCGCCAAATTTTTTCAGCACTATCAGCACCCTGGGCGCCGAAGAAATCTCGCCCAGGGCGCTGGTAGTGCTAAAACCGGCCCTGGCGACGGCAGTTGCTTTCCGTCAGGTGACCCGTCAGCTTGTTTGCCCCCTAATTTCATAAAAAAGGAAAGAGAACAGGGGAATAGGGATAAACCTTTTCCCTATTCCCTCAATTAGGCCTTTTCTCTCTAAAAAGCTGGCAACTCGGCGACGGTAGTTAATGGTAGTTACTTTCCATCAGTAGCCCTAGCACGGCGACCAGTGGAAATGCGAAAGTATAGACAAACTGTGGAGATAAACTTAAGGTGCCGTTCCGATCTTTTTTCGTTCCGAAAAATTCAATTAAAATGCCACTTTATGACAGACTATAGTCACAAACTGTGCAGATAAACTTAAGGTGCCGTTCCGATCTTTTTTCGTTCCGAAAAATTCAATTAAAATGCCACTTTATGACAGACTAGTCCTAAAAATTCAAATAATATCCTACTTTATGACATTTACTATAGTCTGTCATAAAGTGGCATTTTAATTGAATTTTTATCGGTCGCGATTAGCCGCGGTAAAGATCGGAACGGCACCTTAAGTTTATGTCCACAGTTTGTCTATACTTTCGCATTTCCACTGGTCGCCGTTCTAGGGCTACAGGTGACCTGTTTGCTCGTTTGTCCCCTAATTTTTTATAACCGATCCATTCTTAAAGGCTGGCAAAGCACTTGCAACTTTTCTAATATAATAATAATAAAAGAAATTTATTCAACACTAGACGATCCGTGCGGCTTCGCCCGCGTAAATTAAGAATTGCACGGAAACCGTACATTTCCCGCAAATAAATAGCTTATGTCTCACGTGGTCTATATTCTATATCTGTGCCAAATAACATTAAAAATTGCTCCAATAGTTTAGTTGAGATAAGCTCTTTCAAATATTTTCCCCCGTTTTTTTAACACTTTTCCTCCGTATATTCGCTCCTATTAGTCTTAGCGTGATAATATATAGCCTTTCTCGATAAAAGGGCTATCAAACACTGAAATATTTTTTTAAATCGGACCAGTAGTTCCTGAGATTAACGCGTTCAAACAAACAAACAAACTCTTTACTTGATTAAGAAGAACCTAAAAACTCAACACATTAGTCAAAATCGGTGGCCTGGCTATTTTGTTACGGTTAATATAAAAGTTATTAAGTACAACAGAAAAGTAATATTATAAGTTCAAAGCCCATAGCATAACGAATAACAAAATGGCCAGGCCACCCATTTTGACAAATGTGTAGAGTTTTTAGATTCTTCTCGTGCGGCTGACACATTATATCAAGTATTTTGCTGCGACTTAAGTGTAAAATTAAGGTTTTTAGATTTAGGGCTGAGTATGTAAGGTTAGAAACTTGGCTCTACATGAGATCTCACTACTTTTTGACACCACGAACTATATTTTCTCGTCTTGGCAACATATTTTACATGAAAATGTTTTTGGTGGGATCACACATTCTGTTCATGGATTGCAAGTCACAAGTCATAACACACTTACCTATCCACGACTCATGGTCAGGTGTCAGGCGCAGCACGGAGTCAGGTTGCCTTAGCTGCTCCAGCAGGACCCCAGGGTACGCTATGTTGGCGCCTGTGCCGATCATGTACAGAACCACACCGCTCACGGCAAGCAACTAGATAAAAGAACAGTCATGACTCATGAATCATGATTTAGATAATTCTTCGGTAGTGTAAGTGACCGTGGCAGAAAAGAAGTACGAAATAAAGTAATGTCTATAATTACGAAAAATTAAAACATAAATTATTTTTTTCAGAAAGTTCAAATGAAGGGTCTAATAAAAAATTTACCTGTCTCATAAACTGGAGGACGGCATTCTCTGTTTTCTTCATCTCCTCCATCCCAGGATCCATGTATTCTTTCTCAGACATCGTCGGGCATTAGTCAATAATACTTCGTAATAGTAGAAAATACCTGAAACCCAGATTTACCTTTAATGTTCAAACGTCGGTATCAAGCTTTCTACAGTCTGATTGCCGCACTCAGAAATAAATATTAATTGCATATGTAACTGTAATTAAATAAAAATTTTGACAAAAGACGTTTGCCAGATATAATGTACTAGACGTTCCGCGCGGTTTCGCCCGCGTAAATTAGAAATTTCTCAGACAAATCAGTCTACAAAAAATAGCCTATGAACCTTCACGTGATCTACTTCTTATCTGACCCAAATAACAGAAAAATTGCTCTAGTAGTTCGTGAAATAAGCCCTTTCAAATATTTTCCCCCGTTTTTTCCACATTCTCTTGTATTTCTTCGCTCCTATTAGTCTTAGTGTGATAAAATATAGCCTATAGCCTTCCTCGATAAATGGGCTATCTAACACTGAAAGAATTTTTCAAATCGGACCAGTATGTAGTTCCTGAGATTAGCGCGTTCAAATAAGCCCTTTCAAATAATTTCCCCCCGTTTTTTCCAAATTTTCCTCTATTTCTTCGCTCCTATTAGTCTTAGCGTGATAAAATATAGCCTATAGCCTTCCTCGATAAATGGACTATCTAACACTGAAAGAATTTTTCAAATCGGACCAGTAGTTCCTTAGATTAGCGCGTTCAAACAAACAAACAAACAAACTCTTCCGCTTTATAATATTAGTATAGATAGATGGCATGGGACATTATCAGCTGTCATTTAATTACAGATAAGTAGATAATTAATACATTATATTAATTAATTCGCATCTGTGTGCGGCAGTGAGGGTTACAATGGTTGAGAATTTAGATCTTTGAGAGTTAAATCGTAATATGTTTCTGGAGCTGCATAGATAAGTGAGAACTTAGGACTAGATCTAGACTTCCAGCGACACTCCATACTAACGCAGGTAATGTATGCGATGCCGTCACTGGTGAAAGGAGGGGAAAGTGCGATAAATCACATGACTGCCTAAACTTGTCAAACTGTTTGCTAATATTATCTGATACATTAGTAACATTAAGTAACATAGACCACTCACACCATCGATAACATAGTGTTTAGTGCGATTATAATTATAATTATGGTTGCTAGACCAAATCCATATCTACTAATATTATAAACCCAACCTAAGACAGGAACGATAAAATCTTAAGCCACATAGCGGGTCGTGACCTGTGATCCTCAGAGGTCGGCAAAAATAAAATACCAATTAAAATAACACTAACTTAGTCCTAAATAGATTGTTAAAACCCAAGTGTGGACCGCGGACTGGTCAGTGGGATCGACAGAGCCTCGCCCTTCCCAAGAATTCACATATTGCAGCGTTAGGAAGGACACGGTCCTGGTGATTCCACTGGCTGGCATCTGGTAGATTCGACACAGAACGATATCTCTTCAACACCCTAGAAACTCCACCCAGCTTGAGTGACCCCTCTCCACCAAGCCAATGTCACAACATCTAAAGGCAAAGGGTGGAGCAGCATAAAATCTAAGGAAATCGAAAACTGTCGGATCTACTGGCCGCCACACTGGGACCACACCGTTCAAAACATTAATATTATAATTATGTAATTTATAAAACAATAAAAATATATTTATTTATTATAAGTATGTATATATTATAATCTATTATATTATATATATTAAAAAAAAAGTCCATGGCGTGATGGACTACAATTAATTAAAATTATATAATAACTAGACCCGCCCGCGTATTTTAGATATTTCACAGACAAATCAGTCTACAAAAAATAGCCTATGATCCTTCACGTGATCTACTTCTTATCTGACCCAAATAACAGAAAAATTGCTGTAGTAGTTCGTGAGATAAGCCCTTTCAAATAATTTCCCCCGTTTTTTCCACATTTTCTTCTATTTCTTCGCTCCTATTAGTCTTAGCGTGTTAAAATATAGCCTACAGCCTTCCTTCATAAATGGGCTATCTAACACTGAAAGAATTTTTCAAATCGGACCAGTAGTTCCTGAGATTAGTGCGGTCAATAAGCCCTTTCAAATAATCTCCTCTCGTTTTTTTTTCACATTTTCCTCTATTTCTTCGCTCCTATTAGTCTTGGCGTGATAAAATATAGCCTATAGCCTTCCTCGATAAATGGACTATCTAACACTGAAAGAATTTTTCAAATCAGACCAGTAGTTCCTGAGATTAGCGCGTTCAAACAAAAATCTAAATAATAAAATAACAAAAAAAGGATATGGGCGAACAGCCCATAGACGGCCCCAATTTTATATATATAATAAAAAATATATTATAAACCCTAAAGTGTGTGCCTGGGGCTTGTCTAAAGGTGCGTATCGATTTCGCGCGGCGGCCGCGCGAGCATTGTTCGACCGCGGCAAATGTTTGGTTCGCGAGCCATTTTTTGCGCACTATCTATACTAATATTATAAAGCGGAAGAGTTTGTTAGTTTGTTTGTTTGTTTGTTTGAACGCGCTAATCTCAGGAACTACTAGTCCGATTTGAAAAATTCTTTCAGTGTTAGATAGTCCATTTATCGAGGAAGGCTATAGGCTATATTTTATCACGCTAAGACTAATAGGAGCGAAGAAATAGAGGAAAATGTGGAAAAAACGGGGGGAAATTATTTGAAAGGGCTTACTTGAACACGCTAATCTCAGGAACTACTGGTCCGATTCGAAAAATTCTTTCAGTGTTAGATAGCCCATTTATCGAGGAAGGCTATAGGCTATATTTTATCACGCTAAGACTAATAGGAGCGAAGAAATAGAAGAAAATGTGGAAAAAACGGGGGAAATTATTTGAAAGGGCTTATCTCACGAACTACTAGAGCAATTTTTCTGTTATTTGGGTCAGATAAGAAGTAGACCACGTGAAGGATCATAGGCTATTTTTTGTAGACTGATTTGTCTGTGAAATATCTAATTTACGCGGGCGAAGCCGCGCGGAACGTCTAGTTTCATTATAGCGAGGCAGCCGCGCGCGGCAGCCGATCCGTGAACGAGCGTTCATTAATTAGTTTTAAGTTAACCAGTAATAACTAAGGCTTTTGTTTATTCTAGACTTCTCCCTTCTATAGGACGCTAAAAGCGTAGTCATTTTCTTTTTCAGTTCATGTACAGGCATGCCCATTTCTATACTGATGTCATTCCATGCATCTTTTCTTAATGATTTGTTGTGATAATCACTACATTTACTGTTCCATAGAAATTGTTTAGTGCCATATAATCTAATTAAAGTACGACACTTCTCGTTATCCATGTTTTTGCCGCGCGTATCCACTAAAAATCCGTCCCAATTGCGCGCGCACAACGCACTGACACACCTTTGCCGCGCCGTCAAAAACCGACACAAATTGGTTCGTCGCGCGGCACGTTCGAGCGCGCAGATGTTCGAGTTGCCGCGCGCGGCGGCGCAGTACCCATAATGCGCGGCCGCCGCGCGAGCCAATGTTCGTTGGTTTGCCGCGCGAAGTCGATACGCACCTTAACTTAAAATGACGCGCCCATCTCTCGTATTCACAGTACTAAATTTTTCATTTATATCAAGTGGTGGGGCGCGTCATTTCAAATTAGACAAGCTCTAATTCTTCTTACTATACTTGGAGATTTGCACACTTTGAGTTCCTGGGCTTTATTTCTTGGGCGTATCCTTTGCATGGGATACTTTTGTGTCCCGGAAAATGTATCCAGGTTTCCGAACGATAAACTTATTTTGGCGCAACCGAGTTGCGGGCGTCACCTAGTGAGTCCATAACTTGGAATTCAGCTTAGAATATTATCTTGGAGTCCCTAAATTGTAAAAGACTAGTTCTTTAATTTGTGTATTCGACGCATTTTTTATTTTAATATAATATTTACTTGGATTCTAGAATCTTCAACTAAAAGATGTGTTGCTCGACTCTTAATTCTTAATACATAACATTATCATGTTTCAAGTTAACATTGACTTTTTAATTTTTGGCCTTAGCATTATCTGAACTAGTACAGGTCCTTCAAATATATTATTGAAGTAAAAATATATCGAACTAACGAAACGTCCAATGATATAATATGAAAAACTCAAAGAAGAAAAATGTAGAAGAAGAAATATGTAGAAGAAGAAAAATGTAGAATATCATTGGAAACGTCCAAAACTCCAAAACAAAAAACTCTAAACTACATTTGAATTAAATTGAATTTAAATTTGGATCGAATAGTCACCATATTTCATCATTACCAATAAAAAGCTCACGATATTATTTGCCTGGCCACTAAAAGTTATAACCTGTACCTACGTATTTGCTTATTGCTCCTTTTGCTAAGTCACCCAAAAAGCACCGAAAGATAACACATTTCATACATTATATTACGTCATTCTTTGTCTAATACCTACCTGCTGTAAATTAGGTAATAGGTACCAATCTGGGGACAAATTTTTATAATGTATCGATCTATCGTCTTATCTAGTGCCAGTTGGCATAGTTGGGGTAACTTGTTATCACTACCAAAATTACCTATTGCATAATAATTTGCACTTGCTAGAATTTTCACAGCTGATACTTGCATGGAATCATAATTTTCATATTACTAACGAAAGAAAAGTAGTTTTCTGGAATGTGTTTGTGTTTATTTTTAAGCCTTTGCTTTTCGCTGCTCGATTTTGATTTATATTGTTTTTTGTTCATTTGATAAAATCTAACTTTTAAGTTTAAAGTTATTTAAAGTTCTTATTTTTATGCAATTTGTAACGCTATTAAATTATTTTAATAAAATTTTAAAAATAAGACGTAGGTTACTAATTAAGTATATACACGGTTACGTATTTGATACATGTTTGTATTTAATACTAAAACGTGATATTGAATATTAAATTTTATTTTAATGATTTTCCTCAAGTTTTGTTGGTATGATCACGTTGCATTGACTACATTATCTAGATAAGTTACGTATTTCATTTGAATTATTAACTTTATTATTTATAATATAATATTTGCATCATGCCCTAAATAACCCTTGTAAGGTAATGAGGATTAGTCGCTATAATTAGGAGTATATTTTTTATCAAATTAAGTATCATTTTATATCTATGAAATTGTTAATTTTTAGGGTTCCGTAGTCAACAAGGAACCCTTAAAGTTTCGGTCTGTCCGTCCGTCTGTCTGTCCGTCTGTCTGTCCGCGGTTTTGCTCAGATTAATTCGGCATGAATGCACATCTTAATGATGCCGACAAAATGGTACTTATATAAAATCTTTTAATTTTTTTTACGGTACCTCCCCAACTCATCAATGCGGCGATGATTTTTTTTTCGCACCCCACTGTGTGGGATATCGTTGGATAGGTTTTTAAAAAATATTACGTGTATCCAAAGATCATTTTCCGATTTAGGGATCCATTTGTGAAATATGAAGTGTTAAAGTGGAAAAAATCGTTAGAGTCCAGTGTCCCTTCTACCAGCTAAACAGCTGCTTCTGGAAATGTGAAAAAATTCACCGGCGTAGGAAATATGCTGAATTTAAAAGGAAAACTATCACGGCTAAAGAGACTTCATAAGTTATTGAGTAATAGTCGATCATCTAAAAAAATGTACTTATTCGTAGAAGTACAAAGGAACTTTTCGTTCAAATTCCTTTGAACGTAACTGAGATGATGTTGTTAGTAGTGTAAAACACGTTATAAATGTGCATTTATTGACCATCCAAAAATAATTATCGAAAACTAGCGGTACTACGGAACCCTATATTGCGCGTGACACGACACGCACTTGGACGGTTTAAGTGATTAGAAATTAATATATTATATGTATTTGAATACCTACTGCATAAGTACTGTGATTTTAAAATATTCTTTTTCATTACACAAACTCAAAACATTGAACCTCGAGGGGACTCATATTTAACTTTCTTTTAAAGACACAAAACCGGTTCAACTTTGCCAATATCACTTGATTTAAATAAAAAAATGGCAAAACTGACAGCAAAGAACTGTAGATTACAAAATACTCACATAAAATAAAAAGTTTTTAAATGTTCAAATGTGTTCTAAAAAAAACTAAACAACACACACATCGCGCGGCCTCCGAGCGCGGACTAACGTTTTATACCAGTTTGCCCCTTGAACTTGAATGTAGAATTCGCAATCCATGCGTGTAGTGGATATTATGTCACACACATGATAAGAAATGATTGATTTTATGGGTATTTAATTCATTGTGTTTTCACCTTCAGAACTTCACTTGTCAAATTGGAGTTCAAGAATTCCTAATTCCATGAAATAAAAAATTATAAACAATATCCCCACAAATACATACGTCCAATGCAAATTGCAATACTTATAGGTCTACCCAAGGTCTACCAGAATCTGATGGCAAAAAGTGAGAAAATAAATTGACTCTAGCAATACCGGGGTAGTTGAAATAAAACATTTTGATCCTTTTTTTTTCTTATAGCGGCTGATTCTGTGTGTTAAACATGCAAATATAAAAATTTATCCAATGATCAAGGATATTTTTTGAAAATCTGCTGTCAAAAATTGCCGTCAGATTCTGGTAGACATATAATTCGTCTTACGAAACATAACTGATAACCTGTGTGCCCCCGGTAACCATCGGTTCCCCTCCCTCCTCACCTCAGTTCCACTTACCTCACGTGACTCCAAATGCCAGCCCAAGTATTACCACACAAAAGCTTAGTACATCCTCAACTTGGCCTTGCTTTCACTTCTAGGGTCTCAATTAGTCAAAACAAACAATAGTTCATAGATATTGTATCTTGCCGATGCCTCGAAGTGAAGTGACCATATAAATCATGTCTTTGGAGTTTGGCATACATTTTCAGAAAGTTTAAAAATAATTTCACCATCAAATAAATGAAGTTTCTGAATATTTAAACAAATCCATTGCGTACCTAGACCTACATATTGAAGTTCTTTTTGTCAATTTATTATTATTTATAATACTGATCATGATTTAAGATCAAGAAAATCACCTGCTTGGTGTCAAATTAAAGCGAATATTAAGTTTTTACTACGGTCGTTAAAAAAGTCACATGGTGTAGGTAATTTCTTAAATTATTTCGTAAAATAACGACAATATTAGGAAAGATTCTAGAGGGGCTGTAAAATATGTATAGTCTTAAATTAGTCTTAAATAATCACATTGTAATCTAACAAAAAAAAAATGGGCGTCCCACAAGGTAAGTTTTTCTCTCCTTTACTTTTCCATTAACATACTAACCATTTTATTTATAGTTGCATTCTATTTTGTTAGGAGTACTTACACTATATTATTGTTTGCTATCTCTTATTTAAACTATTGCTTATTTCCAGTTTTTAGTTATATTGATTAGTTTTCAAGATGGAATACTTTATTAAAATACTTACCAAGATCGATTTATGACTAGCTGGTACTTAATTCATTAATTAGATTGCTATCAATATAAATATTAATTTGGAGCTGCTGTCGGTGTGTCATAAATTTTACTGACCATTATCCTTCTTAATAAGAATTTGGTACATTAATATCTATGGACGCTTCACACCACGTCAGTCTGGCCCCGTGGTAAGTACCTGAAGGACTTGTGTTACGGGTACCAGACAACGGAAATATATTTAATACTTTTATACTATACACATATTTAAGATTTTTATTATATGATACACATATTTAATACACATCCATGACCCTGGAACTTTGAAAACTTTTTTGTTCCGTCGGCGGGATTCGAACCCGCGACCCCCGGCTTGAGCTACCAACAGCCCACCAACTGAGCCACAGAGGTCGTCAAAAACATTATAGTCTATTCGCGTTAATATTGCAGTAGGTCATCCGTAGTGATGATGTTTGTCTAATAAGGCATATGTTACAACAAAAACATTAAAAATAAAATGGCTTTTCAATGATTTTTTAAATTTAATATTTTCACAATTTACCAGTCAAATTAAAATTAAAATATTTTTTTACATTTTACGATACAATTTCTATTATTTCAATCTATCAAATGCCTTACTGAAAACATATTTTCAACTATAAAAATTGTAGATAAGAGATAGATTACACTAAAATGCTCTTTGTAGACATATCCAAAGTTTAAAAGCTAACATGTGATGAAGATTTACAATTTTGAAACATTTTTAAGGATGTGATAATAGATATTATTATAGATTGTTTATAACATACCATGTCCCAAATCATAGGACAACCTAATAGCCATAGGATAAATAAAAAGCTTGCTAGAAAGATGACGAAGTTCCTTCTTAATTTAATTGGCCAATTTCTTTGGACGTTTATCCCCTTACTAGTAAAACATTTACACTGCGAAAAACATAACGACTGCTCTTTTTATCTGATACATTGGAAAATCACATGACAGAGTACAGGCAAAGCCAGCAAACCTTGTATAGTTCGCAGTGTTTTATTAGCAAAGGAGATATGATACACAGTTACACACGTTATTAGATTTAGCCTCTAATTTTTGTTGGAATCAATGTTACTCCCTATTTGTCTTTAATTAAAATATTCTTGTTTTAAATCTCACACCGCTAGATGGCGACACAATAGTGACTCTAGGCTCTACTATTCCACAAAAATAAAACTAACTTTTAATGCAACATCAATTAATAATAATTATTGTAAATTAAATACAAATAAATTGAAATATGACTAGTTCTGGATCATATAAAACGTAGTTTTCAAAAATAATTGAATAGATTGATAAATGCTTTTTGCTACGAATAATACAACTAAGGAAAAGTAACTCCGTCAAAAAACATGTTCTACAATACTTGTCAAAAATGTGTACCTAGGTACACATTTTCAATACATAGGTGTAGGCAATATTTAGGTGGCCTTTAGCGGTATCAGGCTGACGTTACATGACAGTTCGAAAGGAAACAAATTTAAAACGGTAATAGTATGGGAGTTACGTTTCCTTAGTTTTTATTATTGGTAGGCTTTTTGCCACCATTTTGTCACCGAAAATGTTGAATTATACTCATTTTATGTAAACTAAAATTAGCGGAAATGTACGATTTCTAATTTGAATACCAAGCAAGTTCGGAGCAGA
Source organism: Cyaniris semiargus (assembly GCA_905187585.1). Taxonomy (NCBI): domain Eukaryota; kingdom Metazoa; phylum Arthropoda; class Insecta; order Lepidoptera; family Lycaenidae; genus Cyaniris; species Cyaniris semiargus. The sequence continues at coordinate 8,250,582 of LR994567.1, forward strand.
GGGCGCTACTAGTACGTATAGTAAGTAATAATCCGACGTGTTGCAACTTGCACATGTCATAATATCAGAATAGTGGCAGAAACGTTGTCAAACGTCGAACAAAAATTTTTGTCTGCTGTATATGCTAGTGCTGCCTCTAGCGTCAAAACTCCACAAACTCAAAAAATATCCTATTGTACTTGGTGGTAATAAAATATTTATATTATAATTTGTTTAAGACTCTACATGTTATAGAGCCAACGATTTCCAATTCATTCTTATAGTTTTCGTGATAATGCTTTTTCTTTATTTATTTATATTTATGTTTTAGGGAGAAATCAATAGTAGAAGATAGAAATATAACATAGTCACCAAGTATTTCTTTACTAATATGTATTTTAAACTTGCTCTATTCCCCCTAAAGAAATTGGTATTTGAAAAAAACGGCAAAATAGCTTATAGCATACTGGACAAACTTATAAGACAATAGTGCAAATGAAGAATTGCTATGTTTTATTTATAGGTTTATTTTATTTACATTTTACAATCTTTAAATGCAATGCAAGTTATACTGTAGCTGTGACTCTTCTGTTTGGTTTCTAAGGATTTTTGATAGGACCTGAGACAGGCTTACGACAAATAGTCAACTAATTCTCAACGCTATTGAAAAGATAAACTACAGTTCAACCTTTTTATTGTAGTAGCTTGTATTCCAGCAAGTATATGAAACTTAGCGAAGAAACAAGCATCTTTTCACAAATAAAATAATCAGTTTAGCTGATAAATAGAAAATAATGTCTTACATTTGCACTATTATGTGTCTAAATTGTGTATTTATTGCACTACATATTCGTATAATACACATAACTATGCTAACACTTAAAACAATTTTTGTCGCCAATCGATTCGAAATATTTTTTATAATAAATTTCCTTTTACATTCAACATCGACTATACTAATTGAGTATCATCACTCCAGAAACGATAGTAATATTAATAATAGGTAACCTAAAGATAAGAAATAAAATTAGAAATCTGTGCACGCGACTGCAACTTTGCCGACGCCATCTAGGGTTACGGGTCGGTAGTAATCCTTCATGTCTCCCCAGCCACGTGGTGCTACGTTGAAGTTTGGACCGGAGACGAGAGGCAAGCGAGGGCTGATCGGGGAGGCGTACACGTCGTTCAGCTTGGTCGGGGCTATGGGCACGGGGATATCTAAATTCTGGACGGATATTGTCGGCGGGTGCAGCGGGAAGGGCTCCATTTTTGGCAGGTTCGTGTGCTTGAGCGCCGGCTTGGGGTAGGTCTTCTGGTTTCGCAGGCTGGACGGCGGACGGTATGGTGTGTCATGGTTGGCCACTGGCGACGGTGTGGAGCATGTGTTCGATGTGTTCCGACCTGGAATCAACCGACACATGCTATGAAGGCCAAAAATAATTACATTACATTCCCCATAAGCAAGTTTACCAGTCTTCACCCATTTTTAAATTCTTGCGTTGTAAAACATTGCGGGTAGAACAGAACCACAATGATCAAAAAGTTCAAATGTGCAGTAAACGTATGCTTTGATGTTTCTATCGTATTGTCTACCATCGTCAGCTTTAAATAAAGATCAATGCATTTCACTAATCTAAATCGGTAGCATTCAAAATGATAAAAAATTAAACATGTATAATGTTTTGCCGATGCAAAATGAAGTAACAGAAATAAAAATAGGCTTTGAATGTAGCCAAAAGTACTAACATGTATCAACTTCGTGTCTTTGACAAACAGTATGAAAAATCTCTTAGTGGCATTCTACCAAAACGTTTTTTGTAGTGACATAAATTCCACACAGTTGCATACAAAAATATTTTCAAACACTTGCAAATGAACGATAACAATATGTGGTTTAGAACTCATCAATGAAAGAGCAAGCGACTGGCTTCTACTGCCATATTTACCATAATACGTGGGCAATGGGCCACTGCAGACTTTCGGCTTACTTTCAGTATTATTACGGAAAGGTTTTGGAGAAGCTGCGGAAAAAAATGCCGTCAATATATTTTAAAACATGATCTTTTTTCTTTATATTTGGCATTACAGATATGTGGAAGTATCATGAAAAGTATAACATTGTATGTCCCTAATAAGTAAATATCTTTTAATATTTTACATTTCTGAATGATCATCAGTCATCTACTATTTTATAAGGTTTTCTTTAAATTCTAACACTTCAGCATATAATATCTCTGAAGATTAACAAACAAAAAGTGCAAGTGTTCTCACTAAAACAAAATTATAAAAAAAAGATAAATGTGCAAATACCGTGATAAAATTATTAAAGCTTTTAAATGTACTCACAGATTTGGAGAAGGCTTTAGATATAACAATACTTTTGTATAAGTTTAAATTTATAAATTGCCTCTATAGTATATGAAATAATTACTAAATTATTTCCATAATTTTAGTTTACAAAACGTGTAAAGTGCGCATTTAAGCTTGCTGTGCTGTTACATAAATGACTTACTGTTGCAGTTCTGCAAGGGTATGTTTTTATTCCTTAGGTTTTAATTTGTTTTAAAAATGTATTTTTTAAGTGTACTCATGGAATGTTTGTTTGTTTTGGTATGTTGCTCAACTGTCCTCTTAAACCTAAATATATAAACCTTTGACCACATAACTTTGTAACATCAATTCCTTTGTTTCCTATAAAATTGTTCTTAATAATATGTATTATATTTTATTTTAATAGTACTATCACAGCCGAATAAGTAATATGTAAAGACTCTTTCCTTATCTTTCATGTCCAAATCAGAACTATGAAGCGTGGTCTCTTAAGACATCTTAAGTATTCTTAAGGCTAAAGAATTTGTTAGTATATGTAGTGTTTACATTAATGCGAAGTGTGTCTGTGTGGATTTTGCCATGTATTTGTATTTATATGTGTGTGTATAAATGTTAAAAAAAAATAAAACAGATGGGTTCACCTCGTCCCTCGTGCACCCATTTGACGGAGCGTTTCTTTCTGTTGACGTACATGCTTTGGCCCTTACTCATGTTGTTGCTGGAGTCTGAGAGCGACTTGGAGATGGACCGCGCGAGGTCCATCTGCTCCTTCACCGTTGGGTGGACGCCGGGGACGTAGAAAGCCGATGATGCGAACGTTTTTTCTGGAATGTTCATGAGAAGTGGTGAATTAATTGTTTCTTTCAAATGGAACATCTATTAAACTGTTGATGATAATCTTAAGTTCTAAGTTTATATCATTCAATACGACTAACTCTTTAAACTATTGATTATAGTGGTGAAACAAAAATGTTATGGTTTTTTATTTTAAAAATAATTATAATTTATAAGTACTTAGGTATATCACAAAATTCACGAAGCGAGTGCTTCGCCAAAGAAAATTTATCTTTTTAGGTAGCCTTTCTAGACTTCTCATTCGTTGGTGTTAATTACATTTCTAGACTTCTCATTTCAATTTTAATATGTATAAAAATTGAGTCTTACCAAATTTGCGATCCTTCTTGATGATATGCTCCTCAGCATCAGGCGCCGGTGTGAATATTTTGTTGAGGTCCACCTCTTTGTCACCTACAATTATTGGCTTGTTCTCCATGTCTTCCTGAAATGTTTAAAATCATTTATTAGATTTAGTTCATGTTGTTTTTTGTAGCTTGTAGGTCCTTCTTAAGAAGCTTTTATGCCTCTGTTTTAATGTAATTTTGCAAAATCAGATTTAGATGTGTATAAGCCATTTTTGCAGTATGGAACACTTTTATAGCTCAGCTCTATTTACATATAAATTACATTTTAATGCATTGTGATATGAAAATTCCAACTCTACATAGAATTTTGAGTATTACTACCATCTAAAATGGTTTTGGTTATACAATACGTAACACCATTGTATTTTAATTGAGTTGAGTTAAATTATCAACTTTTAGTGTACCTGTTTAAAATTAAACATGGTTATGTTATAAATTATTATCACTCTGTATAATTATTGTGTTAAATATGTTTAATATTATGAAACTGTGTCGAAATTAGTAATATATATTGTTAAAACAAACGCACTCTGTGAACTCTTTGCTGTAGCAGTGGCGTGTTATTAAAAATATTAAATTAAAATAAAATAAACAATATACTGATTTAACCAATGTAGATAATACATATACATAGAATAGATGTACATTAGTTTGATTTAAATATACGTAAGTATTTTAAAATCTCGGACCAAATAAAAATTAAGTAATGAACAGAAATCTACTAACAACAAAGTAATGCACTGCCAATTAATCGACCAATTAAAACATTAGGTACGAAAGATATCGCGAAGGAAGTTTTTTTTTTTTTTTAATGAAATAAGGGGGCAAACGAGCAAACGGGTCACCTGATGGAAAGCAACTTCCGTCGCCCATGGACACTCGCAGCATCAGAAGAGCTGCAGGTGCGTTGCCGGCCTTTTAAGAGGGAATAGGGTAATAGGGGAGGGTAGGGATGGGAAGAGAAGGGAATAGGGGAGGGAAAGGAAGGGAATAGGGTAGGGGATTGGGCCTCCGGTAAACTCACTCACTCGGCGAAACACAGCGCAAGCGCTGTTTCACGCCGGTTTTCTGTGAGAACGTGGTATTTCTCCGGTCGAGCCGGCCCATTCGTGCCGAAGCATGGGTCTCCCACGTAGCGTAGTTTTATACATGTGTGTGCATAAGTGGGTGAAACTTTATTTTTATTTGGATAGGCCGCGTGCACTATCTGAGTTTTTGTTTGATCTGAGTACGAGATATTATTATGGAATCGCAATTTTGATAACAACAAAAACTAATGAAAATTGACTGTATTTGATTCACTTGCGATTATTCTCTAGTCTCTACCTATATTGAGTGATATTACTTAAATTTTTCCTATTTATTCTGCTTATATACGACATATTTACAACATTCGACCACACGTCATGATATTTACAAGTGTATGTTATGGTCTTACGAGTTTGGCCTTTGGAGCGATGACCGGTGCCACTTCAGCATCATTCTGTGTTTGTCAAAGTAATATGTTAGGCATGATGACTATTTTTTTTTCTTATTGGTAATTGAAAGACCCTTAAAAAATAGAAACATCGCTGAAAGAATGACTATGATAGCTTAAAAATTCACCTAGATATGACAATTCAAACATCTCATAAAATAGACCTGCCCGAAACGCTCCATACAAAGTGCTACGAAAGAATGACGTCACTCTTTCGTAGTTTGTACGCATCGGAAGAGAACTTTGTTCGGTAGGTATATTAAATATTGCGTTTATGAAAGTGGTTTCATAACAAAAGTTGCTTTTAATTGCATAAGTTATCGAATGGTATACAAATATTAAGAAATTTAATTGAAAAAAAATCGTCTTGATTATCCAACTTTGAAGGCGCATAACAAAAAAAAATACAAATGCTATCAAGCTGAAATTTTGGGAACACTTATTTTTTACCGTGATTTCTTTATTTTATTAACAAAATTCGCTAATCTTTGACCTTGTCATCATCCCTAGTTTTCCTTCGGAATATTCGCCTCCTTACTTAGAAAAGGTGCAAACTGTATTTACAGACATCACAGTCAAACGATGTTTTGTCGTTGACTAATTAACCGTTAGAAGTCGCTTGACAGACAAGGACCAAACGATGTGTAACTTCAGCATATTTTGTATTCACAATGTGATGTCGTATGATATGTGGAACTTTTTGAAATTAGCAAGGGGGTTGAATTAGTGTATAATTAAGTTTTTAACAATCAAAGGCCGCATGATCCTTTTAGGTACCAACACAGACTACATCCAGATTTTACAATTCTTTTTAATTTCTCTCCAGCTGTTTACTAGAATAGATAAATAGATTTATGTTATTGAATACAAGCTACAAAGAGCACTAATTCTAGACCAATATCCATCAAAATAGAAAAGTAACTAAATGCCAACTCTCGATTTTTATAGGCCCATCAGTAGATTGTAGGTTTAATTTACAATTGCAATAATTAGTTACAAGTTTTACTAGGCCTACCTAGAGTATGTAGTTATGTGCCTAGGTTACATGTATAGATCCTATTTTTGTCTAGACTGAGCATATTAATTATAGTTTAAAACCTAAGCCAGTAACCAACACCTGCTCATCTTCACAAAAACTAACCCCGCGAAGGACAACTACAAACATAGCCGAACGGTTGCAACTTGCAACCAGTTATGAGAACTGTGCAAAACGGCCATTCTCCGGAGAGCAAAATTTACGTGTCCCGGGCATGTATACTCTGTAATATTATCTTATTCAAGTATGCAATATTTTTAGATGGTAAATAGCATCAGTATCTAGCTACAAACTTAAACACAGGCTTGTAATATAAGTAATTCAGACTAAATTAATTAAAGTCGTGTTCAAAAACCGTATTTTTCTAATTACCGTAACGTGTCCCCACGCCAACTTGATCTCGAAACTTGCTTGTAATTTTTATAACGTACCTACATATTTACTTTAATCTATTCATCGTTTTAAATGCTTGTAAACATTGGTTATCGCATTGCAAAATATCGACTCAATAGGCCCAGCCTATAAATAGTTATCATGAAATAATCGCTTGTCCGATCAAAAGTTCTAATTATCGTAACACATGCTGTTTTCGGATGCCCACCCAAAAATAACAGGATTTGGCACATTACAAGTGCACGAGTCGCTTCTCCTTAGTGTGTGCCACGGCCCATCAGCGGTCCCACGTCGTCAATGTTAGTGTGTCGCCGATAAAGCACGTGACTATCTAATTACCGTAGCGTTGGTTACAAACTTTTCTAATTACCGTAATCTTTATTTTTAAATTATGTTTAAATTAGATTTTTATTATGTATATTATGTTTATATTAGATAATAGGCTACTTGACCTATAATCAATTTCATTGAACAAATGCATATTTCTAGTAGAACTTGGCCTAGGAAACCGTATTTCACCCTCATCATTAAATAAAAGCTTATGATTGATAAATAAAGTCGATTTGAAAATATGATTTTATATTTTTTAATTTGTACTGACGAAAAAGCTTTTGCGGTACTTCCGATTTGGATGTGACGTCATCACAATAGTAATTTAATATCTTTTTTTTTATCGCGCGTTAGAAAGATTTGTAAAACCTAGAAAGATTTGTAAAATATATTTTCTTGAATAATTCAAATAAAACATCAGTTTTATATATTATCTCCATTTATTGTAGTTGGGAAATGAAATGGCCAAAACTTTTCTCCAAAAGTTTTCAACATTACAAATGATTTCTAAATTCTTTTCAAATTTTTTGGCAGTTTTTTTTATATTTTTTTATATATATATTTATTCCTCCCCCTAACATGATCAGGGCTGTTTTTTATCTTTTATTTATATCTTTTTCGTTTTCATCTTTTTCTTTTCTTTTTTATGTCATTTTTCTTTTACTACTTTCTTACATGGCTATTGCATTGTCTTTTATTTCTTACACTATTCTTATTCTCCATGTCTTTACAATATTCTTTTGTTTTCTTATTTTACATTCCTACATTTTACGTGTCCATTATGTCAATACATTATATATTCATTACACATATTGTAATTCGTCAGTCTCAAATCTCAATCAAATCTTGTTTTATAATTTTTTAAATATATCTAGTACAGGATGTCAGATAGCCTATGTAATATAATTTCTAATGTTATAACTTCTGGCACTGTTATATGTATTTTTGGCACTGTTAGGCTCGTACGTTTAGCACATAATTTTTTTTTCAATAAAGAAAGTATAAAATACAAAAAATATGACGTCACACTATGGCGGACAGTGTTTTCGGCGCCATTTAAAAGGCATATTTTTCAATCAACATTTTTATGGTTTTCTACTGCTTAAAATATTAAAATATTGGTTTTTTTTGGTGAAAATGAAAGATTAAGAAGCGATTAGCATGTAGAAAAAAAGTAGGTCAAGTAGCCTATTTGGCCTACGTACGTTGCCATAAGCTAGTTTTTGCAAACTGTGTCGTTGTACCGTTACGCAAAACATTACATTTGTCTAATTACCGTACCCATAAATTTTTTAAGTCTTATTATCTAATATCTAAAAAACTTTAATTAACTGTTACATGCCTCATTTATTATTGTGTTCGTATCTTTCATTTCTTTAATATTTCAATGTGTTCAAGTCAAATCAAAGAAGAAAAAAAAAGGTTACGGTAATAAGGCAAATAATGCCAAACCGGAGAATGACCGAAAAAAAGCCTTCAGGCCTATTTTTTTTTAGAGTTAGGTCTTCTTCTATAAAATTCAATATTTAAATATTAAAATTCAATAATTGTTCTGTATTATATTATTCAGTTTTTTGGAATTTAAAGAAGTCCTCTCTAGGCTCTAGAGCAGGGGTTCCCAAACTTATTTTGTCTACTGCTCACTTTGAGAACAAATTATGTTTTAACTTTTAGCGCCATCATCATCGCGTTATCGCCCACTTTGGGAAAGACTGCTCTAGAGGAAGTATTAAAGCAGAAACATAAATAGTCCTAGTCTTTGTGAGCCTATGCTGTCTCACTGCTGGACAAAGGTTATCTTCAGCCCAGGCCATTTAGCCAAAACTTTTTCGTTATCGCTTCGTTATAGAATCGCCAACCAAAAGTTTTGGAATTGACATAAGTGAGGGGTATAGAAGCAAAGGTGACTATCTCCATTTTTACAGATTTTAAGAAAAACCAACCAGTTTTTAACCATAAATTTCTATTGGATACAGACGTATTTGAAAGTGATAATTGGACAGATCGACGGCTTTGAATCTCAACAACTAAATGGCGATATTTAGTGACATTCCGGAAAAATATGGAGATAGGTAGTCATCTTTGCTTGTATACCCCTCAAGTGTTCGTTAATATGACGTTGACGTTCGACTCGTCTTATGTCAATTCCATACATTTTGATCGGCGATTCTATAAAGAAGTGATAAAGAAAAGATCTTGGCTCACCCCCCTGGTCTTCTCCTTTGAAATCACTGCTGTGCCACTTACTAGCCAGCCTGGCTGGTATGCCCTAGTCGCGCTTTCTATCGTCATCTTTTCCTATCCCAGCTACGGACCGTCCATCTTAAGGTACCCCCACTCTATCCATATCTTTGCCAAAGGGTCGGGATGCACGCGGCTATTTTACACGCGGCCAAATTATAAACTATATTTTATTTTTCACGGGAACCCGACGCGTCAGCAAGCTCTCGCACTTAGCCGTTTTTTAATTAGCAATACTTACTAAAATAAAGTGTTCATGACATGACAAAAATAGCCCGTCTCAGCCTTTCTGAAACCAGAGCATTGACCGATGTTGTTTTTAACTTTTGTAAAGCAACAGGTTCGAATTCTTGGAGCATCGCGTATGTGACAAGTTCCCACGATGTAGGTCTAGTTATTTGCTAATAACTGCAGCAATTCGACATGCCATCTTAAATTATTAAAAAACTAGATGACGCCCGCAACTTCGTTGCGCCAAAATTAATTTATCGCGCGGGAACCGTACAATTTTCCGGGATAAAAAGTATCCTATGTCCTTTCCCGGGACTCAAAGTATCCCCATATCAAAGTTCAGCAAAATCGGTTCAGCGGTTTAGGCGTGAAGAGGTAACAGACAGACAGACAGACACACTTTCGCATTTATATTAATATTAGTATGGATAAAGCTTCTTTCACGTAATTAGTACATGGAGGAATGTATGTTTAGTGTTTACTGTATGTCTATATGGTTGCCCTGTGCCCAAGCCCATACAGCATTCTCATTTTTCACAATATATTATATTCAGCACTCGGCCAAGTCCAAAGGAAGAAATTCTACATCTATGACCAACTATATCTACTGGGGGGTGAGCCAAGATCTTTTCGTTATCGCTTCGTTATAGAATCGCCGACCAAAATGTATGGAATTGACATAAGACGAGTCGAATGTCAACGTCATATTAACGAACACTTATGTCAATTCCATACATTTTGATCGGCGATTCTATAACGTAGCGAAAACGAAAAAGTCGTGGCTAAATATCCTGATTTCCTAACGAGGGTCCGTATTAAAAACCATCAAAGAAATTTATAGGCAGCTAGCGGATCTAAGTACGTTATTTGTTCGAGTTAGGTTAGACTGGTCAAGTTGATGTTAGCCGTGGCCCGTGATCGATCGGCTAAGCTTGACCAAAGCTTGACATTACTCGTCCAAATTAAATTTCTCTGATGATACAATTGTGATCTGATACCCTATAGTCAAGACGTTTTCTCTATCGCTTCTATAAAGAATCGCCGATCAAAATGAATGGAATTGACATGACATAAGTCGAATGTCGACTTCATATTATCGAATGCTTTAAATGACAATTTAATACATTTTTGATAAAAAAAATGTCTTGGCTTTTCAACATAATAGCTCTATAGTGTAAATATAGGAAGTGTGTCGTAACTCGTAGCTGTCAATCGTCCCCGCTCTCATACCTCAGTTTTTATTTTCCACATAAAAAAGTCGAAAATATATTTCCTGAATGTTTGACATCAATTTTGGCGCGGTTCCAAATTCGCAACAAACCAACATGGAGGTTGAATACAAACAAACGAGTGTTTGATCTATTATTAGGGGGACCAGCCAAAGGTCTTCCCTATTGTTTATTGAAGCTTCGAGACGGATCGCAATCGAGTTTTGTGAAGCTCAGGCAGACAAAGTGGAGACTATTTGAATATCTCTAAACCTTCAATTATCCTTATTATGATCCCACCAAAAACATAAATGTAAAAAAGGAGAGCCAAGTTCAATACAAACATTATGCTTGTCTAATGGACTTCGCCGCAAAAAGAATGGAGATCTAAATGAGTGCAAAGTTCAATGGGAAATCGAAATATGTAATTAATTATAGGAACCAAATAACATTATGAACAAATAATAGAGTCTATTTCTTTGTTTTATTGAATATCTATAACAATTACTGTTATTTAAATAATGTGAGATCTTAAAGTAGATTAGATCTAACTTGGCCAGTTTTCATTACATCAGTTATTTCATAAAGTTATTAAACATTTTAATTAAAACAAAAAAAAAAAAAAAACTAGCCAAGTAAAATCTTATCTACTTTAAGATTTTACAAGGCTGTTTCACCACTTCCTGATTAGTGTCGGATATGCTATCCACAACTTATCTGACAGATACTTCATACTTTATCTGTCAGAAAAGTTGTGGAAAAAAGTGACGGACAGACGGACAGGGACAGACGGACAGACGGACAGACTGACAGACTAACAGGAGGACAGACGGACAGGGACAGGCGGACAGACGGACAGACGGATAGATGGACAGACGGACAGACGGAAAGACAGACAGAAGATTAAAAGAATTCTTTGTCTATTCCCGGGACTCAACTCTAACAATATCTTCATACACGGTACTAGGAGTTTGGGCGTAAAGAGGTAACAGACAGACAGACAGAATAATCTTACGACTTCATAAAGTCATTTTCTATTCATTTCATAAAGTTTCTTCACTTCACAAATAAATATTTACGGGGGGCTCCCATACAACAAACGTGATTTTTTGGCCTTTTTTGCTCATAATCAATAATGGCAGCCGGTAGGCTTTTTGTTGAAATATTCACAAATTCTTTAATTATATTTTTACTTTCATCATTTATAATAAACATAAAATATAAAATAAATATTTAAGGAGGGTTTCCATACAAAAAACACAATTTTTGCCTTGTTTTGCTCTGTCCGACTCGCACTCGCACTTGACCGTTTTTTTTTTGTTTTTTGATTTCCCCCCGAGTTTACACACAATTACCGACCTGCATTCCAAATTTCAATCCTTTTAGGTCATGTGGAACTGAGTTAGAATTTTGATCTATAGGTCAGTTAGTCAGTCAGTGATAAAAATGTAGATTTTCGGACGTTAATATCTTAATAACCGTTTGAGATGTGCTTATAAAATTGAAACCATATATTATATGTATCTCGCAAGTCACATTTTATGAGCCAAATTTGACACGTTTATGTGAAATAGTTTCTGAATTATGAGGGGGTCAAAAGTAGCTGCAAATGGTTTGTGTAATATTACACACGGTGCTGCTCGCCAGTTCTGTTATACTTGAACTTGGTTCGACACGCTACCGCGTAATTTATTATGCTGGTAGAGCGTCCGTGGCCTAATGGGTAGACCTTTGGTTCGCACTCCTAGAGGGTGCGGGTTCGATCCCGGGTGGAGGCGTGTGTACCAATGAGACATTTTCTGATCTCAAGTACATAATTCGGACGCTCGTACGGTGAAGGAAAACATCCTGAGGAAACCCGCACGTAGTTGGTCCCAGACGTATTGACTAGTTCTTTCCTCTGGACTAGGCCGACTATGTTGCGAGAATGCCGTATACGTGCTTGGGTAACCATACGGTCGTTTAAAAATCTCGTCCCAGGCACTACAGTATTTGAGGAGTGGTTACTACGCTCCGAAAATACTGTATACAGTATAAATCATCCTAAACGGATGCAAAGGCCTAGTTTTTATGCTGGTAGTAGCGGTGCGGGATTCTTGGATTGACCGACAGAGTCAGTCACGATAAAAACATACGAGACGTGGTGATTTGACCATCGTCGCAGTTAGATAATAACACAATAATTACGTAAATTACGCACTACATAATATACGTTACGATCTAAAAAGTAAATTAAAAATTTTATAATATAAAAACATAACGATCACGGTAAGTGATCACACAATTTTAGTTACCGTTTTACAACGGAACTTAAAACTATGTTAATAAGATAAGTCGCCATATAGAACATCTGTTAATTTAGAGACTTCATTTGGATGAAAAAGTGGAAAAAACTGTAAATGAATTATGAATGACTCTACATTTTACAAAAAGTGTTTTTGTGTGTCTCTTTTTTCAGTACTTTTTTTTCAAACAAAAAAACCGTGTGTGCAAACTTTATGTACAAAATAATATATAATGCACATAATATTTTTCTTAAAATCGTAATATGCTAACACACGTGAAAAGTGCAATTAATCCGAACTCTACATTTCTTCAATCTAAATGGTGCAATGTTACTTCAAGATACCATAACTAAAATCGATTAATAAAGTAATCAAGCAATTACGTCTAACTTCCCACTGTTATATAACTCTAATAAGACTAGTAGGATCTAGAAACTATACAAACACCACCAAATATAGCTTACAGGAGCTTTCTCCCACGGAGGCAAAACTTGCTCGGACTCGCTGCAGGCGCCTTTCTGTTTCACGAAAAATAAACTGAGATAAAATTGGAACAAAATTGTCTAAATCCAATAAAAAAACCTCATGTCTTTTTAGGGTTCCGTAGTCAATAAGGAACCCTTATAGTTTCGGTATGTCCGTCCAGGGTTTTACTCAGAGACTGTAGGACCTACAAAGCTGTAATTCTGCATGAATACACATATTAATGATGCCGACAAAATGGTATAATATAAAATCTTAATTTTTTTTATGGTAGGTACCTCCCTACACATCAAGCGGGGATGATTTTTTTTTTCGCGTCCACCCCACCGTGTGGGATGTCGTTGTATAGGTTTTTTAAAAATATTACGAATATTCATAGATTATTTCCGATTTAGGGATCCATTTGTGAAATATAAAGTTTCAAAGCGGAAAAATCGTTAGAGTCCAGTGTCCCCTTCTACCAACGAAACGGTTGCTTCTGGAAATGTGAAAAAAAACACGGGAGTAGAAAATATGCTGAATTTAAAAGGAAAATTATCACGGCTAAGAAGACTTCATAAGTTATTGAGTAATAGTCGATCAACTAAAAAAAAATATTCGGCGAAGTATATAAAGGAACTTTTCGTGCAAATTCCTTTGAACGTAACTGAAATGATGTTGTTAGTAGTGTCAAACACGTTATAAATGTATATTCATTGACCATACAAACATTATCAAAAACTAGCGGTACTACGGAACCCTATATTGCGCGTTGCCCGACACGTACTTGACCGGTTTTTTGGTCGTTTAAAAAAATTAAAAGCAAGAAAGATAAGGTAACGAATCTATTTACAATAAAAAGTCGAAAGGCAGAGAAAATGGTGCAACGACAATAATAATAATTATGTACTTATATTAGTACAGGTTCCCTAGAACATTTTTTTTTATTACTATCAAGCTAATTTTTCGTGAGTAGCTTCATTTTGATAAGACGAACAACAATTTCCTCAGCGAAAATTCTCAAAAGTGGTAGTTAACAGAGATAGAAAGGATTTAATATTTTGATTTGATGGTCCTAAAATATGGATTGTTCTATTTGTAGGACAAAGTTACTCTTACATTATATAATTACTATTAACCTATCAATATACAAAAAAAACAGCTGGTTAGGATTCCGTAGTCAACCAAGTTTTGTTCATTACAGATCCCTAAAACGGAACCCTAACGAGCAGATTTTTTGTATATTAATAGGTTAAAAGTTATATTGTAATTTAAGAGTAACAGTGTCCTACAAATATAACTAGGACCATGAAATCAAAATATTAAATCCTCTGTATCTCTGTTAGCTACCACTTTCAAAAATTTTCGCAGAGGAAATTGTTGTTCGTCTTATCAAAATGAAGCTACTCACGAAAAATTTGCTTGATAGTAATAAAAAAAAATGTTCTAGGGAACCTGGACTATATGGTACCTTAATACCATCAATTAATTTAATTCAATTCAAACTTTATATTTTGCAACCAAGTACAGTATTATATTAAAATCAAAATACATTGAAAAATACAACTTATGCTTGTCTGTGTATTAATGGCCGGTTTACATAATTCCAATCCAGTGATCTAACCAGCGCTGGAACTACTCGAATAATGTAAACGGGCACTCGGGCTTTACAGTATCTGTATTGAAATATAACCTGGTTTAGTATAGACAATAGAGTAAACCCAGTATTATAAAAGACGTTAAAACCAAAGAGCCCAAAATCAGGCCTATAACACTCAGACCATAAAGCAATAAACAACAGTTTCCAAATTATAATGAAGATGAAACTGTAACGAGAGTTATTAACGGTGACTTGAACCGTTTTGATATAACTTTTCAAAACGCTTGAAATTCTTAATTAGTAACTAAAATTAACTATTTTCAAGGCCACTTTAATTTTCAGAAAGAAAATTAAGTTCTAAAATATGCATGAAGTAACAAATAATAACAATTTTGTGAAAAAATTGCGCTCTGATGAAATAAATGTGCAGGATGCATTTAAAGATCGACAAGCGATCGATTGAAAAGTAAGAACACAAAAATATGTAAAACAAATTGTGCTCAGATGAAAAAAAGTGCTGGATCGAAAACTAGAGATCAAAAACCTACAAGAATAAAGGGGTCTTACGTGGAACGTCTCCCATGGTGGGAACACCCTCCTCCAAGTGCGCTCGTTGTTCTGCACATTTAGCAATCGTTCTTAAAGTATTCAAGCTTTGAAAACCAAAATTCCAGAAAAGAAAAATAAAACATACAACCTCCTTCTTTTTGGAAGTCGGTTAAAAATGACAAGAACTCTCTAGATGGAGCTATTATATTTTATTAATTTAAACATATTTTTTAATTAATTTATTTATAGTTTTCTGTATTCAAACTGAAAACTAAAATTCCAGAAAAGAAAAAAGCAAGAACTCGCCGTGAAACTATTAATAATTAATTTATTAATTTTATGTTTGGTCCTTACTTGGTTCTGTTGAAGGGACATCTTGAGGATGGTTTCCGAGATATCTTGGTCGATCTAATTAAAATATAAACGAATGCATAAAAATTGAATAAATAATGATAATTTAAAAAATCTACAAAATAATAATACAGGATGCAACTAAACCTACCGGTCAAAATTTTATTAGGGCTTAGGTATCATTAGGAAAGTCCATTTAACAAAAAAAAAATAGTGTGTTAATTTTTTTACAATAACATTTTATCCCACTTAAAATCGTTGCAGAACGGTCACTTCGCGGCGGTGGGTAGAGCGGGGGTGACACGGGGGGTGGTGCCAGGGAGACGCACGCGCAGGGGGCACGTCACGCGCCGGCGACGCGTAGTGTCCAGTAATTGTGGCGTTTTTTCGGATAACTTTCTAATGCTATTTCTTAACATTTTAGTACTGACTATTTAAAAATGATCTTAGCCATCATCAATAAACTAGAACGTGCAGATCTAGTTTAATAAAATATTTGTAATTAAGGTACCTAATTTTACCATATTATCTAAGTGTAGCTACAATTATTTAGATTTGTCAAAATTATTGAATAATATAATAAATAACTCTATGTTTCTAATTCCTAACTTCTTTGCCACTTTCCTTATTTGGAAAACATTGTTTAGCCTAATGGCCCATATGGCATACGATGAAAATTTTTCTTCTGTAGCTAAAAGAACTTATGAAACTGCTATAATCATTCAAATGATAAAAATATTACCGAAACAATGCATCATAGATCCAAAAATAAATCTTACAGGCGGTATTTCGGGGAACGAAGGTTTCGAATCTTCTTTCTTCTCGACTTCTTCGATTTCCTTAAAAATGTTTAGATCGAATTAGCACCTGTTTTTAAGTAGTATAAAAGTGCAATAATAGCTTATGTCAGTGCCTGTAGTTAAATATTACGAAGCTCTAATTGTCTACATTAGAGCTATTATTATGGAAATAACGAAAACCAAAGAAATGAAAATTAGTACTTAGTACTTTTCTTTTTGCAAAAATGAATAGCTTTTTACTTGTACATTTTAGATCTTGTCGACATAATATAAGAATTGCTTTGAGTTGGAAGACGGAAGTTGTAACATTTTGTACTCAAGAACATTTCTATTTATACAAAAAAATCTAGTATAAAGTTCAACGACCCTGTCTAGGAATTCATAAACCAATTGAGAGCGTTCCGATTGTTCAAGTGCTCTAAACATCACTAATCATTATTCTATTTAGACCAGAGCAAGTACAGTATACTCAAAAGCCATAAACTTTAAGTTGAAGAAAATAACTAAGTACACACATAACACATCAAGAAAATCTAGGAATATTTTATTTTATGAAATATCTAAAAATCTATCAGGAGTATTTGAAGACAGTAAATGGAAGAATGATTGCTTATTGTCTTCAAAAATTCCAGATACATTTTTAGATATATCATAAAGTACAAAAATCCTTAGACTTTGTTGATGTGTGTATTATCTCTATTTGGATATTACAGTCACAAGACATTTTAAGTTGAAAAAAGTAAAATTTCCTTACGGGTGCTTTCTGTTGTGGTGGTACCACTGGTTTCCAGACTACCTCTTCTTTCTATATTGATACATATTATTTTAGTACTATTTCAATAATTTCTTCAGAAATAATATTCTTGGTTATTACAGTATATGCAGTTTATTATTTAGAACCTTTTCATTCAATTAATTAATTTATTGAATTTTATTTTTCTAATTTTTTTTGTACTTATCGTATTCGTAATATCGTATCGTAAATCAAAATATCTTACTATAGGTTCCTGTTCCGAGGGAGGGGGTGGCTCGTTTTCGACGGTCGGTTTCGTTTCTTCCTTTTCCTTAAAAAAATATAACTAAACACAATCAAATTCACCTATTCTAACAATTAACAAGTCAAAAATTGAAATCCAACTTTGAAAAATCGACAAAAACACCTCAAAATCATAGAAAAAAAATTTACCCACAAGCTTAATGAGGATTTCAGAAAGATATTTTGTTTACATTGAGTACATCCAATGTACTTTAATTCAAAACACAGAAAAAAACAGACTGGCAGATTTACAGCTGCAAAGGAATAAAAAAAAAACCGAGTAAATTTGGATCTAATTTTTTCAGAATGTCTACGTGATGACCTATAGGTCTACCAGAATCTGATGGCAAAAAGTGAGAAAACAAATTGACTCTAGCAATATCGGGGTAATTGGAATAAAACCTTTTGATTCTTTTTTTTTTTTCTTATAGCGGCTGATTCTGTGTGTTAAACATGCAAATATAAAAATTTACCCAATGATCAAGGATATTTTTTGAAAATCTGCTGTCAAAAATTGCCATCAGATTCTGGTAGACCTATACCACCGGTTCGGGAACTAACCCGGTGAGAAGAACCGGCGTAAGAAACTCGCATTAAAACTAGAAGAAACAAAAGAACGCCAAATTTAAAATTTTCATTGTGTTTTTTTCAGAGTTTCCAAACAATTCTCACTTTTTTTTCTTGTGGCGGTTCAACCTTCCTCCACGGCGAATCTCCATTTTGTACCTAACATACAAATTCCTTAAAGACCGAAAGTAAAGAAATATAAAAAAAATATTCTCATAAAGACCAAAAAAGTGCAATGATTAGTCATCATTGTTTACACTAGTTAAGGTTATTTTACTTTTATCTTAAGACATAATATATTTATAAATATAATCTACATGTAATATTAATTTCAACTACAAAAAAATCTAAGTTTTTTAGACTATGAAAACACAGTCACGTAGCCCAAGTTTGTGTTACAGTTTTTTCTGTATTGTTTACATTCTCATTTTTGTTGATGATTATCATTTTATGTAACCAATGTTCTTTATGAGGTGTTCTTAATATTTATAACTATGAATATATCATACGTACTTTAAACATAAAATTATTATGAATGCTTACAAGTTTAGTTTCTGTAGAATCTGTTTTCACTTTTTCTTCAACAGGTTCTTGTTTTTCTGTTGTTTGTTCCTTTAAAAATGTTTCAATTTTAAATTCTTGCAATTTATTTATTCATAGATGATGCTCCAAAAGCAATACTTACGATACTAAATTAATTTAGTGACCATTCAAGTGCAGGAAATAGCATAATTAGGTGCAAAAATTTGCTATTGCATCATATTACAACAAATGTTATCAGAATAATCAAAAATATTTACGTAAGGAAATCACGAAAATCAAATAAAAAAACGAATAAAATCTTACTTGTGAATTTTTAGAAATATCTTTCCTCCATGGAACCACACCTTGTTTCTGCATAAATAGAAACGAAGAATTTGATAAAACGGAAACTCAATTGATAAAAACAATTTTTGGATAAAATAAGATTCAAAATGAATAAAAGACAATCAGAAAACAATGACACTCATTTAAAATGTAATGAAATAAATAGATCTTCACTAACATTCCTAATGCTGGTCATCAATAGCAGATCTAAGAAAAGAAGAGTAAAAGGCAAAATCAGAGTTGAATGCTCTTACAGGCATAGGTGGTGGTACAGGTGGCGTCACTTCTTTGGACTTAACAGCTTCAACCTGCATTCATGATACATTGTTTTTAACAGCTTGTAAAATCATAACAAAACAAATCTTAGGAAAACTATGAAAATAAAAAAAAAGAATAATCCATAAAAATCAAGTAAAATAAATTTTTGCTTACAAAATGACCGAGATATTTCTTAATACTTTTGTAATAAAAAAGTAAGCTTACAGGCGTCACTGGTTCTTGTTGTGAATCTGGTTCAGAGCTACCCTTACTTTCTTTTGCTTCTTTTTGATCTTCCTTTTCCTTTAAAACTTGTTCAAATAGATCAGTCTTATTTAAATTCATATATTTATTGTCAGTGTTTACGGGTTCTACTTCTGCACTTTCTGGAGCCTTAAGCTCTGCACTATCAGATAACTTTTTATCGTTTTGCAGTTCCGATTCCTACAATAAGATTTAATAACATTATTTTCGTATTTGAAACTATGACTTCATTTAAGCACGCATTTGATTTGTAACGTCTTTTATAAAACATAGCTTTTAATATTGTATTTTTTATTTATTATATGACATTTCAAAAAGATTCTTAAATGTTTAAATTAATTTTATATTAATTTCTTACCGATACCAAAGCTTTTTCAGCGTCCATTTCAGGTTCAGATGCCAGGTTCACATCAACAATTTCTGTGATTTCAACAGAATCCTTTCTCTGAACAATTTGAAAGGTTATTTTATTTTTTTTACTTTTGAAATTTAAACTCTATTTCATTATTATTTATCGACTCTTACCATTTGAGATGCAGGTGGGAATGATTCTTTCGTTTCAGTTACATCTCCGTTAGTCTGTTATAAATAATAATCTTGTTAAAGTTAAGGAGTATAATTTAATTAAGTATATCAAAATACAATAATTTAGTAAGGCTAAAACATTAGCCACATCAAAATAAAAAATAAAAAAGCTATATTATTTTATTTGATATGATGAACCTAAAATTGGTTGTGATTCGCGCAAATACATTTAAAGGTCATCATCTATACTAATCTATACTAATATTATAAAGCGGAAGAGTTTATTTGTTTGTTTGAACGCGCTAATCTCAGGAAGTACTGGTCTGATTCGAAAAATTTTTTCAGTGTTAGATAGCCCATTTATCGAGGAATGCTATATGCTATATTTTATCACGCTAAGACTAATAGGAGCGAAGAAATAGAGGAAAATGTGGAAAAAACGGGGGAAATTATTTGAAAGGGCTTATCTCACGAACTACTGGAGCAATTTTTATATTATTTGGCACAGATAAGAAGTAGACCACGTGAAGGATCATAGGCTATTTTTTGTGGACTAATTTGATAATAATCATTTATGTTATAATATAAAGTGTTGTGAGAAACTTTGAAACGTGGAAAATATACTAAGATAGCAAGCAAGCATCTGCAATTTGTCTTCGTTATGTCTAAAACACCACATGCCCCTTATAAATAAACTGAGAAAGAACAAATAAATAAAGAAGATGAATCTTACGAGCTTCTCATCTTTAGAGGCCAATTCCACTATAGGTACAACGTCATCTTCGTTCTGAATGTTAAAAAAAGAAACAGCATTTATATTACGCTAAAGATTTTACTATGCTAAAGACTTATCAATTTAAACTCATAGATTTTTTTCAATTATTCTGTGTTTATCGTATTGAATTGTGATCTGTAGATGTTTAAGTTGTATTTGATTTCATTAAATTAAAAAATTATAATTTTAAACGCTTACTGTTGTTACTTTAGTCTCAGTTTCTTTACATTTTTCATTATTATCACGTTCAGCCTCTTTCATAATATCGTTCTCTTTGCCATTACAAGTTTCCTAGAAAGTAATCGTTACTTCTATATTTTTATCCGTTTCAACTTTGACTTGACTCTTTCAATTTTGATAAACAATTTTTTTACCTGCGGTACTGCGGCATCAGTGGTAAAAGACGTCTTCATAATATTTTTGACCTCATCCTTTATTTTGTTGATATGTTGTCGAGCTATAGAGAACTCCTCTTCGAGTTTACCGACGGTGTCGATTATTAGTTTTATGGTCAGATCGGATCCCACCACCGCTGTTCCGATTTCTACCAAATCTTGAAGAAGGTTCGTAAGGAGCATGGCGATTCTCTTCCGTTGTTGAGCGGAAAATTCGTGGAGCCCAACTTTTTCGTCGGATACAGCGTCCTGTTTACGAAAAAACGTAGTTCTACCTCGTGACGTAATAAAACAACCATTGTGCTCTCAAAAGCCCAGTGAATCAAAAAAAAACCTTAAGGTAAGAACTGTGCGAAAGAAAGATACCTTAGGCATAATATTATCAATTATGTGAAAGTAAAAATTAAAGTAGGTTTGGTGCTTCATCATACCATACAAGCGGTTGCAAAAATGCAGAAATTACGTATTTTATTAAACATGTTTTACTTTCGTTAAAACTGGAGTACACACTTGAGTAATTTGCATACTTGAATTATAATAATTGTGTAAAGTTTAATTTTAGCATAAGGTGGCCAAAAGTGAAAAGTTAACATAACATTAAGATCGCATCGATAAAAATCGATAATTATGTGAATAAAATGTTGAAATTGTGCTTATGTAAATAGTCCTTACGTCTGCGGGTAGCTGCAAAATACTTTCAAACTTTCCTTCTCCATCATTCTGTAGACAATTTTTATAAAAATAAAATTGAACAATACTAATATCATAAACATAATAACAATATTGATTTTTGTGAATAATTCTTTAGAATTTTGGATGGTATAAAAAGATTTGTCGATAAACCAATCAGGCATAAAATTGTGTCACACTCACAAATTACATTTTTCAAAGAGTCCCAGTACGCACGGACTTTGGCAAAACAGTCCTAAGGTTAGAAATTGGACTCAGTGAAGGCAGTGGAAAAAATTCTCAACGGCATCCGACCCAAGGCCCGAAGAGGAAAGCCAAAAAAACAAAAAACTTTTTTTAAATTTTGCTTACAGTTTTGGAGTTTTTTATCGAAGGCAACTCTGATCCGCCATTCTCTCCTTCGATCTGTTTAATAACAATTAAACGATTTTAATTTGTTATAAAAGTATTGTAATAGGCATTTAAATAGGCTCAATAAGGGCGTTTTTAAAGTAGACATTCAATAAAAATTATATCATTAAAATTTCTATCCTAGATACGATGTGGCTTAATGCTTTTAAATAAGTCTTATATCCTTTGTCAGAATCGTCGTATTTCAGTATCATACTTTTTAACAAAAGATCAACCGTCTCAGTGCCAAAAATACAATGTGAGCAGTAGGTATAACCACTTAGTCACCACAACGTGCCACTTGCACGTATGTTCCTACTGATTTGCCTCCGTATTATCTATAGATAGAGATAAAATCAACAACCAAAGGCCCGTATAGTCGCAGTAAGTGAAACTGTTCTATTAGGGAACGTGTTCAGAGGGATTACCGCTTAAAAACATGATCATCTGACTGTTCGTTTTCAGATTCATAAAAAATAAACGTTCAATTGTAGTAAAAAATCTTTGCTTGCTTAAGGTTTGCTTATGAAGTTACTTAATAAAGACTGAAAGAAAATGTGCTTTATGTAAAACCTTTAGGTACTAAGTACCTAACTCCTTAATGCCGTGCGATGTTGCGCATTAAAAACTGACCCAAGCAAATCATATTTTAATGTAATTTCCATAAGACGTAATAACTCCATCAAAGTAAATTGTTTATGAATGCCTGAACAGTGATTAGTCCTTGTATCCCGTATAGTTTCACAGTTTTGGCGACGAGCCAATACATACTACAGTTACGTTACAATACACGTATTTTAGAATTAAGGTCAGAATAAACAAGATCCTACAAATAACGGGCTAGCAGACGGTCAGAACTCAGAAGGTACATTTACATACAGTAGTAGATATTACCGCTTCTAGTATCGAATTTGAAGGTTTGTAGGTCAAAAATCAAAATTAACGTACTTATACTTAGGGCCTGTTTCACCACTTCCTGATAAAGTGCCGGATAGGCTATCCACAACTTTTTTGACAGATTCTCCATACTTTATCTGTCAAGTTAAGTGGTGGATAGCCTATCCGGCACTTATCAGGAACTGGTGAAACAGGACCTTAGTATGATCTGATTTAATGTTCGTTGAAAATCAATAATATTAAAAAATAAAACTTAAAAGTATTAACTTCAATTTTAAAATTCTTTGAAAGTATATATATTTTTTCTCTCTACATTTTAATTAAAATGACCCATTTTGAAAAATATAGTAACATTTTACATTCACGTGTTTTTAATGTTTTTAGTACTTTTTAGATTAACGTACTAAAATCTATTTCGCAGATCAAAAACATTGATGACATTGCATCATTAAAACATGATTAAAGATGAGATCATAAAAACCTAAAATAGGACGGCGTATGAAATATTATAGTGCAATCAAACTAGATACTAATTGAAAAGAGGGCGCAATAAAGATAGATAAAACAAAACAAAGAGTGTTCTACAGGGTGTCTCAAAAGTAAGTTCACATTTGCTTATCTTATTACGCGAAAGCAACTATTCTGAGGGGCGCGGGGGGTATGTCAGTCGGTAGTCTGGCTCTTGGGAATTTAGTCGCTATGGAGCGTTTCTCTGGTGCGGACCGTGCGTTGTGCGTACGTGAGTTTTACAAAAACGGTAATTCGGCGACTGTAGCGCGTAGAAAATTCTGCAGTATTCGACATATTCGTCACTTAAATGATGCGCCTAGCACTCGACTCATTGCAAAATGGGTTGAGAAGTTTGAAGAGACTGGGTCAACTCTGGAGAAACCAAAATCTGGGCGGCCAAGAACATCAAGAACAGCCGAAAACGTGGACAGTGTTACTCAGTCTATTCGAGATGATCCAAACCTCTCGATTCGGAAGCGTGCTGTTGCTTTAAATGTGCACAGATCTTCATTATGCCGCATTTTACACAAAGATTTAAAGCTGCACCCGTACAAAATTCAGTTAGTGCAAGAACTGAAGCCTCAAGATGCTGGTCAGAGGCTTGCCTTTGTAAATCAGATGATTGAGCGCTTTCCAACGTTCACCAACATCTTGTTTTCTGATGAAGCCCATTTTCACCTGAATGGGCATGTAACAAGTAATTGTCGTTACTGGAGTGCAACCAACCCAAAACAAAAACATCAGAAACCGCTACATTCACCCAAAGTCACCGTATGGGCAGCGATGTCGGCGCGAGGAATTATCGGCCCTTACTTTTTTGAAGATGGAAGGGGACGCACACTCACAGTGAATTCAGAGCGTTATGTGGAGATGTTAGACGAGTTTTTCGTACCCCAACTGCAAAACTTTCCTGGTTACAACCAAAGAACATGGTTCCAGCAGGATGGAGCAACTTCACACACGTCCAACAGATCTCTGCCTCGAGTTCGAGAAATTTTTCCGAACAAATTAATCTCCAGGCGAGGTGACATAAATTGGCCTCCACGGAGTCCCGATTTAACGCCTATGGATTTTTTCCTGTGGGGTTATGTCAAATAGAAAGGTTACGCTAATAAACCGACTTACCTGGCACAATTAAAAGAAAATATCCGTCATGAAATGGCAGCCATCACGGAGACTACCTGCCGAGCTGTCATAGGCAATTTTAGTGCCCGACTAAATGAATGCCGAGAGCGCAACGGTTTACATTTGGACGATGTTATTTTTAAAAAATAAATTCCCAAACAGTGTACTTCAATATAAAATAAACATTTTTTCAATAAAGCTAAGACTTTTCTTTTAAAAAAAGATTTAAATGTGAACTTTCTTTTGAGACACCTTGTATATAATGGACTATGATCTATGTCCAACAACATTATGTTGTTATTTAATTTATTACCGATTAACATTTTTACACTGAACGCTTCATTTTTTTTGTTAGCTTGAAGTAACTATGTAACGAAGTTGTTTATATACGAAATATACAGACACTTATTAATCGATAGTTTAATTACGTTTTGGAGAATGGTCTATTTTGATAGCTGGATATTGGCCAGAAACGTCTACCACAGTTGCAACTAATAAATTAATCCTGGCTGTTATTATCATTTTAATAGTCACAGTCACTAATAACGTGACGAGTGATTTCATCTATTGTTTGTTTCGCTACTGATTCAGCGACATTAAATAAATGATATATAAGTTATCAATAATATTAATCGTTTTATATTCTGTCGTAAGTGTTAAAATATTAAATATATAGATACCATAAAACATAGGTCCCGAAAGAGCTCCTTGCGGCACGCCGTGTTAGAAGCTTAGGACTAATCGGAATATCTACGACTTACCCAACTTACAGGGAACAACTTATAGCTGAGGTTGGTGAGGAACTCCTTCTTGTGGGGGTCGAACATGTCGGAGGGCTTGAAGCCCCTCTTGGTGATGAGGGCACTGTTGACGCTGGAGGAGCTGGTGACGTCGTCGAAGTTGTCCCGGTGCACCACGCGGTCGTTCACCTTGTGGACGCTGGACATCTTGTTGGATGAGAACTGACTCTCACTGATTGTCATCATTTTGACGCACTCACACTGTCACTTAACTCTCAATAGACTTTTCCGACGCTGAAAAATCAAGAAAGCTCGTGAGTAATGAGGAGCGTCTGCAAATGTTTTGTTCAACGAAAACGGAGCGTGCCAAAAACTGTAATTTTTAATCTATCGGAATTCTCGCCGCTAGATAAAATGCAAGATGTTAAGAGGTAATCCTACTTATACTGCATTAGCGCGAGGAATTTAGGCTTTATGTTTTTAAATTAGAGTTTGAATCGCTTCGCGCAGCTCGAGCCCGAAATAAACGAGTTGCCGACTTGTGTTTACGAAATGATTTGATCGTTGAATAACGGAGGTTTAACGTTACTAAATTTTCCAGTACATTTAAATGCTGGCAATGAAACGGTAATGTAGAAATACGATGTACAAACTACAAATGTGAAACAATCAAATGAAGAGCTAACTGCTCTGACGCAAGCCTAGTTAGTGGGTGGGACTGATACATTTTGCAAACTAAACTTGCACTCCATGTGGAAAATGTACGTGTTAACGATAGATATCATTTGGTCTCTACATTAGTAACTACCTAGTTATTGCTATAAATGTTGCAAAAGTTTGTGGAATGCAAGGATGACTGTAATAATTTTATAACTATCTGTTGGTAAACATATAGTAAAAAAATATTTCAGGAAAGAATAAAAGGAAAGTCATCACATGCAATTTTTATATTATACATTAATTAATATACAAACTGAGGTAAGTAAAATAATTATTAAAATTATTAGGATTATGATTTAAGACATAAATTACAATCATTATCCCTGAATATTAATAATAATATTATATAGTTTTTAACTATGCATATTATTATAACCTACTTGCATCAATAGAGAACATATTTTTTAAATCATTTAGACTATATGAATTTATACAAATAATTCTTGTACTGGGACCTACATAATACATTGTAGGTACCCTCTATAATTATTATCATTATAACAAACTGTTATTTGAATAAATTGCGACCCACAAATTGTAAGAGAAACAATGTTGAATGTAGCGATGCCAAAATAGTCTAGATTGTACACATTTTAATAATTTCTTCTCAGTTCAATAACTTTGACATGGGTGGGAAGTGCGTAGGTCGTGGGTTCAATCCGATACATTTTTTGTACATCTTCAGTTTTGTTATGAGTTATATTATGACTAATACTGAATCAGTATTACTGATAAATAAGAAGGTACGTGTCATACTGTCTGCAGCGTTTTACTCATTGAAGATAAGCATTTTTAATGCGCACATTATTTTATGTTACGAGATAGAGGGCCTGTTTCACCACTTCCTGATAAGTGCCGGATAGTCTATCCACAACTTAACTAGACGGATAAAGTATGGAGAATCTGTCAAATAAGTTGTGGATAGCCTATCCGGCACAATATTAGGAAGTGGTGAAACAGGCCCTAATTTTACAATTTTAATTTTTTTATTATACAATTTTCATTATTTAGAATAGAATTAATATAAAGTTTTCATTGCTTAAGAATAATTTAATTACAAAGTAAAAAATATGAAAAAATAAGTTAAAGAATTTTAGGATGGTACATTATGTAGAGCAGTTTTGTAGAATGGGTTCTAAGGAACCCACGGATTCGGTAGTAAGTTAGGATTACATACCATTCCCTAAGGCCAACCTGTTTACTAATGCTTTGGATTGGCCAACGTCAAAACTCAAAAACCAATCAACAAAACTTGTTGATAAGATAAACTCCTGTCAGAAAACCTCGGAAACCTGCATTATGTAGAGTACTAAATTTACGTAGTAACTATTTGACGTGACCAAATGCTTGACTCTATCTAATTCCTTTTGTTATGTTAACAATTTTAAAAACTTTATTTTCCTTATTATGATTTCTAATAGACTTCTTACATTAAATTACTAATTGGTATAATTTTCAGAATTCAGATGCTAAGTTGTGATAAGAAGGCAGTTCCGAATTTAAAGATTAGCCTCACGGTTACAAAATAACTAAAAGGTGATATATTTTTACTAAGGTATGTCCTGTATTCCTTTATTAAGACTTGGTTAAAAAAACTCAGGAACAGGGTTTTTTACTCTAAGGCCAGTTAGCACTCAATCGACAACATAATATTGCGTTAATTCGCCGGCTTACTTAGAGGCCATCGTAGCGATTAAGTCCGAGCAGACCCATTCGTGCCGACGTAGCTATCCCTCACGACTTATAAGAGTATTGAAAAAAGATTTTACATAGTCCGATGCTGTCTCAAATGTAAATATTGAGGATTACAGCTGACAGTAATAAATCCATTCTAAAAAAAACTCTTCAATGTTAATTGCATGTAAATAATTGGACGAATTTATAATCAGACCTTCATTATAATGAGTTACTTTAACAGCAATTTTGTAACACTTAAATATTTTCCGTACTAAAATATATCATAATGACTAATATAATGTGCATTACATAAACATATTTTTAAACATACTTACAATAAAAAAGTTACATTGAACCAAAACGTTAAAGGTAAAATAAATTCAAAATATTGGTAATTCTGACAAAAACCTTTCATATAGGTAGGTACCCGCCGTTTGAAAATCTGTTAAAATCATCATCACAAAAATATTTTTTTTTCTTTCCTGATTAGCGAAAAATGTTGTAGAGAGTTAAACCTCCGCGTTTCAACTTATTCAATCAACATAAGAGCTGTTTTTATAAAAAAAAAAATATAAATCAAACTTTGCACGTTTTTCTTTATACTTAAATTAAAAACAAATTAATGAACACATTACACACACAAAGGCACCACAACTATATGCGCGTGCGCGGCCCGCGAAAACTTTTACAAACTAAAATAAAATCGCGCTATTGCATAATGCGAAGAAAAGCTTTACGCGGTGACCATGCCGGACGAGTTTTCAGCAGGACATTCAGCTATTTTTTAACTACGGTAAAAAAAGACGGGTAATGATTTTGTAAGTATATTTATGATAATGTTCCTATGTTTAATGTGGTATCAATACGCAACTATTAGTTCACAATAATTACTCGCTTCAAAAAAATGTTTTATTTATGTAATTTACTTCATATGCACGTTGTTTTAATGTTAATATTATCAATTTAGATGTCCCACAGCTAGAAATAGCAAGGGAACTTTAACCACAGACTTTAATATAATTTTTTATTTTATTTATACACCGTTAAAAATAAGGCGTGACAATCAAGCCCAGTTTTTAATAATAGGGATGATGTCAAGGCCAAAGATTAGCGAATTTTGTTAGTAAAATAAAAAAATAACGTTAAATAATAAGTGTTCTCAAAATTTCAGCTTGATAGCTTTTGTATTTTTTTTTTTGTTATGCGCCTTCAAAGTTGGATATTCAAGTCGATTTTTTTTTCAATTAAATTTCTTAATATTTGTATACCATTCGATAACTTATATTGTAATTTAAAGCAACTTTTGTTATCAAACCACTTTTATAAACGCAATAATTAATATAGCTATCGAACAAAGTTCTCCCGCGATGCCTACAAGCAACTCTAAGGTGACGTCATAATCGAGTAGCATTTTATATGCATTTCGGGCAGGTTTATTTTATGAGATGTTTGAATTGTCATATATTGGTGAATTTTTAAGCTATCAGAGTCATACGTTCACCGATGTTTCTATTTTTGAGAGGTTTTTCAATTACCGATAAGAAAAAAAATGGTCATCATGCCTATTCTACCTAATATCTATCTGAGATTTTTTTTCAATAAAATCCTAGACCAAAAATATCCACAATTTCGTACCTTGATGGAGGCAGCAGTTGGCGCGGAGTCTGCCAGGTCTATTTCGGTCCGGCGCAGTTGGTCCATGTTTCGCCATCGCCCAAACGCCTTCATATTTTACACATATTCCAACATCACCAACAAAAGACGTTGCTCCATGGGTCATTATACAGAGAGGAATTTCCGGAAAGTTACTAAACTTTTAGTTTTGGGAGCGATATACAATTTTTTCAACGAAATGCTTGGAGCCCAAAGTGTCCTTAAATTATCCGTTACGTTCTAATATAATATAATAAGTTACTAACGCCTCTATGGTGGTTTAGGCTTGGATCCGGAGAGGACGTGGGTTCAATTCCCACTTTGAAATAACTAAATGATGTTCCAAATTTTGTAGATGACATGGACAATGCACGATAAACCGATTGTCTGACGAGACAGGATTGTCCATGCGTCGGATGGGCATGAAAAAGTCGGTCCTGCGCCTGATCTCTCGACATTGTGTCGGTCGCCTGTTCTACTGGTTTATGGGAGTAAAGGAAAAGGATTAAAGAAAAGTAAATGGATACCTAAGGGCCTAGACAAGTGGCAAGCGTTTATCGTAAACGCCAACAAAATGTATGGGATTTGACATTAGTATTCGCTAGCGAAGCGATGACTTATGTAAAATCGCATACATTTTGTTGGCGTTTACGATAATCGCTTGCCACTTGTCTACTTGGCCCTATAAATTGAATCACGCGTTTTTTGCCGTTATTTACGCGTCAACTTGGTTTCAATGAAACCGCCCACTTACACCAAAAATGTGAAAATACTTGAAAAATAATATGATCATAATGATGATCCTGGCATCCCCAAGATGTGACCCACTATACAAGGAAGTGCCCCAACTGCGGCGACACACTGACCTGACGGGTCAGCTGTCCTGACTCATAACAAACTAACTGTACTTTATACAGCTACTACCTTATAACAACAGGTATAGGTCTACCAGAATCTGATGGCAATTTTTGACAGCAGATTTTCATAAAATATCCTTGATCATTGGATACATTTTTATATTTGAATGTTTAACACACAGAATCAGCAGCTAAAAGAAAAAAAAAAGGATCAAAATGTTTTATTTCAATTACCCCGGTATTGCTAGAGTCAATTTATTTTCTCACTTTTTGCCAACAGATTCTGGTAGACATATAACAACTAACAACTCAGATAATATTACTTACTTATTTGTGGATTCATTATATTGTGACCACAAAATAGTAAATTTATAAAATTTCAGTAAAATGATAATATATATCATTTTTAGGGTTCCGTAGTCAACAAGGAACCCTTATAGTTTCAGTCTGTCCGTCCGTCCGCCTGTCTGTCCGCGGTTTTGCTCAGAGACTATAGGACCTACAAAGCTGTACCTAATTCGGCATGAATGCACATAATTAATGATGCCGACACAATGGTATTATATAAAATCTTACATTTTTTTTATGGTACCTCCCCTACACATCAAGCGGGGATGAATTTTTTTTCGCTTCCACCCCACCGTGTGGGGTGCCGTTGGATAAGTTTTTTTTTAAATATTATGAGTATTCAAAGATAATTTTCCGATTTAGAGAACTATTTGTGAAATATGAAGTTTTAAAGTGGAAAAAATCGTTAGAGTCCAGTGTCCCCTCCTTCTACCAGCTAAACAGTTGCTTCTGGAAATGTGAAAAAATTCACGGGAGTAGGAAATATGCTGAATTTAAAAGGAAAACTATCACGGCTACGAAGACTTCATAAGTTATTGAGTAATAGTCGATCAACTAAAAAAAATGTATTCGGCGAAGTATAAAGGAACTTTTCGTTCAAATTCCTTTGAACGTAACTGAGATGTTGTTAGAAGTGTAAAACACGTTATAAATGTACATTCATTGATCATACAAAAAATTTAAAAAACTAGCGGTACTACCATAGAGATATTAAACCACATGAGTTGACAAGAGTGGCTGTGGGGGCGCGGCTGGTGTAAGTGAAGTATGACCAAAACGGGCAAACTTCGCGAAACACAATTAGTCGGGACGTGATTGTCTTAGGCTCTTCTTAGCGCGTACTACGGGAGTGTTTTTTTAAAATGCCTAACTGTTCAGTGGTTGTGTGCAAGAATCGAAGTGACCATAAACTTGAAGGGGTCACTTTTCATAGGTAAGTACAAAAACAGTTTTGTATTTACAGTATTTTCTAGCAAAATCTCATTTTTTCGTTAAAATAATTGCACTAGAAATTTCCTGTCGGTACTGAGAGAAATATGTACCTAACGATTGAACGCATTACATTGCTCGCTAAGTGTAGCGTGCCTGATGTTGAAAACAGTCTGACCGAGTAATGAAAATTGCGCATATTGAATCGGTCGCTTCTCGTTCACGGCCGCTGATAAGCGCCGTGAGATAGTGATGTACCTGTCATTTCTTGTTGTCGATACGTTACGTTGCCGCGATTAGTACGAGTAATAACTAATATTAAGTAGATGATTTTGATAGTTTTATAAATATTTATAAATATGTAAAACAATCTAAGGAATTACTTTATTATCTTCTTTTTTTATTTTTTATTATTAAATTAGTGTAGCAACTAGCAAAGTACCCAAATGAATATAGGTAGATGCGCGAATGGATGTGTGTAAATTCGCCTTTCGTTATTTTTGGATTTCCTATTACTGTACTATAAAGTAGTAACCTACTTTGTGTCATCGAGTCCGGGTCCAGGTTCGATTCCCGGCCGGAGTAGATATTTCAATGATTAGTTTGAATATCTATTTTCGGATCTGAGTGTTATTTGTGTATGTCTCTGTGTGTGTCCATGGTACCCCGACACAGGACATCCTAGTAGGGACTATGAGTGTGTTCCTGGATCTTCCAAAGTTTCAGAATATTTTGTTAATTTACCAAAATTCCATCTTTTTATATGATATATTATAAAAATGTGTAGCATTCAAAATATTAAGAATATTTCATAATTTTTTAAAATGTGTTCTTCCCGTTTTAGATTTCCAAATGAGAAAAGTTTTAAAGAAAAATGGATCAATTCAACTGGGAGAGGGCCCGATTGGTGGCCAACAAAACAAAGCACAATATGTTCAGTGCATTTCGAAAAAAACATTTTAAGCCACATACTAAGATTCGCAGGCTTTTTGAATGGGCAGTGCCTACGTTAAAATTATGCTTGGTTTTTGCAACGGTTTGTTCTGAAAGCTTTATTGAATTCTATTGTAATTTATACAATGAATAATAAAAACTAAGAAAAACTAACTCCGTCAAAAACACATGTTCTACAATACTTGTCAAAAATGTGTACCTAGGACCTAGGTACACTTTTTCAATACATTTGCAATATTTAGGTGGCCTTCAGCGGTATCAGGCTGACGTTACATGGCAGTTCGAAAGGAACCAAATTTAGACGTTCAAATGTTTCTGATCAGAAATTCGGACAATATGCGGCCGGGCTTAAAACGGTAATAGTATGGGAGTTACGTTTCCTTGGTTTTTATTATTCGTAGAATTAATATAATACTGTTATAATTTTT
The DNA here is from genome assembly GCA_905187585.1 of Cyaniris semiargus. Lineage (NCBI taxonomy): Eukaryota > Metazoa > Arthropoda > Insecta > Lepidoptera > Lycaenidae > Cyaniris > Cyaniris semiargus. Next base: position 8,283,663 of record LR994567.1, read on the forward strand.
ATAGTGATTTTACAATTAAGAAAATAAAAAGATATATATTTTCAGGCCGATACCAATACATCAAGTATTCTTCAGACTTCACCTGCCAAAATTGCAATAGACAGTGAACCTCAAGTAAGATGATTGTTTTTCCAGTTGATAAACATTAAACGCTATAAACTTATTGTGTAACAATATAAATAAAAAAGTAGATTGATTAGCATTAGGTATTTATTTTATTTCAGACTAGATGACGCCCGCAACTCCGTTGCGCCAAACCTCGTTTATCGCGCGGGAATCGTAGATTTTTCCGGAATAAAAAGTAGCCTATGTCCTTTCCCGGGACTCAAAGTATCTCCATACCAAATTGAGACAAACAAGACAGACAGACAGACACACTTTTGCATTTATAATATTAGTATGGATTAGAAAAAGCTCTTTCCTTCTGCAGTGATAATATAATAGCATATTATCTTTTACAGATTGTATATATGAACCTGGAATTGATGAAACACCTAGAAAAAAGCGCCTACGACTTGAATTAGCAAAATATAAGAATGTAGTAAAAGGACAAAAAAAGACCATAAATAGACTCCAAGTAAAAGCAAGTCGTTACAAGAAAAAAATTATTCAATTAACAGGAATATTAAAGCAGCTTCAACAAAAAATCTGAGTCAATTCCGATCAAGCCGATCACTTGCAAGTTCTTGGAGATGGAGTTAATGATCTGATCAAACGTTTCGCTGAAAAAAATGCTACCGGCTGTACTGGTGGTCAGTATTCTCCAGGATTAAGAACTTTTGCGTGCACACTTAACTTTTATTCACCAAAAGCATACCAGTATGTAAGAAAAAAGTTCCAAACCTGTTTACCACACCCTAGGACCATACGAAAGTGGTACCAATCCATTGATGCACAGCCAGGTTTCACAAAAGAGTCTTTGGAAGCTATAAAGCTTAAAGCAGTTAATACAAAACACAAACTTGTATGCAACTTGGTAATGGACGAAATGGCTATACGGCAAAGAGTAGAATGGGACGGAAAAGAAATGCACGGGTACGTAGATATTTGTAAATCTGGAACTGAATCTGACTCTCTGCCAATGGCAAAGGAAGCTTTACTGTTTCTATCATGTTTCTATCAACTGCGATCAACGGAGCATGGAAGGTGCCTGTTGGTTATTTTCTTGTAGATGGTGTGTCAGGAGAACAGCGAGCCTACCTAGTCATTCAGTGTTTAGAACTGCTCCACGAAACTGGTGTCGATGTAACTTCCCTTACATTTGATGGTTGCCCAGCAAATTTATCTATGATTAAAGAGCTTGGATGTTCGTTAGAACCTAATAAATTAAAAACTGATTTTGAACACCCAGTAACTAAAAGCCCCATATATGTATTCCCAGACCCCTGTCATATTATGTTAAAATTAGTTCGGAACGCACTTGAAGCAAATAACGTTTTTATTGATGTATCGAACCGAGAAGTTAATTGGAATCATTTGAAAAATTTGAACGGTATTCAAGAAAAAGAAAAATTACACTTAGCAAATAAATTAAGAAGGAACCATGTCTTTTTCAAAAACCAAAAAAATGAAGGTTCGTTTAGCCTCTCAATTATTTAGTAATAGTGTTGCTGATGCTCTAGATTTTTGTTCACAGCGCAATATTCTTGGTTTTGATAACGTTAAGGGCACAGTTAATTGTTTAAAAATTGTAAACAACCTGTTCGATACACTAAACTCAAGAAATATGTCACAGTTGCATTTAAAAAAAACCCTTTTTGCACATGATAAAGAAATGATTTTTGATTTTTTGGAACGTGCAGAGTCATATTTATCAGGTTTAAAATTACATAATGGAACAAAACTAATAAAAAGTAGCAGAAAAACTGGATTCGTTGGCTTTCTTGTTTGTATAAAAAGTTTGAAGCATCTATACGGGCGACTGGTTGAAACAGAAGAGAAACTAAAATACCTTCCAGCTTACAAAATCAGCCAGGACCATATTATAAAGTTATTATTTGGGCACATCCGCGCACAAGAGATGTAAAATAGCGGAAATTGTCAATCGCTTGAAAAAATTTCCCTCCTGACTTGTTCTTCAACAACTAAACATATAAACATTACTACGGAACCGAGATACCTTAGCGTTTCTGAAGAGGACGAGTATACCTTACTTTACGAGATGGCAGTTTTTGATGAAGAATCAAAATACTGGTCCAAGATCTTTCAGATTTTAGCATTCAAGCAATATCATATATTGCCGGTTTCGTGGTCCGAGCGCTGATGAAAACTTTAAAGTGTGAAACATGCATCGGAGCATTGACAGATGATGATAAAGAAGAAGAACATTTTATATTCACTAAAATGAAGGACAAGGGCGGCTTCGTGTATGCGTCGAAAGATGTGATAACTATATGTAAGCGGATGGAAGTAACCATAAAATCCACAATACTAAAAGAAAACAAAGAAAACCAAGTAACTGTTTCTACAAAAGATATTAAAAGTTTACTTGCAAATGCAATGCCGCATTTTATCGGCATGAATCTTTTTAAAGCGATACATTTGCATCAATTTGATCAGTCGCCTATGATAGGCTATGAATAATCATTTGACATTATTATTGAAAGCAGTATCGGAAAAGTACCTAAACGTGAGACTTCATTTTTTGACTAAAAATGCTGCACCAAAACCTATGCCAAAACTGTCTAAACGACAAGTGCTTACTAAGTATTTACATTTTAGTGGGATGTAATTTTTAAACCTACAACTATAGGTCTACCAGAATCTGATGGCAATTTTTGACAGCAGATTTTTAAAAAATATCCTTGATCATTGGATAAATTTTTATATTTGCATGTTTAACACACAGAATCAGCCGCTATAAGAAAAAAAAAGGATCATAATGTTTTATTCCAATTACCCCCGTATTGCTATAGTCATTTTATTTTCTCACTTTTTGCCATCAGATTCTGGTAGACCTATACATAGGTAATAATATAAGTATGTCCAAAGTTGATTGCCCCTTAATTAATGGTAATAATATTTTAATAAATGATAGTACCAATTATCATATAGTTTTTTATTTCCATACCATACGAATTTATTTAAGACTGCTACGAATTTACTTTATTTTTTATCCCTTTAAGAAAAATCGAAATAATCTTTTATTTTTACTTCATGACTTTGCATTACACTGTGACTGTGATGCAACTTACACGTTAAAAAGTAGGTTAAATTTTAAGTTTGCAAGATTTAATTACAGAGAAGATGAATCTAAATAAAAAATTTGTTTAAAATAATAATTGTATTGGGGCCAGCTACTAAAGCTAAAATTGTTCGCGATATGCAACAACGTAACTGCTCGACAGCAAATTTATCGACAGTCAATCACTAGCGTAGGTGTCAATCAATCACTAGTGTATTTTCTGGACTGCGGCGCGTACTTACACAGGTGATAGCAATGTGTGCGCAGCAATGAGAGCACCGCCTTGAATGTGTGAGTGGCAGGGATTTGTCAATGTGTGGGTGTAATTTGTGTAATTATTTAGGTGTCAATGTAAGTGTGGCTTACATCAGGACTCAAAGTGCGCTCGGCCCATCTCCCGTTTGTTTCTGATATCTATGGGTACTACGGAACCCTATATTGCGCGTGGCACGACACGCACTTGGCCGGTTTTTTATATATAATACTAGATGACGTCCTATATAGATCTAGACTACGAATAATAAAAACTAAGGAAGCGTAACTCCCATACTTCAACCGTTTTAAATTTGGCTCCTTTTCGAACACTAAAATATGACAATTCAGATTTTCGCCAAGGTCGTTTCCCAGGTAACGTATCATAATATTGCACGCCGGACGACAGCCTGCGCGGTTATTGTCATTGTCATAGTTATGAAACAAAGCCGTTGACAATAATTGTCAAAAGCGGATAGTATTATGCAGTATACACCAAGCACACCTATACTATCACAAAAAATGAGATGTATAATTATCATTTTAAAATCAAACATTTTCCTCTGACCTTAAGGGTAAAACCAAACGAGCGTAATTTGTGAGTTGTGAGTCGCAGAATTTCGGCTGGCAGAAATTTTGCTGCATTCAGTTTCATACAAAAGTCCTGTTTGATTCACACGAGTGTAATTTTGTGAGTCATGATTTGTAGGAAAAGATACGCGACCGAAATTCTGCGACTTACAACTCACAAATTACACTCGTTTGGCTTCACCCTAAGTCATCGATAATAATAATGAACGAATCTTGTACAACTAGGACGAATCTTAAACTGTCCAGAGCACTTAGACAAGACTTAGAAGATTTTCGTAATCTCTTTAATTTACGGTCATTACTTATACAAATATCATGACTATTGAAATGTATGCTACATAAAAGAGTATTCTGGCTCGGCATCCAATTCGGTTCGTTTCTTTCCAAACGAACGGTAGTAATCCACTTTTTTCGTTGGATTGCATTCTTAGGAAATCTGTCAAAATAAAATACTTCATACTAATGCCAGCCAGACCATAAGATTTCGTTTATGATTAAATTGTTACATCTTGCATAACACTGTCCATGGCGACTTTGTAAAAAATTTGTAATTATATTATTTTTGGATATTGCACTTTTATAATAGCATGTAAACAACTAATAAGACAAACACAAAGAGACCAGATTAATTTTACGCAAAAACCCTAACATCCAACTCAAAAAACCAACTTTTTGGGTTGGAATGAATACAAGAATATTTAAGCATAATTTTTAAAAATTTACTTACAGATGAAAGGTTATTCCTGTATTATAAGTACCTACTATCTGTATGAGTTCTACACCATTTCACAGGGCATTTAGGCATTTTAACAACAAAAATATTGTAAAAAGCTACGTAAAAAGTAAGTAAACAAATTGTAAATTTTTATGAGTTTGACAATAATTATCATGTAAACCTGGTTGAATGTCACTCGATTATATATACACGAAAAATGTGTACCGAACACATGCATAAATATGCATGTACTCGGGTCACATTTTGTAGCCTTTTGGTGCACTTTTTTGACGGAGTTACTCTTCCTTAGTTTTTATTATTCGTAGGATCTAGAGCTAGGTTTTTAACTTTACACACCCTAATTAAAATAATTATTGTGAACGTATAAAGTTGCTACTACGAACGACTAGACTTCAATTAGCAGCTTTTTCTAACGACATTTTCTTGTTTTATTTGGTGAAAAATGTAAAATTACATTGTATACTGACGACATTGCAATAAATTCGATAACATATGAGGCATGTAGCCAAAAGAACGAAATGGTTTTTCTTCATTGTTATTAAGATGACCTCTACAATAAATACATTGATATACGCTAAACGCGTTTAAAAATTTGGTAAAGTACTTTCGATTTAGCATTCGATTACTTTAAACGTAATTTGCATATTTCGGTAATGTGCCCGAACGTACCAAAATCCAAATACGTTTTCTTGAATAGTTTTTAAAAATATCCGTTGTTAGGACGTAAGTATCTAATGTAAAAATTAAAATGTTTGACCGTGGTCCGTGAGATCTAGTTCGCCGCGCTGAATACTCGTCATTATCACTATCATCAACATCTACTCAATTCCTAGCTGATACAACAGATTAGTGATTACTAAATAGTTACTTGCTGATACAAGCTACTGGGGCTGGTATGGTACCTAATCCATACTAATATTATAATTGCGAAAGTGTGTCTGTCTCTCTGTCTGTTACCTCTTCACACCCAACCCACTGATCCGATTTTGCTGAAATTTGGTATGAAGATCGAAGTCGCGGGAAAGGACGTAGGATACTTCTTATCTCGGAAAAATGTACGGTACCTACACGCGCGATAAACGAATTTTGGCGCAATGACTCGAGACTGACGGCGACCATTGTGTGTATGACCACAGATCAGATATTAGTTACTACGTAACAGATACGACAGTGACTTTTCAGAGCCGAGTTACCTAGTTGTACCGTTATGGCGCTGCTTAACTTTTTTTCTGTCTGTCAAATTAGTGCAGTAGTGCTGATAATTAAAAGTATCGATATCGAGCGTCATAGTGATGTGCTAATTCTATCGATGTGGACTGCGTGGATGATCACTACTTATAAAATAATTATTGTTTTTAAAATAATAAATAAAACAACATATTTACATAAACTATTTATTTAACACTTTTTTACGCAATTTATTTTTTTTATATTTAAGTAATGCTAATTTTTGTATCATATCCATCTTAGTGACATATTTCTCCTCAATCCCTCCTTTCAAAATTTTATTAATTATATTACACCAATTATGGATATGAAGCCTCCCAACATTCTTAATAAATACCTCCTTAATAATTTTAGCGTGGGAAGAACATCCTAACCAGGAAAATTGTAGATTATTATTTATATTAGAAATTAAATTAAATTTTGTTTCTTTCATGACAATAATTATTCCAAAAGTTGTGTATTAAAGTGCTTGACTTTCTGTATAAAATTAAAAGCTTTTCATTGGGATAAAGCAAATTATTATTTTTTAACAATTTACATTCTCTATACTTTATGTATTTATGAATTTCTTCATTTTCCGAACTACTTATGTATGTAAGCAGTTCGGACATTTTATACTTTTTGTCATTTTTCTGCAGATGAATCCAGCAGTGTATGTGGAGCACTGAACTTTAATTTTTTCGGATATGACTTCATTTCTTAAACTGGATCCACTAGGCTGCTGTGAAGTGGACATGTGAGTGGGTAGAGTGCTTAATATGTTCCTTGGCAATTCATTTTCTTTAACAAATTTTTCTTCTTCAAAAAGAAAATTTAAATCAATTATATTTTCTCCGTTGTCCGCTTCACAATTAGCCATTTTTGAGTGACGGCTCAGTAAATTTGAAAATAATAGTGATTTGTATGCATATACAAATGTGTTTGCGTCAGGATTAATATTTCTAAAATTTAAAGCCCTCACTCTACCAAAAAATATTTCTAGTGGATCCTGGTTTATATTTCTCGGATAATAATACTCCACATTAATCAATGTTCCCGGTTTTCAATGTTCCCGGGTCTGGTTGTGTATTAAATATATGTATGATATAATAAAAATCTTAAATATATGTATAGTATAAAAGTATTAAATATATTTCCGTTGTCTGGTACCTGTAACACAAGTCCTTCAGGTACTTAGCACGGGGCCAGACTGACGTGGTGTGAAGCGTCCATAGATATTATTATTATTATTATTATTAAACTTTTCAAATAATAATTTCGATATCCTCTGAAAGCTTTCTAAAGTTGTTATCCATCCTTCTAATGATGGAACTCGAACCAATCTACATTTTCCAGTTTGGATTGCAATTTTGCTGTTATTGTCAAAAAATTTTATATTTTTCGATTTTTATATGGCTTCTACCCTAAATTTGTGGTGGATTGAATTTTTTTAACAGCTTTCCTAAGTTTTCCTTTTATTGCCCCACCAGGGTAACCATTGACACTGTCAAATAACTGATTGACAAATTCCACTACCAGTGCTGTTGTTTCGAGGGTATTCTTCTCAGCAGGCTCAGAATTTAAGATATCTGCAAATAAAATGAAATGGTTAAGCATGTAGTTAGCTTATCTATAGTTTCTCTGCAAATCATTTTATGTTTAATTATTTTAATACACATTATAAAAATGACTTGACTTATTTATTAAAACTAAGGATTTTGTGAAAATTTCAAGTGCCTAACTGATACCATTATTGATTACGAGCAAAAAAGGCCAAAAAAATCACGTTTCTTGTATGGGAGCCCCTCTTAAATATTAACTTTATTTCATTTTTAGTATTTGTTGTTATAGCGGCAACAGATATACACAATCTGTGAAAATTTCAGAAGTCTAGCTATAGCGGTTCTTGAGATACTACCTGATGACATACAGACGGACAGACATCGAAGTCTTAGTAATAGGGTCCCGTTTTTACCCTTTGGGTACAGAACCCTAAAAACATTGTTCTGTTGTTAGTACCACAAAAGAAGTACTATTATCATTTTAGCAAATTGACTATAGTTCTTTATTTTGTTCTGGAAAGTATTATTGACATTAATTTATATACATAAGTAAAACAATGATGGAAGATTAAATTAAAAATGGTTTTATTCTCATGTCTAGTTATCAAAAAGAGACTTTTAGATATTATAATACAAGTACATACCAGAATATCCAAGAACAACCAATTCTTCATTACAATTATTGTCATCCTCAATATCATCCACAGTCTCTGGATCTTTGGAATAGGTGTGATCGCCTTGCCCTGAAATATTATTGAAACACTGCTTTACTCTGAAATTGTTTAATGTAGAGCTTTAGATAATTGATGTAATTATACCTGTTGATACAGACTTAATTAATCAACTTACCGGGTCTATCTTTAGAGAGCGATTCACCATGCTTAATTTCAGATTCCGTAAACAAGGTCGGGTAGGAATCCCTGAGTAGTTTCCTGTTATGGAACTGTTATTTTTCCAAATGTTTCTCACAAACACGTTTCCTGATTAATTGCTCCTTCTTGAGTCCGATAAGCAAAGGATTTGTGGGCACTAGAAAGTACATCCACAATTTCCTAAGGGAATCGTTCTTGGGCACACTAAAAAGTCTGTGCGTGTCACTTGTTGCATCGCAACCACCAACACAGCACTTAAATTTCATTGTTCAGATGTCGATCGCAGTACAAAGAAATGTATATTTTGGATCTCAACTCAAGCAAAAAGCGAGGAAATACACAAAAACACAAGACCGGCGTAGACGCAACGAACATCAACAATGAATTTGAATTTTGAAATTTGAATTGACATTGACATAGGTAAACGTCACAAAATGGCGGTACAAGAAGGAGGATTCGGCGAGCGATTACAGCGCCACAGCGGTACAATCGGAACTAAAGCTGTCATACCCCTGGTGTATGACGCACTGACCTCCATTATACAAGTACGCTGGACTAATGATACCCTTTGAAATGACAGCTATTTTTTGTGCCTATTTGAAGCGGAATCAGCTCCCCCAATGTGAGTGATAGGAACTAAATTTGACGTAAAAACACAGAATACAAATTACTCACGGACGTAAAAATGACGTTTGAAAGTCGCCATATTGGCGCTGATAGCAGTAGTGGGAGTATTTGGAACTAATAATAGTGATGACAACCAATAACGATTAAGCAGCCATTTGCAAGTTACGTCAAATTTAGTTCTCTTCCCTCTCACCGGGGGCGCTGATTCCGCTTCAAATAGGCACATACAGTTCGACAAGGCTGTTTATGAACGTGGCGAGAAAAGGAACTAACGCTTCTATCATACAAAAACGTCATGTTTGACAGTTCTCCTTACCAGCAGCAGCGCCCATTGACAGTTTGACACATTCTTGTAAAGCCTTGTCGGACTGTAAAAAAGTGGGTATCATAGGTCCAGCGTACTTGTATGGAGGTCAGTGGTATGACGGGATAGCGATGGACGTCGCCATGGTGCCATACTTATTTAGTCACTTCAATAAAATAATAAAGAACTACATTACAACTACAAATAATTTATATGGCAAAACGTTTGCCGGGACAGCTTAGTCTTTTATATATGATTTTATCGAAACCGAATACATAAGTAAGTTTAGTTGTTTACAGCCGCAAGTGCAATTAACAATTAACCTTGTTTCTAGCAACAAAATATTGCGAATTGCATTTGGCAAGCAGCCCCAACACGCGCCGCGTATGTAAAACATCTGCGTATAGGGTTGTCGGGGCGCCAAACCGAATAGTCGGAGAACCATATGTTTGGCCGGACTTTATGGGTAAAAAAACTGGAGATGTTAGGGTCAATTTATACTAGTGCAGTCTCTTCAAAATCTCAGAAGTAATATGTGCGTTACGCTCTGGAGTTAAGGTTTAATTTGTTATGTTCAATTTTGGTAAGTCGCTTCGATGCGCTTCCACTCTGCGCTAGTATAAATTGACCCTTACCGTCTGATCGCGATTAACAATAACGACCAGTCTGATCACTGATTTACCAATATCCATCCTAATTTATCAGTCACACACACACCCGTTCGCCCCTTTCACTCCACACCCCATCAAGGAGACGAGGAGAAATCGAATACTGCAGATTCTCCTTTTTTGGTGAGCGATCTTGAATCTATTTCCGCAGATCTCTAAAGCTGTGCGCCGCTCGGCATTTGATTAATATTTTTGCTTACCCGTCAAAGAATTCGTTCAATTGTCGCTTGCTAGCGAATTATATAAAGCACATCAAAAGCCAGACGTGAAGAGGAGTTTATTTCGGTCCGAAACCAAAACGTGTCAGATTTTATTCGGATGCCTGACAGGTGACAACCCTACATAGAACTAACTGCAATCCGTTCAAAATTATTTTGCCTCAGAGCTTATAATAATATTAATTAAGTAATCTTGAGTGTGGTTAGAGGGCTTGTAAAAAATCGGAGGTCCTGATTCCTGTACAAACTAATTTCGTACATAGGTACAGCGATGGCAATTACTCGGATAACCTGTAAGAACACTTTGTATGTAAGTTCTAGTACTAAAATTAATTTTGTATCTTTGCCAGGTATTTATCAGAATTTTTCAGTTGGTGATAATGTAACGGTTTTCATTATAGTTTTATGTACGTTAAAAATAGCAAAAAATCTTTAAAATTAATACTCTTTATCTGGATAAGAAGAGCCCAGGCCAAAAAATAAAACTCGCGTTTAAAATAAACAAATTTTAATTTAAGTATTGATAATAACTAAAAAAAATATTTTACACAATACATTATAATTAGTATTACACCACTAATAATATTTTAACATATCAAAGATGTGGACTAGCAAATAAAAGTTAACTTATATAAAATCCAACCTTAACTTCAAGTGACAAAAGGAATCATCTTCGAGCGTCCCACGCATAGTTTTTAGAACTTCGTTATCATAATACAACATATTATATTCTGTCTAGCTTGGCCGTTCGGCGCGCGAGCCCAGTGGCGCCCCCTTCGAAAAACGAAGCGTGGGATAGCCTACGAACCGGGACGAACATTCTGTTCGCTTCAAATCAAAGATTTTGAGCAAGTCTCTCAGACTAGCCTACGAGGATGTCGGATTTTAAAAATGGCACAGAAAATCTTCAATTCGACGTTCGTACCCGCCCTCTCTATTAAGTTAGATTATAGTTACAGTAGTAGGATAAAATATGGCAGTCCATTCCAATAATACGATGTAAAAGTGAGAAAAATTGGTCTGAATAGAAAAAATAAACCGAATAGGAGCCATTAACTATCCATTAAATATCATATTATATTAATTCTATATATATATCGCAAGTTCTCGTACACCGATCCGAAAAGAAGCAATTACAGTAGAAAAACAACTGTTTGTTTTAAAAAAGTCTTAATCCTAGGCGTAAAACTAGCAGACCAGCTAACTTCCATCGCTACCCGTCCGCCCCGCGGGCCGAGCGCGCGCAGGCCGGCGGGGGCGCGCGGGGAACGTCCACAGTACACGACATTCCCTTACATAACATAATATGCGTGTTTATAAGTTTACACAAATAAATAGAAACTCGGTTGCGGGGATCATGGCGCGTTACGTCGTTGATATGCCATCTCACGAGGACGATCCGAGCGAGTCGCCGCCTGCCGTCCGGGTGTTGTCTAACCGCTTACATATAAACACCTACGTATTATATTGTAACCTATCTAAGACGAAAAGGCTTAATTTAAACAGAAAAAGAATAGCGACAACCATCCATCGACTAAAAAAGCGTACAAACATTTGTGCTCACGAACGAATACTGAGAACAGATAATTCACCGGTAGTGTTGCCCCGTCGATATCGTCGCCGTCTCCTAGCGGTTGCAACACAGAATGTTCGAGTTAAAAATGCCTAATATTACCCTTATATTCCTATAGCTAGCTTAGTCTAGTGTAATGAAATCGGGCAGGTGGTGGGTCCCGACGTCGAAGTATTACGAGCACTCGCACACAGTATGAACATGATTACGGGACAGAAGACCGCGGTACGTGGACGATAAGTACTATTATAGCGTGAACGACGTGCAAGCTGCGTACGAATGAATATAGTATACATGGGACTCGCTAGATACAGCCTCGACGAATATACGCTGTATTACATGTACAAATTCGTACGGTCTCATCCGTTCGATATTAAAATTTACATAGAAAAGTGAATATAATAGTATAAAAAGAATGAGTTTAGACCTTCGAGTAGATCTCCAAGCATATAGGGTTAAGTAGAAATACATCCTTACTTCGCACCTACGTCACCTCGTCGATATCGTCTCGTCTACACGAAATAAACATCCAATAAATAAATAAAAATGTACACTTTAATTTCAATATTGACAACATAACATTATTTTTACAACGCCGACACACGCGTAACGACGACCGTAGTCAGATTGCTCACATACGCGGGCGGCTTCGATTCGTGAAAAACTGACAATGAAATAAACTCGTCTCTTCAACATCTGTATTGTTCAAAAATCATCTATCTTAAACGATAATTACAGAGATATAAATAATCAAAAGATTACAATTACAATAAAATAGCGAACATGTTTCACCACTCAATAAGTTACACATCGATATAATTAATAATAATATTTGGTTCTTTAATTTTCAGCTACAATCGACATGTACGTGATTCCAGTTGTGCGATGAGTTTATATCTGGAAAGAGTAAAAGTATGTTAATTCTTCGAAAGAGGCACAGTAAAGTTTTACAAGTTTTAAATAGAAGATAAAAATGTCGTTGCAATTATTACCAGAGGGGAAATTGGTTATATTATCAAAAATCTTTAAAATCTATCGTTATATCGTTCGTAATCGGTGTATTAATAATTCTTTTTTAAAGTAGCCTACAGATCGTGGATTAAAAACAAATTGATAAGATATAGCTTGATAGTTGATTATTGTTGACATTTTAAATTAAGTATAGAAACATCTAGACCCTATTGAGCTATTGCTCGATAGTTTCTTTTTGCGCTCACACCGATTCGGCCAACAATTAACAAATTATAACTATGGACCGATAGCGGTCTGAGAGGGTTTTAAAACTGGGCAATTTTACAAAATCTTATTTGATAAAAGCAGTTTTTGTTCACGAATTTCAACAAGCAACTTACCAAGTATTAGAAAAAAACAGACAGCTCGCGTCCATAGACTCGAATTCCTTTAAATGTAAATATATTATAAACACAGACATACACACACCATTTCAGTGTACACACCTCCTTAGTCACGATTTAAATGCTTCAAGTTTATGTATACAATAAATAAACCCCGATACGGAGATCGGTGTATGCCTAGCGAGCGGAGCTTGGCCGTTTACGATTAAATTATAATAGACAATTTCGATACTAACGACAATGTTTAACTCGCGCTAGGCATACGTATCCTCTATACATTAGGATGTGTCGGACTTGTAGACACTCCAAGTGCGTTGATGGTGCGTTTAGTTTCATATAAAATTAAAAACCTCCTGCGTGTCTACGTTTCGAATTGTTTTATTTAATGGGTCCTTTGTAGGACCACAGGGATAATAAAAGGACTGGGTGTCTACTGACCACAGCTGCGAAAAGGAGCACTTTTAGTGCCCGTCTTTACTGCCGAAAACATAAAAATGCAAGGATATATAGTAAATTGTCCCGCGCGGGATAGCCTTTTAGACTTCGTCTCTTTTTGACATTGACAATTCGACCGTAGACACGCACGGAGGCGGTGCGGGGAGGGGGCGGGGCTGGGAGGCTGGGGGCGGGACGTGGGGGAGGTGCTTAGTTCCAGATGCGCAGGAACGAGTCCCAGGAGCCGGTGGCGACGGCCATGCCGTTCTCGGTGACGCCCAGGCAGGACACGCGGTTGTCGTGGCCGGCGAGGATGCCTGAAACAGGTTAATAAATACATGTAAACATTGACGAGAGTAAATAATTATAATGTAACGCGGCCGAACCTGAGTAATGTTGATAAAGAGAAAATGAAAATTAACATGTTTTCAATTTATCAACCCATTTTTCCTGTTAACTATTTTACTTCAGTTTACAGACTATACTATCGTATGTCTAAATTTAAGTTACGCAGACTTGCTTCAAGAACATTGCTTTTTTCATTTCGTTCAGTTTCTTTATCCTTACAGGACCTCTATGACAAATCTTCTACAAACTGCAAAGAAAAGTCTCCCACACACCACACGGTAAATCGTATCGCATACGTACCGGCGCGCTCGCTCTTCATCGAGTCCCAGACGTTGCAGTTGAAGTCGTCGTATCCGGCGAGCAGCAGGCGGCCGGACTTGCTGAACGCGACGGACGTGATGCCGCAGATGATGTTGTCGTGCGAGTACATCGCGAGCTCCTGGTCGGCGCGGATGTCGAACATGCGGCACGTCGCGTCGTCCGAACCCGTCGCAAATGCGAACCCCGACGGGAAGAACTGGAATTATAAATGTGACGTTCGTTAGAATAATATATTGTGTTTAGCAAACTACAGCTACACTACGTAAGATCAACGAGAAGTTAGGAACACATTTCTCGCGTGTAGTTTAAGGCTAAGGCCAAACCTACGCGACCAAAGCGACTGCGAAGCGGGAGCATCTACCGCGCGGCGGACGCTGCCCATGTAATCTTATGGCGCTGTGTACACCTGCGCGACCGCAACGCGGGATGTTCGCGTCGGCAAAGCGGGACGTGCGCGTCAAGTTGTCAGACGTGTGTTTTGAAGTGTACATGACTAGACTTCTTTTTAAAACCTTTTTTATATTATTTTATACAGCTCTTTAGTTTATGATTTTTTGATTTGTTTACGTTTTGATAGATTGTGTCATGATATTAAATTAATTCTACTTGACCATTGTGGACGTGTTTTATTCCTCTGCACCTTCCAAATCAAAAGCAAGCTTAGTACCTCCCAACCGACTCTGATGTTAAGTATGAGGATGACATTACCACAACAATTTAGCATAATTTGCACCAGATAAAGTCGCGCGTCTTCAGTGACTGTTCATTAACAAATGAAGTTTGACGGTTCGCACCGCGCAGTCGCGCCCAGTTTCGCGTTGCAGACGCTCCCGTATCGCGTCCCGCGTCACTGACGCGTAGGTTTGTTCAAAGCTTTAGTGTCTCACGCGTTTAGATTTGAGATGGTAATATTTAATTCTAGAGGGGGAAGTAACAAAACCTAAGAGATTTAACAAATTAACTCATCAAGCCCCATACGGGCACCGGTGGTCGCGACAACAATAGAATACAATAGCATTTCCAAGAATCCGCGATCGAAGTGTTAATTGACGAAGTCTACGTCGAAATCACCAATTTTTATTATGACGTGATAATTTCATTTTATGTTATAAGAAGCGAGCTAAGCAATATCTCACACTTTATCTCCACTATTAATGAAATGACGGAGACATCAGATATTATTCACAGATTCGTCACAAGGTCAGCAACTGTTTTCCACCGACCACCGTGTAAATTAAACTTACTAGTATGGTAGATTAATACAACAAACACGGTGCCGTATATATTACCGTAACAGCGTTGATGTCGCTCTCGTGTCCGGGGAAGGTCTGCTTGCACTGACAGTCGCGTATGTCCCACAGCTTGGCGCTGGCGTCGCACGCGCCCGACACGAACGTGCGCTGGTCGGGGGCGAGCGACAGCGACATCACGTCGCCCGTGTGCCCCGTGAATTGGCCGCACTGCTGGCCCGTCTCGATGTCCCACAGCGCGCTATTCACACCGAAGTATTAGCACACGGTAACACACACACGTTACATGCATTGACGCACGCACGCACACAAGTATGTTGCGTACACACGAACGCACACGTACGTATGTTTGCGTACACGCACGCACTTCGCACGCACGTACGCAAGTTGCGTACACAAGCACACAAGTTCGTCTGTACACAGGTACGCGCGAAAACACACAAGAGACTACCATACAGTTTGAAAGAAGATGGCAAGTTATGAAATTGTAATTTTTTTGCAATAAACATAATAAATCAACAGCCTTGTACTTATAATTCTAAAAGGAAGAGAATATTTCTTGGGCTATATATATAACTTTGAAATTGTTATTCTCTCATGTAATCACGATTAAATATTCTTTGCGACTTTTGCATGGGGGTGAACATTGTTTCATTCAAACTACATAAAAAATAATTACGGTTTATAATGTCCTTAATAATGATGTCTAAGCATCTTATGCTCAGTATTTGCACTTTATAATAAAAAAAAAACCCTGACAAGTCCAACACTTTGCCTCTTACAGATTAAAAAAAAATAAACTCACTGACTCAAACACTTTGCCTCTGAAAGTTTTCGAAAAAAAAAAAAAACAAACGTCACTCACCATGTCATGTCGCCGGAGCTGGTGAGTATCTGGTTGTCGTCGAGGAACCGGCAGCAGGACAGGTAGCCGGAGTGGCCGGGCAGCTCGCGGGACACGCGCACGTTGCCCTCGCGTGTCTTCAGACTGCGGACGTCAATAGTGTTATCAGTGGCGTAACTATAGGGTGGCAGGGGTGGCAAAATGCCACGGGCCCCCGACCCAAAAGGGCCCTGGCCCAAGAGGTCGTGGTCAGAAATTTTTTATACGTTGTTTTATTATTAACGTAACGATTTTTACTGATCGGGCCCCATCAATTTGCCACGGGCCCCGGATGTTATAGTTACGCCACTGAGTGTTATGAGCTTTGGTAAGAGTTTGAGTGGCGTCAACGTACAACGCGCGTCACCAAATACTTGTCGCTCAAAGTCACATTATTATTCATGTTAAGGTACGCTTATACGGGCAACTAAAATTGCTCAATTCCAGTCAATTCTCGTCAACTATGACGTCACGACTACATCAAGCAATTTGCGGCAATAAGCAGCAATATTGCGCAATACAATTGCCTGGAATTTCCCAGCCCATCGGATATACGTCAATTCGTATCTGCGACATTGAGCGATATGAAATATTTGGAGCAATTAGAAACAATATCGCCGAAATAATTGCCGCAATTTATTGAAATTGCTCCATATTGCTCCACTAATTGCTCTAGATCGGTCCATTCGTGTTGCCGTCTGCCGAGCAATTATTGCCCTTTAGACCAAAACAAGCTAAAAAAAACAATATTTTTTTTAGAAATATTTTTTTCTAGTATGATGTGCCATTAAATTTTGAACTCTTATGGCATTTTATAAAATAAAAATTGGTAACAGTTTAGAAGATTTTAAAAAATCAATTTTCGATTTCGATTTTTTTTTCGAAAAGTATGCAGTTTCCGTACGAAATATTGTATGCTGGTAATACTTCAGCTTTATAACTATCTATGAAAAAAAAGCAGCTCAGGATCTTGCGTCTAACTTGAGATATTCGCGATTTTAATTTTGTGCAATATTGGTCATAGCAAAGTTGCATTGAAAATGTTGCTTTACAGTTTCTGAAATAGATTTTGTTTAAACTCTCAAAATATTGACTTTAGAAAATAATATGCTACTTTGCCATGAACAATATTGCACGCACTTTTGCACAAAATTTTTAATTTTGTGCAAAAGTGCGTGCAATATTCGCGTTTTTAACGCGAATATCTCAAGTTAGACGCAAGATCCTGAGCTGGTTTTTTTTTAATAGGTAGACTATAAAGCTGATGTATTATCAGCATAAAATATTTCGTGCAGAAACTGCATACTTTTCGAAAAAAAAATCGAAATCGAAAATTGTTTTTTTTTTTAATATCTTCTAAACTGTTACCAATTTTTATTTTATAAAATGCCATAAGAGTTCAAAATTTAATGCACATCATACTAGAAAAAACTTAACTTTGAATTGCGTTTTAACTTTGAACAATACATTATTGTATTGTTCAAAGTTAAACTGCAATTTAAAGTTACCCAAAATGAGCGTAACGGATTAAATATATAATATTTTTCATTTTTCAGTCCCTCCGAAATAGCGAACTTTAAGTATTTTTTTCTCGAAAACTGTCCATATTTGAAAAGGGGTTACTTCTAAACAATTGCTCAGTATAACTAACTACATCAATCTATGGGGTAAGTTAAAAATGTCCGATTCGAAGGGTCTTTGGAACACTGTGCGTAGGGACGTCAACAGCCTATGAATCAATTTCTCGATGGTACATATATCAAAACGAATCGGAACGGAATATCACCTGTATATGGAGCAGATGTTGTCGAGCCCGCCGCACGCGACGTATGAGCCGGACGGTGCGTACGCGCACGTCATCACCCACGACGAGCGCAGCGGGATCGCGTGCACCTTGTTCGTGGTGTGGCTGTCCCACACTATCAGCTTGCCGTCCTGGCTGGCCGACACCAGATTCCTGGAACACGATGGGGGGAAGTTAGAGAAGTCTTGATCATGCTATGCACAATGATAAATCGGTCCTAAAAGATTTAGGCTGGTCGCATATAGACGTTTTCCGTATTCGATTTCCGAATTAGTTTTCCGTTTTCGGAAATCTGAATGCATGGATACAGTAGAAAATACATTAACTGGCGCACACGTTCGCTTTTTTCAATTCGTTTCAAGTGCAAGCCGGCGCGTTCGCGCGTGAAAAAAACGAACGTTTGCGCTAGTCTCACGGAATTCCAAATCGAAATTCCACATTAGGAAATCGAAAACGAAAAACGTGTGTATGCGGCCAGCCTTAAATGTTAAAACGCTTGTGTGTAGATGCAATCTGGGCGGTTCAGTCTAGGATCAGGTTACACGATACAGCAAACATTCATGTAAATTGTAAGACATTAAATACGTTTTGGCTCTACCATAATCGGGTAAAAAAATACGGAGCTTTCCAACGTTATGATTCTTAAGTGCCAACTTAAAGACACGCCTAAGCGATTCTACAATAATTCCATAGCACTGGAGATCCACCTGTGGCCGTTGTTCGTTATCATTCGTATAATTTCTATAATTTGAACTGCATAACGAAATTTTTCGCCTCATAAAATACTCATAACTCATCCGAGTACCCCAGATTTTTGTTTTTCCAACAAAATATGATCTACATCATAGTTCCACCAGTAGCGGTTAAGGTATAGATCGTAACGTTTAGGCGTGAGAGTGTTGCGGGGCCAGTGCCCCAGTTTCGCGGGGACGCCGGGACGCCCCTCCCGACCGCGGGATCTATTAATGGGTACTCCCGACACTCGCTAGTTGCTAATATCGTACTATACACCTTAGCACCTTAGCACTCTCACACGTTATCCTGTTAGTGTCAGTATCGTGCTAGTTGCTACTGACATAACTTAGGGTCAGTTGCAACGAAACGATAAATGGATGGCGCAACAGAGTTGCGGGCGTCATCTGGTTGTTGTATATTTCTGTCCAGTCGCATAAGGGAAAAAAGTTTAATCATTAATGCCATTAATCATTATAGTATAGATCCGTATTTGGTATTTTTTGTAATTTTGTTGATGACGAAACATAGTATGTTTCGTCATCAACAAAATGATATAGTATTACAGTATGGAGCATGTTAGGAAGAGAGATCTTCCTGATTCAAATAGACATTTTTTTTATATTTTTTAGTAAGCTTTTTGTCTGTTTTTCCTAACACTAAAATTGATTATTTGTTATCTTCTTACTTAATTAACATATAACATAACCACTCATCTTAATACCCTGAATCGCTGAACAACACGCAATAAATCATATTAGAATACGAGTAACCGAGCACTTACATTAACATATTCAGGTCCGCACAGCCGCATATTTCAATTTTATATCGATATAAATCATCGTACAATAGGAAAATAGAACAATACACTGGAAATAGCGGGCTCCGAGTCCAGCGTGCGTGGATATTTCGATACTTTTACACCAGGGTTTCCCAACCAGTGGTTTCCCTAGAGGTCCGCAGAGATATGCGAAGGAGCCGGAAAACATTTTTGGGTTCCGTACCCAAAGGGTAAAAATGGGATTCCATTACTAAGACTTCAGTGTCGGTCCGTCTGTCTGATACCAGGATGTAGCATAAGAACCACGATAGCTAGACAGTTGAAATTTTCACAAATGATGTACATACGTATATATTTCTGTTTTTTGTGGGAGAAACAACGACTTTTTTTTATTTTAAAGATAACATTTATAATTGCCTTCATAGAAGTAATAGTACTTAGAGCAAAGCTTGGAATCCCAAGTACTTAAAAGTTTGCGTTTTTGCTTGGAAATACGACTACATACAATTTCATCAGGGAGCGACACGAAATTAATACTGACAATCTTCAATGACAAAAGGTTGGGAAACCCTGTTTTAGACTTTCATTCATCATCATATTATTATTTTTGGCTCGCATTCTAACGGTGAATCTAAGTATCCGAGAATTTTATATTTTCAATATATTATTTGAATTCTCACGAAGATGCGCTATGACTAGCGTGACTTTGTTTATTTATTTAAACATTTAAATAAAACTGGTGACTCGAGTTGTTCGACTCTAATAACTTTTAGAGGTTAATCTTGCTGAAATTGAAATATCATCAGATAACGATTAAAAGATTTCAATCTCAAATTGAAACTCCCCAATCTTCTTTAGTACTCTTAGCATGGCCACCATGGATAGCGTCGGTACGCGGAAGAATAGACAAAGTAGCAGATTGTCAAAGGAAACCTGTGATTTTGTGCAAAAATCTATTAGCATTTCCTAGTAGGAACGAGAAGACTGTAGAGGTTATATTCGTCTATTATTGCCCAATGCCCATGATCGACGTGGACTGTAGTCTGTTAATAGGGAATATTACGCAAGGGTCGGAGCAGAGGGCGCTACTAGTACATACAGTAAATAGCCCGACCAAAATCCGACATGCTGCATGTCAAAATATAAAACGTTAACTCGAACAAAACTTTTTGTTTACTGTCTGTGCTGGTGCAGTTGCCTCTAGCGCGAAAACATTGCAGTAACATATCATACTTGAATGACGCCCGCAACAACCGTACATTTTTCCGGGATAAAAAGTATCCTATATCCTTTTTCTGGGACTCAAAGTATCTCCATACCTAGCAAAATCTGTCCACTGGTTTGGGCGTGAAGAGGTAACAGACAGACAGACACACTTTCGCATTTATAATATTAGTATGGTTACACAGCTTCGCAATCATGGTTATCCATCATCGCCCAATGCACTATCAGAGAAGTTGATTTATAGGCAGATGGCGGACCTACGTATTTTGGTCGCGTTTTGTCGAACCCAGTCGACAGATGACGACTTACATTAAGTTGACATAACTCGACCAAATGACGTAGTAGGTCTGTCAACTGCCTATGAATCAATTTCTTCGATGGTACCTCTACGATTAGCTGTCCAAAACACATGCCCTCTCACCCCTCAGTCGAGACAGCGCATTTCACAACAACACGCCCCCGCTAACCGGATACTTACTATCGCAATCGATACGAGCGTAGGAAAATTTTCATGAACTTTTTACAGCTGTCTTCGAGGAACGGGACGTAATGTATGTTTGTGCAGTTTATTTATACGTGTTACACGAATTATTGCCCACTACAATTTTCCTCAAATCGTTGCAATTCGTTGTCCAAATTCAACGTCCAAAAGGAAATTGCAAAAAACTGTGGATATAGTGTACCTATGTATATCTCAGGCTTCACGGCCATGCTGGATTACAACGATTTTCTAGCTGTCATGGGCAATTAAAGACGAACACGCCCTCCCACACGTTCGCAATCACTTCAATTTATGCATCTGTCGCAGTCGACTGGTTAAAATAGCCGTTCAATCAAACAGCTAGCCCTTTGACTGAACAACGCCATTCAATCACACGGCTATACGTCGTTTAGCCGACTTGTTGACTGCAACGTTCAACACTACAGCTAGATGACGCTTAGCCAACTGGTTAAATGGTAAATTAACTAAAGTGACCATTAGTTTAGTGCTATTATTACACAAGCGTAATGATTTCAAGCAGATTAATTCTATTCTAACTCATTTTGAACACAATAATTGCAATAAATACCATGGTGATGCATTTCATAATCCTCGAATATTAGTTTAATTTTTGATTCACTTGTATGTGCCCCCATAATTTCTGTCTCTTTAATAATACTTGTAACGTATATTTACGAAAAATATCTTATTACAACTACAAAACACCAGTAAGTTGACGCCATATTGTAAAGAAAACGCACCTAGCGCCGCGGTGGTGAGCGCTGAACTAATTCAATCAAACGGCGGCATTTGAATCAGCTGTAGTGTTGAACGTTTTGAGCGACTTAAATATTCAATTAAAAAGCTAGACGTGTGATTGAATGGCGTTGTTCAGTCAAAGGGCTAGCTGTTTGATTGAACGGCTATTTAAACCAGTTGGCTGCGTTGCGACACATCTTTAGAAAACGTAGTAAAGCCGCATAATTTTATCGGGAAGATACGTTTTCAGGAAGTTGATTTAAGTATTTGTTTCCATTTACCAATGTTTTGCGAAATTTTGCAATAGATATTCGGTTTCCTAGAGGTGCTGGACACCCAAAACAATTGCAGCAAATTAGCAACAAAACAGTACAATACCCACTTACTAATACATATGTATGTATGTATGTATGTATGTATGTATGTATGTATGTATGTATGTATGTATGTATGTATGTATGTATGTATGTATGTATGTATGGATGAATGATGTTTGTTACTCTTTCACGCAAAAACTACTGAACGGATTTTAATGAAACTTTACAATAATATAGCTTTCAAAATGGATGAGGTGTTATGTTCGTTTTTTTATGTTCAACAATTACTCCGCCAAACGGCGGAGTAATTGTTGAATCGGTTCACAAACGTGAACCGATTTTCAAATTTTTAGTTACCTCTTCACGCCCAAACCGCTGAACCGGTTTTGCTGAAATTTGGTATGGAGATAGCCAGGAAAGGACACGGGATACCTTTTATCCTGGAAAAATTTACAGATCTCGCGCGATAAACAAGGTTGCGCGCAATGGAGTTGCGGGCGTCATCTAGTGTACAATATAACTGTAATTAAACGACAACGATTCCGTCTCTTCCTCCCGCACCTCACGTTCAACTAAAATCATTGTTACATAAGATGGCGTGACCCGTCCATTTGAAATTAATTACACTCGACTCGAAGAACGCATCTTATTATATTTTCTTGGAATACGGTTTACATCCGTATCCGTACGCGTCAGGATTACAAAGAAAAATATTATTTGATAGCACGTCTATGACATTCCTTTAAGGATTATTCAGAAAAGTGGCACGCGAATGTTGATTAGGCAGGATTCGTCATCCCTGGCCTATGCTTTCTAATAAGACATATCAAGCCTACACAAAAGTTCTTCACTGCTAGCCAAATTTCACATGGACCCCCGCCTACAATTGTGGACCCCCATTTTTTGTCAGGGCTAACGTAGACCCCCGTCTAGTCTCTCGTGGACCCCCACCTGGACCGCTTTGGGAATCACTGGTTTACATCGTTTCCCGTTTTCAGGACACACTTTACACAAATCGTTTACTATATTGTAGTAAATTAGATTTAGTTGTTAAATCTACATACATCTTTTGAACACTGCTCATATCATACCACCAAACGATTCTTCTAGTTATAGAATTATTGCATTACAATTAATACAATTAATGCATTATAATGCACGTATTCGTTATTAACAAAGAAAATTTATTTTGTGTCGTCTCCGTTTTTTTAAAAATTGTTGCAGGATTATTTGGAGTTGTCGCCATTTTAATGGTAAGTACCGAGTGAATTATTAAAACATTTTGAGTTAAGTTTGTATTGATGGCAGATGATGCAAATATTTTATTTTCATTTAGAATTATTCCTGTGTTGTTGAGTTTTTTTCGAATTCCTAGTTGATTCTGTTTTGTTGAGTACATTTTTAAAGTGTAATATTTTTAAAAATATTAGTTAAATTAAACTTAACTACTAGTACTTATCATACGTTGTACGTATTTACGATTTTATATTAATTCTAGCAAATACACAAGTACGGTTTGTTTAAAATTATATTTTTTTGAGTTTGACCCTTTTAGATGACAATAGTGAGTGAAATATGTGTACTAAGTTCAGTTTTGACGACCTCTGTGGCTTGAGCCGCCACTAGTTCAATGGTTTGAGCGAGTGGCGGTTCAAGCCGGGCGTTGCGGGCTGGAATCCCGCCGACGTAACAAAAAGTTCTCAATATTCCTGGGTCATGAATGTGCATTAAAATACAATAAAAATAAATAAAAATATATTATCCTACTAATATTATAAAGGCGAAAGTTTGGATGTATGTATGTATGTATGAAAGTATGTATGTATGTATGTATGGATGTATGGATGTTTGTTACTCTTTCACGCAAAAACTACTAAACGAATTTTAATGAAACTTTACAATAATATAGCTTATACATCAGAATAATCTGAATCTTTAAAGATACAAGTTTGGGAATTCGACGTTGTTTTAAGAACGGAAAGCATATGCTACTATGCAAATTCCATTCATCATCGTCATCATCACTACCATTAACCATTATAGAACCATGTATCGTCCCGTTTCGACCCAATTATTGGTACTTTTCATAGTCTTATTATACATATATCACTTAAACCGCGGGTAATACCGCGGGGCACAGCTAGTGTAAAGTATAAAAGTGTTACGGGTACAAGTCTTTCAGGTACTTAGCACGGTGCCAGACTGCACGTCACTCTGGCACCGCGCCGTCGCGTCGTGCCAGAGTGACGTGCAGTGTTTCCATAGATAAGTAGATAATCTTTTATCTTTTATTTGAATTAAATGTATGTTTTATGTTCCAGATAAACAATGAACCGTGGTCAACTATTAATTTATATGGTATTCTCGACAGGGACAAAGAAAATGTTACTCCTGTTCCTATGGAATTTATTTCAAGCCATTCCATTTGACTTAACGCAGGCTTACAATGAAAAAATGTCAAATATCTGAAGCAAAAAAAAAGGGGTATACAGGAACTAATTGACGAAAACGTTATTCCAAAATTATATTATGATAAGTACTTATTATAAAAATGTCCTAGGTAACATGGAAAACTAACATTTTTTTTTGTTATAAGAATGTTTGAATTTTTGATTACCTCATCTCTTGATTTATTATAATTAGTGTTACTGTAGTTTATAAGAAGTGACGTTAAACTTATAGTATTATTATATTATTTAAGATTAAATTGTGTTTTATTGCTAATCCATCAACATTCTTATTCGTCACATACTTGATCAAAAGTTGATTTAATTATAAATAATACCAATTGTTATTCAATTTAAATTCATTTTTATTCTCTAATAGAGGGACAACTCAAAACGTAGGTACTTCATAAAATATACAGGTTTAACTTAAAATAATTAAAAAAAAAGTAGGCCAAATTGGTCATCAATAAGGAAACAACTTACGAATAATAAAAAGTAAGGAAAAGTAACTCCGTCAAAAAACATGTTCTACAATACTTATCAAAAATGTGTACCTTAGGTACACATTTTCATACATTCGCAATATTTAGGTGGCCTTGAGCGGTATCAGGCTGACATTACATGACAGTTCGAAGGGAACCAAATTTAAAACGTTGATAGTATGGGAGTAACGTTTCCTTAGTTTATATTGTTCGTAAGGAAACAACTTAAAAATCCATTTTTCTTTTTTATTGTACAACTAAAACATGATATTTTTTTAAAAAAAATCATTTAGCCGCATTTGTGAAGCATTATACATCGACAGAAAACTTCTACAGTGTACCAGAAAACGGTAATCAGTTCTTTGCCTTTCCTGAAGTGTTTTTTTGAGTTAGCTCTGATTTGATCTTGGGGTGCGAAATGTTTGTAAAACTACAACCGTAAATAACAGGACGATAAAGGTTCGATTAAAATTGAGGTATGGTGATAAAATTATTATCACTGAAAAATCAGGAACATCAACCTTTATATGCTTAATCATCATTTTATTTATTTTTATTTATTTATTAGCATATCAACAATATGAATACAAGCTTACATTAATAATTAACAATTAGGTCCTTTTACAGCATTCATATCAATTAGAGACATGCACAACGTTAATATTAAAACACAATGCAACATTTGGTAAGACTTAACAACTAGAAAAGTTAATAAAAATCAATTATTCAATGTCAATAATGAAAATTACAAGAAATTTTGGATAATGTCAGAAAATATTAAATTAAGTTTATAAAAATACAAAATAATAATAATGTCCAGTATAGTATTATAATTAGTATTAACATGTCAATAAATTTCAATTACTAATACAATAGACGATTAAAAAAAAACAATATTATTTAATTAATTACTTATACTTCTATAAAAATGTCAAATTATTACAAAACAATATGATAATATATAATAATAATTTTAGAGCATAATATTTTTTTCTTAAAGGATGTGGAGCGATCGTGAAAGATGTCTAAATCATATGTTTTATGCCAGATGTTATAGGAATTAATCATTCTTATTATAGGAGCGTTCTTGCCGACATTAGTTTTATGCCTGGGAATATTAAAGAAAGGTTTCTCCCTTATCCTGGTATTATATAGTTTCTAACAGTTCCTGGCAAGGGGTGGAACCTGTGACAAGATCTTTAAGGAATACCAGATCAAGCATTCGTCTGCGATCTGATAACTTGTCAATTTTAAAAACCGAAAGTCTCTCGTTGTATGGCAATTTATTGTTTATCTGCGGAGTGACATATGCCAAGTGTCTCGTAAAAGATCTCTGTATCGATTCGATACGTTGGGAATGGACTTCGTAACAGGGGTTCCAAATGATGCTCCCGAATTCTAATATGCTACGTACGAAGTTATTATACAATAGTATCCTAGTGTCGGTGCGTCTGAAGTCTTTTGAGTTACGCTTGACAAACCGTAACGTCCTTGATGCTTTCTTTATCATATAATCAAAATGAGGCCCAAAGGTTAATTTGGAGTCAATATCCCTAAGTCGCGAATTTCCGGTGTTTGAGTAATTGGACAATTATTTATGTGATATTGAGTTGATAAAACTTTCTTTTTCTTTGTAAATTTAATGTGGCGGCATTTGGAATCATTCAATTCCATTTTGTTGTTAAGACACCACTGGTGGATACGGTCTAGATCTGATTGAAGTAACGAGGAATCGGATGAAGATTTAATGACTCTCGAAATCTTCATATCATCGGCAAACAAAGAAAAGCGACAGTGGTGTATACATGATGTAATATCGTTGATGAACAATAAAAACAATATTGGTCCCAGATGCGAACCTTGAGGAACACCAGATGTTGCAAAATATTTTGGTGATTCGTGTCCGTTTACCACTACCGTTTGTTCTCTCCCGCCCAGGTAAGAAACGAACCAGTCGAGTAGCCTACCCCGAATGCCATATTGCTTTTCCAACTTGCAACACAGTAATCCATGATCGACTAAATCAAACGCACTAGCAAAATCGGTATAAACAGCGTCGAACTCGTTTTTGTTATCAATCGCCTCGAAAATGGGTGTCAAATATTCAACTAGGTTGGTAATCACTGACTTTTTCTTTTGGAACCCATGTTGGTAGGTATTAATTAAATTTTTGCAATGATTCGTCAGGATATCGCAGACCAGCGACTCGAAGATCTTAGCAAATGAAGACAAGATAGCTACGGGCCTATAATTCTTAACATTGCTGTTGTCTCCCTTCTTGAATATCGGCACAATTCTCGCCTTTTTCCATTCACTAGGAAATACCCCGGTATCCAAAGATTTGTTAAATATGATCATGAGTGGAAGTGATAACATTTTTGCACACCTTTTGATGAACAGCGGTGGTATATTATCTGGTCCTGCTCCTTTATTTGGGTCTATGGATTTTAAAGTTTTATTTATCTCAGACTCAGATAAAACTAATCGAGACAGTATACTGGAGTATTTCGTTTTAACCATAGGTGAGGAAAGTTCGGGAGCTGTGTATCTAGGTAAGTTATTAGAGTATACAGATTTAAACTGAGAGGCGAACGCATTTGCGACGCTTGAATCATCTGTCGCTGTTGCATCGTCCTTATACATAATGGAAGGTAAGTCATGATATTTTAAATTAAGCTTGGTACGAAAAAAAAAACAATGAAATTCCGGAGTCACCGACACATTTAAAAAAAAATTAAATTTAGATCATTTCAAATTAATATGCACTAATATTAGCCATAGTATTATGGCTGCTGTTCGGCCGAGGCGATTTCACCAAAGAAATGGAACGCGTTCAATGCACACTGAACCGGTTCAAAACGTATAAACGCGATTATAACATCGAAGTGTATTGTACCAACACTGAACGCGTTCACAGCAAATCCGAGTTTTATCTCCTGAACGCCCAATGTCCGAAGTTTAACGTCATAAAACCCGTTCAAGCCCTGTCATGAAAGAAAAAAGGATCAAAATGTTTTATTCCAGTTACCCCGGCCCCGGTATTACTAGAGTCAATTTACTTTCCCACTTTTTGCCATCAGATTCTGGTAGACCTATAACAAAATTTATAGCTACTTTTGTTGCTAATGTAATTTTTTTAGAAAATACTCCTACCATACAAGTATTTGGAACCATTGCGCATCGGAACAAAAAACATAGACAAAAGAAATGTCAAGATGACAGTTTTGACACATGCGTTTGGTTAGTTTATGTATTGTTTCTTGCTATTTTATAGTTAAATTAATGTGAAAAGGCTTTAAAATGATGAAAACATGTAAAATAATCGCGTGACGTCACGTAAACTTAGATTTAATAATCGCGATCGTACGTCACCGCGTGAACGCGTTCAATGAGAACTTATTTATAAAACGAAGTTTTGAGTGTGCCTGGTGAAATCCCACCTAAATTACAATTAGGTCTCTCAGTTTTTTACCAATATTCAGCCTAGTCGGAATTTTTGTAACCTTGGATGTCTAAATTGATCGGACTAGAGTACGGTATGTAGTGATAGAATTCCCTGTACGATTTACGAAAGATTGCAATATAGCTCAAATTGCAATCTATGATAAGTGGAATTCCCTCTACATCAAAGAATCTACAATTTTAAATGTTTCAAATGTCATGAACTATGGCAAGTTCGGAATTGAAAATCGGATTAGATAGAGATTTTTCAAACTATGAACAAACAATTTAATAATAGAAATTTATCTTTGTTTTTGGTACTTTTAAGGTAGGGCATTGTGATTTTAAGGTGACGCCTTGATAATTTGGCTGCAGCGATATCGATTTTTCTCAACAATGACTAAAGCTAAGAAATTAAAGTTCATTGTCAGTATTCATCATGTCTTTATCTTTGAATTACCCATAGCATAACACGATTGGTCAACTCTTATAACACAGAATAATTAATCAAAAAGACCTCTATAAAAACAAGAATTCTAATTTTGCCAACAGAGGAGAGTGATTTAAGCTTCCAAAATTTGTACTTAGATTAGTTCAAGCATACACTATAATTTGCCCATAGCTTATATGAAATATATTTATGGTTTTTAAATTACGCGACAAAAACCATTTTGTAGCTTACGCCCTCTCCATTTCTTGCTGTTCCATTTCTTGTTTTCTATGAGGCCGGCCATGCCTCTCATAGAAAACAAGCGATCTAAAACATATCCAAAACGATTTTTTACTTTAACGCGGCGTCACCTTAAGGTAGGGCATTCCCCCCTCAATGCCCCCCTCTAGCTACGGCCGTGGATACACCCACCTGGAATCGCTGCCCCAGTGCATAGCGTAGATCTTAGCGAGGTGTCCGCGCAGCGTGCGGCGCGTGCGCATCTGGATGCGGCCGATCGGCTCCAGGTTGGCCGTCGCCTGCGCCAGCGACGTGTCGCACGCCGCTTTACGTGCATCCTGGAAACGAGAGGTTTTGAGTGCTCGTTTACTACTACAGCTTCAGTTGCTTGAAGTATACATATGCAGCTTCTGGATGGGCAGATGGGCTAGGCATGTTTACATTAAATTCGATAGAGAAATATCTTTAACTAGCTTATTGCCGTTGGTAAAACCGCGTGAAATAATATTCCTGGTATACAAACTTTGAAAACCAATGGAACATCCTTGGGGATGGAATTTGGAAGTCTTTTCTTGGTGGATGCCTGAACCAAAAATGGAACAAGTGAACGAAATTTCAAGTTACTAACTCAAAGAGTTGGGCCTGCACGTTAATCCATCCATGTATTAGTTAATCAGTTTTGGCTTTTAATTACATCGACAGCTAATACTTTGAACGTAGGAAGACCATCTTTCAGCACCCTGAACTCCGCAAAAATGCATTTCCCTGGCTAAACATACCCGGATAGCATTCTTGAGCGATTCCGCCTCCTGCCTGAGGGTGTCGAGCTCGTTCATGGTGCCGCAGTAGCTCTGTGTACTCGCTGGGTTACCGCTCGTCCGCGCGCGCCCTTACGCACACTGCACCGACCTACGACAGGAAGATGGACACATTAGTGACTGACCATAGACATATAGACATAATATAATACTGTATAATACCGTATATATTATAGACTAGCTGTTGCCCGCCACTTCGTCCGCGTGAATGCGTGTTATTATAATCGAGATTTAGAAAATTTAATACCCATCAAAAACTATTTTATTTGGATATTCTGCTGGAATTGATAATCACTTTGAGTGTCGTTGTAAATTTAGAGGAGTTTCTTCAATTCCATTACTCATAGATCCCATTAGGAAATTTTCACCTTCGCGACCATAGCATCAAATACAAATTATATCCCTAAAGTAAAAAATCTACAATTCGGCACAGAAACGGCGAAATAATTATCAATTTCGATTCTGATCCTTTCAATGCAAAAGAATACTTACAAAAAAAAAAAAACAACAACAAAAGCCTCATAATGTGGTTATGGATGGTGTAATGATGGTGGTGATATGGCACGTGCTTCCAGTATTTTAAAAAAATATAAGGGGTCAGGAGTTCCGTTCAGCAACGGAACCTTCCGTAGTCCTATACCCTAGGACATGACTTGGTTTGAATCTTACTTTTTGGTAGCATATTATGTTAATTTTACTTAAAAGAAGTGAAAATTACCGTTTTTCTAAACATGGTATCAAATTTGGGCTTACAATCTATACAACAAAAAAAGAATTTTGACAATCGGACCACAAATAGCAAAGTAAACATTTACTCCTCCTTTCTTGGAAGTCGGTTAAAAAAAGTATCTAAGATGTTGACCAGAGATGTAAGGTATCACCATGCCAAATTTCATTGAAATCGCTCCAGCGGATTCAGACATTAGCCTGTACAAACAGACAAACAGACAGAGAAACAAAAATTTCAAAAACAGTTGAGATGTGTTTTATTACACTTCTAACATGCCCCTGACTCGTTTTTTCAAGTTTATTTTCAATGTACAAAAATTTTACCTCTACGATTTTATTATATGTATAGATTATAGACATAACTTTAAATTTTCACCAAGAAGGTGACGACATTTTTGAAGGGTCACGGTTATAATAGGCGCGATAACAATGTTGAAATAAAAGACTTATTACCTAGAATCTAGGTCCTCGATTATAACTTTGAATCTGTACAGCAGGTGTGTAGTCAAAAGGACATTCCTTGCGCTTAATCAAGCAGACTTATCTGCTTGTCATCATATGATGGCATTAGTCCATCAAAAAAAATGAGAGAAAATGATAGAAGAATGTATGCACTTTAATTAACGAAATCCTACTAATATTAAAAAGGCGAAAGTTTGGATGTATGTATGTAATATGTATGTATGGATGTTTGTTACTCTTTCACGCAAAAACTACTGAACGGATTTTAATGAAACTTTACAGTAATATAGCTTATACATCAGAATAACACGTCATATACTGCTACAATTTTAACCGACATTCAAAATGGAGGAGGCGTTATGTTCGTTTTTTTATGTTCAACGATTACTCCACCGTTTGTGAACCGATTTTCAAAATTTTTCTTTTGGTGGATTAGGTTATCATCCCAATGTGGTACCATATTCATTAAAGTGGTGACGTCATGATGAAGAGATCCATGAGTAATCGAGGGAACTCCTCATTTATATGGAAACATGTAGTGACTTTGGTTTCGTGAGCAGTATTCTAAGCATATGCTACCAACAAGCAAGATTTTGCACCAAGGTATACCATGGTTCGGAAGGTGCTGAGAGAACTCCTGACTCTTTATAAATACAAGTTTGGGAGTTTCGAAGTTGTTTTAAGAACGGAAAGCATATGCTACTATGCAAATTACATTCATCATCATCATCACTACCATAAACCATTATAGAGCCATGTATCGTCCCGTTTTGAACCTATTATTGGTACTTACTTTTCATAGTCTTTTATTATATATATCACTTTAACCGCGGGTAACACCGCGGGGCACAGCTAGTCAAGAAATAATACTCTGTATAATAATTAATAACACATATTTTGATCAACCGTAGGAATTACCTAAGTTACTTAGCTAGTAAAGTCAACAGTGATCAAAGTGTTGGGTGTTTGCTTTTGTTTATGGCGCGGGCATCGAACTCGCAACCTACGGTTCTAAAGACATCAGTCTAACTAATACGCATGAAGGTGTTAAATATAAATGATACTAATCTATTATTCACATAGTTTCAGTGAAACAAAATGTTTTAAAAAACCTGTGGAATTTTATATGGTAACCTTTTGAGCAATGACAACACAACAATAATATTATGTATTTCGGCTCTCACGTAAGTACGGTATTTAAGCAGTCTATTAACAAATTTCAACAAAGAGAAATTGTTCTCCCACAATTACACCATGGTTAAATTTTAAATTTATTTACACTGCATAAGTAATAATTTGGAGTAACAACTGAGGAACCATAATAATAGCTTTCAGTTACAATTTAGTATTTACAATAGACTAGGTCCTTAGATAATAATATTGCTTCAATATTAATGATCCAATCCAACGATTGTTACTGGATTGGAATAATCCGTAAACCGGCCATTAAGTAGGTAGTAAAGTCTACAATCTACATGTTAATATTTCGTTTATTATGACACAAAGTTACACTTAAATGAGATATAAGATCCCCCGTGTTTTATGAAAAATAAGGAATGATATTTAAATTTTTGTCAATTAATGAAAACCCTATCGTTATCTGTGCATCTATATCTTTCTTTTAATACACGATTAAGACTTCCTGATACAATCTATCCATGTTATTATAATTGTTTGTCAGTTACCTATACACTGAACCGAATTTGGTATAGTGATAGTGAAGATATTCTCAACGGAAAAGAACATAATACATATCACGAAAAATCGTAAGGTAACATCCCGCGAAAACTAATTTCTTAGCAACAATGTTGCGGGCAACATCTAGCTGACTAGCAAATGACCTATGCAGCCTAGAAGTATTAATAAACAGGGAAAATTGATAAATGAATAAGAATGGAGCGACTCATCACTTGTTTACTACGTGTAACGTGACAATTAGGGCATCGAGACCGGGTTTTCCCGAAACCCGAAAACCCGGGAAAACCCGGGTTTTGGGGATCACGAAAAAACCCGGGTTTCAAAAATGGAACCCGGGTTTTTCGAGCTTTTCGGGTTTTTCGTTTTTTTGATAATTATTGAAGGCAAGACCTGATATTTTAAGGTATTTATAACAAACTAACATACAAATTCTTTATTTTTATAACATAAGTATAGGTTTAATTATTTCTATTGGTCATAATTAAACAAAATATAATATTTTAAAGTAAAAGTTTCGTTTCAAGAGCATTAAAGACTACTTGTCACAAAAATATTTATTAATAATAATATTTTGAAAATCCTACCAAAACTATTCAATGTAAAAAAAGCCAAGTATCTTCAAACAATATATCCATCGCAAAAAGTTTTCAAATTTCATAGAAGCAAGTCTTGTTAAACTTATTTTATAGTTTTCAATCAACATTCAGTGATTGACCACAGTTTTCTTTATTATGTGATCAAAGGCTTACAAAATAAAGTGTGGACAGCTTCAAAGGGTTCTAAGTCTGCTGAAAGTACCGTAGACTTTTGATGATGGGCAAGTCACTAGTTAGTGACAAAACGTTGTAACTTGTATGGACCGTTGCTGATAAAATACACCCATCAACAAATTCTTAGGGATATTTGTATTTTTAGAATATCTAAAAACCTGTCAGGAATTTTTGAATACAGTGTATGGAATTTATTTTTATTCTTTGCAATTTAAAGTCATTATTTTCAGTCGTCTAACTTACTAAAAACCTTAAAAGAGATTCTTGTTTGTCGTTATGCTTTATGTCATAATTTGTTATATTCACAATATAACAAATAACGACAATATTAAGACAATGCAATCAGTAAAAAGGTTCCAAGAGAGCAACCAGCCCCTAGAAACTGACAAAACCATGCAGAGGAGTTTCCATCAAGTATGATGTGAAACCATTTTGTATTCCAGTATTGCAGTCTGGCAAATGCGGCAGATTGCTTTTCATTGCTTGAGAGACTGATGTTGGTAACACATAATAGGACGAATGATGGATTTCCTTAGCCGACCGTGGATGTCATACTCACTGCGGAATTATTAAAACACGTGATTTTTAGTGAACCCAGATGAAATACAAGCCGAGTTTTTATCAGCAACATCGCCAGAGATCATTTTTTGTGTGTAACACCACACCACCATGGTTAATCTTCCAAACTCATTAAAAGCAACCTTCCGCATTTGCCACGTGGTCTGTTCTGATCAATTACATGGTAATCTGACATGAATTCTGTCTATTGTGACTAGAACTAATAACTACAATATAATAATAATAATATCTATGGACGCTTCACACCACGTCAGTCTGGCCCCGTTGTAAGTACCTGATGGACTTGTGTTACAGGTACCAGACAACGGAAATATATTTAATACTTTTATAGTATATATAAATTTAAGATTTTTATTATATTATACACGTATTTAATACACATCCATGACCCAGGAACTTTGAAAACTTTTGTTCCGTCGGCGGGATTCGAACCCGCGACCCCCGGCTTGAGCTACCAAGAGCCCACCAACTAAGCCACAGAGGTCGTCAAAAAAAGCTTTGAGGTGTAGTGTAATGTAAGATTTTTCAGTAATGTAAGATTTTCCAGTAAGTTAGATGACAGAGAAAAGTTACCTTAAATTACAAAGAACATTCGGTCTCATACCGTAGCAAGACAGACAAAAGGCGATTTCAGGTAAAAACTAGGCACAAAAATTTATTTACAGGTATAACGTATGCCAACATCAATTAGGACTAAATAATTATTAATAATTTGACAACCAGCAATAAAAATGTAAAAGATTAAATAAAGATTTGTTGGCATACGTTTTATATTTAAGGTTATTCTTCCATTTAATGTCTTCAAAAATTCTGGATAGATTTTTATATATTTCATAAAATACAAATAGGTACATTAAATAATATGTAATTTGGAGGTGAAGCTTGTTGTAATACTTAATTTTGGCCCGAAAATCTTAATCCCTAGCTTTGATAAGATCCAAAATATAGGAGAGGTAAAATAGTCGCTTCGATAAAAGTATGATACGGTCGTGCCAGCTTACTCGAGAATTGGTTGGGCACTGCTGCGACCCCAGACACTGATATTTAAATAGTATTTTACTGGATAGGTGATGGCGATCGCAGAAAATCATGTGTAAAGTATTTTCGCATTGTTAATTTATGAATTCTTAAAAAACCCGAAAAACCCGGGTACCCGGTTTTCATCAAACAAAAAACCCGAAAACCCGGGTTTTGAAAATTGGGTCCGGGTTTCGATGCTCTAGTGACAATAAGATATTAACCCCCTTACTAATAAACGTTGTATAAGCTTTGAATAGTTATACAGTGTTTTGCTCCTGTCACACAAGTGACATTTTTAATTGGATTGAAGAAGACAAAACACTATCCCTCTTACTAATAAAAAGTTACACAGGTGTATAGAGGCGGCGTAAATTTTTTTCTACTAATAATCATTTTTTGACATATGGCCTGTATAATGCTGTTGTAACTTCCATACAAATTTACCCAACGCTTACACAAGGCATCACCCTTGTATAGAGTGTGAATAAGATCAAGATGGCGGATTTTCAATAGATCAGCTGATTATATTTTATTTTGAATATTTAGTTTTGAGTGCGTTTGCTGATTTCTACCATCTTATTAGCAAAGAAACATAAAAAGAACTATTTAATATGTTTTATTTCTTTAATCAATTGAATGAAATAGATTTTCAATGTAAACGAAATATAACATACATCGCGATCGTTTTATTTAGGGTACGTTCCACTAAGCACCTACAACGATAACGCTCACGAGTCACGACCGTGGTTTTTGACGGTCCACTCGCATGATACAAATCGCGTCAATGATACAAACTCAAGTGGAATGGATTATTGAGTTTCTAGGGTTCATTTCAAATAATTTTATCGCATTTTATATTGTTTTTGTCTAGGAACGGCTTTCAATAGTTTCTCGTTTTATAGTCTTTTTTCAAGATATTATCGTATAGTTTTATTTTCCTCTTAAGTCATAATTTTTTATTGTTACATTTATTTTATAAATTATGTATATTTATTTAGTTTTAATATTATCATTGTCGTTCTTATTCCTTTTTTACCTATTTTACTAACTTTATTATTATTCTTTTATTATAATTTTTAAAATGTAAATTAAACCGCTTATTTTGCATATAAAAAGATGGCGGTTTTATTAAAACGTCCACTTCGACGCACCTTTAAGATGGGTCGTTTTTAGCTTTGCATTAGCGAAAATATACGTCATGAGTGACGCTTTAGCCGCGATCACAACAATCGCGGTCGACATGTGAAACGGCTGAAGGAGTATTTTCAGCGTTTAAGCGCTTAGTGGAACGCGCCCCTAACACGTCATAAGTGACAAAACAATAATTTGACAATTTAAAATTTTATAAACTTTGACATTAGCGTTGCGTTCAAACACTTTGAAAGTAAATTTCAGTCGAACATTATATTATTTACAAAATTCACGTACCTACTCTACTGATTAATATTAACTAAAAATGTTTAAATATCCAATTGCCATCCATCCAATATATAACTTGTGTCCAATTATAATTACCAGGTTCATAAAAACATAACGTTTATATCAATTTTTGTCATCAACACCCGAACATCAGATAGCGTGTTACTTAATTCCTGAACGTTTTCCTTTGAGTCTACAGTCTATGGTATATAACACGATTTTAGTTACACAAGTCATAAATGTCATTATCATTTGATTATTAGTAGAGTTCTGTATAAACACAACCACCGTGTTTAACTATTCACGCGTTACACGGATGTGTAAGAAGTTTTTATTAGTAAGGGGGTGTATAACTATTCAAAGCTTATACAGCGTTTATTAGTAAGGGGGTTACTGTTTAATGGTTTTCATTAAATAATATTAAAAAAACTTAATCACAGTACTGATTTGCATTTGCTCGATGCGTCCGTCCAGGTTCTTTTACCAGCACACATACAGCCTGGCCAAAAAGTGTAGAAAATCAATTAATTATTTGGAACTACAATTTTCCCATATAAAATTGTTGCCATACAGCCTACGAATAATGAAAACTAAGGAAACGTAACTCCCATACTTCAATCGTTTTGAATTTGGTTCTCAAGGTTATTTTCGCACACTAAAATAATATGGCAATAGCTACGAAACACTACATTCAAATTGACAAAATAAAGCCGTTGACAATAATTGTTACTTCTATAATTACACAAAATTCTTGCATGTATTCGGGTCTCTTTTTGCATAAAGTATGCATGTATTCGGGTCACATTTTGTAGAATCGGAACAAATTTTTTGACACAGTTACTCTTCCTTAGTTTTTTTTATTTGTAGCATACAGCATATTAAGCATTTTACGTTAAAATTGTGACAGCTATAAATAAGCTATTCTGTTTTTTGTCGCCTCACAATGTCAATTCACAGACACCGACACTAAGGACACTAAGGCCGTGTTCAAACCAAACTGACTGTCAGCCGCCGAAAGTGAGTGAACTTTGCGCAGTTTATTGTATTTCCATACATATTCACTTTTTCGTTCACACCTAACCGACAATACGTTATTACGCTAGGCGTAGGCGCGGACATTCGATACCGTTTATTTTCACGTTCACACTGGGGCTCACAGTGAGCCTGCTCACATTCGGCGGCTTACAGTCACTTTGGTTTGAACACGGCCTAACATCGACGACGCAGTCATTATCCGCAGGCTGCACAGATTCCCTCTTACTAATAAAAAGTTACACAGCGTGTATAGGGTGCATAAGATTTTTTCTACTAATAATCATTTTTTGACATAAGGCCTGTATAACGATGCTGTCATTTCCATACAAAACTGTTTAACTATTCACACGTTGAACGCATGTTTAAGAAGTTTTTATTAGTAATAGGGTATGTATGTCTTTCTGTGGATGTTAAAGGAGCCGACCTCGCGTCTGAGCCGCGCGGGTACCTTACTCATAGATCTAAACTCCCCTCCCGACTCCCGCACGCGCACCCCCGCGACCCCGCTTGGTGACGCCCAACTTCGCAACGGGCCGTGCAGCAGAAATGTACTTAATATTTTAATCCATACTAATATTATAAATGCGAAAGTGTGTCTGTCTGTCTGTCTGTTATAAACCTCTTCACGCCCAAACCGCTGAACCGATTTTGCTAAAATTTGGCATGGAGATACTTTGACTCCCGGGAAAGGACATAGGATACTTTTTGTCCCGGAAAAATGTACGGTTTCCGCGCAATAAACAAGTTTTGGCGCAACGGAGTTGCGGGCGTCATCTAGTTTCGCCATAACTTCAAAACAAAACGTCCAATTCTAGTCATTCGAATACCAAATATTATCTACATAAACTGTGCTTAGTGATGAAATCATTTATTTTGATAAGGATTAATAGCATGAGTAAAATAAACGCGTTTAAATGTAGTCCAAAAAAAATTTAAGATTTTTAAATAAAAAAAATATGGTTGTTGTGCCTCACTCGACATAGATAGGTATAGTATGTCGCGACTTTTTTGTAGATATTTATAAGATCTACAATTAAGTAATTAGAACATTTTATGGTTCTATCTTTTATAGTTTAGGCAGCGTACGCAAAATAAGTAACTTTTCTGGTT
Source organism: Cyaniris semiargus (assembly GCA_905187585.1). Classification (NCBI taxonomy): domain Eukaryota; kingdom Metazoa; phylum Arthropoda; class Insecta; order Lepidoptera; family Lycaenidae; genus Cyaniris; species Cyaniris semiargus. The sequence continues at coordinate 8,322,826 of LR994567.1, forward strand.
GATTTTTTACACCTTGTGTCGGAAAACCATTTTTTCCAGAATAAAATTTAGCCTATGTTAGACTGCCTTCACATTATGTCGCGGGTACCGCCGCAGCCGCGACATAATGTGAAGGCAGCCTTACTCGTGGATAATGTAGCTATCGAATGGTGAAAGAATTTTTCAAATCGGTCCAATAGTTTCGGAGCCTATTCAATTCAAACAAACAAACAAAAAATCAAATGTTTCCACTTTATAATATTATAGTGTAGACTGTAGATTAGTGTAGATGTAGACTAAATAGAATGTAGATGTACACGAAATAGAATCTATGTCATAATTTGCTGTATCAAACAAAAGTGCCAAGTGTGAAGTGGCTGATTGCACCCTGTATAATTGAGTTTGATCGACCTTAAGTGGTACAATGGTTTATTCATATGCAAACCGTGCTTACGTATATCGGATGTCAATGTCTTCGGACCTCGATACTTTTACTCGCCATTGCGTAAAAACCGCTAAACAACAAGACAAACTAACAGGTAGCGTTTCTAGACTTTTCATCTAAGAAAAGACAATGTATTGTTATACAAGGAGCCAGTTTTTGTTTTTATTGCAAACTATTAGGGCCGCGCCACACCGGAATGGCAGCGGCGCGGCGAGCACTTTCAGTGTCATATGATTTTAAACTTTATCTTCATTATTGTAATACATAGTCTAGCGGCTACGGGCGGCCGCTAGACTTTCAAGCGATACTATGTATTACAATAATGAAGATAAAGTTTAAAATCATATGACACTGAAAGTGCTCGCCGCGCCGCTGCCATTCCGGTGTGGCGCGACCCTTAGTCTCGACCAATAGAATATTACTGCAATGTTTTCACGCTAGACGGCAGCACCAGCACAGACAGCAAACAAAAAGTTTTGTTCGACTCAAACGGCGGAATAATCGTTGAACATAAAAAAACGAACATAACACCTCCTCCATTTTGAAAGTCGGTTAAAATTGTAGCCTGTGTTATTCTGATGTATGAGCTATAATATTTTAAAGTTTCATTAAAATCCGTTCAGTAGTTTTTGCGTGAAAGAGTAACAAACATCCATACATCCATACATACATACATCCAAACTTTCGCCTTTATAATATTAGTAGGATTACGCAAAGGAGCAGATGGACCAAGAGCCTGCGACGGCCAGACTTTCCTCAGTTTCGGAAAGCTGAAAGTTTAAGGTTGCATTCACATTAGTCGCGAGTACTGTGGTAGCCGCGCGGCTGCCGCAGTACTCGCGACTTAATGTGAAGGCAGCCTACCTGTTTGTTGTGACCTTTACAGAGGTAAGAACGACCAGCAACTATGGAGTTTCGGTCGCGGTTACTTTAGGAGGTATCCAGTTCTGAAGGTCTACCTGACCTTCGGGAGAGAGTAAAGCTCTGTTTCATAGCTTATATTCTTTGCGGTAAGTGGAGAGATCTCGTCTTCCAAGTTCCAGCGCCGGACATTTTTGACAGTTGCTTCCCACTACTAGACACCTTCAAAGTCTAGTACTTTAAGAAAGTTTAAGGGTGTCTGGCAGCTGTCAAAAATGTCCGGCACTGGAAGACGAGATTCCTCCACTTGCCGCGAAAAATATAAGCTATAAAATTGAGCTTTACTCGTTCTCGAAGGTCAGGTAGATCTTCAGAACTGGATAACTCCTAAAGTAACCGCGACCGAATCTCCATAGTTGCTGTTCGTTCTTACCTCTGTAAAGGCCACAAACAGGTAAACTTTCAGCTTTACGAAACTGAGGAAGGTCTGGCCGCCGCAGGCTCTTACTCTAAGAGGGCGCTACTAGCAAATACAGTAAATATAATCCGACCAAAATCTGACATGTTGTACACGACATTTCAGAATATTGACAGAAACGTCAAAAGTCGAACAAAACTTTTTGTTTGCTGTCTGTGCTGGTGCTGCCGTCTAGCGTGAAAACATTGCAGTAATATTCTATTGGTCGAGACTAAGGGTCGCGCCACACCGGAATGGCAGCGGCGCGGCGAGCACTTTCAGTGTCATATGATTTTAAACTTTATCTTCATTATTGTAATACATAGTCTAGCGGCTACGGGCGGCCGCTAGACTTTCAAGCGATACTATGTATTACAATAATGAAGATAAAGTTTAAAATCATATGACACTGAAAGTGCTCGCCGCGCCGCTGCCATTCCGGTGTGGCGCGACCCTTAGTCTCGACCAATAGAATATTACTGCAATGTTTTCACGCTAGACGGCAGCACCAGCACAGACAGCAAACAAAAAGTTTTGTTCGACTTTTGACGTTTCTGTCAATATTCTGAAATGTCGTGTACAACATGTCAGATTTTGGTCGGATTATATTTACTGTATTTGCTAGTAGCGCCCTCTTAGAGTAAGAGCCTGCGGCGGCCAGACCTTCCTCAGTTTCGTAAAGCTGAAAGTTTACCTGTTTGTGGCCTTTACAGAGGTAAGAACGAACAGCAACTATGGAGATTCGGTCGCGGTTACTTTAGGAGTTATCCAGTTCTGAAGATCTACCTGACCTTCGAGAACGAGTAAAGCTCAATTTTATAGCTTATATTTTTCGCGGCAAGTGGAGGAATCTCGTCTTCCAGTGCCGGACATTTTTGACAGCTGCCAGACACCCTTAAACTTTCTTAAAGTACTAGACTTTGAAGGTGTCTAGTAGTGGGAAGCAACTGTCAAAAATGTCCGGCGCTGGAACTTGGAAGACGAGATCTCTCCACTTACCGCAAAGAATATAAGCTATGAAACAGAGCTTTACTCTCTCCCGAAGGTCAGGTAGACCTTCAGAACTGGATACCTCCTAAAGTAACCGCGACCGAAACTCCATAGTTGCTGGTCGTTCTTACCTCTGTAAAGGTCACAACAAACAGGTAGGCTGCCTTCACATTAAGTCGCGAGTACTGCGGCAGCCGCGCGGCTACCACAGTACTCGCGACTAATGTGAATGCAACCTTAAACTTTCAGCTTTCCGAAACTGAGGAAAGTCTGGCCGTCGCAGGCTCTTGGTCCATCTGCTCCTTTGCGTAATCCTACTAATATTATAAAGGCGAAAGTTTGGATGTATGTATGTATGGATGTATGGATGTTTGTTACTCTTTCACGCAAAAACTACTGAACGGATTTTAATGAAACTTTAAAATATTATAGCTCATACATCAGAATAACACAGGCTACAATTTTAACCGACTTTCAAAATGGAGGAGGTGTTATGTTCGTTTTTTTATGTTCAACGATTATTCCGCCGTTTGAGAACCGATTTTCAAAATTTTTCTTTTGGTGTATAGGTTATCATCCCAATTTGGTACCATATTCATAAAAGTGGTGATCTGATGAAGGGATCCATAAGAAATCGAGAGAACTCACCAAAATTTATATGGAAACATGTGATGACTTCGGTTTCGTGATCAGTATTCTATAAGCATATGCTACCAACAAGTAAGATTTTGCACCATGGTTCGGAAGGTGCTGAGAGAACTCCTGACTCTTTATAGATAGAAGTTTGGGAGTTCCGACGTTGTTTTAAGAACGGAAAGCATAATATGCTACTATGCAAATTACATTCATCATCATCATCACTACCATAAAGCATTCTAGAACCATGTATCCGTACCCGTTTTGACCCTATTATTGGGTTTCATAGTCTTTTATTATATATTTCACTTAAACCGCGGGTAACACCGCGGGGCACAGCTAGTAATTTTACTAAAAAACCGTTCGTCTGTAAGAAGCCTTAATGATAGACTATCTAGGTGATCTTAGTTTTTATTATTCGTAGGTTGTCATACTAGAATCATATTTAAAAAAAAAACCTTAGTTAACTGTGTTTCTGATAACATTAATACTTATATTCAGGGGAAACTTTTTGAATGAATTGCCACACATATTATTTAACTGACGTCCTTCATTTTTTTTTTCAGACAAGACAAAATAATTGTCTTAAATTACATTCTTAATCAGTAACCAGTGGCCACTAACCAATTACTAGTGACCGTTTGCGAATATGAGTTAACCCTTTATCAGGCGGCAGGCCCCATGTGCACTGGCATTAAAAATACTTTTAAATATGGTGTGGTTTTAATTTTTACCTGTACAATGTATACCTAAGAACTGTTTCTTAAAAAATATTAAAATGAAGACAAAAACTAAGTGGTCGTTGGGGCATAGGGCATATAATTACCACTTACTTTGAATAATGATTTTTCCCAAAATGAATTGTTACGTAAAAAATTTTTAGATTCATACAAATGATACAAATATTGGTAATCATAACAAAAAATTAAAACCGACTTCCAAGGTAAAAACAATAATAAAATCCTTATAATATGAACTAAAAAGTATTAAATAATGTTTCCTATCTAATAGTGCCTTTTTCCGAATTCGGCTAAACCTCAACTATTTCTGTACTGAATCTTCATCATTTTGAAGTCGGTACCAGATATAGCTGAATCTTCAGTTCTCTGACAGAATAGGTATTTGAAACTTTTGGAACTGGCACGTGATGATATAATAACGTGATGATATAATTATGGTGTTGTGGGGGCATATTGTATCCATATACAACCATGTGACACTGGTGACCCTGACGTGGTAATGATGATGATGAATGTAATTTGCATAGTAGCATATGCTTTCAGTTCTTAAAACAGCGCCTAAACCCCCAAACTTGTATCTATAAGGAATCCGGAGTTCTCTTAGTATCTTCGGAACCATAGTATACCTTGGTGCAAAATCTTGCGTTTTGGTAGCATATGCTTTAGGATACTTCTCATAAAATCAAAATCACCATATGTTTCCATATAAATTTTGAGGAGTTCCCTCGATTACTCATGGATCCCATCATCAGATCACCACTTTTGTGAAAATGGGACCAAATTGGAGGGAAACCTAATAGAACAAAACAAAAATTTTGAAAATCGGTTCACAAACGGCGGAGTAATCGTTGAACATACAAAAAAAAAATAAAAAAAAAAATAAAAAAATATCTCCACAGCCGAACATATAACCTCCTCCTTTTTGGAAGTCGGTTAAAAAAAAAGGTTTTATGAATATAAAAAAAGACAAAGATCACTATAAAACTCCAATTACCTAGGTGGTCAATAAATCGTACTATGCCTGATTAAGGGTTAACGATAAAGAAGAAAGTTAGCTCTGTGTTAAAACCATTTCTTTCCTTGTAAATACGAGAGAGATAACATGATATTTAACCCACAGTAATTTAACCCAGACTGGATCAAATAGGCCCTGGAGTATTGAAACAAATGCATAAATAATATTACTCCATTATGCACCCCGTTTCATCACGATACGTCGCGAAAGGCTACTACTGCCTTTTTTACCACATTTCATCTGTATTACCATAACAATAACGTTGAAAATTGGCGATATGTTAGGGGCATCGACGGTACATTATGGGAATTTCCGAATTGACTCACTATGCCTTGCCCCTTTATATCATAGGACAGGCAACCACCGCACGCGACGACCGCCCACAATAATATATTAATAAACTATTTCAACTTCGATATTTCCTACGCCTCCTATCTTCTTCTGATTGATTCCTTTGCGGGTCCCAAGACAGCTTTAGCATTTCCCTCGGGCTCCCTGAGATCATATCAAAGGGTTTTCGTGGTTGGATATCGCTGTCGATCCTGGCGACACACGAGATACAGCGGTGGGAATGTGTGGTGGGCATAAGCCACTGACCTCCATTATACAAGTACGCTGGACCTATGATACCCACTTTTTTTTGTGCCTATTTGAAGCGGAATCAGCGCCGCCAGTAAGCGGGAAGAGAACTAAATTTGACGTAACTTGCAAATGGCCGCTTAATCGTTATTGGTTGTCATCACTAGTATTAGTTCCAAATACTCCCACTACTGCTATCAGCGCCAATATGGCGACTTTCAAACGTCATTTTTACGTCAAATCATAGACAAATATATTTGGTCAATGGTCAAATTTAGTTCCTATCCCTCCCATCGGGGGAGCTGATTCCGCTTCAAATAGGCACAAAAAATAGCTGTCATTTCAAAGGGTATCATTAGTCCAGCGTACTTGTATAATAGCTCATCTGTCAAGCGCCCAAAATGGGCGTCTTACTCTAAAACTATTCAAAAGTTCTTCTTCTACTTTGCAGACCACCGATTTAGTATTTTGTTTTAAATAGAAAACTATGTGTATTTGCGACTAATAGCTTATTTATTAAAAATTCTAATTATATAAAAATTATATATAGCTTTCATAGTAATTTCTTTAGATAATTTAATCAGTTTAATGAGAGTAATTGGAAATTGAAAAATTTTCGAAAATGGTTTGACAGTTCGTGACAGATGAAAGGATAATGGAGGTCAGTGGCATAAATATAAAAAAAAATATTTAAAAACATTGATAGAAGGATTATCTACTTGGGCATTAAACAAAACACAAGTAAGGAAATTAACAATACGTTAAGAGTCAAGACGCAATGAACAGAAGCATCAGATGGGGCAATAACTCTCAGATTAGAATAGAGACTATAAGAAATTAAACAAAAACCAGGGATGTATTAATTTGGTAAGCATTACATTGAAAGCTGTATAAAAATCCTGTAATAAAAACCTATAAATGTATTGTTTTTCCTTCTCCTGTAACATAAGCACACCTAAATGAAGAGGTGTCACTTTAACGATGATAATATATGTATTATAAAATGTATGACCAAATGTATGTGTCATTATTTTTCTTATTATTCAAATTGGTAGTACTATCACTGCTTAAGTTATAGAGCTTACATTAGATTGAAATGAAATCAAACGTCTTCTTGTTTAATATCATGACAATATTATTACCCTGTAAGTGTACCATTTCAAATGAAAACCAATATGCTTCAAGCCCCAAGCGACACCCGGATGCCGCGATAACAATAGAAATCTATTGTCTCGTTTTTTTCACGATCGAGGAATTAACCAATTACGTCGCGTGTGTAGTGTAAACCAATAATTGACCAGAACCGAACCAGTGTACTAATTTTGACCAAAGTGCTTGTGTGGAGTGTAACCAGTTCACCAGACCAGCGACGCTGAAGTTAAGGATTCAATAAACCTATTGAACCTAACTTGTCTTTTACTCTGTACCTACGGAACCAAACCACCGTACAAACATTAAAAACATCCTATATTGATATACAATTTTATAATCCGGATAAGTTACTCCCTGATTGAAAGCAATAACAATTTATATATTTAGTTACATTTTTTATCAGTATTTTCTTTTGGACATACTTCATAGGAAGCATTGTAACAAGCTGTAAGCTCCCATACAGCAAATGTGATTTTTTTGCCCTTTTTGCTCGAAATCAAAAATGGTTCATTTTTTTGCCTATTTTGCCTTAAAATGGTACCAAACCCTTCGTTTGCGAGTCCTACTCGCACTTGATTGATTTTTGATACAAGAGGAGTTTTTTTTATGTTCAACAATTACTCCGCCGTTTGTAAACCGATTTTCAAATTTTTTCTTTTGGTGTATAGGCTATCATCCCAATTTGGTACGGTATTCATAAAAGTGGTGACCTGATGAAGGGATCCATAAGTAATCGAGGGAACTCCTCAAAATTTATATGGAAACATGTGGTGACTTCGGTTTCGTGAGCAGTATTCTAAGCATAAGCTACCAACAAGTAAGATTTTGCACCAAGGTATACCATCGTTCGGAAGGTGCAAAGCATAATATGCTACTATGCAAATTACATTCATCATCATAACTACCATAAACCATTATAGAACCATGTATCGTCCTGTTTTGACGCTATTATTGGTACTTTTCATAGTCTTTTATTATATATCACTTAAACCGCGGGTAATACAGCGGGGCACAGCTAGTATTTGAGATATACTATAAAGGTGTAACAAAACTAAGTGATAATACTTTAGGATGTGTACGTGTTCCTTATAGTGAGTTTACCGTGAAAGTAGCAGCGCTGAATGATCAAAATTTTTTTCACTTTTGTATGGGCAAGCGCCCCAGTGTAACGAGTTTCTCCATACAAAAGTGAAAAAAAATGGTCTTTCAGCGCTGCTACTTTCACAGTGAACTCTATGTAAGGAACACATACACACCCTAAAGTATTATCACATAGATTTATGTATGATATATATAATAATAGTCTAAAATTACAATAGAACAATCAGAGAAATTAATTTCTAGGCAGATGGCGGACCTAAAAAATTCGGTCGCGTTTAAGTTGAATCCAACCGACAGATCACAATTAACATTGAATTGACATGATCCGACTACATGCCGTTGGTCTGTCAACTACCTAAGAATCAATTTCCTCGATAGTACATACTACATACTAGCTATTTTAGTCACGATTGTTGTTCAAATTGTAATCGAACACCAAATATAGTAAATGATCACCAAGCTTGACAGCTTCACCAAACTTCAAAATGCCTGACAAGTGATAACAGTGCCTGTTTTTTTTAATGGCTGTTGGCTATAAATAACCATAATAAATGCCAGTGTCAAGTATTAAATGGCGAGAAAAAAAAAATCGTATGACGTTTCTCTCGGCGAAATTGACTACGTGACAAAACTCTAGACCCCCTCCCCCCCTCTTGTGACCGAGCGTAGTATTTTGAAGACCCCCCTCCCCCCCTAAATGGGTCACGTAGTATGGGTATGTTCCCTAAACCGTTTTGTAGGAATTCGCGCACAAACACTGTGACACGAGAATTTTATATATTAGAAAGATATTATGTATTCCATTATTAGTTTTATATTTAAAATAAAAATAATGTAATTGGAAACTAATTCGAATTGCTAAGAAAACTAAGTATAATGATAATAATTCGTTAAATTGTCGTAATATTAATGTAATAGTAGATATTAATGTAATACCGAATCAAATTGTTGAGACAATTTTATTGTTACTAGAGATCGCCCAATGGTTAATTATTATAAGTTTCAATACTATTAATTAATATTCTATTACCAAAATATTGACTTTCTTCTTTTGGCTCCCCGTTTAAAGTTTTGACTATTTCAGATTTAATAAAAAAAACAACAATCCATTTTTAATTTGACAACAGACTTCAAAAAGTTTTGCCGGGAATGTGAAAGAGTGATGTTGTGTTTTTGTATTATTTTCCTAAAATTGTGTTAACTGGGTTTTTAATGTGTAATATTGGTAGGATATTAACCATTAGATATTCGTTATCGTGCACAAGTGTAGGAAAGTGATGCAATATCCAGAAATGTGATATTTTGTGTTCCCTCCAAAACTCCATCGAAAGTTTCAGTAAAGCGTCTACCACTTTACTGAATCGACCGACTTGACTTCTTGACTGTGCGACTTTTACTTAGACTTTGACTAGACTTTAGACCTGACAATATAGAAAAATCGGCCAAGTGCGAGTCAGAGTCGCGCACGAAAGGGTCCGTACCGGTATAGAGCGAAAGTAGGCAAAAAATTGTGTTTCTTGTAAGGAAGCCCCCCTTAAATATTTACTTAATCAATTTTTTTTAATAATTATTAAAGTATACAAATATAATAAAGGATTTTGTGAAAATTTCAAGTGCCTAGATGTTACCATTATTGATTACGAGTGAAAAAACCTAAAAAAATCACGTTGTTGTTATAGCGGCAACAGAAATACACAATCTGTGAAAATTTAGAAGTCTAGCTATAGCGGTTCTTGAGTACAGCCTGGAGACAGACGGACAGACGGATAGACATCGAAGTCTCAGTAATAGGGTCCCGTTTTTACCCTTTGGGTGCGGAACCCTAAAAACGATGCTGAAAATTGTATTAAAGAATATTGTTTTCCCGCCATATTTATACTCGACACTGGCCATGGTTAAATAGCCGAAGTGCCATAATAAGAAAAAAAATGTGTATAGGCTTGTCATTCAAAATATCATAGTGTGCACATCGTAGTGTGTGTAATGTTTCATTTAATAAGGTATGATAAAAGCATAATTTTAAAACAATATTGGCTCGATGCACTCCTTCTCCATATAAACTATAGCTGTGCGACATTGCAGCCGCGCGGCAGCCGCAGTACTCGCGACGTAATGTGAAAGCAGCCTAAACATTAATCTACTACTGCAGACTGGCACAGAATATAATATATTAGTAGTACCAACAGAATTCCCACTCGCGAAACCCGTTTAAAGAAATAACGACTCATGCTACGATACTATAAAGTTCAAATTCCGACCGCGCAGTGCTAGGTGCATACAATTATATTTACCTACATGTGCGCTCTCTTTCTATCGCGTAAGAGGTACCCTTTCTGACGAAATCAAGATTGTCACCTTTTAGAAAATAAAATAATCTTCTTTTTGCTATTAGTAGCTATAGCTACTAATAGCACACTTTTTTATAGTAATAATCAAATTTTAGTTACCCAACCTATATTTTATAATAGTTTTATATTCGATTAAAGTGCAGGAGCTAGTCTGGAATTTTTTACAACTTAAACATAGTAACTTGTGTTTATTTCTGCGTATAGTATGTGGTTTGTTTGTAACAAATTGGTTTATTTGCTATGTTTTTGTATTTTTTTTTCTTTCTTTTTGTATTTTAAAGTCTTAAATTACCTTATTGAAATATTTCTTTGACCTTTTTTCAATTGTTCATATTTTTCAGATTAATAACGATTCTGTCACATCGGTTAAATCAGTACGTAGATATATGCGACGAAAAAATCTTGCGCGTGCGTCACCGCTCGCTTGTGAGTCCCTAGTGATCTGCCCCTTTAAAGGGGTACTTACATTTCGATACCTACACGCGCGAGTGGGACAGGCCTGCTACTGGACAAAAATTTTTCGGTACGAAATGACTTTTCAAAAAGTTGCATCACCTCTTTAGAGTTTTTACATATTTCTACAGACCCTCTGCCAACGTTTCCAATATTTCCATTCATATGGTGGTACCTTAGTTTATTTTTCTCGATAATTGACTTGATATACCTTGTATATTTGAATTAAAAACTCAAATCAGCAAAGATAAATTTAACGTATCTCAGACATAAATATATTATATTATATATCCCGTAAGTTCATTAATCTCTCTATCATTTTGGTGTTTGTATTTCAAGTTACAATGTTAATGTACGAATCAAGTATTGAGACCTATCATTGTAAGTCATAAAACTACATGAACGAGATTTTTTACAATAAAAACAAATAAATAAAAAGAAAAAGGACGAAAAATGCATGCTATATTATATCAAACAATCACTAATATTAATTAAAAAATGTAGGCGTGAGAATTTTTTTTACATTAAAATCGCTCTCCTGAAAATACGTAAATAATAATCGGCCAAGTGCGAGTTGGACTCGCGCACGAAGGGTTCCGTACCATTATAGAATAAAAATAGGTAAAAATGTGTTTTTTTTGTATGGGCTCCCATTCCCTTAATTATTTATTTTATTTAAATATTATTATTAGTTATTAAAGAATAAATAGAACTGAGTATTTTGTGAACATTTTAACTGCCTACCTATTGCCATTATTGATATCGAGCAAAAAAATTATGTTTGCTGTACATGGGAATTGGAAGCCCCCTTAAATATTTAATTTATTTTATTTTTAGTATTTGTTGTTATAGCGGCAACAGATATACACAATCTGTGAAAATTTCAGAAATCTAGCTATAGCAGTTCTTGAGAAACAGCCTGAAGACAAACAGACGGACAGACATCGAAGTCTTAGTAATAGGGTCCCGTTTTTGCCCTTTGGGTACGGAACCCTAAGAATAAGTTAAGTTGTTGTTTTAGGGAATGTCGACAGGCTGTAACAAAAACAAAATAATAATACTTCAGGATGAGCCCTCTGCGCTGAAAGAGTACTTTTTTTTTAATTGTATAATGTATATAATCAGGTTTATGTTAATTATTTCTTATTTTGTAGTGTCTAAAGTGGGTTTTTCTGCAATGAGAATTTATAAGTCATGAGACGGCATTGGAGAGTACCCTACTGTATGTGACATACAAGGGCATTATTAAATTACTGAACATACATGCAACAGGAATTCTTATTTGAGGTTAGACAGTGTATTGTATCTTGTAAATACTTTAAATACAGTGAAAAATTGATTAACCTGCCCTCAGTTATACAGATTCGCGATTATCCAAACTGCCATCAAAAATTAATGTAATGATCATTGATCTCTGAATAACTTCTAAACATTGATTTTCTGTGTTTCTAACAAACAAAAGTGGGTCTGCTTTTAATCACATTCGATTATCGCGATTTTCGATTACCCAAATGCCTAACAACAACAATTAGTCCGGTTAATCGAGTTCCTACGGTACATATTATAGCTTTTAAATCTTAAAAAAGTTATTTATGGGCATATTACTGCTAGAATATTTATGCAAAGAAATAAGATGCAACTAATAATCAGTCTGTGGTTAAAGTTAGCCTAAAATTGCAGTACACATAATTTTGAAATTTGAATTTCATACTGTTTCTTTGGCAGGCCTATACAGCCAGAAAGGCTTGAGAGTATAATTCTTACAAAGTCATAATCTGAATGTGTGTAAAGCAGGGGTTCCCAATCTTTTTCTGCCTGCGGCGCAGTTATACGTCACAATATTTTGTCACGGCGCCCTACTCTACCTAGCTATTGGAAAAAGATGTTACAAAAATAAACACCTTTAATAATTATAGTTAGGTTAACAGGTAAATAATAATGAACAAACATTTAAATATCTACCCGCTTTACATAATTAATATTTTAATTTAATTTTATAATATTTGTAGTTTCGGATGATGATGGAGGATCAACTCGCTGCGCCAGTGTGCCGAGGAAAGGCAAGCTTTCCACGGCACACTGGCGCACACTTTGGGAACCCCTGGTGTAGAGCATACTGATATTCTGTCATAATGTCCCATACATTCTGAATTAATAATATGAATTTAGATTATGAGTCCAGAGAGAGACTCTGGCTTTTATACACCCTTTGCTAGAAAATAATTATAAAAGTGAACCTCAAGTGCAAAGCTTTTTCTATTTCTTGTTGAAACCACAGGTTGAAAACACTGTTATAAAACATAAAATAGCAGCAAGCCTAACCTAAAACATTTTTTGTAATAATTTCATGGGAAATAAAGACTAAATAAACATTTTTGGTAGCAAACACAATAGCAAGTTAATCATTTCAGTTTTATTATTGTGATAATTCAACCAAAAAAAAAACCAAAAGTATGTTGACAACAATAAGTAATTACATAATTGTTTCTTGAAAAATGCAAAAATAACTGATTGTTGAATTTAATTTATTAGCATTTGTTTTAGAAGATTATTCATTAGGCCTTTTGTTAAACATTTCAATATGTTAATAGTCACTTATGCACAATTAACGGAGCACACATACATTTTTGTTAAGAGCAACTGTATTACTTAGAAAATTTTGTCCAAGCTTGCAGTACTTATTTTTGTAAATAAGGGTGTTTTTATAAATAAGGGGATTAACCTGCTATTTCTTGTAGCGTACAATGTACATACTGTTCACCGATACATACAAAACATGATTGATCCTTGGGTTTTCTATGACAGTAATCGTATTATGGTTGACACGAAAGTTCTGTTTCACATAAAATAGCTGTGTTAGAACTGTTCTTTTTAAATCTCTGATTACTTTAATTAATGACCAACATTGATAATGTGTTTATTAATCAATGTGAAAAAATCGGTCAAGTGTGAGTTGGACTTGCGTACGAAGGGTTCCGTACCATTAGAAAGCAAAAATAGGTAAAAAATGTTTTTTTTTTGTATTGGAGCCCTTCTCAATTATTTATTTTATTTAAATTTTATTATTAACTAGATGTCTCGGTGAACTTCGTGTCACTTATAAACCTTCCCTGGACTTCCACGATCATTTATGACTAAAATTAGCCAAATTGGTCCAGCCGTTATCAAGTTATAGCGTTACTAAGACAATTGAAAATCTATTTTTATATATTATAATAGATTATTAAAGTATAAATACAATTGAGTATTTTGTGAACATTTCAAGTGCCTACCTATTGCCATTATTGATATTGAGCAAAAAATAGCAAAAAAAAGAAATATGTTTGTTGTATGGGAGCCCCCCATATATATATTCAATTTATTTTGTTTTTAGTATTTGTTGTTATAGCGGCAACAGATATATACACAATCTGTGAAATTTCAGAAATCTAGCTAAAGCGGTTCTTGAGATTACAGCCTAGAGACAGACAGACGGACACACAGACAGACAGACAGACAGCCATCGAAGTCTTAGTAATAGGGTCCCGTTTTTATCCTTTGGGTACAGAACCCTAAAAAAGTTATGATTATTATTGAAAAATAAAATATTGTTAGCTTATTGTTATCAAAGACAGAGTATTATGGAGATAGAGCTTGTATAAATAGACGTTAATTATCGTTAATTGAGTATGGATTAGATATTATCAAATGCATTTTACTTTGAATAGGAAAATAACATCAAACAATCTTACAAGTAAAAACTATATTTTTATTGTTTAAATTAATGTATTTTTATAATAAAGCTTCGTTTATTAATACTTCCACCTAAAATCCAAATAAATTGCCTATTGAAATCGTAATGAGGGTGTCTAGTGGAGTTATTGATTTTTTTATCCTTTCGAAGTCTATAGCAACAACCCGAAAGTAATATTAGCGTTATTCCAATTCGAATCCTAATAAATACCGTCGATATCGTGCTAAACAGTATGGGAAAATTACATATTGATAAAGCTACCGCACGAATCGATGTACGTCCATTTGGAAACAGGGCCGTGCCTTTTTTGTAGCTTACACGGATAGAATATGAAATGACTTCAATTTCTACCGACAGTGCACGAAAACGGAGCTGTGGAGGATATTGAACTAAGTATATAAAACGGTATGCGCTAGTGAATTGTACTTATAAATTGCTAAAAACCAAATTGTAATACTATCTATGTATGTGGAACTACCACGCATTCAACCGGCGACCATTTCAGACTAATCACTCATTCACGCCAGTCACACCCAAATACTAATTATTGCTTCATAAAGTACGTATACCACACGAATTACATCTAATTATTGTCCGATTACAAAGCTATCAAGTAAAACAAGGACTTTACCCGACAATCAGCAAATGACTTCGACGATTCCTCCAGTCGTACGCTGGCGATGTCTCAACCACTATTAAGACTGGATCCTCTCTTTTTGGCACATTTTGTATTTTTATAACGACACTACACTAAACCAAGAATTAATATTCACAAGTTTTTAACACGGACTCTACCACCATTTAGTATTTCATACACCCTCGAGCTCAATCCTTTTCACGGCCATTTGCAAATTGCGTCAAAGTTTCTCAAACGTGATTGGTCCGCTCTGCGCCAGTATAGATGGCGGCGATAGCGCTATCTAGAGGAAAATTATGGAACTAATTTATAATACATGTAAAAATGTGCTCTACTACTTTAGTAATAAGGAATACAAGGCTATTTCTCCAGAAAATAAAGTCTGCTATGGACAAAATAAAATAGGGTGCGGTAAGGCTAGCTTGAGAACCCCGGAAAGTGACGTCAAACTGGGCGTGAGATGCGTAGGGCGGGTTTTTTAAATCGTTGGGATGATTTTAATATTTACTTACTCCTTAATTTATTTGTATTAAATTATCTTATTTATATTACTTTTGAATAATTAACTGTATTTACAGTGTCATATTAACAGTAAACCATTGTAAATTAATTTATGACAATAAAGATTTGTATTTGTATTTGTATATTTTAGGGCTCCGGCTTCCTAGGTACCTACATCGAATTACTGAAAAAAAAACAGTTTTTTTTGACCCGAATGTATAGGTAATAGAAATTAGCAGAAATAGGTATGAGCAAGAACCAAAAGATGACTTATAATAATAAATTGCCTATAATTGCCGTGTATGTGATAGTCAGTGGTACTATAGGCCGCTACTGGCCAACAGGTAATGGCTAAGGATGACAGTGGAGCGTAATTGTTAACTTGTATTTTTACGCTTGTAGCGTAAAAATACAAGTTAACAATTACGCTCCACTGTCACTGTCCACTGTGTATATGAACTAGTGCCTTCTAAAGTACAGCTTTAGAAGGCACTAGTTCATATAATATTATTATCAGTAGGTAATTATTGCAAGTTGTACTTATCAGAAAAATCCTCTCTTAGTTGGGCTAAAGGACTCTTTTAAAAGCTAAATTGATTCAGGGTTTATTACGCTAGTGATTAGTGAATAACGTTCCTGTAATAAACACTGAAAACTGTGTTATGGGCAGTGGGCTGCTGGACATGGACCCCTAGTACACTCTAGTATTTCAGAAATCAGAAGTATTACAATTCCTTAAGTCCATGGACATTGGACAATGTATCTGGCAGCATTTTCTACTGGGTGTACTTCGTTTAGTGACGGTAACAGTGTTACAAGAACTTATTCTATTTATGAATTAGGCTGTATTGGATTTTTGCAATACGGCATTAATTAGAATATACAGCATTTATGAAGCTCTTTTTGGATATTATAAAAAAGTGTTTTTATTTTAAAGCAACCTGGCTATAGTATTATGATTGCTGCCAAGTGTCAAATACAAGAATCCATGGCCTGAGAGTCTGGATAAAAAAAGTTAAAAATATATTATGTTGCCAAAATAATTCGTTATCCCTATAAATGGCGATTCAAAATATTTTGATTTTTAAATTAATTAATATTTCGCTTGCATGTTTGTCGAAATCTTAGTGCACCAATTTGCGGAAAATATTTTTCTTTTATTCTATATATTTTGATCGCAATAATTCTTAACGCAATATTAATAAGTGATTTCTAAAAAATATGGTTTTTACTTTTTTGATAGCTCATCAATAAATAATGTAATATTGCTTGCAGGTACTTGCTTGCAGGTTCCCGCCGCCACCGCCTACATGAATAAAACCTTAAAAACGTAGATAGAGAAAAATATATTTTGTATTTACCTCGATCGTGGGAATCGCAGACACATTAGATTTTTAATTGTTACGCGACAGCCCTAGCCGGGTGCCGCTTGGGGAATGGGGATTGATGGGTTAAGAATGCGACCAAAAGCAGAATTGTTGATTTTAAAATTCATTTTTAGGGTTCCGTAGTCCGAAAGGGTAAAAATGGGACCCTATTACTAAGACTTCGTTGTCTGTCCGTCTGTCTGTCTGTCTCCAGGCTGTATCTCAAGAACCGCTATAGCTAGACTTCTGAACTTTTCACAGATTGTGTATATTTGTTGCCGCTATAACAACAAATACACAAAACAAAATAAAGTTAATATTTAAGGGTCCCATACAAGAAACGTAATTTTTTGGGCCTTTTTTGCTAGTTATCAATATAATGGTAACAGCTAGGAACTTGAAATTTTTAAAAAATCCTTAATTATATTTAAACTGAGTTAATATTTTTAACACATTGTATAAAATTCTATCACCGAGGGACTGGCCTGGCGGATTTTTAAAATGTTGTATATTATATTTTATCGAGTTATTAAGAAAAAACTAACTTGGCGATGATTCCGTGTCGTCTATTTTCACCTGGCATATGAAAGACGGGCGTGAGTGTGAAGAGGAATCAGGAAAGGACGATGTTTGATTTTTTGCTATATGGTGATTGGTGAATGGTGAGCCGTGAGCATCGTCGGTAAATTTTAATTTCTTAACTGGCAACACAAAATTCACCTCCCCTCCCCTTGTTTAATATGTCAACACTCAATATGTCAGCCGTCACTCGTCAGCGGGCCGAGCAGTCTTTGTTTTGATTTGCGATTATTTCTAAATAATTGTTGTTAAAATATGTAATTGTGAAAA
This sequence comes from Cyaniris semiargus, assembly GCA_905187585.1. Classification (NCBI taxonomy): domain Eukaryota; kingdom Metazoa; phylum Arthropoda; class Insecta; order Lepidoptera; family Lycaenidae; genus Cyaniris; species Cyaniris semiargus. Next base: position 8,340,669 of record LR994567.1, read on the forward strand.
AGTTGAACTCTTTACACCATTTGCTTGAATTTCCTCACCTTTTAATAACGTCTGCACATTTTAGAACATTTACGATAATCCTTGACGAAACAATACGCACTTTGTTTCCATCATAAAAGTAAACAAATCGTTGGTAAATTGCAATAATTATTTTATGTGCCCATTGTGATCGAGTGCAAATTCTCGTATTCCATAATATAGTTATAGATCTACGAAGAAGATTACCGAATTATTAAAGACTAAATCTCAACGCCAGGATAGCTATGGAAGGATTTTAATAAGTTGGTAAGTAGGTATGTGCATCATGTAAAATATATTTTAAAATCCTATAGGGATACAGGATACTGTATAAATATTATTATGATTTGTGAACCTTAATATGGTGATGGTAAAAAAAAATATTATATTTTTCATTTATGTTAATTTTGTTGATATAAGATAGAGATGAAAAGTCTTTAGCCAACACTCACTCTTGAAAAATAATTCAAATTTAGAAGCAACAATATTCCATTTACAAATAACTTTATCTAATTTGGATGTAGCATAAAATATCTCGTGAAATAAATGTAGGTTGTTGGTCTTTCTCTCCCATCTATACTAATATTATAAAGCGGAAGAGTTTGTTAGTTAGTTTGTTTGTTTGTTTATTTGAACGCGCTAATCTCAGGAACTACTGGTCCGATTTGAAAAATTCTTTCAGTGTTGGATAGTCCATTTATCGACGAAGGCTATAGGCTATATTTTATCACGCTAAGACTAATAGGAGCGAAGAAATAGAGGAAAATGTGGAAAGAACGGGGGAAAATTATTTGAAAGGGCTTATTTGAACGCGCTAATCTCAGGAACTACTGGTCCGATTTAAAAAATTCTTTCAGTGTTAGATAGCCCATTTATCGAGGAAGGCTATATGCTATATTTTATCACACTAAGACTAATAAGAGCGAAAAAATAGAAGAAAATGTGGAAAAAACGGGAGAAATTATTTGAAAGGGCTTATTTCACGAAGTACTAGAGCAATTTTTCTGATATTTGGGTCAGATAAGAAGTAGACCACGTGAAGGATCATAGGCTATTTTTTGTAGACTGATTTGTCTGTGAAATATCTAATTTACGCGGGCGAAGCCGCGCGGAACGTCTAGTATGGAATAATTGCTTGTCTTTCAATAAGTCATACTCTTTTATACACAACCAGAAACTTGCACTTACTACCAAAAGATATGATACAAGACATTCTAAAATTCCATCCAAAATGAAATCTTGCAGGTACATTACAACAAAATGTAATCCTGCATGTACATTAGTATATTCTTCCTAAAATACAATGACATAGCCTTTGTCCTTTCCCATGCAGTACTCAAATCTCAATTGCCTAATCATAGTTTTATTCAAAATTAATTATGTAGTGACTTACCTCATGGTTTGGACCATAGCATATTTGGATAAACAACCGCATCATTCTTAACCTTTAACGTCACGGGCGGGGTCTACGCAGACCCCACGCGCTGTTTTTTGACGGTATTTTTTTAAATTGGCAAGTTACGATGGCACGTTTTCCGCTAATCTCAATGCAACGCGAGGTCTTTCAGTGAGTAAAAGTCCGTCGCTCCTCTGCTAAGTGAAGTTACATTTTTGCTTATGTGGGGATACCTGCAGACCCCACCCGTGATTTAACGTTTATACTTTTTTCACATTGGTTATGTGTTTATTTGTTTGTTTTTTTGAATTGGCTATGTATAAATGGAAAAAATTGTTGCCGAATAACAGAAAATCAAATTGCACAAATCATATACAATTTTAATGACTCTGAAAGTTTTTGGAAACATTTGGGAAGAGTTAGAGGTAGCTAGACCTAGTGCATCAAAAATGAAGCGAAGATGCTATTATTATCCCAGAACTAATTACTTTTGTCCGTAAGCCTTGCTATAAAACTATTTGCAAGCCTCATTCAATAAATAATTTATTATTTACCTTGCCTACTCAAGGAATAATTTTAGTTTATGGTAGTACTTTTCAAGGATTGTTAATTTTTTTTCTGTAATGTTTAGTGTTAATTTTTCTTTTGATTACTTATTTCTAAGTCTTATTTTATTAGAAAAAAATAATAAGTTAGTCAGAAGTAGACACTTTTGTTGAATTTTGGTACAGTAAACATGTGCCCTAAAAATTCTATGCACGAGATTGGTTAGTTCATAAAAATGTTCTTTACTGTCTAAATAATGGTTAGTTTATTATTTATAAATGCTTTTCATAAATAAAATAATATCCTTTCTTATAATACAAAACGGGTAATTTTTATTAAACAATTCTGAATTTATATGTAAGTATATTTATATTGGGGATACTTCTAGACCCCTCGCGTGACTGAACGTTACCCAAAACAACGCGTGTACTTAAAGGTTAATAATATTTTTGATATTAGTAGTCTCATTCAATAACATCTACCTTTGTTAAAATAGACTATGCTCCCTGAGTACAAAACAAAGAATATTATCATTATGACACACACACTGCAGTGTTAGTGGAGGCTTGTATTATCTCTGTCACTATGACACATGCCTCATCATCATCAGTATTTAAATATTATGTCACTGATTTATGAGCCCCTTAAAAAGAGTCACACTATATATTATGCACTGTGTTTTAGTTAAATACAGTTTTGTCTTTGTCCGATAAGTTAGAGAAATGGATTGATGGACAAAGTCAAAACAATGTCTTCACGCTGTATTTATACTTTATTGTATACAGTGTGAATATTTTTTAGTAATGGGTAAATATTTAAGTACTGGCTGTGGTCTTCCAACACTGTTTCTCTACAGAGGTCAGTGCAATTTGGAAATGATAATTTTGATAAAAGGCTAACAAAGTCATAAATATTAAACTGCATTTAATTATTTGAATATATTTTTATAAATAAATCAATACTAATATTATCAATATGGTAGTGTGCCTGTCTGTCTGTCACCTCTTCACGCTTAAACTGCTGAACCGATTTTGATGAAATTTGGTATGCAGATACTTTGAAACATGTGAAAGGATTGTTTTTCATCAAAAATGTCTGGTTCCCGCGCAAAAACTAATTTCGGCACAACGGAGTTGCGGGCGTCATCAAGTAATAAATAATAATATATTGTAATGTGATTGTTATAACTAATAAACAATTCAATTAAGGCCATCCCCCGAGCAAACGACCTTGACCATACATTTGACGCGTTGCCGAGATCGCACAAAAATCCTATTTTTTTTACTTATCTTCGTTCAAAATTGATCTAAAAAAAATGTAAAACGGGGAATTTGTAGTTAATGAAATTGTCTATCTATTGTCGTGTGTTTCAAATAAACGTAATTTGTAAATACTAGGAAGATGCTGAAAGTATGCTTCAATTTTAATAAATTGGTATTACTTTGGAAGCTAATATCATGAGTATAATAAACAAAAATAGAAAATTTAAAACGGGGAAAGGAATGTTGATATACTGAAGATTATTGCTGTATTTTTATTAAAACTTTGTAGCTTTCAAATTATGAGTTTATAAGGCTCTAAATACGATAAATTACGGAATCTCCGTAGGGGAAGGCCCTTAAGGAGCTGGTAGTTACCAAATGTTTAATAATCCATTAAAATTCTAATTGATTGTGAATTTAATTTTCTTTTCTTTACTCCAATATTGTTAATTGGTTGCCTACCAACTGGATAAGTTGTAATACGTAAATTATATGCCTCGTGGTTTTAGATTTCAATTCAAATATAAGCTTAATAAAAATGACGCCCGTCGATTTTAACGCGCGGGAACCTTAGATTTTTTTTCAACAAAAACTATTTGAAGTCATTTCCTGTCTCTCAAGGTATATCCATTATCCATACTAAATTTCATCTAAATCGGTTGAGTCTTTCAAGTGCGAAAAGGTAACAGACAAGCAGACTCACTTTTGCATTCATAATATTAGTATTTCTAATAAAAACGATCTTCTCAATTGGTCATAGCGCGACGCGTCGTGCACTAGGTTCTTACTTCTTTTATCCAAAATTAGCAAAATTAATGACTTACCCTAAACTTCACTAGGCCATGAATCATGATGGAAGACTATTTTTGGCGCAGCTGAAAGGCATACAGTGGCCTTTCAGCTGCGCAATTGGCGTATATTGAGACATATTACCCATGATCGACAAAAATCATGGTTTTCAAGAGAGGCTTTAAGGCATAAAAAAGTTATTGTGTAAGTACATAATATTATGTTCGAGAGTAGAAAATATCGTTACAAAAATTAGCATCCTTAACATAACTAGTATAACAGCTAAGACAACTTTTAAGTGGTTATTGCATACCTATATGCAGCACAATATGCAACATATTGTTTCTTAATTTAATTACTAGTTAACGCTGCAGAATGAAATAGCGAGCTATCGGACTTCGCAACACCCGGTGTTGCGTCCGTATTAGGTGTTACATAATACATGGTAATCATCATCATCATCATCGTGGAAATATCGAGTTGTACACTTATGTGTAGACTGTAGGATGATCATTTCGCCGTATCCCGTGGCTCTCCGCTCTGCCTTAACGGAAAAGCAGGAACACCGTTGCGGCCTCCACTCCCCCCGGGGAGTCCCCCATACCCCTGTGGCCCTCCCCAGACTGCCGGGGATGCGTAATTGCATTTCCCCAACGAAAAAAATATGGTCATTGGAGCTATTCTGAAAACAACAAATAGTTTAATAGTGGCAACAGCTAAATTTATAGTACAGTTACAGGAGTAAGGGCTACAGTAGATTTCAGTATGATTTTTTGTGCCACATCTTCTATAGCTTGGTTTCAGAATAGCCCCATTGGTTTACTTATTTACGCTTTGGCTTGGTTATAAAAAGTTTCGTACTACGGAAGAATATTGTGAAGAATAGAGGAAATCTGATAGTTGTTGGTCTCTAAAATCAATTTATAATTTCTACTGTACTCATCATAAGCCTGCTGTACGTATAGTTGATCAATGATGCAAGATATTATAATGAAAGACGATCATCAGCTGGTTATCATCTGGTCATCAGCTGATCATCAGTCATCACTGCACTGTCAGTATTACCAGTGCTAACGGTCGTCGACCTTCGGCCAAGGTGAGCCGAGCTCGTCTCGCCGCGCGCCGCTAGTTTACAACGTTCTAGCAGCTTCTGTTACAACAAACATATTATCTAAGGATCTAGAATCTTCTAGAATTTAGATGAGATTCTAGAAGATTAGAGACAAAGCTAAGTGTAATCAAAATGCAAGTTCTCTTTCCGTGAGCATTTTGTCAAATTCTGCTGGATTGTATCTTATTTCGAGAGCCGTGGGAAAAATTGTGTGATGAAGATTACATAAAAGTTAGAATGTGTTTTTTAAAAGTCAAACGATGAATTCATACTTCTATACTTAATATTATAAATGCGAAAGTGTGTCTGTCTGTTACCTCTTCACGCCCAAACCGCTAAACAGATTTCGCTGTAGGATACTATATCTATCTAGTAAATCTAGGAAATTATACAGGGTGTAACAAAACTAAGTGATAATACTATAGGGTGTGTATGAGTCCCGTGTATAGAGTTCGCTGTAAAAGTAGCAGCGCTGAAAGTGCAAATTTTTTTTGTACTTTGGTATGGGAAAACTCGTGACGCTAGGGCGCTTGTCCATACAAATCACAAAAAATTTTTTGGTCTTTCTGCGCTGCTACTTTCACAGTGAACTCTATACGTGACGGGACTCATACACACCCTAAAGTATTATCAGTTTTGTTACACCCTGTATATCTAGGAAAAATGTACGGTTCCCGCGCGATAAACGAATTTTGGCACAACAGAGTTACGGGCGTCATCTAGTAAATTAATAAAGCTAACCCTAAGAAGACAAGATTTCTGTTTACGCTTCTCTGATTTCAAATAATATCTCAATAATAGCCTTGTGATAACTGCACCAAACACTAAGATTAGTCTAGACTCTAGTGTAGATATCCTAGAACAGAGTTCATTATTGCACTTTCCATTCCATTGTTTCTGGGTCAGTTGCGAAGTTCACACATGTCGGATATGTAACTCAATCCGGATAATTGCTAAATATCCGACACACATAGGCTACTTTTGCTGCAATTAATCCCACGAAAAACTTTTTCATGAATAAAGAAGCCAAGACGAGTATGAAGTGTTTGTACAAAACACTAGATGACGTCCGCAGATCCGTTGCGCCACAATTCGTTTATCGCGAGGGAACTGTACATTTTCCAGGATAAAAAGTATCCTATGTTGTTTCCGGAAACTCAAAGTATCTCGACACTAAATTTCACCAAAATTGGTTCAGTGGTTTGGGCGTGAGGTCACACTTTCACATTTATAATAATATTATGCATCTAAAAGCGCTTACAGACGAACGGCACGTGTCGGCGGCAGTCGACGGCAGCCGTCGAAAGTTTATCACGCTTGCAGTTGTGACGTACCGCGTAAAGGTAAGCGTCCAGCGATCTGTATCGTACGCAACGGACGTCTCGCATCAAACGGATAATTTTTTCACAGTACGTCCACTGTATCGGCAGCATATGGATTACCGACTAGCTAGTATGTTTATCTCCTAATTAGTCTAAACAAAGTTCCTAATTCAAAATTTCTGTTTTCGACTTTTCCATCCACACCCCCTTTTTGAGCATTTACTACTCTGTAATCCGTACGCTGCCGATAACTATATCGGAAGTACTGTGAAAAAACTATCCGTTTGATGCGAGACGTCCGTTGCGTACGATACCAACCTGTGGACGCTTACCTTTGGGCGGTACGTCAGAACTACCACCCATACCTACCACCACCATCTCTACTAAGCGACACCGTTTGACAGATGAGCAATATTACTTTAACGTCAAACTAGCGATCTTAAAATAGTTGATATTTCACAACGGATTTAAAAATGTTTTGCATTTTTTACTGTTTTTTAGTAAAATTATATTTGAAAAGTGAGTACGTGTACGGTAATTACGTTTTTTAAAATAAACGTAATGTTATTGTAATCTTACAACAAAGTGTCCTGGAAACGTGATAGTTTTAGGAAAGGTCGTGGTAGGCCCCTGCAAGCATCATAAACTGTCGACGGCTGCCGTCGACTGCCGCCGACGCGTGCCGCCGACACGTGCCATTCGTCTGTAAGAAGCCTATGTGGCTTGGGCAAAATTACGTGCCTCAGGTAATTTTTTTTTTTCTTTAGATTCAAACATAAATAATTGCCAAAATATGGCCGATTAATATATCTGCAAGGTCACATTGTTATAACATACATATAAGTATTAAGTATGATACTGGTTATATTATCTGTTACTTTCTACGCCAGGGTTGGCACACACGAGAAATGCAGCGGTGCATTGGTTCACCTTTTAACATCGATTAAGAGTTAGCACATAATGTTGCCAAATTTTCAGCGAGAAACTTATGATTGCATATTTCAACAGTTTTAAATTGAAAATAAAACCTTTTAAATTGAACGCTAGCCAAAAGCCTTTTGATGTAGTTTGGCTGAGTTAGACTTGGTTCACACGGCACAATCGTATACTACAAAAAATCGGCCAAGTGCGAGTTGGACTCGCGCACGAAGGGTTCCGTACCATTAAAAAACAACACAAAAATATTTAAAAAATGTGTTTTTTTTTGTATGGGAGCCCCCCTTAATTATTTTATTTAAATTTTATGATTGATTATTAAAGTATAAATACAACTGAGTATTTTGTAAACATTTCAAGTGCCTATTGCCATTATTGATATCGAGCAAGAAATAGCAAAAAAAAAAATTAGTTTGTTGTATGAGAGTCCCCTTTAAATATTTAATTTGTTTTGTTTTTAGTATTTGTTGTTATATCGGCAACAGATATACACAATCTGTAAAAATTTCAGAAGTCTAGCTATAGCGGTTCTTGAGATACAGCCTAGAGACAGACAGACTGACAGACAGACCTCGAATTCTTAGTAATAGGGTCCCGTTTTTACCCTTTGGGTACGGAACCCTTAAACACGTGCAGGAAACGTGTATGCTTGTGCTGTGTGAACCAAGCCTTATTTGATGGATGGACGTTTTTTCGACGTTTGAAGTTCAAATAAAGTTAGGCTGCCTTCACATTAAGTCGCGAGTACTGCGGCAGCCGCGCGGCTTCTATACTAAACAGAGTCGCGCGGCTGCCGCAGTACTCGCGACTTAATGTGAAGGCAGCCTAAGTCATATTAAAATTAAATATAGATTTTAATTATTATTAAAGGCAATGAGCCTTTGATATAAAATTAAAAGACGTATTTCAAATTCAAAATAAAGTTTTACATTGCGTAACAAAAAAAATCATAGTAATATTATGTTGAATGCCTACTACCGAATTTTAATTAAAATTCATTTATCAGTATCATTAACTAATAAGTACCGTAAAATTTGGCAACATTACCAAACCCGTGGCAAGATTACCATATTGTAGGTATTTCACTTAAATGTGCCTACCTTAGAAAACTGCAATTAAATAAACGGGATTTAACTAGTAGTATTTTTTCAATAGCGTAGGGTAACATTTATTATAATTTTCTTATTGGCAACACTGACGATTATTTCAATATGGCTGTTTATTGTGTGCTTCTGTGAAAGCGTCGTCCAACAATTGTGGTGAACTCGTGTCTTCAGAGCATAAACTACTTGTGAGAGGTGAGTGCAATTTTGATATTTTATGTAGAAAATAGTCGGGATTGCAGCTGTTATATTTGAATCGCTACTACTTTCTTTTTTCATTAAGTATCGGTAGAGGTAATGTTGTTTGAGGTTAGGTAAAGTTGACACCGCCTGCTTTGTGGTAACTTTACCTACAGCTAGGGTTGGCATAAAATAAGTATTTCATGTATGTGTGCATGCTTTGTTTAATACGTGTGAATGTTTTGTTTTTATATAGTTATGTGTATAATATGAACATCCTACAATCGAATCGAATCGAATGATACAGCAAAACAGCAAATACAGCAGAATAAAATTCAGACCGGTCTAGAAAAATATAATAATGATAAAGAAGACAAGATAATCACAGAAAATGAGACAGACCTGGAGGATAAACAAGAGAAACAAGAAAACAAAGAAAATAAGACTGCGAAAGAGAAACAAAAAGACACAAAAAAGAAAAAGATAATCACAGAGAATGATTTTCAAGAGAATGAAATTAAGAAAGAAAAACAAAAGGACACAAAACAAGATGACAATCCCTTAGAGGAACAGAAAGAAACAGAAAATGAGTTTGAGACGGAACAACAGAAAAGTACAAAAAAGAAAAACACACAAAATGAAACTAAGACTAAGAATAAAATGAATAAAAAGGAATTTCTAAAGAAAAAAAACGATGAATCCGAAGAAAAACAGATAAATGTAGTACAGAAAGAGATTAAGAATGATGGAGTTAGCTGGGATGAAGGAGATACAATCTTAGTGAAATATTATTCACGAAAATGGAAGTATTTCGTCGGCATTATTAAGCATGTTAACAGACACAAAAATAATTATTCAGTTTCGTACTATAAATTAACACGCAAGAAGAATGGTATTGAGTTTGTCATGCCTAAAAAAGTGGATGAAGATAATAATCTACCAAAAGATTATATAGTAAAATCTGTTCAATTATTGCAAATATCAGAATATCCTGAGAAATATGTTCTTATGAACGAGGAAGATTATATTTATTTTGAGTAAATTTTAATTCGTTTTGTCCCTTGTAATCCATACCATTTATACTTCGAGTTCTATAGTTTTGAAGATTAATTTTTATTAAGGCCATTCGTTTTATTTTTAATGTTGAAGTAATTTTTTTCAGAAAAAAATATTAGTAATTTTTAAGTAAAAGTGATCAAGACTGTTTTTACTAGTTCCTACTACTATGTACCTGCCTATTTAGTTTAAAAAATAAGTCTGACCTAGGAACTTTGAGTATTTAACCTCTAGGAAGAACAAAAATGTGCCATTTTTATATTCACTTTTAACTTAATATAATAAAGAAACATAAGTTTCTTTTGTTTTGCATTTTAATATTTTTTCCCCTTTTTTCAATATCTTATGTATTAATTACCTACATTAGGTATATTGCAAGAAATCTGTTTGTTGTACGGTGTACCCGTTTTTTGACAACCCTATGAGTCAAATCATATTTGTATGTAAATTGCAATAAATCCTGTGGCAACTTTACCTATTGATGGTGTTGCCAGTTTTTAACCTACTCTTCTTCTTTTTTCTGTTTGATAAAAAAACTAAAGGCCGTGTGTTTTGTCATCTTGACCTAATAAATTATTTTGTACGCTTTAATAACGGAATACAATGCATAGGTAAAGTTACCAAAAATGTGTCAATTTTACCCACGTTCTTAATTTACGGCTACAGCTTAAATTAATGAGTTTTGTGTAAATTAAACAGCAAAAACCGTAAGACAAACGTATAATAAATGTATAACAAAAGTTTAATATTCTTGGGTCTAATAGATAAAGAAGTACGTAGATTTCTTTTTAAAAATATGGTAATGTTGCCAAATTTTACAGTATTCTTAACGGGATATTCCAAATATTTATTGTAGAAAATTAAAACTGCCAACCCTAATCTTCTGTGACAACCTGGTGTTAATAATTATTGTTATTTGTTTGCACCTCTCAGCCTTAGCTCTCTAAAGTTTTCTCTTGTTCGTGTCTCTTATTTTAAGAATAATAATTGGTATGTAACGTCCAAATGTTAACGATAGGGAATATTACGCAAAGATCGGAGGTTACTAGCACATACAGTAAAATAATAGGACCAAAATCGGACATCTTGCACAGTGTACGTCATGTCAGAATATGACAGAAACTTTGTTAAACCCATTAGCTGTTTTAGAGCAGGTACACATTGGGCGTTTTGAAGCGCGCGCTTTGCTAACGCGCGTTTTGAGAACCCCGGATTCTATTGAAGCGTATGTGTACCGTCAACCGTGTACGCTTCAATAGAATCCGGGGTTCTCAAAACGCGCGTTAGCAAAGCGCGCGCTTCAAAACGCCCAATGTGTACTCGCTCGAAGTCTTACTTGGTGGCATGACAAGAACAGCATGATACCGGTGCAGTTTAAAAAGTTTTCTAGAATATCAACATCATAAACAGTCCTAGCAAAAATAAGAGGATATTGTAAAAAGTTAAATATCTATACTCAATCTATTAGTTCTAATAGGTGTTCTAGTTTTGAGCTAGACCAATAGAACGTCTAAGGTCGTAGTGCCTTTCACAACAGTTTTTAAATAAGATCTAAGTCTATAGACTCTAGATTCTAGAAGCTAGATATTGAGGTCAATTGGTTCAAATTGATGTGAAGACGTTATTTTATGAGTTAGAGTTTGTATGGTTTAATCTTACTAAAACACATTTTTTGGGATATAAAGTAGCCTTTGTGTCAATTCAGAGCCTTAACCACTGCCAAACCAAGTGGTTAAAATCTGCACAATAGTTTTCTGATGAAGAACTACCAGCAGAACTCACAAACTTTCGCCGTTCGTCTTTAAATATTATATTAGTGAGATGTGATTAAAAACTTTAAAGTTTCTAAGAATCGAGGGGTGTATTTTTTATCTTTCCCGCAATAACTGCTTAAACGAATTAGCTAAAATTAAACTCGCAGGATACAGAGGCCTTGGGATAAAGTTAGTCCGACTTTACAGCGCTGGCACTGCCCTAGTTTTTGTTAAAAGGTTTTCCTCAAATCTAAGAAAAGAAACTGTATATTAAATCTAAATAGTATCCAAAATGTAGGATTTAGTTGAACATTCACATTTTAAAGACACTAGTTACAAGCGTTTTCAGTTTACCATCGGTAACTATCTGGGGCACAATTATTCTCGTAAGTCATACCTTAACAGAGGTACTTACTATAAAATTGAGTCCTTTTTCCTGTTTTTAACGTTACTAGTTAAAACTTTTCGAGTCATAGAACTCACTTCATCAATGAATTGCGGTTCCACCATCGAAATGCTGATTCTCATCTTGAATGCCGATCGCAGACTACGCTCATGTTGTCTCACGTGCAAGTAAGACAGTCCAATATCGAATCGACATTCAACTTATAAGAATCGACCCCTGGGCCCGGATGTAAGTGGACCACTTTTTATGATGATGCCCAGCTACGATCAGCTCGCGTGCAACCGCGTCACGCTTGGCAGCTTATGACGTGTTCCTTCCTATTTAGAAGTAATATTGTATGTAATCATTTGCATGCTATTTTTCTACAGATACTCGACCGTACCTCTCGGTTGTTAGTTCACCTAACCAGCAGTCTATGGTTATAAGAAAAGAAATTTTTGACGTCAGAATGATTCAGCTTAGTGCCCGTTTTCACCAACCGCCTACCAACAGTACCAAGTGTCATGTGGATCTATCTCTCAAGTTAAGGTGACGCCGCGTTAAAGTAATAAATCGTTTTGGATATGTTTTAGATCGCTTGTTTTCTATGAGAGGCCGGGCCGGCCTCTCATAGAAAACAAGAAATGGAACAGCAAGAAATGGAAAGGGCTTAAGCGACAAAATGGTTTTTGTCGCGTAATTTAAAAACCATAAATATATTTCATATAAGCTATGGGCAAATTATAGTGTATGCTTGAACTAATCTATGTACAAATTTTGGAAGCTTAAATCACTCTCCTCTGTTGGCAAAATTAGAATCCCTGTTTTTATAGAGGTCTTTTTGATTAATTATTCTGTGTTATAAAAGTTGAAAAATCGTGTTATGCTATGGGTAATTCAAAGATAAAGACATGATGAATACTGACAATGAACTTTAATTGCTTAGCTTTAGTCATTGTTGAGAAAAATCGATATCGCTGCAGCCAAATTATCAAGGCGTCACCTTAAAAACCTGTGTGTACTTTAAAAACTTTCAAATTGGCTGACGTAAACTCTTTAATATTAACTTATTGCTTGGTTAATAAAAGAGTTGTTACTCTAAGCAACAGATAATCCCCTAGCATAAAAATACAGAAACCGTGAATGAAAACATTCTACTTGGAAGTTGGACCTATGCACTGCAGATTTGCAGACCATGTACATGTAGTTTGGCAAATTAAAAAATAAAAAGTAATAAAAAAAGGAAATTAAAAAGTTATCGATGAAGAGGTTTATACTTGTACGTATTTTCCGAGGCTGCGTTTGGTGTTGCAAGCGCTTGCAACACCCGACCTTGTGTCTGTTGCTAGTTCACAAATTGACCAGATATCCTTGTCAAATTATAATTTATGCGGTTTTTGCTATTTACTGTATTTAGTTGTTAACTTTATGGACGCTTTGGATGAGTCGTTATGCGGTTGGTTCATGTTTACTGGCAAGAGCAAGCTGCAAGCTGCTCGTCTGGTAGTGTAAAGCCCGCTTTGGGCCGACGTGTAGAGGCCTACTTGGTCATAAGTTGGGAGCGATATTTCGTACTTTACGCGTTGGCTCAATGCACTGGCTTAATGCGTTGGCCCAATGTGTACAGCGGGCTTAATAGTGGCTATTACCACCTTTTAAATTCAACACCCATGGGGATAAAATAAGTGATGGTGGAGGATGTAAATGTATTAGTTTTAACCTATCAGTACCTAATGGAACGAATAAGTTAAGACAAAGAAATAATTGTGTATTTGTGGTTATACTGTGAAAGGCCTACCTGTGGCCATTATTTATGTCGAGCAAAAAAGGCCAAAGTAGCGTTTGTTGTATGGGAGCCCCCCTTTAAATTTGCTATATTTTGTTTTTAGTATTTGTTGTTATAGCGGCAACAGAAATACATAATCTGTAAAAATTCCAACTATTTAGCTAGCGCAGTTCTTGAGATACAGCCTGGAGACAGACAAATAGCGAAGTCATTGCAATAGGGTCCCGTTTTTACCCTTTGTATAAAAGGAACCAGGAAAAAAGGGGAAAACTATCCATCTTTGTTATTATACTATGTTAACGCGGACGAAGTCGCGGGCAACAGCTAGTAATTTCATAATATATCGCGCGGGAACCGAACGTTTTTCCAGGATAAAAAGTATCCGATGGCTCTTCCCGGGTGTCGGAACTCAAAGTACATCCATATAAAACTTTAGCAAAATCGCTTCAGCAGTTTGGGCGTGAAGAGGTAAACAGACAGACAGACAAACTTTTACAATATTTTTACCGATGCCATACGTGTTCGGTGACATGGTTAATTTTGTATGTACCGCTCATTATTCCAATCATTTTAATGTTTAAAAATATTCCTTTGTAGTTGCAATCACTAGAGTTACGAACCAAAACACATGAGTCACAAATCACAATAATATTATGCTATGAACGATTGTGCCCCTGCGCAATGCTTTCGTTCCGGTCACGGGCTAGGGAGCTGGGAACTTCAACCTTTTGCAATATCGATAAAATTCAAAAATATTTTTTTAGTAAGTAATAATATCGATTTTTAGGGTTCCGTTCCCAAAGGGTAAAAACGGGACCGTATTACTAAGACTTCGATGTCAGTCCGTCTGTCAGTCTGTCCGTCTGTCCGTCTGTCTGTCTCCAGGCTGTATCTCAAGAACCGCTATAGCTAGACTTCTGAAATTTGCACAGATTGTGTATACCTGTTGCCGCTATAAGAAATACTAAAAACAAAATAAATTAAATAATTAAAGGGGGCTCCCATACAAAAAACACAATTTTTGCCTATATTATTTGCTCTATCATGGTACGGAACCCTTCGTGCGCGAGTCCAACGCGCATTTGGCCGATTATTTTAAGAACCCAAATGCACCAATGGAAACAAAATACTGCATACATGAATGTAGTAAAAACGTCATTATTACAAGTTACTATGGAAGTTACGTAAAAAAATGTAAAACTGATTTTACTAAGTACTTGCGATTGAATAATTAAATCACACGTGGGCCGTGGCCCTTCTTCTATTTTCAATAATTGCCTTATAATATTTAATCGATACGATAAGCTAATTTGAATTTGATTGTGATTAAATAATTAAGCCGTTTATATATTTTTTGTCATTACTATATTTTGTCAAATCGTTGTTTTCACATACAGTTAAGGCATTTTCCTTGTGTATGCTTAAAGTTTTGTTTCTTTTTTTAAGCTACTTTTAACTAAACGAGATAAAATACTTCACGCTAGTGTAGTGGTAATACCAGCATGAACATTTTAATTAATTAATTTATTGTTTTATCCATTTACTTAGTGTAATTCAAGTAACGCTGTCTTTGTTATGTGACTTTTCTAATAAGTATGCCAGAGAAAGGCAAGCAGAGCTTGTACAGTTATTAGCTAAATTTTTATTTTATTTTAATATTATTATTAAATATTAAAATACACATAACTATTACAAAAGAATGTGTGAAAAATTCAAGTGCCTACCTCTTGCCATTATTAATATAGAGCGAAAAAGGCCGAAAAATACACGTTTGTTGTATGGGAGCCCCCCTTAAATATTAATTTTATTTTGTTTTCAGTATTTGTTGTTATAGAGGCAACAGATATACACAATCTGTAAAAATTTCAGAAGTCTAGCTATAGCGGTTCTTGAGATACAGCCTGGAGACAGACAGACGGACAGACAACGAAGTCTTAGTAATAGGGTCCCGTTTTTACCCTTTGGGTACGGAACCCTAAAAATTAGGCTTTGAGGTCGAAAAAAATTGCTCATAGGACTTAACTTTTTAGTACCAATTTTACCATTGTTAAAGTTAACTGTTGATTTAATATCATCTTACCTTTGTCGTTGTATTAACTAATGTAAGAGAAGGCTAGGCATTTTAACAAGCCATTAAAATGCCGTTAAACCCATTGCGTTGGTGAAATCGCTAGGTTCTAAGTGCTTATTTCACCAAAACCTAAAGTTAATGATCTACTAAATATCTTGTTCTATCTATCGCTTTTGTTAATGCAAGAAAAGGCATGATTTTTTGACAAACGATTAATACACTTATTTTTAGTGATACTTACTGGTAATTTTAAAAAACATTCAATACTTGTACACAAAGTTGGTAAAATAAAAGCTAAACTTTAAAAACAAAACGGTATAAGTTGTTAACAAAATGATAATTTAACTTTTCTAGATGTTTAGAACATTATGTACGTATTAGAGCGAAAAATAAAACTCTACAATGAAAACAACTTTTTAAAATTTAATTAAAGCGAGTACATGTGTCATGTACCTATACTTATTAGATCTTGTGTAGGTATGACACGTTTTTACCATTGAAAATACTCATTATTAATAATTTGTGACAACAAAATAATATTTGCTTCATTGTTCTTGAGTCACTTTTACCAATAGTTGTTGAAAATTTTATATCTCCTTACTCTTTACCAATTTGGAATCATGTCGAAAATATTGCTACACATACGTATAATTAATTTATTAAAGATATTGTAATTACGTATTCGGTGATAATGTGTGGACATTGTGCCCTGATAGCCAGCTGGGCTGATTAGAAAATGAGTACAGTTCGTTGAAATATCCACGGAGCTAATACAAAGTTTGTATTAGCTCCGTGGAAATATCTGTCACAGAAGCTCTTTGCTGACGATATAAGGACCTTAAAAGTGCAATGCTTCGTCGCAAATGGGTCGGCTTAACCAATAACCTCTGTGGCTCAGTTGGTGGGCTGTTGGTAGCTCAAGCCGGGGGTCGCGGGTTCGAATCCCGCCGACGGAACAAAAAGTTTTCAAAGTTCCTGGGTCATGGATGTGTATTAAATATGTGTATCATATAATAAAAATCTTAAATATATGTATAGTATAACAGTATTAAATATATTTCCGTTGTCTGGTACCCGTAACACAAGTCCTTCAGGTACTTAGCACGGGGCCAGACTGACGTGGTGTGAAGCGTCCATAGATATTATAATAATAACCGGGTACCATGTTTCGCCCAGTGAGGCCGTATAGTTTGTTCGGAGATATCTGTCACGGAAGCTCAATGCTGACGATATAAGGATCAGTCGGTCGCATCGTGTTAAATTGGAATATGCTACATTTCAATTTACAGTATGTTTCTTAGTATTATTTTATTTGGACTACGATAAAATTCAAATACGGAGAAAAATTTGCATTTTGACGTCATTGCGGTGTTTGGGATTTTTGAACGGGTGGAAGTGGAATCTTACCAATCTTACCATTTCTAGAGATAATTTGGAAAACATTATATAGATATATACAGGAATTGCAGATTTATAATTTAATCTACAATTGATTTCGTTTGTTAATCATTTGCCCCTTAAAATTTGCACCAATTGCTTAGTTGATAAAAAGTTTATAGAAATATTAGGTGACGCCTGCAACTCCCTTGCGTATAAAACGTACGTAGTAACGTAGTATAAAACGTACCCCATGTCCTTTCCCGGGACCTAAATAAAGTATATCCATGCTAAATTTGAGCAAAATCGGTGCAGCAGCTTGAGCATAGCGAGGTAACAGACAAACAGACACAATTTCGCATTTATAATATTAGTATGGATTATATTTATTTTCTTTAATAATCACCCCCCTCTGTTATCCTCCAATCGCTAAGTTGACAGAACTTACAGGAAGATTCAACAAGCACTTGAGTGTTTTTGTACCTTCGTTTTTAACCAATGAATCGAACATCTAGGTTTCGAAGTCAACATCTTCGAGTGTACTTGTGTGTCAACAAATAGCACCTATTTACAATGTTTGTTTTACCGTTATTTGTGTTGCTTACAAGTTGCACGCAAGTCACAACTCACAAGTAAAGCTTGCGTATTGCCCCAATTTTAGTGACTGACCATGAATGATGATATAAGATGGTACCTACTATGGTACTACCTAGTGGATGGTACTACCAAGAGGTACCGAGCCTACATATCCGCCATGTGCCGGATTTTCATCCTTCGAATGTCGTTTCGATAATAATTGATTTCAGGCTACCTCGTTTCAATAAATCTTCGATGATCGATTTCAGGATATTCACTGAATGAATCATCATTTTACGCTGGTTTTCTAAAGGCCCTATAAGCCCTACTCAATAATTATGTGGTCCCTCAAAACTAATAATCGGCCAAGTGCGAGTTAGACTCGCGCACGAAGGGTTCCGTACTATAGAACAAAAATAGGAAAAAATTGTGTTTTTTGTATGGGAGCCCCCCTTAATTATTTATTTTATCTAACTTTTATTATTAATTATTAAAATATAAATACAAATGAGTATTTTGTGAATATTTCAGGTGCCTATCTATTGCCATCATTTATATTGAGCAAAAAATGCCAAAAGAAGTCACGTTTGTTGTATGGGAGCCCCCCTTAAATATTTAATTTATTTTGTTTTTAGTATTTGTTGTTATAGCGGCAACAGAAATACATAACCTGTGACATCTCTCTAGCTATTACCGTTCTTGAGTTACAGCCTGGAGACAGACAGACGGACAGACAGACAGTTCTACGTGGGAGAGCCATGCTTCGGCACGAATGGGCCGGCTCGACCGGAGAAATACCACGTTCTCACAGAAAACCGGCGTGAAACAGCGCTTGCGCTGTGTTTCGCCGAGTGAGTGAGTTTACCGGAGGCCCAATCCCCTACCCTATTCCCTTCCCTACCCTCCCCTATTCCCTTCCCTTCCCATCCCTACCCTCCCTTATTACCCTATTCCCTCTTAAAAGGCCGGCAACGCACTTGCAGCTCTTCTGATGCTGCGAGTGTCCATGGGCGACGGAAGTTGCTTTCTATCAAGTGACCCGTTTGCTCGTTTGCCCCCAAAAAAAAAACACACATCGAAGTCTTAGTAATAGGGTCCCGTTTTTACCCTTTGGGTACGGAACCCTCAAAAGCAATCGTAAAATTACGCCAGTATTATAGTACTCTGTGGTATTTTTTTCAATTTTCGTTTATTTTAGTATATTAAGTTAGGGATCCATCAATATTACTATTTTATTATTATCAACAAGATTAAAATATTTCCGCGTAAGTATTAATTACTTTAGATTTAATGTCGTCAGCAATTTTCTAATTATGGTCATAATTAAATTAAAAATACTTAGTTACTTTTTATTATTACCCTATTAATAGGTTAATATACATATTTTTGAGTTTCGTGTCCTAAATAATACCTACAACATTACATTAAAAAAAATATAGATGAGAAAAATTTAAAATGTGTACAAAGTACCAATTATTAGTATTCTACAACCTGAAGCCTGAAGATTTGGAAATTGATTTTCTAGTATTTAGGCGCATTTCCCGAAAATTTCCGTTTTCAGGGCCGCGCAAAAAGAACTTTAGCCTTAGGATTAACAGTTTTTAAAATATTATACACCTGAAGTAGTACCCGGATCAAACTATGGAAATAACCACACAATGCCTATTGTTAAACTATTGTATTTCGATGTAAGTTATTTTTTTTAAAGCTGGGTCACTGTTACCATAGTATAATTTATACTATGCTGTTACGAACCAAAGAAAATGAAATGTAAACCTTCGTCGGCCACCTGCCACGGGATTTTTGTGTTTATATCTTGTATATCAACGTATATATTTGCGTGATAGCGAAGTGTCAAAATCTTTATTATTTCTGAGGACATGGGAGGGAGCTCAAATCAGTTGGCAATCGGTGGTCGTGGCGCGCGGTTGTGATTTTTGTTAGTACCCCAGTTTTACATCGGTCCGAGTAAAATCGATTCGCGGTATTAAGATAACAGTTTTTTATGTGATTGTGCTTGTGATAAAATGTTTTTATATTGGTAAGTACGTATAATATTATAATCGATTACGTGATAAGATTTAAATCCGAATAATTAGCTTTGCGTTCAAGATTCGCACGATTCTAAATTTAGTTTTTATTTCGCAAATGTTTTTTTTTATTTTTACCTGCGATTTATGAACGGTTGTGTGTTGGATCAGCTCCACAATGAGGTAAGTCTTGGACTTATCGAGGAAGGAAACGTCTAGGATTCGTTTCCAAGATCTATGATAAAAGAAGTAGGAATAGCGCACGATTAGAATCATTCAAAATGTGCTGAAGACGATGTACCTTTTTAGGTCTTTTAGGTCCTAAAAGATACATGAGAGGAAAAGAAGACGACGGTAGGATAAAATGTTTCTTAATTGCGCAAGGAGATATTTTAATTAGTAGCATTTTTGTTGCCCATACTG
Organism: Cyaniris semiargus; assembly: GCA_905187585.1. Taxonomy (NCBI): domain Eukaryota; kingdom Metazoa; phylum Arthropoda; class Insecta; order Lepidoptera; family Lycaenidae; genus Cyaniris; species Cyaniris semiargus. The sequence goes on from LR994567.1 coordinate 8,360,790, forward strand.
AGCTTTGCAATCATCAAAGTAAACTTAAACGAAGCATATTAAATAAAATAACAAGTCAATTTTGAACAATGCCGGCAATGAAAAACTTTCCTTATATCACAAGGCTGTCGGCAACTAAAGGAAGATTGCACTTCCTACAACCAGTCATACATAACGTGACCATTTATTTTTTTTTGTCGGAGCGGGACATCTGTAGAATAATACATAAAATAAAAAAAGTCGGCCAAGTGTGAATATGACTCGCACACGAAGGTTCCGTAAAGTAAAGCAAAAATGGGCAAAGAATGTGTTTTTTGTATGGAAGGACCCTCTTAATTATTATTAATTTTCATTATTTTAATTATTAAATTTTAAATACAATTAAGTGTTTTGTGAATAAATATATTATATGAAATTAGCAGAAAAATCACGTTTGTTGTATGGGAGTGCCGAGTGTGTTACTTCCAGCCTCCAGGCATTTCACAGGCATTTGGAACGTAAAAATACTTTTAAATTGTCGTTTGGTCTGTTTGCAAAAGCGCGAGCGGGACAATTTCGGCCACGCGCGGGACACCGGGACAGACTGCCCGAAAGCGGGACTGTCCCGCCCAAAGCGGGACGTATGGTCACGTTAGTCATACATCACAATACACGTGTTCCTGCTCGAGGACCGTTCATACGATACTGAACTATCTGTCTGTCTGTCTGTATATTTAAAAGTCAAATAGATAAGCATAGGCGAAACCCTTTGAGCTAGACTTTATATATTGTACTTACACGTGTTTTTCTTAGGCATCTAAGAGAAGATTTTTGAAAATTCCACCCCTAAATGTACGAATTTCAAGGTACGAATGCACAGCAACCATAATTAAAAAAAAAAAACAAAAAAAAAAAAAAAAACTAACAAAATTTTCCTAAGAAAGATAGAAGAAGAAGAATATTCAGAGATTGTGTAGTTATTAGAATATAATAAAGTAATTAATGTGTGTACGAATTTTTTGTTTAGCTGGTTACGTCACTTACGCATGTGAAAGACTATGATTTATGTATCTACTTAAATTTATATAATATTTAATAAAGTTTTTGTGTTAATTATCCTTAATATTTTTTTAAATTCCATTTCTATTAAAATAATATGGTAGTTTGTACTTTAATACAAAATGTGGTAGGTACGAAACCTACTTAAACTTGAGTAAATTTTACCATGCGTCAAGCAAGGTTAGAAATTTTAAATTATTAATCGTTACTAATGTTATATTTTCATCTAATTATGTGTTAATGATTTCGTAAGCTCATCCTTACTTCCTTATACATATACCCTCTTACTAATAAAAAGTTAGGCAGCGTGTATAGAGGGTGCATAAGATTTTTTCTACTATAGGTCTACCAGAATCTGATGGCAAAAAGTGAGAAAATAAATTGACTCTAGCAATACCGGGGTAATTGGAATAAAACATTTTTTCTTTTAGCGACTGATTATGTGTGTTAAACATGCAAATATAAAAATTTATCTAATGATCAAGGATAATTTTTGAAAATCTGCTGTCAAAAATTGCCATCAGATTCTGGTAGACCTATAATAATCATTTTTTGACATAAGGCCTGTATAACGATGCTGTCATTTCCATACTAATTTCTCTGTATAGACTCTGTGTAACGTGTGTGTAACTTAAAAACTCCCTCCTAACTATTCACACGTTGAACGCATGTTTAAGAAGTTTTTATTAGTAAGAGGAATAATATATTGTACTAATATTATAAATGCGAAAGTATGTCTGACTGTTACCTCTTCACGCCCATACCGCTGATCCGATTTTGCTAAAATTTGGTATGGAGGCACTATTTTAGTCCCGGGAAAGGACATAGGATACTTTTTATCCCGGACAAATATACAATTCCCGCGCGATAAACGATTTTTGGCGCAACGGAGTTGCGGGCGTCATCTAATAATAATATGTCGATGCTCCTGGCTATTCCTTTTAAAACTGCTATCCTCTTTTAGAAACTAGCCCAGTTAAATCTTTAAGATAAGCCTGGCAACGGACCTGCAACTCTTCTGATGTTGCGAATGTCCAAGGGGCGACATTAGTTGCTTTCCATTAGGTGACCTACTAGCTCGTTTGCACCCTAATTTTATAAAAATAATAATTAAAAGAACGTTTACGTAATTAGTAATATATTCATTATTGTAATCAATGTCACTCTGATAACGTTAATCAATATTTAATAAGTAATTTTGTTGATAGGCAGGCTTATTAGTTATTATCTAAATATGAGATTTACTAGCAATTATCTATATATATTATATATTGGGATCTGTTAAAGCTATGCCTCTACGTTCGCTTTTTTCTAAATTTACTAATAAATAAATAAATATGACCCTTCAAAAATCTCAAAAAATGAATGCCCCGTACCCCGCCAATCCACCGACCATACAACAAATTTGAAAGATCTTTAAGATAAAATTAAAACGTAGAGGCATAGACTTACCCCCTTACTAATAAAAACTTCTTACACATCCGTGTAACGCATGAATAGTTAAACACGGTGGTTGTGTTTACACAGGGTTTATACAGAACTCTACTAATAATCAAATGATAATGACATTTATGACTTGTGTAACTAAAATCGTGTTATATACCATAGACTGTAGACTCAAAGGAAAACGTTCAGGAATTAAGTAACACGCTATCTGATGTTCGGGTGTTGATGACAAAAATTGATATAAACGTTATGTTTTTATGAACCTGGTAATTATAATTGGACACAAGATTGATATTTAAACATTTTTAGTTAATATTAATCAGTAGAGTACGTGAATTTTGTAAATAATATTATAATGTTCTACTTCTACATTTACTTTCAAAGTTTTTGAACGCAACGCTAATGTCAAAGTTAATAAAATTTGAAATTGTCAAAATATTATTTTGTCACTTATGACGTGTTAGGGGCGCGTTCCACTAAGCGCTCAAACGCTGAAAATACTCCTTCAACCGTTTCACATGTCGACCGCGATTGTTGTGATCGCGGCAAAAGCGTCACTCATGACGTATATTTTCGCTAATGCAAAGCTAAAAACGACCCATCTTAAAGGTGGGTCGAAGTGGACGTTTTAATAAAACCGCCATCTTTTTATATGCAAAATAAGCGGTTTAATTTAAAATTTAAAAATTATAATAAAATAATAATAATAAAGCTAGTAAAATAAGAGGTAAAAAAGGAATAAGAATCACAATGATAATATTAAAATTAAATAAATATACATAATTTATAAAATAATGTAACAATAAATAATTATGACTTAAGAGGAAAATAAAACTATACGATAATATTATCTTGAAAAAAGGCTATAAAAACGAGAAACTATTGAAAGCCGTTCCTAGACAAAAACAATATAAATTGCGATAAAATTATAATTTGAAATGAACGCTAGAAACTCTCAATAATCCATTCCACTTGAGTTTGTATCATTGACGCGATTTGTATCATGCGAGTGGACCGTCAAAAACCACGGTCGTGACTCGTGAGCGTTATCGTTGTAGGTGCTTAGTGGAACGCACCCTAAATAAAACGATCGCGATGGTTATATTTCGTTTACATTGAAAATCTATTTCATTCAATTGATTAAAGAAATAAAACATATTAAATAGTTCTTTTTATGTTTCTTTGCTAATAAGATGGTAGAAATCAGCAAACGCACTCAAAACTACATATTCAAAATAAAATATAATCAGCTGATCTATTGAAAATCCGCCATCTTGATCTTATTCGCACTCAATACAAGGGTGATGCCTTGTGTAAGCGTTGGGTAAATTTGTATGGAAGTTACAACAGCATTATACAGGCCATATGTCAAAAAAAATATTATTAGTAGAAAAAAAATTACGCAGCCTCTAAACACCTGTGTAACTTTTTATTAGTAAGAGGGTTACTCTTCCTGAAGATATAAAAAAAAAATAGATAGGCTCTATTTTGAAAGAAGAATCAGAGGACTACGTTACCTCGATTTACTGTATCTGTCTCTATCACAATACACGTGCCTGCGCAGGGTGAAGCGTGATGGCAATAGTTTATTCGTTTAAATTCTACTGTACCCGCGTAAAACTCAACTCGTCTTAACTCAATACTTAGTAACCAATGATGAAAAACTCAAAGCAGATATGTTACTACCGCGCGCGTTGTGAAGATTCAAATACGGCCCAATTGGGTCGTCTGTTATTTAGTCTGCATCGAGCGCAGTCACGAACGTGCCGCGTCTTGTCTTACCTAAATAAATTGAAAATGACGTCGTGCGTGTTTCGAAAATGTACCAATTATCACTCAAAAGAAAACAAAACACATGGAATCTCTTACCACATGTCTTGATTGCAATAAATACCTCGATTATTTACATTTTCAATTATTTTTTCGAACAATCTGGAAAAAATCGAATTTTCGTCATAGCTCAGGCGAAGAAAGAGACAGCGATACGATTCGACGTTTAAAAATAGAACAGAGGCCGTAGCCAAAGTCCCTTTCGTTAAAAACGATGACGAAATTCGTTATCAAAATGTATGGGATTTGACATTAGTCTTCGCAAGCGAAATGTCATTTAGCGATGACTTATGTCAAACCGCATACATTTTGATAACGAATTTCGTCATCGTTTTTAACGAAAGATACTTTGTCTAAGGGGCCAGGCCATTTAGCCGAAACTTTTTCGTTTTCGCTTCGTTATAGAATCGCCGATCAAAATGTATGGAATGGGCTGTTTTCTTTTTTTTGATCTCCACCAGACGGCGCGACGATAGACACTTCTAGATTTTCTATTGGTTCCCCACTGATCTGAAATTATCTGCAGGTTGGCATCACTAACTACGTATGGGTTGTGTTTCTAAAAAATCTCAGTGTCCTGTCAAGTGTGACATAAATCAAAATATCTAGAACCTAGTTTCCATTAGCATAATATTAACATAAAACTGTATGTATTTATATATTTCCATATATTACTATGTTTTTTTGCTTCGTCCCTCTAGTTTAAATTTCACGAAGAACATACGCCTAAGCGATCATTGGCCTAAGCGATTAGGCCAGTATACTGGTAACAGTTTAGGAACACGCTGACATAATATAATACTTGTCAAACTGAAAACTGACAACTGAAAGAGTTTTGGCGGGCATGTTACTTTGACACTTCTTCTACTTTCTATTGTTGGTGTGGTTTTTATTATTTTTTCCCAAATTGTGTTATTTGGGTTTTTGATGTTCATTATTGGTAAAATATTAGCCATTAAATATCCGTTATCTTGCACAAGTGCAGGTAATAATATGTTGTCAAAACCAAAATGTATAATTCCTGTGACATTTGGTGTGAATAACGGTAAATAGGGCTATTTCTTCCGTGAGTTTTAACTAAAACATCGTTATAATAACTTGACTATCCTATTCGTTGGAATACTATTGCGTCTTTTTCAAATTGAAATGTATCAAGTTTTACATTATTTTGCCCAGTTTCGTGGCAATTAATAATGGTATTACCGATAGTTGTCTACCCATACGCCATCTAGTTACTAAAATGAAAACTGTTTGACAATCAAATTAAAAAAATAAGAAAATGCCTCATCAATGCCTCGGGTTGTTTTCTTTTTTAAATCTCCACCAGACGGCGCGACGGTAGACACTTCTAGATTTTCTATTAGTTCCCCACTGATCTAAAATTATCTGCAGGTTGGCATCACTGACTATTACATATTGGTTGTTTCTAAAAATTTCAGTGTACTGTCAAGTGTGACATAAATAAAAATATCTTAAACCTAAGCGATCATTGGCCTAAGCGATTAAGCCAGTATACTGGTAATAGTTTAGGAACACGCTGACATAATAAAAACTTGTCAAACTGAAAACTGACAACTGAAAAAGTTTTGGCGGCCATGTTACTTTGAAACTTCTTCTACTTTTTATTGTTGGTGTGGTGTTTATTATTTTTTCCCAAATTGTGTTATTTGGGTTTTTGATGTTCATTATTGGTAAAATATTGGCCATTAAATATCCGTTATCGTACACAAGTGCAGGTAAGATGTTGTCAAAACCAAAATTTATAATTCCTGTGACATTTGGTGTGAATAACGATAAATAGGGCTATTTCTTCCGTGAGTTTTAACTAAAACATCGTTATAATAACTGTATTATTCTATTCGTTGGAATATCATTGTGTCTTTTTCAAATTGAAATGTATCAAGTTTTACATTCTTTTGCCCAGTTTTGTAGCAATTATTGATGGTATTACCTGGTATTACCGATAGTTGTCTACCCATACGCCATCTAGTTACTAAAATGGAAACTGTTTGACAATCAAATTAAAAAAATAAGAAAATGCCCCATTGACATAAGACGAGTCGAACGTCAACGTCATACTAACGAACGCTTATGTCAAATCCATACATTTTCATTGGCGATTCTATAACGAAGCGAAAACGAAAAGATTTTGGCACACCCCCCTGTCTCTTTTATGTAAATGGTTTTTCGTATCTTTCGTTTCACTTATCTGTCAAATTTGTCAATGTTTGCAATTTTGAATTTGAAAATTGTTCGGAAGAGATTTAAGCCGGAAAATAGTATGGACGTAACAGATCTGTATAAGTAGAATATCATTGTTAGTAACTAAACTTACTGCCGCACTCAGAGACGAATATAACTTATTACTTAATTATTGTAATTAAGAGGATTTTGACATATTTTGTCAAAATCCTATATGGCTTATTAATTTATCCAACTAGGGCTTATTAAGCCCTATACATGATCTGTCAAACTCTTCATTAAATTGAAATTTAATCATCATTAAAATATGTCTCTGAGTGCTGCAATAAAAGTCAAAATATTGATATCTCTAAATGCGGCCGTTATAAGTTATATGTTTAATAACTTATGTTTTATGTGTGTTTTATGTTATTTATTAGAATTCAAAAATATAACTTTGTAAACATAAAATGATTTTCTTTCCGTATGAATTATGATATTATATTTTAATTAGTTTCTTGTTGCACTTTGCGGGGTCGTGTTCTTGTAAAAATTCCAACTGAATTGAAGGTTGTTCAAAAGCGTACAATATTCTTGTGGCAAAACTATAAAATATGTATGTCAATTATAAATATACAGTAAAGCAAAAAATAACAAAAGCATTATTAAATTAATTCGTCGTAATTAAAAATAGAATAAATAATTTAATATCTAAATTCTATGCAGTCTTAAGGTCGTAGCCTATTTCTTATAAATCTTCTTATAATTTAGTAAAAAAAAGGTTTCCAGACGAAATGATAATTTTAATGTAAACGCAACTTCTGTTTCTCTTTAGAAGTCTTGAACCCTAAGAATTATTCAATTTTGAAAATATTTACATATTCAAGTGAATAATTTATGTAATTATTTATTTAAAATCCTGTCTGCGCTTGAACTTGGTAATACAATATTTATGTTGCTAGGTTAACGTGTTGCGTAAAATAAAAAGTTTCCACGTCTTTTTTGGACCTTCCAAGGTAAACTTAGGTCTTAGGCATTCGTTGTTCACTTATTTCCCTTCCAAAAACTCGCTGACCGAGTTTCGATTTCCTTAAAAAACGGCCTACAGTTTTTGCGGCCTAGAAATTAGAATGCACGATGAACAATAATATGATGTAACTTGTTTTTTTTTTTTTTTTACTCATTAAGCCCCATACGAGCACCGGTGCTCGAGACAATAGAATACAATAGCATTTCCAAGAATCCGCGATCGAAGGATTAAATAAGGGGGCAAACGAGCAAACGGGTCACCTGATGAAAAGCAACTTCCGTCGCCCATGGACACTCGCAGCATCAGAAGAGCTGCAGGTGCGTTGCCGGCCTTTTAAGAGGGAATAGGGTAGGGGATTGGGCCTCCGATAAACTCACTCACTCAGCGAGACACAGCGCAAGCGCTGTTTCACGCCGGTTTTCTGTGAGAACGTGGTATTTCTCCGGTCGAGCCGGCCCATTCGTGCCGAAGCATGGCTCTCCCACGTATGAAAGATGATTATTGAATATTACGTATAAGGAGCTCACGAAAGCAGGTTGTACATAAAAATATTTTAAAAAATTTATACTCGTGGAGTATACGGCAACGTTTAAAAATATACTTTCACTTTTGCGCTAACTTAGAAAGTTGTGCGGGTGCTCGACGCAAGCACATTTATCATGTGAATAAAAATCAATATCTCTAGTGGAGTGCCTAGAGCGTAAAAATCGTGCAAACCTGCGATTTTGAAAGGAATGAGTAGCTGATAACATAAATAAAAACAGTTTACGTATTGAAAAGTTGTGCTTTTGATTTTTAAATTATTCTCTTCCATTTCAAGTCAACTCATAAACTGTACAATTTTGAAGAAAACCTGCATTTCTTTCTTTCAGTTAGCATACCTCAAAATAAACTTGTTGTGTGCCTCGGCAGTAAGTACCTGATAAATAAAGTGCTCCTTCTTTTTTTTGGTTTTAAATAGGAAGTTTAAAATTATTTCTTAGGCTTGACAAATCCTTCTTTTTGTTAATGCGTATAACTTTTTAGCTCTTACTTTATTAAATTTTCCAAAAATGTCCACAAACTTTTCACATATTTTTCGAAGGAAATCTGTATTTTATTTCTTTTGGTTAGGTTTTAACAGAATAAAATTGATTTTTTTTTCATTAATTACATTCGCTAAAACATACTTAAAGGAAAAAAATTCAAATTAGGTTACGAACTGATATTTTTTGTATTCAGGTAAGCATTTTCCAAATATAGGTTGCAGCATGCGTCTTTAGTATCTATAAGCGAAAAACTTTGGATCCATTTTGACGAAAAATGCGGGAACGTAAGTGAATGAAATTTTGCACAGTTATAGTTTATATGGTGAAGAAGTGCATCGAGCTATTATTATTTTGAAATTATGCTTTTATCATACATTTTTTTAACAAATAAAACATTACACACACTATAACACACACATTAGGATCAGCCTATACGCACGAATTGTACTCTTTTATGTATGGTTTAAGTCTGATTGTCAAATTGAAAATAGATTTAGTTTTTTTTTTTGAATCTTAAATACTGTTAGACAATTACTCTTTGCAATTACTACACGGCCAGTCTGTCAGCATTAAATTTGACTTTATTAATGTGAGACTGTCGCAGGAATTATGTCAAAAAAATAATAAATTCAATATTTGAAAAGCGTTGAAATTTGAAACTTATAATTTATTTTTTTATTTGAGGTCGAATTTCGACCATTGGGCGATCTCTAGTGTACGTGAGATATGTAGAACCCAATTTTTTTTCTGGCTTTTAATAGGAAGTTTAAATATATTGCAAAGGCTATAAAAAGCCTGCATTTGTCGATACATTTAACTTTTTAGCTCTTACTTCAATGAATTCTCAACAAATGTAGCAAAAAAGATGTTGGTCTATTTTACACATTTTTGGAGATATTAAAACGTTTTAAGTACTTAACACTTTCACAGTCCACGGTATCCAAACGGATACGAAAACGTGGTTACCGTGGAATCCATGGATCTAAAAGGATGCATTGGCACTGAAAAAAGCATAGAAAATAAGCAGCATAGAAGCATATAAAAATTACTTAATAAAATAATAATCCTTATAATCCATTATGAATAAATACTTTACAATGAATATTGGAGTGGACTCGAGGGACTAGGTTTTGTTTTTGTATGGTGGACTGTGAAAGTGTTAAAACTCACCATTTCTCTAAAAATTTGATACGCACAATAAGTGCGTGTAACAAACACACTTTTCGTTACAACCCTGAAATCCTCCCAAACCCTTTTATCTTGGTTACTACGTTGATCTCTAAACGCTTTGTAAAAATCTTATAGTTTTATTTTAAGCTTAATAAGCTAAACAAGTTTGCTTTGCTAAGGCAAAGCAAACCTTCTTTTTTAAAAATATGTTTTTGGTTAATTTTCAATGTAAAAAATCGGATAAGAGTAATTAAATAACAGGAACAAGAATTTTTTTTTTCTTTACTGGTTTTATATGGTGAAATATTAATTTTTAATTAAATACTTAACCAAAAAATTAAGAGCACAAAAATTTTTTGGTAAACTGCAAGTTATAATGTAATAAAGAAAATGACACCTCAAAAACAAAAATCCATTCACTATTAAGTACAGTTTTCGGAGGTTAAAACCTCTGGGCGCTGCACTACTCTGTGAAGTACTAAGTAAGTAGGTTTAGCTGTAATGCTGGGCTTCCATGCTTGCCAAGGCTTGGCAAGCGTCCACAAGGCACAAGCGTCCACAAATCTCGCTTGGCATTTGGAAGTCGTTTACACGCTTGTGAATGCGTCAGTGTATTTATTACGTACATCCAAGCAAGCGCCCTTTGATCTGTGTCCAAAAACCGACACTACACCGGATCGGATTACGGATACAAGCGTCACGCTCACGTCAGCTCACGCAAGCCAAGCCAGACTCTCTTTACACGCTTGTGCTTGTGGACGCTGGTCAAGCCTTGACAAGCATAGAAACGCAGCATAAGAGGCGCGCTTCTAATTGTTGAAAAGTAACTTGCTTATAATATTATCAGAATCCTAATTCCTTATACAAGATTCTTTCTGAGAAATAATATAATATTATGTTCTGTAGATGATTTTCTGACTGTTTTTTCTGGATGATAAAAATTGTCTGGATTCAACAAAAAAAAAATCACTTAAATCGGACTTGTAGTTCCAAAGATATGCGAACACAAACATAAAAACATACATACATACACTCTTGAAATTTGGCACATTTGTTCAGACGCTTATTAATTATTATAGAGTATAGACTAACATGTACGAAAACTGGGCAGTTCTGGAAATATTATAAACATACGGCCTACGGGTCAAATTGATAACCTCCTATTTTTGAAGTCGGTTAATAACAATTATTATTTTCCTCCATTTGAATAGACCTTACATTCATAAGAGCAGAGATTTTACCTGCGGATTTAAAAGACGTGACCATAATTTTAATGTTCGAATTGTATTAGTCATATTAAATGATGTATGTTTGTACACCGAGTGGTGAAAGTTATAAAACAGGTTTTGTATTTATCGTAATTTCACTTTTTCCTTAAATTGTCGGTTCATAGTAGGTACATTACTCATTTCGATACATCCTAAATAGAAGAAGGTGCTTCCTAAATAGAAAAGCTGTAGCTTGAAGTAATTTTTACTTATTTATTTGAATAATTTATTTGTAGTTTGTAATAATTTTAGTTTTGGTATAAAAATGCATACTTTACTACACATATACAGGATGTAACAAAACTAAGTGATAATACCTTAGGGTGTGTACGTGTTCCACGTAGAGAGTTCACTGTGAAAGTAGCAGCGCTGAAAGACCAATTTCTTTTCACTTTTGTATGGGGAAACTCGTGACGCTGGGACCGGGCGCTTGGCCATACAAAAGTGAAAAAAAAATGTTCTTTCAGCGCTGCTACTTCCACAGTGAACTCTCTACAAGGAACACATACACACCCTAAATTATTATCACTTAGTTTTGTTACACGCTGTATTTAAAACTACTAGAATGTAGAATCTAGATGATGCACGCAACTCCGTTGCGCCAAAATTCGTTTATCGCGCGGGAACCGTACCATTTTCCGAGATAAAAAGTATCGCATGCCCTTTCCCGGGACTCAAAGTATCTCCAATCTCCATACCAAATTTCATCAAAATAGGCTCAGTGATTTTGCGTAAAGAGGTAACAGACAGACACTTTCGCATTTATAATATTAGTATAAAGTAATTTCTACTATATTAAAGTAGTTCTTAAAACTATTTTAAATGAAATTATTAATTTTTAAACTGTTGTTAGCATTTTAACCACTCGTCAGCCTGAGGGTTCAATGAAGTAATACCCTACTGTACTGTACCTACTCGGCGAAACATGGCGGTAGCGGTCATTGACTCCCTGTCAAAAACTTGTCATTTTCTATATAAACCGCGATTGACAATGAAGTGTTGTCAATCGCGGTTTTGTATAGAAAATGACAAGTTTTTGACAGGGAGTCAATGACCGCTACCGCCATGTTTCGCCGAGTACAGTATAGTTCTTATATTATGATGTTAAGCTGATGTATTTTTAACCCCCGACCAAAAAGAGGGGTGTTATAAGTTTGACGTGTCTGTCTGTCTGTCTGTGGCATCGTAGCATCCAAACGGGTGGACCGATTTTGATCTAGTTTTTTTTGTTTGAAAGCTGACATGATCGAGAGTGTTCTTAGCTATAGTTCATCATCATCAGCCTCCTCATTGCTGAAATATCACGGTTTATCTGGTTCGTGATAGGCCGATTAGCAACTTGCAGTCGTTTGATGGGTTTTATATTTTGCATTCTGGCTCGTGACACTTATGAATATATACACATTAATGGAAAGTTGACCTGGTGCTGCAGCATCATCTGGTAATCAATAGGATACCCAACTCCTCACCAACTTAGAGCAGAGGTTTCGTGTTCGGGCTCATTTTAATTGCGACAACTAGTAAGACGTAGATAAACAGAAATTTTTTACATGCTGCTGATGCAGCATCACCTGGATTCTATAGGAGCCGAGCTCCCTATGAACCCAGGGTGGAAGTTTCATGTTTGGGCTCATATTGACGGCCTCACCCAAGAGGATATTTATAGATCGTATTCATTGGGAATTGGGATATGATCCTGTATAATTGTTGTCAAGGTGTGTCGGGGGACCGCTAATGTAGATGTTTGATTTCACATAACATTATAGTTTAAAGGTCAGTTCAATCAGCGACTATTATGGCGATATAAAATGCAAAAGTCGCTGTTGTCGTAGTTTACTTGGCGGTCCCCCGACACACTGCACCGTGACAACAATAATTATTATGGACTAAAATATTACTTTATACTTGGGAATTATTTAAACTTAAAGTCTGTAAATATTATTTCATTACTTTTTAAAGTTGTTTGGCGGGGGATTTTTTAAATTTCTTAATAAGCTGGTTAAGTAACAAAAGACAATCATAAAAACGTAGTGTAAGGTTAAAATAAGGTTAAAACCTCTACATAAGTTATGCAAAGTCATACTTGGTATCTATAATCTACCTACGTGACAGCCATATATCATTTTTAATTCGGGGTTTTTATTAAAATCCAGAAAAATAATATTAAAATATGTTTATATTAGTTTAATTACATCCAGTCAGAATTTTCTGAGTTCCTCTATAATTAGAATGTTTTTTAACAAAAATAATAAAATTAAGTTGGCAAATAAGGTGATAAATTTGATTTAATATGGTTTATAATCTTTGTCTAGATTTTTGTTTGTTTACTGGCATACTGTTGCATATAAATTAAGTATTAAGATTTATGGACGTTATTTTTATTTTATGAAAATAAGTTATAATTTTCATTCCTCCTGAGTTATTTAAGCTTTTATTTAACTTGCTCTGTATGTATGTAAGTATGTGTGTTACGGTGGAATTTTGGAACTCAATTTTGAAGTAGATATATTTAACCGATTGAGCTGAAATTTTGCATACGCGTTAAGTTTGGATGACAATACACGATATTGTATCTGACATCACTCTAAATCCAATATGGCCGACCATCCAAGATGGCGAAATAATTATTTTCTATGCAGTCCTACAATATGGATATTAAATGAAAGGGCTTTTTGAGAGTAACTCGAAAACGAATGTAATTTCATTCTACATCCAACATGGCGGCTCATCCAAGATAGATGCACTTCTGCAATATGGGTATCAAATGAAAGGGCTCATTGAAAGTAACTCGAAAACGAATGTAATGTCATTCTACATCCAATATGGCGGCTCATTCAAGATACGGAAATAGTTATTTTTAATGCACTTCTGCAATATGGGTATCAAATGAAAGGGCTTATTGAGAGTAACTCGGAAACGAATGTAATGTCATTCTATATCCAATATGGCAGCTTAGCCAAGATAGGGGAATAGTTTTTTAAAAGCACTTCTGCAATATGGGTATCAAATAAAAGGGTTCATTGAGAGTAAATTGAAAAGTAATAGTCAAGTCGAGTCGTGTCGTGTCGTGTCGTGTCATGTCTTGTCGTGTCGTGTCGTGTCGTGTCGTGACGTGACGTGTTGTGTCGTGACGTGACGTGACGTGTCGTGACGTGACGTGACGTGACGTTACGTGTAGTGTCCTGTAGTGACTTTACGTGACGTCACGTGACGTGACGTGAAATGACGTGACGTGACATCAAGTCAAATCCACCCGGGTTTCAAAAAAATGCCCGGTTGAATCCGGTCACTTTTGTTAAATGAAATTTAACTTTTTAGTCATGCAGAAATACACGGAATATAACAACTCGCTAAATATAGATTTTTCAATGGTCAAAGTCGAGTACGATTTCTTAAGGACTTAAGTTAATCAGATTTTAACAAATTCTTGAAACAAAACAAATTACTATCAAACAGACTAAGCAATCTAGCCAGAGATAACTAAAAATCAAAAAATAAATTATAATAAAAAAACTTTTTGAAAAAAAAGCTTTTATTTAAATGGTCTAAAAAGAAAAAAATAAATTTCGCCTTAAAATTTTTAACTATGAAGTTATAATCCTTAATATATTATACAATTTGCATGATAATAAAGCTTGTCGCGTAATTTGTAAATAAACTAGTAAGTACCAATTTAACTGAATAAATTGATATTATATTTTTATTTAATAAATTTATCAAGTACTGATAGATTGTTAAGTCTCGCGAGTCGCGACAAGCTTTTATTATCATGCAAATTGTATAATATATTGAGGATTATAACCTAATAGTTAAAATTTTTAAGGAGAAATTTATTTCAATGTAAGATCCAAATATTAAGTAAGGCGTCCACAAATTACGTGAGGTGTTAAAGGGGGGGAGGGGGTCGAGTCAAATCTCATCTAATCTTACGTTGGGGAGAGGGGGTCTCGGCAAATCTCACGTAATTTTTTTCTCTATATTACAAAAAATATTATACCATTTTTTTTATGAAATAAGCGGGCTAACGAGCAAACGGGTCACCTGATGGAAAGCAACTTCCGTCGCCCATGGACACTCGCAGCATCAGAAGAGCTGCAGGTGCGTTGCCGGCCTTTTAAGAGGGAATAGGGTAATAGGGGAGGGTAGGGATGGGAAGAGAAGGGAATAGGGGAGGGAAAGGAAGGGAATAGGGTAGGGGATTGGGCCTCCGGTAAACTCACTCACTCGGCGAAACACAGTGCAAGCGCTATTTCACGCCGGTTTTCTGTGAGAACGTGGTATTTCTGCGGTCGGGCCGGCCCATTCGTGCCGAAGCATGGCTCTCCCACGTATATTTTGGTACATTTCATCCAGATTGTACGTATGCTTAAGATTTAATCGTAAGCGTAATCGTAATACGATTAAGATCATATGTGGAGTACATTACGCACCTTGGGCAGGAAAATAAGAAATGTCTCAGATCACATGTAATATAGGGGAATAGTTATTTTTAAAGCACTTCTGCAATATGGGTATCAAATCAAAGGGCTCATTGAGAGTAAATTGAAAGTAATAGAGTAAAGTCGTGTCGTGTCGTGACATGACGTGACGTGACGTAACGTGATGTGACTTGACGTGACGTGACGTGATGTGACTTGACGTGGCGTGACGTGATGGGACTTGAAGTGACGTGTCGTTTCGTGTCGTGTCGAGTCGTGACGTGACGTGAAGTGACGTGACGTAACGTCATGTGACGTAACGTGACGTGACGTGTCGTGTCGTGTCGTGACGTGACGTGTCGTTTCATGTCGTGTCGTGTCGTGCCGAGTCGTGACGTGACGTGACGTGGCGTGACACTGTTTTTTCACTGTACAAAATCAAGTACGATTTCTTAAGGACTTCAGTAAATCAGATTTTAACAAATTTAAAAAAAACAATGGGATAGGTCTTCAAAAATCATATTGAGGTTTCTTATACTGTATACATATATCATTATTTTCTAACCTGAATAGTTTGCGGGAGAGACTCTTCCAAAGTGGTAAAATGTGTCCTAAAACTTCTAAGGTAGGGTTATTACGTGAGATTTGCCGAGACCCCCTCTCCCCAACGTAAGATTGTTGTTACGTGACACGGTTTTTTTTATGAAATTAAAAGGTTTTTGATTTATTTTTATATTTCAGTTGATTTAATGAAAGATAAATTAAGGTTTACCATTTATGACTTATAAAAAAAAAAAAACTACTTGCTAGATCTCGTTCAAACCAATTTTCGTTGGTAGTTTTTATAGTAATGTACATCATATTTTTTTTTGACTTATCATGAACGTACGTATACACGGAGCATTCGTGCAGTCAGTACGTCGTGTTACGGGAACTACGGGTACCGTTATTACACCTCGTAACGTTGGTCAGTACCACAGAAATAAATCAAGATAGAACGGTGACGCGCGTGCGTTGCTAAGGAATCGCTCGTGTCAATTTTTGCTTTGCTTTTAGTTATAACAAATAACTTACCCATGGAAAGAAATACCTCCTTTTGACCGATTCACTTTCGTACTTCTGTTTTTACAATTAGACACTGCACAATGAGGCATTTTTGCACAACCGCTCCGGTGGAATCAAGTCGAGACCTGCGCGCTGACTGAATGAACGTTCAACCAATCTTGCACACTTGTGCAAGATTGAAACACGCGTACTCCATCCGCTTAGCCGTTCTATCCTGATTTATTTCTGTGGTCAGTACTCAGTACCCATCTATATATGTTATGTTCGTTTTTTTATGTTCAACGATTACTCCGCCGTTTGTGAACCGATTTTCAAAATTTTTCTTTTGGTGTATAGGTTATCATCCCAATTTGGTACCATACTCATAAAAGTAGTGACCTGATGAAGGGATCCATAAGAAATCGAGGGAACTCCTCAAAATTTATATGGAAACATGTGGTGACTTCGGTTTCGTGAGCAGTATTCTAATTATATGCTACCAACAAGCAAGATTTTGCACCAAGGTATACCATGGTTCGGAACGTGCTGAGAGAACTCCTGACTCTTTATAGATACAAGTTTGAGAGTTTCGACGTTGTTTTAAGAACGGAAAGCATATGCTACTATGCAAATTACATACATCATCATCATCATCACTACCATAACCCATTATAGAACCATGTATCGTCCCGTTTTGACCCTATTATTGGTACTTTCCATAGTCTTTTATTATATATCACTTAAACCGCGGGTAACACCGCGGGGCACAGCTAGTAATATCATAATATTGACAGGACCGTTGTCAAACGTCGAACTAAACTTTTTACTGTCTATGTTTGTGCTGCCTCTAGCGTGAAATCATTGCAGTAATATATCCAATTGAAATCTATATTTCATAATTCGAATACATACATGGATTACAATGACAGGTCAGCTGTCTCTCAAGTGGGAATTTACAAGATGGCGGTGATCCCAATATCGGTCATACACCAAAACGTTATTGTAGTTCTTTACTAAATACGTCAAGTAAAACTCGCTTCATAAATTCAAATAAATCAATAGATGATTATTTGAGCCAAGGCCGTTTGAAACGTGATGTTAATAAAACAATTAAATGTTAAAGTTATGTTTCTGTTGTTAATTAATTATTTTAGACGCAAATCTTTGTTTGTTATTTCATAGTTAACTTCAGTAGGCACAGTGTGAGCAATCTACAGGGTATGATGGCTCAGTTGAGTAAGAACTGCTAAATCTGGAGGCATGGTAGTACCCATGCCACGACGAGCCTTTTTTACATGGGGAAATGCTTCACGTATCCCCGGCGGATTGGGGATATCGGCTGGTGTATGTGAGACTCCCCTGCGTAGTCTACCCATTAAAACCCCATGGTGCTCCACCTACCGCAACTGCTACGACAAGCCTAGCGAAGCTCAAGGGCAATTGACCCCTTATTCTGACTGCAGCCTAAAGTTTTTGATGCTTATATCCTTACTAATATTATAAATGTGAAAGTGTGTCTGTCTGTCTGCTTGCTGAAATTTGGCATGGAGATACTTTGAGTCCCGGGAAAGGACATAGGATACTTTTTATCCCGGAAAAATGTACGGTTCCCGCGCGATAAACGAGTTTTAGCGCAACGGAGTTGCGGGCGTCATCTAGTAATATTATAAATGCGAAAATGTGTCTGTCTGTTACCTCTTCACGTCCAAACCGATCAAACGATTTTTCTGAAATTTGGTATGAAGATACTTTGAGTCCCGGGAAAGGACATAGGATAATTTTTATCCCGGAAAAATGTACGGTTCCCGCGCGATAAACGAATTTTGGCGCAACGGCGTTACGGGCTCACGGTACGTCAGCTAGTGATATTATAATATTTTGGGCATTTAATTTGGCTCTGCACGAGATCTGCTAAAAAAAATAAAGGCAAAACTGCGAGCTACCAAAAGAAGCAGTTTTGCCTTTATTTTTTTTTATGGGAGAATTTATATTTCCGATTTACAATATTTTGTAAGTCAGAAACATTTTTGTTCCTCGTCCAATCACGATTCACGAGTGAGTAAATAACGGCATAATTTATGTAGAGCATCTTATCTGCTCGTCTTAATGTTATTCTAGAAACATAAACGGATGTTACATTAAGGGCCTTCCCCTACGGAGTTTCCGTAATTTACCGTACTTAGAGCCTTATAAACTCGTAATTTGAAAGCTACAAAATTATAATAAAAATACAGCAATAATCTTCAGTATATCAACATTCCTTTCCCCGTTTTAAATTTTTTATTTTTGTTTATTAAACTCATGATATTAGCTTCCAAAGTAATACCAATTTATTAAAATTGAAGCATACTTTCAGCATCTCCCTAGTATTTACAAATTACGGTTATTTGAAACACACGACAATAAATAGACAATTTCAATAACTATTATATAGTCCCCGTTTTAAATTTTTTTTAGATTAATTTTGAACTAAGTTAAGTAAAAAAAAATAGGATTTTTGTGCGATCTCGGCAACGCGTCAAATGTATGGTCAAGGTTGTTTGCTCGAGGGATGGCCTTAATCATTATGATTTTACATATTATGTATTGTGTATACAGATTACAGAATATTGTGATACTGATTTATTGCTCGCTTCTCATGTCCTAATCTAGTATATTTGTAATTCTAGACCAGCGGTTCTCAAACATTTGTGGTGGCGGAACCCTTTTAACAAGTGACATTAATTGACGGACCCCTCAAAAATTTTTTTTTGTGTTTGAATGAATTGTCTCCATGCTGTGCTGGTGTCTGATGACATTTCTAAAAACAATTTATGTATACCTCGTGGAGGCCTTAGGCCTTTGGCGAGCCCCAGAGCTCCGCGGAGCACACTTGAAGAATGGCTGTTCTAAACCATAGCCTAGAATGTTCATGCTAGACTATGGGCTATGGCTTTTGACGGCGACCCCGTCCGCTTTTATGGAATACCTTCGGAAAAACTATTTTTTTTTTTGTAAAGATTGGTAGCCTATTTGTTAAACCAAACTAAATTAGTACCATACTACATTTTATCAGAACCTGTTTGGTAATTTTTGTTTAAATAGAAATACCAAAATCCACCCATTAATAACAATAATTATGTGCAATAGTACGAAGCCTAAACCATTTTGAGAACTAAAATCAAAATAGTTCATATTAAATCAGCAACAAAAAACAGTTTTTAGAAACTTGCGTGATACTATGCAATGGAAATAGGGCAAACAGCAAACACAGAACACCCATAAAAAGCCATCGGTTTCTAAGAAGGATTAGTTATGGTTGGGACTGGGAGTGAACCAACCGGATGGTTGTGCAAGTCGTTGCTAATGCGCTTACGAAACCTCCAGGGTTGCTAGTTCTATCATATTGTAAATCAACATTTTTCGTAAGAATTGTAACTGTTTTGGTATTTGTGGTAGTAATGCGATTATAATGACTACTCGGCGAAAATTTTGCCATGTATTAAGGTTTTTTAAGTTCTCTACTATGTATTCTCTATTATCTATGTCGTGGAACATTCCAGAAAATTCTCTAGTGAGGACTGAGGGCCTCGAAATGATAGCCCTTAATCCAATTTAAAAATAATCTGCTGAATGGATCTTCCGGCGCGGCGAACTGTATTTTAATATGACAGGCTAGCCAGTGATTTGACGTATGTTCGTATTTCGAATGACTCAGTTCCATTTTACTTTTTTTAAGGTCACCGAAACACGGTGAACGAATGAAGGTCTTTACTCTTTGATACCAGAAGTTTCGTTGCCTTTTGAGTTTATTATTATTTTTATTTTCATTAGATGCATACACATTATAAGTCTTAACAATATCCGTAGTTTTTTCATTAGATGATCCTTTTTCTTTTGTTGTAACATTAAAGATTTTACGACCGACAATAAAATTATTTTAAAACCAAATTCGCAGTCGAAAATAATACAAGCATATTCTTGCTTTAAGATTAAGAATTTTAAAGTAAATAATTAAAATTTAGTGTACCTATGTATACAAATGTACAATAATTATATAATTATGTAATTTAAAAATATTGTTTTTTTTTGTTTGATTTATAAATAAATTGTTTTAGAGACGCGTAAACGCGTTTAGCACATCTATGAAAGCAACTCGTATGAAGAAATAGTTGGCTAAGGATGTTATAAATTTTAATAATTCTTGCTTAAAAGGCCAAAATAATATGGACACGTAATTCGTAAATAGTTTACATGTTTTGTATACAAATAATTTTTTTATAGAAATATTCAAAATATATTACATGCTCATTTTCTGGGGTTTTTTTTTTGATAGGATTATTTATTCGACAGCGTTATTATGATTGGTTAATATTTTGACTTTAACCAATCAAAAGTGCTATTGAAAATATAAATTACTCAAACTGGACATTGATAATCACTTTTTTTTAATTCACTACCACATTTTTTTTTATTTAATTGTAGTATAAAAATAAAGTACTGGCAACCCTAAGTCAAAGCTAAGTCAAGGTCATGTTTATGTGGAAAATGTCGTGTTGATGGCGACTTGCGACCGATAATAGCTACAACAAATACAATAGCCACGCGTAATGAGGCCATCGCTGAAAACTATTTCGCATGAGACCTCGTTCAGAAACTGGTGAAGTTTCAGTAATATGAATTTTTTAAATAAATTATAGTATTTTAAAAAGATAAAACCGACTTCAAAATTGTACGTAATTAAGAATTAAGTAAAATTCCCTATCTCAAAAACTACTGAACAGATTTTGATGAAACTTGCAATAATCAATATCGAATAGTCAGTTAAGGCTATCAAGACGATTCATTTAAAAGTTAATTAAAAGTCTTACTTGAATAAAAGAATTGGGGTTCAGAGGATTATCAAAAGACAAAGCAAAACATAAAGCTATGATAACCGCCTCTAAAGGTTATATTCTTATCAAGTGCTCACATCGAAAAAACATCCACATAATGTGCATCCTTACACATTGATTTTCTAGCAGAGAACAGAAATACGGTCTATTTACATTCGCATAGTTCTTTTGATTCTCTTACAGAGTTTACACTGTTGCTACTTAAATCTAGATACTTTAGAATTAGAGATGTGCCGACTATAGTCGCCGACTAGTCGGTAAAGCCGACTATCCGGCGACTAGTCGGAGAATAGTCGGCAAAAAGCGCCGACTATCGGGCTTTTTATTATTTTACTTATATTATTGATATTTTAGAAAAACCTTGATTATTTTGAAAATGTAAAGAAATATCTATGACATTCATTTAATAAAATTTTGTATCTTAAATACCAAACACAACAACATAGTAATATCTTCTTCATTCTAAACATTAAATATAATAACAAATACGTGTGGCACTCAGGGACTGCCGCGGTAAAGCTATTGCATAGCATTTTTATCAACTTATGCAATTACTATTCGCATACGTCTAATCGCACGTACACAAACACCTGTGCCGAAATCTGCCGAACTAAAACGACGTTAGACGATGCACTGCAAATGCATGCAATGCATGCACTGCAATGGTGGTGTTAGGTTTATTTTCGTTACGGAATTTCTAGATTCGGTCGCCGCGCTCAAACCCGCGATAAAAGCTATGCAATAGCTTAAAATTTTTTCTTATTTAAAAAAATACTCGGATTTTGTATTAACTAATAAGGTAATGACTATAGGTCTACCAGAATCTGATGGCAAAAAGTGAGAAAGTAAATTGACTCTAGCGATACCGGGGTAATTGAAATAAAACTTTGATCCTTTGAAAAAATTTTGATCCTTTTTTTTTTCTTATAGCGGCTGATTCTGTGTGTTAAATATGAAAATATAAAAATTTATCCAATGATCAAGGATATTTTATGAAAAAATTGCCATCAGAATCTGATAGACCTATAATTATATTACACATGATGTACAGTACAGTAAAAATATATCCTGAAAACCATCAACTGTATCATGACGTTAACATAACAAACATACGATCCGACACGTTCGCACTTTCGCAGGCGGCGTATGCGACTTACGAAGTGTTACGGAAACATCCGAAACCATGATCGGCTTGGCCGACTAGTCGGTCGATTAGTCGGCTTTTTTGAAGCCGACTAATCGGCTAGTCGGCTAGTCGACCAAAGTCATGATCGGAACATCTCTATTCAGAATGCATTTTTCCTCGAAAGTAAAATGTAGTTAGGCTTTAAGGTGTATGTAGATTGTAGAGTCGAAAGCTATATATGTAGCGTCTTATAACTTTTGGGCAGCTTCGATGATACCGTATAATCTTAAAAAAATATTTATTTATTAAAGTCTGATGCTGAAAAATTCTATAATTCAAATTATTGCATGCCTAGACTTACGAACTTAAAAGACTTCTTCTCAAAATAAGTCACACGAGTCACGACTCACGACACGATATTATTAATTATTTATTAATATTTTATTCATAAACTGTTGTGCAAGGTCAGTATGCTGATTTATGCCAATTATTCATGTTTCTAACCGCCGTACTCAGAGACATTTAATTATGATTAACCTTTAATTTAATGAAAAGGTTGACAGAAAATGTATGGGGAAAATTATGTCAAAATTTTGAATTAATTACATTTAATGTTCCATTCTGAGAAGATGTATAGATCTACAAAATGTTATCTTTATCGCTTAAAAACTCTAAACTACGTCATTTTTAGGGTTCCGTACCCAAGGGGTAAAATCGGGACCCTATTATGCTGAGACTTCGATGTCTGTCCGTCTGTCCGTCTGTCCGTCTGTCCGTCCGTCCGTCCGTCCGTCCGTCCGTCCGTCCGTCCGTCCGTCTGTCTGTCTGTCTCCAGGCTGTATCTCAAGAAATAGCTAGACTTCTGAAATTTTCACAGATTGTGTATATCTATTGCCACTATAACAACAAGTACAAAACAAAATAAAATTAATATTTAAAGGGGGCTCCCATACAACAAACGTGATTTTTTTGGCCTTTTTAGGGTTCCGTACCCAAAGGGTTAAAAACAGGACCCTATTACTAAGACTTCGTTGTCTGTCCGTCTGTCCGTCTGTCCGTCTGTCCGTCTGTCCGTCTGTCCGTCTGTCCGTCCGTCTGTCTGTCAGTCTGTCTCCAGGCTGTAACTGAAGAACGGTAATAGCTAGAGAGTTGAAATTTTCACAGATTATGTATATCTGTTGCCGCTATAACAGTAAATACTAAAAATAAAATAAAATTAATATTTAAGGGGTGCTCCCATACAAATAACGTGATTTTTTTGGCCTTTCTTGCTCTATATCAATAATGGCAACAGGTAGGTACTTACTTGAATTTTTCTCAAAGTACTTAGTTATATGTGTACTTTGATATTTAATAATAATATTATAATAAAATAAAAAATTAAGGAGGGCTCCCATACAAAAAACACAAAATTTTTGGAATAATTTTGCTCTATAATGGTACGGAACCCTTCGTGCGCGAGTTCTACTCGTACTTGGCCGATTTTTTTGCTCGATATCAATAACGACAACAGGGAGGCACTTGATATTTTCACAAATTAATTAATTATTAATTATGTCTACTTCAATAATTAATAATAATATTAAAATAAAATAAAAATTTAAGGGGCGGCTCCCATACAAAAAACACAATTTTTAGAGTTCCGTACCCAAAGGGTAAAAACGGGGACCCTATTACTAAGATTTCGTTGTCTGTCCGTCTGTCTGTCTCCATGCTGTAACTCAAGAACGGTAATAGCTAGAGAGTTGAAATTTTCACAGATTATGTATATCTGTTGCCGCTATAACAACAAATACTAGAAATAAAATAAAATAAATATTTAAGGGGGGCTCTCATACAACAAACGTGATTTTTTTGGCCTTTTTTGCTCTATATCAATAATGGCAACAGGTAGGTACTTGAATTTTTTACAAAGTCCTTACTTATATGTGTACTTTAATATTTAATAATAATTTTAAAATAAAATAAAAAATTAAGGGGGGCTTCCATACAAAAAACACAATTTTTGGCCTAATTTTGCTCTATAATGGTACGGAACCCTTCGTCCGCGAGTCCGACTCGCACTTGGCCGATTATTGGTCTATTTATGCTCTATAACGGTACGGAACCTTTCGTGCGCAAGTCCGACTCGCACTTGGCCGATTTTTTTACACAATGAAATAGAAATAGACCGTTTATTTTACCCATTAACGCTAACATAAGACAATTGTCTAGATCTTAATAATTGTTTTCAAGACAATTATTTTTTAACGGGATATTGAAGTTTCTAGATGCTACGTGATAAGGTAACGGTCGGAAGTAGGTAATGTAGAGTCTAGACTTGTATCTACTTGTAAGATAAATAAATAATATAATAACTTGTGCGAAAATGTGCATAAGTACTAGACCTCTTTTTCAAATTATATAAAACATTGAAGGATGCTAACGGGACATACGATACTTTTTATTACGAAGAAATCTAGGATTTTAGGGACCGAACTGAAGTTTTGACTTTTGGGCAATTTCTTTGAGCTTACCGGAACACACAAAGTTTCTCATTTTGTATATATAACGTTTAGTTATGATTTTTTTTTCTAAAATAACAAAGAAGTGATAAGAAGCCATTATTTTGCATATGTAGAGTCTTTATAATCAGAAAGCAAAATATGATGTGCAAAAGATACATTGCAGTTGACGCACGGTCTAAGAAAGTACTTTCTTTCGGCCGTGAGTTTTCTTTGCTCTTAAATATCGTTTATTTTCTCAGCACCTTTCTCCGTTCCACATAAATAGTGTTTTTGTGTCGACGGTTCGCCACCTAACGGCACATTCTGAACCCACAGTTACGTGGTTAAATTAACCGAATTACTTAACTAACCTCGACTGCAGCGGGTAACAGTATGAGAATATTAAAGGCTAATCAGGGGAAGTTTAGACACAGGGTAAGTCCGGATAGTAATAATTCAACTTATCACTTAATTAGTCAGCGCTACGGGCATAATATTATACGCCATACTGCATTGCAACCGCAAACTGTAGTACCGTACCGTAACTGTAGTTTAATTTAGAGTTAACTTGAATTATCCGGACTTACCCTGCGTCCGAACTTACCCTGATTAACTATGTATATCATTCACGTCACAGCGAGCCAGAGAGTCCCTCATCTGAATAATTTAAAGCATGTAATTTTTCGTTAACATTATATTTTGTAGTTATTAACTCTTATCTTTTAGAGTAACAGATATTATTACCAGATAATAATATAATTGTTACACTTTTCTCTCTTAAGGACGCTATCACATAAGAATTATCAGGTCGATGTCTGTCAGTACGAATATCGACGTTAAGGATATTAAAATAACATTCATATCAGCGCGCCTTGTACAGTGGCGGTTACGAGGCTCGCCGCGTTCTTGATAGAGCGAAAATGTAAGAAGAAATTTGAGTGCGTTTATTATTTTTCTTATGAATGGAAATGTTATTTATTTTTATGTAAAATATTAAGCTATTCGTACAGGGGACTAAATAAGCAACAATTTTTTTGTATATTTGTTTTCCTTAGTTCAGTGTATTTAGCTATACAGCGGGGCTAAAATAATCACATTTAGCAATTCTTCTCAATCAATTCAGCAATCTTAGAAAATTTTTCTAAAATCAGCGATTTTAGAAAAATGAATCATATTATGATTCATATCATGATTTTTCAAAGCGACCATTTTAGCCCCGCTGGTACCTAATCAAACCCCATTTTTTTAATCTTTTGCGATCATTGTGATGGTTAAAACGTATTTATGTGAAAATTTTGTATGCGGCTATAAAATTTTACGGTTTAGACGTGGTGATGAATATATTATCTTTCATTTGAAACCAAAATATCCTCGCAGTGATTCCTAATTCTTTGAAATGGTACCTGAAAATCGCTGATATTTGTGAAAAAATGTGATAGCGTCCTTAAGGCCTCGGATAATGAGCTCTCACGGGTGGGCATCAACGTGAAGAAGGGTCTACGATGATGGACAAACAAAGGGTCTTACAAATGTGTAGACTGGAGGGTATTTGTCTTTACTTGCCTATGATCAACGTTGATTGTACATACTGTAG
Source organism: Cyaniris semiargus (assembly GCA_905187585.1). Taxonomy (NCBI): domain Eukaryota; kingdom Metazoa; phylum Arthropoda; class Insecta; order Lepidoptera; family Lycaenidae; genus Cyaniris; species Cyaniris semiargus. Next base: position 8,387,302 of record LR994567.1, read on the forward strand.
CTTCGAAATCGTGATATTAATCATGGCTACCCATCACATGCCAATTTAAAAAGGTGCCATAATAACACTAATTGCGCGAAATCGTAGTAATATTGTATTGTGGCTTGTGAGTTGTGACGCAGGCGTGTGACATTTGTGACAGAGATGACGCTCCTTGACCCGCGGGGTGACACAGCCGGTTATCGGCGTCATATCAATTATTTCCATTAAACAGGATCTATACTGTACTCGGCGAAACGAGGCGGTAGCGGTCATTGACCTTTTTAGTCTAGGCGCTAAATGAAAAATGCTCGCACTGTACTTAGATTATTTAAGAATAAAATTGACCTCTTATAAAGACAGATTATTACAGATTCATCGGAAAACCTCTTGGTAACTCTTAGAATGATAATCTCCAACTTTTTATGAGTTCTTAGTGATATGCTTCATATTCAGTTCACATCGAGTATGCAAAATACGATATCGCCCTTAGACTAGGAACATCTGACACTTCATTGTCAGTCGCGGTTTTTTTGACAGGGAGTCAATGACCGCTACTGTCTCGATTCCCCGAATACACCTTAGAAGTTATTATATTTACGGTACAAAGTATTCTGCAAAACTTTTCTTGGATGTGTTGTTTATATATTGTGTTTAATCAAAATCGCTATAGCTCTGTCGCTGTCCTTCTATCGTCGTCGTTCTTGACCAATACGACCTGCAAATCTTCAAGAAGATAACGTATTCCCCTTTTTTAAAAGGCCGGCAACGCACATGCAACTACCTACGTACCTAACGTAGTTGTTTTCCATCAGGTGACCCGTTTGCTCGTTTGCCGCCTAATTTGTGGTGACAAATCCTTTCATCTTTAAAATTGATATTTTAAGTAGATTTAAATATCGTAGAGTCATGGAAAATAGTTTATATCATTGTTTTAATATAATAAACTAAATTAAATGCTACTAAAACATTAAACAGATTATAATTACAATAATTATATTATATAAGAAACACACATAATATAAGCATAATAGAGTTACATTAATATTTATACAAAGCCAGATGTATTGTGTTTTCGTTTGCTAACAAAGCATAGGTTTTTGTGGTTATATGTATACTATACATTGACTTTAAAATGAATCACAAAAAGTGAGAATTTTGACGGAAATCTTTAGAGCTATCTAACACATTACACAGCTAAGAACTATGTTTGTTGATGAAATAATAGTATGATTAATATGTCTGACTCTTATACAATTTTCCATATAAAATTCATACTAATAAATGCGTCCGTCTGTTACATTTTCGGTTTGTAATCGCTGAACCGATTTAGATGTTACACTTTTTTTCTATATGTGCCCCGAAAAAGCAATTTGGGTAGTTAAATGGTTGGGTTAGGTCAGCGGTAGCAAGCGGTAGGCAACAGGCGGACCGCGAAAGGTCGAATCTCGGACCGCGAAATATTGTAATGTATTTTATACCAAGTATCAATTAATACATAGATAAGGTATACATATACCTTTATTAATTAATAATATTTTCTGGACCCCATTAAAATTTTCCCACAGTATCCGGACCCCACCTAAAATTACTTGCCGACCCCTGGGTTAGGTAATATAAATTGAGGAAAATGTACGGTTACCGTGTGATTGACCAATTATTGCTTTCACGGAGTTTCTGAAACATACATTTAGTATGTTATAATTTTTCCTGAATATGATTTTAGTAGTCGTCGTTTTTGTTATTTAATCCAATGCTTTTAAATAATTTTTATGATTAAAGAAAGAACCTGATGTTTCATAAAATAGTCACACAATCTTGTTTGGTCGGTTTGGTGACGGATTTTAATGTGTAAATTACATTCAAGATGGCTTTTCCTGGATACGTTTTGCTGTCAATTTCTGACCAGAAATCTAGTTTTGTTTTATTTCAATGTCATAGGTCTCAATTTCCGGATGTCACGATTGACTTGTAAAAATCTTAGTTGCACTGCGGATGACTTCTGAGGAGGCAATTGTTACTAAAAATGCTTAGTTTTTAGGTTATTTCATAGCTTTGAGCGCGGCGGCCGGCGACCGAATCGAGAAATTCCGTAACGAAAAAACCATAACACCCGCCATTCCGAACGGCAAGGCGGTGCGGCGTTGCCGTGCATCGTCTAATATAAGTAATTATAACCTTAGACTAGACCAGTGGTCCCCAACCTTTTTTTCATACGGGCCATAAACATGTTTTACTCTTGGTGTCGCGGGCCGCAACAAATTTTTTTTAGGGTTAAAAATTACGTTTTCCAAACGTTTTTTTTAGGTGAAGGGCCCACATTGTAAAATCATGAATAACCGAAGCTATCTAAAACATATCATAGCCTGTATTTATCCCACGTAGACCAAGCAACGTGAAGATTATAAGATGCCTTTCAAATTACTAAGCAAGAGACAAGATACTTCTGTGATTTTTATAATGCAGTAAAAAATTGTTTCCACGTGCAAAATTGACTTATCACAATAGCTAATTTATAACAAAGCTTATAGTCATAATGATGAAGCAGATAATTTTAATATCCAGTAGTTAAAAAACTTATTACTATAGTTTTTGAAAAATCTTATATATCAAGATAATATGTCAGCAGAAGCCTAGCGTGCCTTAGCGGGCCCCATATAAAATTTGTTTGGGGGCCCTTAGGAAAGGATGCCTTTTTTTACTTTTCTCATACTTTGTGAATTTAATAAAAGAAATGAAAAGTTTCTATTAATTTTTGCTAACGCACTTTAGGGGCCCTTGTGGCCCGGGGGCCCCATATAATTGATACAGCATATACGGCGGTAGCTACGCCTCTGTATGTCAGGCATCTAAATTTAAATGAGCTATTTTAATTTAATTCTGAATAATAATTTATTAAAATATTTAATTTTTTATATTAATAAATCTATACCAGGGGTGATCGCTGATTCTTCAGAGGTCTTGCATCTTCAAAAGATAGGGATTTGGATGACAATCTTAAGTAATAGAAGCAGTTACAAACCGTACTTACCTATACCACAACTCCCTAGTCCCTACTAAAGTTTTACTTAGCAGGTAAAACTTTAGTAACTTTAGTAACCTACTGGGCAGTTGTGGTATACAGTTACGGTACAGTCGCTTACTTTTGAAACTAATTAGACAGCAAATTAGTAGAGAAGTTTTAAATGATTCCTGGTTATTTAGAAAAGTAACCTGACATACAGCGACGCTGCTAAATATCACAAGTAATAGGGTTTGTTAATTGTTTACTCATCTTAATTAACTTATATTTATTACTAACTTAATCACCACAAAGATAAACATGTGAGCTAAAAATATACAACAAGAATATATAATAATGATAAGTAGGTATATAAGATGCTATAAAATAAAAATTAGAAAAAATGGGAGGTCCAAAGAACGTGATTCGACTTCACTACCATATTAACTACATACCGTATTTATTACAGACACACACATACATAATGTGTAAATTAGAAGTAAAGGACTTGCAAAAAATATGCTAAAGAAGAAAATTGTTGGCATTATGCATTGTCCCAATATTACAACTATCTTATACGGCATCTTAATATGCTTTATTAACCCTCAGAAGTAGAACGTGCTGGTCTTTTAGACCTAGCCGCCCAAGAACGCAACCATTTTAGACATGTACTTAATATAAAAGGGTTCAGATTTCAATGTATGATCTCTTCAAACAATTAAAGAGAAAACGATAAACTAAACCGTTTGATCGATTCTAACAATCGTTATTAAATATTTTTAATAAAAAGGACAAATTCGGTAAGAAAACTAGCTTCCAAAGCTAGCTTAGCTATACTGTACTCGGCGAAACAATATGGCAGTAGCGGTCATTGACTTCCTGTCAAAACTTGTCATTTTCTATACAAAGCCACGATTGACAACATCTGACACTTCATTGTCAATCGCGGTTTATATAGAAAATGACAAGTTTTGATAGGGAGTCAATGACCGCTAGCGTCATGTTTCGCCGAGTACAGTATATAGTAATAAAAAGCATTTGACAGGTTTTTTGCCAACTAAAAACGAGACTTTAATGTTAATAAATCAATTGAACACAGCTTATAAATCATTTACTTGCGTCTTGGTTATAAATACTAGAGGTCAAATTCGAAAGTTATTCTTACAAGATTTATTTTAAAAGACGTAATCAGTATTCAAAAAGAACTCTACATTTTCATATTATTGTCTACCAAGTACCGACTATACGTAATTTTTTATCTTGGTCAGTAATTATTATATGCACTAAAATAAATAATAATAATTGACTAACAAGCTCCTAACTCTACATAATACGTCTAATATGCATGTTAACTGGTTCCGGAAAACATTAAAATAACAAAGAAATTTTTAAAACTGAAAAATAATTCAAAATTTATAGGATAACCGGCGTGAATGTAGAGAATATAAATTCTGTATATTATTTAAAAACATAATAGTCTGTATCTCTTTGTATCTATAAAAAAAGTTAAATGCAAAGGATGTGGGTGATTAAGGGTTAATTATTATTAAGCCTCAGCCTCATGACTCAAGAAAAAAAAAAAAACAAGAATACGTGTTTGCTAGATTTACCTAATGAATTTTGGTTGTCTTAAAACACAGAATCTCTGCATCCGAGGTGGTTGAGCAGTCAGCAGCAAGGCCATAGAAATACACAATCGACATAAGACATAAAGTACTATAAAGCGGTGCGTTTGTCCTTAATCTTCATGTTCGACGCATAACGCATATTTTAAATGATTTAGACAATAATGTAAAAATTATGTCTAAACTATTTATATCTGGATTCTGGACTAAGAATAGCGTTGCTACGCTCCTTGAATATGTCCTTAAAATTATTGCATAATGTAATGTGAGCTGATGAGTTACCAGGTGGTTTTTTCTCATTATAGTTGGTTTCATTATGAATAATAACTTAGTATATTATCTAATACGATAAAAAAGCGGATATTATGGGTATTGACAATTAATAATGCTTCTGTAATCTTGACGTTTTCCTTAACTAAGTGCAAATCATAGAGTAGCCACCAAGATAGTTCTTATTATTTTAAGATCTTTTATAACCAACATTCTGTGCAAATGAATGGTTAAGATTATGATAGCAATTAAGCTGGTGTCAGCAGTCAGAAAATTTTGCTTCATTTTCCTTTATCAGGCATCTTTTACTCAATGTGACGAGTCCAATAAGAAATGATTAAGAAAAGCAAATATTATTTAAATGAACAATAACTAGAGTTAACTGACAGACATCTGTAACTTTCTTTCTAAAATGCGGGTAGATAGAATATTAATATCATTGTGAGTAGTAAGAGGTAGTGAACCGAATACAAAAAATGAAGAGGTAATTTTTACTTGATTTCACAATAACCATTTCCAGCGTGATGCTAATTTGAAGTTGTTAATATTTAATCAATGCAACATCAATATTTGCTTCTTCATCTTGGCTTTACCATATTAGTAGTTGCGGATTAGTGTGTGCTATGATTGGTAGTAGCTAGTAAATTACGAAATTCTTCAGTAACATACTAAATTTTCTCAGCGTGTAACACATCTATACTTAATATTATAAAGCGGAAGAGTTTGTTACTTTATTTGTTTGTTTGTTTGTTTGTTTGAACGCGCTAATCTCAGGAACTACTAGTCCGATTTGAAAAATTCTTTCAGTGTTAGATAGTCCATTTATCGAGGAAGGCTATAGGCTATATTTTATCACGCTAAGACTAATAGGAGCGAAGAAATAAAGGAAAATGTGGAATAAACGGGGGAAATTATTTGAAAGGGCTTATTTGAACGCGCTAATCTCAGGAACTACTGGTCCGATTTGAAAAATTCTTTCAGTGTTAGATAGTCCATTTATCGAGTAAGGCTATAGGCTATATTTTATCACGCTAAGACTAATAGGAGCGAAGAAATAAAGGAAAATGTGGAAAAAACGGGGGGAAATTATTTGAAAGGGCTTATCTCACGAACTACTAGAGCAATTTTTCTGGTAATTGGGTCAGATTAAGAAGTAAACCACGTAAAGGATCATAGGCTATTTTTTGTAGACTGATTTGTCTGTGAAATATCTAATTTACGCGGGCGAAGCCGCGCGGAACGTCTAGTATGACATAATAATATTAAATGTAAGTTTGTAGCACATAGTTATAATAGTATTTGAACTGTGACATAATATAGCCATGTGTAATGATAAACATTATTGTTGTTGTATAAAACCTACAGATAACACCATAAACAACGTCATAATGTTTGTAAAGGAAATATAAACATAATATAAACTTTATGATATAACATAAATCTCAAAACGCCTGTAATTTTAATACAATGTGGTTTTTTAAAATCCTTTACCTAAATACCATTTAAGTTGTTAAACAATAAGGGGGCATAAAACAAACATTCTCAAAATATATAAAATTTCACGTAATACAATGAAACGACCATTGTTGTATCAATTTATTCTGTGAAAACAAACTTTAATTATAACTTTTTGTTGCAGAAAAATGGACGAGATGACGGGGGGCATTCGTACATTTTGATTGATGTAGAACACATTGGAAAGAAGTGAAGATGCCGGCGATACTGTCGAAGATACGCGAGCAGGCGTCGCGGCTCCAGCCGACCCTGGCCGTGAGCGTCGGCGTGGGCGTCGCGCTCGCCGCCTGCGCGGTCTACGGGACCCGAGAGAAGAAGCACGCGCCGCCGTGCAACAACAACAATAACTATCAGGTTAGTGTCGAGATGCCGGCGATACTGTCGAAGATACGCGAGCAGGCGTCGCAGGTCCAGCCGACCCTGGCCGTGAGCGTCGGCGTGGGCGTCGCGCTCGCCGCCTGCGCGGTCTACGGGACCCGAGAGAAGAAGCACGCGCCGCCGTGTAACAACAATAATAACTATCAGGTTAGATTTTTTTTCATAATATTATAGTAGAGGGTAGATATTCGGTGCCCACGACTTCCAGAAAATAAATGGAGAATCGTTTACACCACGACTAAAACTGGACAACAATAAAACCTATCCAGTGAGAGGTACTAATTTTAATTTCTGTTTTTCTTTCCAACTGTCTTGTCTTTCTGTCTGTTGACTGTAATAATTAGAATTACCCTTTACAACTGAACCAATTCGGATGAAGGGTATGCAGATTGGGGTCCAGGGAAATTATATTATAATATGATAGTTCTTATTGCGGTAAAATGTACGGTTCTCGTCCGATAAATTAAATTTTGGGCAACATAATATAGTTTTGTTTATTAGTAGAACTAGATTAAACTCGGACGTCCACATGCTTTTATCGCGATCCCTACTACATATATATTTCTGTATTTGTATAGATTTACTAAATAATCAATAAAATTAATATCAAAAGGGGACTGTCCACTTTCGGCCATCCGTGAACACGATGTTATGAAAAAAGTAAATTAATGGATATTTTTTATTTATTTTTTGTTAATGTTTTGTAAAAAACAAATTGTGTAAATAAACACAACAAAAAACAAAATTATTTCTAGTGTTTCATTTGAATTTCCATGATCGGGAGTCGGCGAACGGTTGCAGAGTTACCATTATCAAGCGCCGAGAAATGCACTAATTGACATCCTTATTATAGTCATGGTTCTGTTTTATACTATTTTTTAGCTATACTACGCAACAAATGTTGCTTATAGACTATAGAAATGCGCAAATAGTTTGCTGTTATTAGAATGGTATTTATTTAAATAGTTTTTATAGTGAATCTTAAAAAATGTACGTCATCGATTTAAAAAAATATACAATAACTTTTTAATATTATGGCAATGCAAATACGATATGTCAAAGTATGAAACGTCATTCGAATTGTTTTCGTGCATCGTGAATGTTTTCGTGTGAGATATTATTGCAATAATTGGCTTTTTACAATGGATTCCGACTCTTCTTCCCATTCTGACGACCCTGGTACTTCTATGGACACCGATACTGCTCTTCACATTGACCCCGGCACACCTATGAGAACCGAATCTCGCTCGGACGATAACCCTGGCATGAATATGGACTCAGCACTTCTCGTGCCTGAAGGCAACTTGTTGGCAGGAGATGATGCAACAACGCAGCGATGTGTGAATTGTGGGACCGATTTGTTACGAAGGAGACGGCACACTTTAGTTTTAATCAATGTGCGGTCGATCATACACTCATATTATGACAATTTTATGGTTTTTAGCTGGGCAAGGTATCAAGATCATATTGATCCCCCTGTCCAGTTTCTTGATCAAGTATTACTTACTTATGAAGCAGAATAATAAAAAATTCATTAAAAATATGTTGTTTTATTTGATTGTTTACCTTTTCCAATAACACATAGAAATGTAACTAAATATAAAGTCTGATACAAAACTAGGTTTATATTCTCCTTTTTACTGATCTGAAGTATTTCATTCATATCATATCATTAGCTTAATGAACTGTTCACGAATGGCCAAAGTGTCTATAGAAAGTGGGCAATCTCTTTTACCTAGTACTTTTGAGAGGTTGCTACTTGCTATGCGGCAGGCATATAGTTAAGTTACAATTTTAAAAACTTGTCAGGGTGTCAGTAACTTTGTACTAACAATGGGTTATTGCCTGAGAGATTATTCACCCAAGTGCATAACACGTAGTTCGATTACCTTTCTGAATGGGAAAAGTATATTTGCTACCTTCGTGGCATACCTTTTAGTACGTTGCTTTAAAAATAATATTTGATTTTTTAAATAAATAAAGTGAAAACGGAAAAGGGAATATGTATCTTGAATTTAACCTTCCTTATTCCTTTTTACCGCTTCAAGTGTTGATTTAGGAGTGAGCAGACTGTGCCGGGGCTCAGCGTGCCGGGGCGCATCGCAAAAATCCTCCTCCATACAATTTGTATGGAAGAAAATGCGCGTATCGCTCACTGTGCCGGGGCGCATCGGCGCGGATTTTTTCGCGGCGGATTTCCGTCAATGTGACACGGCCCGGCAAGACTCACTGCGCCTCGGCAACAATGTGACCACATTTAGTAGATTTCTACTTTTTGGTAGATTTGAGGTCAAATAAATGACGATTTAGTAGACCAAATCTTTTAGTAGTTTTTAGTAGAAAATCGATATTATAGAATAAATAATATAAAAATATTAAAAACATAATGAAGACAGTCCATATAAACATTTTAGTTTTATTTTAGTTTCAACCACGTAGAATACATTGATTAATAAAGGTAGATTTTCGGTAGAAGCTAAACACGGTCTAGTAGATTAGTAGAATATAGTAACGTTTTTGGTTTATCGAGACACGAGTGATTTAAAAGTGGTCACACTGGAGCTATCCAAACGTACTCAAAATCCGGCAATGCGATGCGACCCGACCCGGCAATAGTGTGCTTAGTGCTATGAGTTATGACGCATTTTGCGCTGCGCTGCGCCCCGACCCGCCCCGGCACGCACCAACAAAGTGTGCGCGAACCTTTAACAGTTAACTTAAACAGTCTGTTAGGTATGTTCAATGTTCATAAAACGTTTTCGATTTGCGTCGCGCTGGGCGTACACGGTACGGGTACGCGTGTAGCGTTATCTAGAAATTTTACAGTAATCAAGATAATGGACTTATTATTGTAAATAAAGACGTGAGTGGAAGAACCAAATAAGTAACATTTTACAAGATAAGGATATTTACTAATTTATTCCCTTATAATTTGAACAAATCTTGTATGTAACTTATCTATTTCATCAACTGGCTAATATATCTGGCTATATATAAAATCATTTTTTTTTTTAATTTAACTCATTTTTCGGTTCTAACTTCTAACGCCTCCATTTATGCAAAAAACGGCAATCTTTTAACTGTTACTCACCTGCTTCTTCCACTCTCACGTCTTTAAATATGTGCAAAAATCTTATATTATGTTATTTCCCGGAAGTCAATTTCTGTACTTACCAAATTTTATTTAAATCGTTTAGCGGTTTAAGCGTGAAGAGGCATAACAGCGATTTCGTATTGATAATATTATTATGAACAATATGGATATGTGGTAAACACAAATTTTAAACTCATTGTTTATTGTTCAAATAAGTTACCTTTATTTACCTTATAGGTACGCAAGAAGTATTTTGTGTAAAATAACAAGCTACATCGAGGTCAAGCTGCTCGCGTGATGCCTACGCTTTAATTGTACGGTGTACCACAAACTACAAACGTAATAATAGCTCGCTATTTATAAGTGCAGGATGTTAGAAGAAGGCTTCATCTAGCTGGCTCTAGTTCACCTTGGGTTACTAACACCCTGTATCACTTTATCCCCAATTTTGTCTAGTCTTTTCTTAGTGAGAAGCTTATACAGGGTGTAACAAAACAAAGTGATAATACTTTAATTATATATAATAGTCCCTTATATTACTATGTATAGAGTTCAATGTGAAAGTAGCAGCGTTGCGTAGCGTCGTTTACTGATTTGTATGGGCAATTGCCTCAGCTTTATTTTTAATAATAATAATAATAAATGTTTATTCAAACATTAAGCCAATGCACATCACACACTAAAAACATACAACCACACAATAACCCAAAAAGAAAAAAAAAAGGAAGTGCTTAATTAAAATAAACAAAGAATACCGAAAAAAACATGTAAAACACTTTTGTATTGGCAAACTCCTGACGAGTTGCCAATAAAAAAGTGAAAAATAAAGTTTACTCTTTCAGCGCTGCTACTTTCAGGGTGGATTCAATACAGGAGACTCATACTTACCTACCTTAAAGTATAATCACTTAGTTTTGTTACATGTTGTAGAGTATCTAGGATCATATTAAGTAGGAAAAAATTTATCATAAGCTGTGTTAACACAGTATACATAAAAGAAAGCCATTTTGACATACGTTTGCATGCCTTCCCTTGCCTTCTTTACGTGGATCTAAAGCGATAGAAGAAACCAACCAAGCGTATCTTTTTTAAAGCAACTAAAAGGTTATAATTAGGTTTCTTAACTTTTTTATTGTATTCCTAATTCAATATAATAATGTGACTAACGTCATTCTGTAATCTGTATGATTTCCAGGTGTCCAAGAATGGTCAGCTGAAGCCGCTAGTGGAGGGCGAGGAGGCCCGCAAGTGCGGCGGCTGCGGCGAGAAGCAGTGCGCGCTCTGTCGCGGAGATGTTGATACAGACAACAAACAGAATATTGTAAGTACATCATTCCTGTCGATAAACATCATTGATACCTGTTGATACTGTAACCTTTTTCTTTTGAGATTTAAGTTACATCTTACTGAGATTACATTGTCTGTCCTAGCAGGACTATAGCTTGCTGCCATAGAATTCTTTTCATTTTACGATTATATATTTCAGAAGTCTAGCTATAGCGGTTCTTGAGATACAGCCTAGAGACAGACAGACGGACAGACAGACATTGAAGTCTCAGTAATAGGGTCCCGTTTTTACCCTTTGGGTACGGAACCCTAAAAAAGCGTGCTGCGAGTCAGGGTCTCGTTTAACCTGTGTTGTTCGACGGTGCGTTGCAAAAATAATCTAATATTATATAAAATGTTAAATGCAAGTTATACGCGATAAATGTCAGCGCAAGCGCTTATTGTAATCGAATGTCTAAAGTCGAAATCTGATGATTATATGATATATCCTATTATGTTTTTTTATTATCTAAATTTGTTGTTGCGTACGTTGTGTACTAAAATTGCGCGCGGCTCCGCCCGCAAAACAAAGTATTCGGTGCTAATTTGCTGCTGGAATAATGGAAACGGACTGTACGATGGTCGAGCCTAACTGCATTATAAAGGGCCGAGACTTTACTACGTACTCTCAGACCAATAATTCCAGGAATGAGATCTATTCGGATTGGGGCGTTATAGCTCCCAAATTTAATAATATTAATCATATGATCAACCAATCACATTTGCAATATTCGGACATCCATGATAACAGCGAAATTGAGATGAACAAAAAAAACTAGGCCTTTATATCCGTTGTGGATGATTTATACAGTATTTTCAGAGCGAAGTAACCACTCCTCAAATACTGTAGTGCCTGGGACAAGATTTTTAAATGTCCGTATGGTTGCCCAAGCACACTGCACATACGGCATTCTCGCAACATAGTCGGCCTAGTCCAGAGGAAAGAACTAGTCAATACGTCTGGGAGCAACTATGTGCGGATTTCCTCACGATGTTTTCCTTCACCGTATGAGTGTCCGTATTATGTACTTGATATCAGAAAATGTCTCATTGGTACACGCCTCCCCCCGGGATCGAACCTGCACCCTCGACGAGTGCGAACCAAAGGTCTACCCACTGGGCCACGGACGCTCAGAGAAAAAACAACTCCGTCAGTAATTTAGGCAAGCAAGTTGAAGATTTGAAAGTCGCCACTAAAGATTTAAAGACATCAGACAGTCACATATCAGGTCACGACGTTCATCAATACAGCATCTCATACAGCCTGCTCGCTGTCGTGGTCATAGCAGCGTCATTCATACTGTGGAAGAAGTATAGAAAAAGATTCAACAGTGTCTCCCCGCAAGCAGAACCTAGTGTAGTGTTTGCGTGTGCGAAAGCAGAGTACGGCTGACCGTCAGCTGAGTGAAGTGTGTAGTGTAAATATCACGAGGGACATAGCAACCTCCCCTATATTTACCACATGTAATTTTCCCCTAAAATCAACCTAATTTTTTGTTATCTTTTCGGCTCGGGAGTATGTATGGTGTCATAAATCACACCGTAGTTTTTCACTTCACTATGCATTTTTACCGACAGTATAACGTCAGTACGCGTTCATAATTAGCAAGCACCGCGCGTGCTCCCATAGCACCTTTGTAGCATATCAAACTTATGTGGGACAGTTAATAAAATCTTTATAATCGGGAACAAATTTGGTTTTATTAGCCAAACCCCCACACGGACACTGGAATAAATGAATTGCATTCCAGTGCATTGTTACAGTGATAGAAATAATGTAAACCTGATATTTTAATATTAAAATTATCGACAATTATTCCACTTCATCTCCACTTCCAGGAGGATGCGGACGACACGCAGTCCGAGGGTCAGAAGGAGTCCATCCCCGGGCTGAACCTGGAGTTCCTTCGTCAGCTGGTGTACCTGGCCCGCATCATGGTGCCCGGTGTCCGCAGCCGCGAGGTGGCGCTGCTGGCCGCCCACACCGCCTGCCTCTTCACACGGACGTTCCTGTCCATATATGTCGCCTCGCTGGAGGGATCCATAGGTATGTAGCAATGGAAGAATCTTTGAGATTACTAGGGGAGGTTAGAAAGAGGGTCAGGACTCAGGAGTCAATCCCGGGGCTGAACCTGGAGTTCCTCCGTCAGCTGGTGTACCTGGCCCGCATCATGGTGCCCGGCGTCCGCAGCCAGCAGCGCCACCTCGCGCTGCTGGCCGCCCACACCGCCTGCCTCTTCACACGGACATTCCTGTCCATATACGTGGCCTCGCTGGAGCGATCCATAGGTATGTAGCAATGGCAGAATGAGAGGTTTTGATTTAGCGAAAATGGAGGGAGCATTGAATTGACAGATTATACCCAGCTAAATAATGTAGGTCCGTCATCTGCCTATCAATTTTTCTAATCATAACATTTACCAATAACGTGTTACTGTCTGATCGCTATCCACCAATAATGACCGGTCTGATGTACACATAGGGCTACCTAAGTGCTAGTTTTTAACCTACAATTTGTATGGCTTCAAGCTACTCTTATGATAAATGTGCCCTAGATTTTTCATTTCGCTTCGTTGCGTTGATACTAAGGCCCGTATAAATAGTCAACACTTAAGATGCGACCCGGTCTCAAGACGCGGTTCAGCTCTGTGATTGGTCCAAATTTTGACAGCCAACCAATCACAGAGCCTGAACCGTGTCTTGAGACCGAGATGCATCTTTGCCGCAATAACTTTAAAATATCCTTTGTCTGAAGACATTTATAATTAATTATTATAGGTATAATCAAAATCCTATTTAAAGCCGCTTAATCGTCAACAAGTAACATACACAGTTTCATTTTATAGTATGCAAACAGTACCTCTTATATTATAATGTTCTATTTCAACACGCTTTTATTAGTTTGGGCTGTATGTATGTAACGGAATCTTTGAGCACTATTCTTACCTACCTTCAGTAGTCTAATCGATTCGAAACTTTGCATACGTATTAAGAGCCAATAATAATGCAATAATTTGTTAAAATAAAAAAAGCGTGTTTTTTATAACAATTATAATATAAATTATAATATCTGTTACAGTGAAGCACATAGTCCAGAAGGACTTACGGTCGTTCACGGCGCTGCTGATGCAGTGGTTCGGTATAGCCATCCCTGCCACATTCATCAACTCCATGATACGGTACCTGGAGAGTAAACTCGCCCTGGCCTTCCGCACGAGACTCGTGAACCACGCCTACGAGCTTTACTTCAAGAACCAGACTTACTATCGAGTGGCGAATCTGGACGGCAGGATAGAGAATGCTGATCATAGGTATGCACTTACAACTGTTAAGCTGATCGCACATTTTGTCAGCACTGTATGCGCTGTACGCGTCGAACGCACCGCATAGTACACGAAATGCGGCGCGTGCGGTGCGGACGAATGTGCCCTGGTTTCACATCATTTCATACAACAAATTCTAAAATGCGGCGCGTTCGGGGCGTGCGTGCTTATAAATATGTTAATTTGTATGTTATATTGTTGACATAAAGTTCATTGAGCTATGTGCAGTTTCGTTGCAAAAAGTCGCTTCCATTCCATTCCGCGGTGGTGTATATTGAGCACTGACCTCCATTATACAAGTACGCTGGACCTATGATACCCACTTTTTTTTGTGCCTATTTGAAGCGGAATCAGCGCCCCCAGTGACAGGGAAGAGAACTAAATTTGACGTAACTTGTAAATGGCCGCTTAATCGTTATTAGTTGTCATCACTAGTATTAGTTCCAAATACTCCCACTACTGCTATCAGCGCCAATATGGCGACTTTCAAACGTCATTTTTACGTCAAATTTAGTTCCTATCACTCACATTGGGGGAGCTGATTCCGCTTCAAATAGGCACAAAAAATAGCTGTCATTTCAAAGGGTATCATTAGTCCAGCGTACTTGTATAATGGAGGTCAGTGATATTGAGCCTTATATTTCTGTGTTGCATCAGCAGCGTGTGATATACACGTTATTCCTTACCCTTCGCACCACAAAGCAGCGCAGCTAACGAATAACTGTCTGCAGGCTGACGGAGGACGTGTCGGTGTTCACGCAGTCTGTCGCGCACCTGTACAGCTCGCTGACCAAGCCGTGCTTCGATCTGCTGCTCATCGTGCTCACCCTCGCCAGCTACTCCAGCAAAATGAAGGGCAATATACTGCTCGGTGAGTGGATCCTATATACAATATACATACAATAATTAAAAATTCGAATACATTATTAGCACGCAATGATCCTACTTCCTACTAATATAATATTATAAAGGCGAAAGTTTGGATGTATGTATGTGTGTATGTATGGATGTATGGATGTTTGTTACTCTTTCACGCAAAAACTACTGAACGGATTTTAATGAAACTTTACAGTAATATTGGTTATACATCAGAATAACACATAGGCTACAATTTAAACCGACTTTTAAAATGGAGGAGGTGTTATGTTCGTTTTTTTATGTTTAACGATTATTCCGCCGTTTGTGAACCGATTTTCAAAAATTTTCTTTTGGTGTATAGGTTATCATCCCAATTTGGTACCATATTCATAAAAGTGGTGACCTGATGAAGGGATCCATAAGAAATCGAGGGAACTCCTCAAAATTTATATGGAAACATATTATGGTGACTTCGGTTTTGTGAGCAGTATTCTAAGCATATGCTACCAACAAGTAATATTTTGCACAAGGTGCTAAGAGAACTCCTGACTCTTTATAGATACAAGTTTGGGAGTTTCGACGTTGTTTTAAGAACGGAAAGCATGCAAATTATTCATCATCATCATCATCACTACCATAAACCAATATAGAACCATGTATCGCCTGTTTTGACCCTATTATTGGTACTTTTCATAGTCTTTTATTATATATCACTTAAACCGCGGGTAACACCGCGGGGCACAGCTAGTATGATATATTAGTACAAAGCAGGCAATATACATTAGGTCACGTCGTCCAACCCCTTGTGAATTATACTTGTGTTATGGCAATAGTTTTTATCTCTTTAAAATGTAAGTTTTGGGAAAATTAATTACAGATAAATCATAATATACCTATTATATAAATTTTTGCCTAGTAAGAGAGTATAGCAAATACTCTCATAGTACTTTTCTCGGAGTTTTAGTAGTTAAAATCAATTACTCATGATTGTGTAGTTTCCTTATTAGTACAGGAGCCCTAGAACACATTTTTTTATTACTATCAAGCTAATTTTTGTGAGTAGCTTCATTTTCATAAGACGAACAACAATTTTATCTGCGAAAAATCTTGAAAGTTGTAGCTAACAGAAATAGAAAGGATTTCATAGTTTGACTTGATGGTCCTAAAATATAGATTGATAGATTAACCTATCAATATACAAAAAATCAGCTTGTTCGGGTTCCGTTTTAGGGTTCAGTAGTCAACCAAGTTTTGTTGATTACAGAACCCTATAACGGAACCCTAACGAGCTAATTGTTTGTATATTGATAGGTTAATAGTTATATAATTTAAGAGTAACATTGTCCCACAAATAAAACAGTCCATATTTTAGGACCATCAATTCAAAGTATGAAATCCTTTCTATCTCTGTTAGCTACCACTTTCGAGATTTTCGAAAATAAAAATGTTGTTCGTCTTATCAAAATGAAGCTACTTACAAAAAATTAGCTTGATAGTAATAAAAAAAAAAATTGTTCTAGGGCTCCCGTACTATATTGCTTTCTCTCACCAAAACATATAATGTGTTTCGTATAATATATCCATGAAATTGATTATGTAGTGACTACTATAATAAATTTCATGGGTATAATATAATATGAAACCGTTACTAAGACTATTTTATTTTAAATACGATTTTTCAATATCAGCAGAAAGATTAGTGTACTCATAATACAATTAATATGAATTAACGTTAGGTGCTAGGACTCTTGATAGTGTTGATATTCTCAGCTGAATAATAAGAATGGGAATAACAACGTTTATTTGCAAAATATAATGCGACATTTATTCAATTTTGGGAGCTGTGTCACAGTTTTAACACATTCAATGCCACCACGATTTTATAAAAGTTCCCAGCGATGCCGCCCTATTAAAAACTCAAACTATGAAAGGTGTGCTCTCGGCATTGCAGGATGAAATTACATGGCACACTAGGTGTGTTCACTGGCACTTTAAAGAGGTAAAATCATAAAAAGCGTTATTTCGACTTCAAACGTGCTTATTTATTAGTCCTTCTTGAATTACTGAAGATATATTTTGTTTTCTGAAGTGTTTGTGGTCTTGAAGGTTTAATTATGGCAGTAAATAGATTCCGAGGTAAGTATTTATTGTAATTTGATCAGTGCCTGTCAACCTTTGGTTACTTATTTATAATTTTTTTAGACAATACAAAATATGAGCTAGAAACAGGGGAATATGATGATGATGCGACGCAAGCAGATAGTCCCCCATCAAATAAACGTCCAAAGTCTAGGAAAAGTGACAATTAAAAAAAGCGTTATTTTAAATATGTAGGTATTCCTTTCTAATTCTGTTTACAGCGACAAAATATTGTTTTTAGTAAAGCCTCAGGCGCTAGTAAGTCGAATATTGTTCTTGACGTCAAGATATTACCCTAATTTTTCTACCCTCACTCCTGAGGGGTCAGCTCATTCCCGATGATCATGATGTTTTTTATACATATTATAACTAAGCTAGCAAACAAGAGTATGGCCCACCTGATGGAAGCTGGTTACCATAATGCGCCTATGCGACGTCTGCAACACCAGCGATGCTTCTGCTACTATAATATCTTATTTATTACTTATTGACAATATAAAATTATATTACTGAATAATTATGATAATTATGAATATAATTTGCACAGTAGCATATGCTTTCCGTTCTTAAAACAACGCCGAAGCCCCCAAACTTGTAAATATAAGGAGTCAGGAGTTCCGTCAGCATCTTTGCAACAATGGTATACCTTGATGCAAAATCTTACTTTTTGGTAGTATATGCTTAGTATACTTCACATAAAACCAAAATCACCATAATATGTTTCCATATAAATTTTGAGAAGTACCTTCGATTACTCATGGATTCCATCATCAGGTCACCACTTTTGTGAACATGGTACCAAATTCGAGTTAGACCCTATACAACAAAAAAAGAATTTTGAAAATCGGACCACAAACGGCTGAGTAATCGTTGAACATACAAAAAAATAAATTTATACAGCCGAATGTATAACCTCCTCCTTTTTGGAAGTCGGTTAAACATTTTTTTAACCCACGGTCCCACCATGTGCGAAATCTAATTTCTATACCATGAAAATTTGTCGGAACTTATGTCCGACACAAATGTCGGAAGCCTATACAAGCTTAATCAGACACGCTCGAGCTTGTCGCGAAATCCCCTCTTCCCCTCCCATTTTCGTCATACAATAAAATGTTCAACTTTTCAAGCCCATTCATTTGGTATATTATGTCTTAAAGTGCTACATAAGTGGGTACGAAATGCCCCTCTTTCTTAAAGTAAATTCACCAAACAATATAGATACCGTGCACCCAGATATAAAAGGTTGAGAACTCGTGTAGATGAACACACCTGGCATGTTCGCGGCATTACATAATAAATTATTTTCGATAACATAAAAAAAATATCAGATCATGGAACCACTTAAGAATTCATAAGCTTACGGGCTACGGCACAAAGTTTATGCTCTGAGAGTTTCGGTAAAAAAAAATGTCTTATCTTTGAGATATTGATGAAAAACGGAGAGCACGCCCGGCGTGCCAGCGGCATGGCGATAAAGATTAGTGTGGACACATGGTGTGTTAAAGGCACTGAATGTGTTAACTAGTACAGCTCCCAACGCAAACTACTGAATTTGTATTGAAATTAACTTAAACAGGCCTTATTTATAAGCTTTTGAATGTATATGATTTGAAATTAATAAATTATTATTATTAATTTGCAGGTCCTGGTATGGCGACGGTCGTGATCTGCCTGACGGGTCAGGTGCTGCGGCTTCTCAGCCCCAAGTTCGGCGCGCTGGCGGGCGAGGAGGCGCGCATGAAGGCCAACCTCCGCCACGTACACTCGCGACTCATAGCGCACGCCGAGGAGGTCGCCTTCTACGGCGGACACAGGGTAGGTTTATTTAACTTAGGGCACAGATAACTGCGAATTCGCTTTGCATCGCAAATATCTGCGACAAAACTCATTAAAATGGACGTTACGATGCGATGCGATTTCGCACTTTTGTGTGGGATTTATTAAATATTTGAATATGTGCGCGGCTGCACCCGCGTAAACACAACGTATCTCGGGGTACTTTGTGCCAATATAAAAAGTTTCGTATGTTCTTCCCCGTGCTCTAGACTATGTCGCTTTTTATCATAATATTATCTTATTTATAACAAGTATATATTTTATGTGACCGAATAAGTCTTGCCAATTGGCTAGGATATGTTTTTTAAGTTCAAACTTTGAAGATGACCGTTCTTAACATATCGCTGATTATATTTTGTTGACCGTGCGCGGGGATAAAAATAGCAAAACAGTGGTTAGGTAGTATGTTCCCTCACGTGCGCACTGGCGTCAATATGCACGCAAACTTGTACGCAATTTACGTGTATTTCGCATTATATACGAGAGGACAGGAGATAACAGATCCGAACAAAGCAGAATTTATACCATGCTTCGGTTTACCAGTTCATACAGCACACATGCATACATTCACTGCCAATATCCTTCCGCCTAGTCGGATAAAATACATTTTAAATAACATTTTATTTATATACCAGTCCCGACACCAGTGTCCGATCCTTTAATGTTATGATTCATGGCATATTTTATTGACAAATTGGCTCTTTTTTTTTGTCTTATTATCAGACACCGGTGTTGGGACACATTGTATATTAACCATTTTAATTTCTCCATTTTCTCAATTCCAGGTGGAGCTAGGCCAGCTGCAGTCGGCATACAAGGATCTGGTGACGCAGATGACGTCGGTGTTCAACAAGAAGCTGTGGTACGTGATGCTGGAGCAGTTCTGTATGAAGTACGTGTGGTCCGGCACCGGCATGGTCATGCTCGCCCTGCCCATACTCACAGCGAACAAGGATAGTGAGTATATTGTTATACAACTGACAGATAAGTTAAGAACACTGCACAGTAAAATTATTAAACAGAGGATCGAATGTCAGTTATTTTCACTTCTCACTACGAGGACGTAAACTGACATTACTATGGAAATATTTGTTAATGTATATTTGTTTGTATGGAAAGTAAATTAATTACTAAAGACATTAGTATGGAAAGAATTAGTTATTATAACTTGCCAGTAGGCATTAGTGGCAAGTTATAAGTAACAAATTCGTTGCCACTTGTCATACAAATTGTATACGTGATCAAGGTACAACTCAAAATCGGTTCGGTGGATTGACGCTTAGCAGGAGTTGCAAAATAGACAAACCTACTTAAGACACACTTTAGCAATATTATTTATCATGCTTTCTTTTTCATAAATACAAAGATGGAGCTTAATCATTGTAATTTGTATGTGGTTTTGTTAAGTCATTTCTCAAAGCTCTTTTAATCCTTTCTTTGACTTATCAACACCGATAATGTTTCAGGTAAAACGGGTCAGAGCATCAGCGAGCGCACGGAGTACATGACGACGTCGCGCCACCTCCTCAACTCCGCCGCGGACGCCATCGAGAGGCTCATGTCTAGTTATAAGGTAACTAACCATATTTTGTCGTACCTGTAGGGTATTTTCACAAAAGAAAAGCCAGTTTGTTTGCAATTATTTTTGTAGATCATATATGATAGTTTTTGATATACTTTTTGCCATTAGGTGGAGATATTATGTAGCCGTGGGGTTTTTCATGTCGATTTTCGTGTCAAACAGCTGTCGCAATATGTCACCATTTAGGTGTCATATTATGTCTGTTTGATACGACAATTGACATGTAAGACCCTACGGTTACATAGCTCCACCTGGCCGCAAATATCGAAAACCTTTATTAAGTTATCACCTTGTGTATATTAGTTCAAATATGTGAAAAGAAATTTGCACAACAATAAATATGATCACACATTTATCCGCACCGTACGCGCTGCACGCGCCGTACGGGCCGCATTTTAGAATTCGTTGAATGAAATGACGTCACGAAATGCGACGCGTACGGTGCGAATGAATGTGCGATCACCTTTAGTATACAATATGTACCATCGAGGAAATTGATTCCTAGGCAGTTGACAGACCGACGTCATTTGGTCAGTTCATGTCAGTCACTGACCTCCATTATACAAGTACGCTGGACTAATGATATCCTTTGAAATGACAGCTATTTTTTGTGCCTATTTGAAGCGGAATCAGCTCCCCCGATGGGAGGGATAGGAACTAAATTTGACCATTGACCAAATATATTTGTCTATGATTTGACGTAAAAATGACGTTTGAAAGTCGCCATATTGGCGCTGATAGCAGTAGTGGGAGTATTTGGAACTAATACTAGTGATGACAACCAATAACGATTAAGCGGCCATTTGCAACTTACGTCAAATTTAGTTCTCTTCCCGCTCACTGGGGGCGCTGATTCCGCTTCAAATAGGCACAAAAAAAGTGGGTATCATAGGTCCAGCGTACTTGTATAATGGAGGTCAGTGATGTCAGTTCAATGTTAATTGTGATCTGTCGGCTGGGTTTGACGTAACGCGACCAAACTACAAAGGTCTCCCATCTGCCTAGGAATCAACTTCTCTAATAGTACACATCATATATGTGGCGTTTACGCCACAATATATTTTTTAATTTACTACAGTAAATCGTGTGTATTTATGCTAATTTTAATCACCATTTCCAGGAAATAATGACGCTGGCGGGGTACGCGACGCGCGTGTCGGACATGCTGGTGGTGTTCGGGGAGGTGGCGCGCGGGCGGTGCGTGCGCGACGTGCACGTCAGCGCCGCCTCCACCGGCTTCGTCGTCAAGTTCCGCGACGGCCAGCCCGTGCCGCAGGGTGAGTGAAACACTATAAGAGAGTAATATTATAAAATATGGGTGATAGTACTTTTGACTCCTTGTATAAGTAACTTTTTAGCGCTGTTATTTCTACAGTGAATTATATACATAGGACATAACATGAAGCACATACACACAAATTATTATCACTAAATTATGTTGTTCTAAATGTTGTAGTAATTTATGTGAGTATATGATTCGAGTCGCTCGCATGTTAGTATAGATGCTAAATCATTCTAATTTTAATGTTATTCCAGGTATAATAACGTACACGGACGACCTGTCGATCCGCCTCCGCAACGTACCGATAGTGACGCCGGCGTGCGATGTCGTGGCGAGCGGCGTAACGCTAGACCTCACGCCCGGCACGCATCTGCTCATCGTCGGACCCAACGGTTGCGGAAAGTCCAGGTACTAAAATATATACCCTGTACAATTAATACTGAAGTGCAGTCAAATCGCTATTTGCTGTCTTGCTGCCGCACTCAGAAATAAATATTTATCACATAACTGTAATTAAATGAAGTTTTCACATAAGCCCCATATATTATTATCTGTCAAACTCTTCATTAAATGGAAGTTTCATCTTCATTGAATGTCTCTGAGTGCGGTGGTATGCTATCTAATGATAGCATAGACAGTAATAATAATTGAGACTTGGGACAGCTGTGACGTCACGGAATGGGTCAAGCGGAAGACCGGCGTTGGATACCTGCTAGGTGTGCCAACACTGCCGAGCTTGGTCCAATTTGCGGCTGATTTATTTAGTAATTTTATTGTCATTATTTTATTGTAATATAACCATATTTTTTTTTTTGTATCATATAGTAGTAATAGCTGCAAATAAATAATTATTCTATTCTATTTAATATCAATATATAGAAAAGTAATAATTATGTTCACTTGATTAGAGATTATACCAATTATATCTTAATCAAGTGATATTGTGTACCTTGTTGTAACCTCCTAACCTCCTAATGTCCGCAGCCTGTTCCGCATAGTCTCCGGGCTGTGGCCGGTGTTTGGCGGCGAGCTGCGCGTGCCGCGGCCGTGCGCGTGCGCGCACTGCGCCGGCGAGCCGCACGCCCCGCCCTCCTGCCTCGCGAGACCGCTCATGTTCTATATACCACAGAGGTATGTAACTTGCAAATATTACTCATGTTTTTACACGTAGAGGGTTACAGCTTAAATAAATTATTATAGTCCTCTTGCTAATGAAACATTTACACAGCGGATATCAACATGCTGTTGCTATCTTTATCTGTTAAGTTTTGATTAATATAAAAATATTACAACAGTCGTGATCTGTATCTCGATTCGTCTATTTCAAAGCAACATTTACGCAGCTTTGTTTCTCGTTTGATCTATTTCGTTACGTATCAGACTTCAAAATTGTATTCTCACATTCACGTCATACACGTAGTTTTGACGTTAAATGAGAATACAATTTCGTAGACATGCAGCTTACGTTGATGTTGTATTGAAATAATAGAACAAGCGCTAAACGCAAACTTTTAAAAATTACTATAATTTTAAATGTTTCAGACCTTACATGTCGATGGGCTCCCTCATCGACCAGATCTCGTACCCGTCGCGCGTGGCCCCGGGCGACACGGTGGGCGAGGCGCGCGCGGCGCACATCCTGCGTATTGTGCGGCTGGACGCGTGCGCGGTGCGGCACGGCGGGCTGCGCGCGGTGCGGGACTGGCGCGCCACGCTGTCCGGCGGCGAAAAGCAGCGAGTTGCGTGCGCGAGGATGTTCTTCCACCGGTGAGTGTACCTGGGGGCCTGTCAGGGCCGGATTCATATTTTTTATGAGTATAGGCGCCACTTTAATTTTGGTGCCCCTATGTACGAACTCTGCCGCCATCTTAGGACGCTGCCCCCCCCCCCCCCTCCCCCTCCCTTTTTGGCTCTTTATCAGTATGAAGCTGTATGGAAGTGCGCATAATATTACAACGATATCGAGTCGGCCGACAATTAAGTTACATGGGCTATACGATTGCCTTTAAACTTGACTATAGGCAAACTGTCGGCCGATGCTAAATGTACGGCGTTATTCCACGCGCGCACACGACGCCGATTGTTTGGTCGGCCGACTCGGCAGAAATCCGAATCGTGTAAAATTTTCCATTCAAAAATTTATCGCTATGAATGGAACTGCCGACGGTTGTCTAGTCTGCGCACTCACCACCAACCCAACTGTTTAGTTGGCGTAGTGTGCGCGCTAACAGCCCAACCCGACCGAACTATCGGCCGATAGAAAGTCTGCAGTCTGCGGGGGTTCTAACATTGACCCCTCACCCCGCACCCCGGGGGTATGTGGGACTCCCGGCGAGTAGCGCCGGGCTTACCCACTAAAACCACCTGCGGTTTGCCTTCAGCCGTATACGGAGGGATATCCTGGATCTGTCTTACACAGGACTCCCTCCACGACCGGCCGGTCTACCTCAAAAGGGACCGGACTTCCACCAAAATAAGGGAACGCTTCGGCAAACTAAAGCATTCCCCTCGGCGCCGGGACTAGCTAAGCCGGACAGGTTCCCATCCTTGCCCGGAGCCCCGGATTAGACGGAAGTTTGGAGGTTCGCGTAACAACGCCACCGCACTCCCGTCCTACGCCGGCAGAGCGGAACGGAGGATGGGTCATCCTCTCTGTTCCACTCCGCGGCCTATGAATTAACCTTCTCTGATAGTAGTTACTACATTGTGAAACATAACTATTTTATTATAATATTGTGAATTTATGTATTATATAATATAAATAAATGTACCTGTCTCCCCAGGCCGGTGTACGCGCTGCTGGATGAGTGCACGAGCGCGGTGTCCATGGAGACGGAGGTGGTGATGTACGAGGAGGCCATCAAAGAGGGCATCACGCTGCTATCCATCACCCACCGACCCAGCGTCTGGTGAGGATACACCTTTACTTTATAATAAAGAAATTATAATATTATGAATTCTGCCGAGTGTTGTACCATCGAAGAAATTGATTCATATGCAGTTGACGGATCTACGTCATTTGGTCAATTTATGTCAATTCAATGTATGCTGTGACCTGTTAACTGGGTTTGACATAACGCGACCAAAATATGCAGGTCCGCAATCTGTCTATGAATCAATTACTTCTTTGATAGTGATAGTACTTTATTTGCGGCGAATTTAGAGATAGGAGCCTAATAATGATGGTACTATTCTCGAATTTCGAACAGTCTTGGCGACACAGGCTGTACTCTGTATGAAAATTATAAGCTAATAATATAGGTAAAATTCGGATAAATTAAGAAAACAAATGAGTCAGCTAGAATTTTGCCAGCCTGGCGAAAAACGGTGCACCATGGAAAAATTAATTAAAAAGCGTACCGCACCAACATCAGACAGCAAAACTCTCTGATAAAAACCCTATAGCTACTCCTCTTATTATATTATTTTATTTATTCTATTTTTATTTTATATTATTTGGAAAACTTACAGCATACGAACAATACTATTAATTATTTAAATAAGAATTTTAAATGCCAATTACAAGTTTCCACTTATGAATAGTAATTTAAAGAAGCTAGATGTGAATACAGTTACAATAATATAATATACCTAATTCTATAATTATAACAACCCCAAAAAATATTAGATGTTGAAAATTTAACTTAGTTATAAAGTATCAGTAATAGTGAGGGAGCCCTAGAACAAATGTTTTTCAATTTTTTTTAACAGTAGTCAACCAAGTTTTGTTGATTACAGAACCCTAAAACGGAACCCTAGCCTGCTGATTTTTTGTATATTTGTAGGTTAATAGTTATATAATTTAAGAGTAACCTTGTCCTACAAATAAAACAATCCATATTTTAGGACCATCAAGTCGAAGTATGAAATCCTTTCTATCTCTGTTAGCTACCACTTTCGAAATTTTTCGCAAATAAAAATGTTGTTTGTCTTATCAAAATGTAGCTACTCACAAAAAATTAGCTTGTTAGTAATCACAAAAAAAATTTGTTCTAGGGCTCCCGTACTATAAGTTGAACATACGTCGCAATTGCTTGAAAATAATATTAAATAATATGCCACCGCAAATGCAAACCCACTCTGTAATACAAAACTGAATTAAAAATTAAACACTAAGAGATGATAAAATTACTTATGATCCGATCCATGATTAGTATTATTAACTCTGCATTATTCTATAACATTTCCTATTAAGGACGTTATCACATTTTTTCACAAATATCAGCGATTTTCAGGTACCATTTTTAAGAATTAGGAGTCGCACTGCGAGGATATTTTGGTTTCAAATGAAAGATAATACATTCATCTCCACGTCTACACCATAAAAATTTTATAGTCGCATACAAAATTTTCACATAAATACGTTTTAACCATCACAATAATCGCAAAAGATATAATACACTGAACTAAGGAAAACAAATACTTATACAAAAAAAAGTTGCTTATTTTGTCCCCTGTACGAATAGCTTAATATTTTATATAAAAATAAATAACATTTCCATTTATAAGAAAAATAAGAAACGCTCTCAAATTTATTCATACATTTTCGCCCTATCAAGAACGCGGCGAGCGTCGTAACCGCCACAGTACAAGGCGCGCTGATATTAATGTTATTTTAATGTCCTTAACGTCGACTGACTGACATCGACCTGCTAATTTTTATGTGATAGCGTCCTTAAGAGGTGAAATATGCTTTAGTTATATTATTTCTTCAATGAAAATACATCCTCATGTTGATTTTCACTTATTTATTAATTTGAATGCTTGATCTACATATTATAAAAGACTTCCTCATATTTTCCAGGAAATACCACACGCACGTGTTGGAGTTTGACGGCGCGGGCAACTGGTCGTTCCGCCCTCTGGACAAGGACGCCTCCCCCGTCACGACCGCACCCGCCGTGAGTCCCGCCCCCGCGCTGCCGGCCCCGCCCCCCGCACCCAACACAGACCAGTGACTGACTAGTGATGTGATATGTGATACGTAGCGTAGGATGTGGCTAGTGACTGGCTAGTTAGCGGCTTAATAGGCGAGGTGTGGCTAGCTAGCGGCTAGATATGAGCTAGTTAGTAGGTGGCTTAGTTGTATAAGATGGTGGCTGGTAGCTTTGTAAAAGCTAGCTACTGAGTATCTTAGCTGCGAACTGCTAGTTAATGCTAGCTGGTGAGTAGCTTTTCACTAATTGAGTAGTTACCGACGATGGTAGAGTGGCTAGCTTTTAGAAGTTAGTGGCTAACTGGCATAACGATAGGCTAGTGCCAATACCGAAATTAATGATGTTTTAGCATACAAATATTATTATACGAAAACCTTGTAAAAAACTTTGCGAAATTAATTATTATATTATTTTTTTAATTACTTCAATAAGGTATTACAAGTTTGTATTTAGTTAATTTAAGTTCATAAGTACTATTGCTCCAGATTATTAGGTAATGAAAATATTAATCAAATATTATCACAGTTAATATAACATTTGCCTACAGTTAATAATAAAAGTGATCGTACTTAGTCTACCAAAGTGTACACATAATTTTCAGATTGAAAATATTTGCCTTATATCTAGTAAATAAACGAACAAAAGTGAGATTTTGTATGAAAGTGATCATATTATATGTATTTATCAAGTAAGGCCCTATTTATTACTATGTTATTATAAAAAAAAAAAATCGTACAAATTTTTTGTGAAAAAATTATGATTGCCACGTTAAATAGTTATATTTTATCATCACAATTTTGTAAGATTATGCAATCTAGACCTACTAAAAAAACAAGTTATAATAATAATGAAGACGTGAGTGGAAGAATCGAACAAGTAACATTTCGTAACATACGGACAATAACTCATTTTTTCCCTGATTATTTTAATAAAACTTGTAACTTATCTACTTCATAACCTAGCTTATATATCTAGCTACACATATAATCCATATTTTTTCTATTTCAAACATTTTTTCCGGCCCTAAAACCTCCATTTAAGCAGGCCTGTCCCACTCGCGCGTGTAGGTATCGAAATGTAAGTACCCCTTTAAAGGGGCAGATCACTAGGGACTCGCAAGCGAGCGGTGACGCACGCGCAAGATTTTTTCGTCGCATATATCTACGTACTGATTTAACCGCTGTGACAGAATCATTATTAATCTGATAAATATGAACAATTGAAAAAAGGTCAACGAAATATTTCAATAAGGTAATTTAAGACTTTAACATACAAAAAAAAAAAGATTAAAAAATACAAAAACATAGCAAATAAACCAATTTGTTACAAACAAACCACATACTACACAGAAATAAACACAAGTTACTATGTTTAAGTTGTAAAAAATTCCAGACCAGCTCCTGCACTATAATCGAATATAAAACTATTATAAAACTAGATAACGCCCGCAACTCCGTTGCGCCAAAATTCGTTTATCGCACAGGAACCGTACATTTTTCCGGGATAAAAAGTATCCTATGTCCTTTCCCGGGACTCAAAGTATCTCCATGCCAAATTTCAGCAAAATCGGTTCAGCGGTTTGGGCGTGAAGAGGTAACAGACAGACAGACGCATTTATAATATTAGTATGGATATAGGTTGGGTTACTAAAATTTGATTATTACTATAAAAAGTTTGCTATTAGTAGCTATAGTAATTAAAAGAAGATTATTTTATTTTCTAAAAGGTGACAATCTTGATTTCGTCAGAAAGGGTACCTCTTACGCGATAGAAAGAGAGCGCACATGTAGGTAAATATAATTGTAGGCACCTAGCACTGCGCGGTCGGAATTTGAACTTTATAGTATCGTAGCACGAGTCGTTATTTCTTTAAACGGTTTCGCGAGTGGGAATTGTGTTGGTACTACTAATATATATTCTGTGATTTAAGCAATAAAACGGGAAGTTTTTTCATGTTACTTACCTTATTCTTCCATTCACGTCTTGAATTCTATTAAAACACTAACGTTATGATCAAATGCAATAATTATCTTTAAGCTATTTTGAGATTATTGTTCACAACTGTCCATAATATATTATTGCTACGACCAATTTAAGCTACCACTAAAGAATAGAAAAGAGATTTTATAACACCCCTAGTTATCAGTAAAACTTTCTTCCGATCTCTATGCATTAAGTCAAACTAATATAACATGTTGCGTAGTTACTGTATACATTTTAAATATATCTATGAAATAAAAATAAATTCAACTTACATTTTTTTATTGGCAAACTATTAAAGCAAAAAAAAAAAAATTTCTTCCTAAAAACGGCCATATCCAAATCTACTGTTTATTACGTTTTACATAATATTTTTGTTCACTTGGTTTTTTTTTATTAAATTATTATCATATTTATAGGATTCTGTGATAATTTAATGAGACAGCTAAGTAGTTTGATATTTTATTTTTGAGATTGCAATGGCTGCTAGTACAGGTTCCCTAGAACAATTTTTTTTTATTACTATCAAGCTAATTTT
Source organism: Cyaniris semiargus (assembly GCA_905187585.1). Classification (NCBI taxonomy): domain Eukaryota; kingdom Metazoa; phylum Arthropoda; class Insecta; order Lepidoptera; family Lycaenidae; genus Cyaniris; species Cyaniris semiargus. The sequence continues at coordinate 8,416,965 of LR994567.1, forward strand.
TCGTGAGTAGCTTCATTTTGATAAGACGAACAACAATTTCCTCTGCAAAAATTCTCGAAAGTGGTAGCTAACAGAGATAGAAAGGATTTAATATTTCGATTTGATGGTCCTAAAATATGGATTGTTCTATTTGTAGGACAATGTTACTCTTAAATTATATAACTACAAGCTGTCCCGGCAAACGTTGTTTTGGTATATAAAGTATTTCGCCCATATTATTTTATTAAAGTGACTAAATAAGTATGTCACCATGGCAACGTCCATCGCTATCCCGTCGCACAAACAATGGTCGCCGTCAGTCTCGCGTTGTAATAATTTATTATTTATTCAACAAATGCACTTATCAATATTAAAAGTAGAAGTTGTCCGATTCTCCACCCTAGCCGATATGCTCGCTAAGATTCACGAAAATCGGTCGAGCCGTTTCAGAGGAGTTCAACCACGCACACCGTGACACGAGAATTTTATATATTAGATTATTTAACCTATCAATATACAAAAAATCTGCTGGTTAGGGTTCCGTTTTAGGGTTCTGTAATCAACAAGTCCTCGTTGACTACGGAACTCTAACCAGCTGATTTTTTGTTTATTGATAGGTTAATAGTTATATAATTTAAGAGTAACATTTTCCTACAAATAGAACAATCAATATTTTAGGACCATCAAATAGAAATATTAAATATCTCTGTTAGTAGCTAACTAGGCACTTACGTTCGTCTTATCAAAATGAAGCTACTCACGAAAAATTTGCTTGATAGTAATAAAAAAAATGTTCTAGGGAACCTGGACTATGTATCAATATTACTAATAGAAAATGTTTTATTTGTTTTTATTTTTGTACGTATAATGTAATATTTGTATAGTGTAACATATTATGTGTAGTGCAACATTATGTATTAGGGTGGGAAAATAAAGGGGATTTTTACTGATATTGTTGTTTGTTTATATTTTCTTTAGTATACCCTTTTTGCGAGCTTCCAGACTAAGGTCATTTTGCACTAAGTTGTAACATAATAAGGCAATCAAGTAGATATTAAAAATGCCTAATAATATGTTTACATACCTAAAATCTAAATAATAACGTAATTAAAAAAAGAGATTACGGTAAATGCAAAAATACATATGTCGCTATTGCTATTTATTATTGTATTTTGAAATTTTTTAATAAAAATAAAAACCTGGATCCATAAAAGGGTTCCTAGGTTTACTGCAAATATGATTTTCTACCTATGGACTTATTCTCAAGAAACCTTTGCTATTTAACGCTATGACGTATGAAATATTGAACCTCACCCTAGGCAACTAATTTTATGAGTCTTTTGACGTGGACATTTCAAACTATTTTTAAAATATTAACAATAGTGATAAGTCAGTTCAACAACTGGAAGGTGATTCCTAGATGTTGTCAGTTAGAACAACACGTTATTATGTATTGTGTTGACTCAACAAGCAATGATATCAATATTTTTAATTAATCGTTTTATTAATTGTCATGTAATTAAGTAGAAGCCCCGCGCACTAATCGAAAGTTTGCTACGAGTAAACAGTATAATAGATACACTTAACTAAGGTTCACTTGAGCAAATCTAAGTTAAAGTCACCCTAGTGTTAAAATATCGTGTTTATTTTTATAAAAAGGAAGTCCGATATAAATAACATAATATTTATCCCAGGGCGCCACCTTGAACATTGTCTGAAGTTGGTGATCTGAACAATGATATTCTATGTTACCAAAGAAACTCATAATTGGATCTGAATAATTATTGTATCATATAGTTACTTAGTTTGTTGTGTAATGGTACATACCCATAGCAAAACACAATAATATAACTGTATTTTACTAACCGACTTCAAAAAAGGTAACATACATACATACATACGTACATACATACATACCTTTTTGAAATTTGGCACATTTGTTCAGACACTAAAATAGACTAACATATACAAAAACTGGGCAGTTCTGGAATATTACATACACGTCTCGGCACGCGTCGAATTGATAACCTCCTTTTTTTGAAGTCGGTTAAAAACTGTTCTACTGAATGGCTAATATTGGATCTTAAAAGCGTATTAAATTGAGCTATTCTGTTAAGTTAAATTTTTTCGGCAAATGTGAAATGACTCGAACGAGTCACTTGAAATGACTTTTCAATCAAAGAGCAATGAAGATACAACAGATGTTCAATAAGTTAAGGCGCTACATAAAATATCAATAAAATAATATGATTTTCAGGTTTACCTAAATTAATGGACTCTTAGTCCACGTTCCCTAGAACATTTTTTTCATTTGATTACTATCAAGCTAATTTTCTGTAAGTGGCTTCATTTTGATAAGACGCCCAACAATTTTCTCTGCGAAAATTCTCAAAAGTGGTAACTAACAGAGGTAGCAAGGATAAAATATGTCTATTTGATGATCCTAAAATATTTATTACTAACTGAATTGTTCAGATATATTAAATCTTAAGATAATTGTCTAAATTATTTGAAAAATCCTTTGTCCTACAAAATCTATGGTTTGATCAAAGAGTCCCCCTTTTCCAACATGTATCGATAGCGAGTTGCAGCTGATTTTTTGTATATTAATTGGTTAATATTTATATAACTTAACAGTAATAATATTGTCCTATAAATAGAACAATCCATATTTTAGGATGATGACCGACATACCTATTTTACCCTTGCTGCCTCTGCCTCTGTTAGCTACCACTTTTGAGAAATTTCGCAGAGAAAATTGTTGGGCGTCTTAACAAAACGAAGCTACTTACGGAAAATTAGCTTGATAGTAATCAAATGAAAAAAATGTTCTAGGGATCCTGGACTATTTAGACTGGATAATTAAAACATTTCAATTTTCAGCTAATACGAGAAAAATTAAAACACGGAAAAAAGTAAATAACAATTATCTAAATTCTAAACTTTTAAAAGTGTAAATAAAAAACCGGCCAAATGCGAGTTGGACTCGCGCACGAAGAGTTCCGTACCGTTATAGAGCGAAAGTTGAAAAAAAAGTGTTTTTGTATGGAAGCCCCCCTGAAATATTTATTTAATTTTGCCTACCTTTAGTCATTATTATAATTACAACCAAAATAGGCCAAAAAATCACGTTTGTTGTATGGGAGCCCCACTTAAATATTAATTTTATTTGTTTTTAGTATTTGTTGTTATAGCGGCAACAGAAATACATAACCTGTGAAAATTTCAGAAGTCTAGCTACAGCGGTTCTGGAGATACAGCCATGAGACAGACAGACAGACGGACAGACAGACAGACGGGCAGACGTTCTTCAGTCTTCGTAGTTCGTAAGTCCTAAGAGCCATGCGGTACGGCGCCTGACCGGTGCCGCTCCGGTTTCCTACATAGTACATATTATAAAAATGTATTGTATGGCACACGGCGCCGTCCGGTGCGCTTCGGCGCTGCACCGCACGCGTATCGGAATCGAGACGTGGCGGGGAGGGGTGTATACGCAAACGGGTCACCTGATGTAAAGCAACTACCGTCGCCCATGGACACTCGCAACATCAGAAGAGCTGCAGGTGCGTTGCCGGCCTTTTAAGAGGGAATACGCTCTCTTCTTGAAGGTTTGCAGGTCGTATAGGTCAGGAAATACTGCTGGTGACAGTTCGTTCCAGAGTTTTACAGTGCGCGGCAGAAAGTTACCCAAAAAACGCACGGTGGAAGGCTGCCACTCATCAAGGTGATGAGTATGGTATATTTTTCGCGTGGGACGATGGCGAAAAGTTGCAGGTGGTATGATTCCAAACAATTCCTCAGAGCACTCTCCGTGATACAACCGATAGAGGATGCAGAGTGAAGCTACATCTCGGCGTAATTCCAAGGGGTCCAAGCTGTTTGAAACACTATGGCAGTCAACAATTAGAGCGGCCCTTCGTTGGATACGATCCAGAGGGAGCAGTTGGTATTTTGGCGCCCCTGCCCAGAGATGAGAACAATATTCCATATTATGAGGCCGAACCTGCGCCTTGTAGAGTTGTAGGCGTTGGTCCGGACTGAAGTAGGTACTGTTTCGCTCTGTTAAGAACACCAAGCTTCTTCGAGGCTAACTTGGCCTTACCCTCTAGATGATATCGGAACTGGACTTCGCTCGATATGTAAACGCCAAGTATTTCAATGCTAGGGGAGATGGTTAAAGATATGGTTTAAATTCAATGCCATGACGAACAAACACGGCTTAGCCTTCATCTGAATCTGTCAACAATTAAATAAGATAAAATATAATTATTTGGAACTGTCAATAGAGAAATGCTTATCATATGTGTATCTACTCTCTTACAACGTGGTGTGGTAGGTATATCGTAAAGATTATGGGATAATAAACAAAACTCAAGTTTATATATTTCCTAAAATCTGTTTGTCAAAGTATGTTTCTGTATAGAGGAATTATTTTACTAGACGACGCGACGCCCGCAACTCCGTTGCGCCTAAATTTATCGCGCGGGAACCGTACATTTTTCTGGGACACAAAGTATCCTATGTCCTTTCCCGGGACTCACTCGATACAATTTCAGCAAAATCTGTTCAGCGGTTTGGGCGTGAAGAGGTAACAGACAGACAAACACACTTTCGCATTTATAATAAAATAAAAATAAATAAATAATCAGGGCTAGCCCTAGTATATCCCACAACCTGAGCACTTTTGTGGTATCTACACTTTACGGAACCTAAACATTTTTGTGGTACACTTTGTGCTATAACATAGTAATTTTTATTTATATGTAGATGTGTCATCATGGGGCAGTCTGCAGTCAAGATTTCAAATATAAAAAACTGCCTTAAAGATTATTTCCACGCAGAAAAACGACGCGAGCCCTCACAAAGCTCAGCTTTTAGCTAGTAACTATTATTATATGGATTGGTCCATGGTTTCTGTCTCATAGAAGGGATACAGAACTTTTAGGATATTCACTCTTAGAATACATAGGTACAGTTTATAAAACAATATGTATAGAGTGTGGTAAAAAGAACAACGGTTAAACACACGATTAACTGCTTTAGTACACATTTCGGCAGTAAAATATTTTTTTGCTCGAGAAAAAAAAAACTTTAAGTAGGCAAGTTTGCAGTTGATCTGTTGAAAAAACATTTCAACTTACGCGACGTATTCGTATTTTTTAATTAATAACTAGAGGTAAATTATAATTGATTTTATTTAATTAAGTATATTTTTATTAGTTATAACGATAACATTTTTTATTTTGTTTTCATATTTTTAAGATAACAAACAAAACACACCCAGTAGCCAGAGTTAGTATAAAGATAACTTATTCACTAAATCGCTGTCATCATGATGGCAGTTTTTATAATCATAAAGATAGCGAAACACCTCAGAGCAATGACTAAATTCATTGTTCATGTACACATATTGTGATACAAATGCAATGATTTATGAAAGACTAGCTGTTGCCCGCAACTTCGTCCGCGTGAATGTATGTTATTATACTTAATCGAGATTTAGACAATTGAATACCCATCAACAATTATTTTATTTGGATAAGGATTAGTATTACATTACACACGAAATTTTTAATTTACTTACATCAAAGACCCATGGAACATTGAAAGCTCTTAAGTAACTTTCGTCGGCGGGGCTTGAACCACAGATATCGTTAAAAAAAATCCTTTTTAGGGTTCCGTACCCAAAGGGTAAAAACGGGACCCTATTACTAAGACTTCGTTGTCTGTCCGTCTGTCTGTCTCCAGGCTGTATCTTAAGAACCGCTATAGCTTTTGAAATTTTCACAGATTGTTTATATCTGTTGCCGCTATAATAACAAATACTAAAAACAAAATAAAATTAATATTTAAGGGGGGCTCCAATACAACAAACGTGATTTTTTTGGCCTTTTTTGCTCTATATATTAATAATGGCTACTGGTAGACACTTGAAATTTTCACAAAGGCCTTTATTATATATTTGTATTTTAATCATTAATAATAATCTTAAAATAAAATAAAAATTTAAGGGGGCTCCCATACAAAAACACAATTTTTACTCTATAACGGTACGGAACCCTTCGTGCGCGAGTACGACTCGCACTTGGCCGTTTATTTCGAAGACGCTTGGCGTGGTCAACAGGGAACAGGAACATGTGACGGAGATAGAGGATAGACGACAAAAGACGGGACATTAGAATATGTAGGCATCTATCCCTCTTTTTACCTACCTCTTATTCTCAGATTCCTGACATACAATTAAACCAGAATAAAATAACGCGTGAAGTTGTTTACTTCAAGCGTTATTTTATTCTGGATTATGTACTTGTCAGGTCAGGAATCGTGATGCTTCCCTAAAATGCATTACATATGACATATCTAAAGTCAAATAAACAATTAACTATATGAATAACTATCAATAAAATGACAATATGAAATATATATTAAGTCCTTATCCAAACAAAAGCCTTGTTAATAAAAAGTATTTAATTTTTTAAACACGATCGTATATAAACGAAAATTGGTATAATATGCTTGCAGTTCTTCAAACAATGCCAAAAATTTCAAACTTTTATATTTAAAGACTCAGGAGTTCTGTTCATTGGATCCAGGATTACCCTACATCTGAAACTTATCAACTCGAAATAATAATATGCGCTACTTAAAACTACATTATAAATCCTTTTTTCTGTACGGGCGTTAGCCCACCGGCCACCACACATTCCTTCCAATGTATCTCCTGTGTCACCAGGAACGACAGCGGTATCCAACCACGAAAACTCTTTGATATGATCTCAGGGAGCCCGAAGGAAGAAGAAAATACAAATATGAAGAATTCTAATTCCCCTTCACATTCAAAGCGGAGACAGCACAAAGTTGCAGTGACCGAATGTCAAGTAACTTAAGGGAGAGCACCAAGAAAATAATCTATAAAATAAACTATAATTGTGACTACTAAGCTATGGCTAAATTAATATTGGAATCAGGAATTAATTGTGACAAAAACGCTTGAATGCACGGAAGTTCCTAGAGCTGTCCACGATATCACCGTAGTATGCGACATCAGATTTACAGTGTATGTTGGTTGTCTAGCATTGTAGTTCTTTCGTCTTGCCAGAAAAAACTCTCCCAGAGAACATGATCAGTGGTTTGTTCCAACATACTGCCTTCGGTCGAGCACATAGGTGACGCTATCTACTAATTTAGATCCGTAAAGTTTGACTTTAAAATGTCCATGGCCGGTAAGGAATTGAGATACGCAGTGGTTAATATCCATCCAGTGTTTGGATAATCATTAATGAATATTAGGGAAAAGTTATAAACATGTCGACCTTTACTAGAATTGAAAATTAATCATTTTGTGTGTCGTAAATTTCGAGCAGTTAAATAACTGCTCGAAATTTACAACGCAAAATTATTTTTTTTGTTGTATAGATTGTAAACCCGAATTTTTACAGTAATTTCCACTTGTAAAGGAGTTCCGTCGATACCTCGAGGATCCCGAGAGAATCATTAATTATTTATCAAGTCACCGTTTTTGTAAAAATGTTTTAAAATTCGGGTTTACAATCTATACAACAAAAAAAATAATTTTGCCAATCGGACCACAAACAGCAAGGTAAACATTAACTCTTCCTTTTTTGGAAGTCGGTTAAAAAAAAGTACCTAAGATGTTGACTGGGGATGTAAGGTATCACCATGCCAAATTTCATTGAAATCGGTCCAGCGGATTCAGAGATTAGCCTGTACCAACAGACAAAGATTCAAGGAAACAAAAATTTAATTTTAATTTTTTTGTTGTTCTATTACACTTCACTTCTTACATGCCCCTGACTCGTTTCTAGGGTTCCGTACCCAAAGGGTAAAAACGGGACCCTATTACTAATGACTTCGATGTCTGTCTGTTCGTCTGTCTGTCTCCAGGCTGTATCTCAAGAACGGCTATAGCTAGAACTTCTGAAATTTTCATAGAATGTGTATATCTGTTGCCGCTATAACAACAAATACTGAAAACAAAATAAAATTAATATTTAAGGGGGGCTCCCATACAACAAACGTGATTTTTTGCTTTTTTTTGCTCGATATCAATAATGGCCACAGGCACTTAAAATTTTTACAAAATCTTTATTTATATTTGTACTTTAATAATTGATAATAAAATTAAAATAAAATGAATATTTAAGGGGGGCTCCCATACAAAAATCACAATTTTTGGGCTATTTTTGCACGGTACGGAACCCTTCATGCGCGAGTCCGAGTCGCACTTGGCCGATATTTTCAAGTTTATTTTCAATGTACAAAAATTTTACCTCTACGATTTTATTATATGTATAGAAGATAGATGAAATAAATATATTAATATAATTTATTTTGTACTTAGATGAAATATTATATTTTTTTAAAATCTTATCTTATCGAGAAGGTTTGAAGAAAATGTTACGGTATTTCAGCGAGGAGTTGGGTAGATTTGGATGTTAGATAAAATCAATTAAACATGCTTTATTTGGTTAGAATGGTTTCATTACAAGTGTTACATTTTTATGAATAAATTTTGCGCAAATTTTGTCGCAATTGACGATGCCAAATTTGGCGTAATGAAGATAATACATTGGTCTTGGAGGTTAACATAGGCTTCCTATCACCTGTATATGTTCGGTAACTAATATAACTTATCTAACGTTCATTAATTCGGCAATAAAATTTACATCATAAATTATTATTATATGTAAAATGATGTTACCGTCACATGAATTGAGTCATCTGAATATCTCTCGTTAATTGATTAAAGTAAAATTAATAAGCCGCCGATAAGAGGAATTGGGAGCCGTTTAAGTTAAGCAAGGTCGGAGGTGGACAAAATATACGATAGCAGATTCACATCCTGATGAGAGCTAATTGCTAAGTGAGTAAAAATATAATGCGCACTCAAATATAAAATGCCCCAGGCCGCTGCGCACTCGAACGAAATAAACAATAGTTTTAAAAAACCGGCCAAGTGCGTATCGGGCCACGCGCAATATAAGGTTTCGTAGTACCGCTACTTTTAAAATGTTTTGTATGGTCAATGAATGTACTGTATAACGTGTTTTACACTACTAACAACATCATCTCAGTTACGTTCAAAGGAATTTAAACGAAAAGTTCCTTTATATTTCTCCGAATACATTTTTTTCATTTGATCGACTGTTACTCAATAACTGATGAAGTCTACTTAGCCGTGATAGTTTTCCTTTTAAATTCAGCATATTTCCTACTTCCGTGAATTTTTTTCACATTTCCAGAAGCAACCGTTTTGCTGGAAGAAGGGGGGGGGGGGGGGGGACACTGGACTCTAAAGATTTTATCTACTTTAAAACTTCATATTTCACAAATGGATTCTTAAATTGGAAAATGATCAGTGAATACTCGTAATATTTTTAAAAAACCTATCCAACGACACCCCACACGCGAAATAGAAATCATGCCCGCTTTATGTGTAGGGGAGGTACCATAAAAGAAAAACATTTTTAAAGATTTTATATACCATATTGTCGGCATCAGTTATATGTACATTCATGCCAAACAGCTTTGTAGGCACTATAGTCTCTGAGCAGAACCACGGACAGACAGACGGACAGACCGAAACTATAAGGGTTCCTTGTTGACTACGGAACCCTAAAAATGCCTAGGCGCACTTTCATGGGCCATGTTGTGCCACGTGAATTAATTATCTTATTTTTTTATTAACTCTTATTTTTTATGTAGGTACCATCGAGGAAATTGATTCCTAAGCAGTTGACGGACCTACGTCGTTTGGTCGGCTTATTCATGATCTGTCGGCACTCGGCTGGGTTTGACGTAACGCGACCAAATTACGTAGGCCTCCCATCTGCCTAGGAATCAACTTCTCTGATAGTACATCTCTTATAATTATTTAATTCTTATTTTTTTATGCTTAAAATAACAGAAGAACAGAAGAAGTATTGCAAAATATCGTTGGGAACTCTGATGGCTGATGCAATGCTACTGACAGACATTACACACTACACAACCTCTGGGAGACCGGGCTTCCCTAGGCGATCAAAATTCAAATGCAGAAAAAACATTAACAACTCAAAAATGCGAGGTTTCTCGGAAATCAGAATACTATAATAATAATTACACTGACGCGCAAACAATAAAGTATTTTTCTCTTCAAGCTTTTATTTTCAATTGACCCCACGATTTTCTTTTTCCTAGTCATGATGAAAGTCCATCCATACTAATATTATAAAAGCGAAAGTGTGTCTGTCTGTTACCTCTTCACGGCCAAACCGCTGAACCGATTTTGCTGAAATTTGGTATGAAGATACTTTGAGTCCCGGGCAAGGACATAGGATACTTTTTATCCCGGAAAAATGTACGGTTCCCGCACGTAACAAATTTTGGCGTATCGGAGTTGCGGGCGTCATCTAGTTATTAATATGTATTTTGTAATCTTCACTAGACCTCAAGGTATCTAGAATGAAGACTTGAAGTAAATATTATGATGTACTTAGTTATCATAATATTTACTTCACGTGGAAGTTTAGTGGTTCCTATAAGGGCGGTGTTAGGCATTTTTGTATTTTGAAATATAAAAATTACGTATTATGAATGCAGTCATGTTCTTTAGATCATTTAGAACATGACTGCATTCGTAACTCAAATATTTTTTGTAGGTTAATTATACAAAATATGCTTAACAGTTAACAGCGACCATCAGTGTTTGTCAAACTTTTTTATGACGTGAAAAACTATTTTTTACCAAAATAGTTCTGTGAACCTCAGGCGTCCCCTACAAAGGCTTTGCGACCCCCTAGGCTGAATCAGGGATGTTGCGGATCCCGATTTTTTCACATCCGCGGATGCGGATCATTAGAGGTTCACATCCGCGGATGCAGATGCGGATGCGGATGTTTCGGATCCTATATAAATATAGTATATTATAAATGAAGAATAAGAACATTGAAAAAGTATTATTTTCATTTTTATAAATGTGTTACAAAATGTATTTTGTAATGGAAGGTTTAATTGCACCCTGTAGGGTGCAATTAAACCTTCCAGCCAAATTTCAATATAATTGATCCTTGTTAAAAATAAAAATACACGTATTTTTTCTTTTATAATCACTTAGTACTAAAATGTGAGAAATAGTTTCCGAAAGTTTTCCTAAAAAGCACTACAATTAATGGACACTACGCATCGCCGGCGCGTGCCGCGGCCGGGCCTCCTGCGCCACCCCCCGCGTCACCCCCGCTCTACCCACCGCCACGAAGTGACCGTTCTGCAAAGATTTTAAGTGGGATAAAATATGTTATTGTAATAAAAATTAACACCCTATTTTTTTGGTTAAATGGACACTCCTAATGATACCTAAGCCTTAAAAAAAATTTGGCCGGTAGGTTTAATTGCACCCTATACAATAAGTACAGAGGCCCTAGAGAAAGTATCTTTCGTTAAAAACGATGACGAAATTCGTTATCAAAATGTATGCGGTTTGACATAAGTCATCGCTAAATGACATTTCGCTTGCGAAGACTAATGTCAAATCCCATACATTTTGATAACGAAATTCGTCATCGTTTTTAACGAAAGGCACTTTGGCTACGGCCTCAGTTGCCTAGAACAAATTTTTAATTACTATCAAGCTAATTTTTCGTGAGAGCTTCATTTTGAAACGCATTTTGAATAGAACAATCCATATTTTAGAACCATCAAATCGAAATATTAAATCCTTTTTATCTCTGTTAGCTACCACTTTCGAGAATTTTCGCAGAGGAAATTTATGGGAAATTTATAGGATTATATATAATATGTTTACTTTTAATTATAATATATTAGGAATGTATGTCTATGACTATTGTATTAACATATTAATTTTAAGGTATTTTAAACTCTGTCCTCTATGTGTTTGCATCTACCTCACTATCTCTGCAACACCCTAAGGTTTGGCTGGAAGAAAATGCCCCACAAGGCATTAAGCCCGCCTTTGTACAACAACGTGCAAAATTTTTAATAAAAATCAATTGTTGTTCGTCTTATCAAAATGAAGCTGCTTACGAAAAATTTGCTTGAAAGTAATCAAAAAAATTTTGTTCTAGGGAACCTGTACTATAATAATACTTTTGTATTAAAGAAATAATAATTTGTAAATGAAAATAACATTAATTCCCCTGTTTTAACTTCACCCACTTTTTTGTTAGTACACGAAGTTAAAAATAGGAGTGTTGGCGACTGGCTGGATAGATAAGTGTTTTATACTTTTACTATTTTGAAATCTTTACTTTTCTATGTCATATTTTTGCTTATTGACATTTTATATTTTTGTAACACAATTTATCGAGACTCTGGAGAATACAGTTGTCGTTGCAGTTCATGGTGTTATCATTTATTTTCATTTTCATAATACAGTCCATCTCTCGCGTTCAAGGAGCATTATACTTAATTTATTAAATAGTAATAATTTCGCTTTTTATTAACTACGAAGCACAAACAAACACGTAGTGATTTATTTACACAAAACAATTGATGCACCACAATAAACGCGTCGGATCTTGCGCCGTTTTTAGGGTTCCGTATCAACAATGAACCCTTATAGTTTCGGTCATCCGTCCGTCTCTCCGTCTGTCTGTCCGAGGTTCCGCTCAGAGACTAGCCTACAAAGCCCTAATTCGGTATGAATGCACATATAAACGATGTCGACAAAATGGTATATAAAATCATTAAAAAAATTATGGTACCTCCCCTACACATCAAGCGGATAATTCTTTTTTTTTTTCACGTCCACTCCACCGTGTGGGGTGTCGTTGGATAGGTTTTTTAAAAATATTACGAGTATTCAAAGATCATTTTCCGATTTAGGCATCCATTTGTGAAATATGAAGTTTTAAAGTGGAAAAAATCGTTAGAGTCCAGTGTCTCCCCCTTCTACCAGCTAAACGGTTGATTCTGAAAATGTGGAATAAATCACGGGAGTAGGAAATATGCTAAATTTAAAAGGAAAACTATCACGGCTAAGAAGACTTCATAAGTTATTGAGAAGTACAAAGGAACTTTTCGTTCAAATTTCTTTGAACGTATTAACTGAGATGATGTTGTAAGTAGTGTAAAACACGTTATAAGTGTACATTCATTGAGCATACAAAACTTATCAAAAACTGGCGGTACTATAATGGAACCCTCTATTGTGCGTGGCCGATACGCACTTGGCCGGCTTTTTCGCTCCCATTGGTCATTGTCACGCGCAAACGGCACGCGCCATTCACAGGCCCCGCCGCTTTTTTTTTTCTTGTCGCAACTCGTATGACATTCGCATCCGCATACATATCCGCATTGATTTATTGCGGATGCGGATGCAGATGCAGATGTCCAAATCTATGCGGAAGCTCCGCATTTGCAGATGCGGATGCGAATATTCGCAACATCCCTGGGCTGAATAACACTGCTATACAGTATTATAATATCTTACTAGATGTTTTACAACTCTTTGTTGCACTGAAATTAGTTTATTACGCGGAAATCGGAAAACCCGTACATTATAATCATGAGATAAAACTCTCCTTTACCTATAATAGGTATTTAAGTTTTAAAGGCATTTATTGCGTATTTAGTGCATTTGCAGAATATGGTAAACTTATTAAGTTATTACCATAATACATTTAATTTTTTGACAATTCAATTCTACAAATTGTAATCTTAGTAGCTTCTCTATACTCATATTGCGTCAAGAATCCAGATAATATTTGCGCTGAAGGTTTCAAGTTTACTGTCCCACTGTCACTACCAAAAATAGGCTACGAAGGATAAAATACGTAATATTAGCTCAAATAGTGAAATAGTATGAAGTCACCAAATCGCTATTTGAGTAGCGATTACTCCCAAATCCGAGATATCAAACGCTCATCACTCATCACGGGTGACAGATGGTGTAATCGTTGCATCATTTATCATGATTTTATTGATAATACCTCCCACGTTGATTTCCGCGGCCGATTTTTAGTTTTATGCCCATGCGTGTGCGCAAATATACAGGGCTGCCGGTGTAACAAAACATAGTGATAATAATACTTTAGGGTGTGTACTGTGTATGGGTTCCCTCTTTAGAGTTTACTGTGAAAGTGCAGCGCTGAAAGAGCAACTTTTTTTCCTTTTGTATGGAATACATTGTGTTATTTTGTATTATGTTATTATACATTATGTTACAATACTAATCACATTTTGATCGGCGATTCTATAAAGAAGCGATAAAGAAAACGTCTTGGCTGAAGGGCTTAGAGTTTAGACGTACAGCAGCTACGTCGTGTTGGCCACGTGGGCGGCGTGCGGCGTAGAACATTGTTCTTTTCGTAGCAGCATTACAAATATTAATCTTTACTCTATTTCAGTTCATTTTTAGGGTTCCGTAACCAAATTGTAAAAACGGGACCCTATTACTAAGACTTCGTTGTCTGTCCGTCTGTTCGTCTGTCTGTCTCCAGGCTGTATCTCAAGAACTGCTATAGCTAGACTTCTGAAATTTTCACAGATTGTGTATATCTGTTGCCGCTACAACAACAAATACTAAAAACAAAATGAAATTAATATTTAAGGGGGGCTCCCATACAACGAGTGTGATTTTGGCCTTTTTTACTCGGTAACAATAACGGCAACAGGTAGGCACTTTAAATTTTCACAAAGGCCTTAATTATATGTGTACTTTAATAATTAATAATAATATTTCAATAAAATAAAAATTTAAGGGGGTCTCCCATACAAAAAACACATTTTTGGCCTATTTTTGCTCTATAACGGTACGGAACCCTTCGTGTGCGAGTCCAACTCGCACTTGGCCGATTATTCCTTAATGTTAATAAAGCGGCTATAATGCTACCAATTTAAATGTGTATTTAAATAATACCTACCACGTAATAAAGCGATACGGTGGAAGATTAGTTTGATAAAGTTTTAATTATTACACTGGACAAAATGAGTTAAAACGGAGTATTGTTGTATATTGGACAAAACTAAATTACTAAAATAAAGATAAACCGCAAAAACATAACATGTGTATTTCGACTACAGCTACGTTAGGCTACTTAGTTCTTTCTGTAACGTCGGTGTACCTCAGGGTTCTCTATTGCGACTTTTAGGCTAAGAACTCACGGAGCGGTTTTAGCCCGCGCCCGCCGCGGTTTCGGAGCTGCGGTTTTATTTTCAGAACTCACGAGACCGCAGATTTGTGCAGCCGCCGCTGTCGCGATCATCGCTCGCAAACTCTGCGGGCGATGATCGCAAGACGGTTGCAAGACGGGCAGTTAACGATTTTTTTTTTATTTGCCACATCCAAATATTCAAAATCTTTATTTTTAATACTACATAATATTCCTTCCCATGCTTTGAGCGTTAATTTTTTGTACTTATATTCTTCTAAACTCTTATCCTATAGAACGAGCCTATCTTTTACCAAAAGTAATTAGTAGATCGACTTTAATATTAATTTTATAATGTTTGTTCAACGTGCACACACACGTCCGATACCTACTGCAAGTCACTGGTGCAAAATTACGTTAGATTTCTACCTTCTGCCCCGTCGCGCGTCGCCGGCCACTGCGATTGCTCGCCAAACTATCACAGAGCGCGCGGGCGCAAGTTGCCCGTTGGTGTAGCGGGAGTCGCAAACAACCGCGCGCGCCGCGGGCGAAAAACGCGCCGTGAAATTTGCTTTCATTTTTTACATGTTACATAATTACTGTATTCTACAAAGACTGCGGGCCCGCAACCGCGGCGGGGACGGGAGAAAATCGCTCCGTGAGTTCTTAGCCTTAGGACGATAAGTTATTTTTACAAAATCGTTGTACCTCAGAGTAGTGTCATTGGTCCGTTATTATTCAACAACAACAAGTCTAATACTTTAGACTTTAGAGCGTGGCTCTTGACTCATTAGGTTATTTAGAAACGTATTTGTTTTTTCCAAGTTTGGCTAGGACAATGCAGGCTGATCACCTGACTATCCGACTAGTAAGATGATCCATGCGTCGGATGGGCACCTCCTCCATCCTGCGCCTGATCTCTCGCCAGTCGTGTCGGTCTTCCGTCCCACTGGGTTATGAGAGTAAAAGGAATAGATAGTGCTCTTGTGTACTGCGCACACACTTGGGCACTATAAAATTACTCCTGAGTAACAGGCCTGGTTCCAATGAAACCGGCCACCGGTGTTGGAGTTATTATTATATTATTAATCAACAGCTACGCTAGTGTCGTCACTACGCTGCAGTGCGCACGCTTTTCGTACATGACTCAAAGCGATAGCGGGCCGTCTACCGTCACCTGGTAGATAACAGCTGAAAGCTCTCAACGTATCTGGGGGCACGGTAGTGCCCCCGCCAAGACGAGTCAAGCGAAGCGCAAGGGCACTACACCTACCTTTTCTGGAAACGTTTCGTCGTATTTTTGAACTCTCGTAACTTTAGTTTGGATGATGCCAGAAAGTTGAAATTTTTAAGATATAATGACATGAGTATAATAATTAAATGCAAAAAGTTTTAATATCGTAGCTATTATACTTTAGATTTTATAGGTGTCCAAAAACCCACAATTTTGTCACTGACTCCCGATCATCAAAACTGTTAAGGTACTTCCTGAAGTCTTAGAAAGCTGAAATTTGGTATGTAATATTTAATATTAGTACAGAAACAACAAAAAAAATATATATCAAACCCAACCCAACCTATCCCATCTCCTTAATATAGAGGGTGGATGTTAGTATGAGATACCAGTTACCACCGTTTCTTGTGAATAGATACAAAATACATAGATACAAAATACATACAAAAAGGGATACCCCTTTTCCCTATTCTCCTTTCCCTATACCCTCAATTAAGCCTTTTCTCTCTAAAAGGCAGGCAACTCGGCGACGGTAGTTACTTTCCATGAGGTGACCTGTTTTCTCGTTTGTCCCCTAATTTTATATAACCGATCTTAAAGGCTGGCAAAGCACTTGCAACTTTTCAAATATTACGAGTGTACATGCTCGTTTGTTCCTTAATTTCATAAAAACGTGTGTGGTAAAACTGTCAAAAAAAAAAAAAAGAAATGAAATCCCATCAAAAACATTTTCATGTGAAAATGTTGCCAAGACGAGAAAATATAGTTCGTGGTGTCAAAAAGTATTGAGATCTCACGTAGAGCCAAATTTCTAACATTACATACTCAGCCCTAAATCTAAAAACCTTAATTTTACACTTAAGTCGCGGCAAAATACTTGATATAATGTATCAGCCGCACGAGAAGAATCTAAAAACTCTGCACATTAGTCAAAATGGGTGGCTTCGCCATTTTGTTATTCGTCATGCTATGGCTTTGAACTTAATATATTACTTTTCTGTTGTACTTTATAACTTTTATATTAACCGTAACAAAATGGCCAGGCCACCGATTTTGACTAATGTGTAGAGTTTTTAGATTCTTCTCGTGCGGCTGACACATTATATCAAGTATTTTGCCGCGACTTAAGTGTAAAATTAAGGTTTTTAGACTTAGGGCTGAGTATGTAAGGTTAGAAATTTGGCTCTACATGAGATCTCAATACTTTTTGACACCACGAATTATATTTTCTCGTCTTGGCATCATTTTTACATGAAAATGTTTTTGATGGGATTATACACTTTCCTTGTGCTGAGTGCAAATTTTGATCATTGGAGCTAGAAGAAGCTACAATTTATATGGCATGATATTAGTAGCTATTTTTTTACGATTGAGGTAACGTTTTAATGACATACACTTTTGTAAGAGCCTATGCTGTCCCACTGTTGGGCGCAGGCCTCCCCCAAGGTTTTCCACTTTTCTCGATCTAACCCCACCGTAGGCCAACCTGGCTCGTATGTATGAAGCTCGTTGCGATTCGCGCCATCTTTTTCGTTTGTTTATTTAGAACACCACAATATTTTCGGAAATGTAGCCAGTAAATACCTCAGTACTGAAAATTATTTGAGGTTAATTTTTGGGCCAAAATAATTATAAACGTAACTTATTAAAAATGAAGTCTGAAACCTTCGATAACTCCCATATATAATTAAAACACTTGATATTAGATTACGTATCGATTACACAACTACTGCAGCCTACAAGTAACTCGTCCGCTAAGGCCTAATAAGACAATTGAGTATTAGAAACTAGACATTCCGCGCGGCTTCGCCCGCGTAAATTAGATATTTAACAGACAAATCAGTCTAAAAAAATTAGCCTATGATCCTTCACGTGGTCTACTTCTTATCTGACCCAAATAACAGAAAAAATGCTCTAGTAGTTCGTGAGATAAGCCCTTTCAAATAATTTCCCCCGTTTTTTCCACATTTTCTTCTATTTCTTAGCTCCTATTAGTCTTAGCGTAATATAATATAACCTATAGCCTTCCTCGATTAATGCGCTATCTAACACTGAAAGAATTTTTCAAATCGGACCAGTAGTTCCTGAGATTAGCGCGTTCAAATAAGCCCTTTCAAATAATTTCCCCCGTTTTCTTCACATTTTCCTCTATTTCTTCGCTCCTATTAGTCTTAGCGTGATAAAATATAGCCTATAGCCTTCCTCGATAAATGGACTATCTAATACTGAAAGAATTTTTCAAATCGGACCAGTAGTTCCTGAGATTAGCGCGTTCAAACAAACAAACAAACAAACAAACAAACAAACAAACTCTTCCGCTTTATAATATTATATATAATATATAATATAGTATATATAGTAAATATAGTATATATAGTAAATATAGTAATAATAGTAATATAGTATATATAGTAATATAGTATAATATAGTATAGATTTTCATGTCTGTTAATTTATCAAGCGGGACTGACCTCCCCTCCCCTGGATTTTCACAAACATTTCAAGACTAAAATTAGCCAAATCGGTCCAGCCGTTCTCGAGATTTAATGTCACTAACAGAATTTAAAATTCATTCTTATTTAAATAGATATTATCAGCTTCAACTTGAAGTGTTAAGATCTCCGTCGTAGCCGACCTAATTCCTGGCTTTTGCCACTGGATTTCGCCAGTTCGTTCAACTTTAGATAAAGTTTAAAAAAACACGCCGAGAGCAATAACCAAATAAAATAATACGATAAATGTTTAACTTAATTATTTAATGTATTATAAGGTAGAACTACATAATATACTCTACGCTCTTACTCCTAATAATATTCACATTGTTTTTAGGGTTCCGTACCCAAAGGGTAAAAACGGGACCCTATTACTAAGACTTCGTTGTCTGTCCGTCTGTCTGTCTGTCTGTATGTCGCCAGGCTGTATCTCAAGAACCGCTATAGCTAGACTTCTGAAATTTTTACAGATTGTGTATATCTGTTGCCGCTATATATAACAATACTTACAACAAAATAATATTAATATTTAAGGGGGGCTCCCATACAACAAACGTGATTTTTTTGGCCTTTTTTGCTCGATATCAATAATGGCAACAGGTAGGCACTTGAAATTTTCACAAAGGCCTTAGATATACGTGTTATTTATTAATAAATAATAATATTTAAATGAAATTCAAATTTAAGGGGGGGCTCCCATACAAAAAACACAATTTTTGGCCTATTTTTGCTCTATAACGGTACGGAACCCTTCGTGCGCGAGTCCTACTCGCATTTGGCCGATTATTATATTTTTTCATTAATTGTCTTTGTCAGTAAAGCTATTTTTTTAACGTATTAGACAAGGACAGAACATTGTGTAACTGTCACGTCTGTGTGTAGATTGTAGAAAAGTGTGGTTCTTTTTAAAGTAAGAGAGTTTGTAGTCTTATTTGATATAAGATAGGCGACTCGGCAACTTAAATCTTAAATAAACTTAAGAGCCTACTGTCAAAAACTCAAAACGCTAGCCCCGCGGCCCGCCTAGGCCTATACACACCGCTATCCTTCAATCGTGATAAAATGATTCCATGAATCGTGCTCCTGGGCAATGTGCTTTATACTGCAGCTAATAGTGAATAATATCGCGTAACAACGGTTCCCGCATTATAGCACGAAAGTAAAGGTCGTAAGTCCAAAAAATGTTTTTGATGATTACTTAAAAATTAAATACAATACTAATATTTCCTTTAGCTATTATTTTATAAAGTGTGTTATTGTAGTAGTGCAAGTTATTTAATGATAGTAACTCAATAAGTGTAACAGGCATTTGTTGAAAAGCCCAGAAATATTCATAATTTCAAAAATAAAACTATCGAGTCAAAATAAGTGAATCGTGTTTTCGGTTAGCCAAATATCAGATAAATATACAATGAATAAATAAATCTCAATTTCATTTGAGTCAATCGTCTTCCGGGATCGTAATACTTATTAGAAAACACAGCAAAATTTGACAGCCCGCTCTTAAATTAATAACTTCGGTCTACCGAAGGTTCGGAGGAAGACTCCGGAATGAAGCGCGCGTCACGTCGCCGTTAATTCGTGATAAAGTGTAGTTGTTAAGTATATATATTTTTTATGTATGTTAGTCATTAAGGTATATATTGTATGGGCCTACGTAGCCTGATTTAAAAAAAAATAATTAAAATTAAATAGAACCGAATTTAAAAAACTACACCAAACCGAATGAACGAATTTAAAAAGAGATTATAATTATGAAATTAGATAATCAGGCCTATTTAACTTCAAGAAATCCTACTAATTTCTTAAGTAAAAGTCAGGTAGAAATTGTGTGTAGATATTGTGCACGTGAGCAATGAGTACAGTTATTGCATAATAATACTGGCACTTAAAGTAATTAGAATTATATGCCCTCCTGATGAATTCCATAAAAATACCCCGGGAGAGTAACCCTTAAGACAATAGGCCGGCTACGAAAAGTGTATCACGCGGGGTCCATTGTCCAAGAGCGAGTGGTCTGACCCCGTTATCTGCGGAACACCCCTCGCGACGCATTTATACAGCGCGCGCCCGCGCCGCCAGCAGTCAGCGCGCGCCCGCGGCTCGTGCACCATGGACCCGCGACTCCTAGTGCTGCTGCTCCTCCACATCCACCTGTGCGAGATGCTGGCCGCGTGCGCCAGCGCCGGCGACCTCACCGACCTCACCAACGTGCGCCTCCAGTTCGTCAAGCAGCAGATCCTAAAGAAGCTACGGCTGTCGAAGAAGCCGGCGGTGGCGGTGCCCGTCCACAGCCTGCCGATGCCGGTGGCGCAGGGCCAGACCCTGAGCCAGGGGACCGACAAGCCCCCGGAGTTTGACGACTACTACGGCCGGACGGAGCAGAAGATCATCTTTCCCGTTGAAGGTTTGTGACAGTGCTACTATTAGGGTACCGAGTTTATATCCCTGGTTATATTGAGGTGCCGAGTTCGAAGGTCCGTGTTTACGGTTTGTTTGTTTACGTGGAAAATTTTGCTGAGATATCGCCGGGCTACCTTGCATCAAACAACGTCGCGGTAAACTTTGATCATATTTTTTTCCAATGACTGATTTCTGGTAGGTCTTGGTTATTTCAGAAGTAACTTTTTTTTTAGCCATATTATATTTAGGAATAAAACTGTAGTAATTAGCTATAGCTGATTTAAACTAGCTAAAAGCCGACCTTTGTGAGGGCTCGCGTCGTTTTTCTACGTGATAATAATCTTTAAGGCAGTTTTTTTTATATTTCAATAGTAACCAAACCTTGACTAACCGATGATAACACATCTACATATAAATAAAAATTACTATGTTAAATCACAAATCAATATGAGTGATAGATTTTCCGTAAATTGTACTACTAAAGTGCTCTTGTGGGATATACTATAGGGCTCGCTTCGCTCGCCCTGATAATACCAAATTGAGATTTTTTTCTTTTAATCAAAATCATATCTAAAAATGTCTAGAACTATTAGCTCTCAGAACGTATACCTAGAACTTATCTAACTGCACTAAAAACCAAGAACACACTATTATTTTACATAAGAGCACAAATCTTATAGATCGACAGTATTCCTTGTATCTGCTTCTATATGCTTATTATAAGTGGCTTTAAAAATTTTTTAGCTTGTGTCTATCATTGGTTCATCAAATTTTTTATTAGATCCTTTTGAATTCTAAAAATATATCAATAATAATTTTATTACATTTTAACAAACCCCCAACTAGGTAGGATATTTTAAAAAGATTAGAAAAAGATTAACAGTTGTTTTTTTTAATATACCTTTTATAATATTGATTTACCTCCACTTAGATATTTCTAATTCACACGACAAATATTTAATTTTGTTAAAAAAGCCTCGACTCTGTCCCTGAATTTCACACAGTTTTGCAGCTGCCACCAAAAAGTTGCATATCATTGCTCTAACTGCTTTAAAATTAGTATCCACGTACTAATATGAAGCCGGTTTTTAGGGTTCCGTACCCAAAGGGTAAAAACGGGACTCTATTACTAAGACTTCGATGTCTGTCTGTTCGTGTGTCTGTCAGCAGGCTGTATCTCAAGAACGGTGATAGCTAGAGAGTTGAAATTTTCACAGATTATGTATTCCTGTTGCCGCTATAACAACAAATACTAAAAATAAAATAAAACAAATATTTAAGGGGGGCTCCCATACAACAAACTTGATTTTTTTGGCCTTTTCAGCTCGATATCAATAATGGCAACAGGTAGGCACTTGAAATTTTCACAAAAGCCTTATTTAGATGTGTACTTCAATAATTAATAATAATATTAAAATAAAATAAAAAATTAAGGGGGGCTCCCATACAAAAAACACAATTTTTGGCCAATTTTTTCTCTATAACGGTACGGAACCCTTCGTGCGCGAGTCAGACTCGCACTTGGCCGATTTTTTTATTTACTTAACTTAAATAATGTCCAGTGTTTGCGTATTATTTATTACACCATGTTTTGAAGTTTCTAATTAATCGCCCATGTTTAGTGGTTTGTGCTGGCAACCACTTAATACATACAAACAAACACAAACCATAGTTATCTACGTAAAAAGTCGATTTAAACGTGAAAAAAGCCGGCCAAGTGCGTGTCGGGCCACGCGCAATATAGGGTTCCGTAGTACCGCTAGTTTTTGATAATGTTTGTATGGTCAATGAATGTACATTTATAACGTGTTTTACACTACAACATCATCTCAGTTACTTTCAAAGGAATTTGAACGAAAAGTTCCTTTATACTTCGCCGAATACAATTTTTTTAGTTGATCGACTATTACTTCATAACTTATGAAGTGTTCTTAGCCGTGATAGTTTTCCTTTTAATATGTGCATTTATGTCGAATTACATCGTTGTAGGTCTTATAGTCTCTAAGCAAAACCGTGGACAGACAGACAGACAGACGGACAGACGGACGGACAGACGAAACTATAAGGGTTCCTTGTTGACTACGGGACCCTAAAAATTACATAAGATTTTTTATTAATCATAATTTTTATTACAAAGAGGAAAAGTTCGTTTCTTTGTACCGAATAGGCTTCGTACCTATTTGGCCGATTTTGATAAAATTCCGCATAGACATAGAGTGCGCCACAGGAAAAAACATGGAAACTTTTTATCGCGGGAAAATGTACGATTACCACGTAATAGTCTTTTCACGCGGGCGGTACCGTGGGCAACTCCAACAAAATTTAAGATTAAGCATAACGTCTACTGTCTAGCTTTGCGATAATCTCTCTTATCGCTATAATAATGACCACTGACCCGCGCACATATATATCTAACTATCTACACATACAAGCATATTGCATAGTAACTGTATGCGCACGCGCAGAACTATAATATTATCGTAATAAATTATTATTGGCACAGTTTTCTTTTCTCGGCCGCACTAAGAAAAACTTAATTATTGTTTTAAATATTGCTGTGAAAAGTTTTATCAGAATTATAGAGCTAATGTCAAAATTATCATTAAATTAAAGTTAACTAATAGTTAAATATCTTGCTTGAGCAGGTCTATGCGTTTTGCTTGTAAAGTTATAAATACTAGGAAAAAATGTATTCGAAAATTTAAGTGTGCAAACTTAAATGTTAAAACGAAGGCTCTTCTTATTTAATTTTGCCTTCATTTAGAAGTATCAGTTTAAATATGGCTACTTCTAGCCTATGAGATTGGCAGAATTTCTGCGCAAACAAACGGAAGTTTTTGTTGACTACGGGAAAACGGAAGGTTGCGCGAAACGCACTGCATTGGTCGCGCTGCGTAGAGGGCGGTAGCCGCGTAGATTCCCGCCCCGCCCAAAAGTCAGACAAATATAACCTTAGCCCTACGAATAATAAAAACTAAGGAAAAGTAACTCCGTCAAAAAACATGTTCTACAATACTTGTCAAAAATGTGTACCTAGGTACACATTTTCAATACATTTGCAATATTTAGGTGGCCTTCAGCGGTATCAGGCTGACGTTACGTCATGACAGTTCGAAAGGAAACAAATTTAAAAAGGTAATAGTATGGGAGTTACGTTTCCTTAGTTTTTATTATTCGTAGCCAACTAGTTTTTATTATTCGTAGTAGCCAACCCATCAATCCCAAGCGGCAGCCGGCTGCCGCATAACAATTGAAAATCTATTGTGTCTGCGATACCAACGATGGAAGTGATAAAAAATATTATATTATATAATAGCAGGTAGTGGTTTTGACGTAGTTATATTTACTTAAATAAAACAATATTTCGTAATAAACTAAATTGTATATAAGTAAACTTGAAAGAAAATAACGCGAGTTAATAATGTCGCAAACCCCGCAATTTGATCTATAGGGGTTTTTTATCAAATTTGAGGGCGGCCTCGCAATTTCCAGCTTCATAATTCTTAGAGCTCGCATGCGGATTATTAAATATTCTATATTATTAAAATATTGAGAAAATTAATATGGCGTTAAAATATTCACTTATTTCATAACTGACGTCAAAATTTTAATGTTTTACTCAACACTAAATCGTTTCGTGCTGATATTAGGAATATTTATAAACAAAATAAGAAATATAATGTCATTGTTTTATCAATTCTGTATTAGCGCCGGCGTTCATGATAAAATTGACATAACTAAGACTATATTAAAAATGTACGTTTATTCTAACTTTAATAGCTTAAAAGCTAACCAACTAAAGTATAACCGAAAATGTTGATAATCTAAAACACGAAACGGTCATATTGGGAATGTAACATGATAGATGTGTTTAAGTCACATTTAAAAAAGTTTGAGGCACGCAAATTGCAAATACATATTACTTCGGATTTTCGGAGGCTCCGTCAAGAAAAGATTTTTTAACGGGCTTTGGCCCACCACACATTTCCACCGCTGTGTCTCCTGTGTCGCCAGAATAGACAGCGGTATCCAACCACGAAAACCATTTGACATGAGCTCAGGGAGCCCGAGGGACATGCTAAAGCTGTCTCGGGACCCGCAAAAAAATTAATCAGAAGAAAATAGGAGTAGAAAGTATATCGTGAAGAGAAGATTGGAAACTTCTGTCTACTTCGGAGCTAGTAGAAATTAAATAATTTAGATTAATATAGTATTAGAAAGATATCACGCGACCGCTGACCCGACTCCGCTTCCGCGATCCCACACACAGATAGTATATAGTATGTTATTATACAATCGCCGATTGTGTATATATACAATATATGTAGGTATGTATGACACGTGTACCTTAGGTATGCTAACTTCTCACTCGAATTTAGATACGGGACATGAGGTAATGTCGTTGCGCTTGCCAAATCCTCTATGTGTTTTAGTCAAATTTTCAGGGGTAGACAATAAACTATTTTATTGAATGATTGATAGACATATCAATAAATTAAAAAGGCTTAGTTCATACACAATAAGATTTGCCACCATACTGCATTTTTAATTTATTGATAAGTCCAACCATCATTAAATAAAACAGTTTAATGTTTATCCCCGGAAATTTGACTAAAAGCACAGAGGATTTGGCAAGCGCAACGACGGTATGTAGTACGATTATTGAATATCTAAAAGTTTATTCATATTACTAATATTTTAAAAACTACACTTATATAATATAGTGTAAAACAATTTGCGGTGTCAAATGTATGAAATTGTTCTCCAAATTGGTCAACAAGAATACAAGAGCTGACTGCTGAGCCCATGATGGTACACTACTTTTTTTTGCCAAAGTATATATTCATTAGACTGGACGTCACCTACTTGAATTTATCAAACCTTTCATAAACTTGTGTAAGATAAGTTTTTTTGAAGCCTACCTTTAAATAATATTTACCTGTTATGGGCATTTCTTCGGAGGCTAAATTTTTGACGGCAACGGACTTTTTTCTGTAACCAGGCAAAAGCAAACAATAAAAATATTTTTTTTTAAATACTTGAGCTCAGTGTCTACCTAGAAACAACTGTCTTTTTTAATAATTGTAGTTTCAGTATGGGAAAAAAAATCATAAAGTCCGTTCTTCTCA
Source organism: Cyaniris semiargus (assembly GCA_905187585.1). Taxonomy (NCBI): domain Eukaryota; kingdom Metazoa; phylum Arthropoda; class Insecta; order Lepidoptera; family Lycaenidae; genus Cyaniris; species Cyaniris semiargus. The sequence continues at coordinate 8,443,312 of LR994567.1, forward strand.
TTACCATGGAGCGTCCTCTTGCCATTTTCTTCAACAAAAACGTCTATAATTCATTTCCTGTTTTACAAATCAATGCAAAATAAAATTATAACGAAACTAGACGTTCCGCGCGGCTTCGCCCGCGTAAATTAGATATTTCACAGAAAAATCAGTCTACAAAAAATAGCCTATGATCCTTCACGTGGTCTACTTCTTATCTGACCCAAATAACAGAAAAATTGCTCTAGTAGTTCGTGAAATAAGCGCTTTCAAATAATTTCCCCCGTTTTTGCCACATTTTTTTCTATTTCTTCGCTCCTATTAGTCTTCGCGTGATAAAATATAGCCTATAGCCTTCCTTGATAAATGGGCTATCTAACACTGAAAGAATTTTTCAAATCGGACCAGTAGTTCTTGAGATTAGCGCGTTCAAATAAGCCCTTTCAAATAATTTACCCCGTTTTTTCCACATTTTCGTCTATTTATTCGCTCCTATTAGTCTTAGCGTGATAAAATATAGCCTATAGCCTTCCTCGATAAATGGACTATCTAACACTGAAAGAATTTTTCAAATCGGACCAGTAGTTCCTGAGATTAGCGCGTTCAAACAAACAAACAAACAAACAAACAAACAAACAAACAAACAAACAAACAAACTAACAAACTAACAAACTCTTCCGCTTTGTAATATTAGTATAGATTACATTAGTTTACCTGTTATAAAAAATAAATACAGTAGGCATGGCTACATTACAATACTTATAAATAAATAAGAAAAGAGTGTCCAACGTAAAGTTATAATTCCTGTGGCCCAAGTTGCGATCGATCATAACTTTTCTGGTAAAAACAATGGGAGTGTATCTTACCGCATGCAGGCAAGCCAGTCATATGTGAAAGAAGCTATCAGGCGGATGTGCCGCACATAATTGATTTCTATCCAGGTGTTTGGAAGGTAAATATATCATTACCCTATGTTTGGTTCGCGTAGTTTATCATTTATGTGTCTACTATATCGAGCTTATTTTATTATTTCAAAACTTTAATCTGCGTGTCAACTGATGCTCTTGGGTTACATATTTATGTTATGAAATATCAAAACTGATGCTTGTAAGAATTATGAGCTATGCATAATTATAGGCATAATTTTCATTTCCGTGGGTCTCATTACCCTGGTCAAAAGACCAGGGTAATGATAAAATATATTAATTTTGTCCTGAAATATGCACTTTTATGTGCGATTCACGAGATATGTAGAGTAACTACGACTATTGAATATCCTTGCATAAAGTTTTTTTAATTCTTAAGGCTCTTAAATTTCCTTATAAAAACTTGTTTGTAACTTATGATTACAGACATTAGAATAACGTAAAAACGATGTCACAAATTACTGAAGAGAAAAAAAAAGGGTTAGAAAAAACTAAGCAAGATCAGAATAAAATATATGTATCCTGAAGAGAAGGAGGAAATATTTGAAAAAAGTGTTTTTTCTGTAGGAAAAAACATCGATCTACAGAAAGGATTTTCTTCCTATAGAAAAAAAAATTGATTGTGAAGATTTTAAGGTTCTACATTTTTTTCTCCACATAAAACAATTCTATCTGGCCATTCAGACTCGGAGTCATATGATATCTTTTACTTTAAGAAGTCTCAGAACAAAAAAAGAAGAATAAAAATTGTTCAAGTTGCTAATGTTTGCTATTGACTTCTGTTTCAGTAAAGAAAGACCATGAGAACAAAAAATAATTTTGAGAATTACTTAAACTCAACTTCTTGTACAAAAAATACTGCTTTTGATTTTTCTTTTGATAATCGTGCTATTTTACTACTAGATGACGCCCATAACTCTATTGTGTCAAAATCTGTTTATCTCGTGGGAACCGTACATTTTTTTCGGGATAAAAACTATCCTGCGTACTTTCCCAGGACTCAAAGTAGCTCCATACCGAATTAAAAAAAAAATCTGCTCAGTGATTTGGGCGAGAAGTAGTAACAGACGGACATACTTTCCCTTTTATAATATTCGTATAGAAGAAAAAATCACTTTGTATGAATTCAAATCAAACGTTTTGTATGCAAATGAATTTTAAATTATCAAGACTGAACTAAGACTGGTTTCTAAGAGTACTATAATCACTAGTTACTTAATTATTTTTTAGGATGATACAAGGAATGTAAGTCGTTTTCAAACATATAAAACAAATGTTATGCTACAAAAACTATAACAAAAGTTATAGTTTTTGTCAGAAGACGATTATTTTTAAATTAAAATATTTTATTTAGATATTTTTTAAATTTTTTGTTACTTTTATAATTACCTTGTATGCAATTATCAATACCCTAGCCACAAAATTTTTGAACTTCGATATTACTAAATCTTCTCTATGAAAACGAGTCCCTTAAGTAAAAGTAGGTTATTTGACCTTTATATTATCATAAAAATATGAATTTCAGTCAAAAAAGTAACGTTTAAAATTGACCATGGTAATGAGACGAAGAATCGTTTTCCGAAGAATCACCTTTATAATCTACTTATATAGTTAAATTATTTGTTTGTTATTATGCAGTAATTTTTGTACTTCTTATCTCGTTTTTGACCTATTCACCCAATTCAGTATTGAACATTGGTCTTTCACGTGTAAAATTGTGGGCTCATCGCATCGAGAAAAAATGTGCATATCTCTACATTTTTGTATTAAATAATATCAGGTTTTAATGTAGCCATAAATGGTGTCAATGTCAGCTAAAATTCAATAAAATGTAGAGGAATAATACTGCGCTGACTCTTCCGTGTCACAAATATTTGACTGACTGTATGTATACACGGAAAATTATTATTTTTAACAAAAAATTAAAACCGACTTCCAAGGTAAAAACAATAATAACATCCTTATAATATTATGAACTAAAAAGTATTAAATAATTTTTCGTATCTAGTAGTGCCTTTTTCCGAATTCGGCTAAACCTCAACTATTTCTGTATTCTTAATCTTCACAAATTAAGATACACAAATTAATAGTATAATTTTAAGTTACAGCATTGTAAACTTTATTTTAAAAGATTAATTTTTTTCTCACTTTTTTTGGTAAATAAAGTGGGCCCCGTGCCAGTTTCTTACGCCGGTTCTTCTCGACGGGTTAGTTCCCGAACCGGTGGTAGGCATCATGTAGACTTTCAGAAAATATTTGCAAAAATTTATTCTGAATAAAAAAAATTGAGTTTGAGTTTGAGTTTGATGATGATGAATGATGATGAATGTAATTTGCATAGTAGCATATGCATTCAGTTCTTAAAACAGCGCCTTAACCCCCAAACTTGTATCTATAAGGAATCCGGAGTTCTCTTAGTATCTTCGGAACCATAGTATACCTTAGTGCAAAATTTTGCGTTTTGGTAGCATATTCTTAGAATACTTCTCATAAAATCAAAATCACCATATGTTTCTATATAAATTTTGAGGAATTCCCTCGATTACTCATGGATCCCATCATCAGATCACCACTTTTGAGGAAATGGGACCAAATTGGAGTGAAACCTAATATAACAGAACAAAAATTTTCAAAATCGGTTTGCAAACGGCGGAGTAATTGTTAAACATACAAAAAAAACCACAGCCCAACATATAACCTCCTCCTTTTTGGAAGTCGGTTAAAAAATCTTCAAATAAATTATATTTACTTACTACCCACGTTAACTTTGTATTTTATCAAATAAATTGATTCATAGGCAGATGGTGGACATCAATTATTTGGTCCAGCTATGTCACGCCCATTGCTCAGCAACAACAGACAGACAGTTAAAATTATCTTAACATACCTTTTAACTATTTAGGTCAAAAACTGTTTCGACTTTAAATCAATTTCCCTAAAAGTGTATATTGCTTAAAGAAATCCCTAAATCTGGATTTAATTAAGATTTTTTTCAAATATGTAACGTTTTAAAAATTATATTTTATTTTCAAATTTAAGATGAAAGTTATCGTAAAAGTTACCTTTTAACGGCCTCACTCCGAGACGTTTAATGATGATTAAACTTAATTTTAATTAAGAGTTTGACAGATAATGCATGAGGCTTATGTCTTCATTCATTTCATAATTATTAATTACAGTTAAGTAATTAAAAAACGTCTCTAAGTGCGGCAGTGAGACTTCATAACGTATTTACTCGATACGCTTCGGAAGCTCATATTGTTATACTGTACTAGCTGTCCCAGCAAACGTTGTTTTCCCTGTTTTCCTGCTTTTCTCTTGAAGTTTTTTCTGAATTTTTTTCTATAAACCTCACGTAGCCCGAGACCTTTCCAACGAATGCAAAACCGTGGAAATCGGTTCGTGCGTTCTGGAGTTATAGCGTCAGGAAGGAAAACCCGACTTATTTTTATATATTAGATTATGAGAGGAGAGCAGTATATTGTTTATAATATAATTATCAGTAATTGTTTCGGATAGGCATACAAATATTACAACTGAGACGTAGTAACCTTTTCTTATATGTATTGTCATATTAATCACAATAGAGCAAAAAATAGCTCTTATAATTTTAAAATAGACATAATATTTACTATTATTTACCGTGATATTTTATCTGTTATTACTAATGTTGGTCGATTATAATGTCCTCTGCCTTTAATAAAGCTGCTCCAATTTAAACAAGAAGTAAAATCTGAGGCCTAAAAGTTAAATGAGAGATCTTTGAAGAGAGATAATGAAAACTAAAACAATAAAACCGGCCAAGTGCGTGTCGGGCCACGCGCAATATAGGGTTCCGTAGTACCGCTAGTTTTTGATAATTTTTGTATGGTCAATGAATGTACATTTATAACATGTTTTACATTTATACTACTAACAACATTATCTCAGTTACTTTCAAAGGAATTTGAACGAAAAGTTCCTTTATACTTCGCCGAATACATTTTTTTAGTTGATCGACTATTACTCAATAGCTAAGAAGATTTCATGTCTTCTTAGCCGTGATAGTTTTCCTTTTAAAGTCAGCATATTTCCTACTCCTGTGATTTTTTTCACATTTCCAGAAGCAACCGTTTAGCTGGTAGAAGGCCCTCCCCCTGGACACTGGACTCAAACGATTTTTTCCACTTTAAAACTTCATATTTTACAAATGGATTCCTAAATCGGAAAATTATCTATGAATACTCGTAATATTTTTAAAAAACCTATCCAACGACACCCCATACGGTGGGGTGGACGCGAAAAACAAATCATCCCCGCTTGATGTGTAGGGGAGGTACCATAAAAATGATGTGGACACCCGGATGGAACGAACTTATAAAATTATAAAAAAAAATCGTTCCAAAAATAACGCCATCTATTGACGCCCAGGAATATTAACAACGACACTTTTATGGAATTGTAATAAAATTTATTTTAACGTCCAGTAGATGTCGCTGTTTTTCTCAAAAACGCCATCTAGTTGACGCTCATGAATACTATCAACGCCATCTGTCCCTACTGTGCAGGTACTAATAAAAAAGTGTCGAGGTCAAGTGTCATTCTGTCTAGCCTCCTTTCGCAACGTCGAACGCGCCATAAGGAACTTCGTTCCAAAAAATTTTTTTTTAAAGATTTTATATACCATTTTGTCGACATCATTAATATGTGCGTTCATGTCTCTGAGCAAAACCACGGATAGACGGACGGACAGACAGACGGACAGACGGACGGACAGACCGAAACTATAAGGGTTCCTTGTTGACTACGGAACCCTAAAAAGATGATACTTTATGTATTAGGCTACTTGACCTATATTTAATTTCATTGAACTAATGCATATTTCTAGTAGAGCTTGGCCTAGGAAACCGTATTTCACCCTTATCATCAAATAAAAGCTTATGATTGATAAATAAAGTCGATTTGAAAATATGATTTTATGAAAATATGATTTGTACTGACGAAAACGTTTTTGCGGTACTTCCGATTTGGATGTGACGTCATCATATTCGTAATTTTATTATTAATATTAATCTTTTATTTATCGCGCTCGTTAAATGTAAGTTTATTTGTACATAAATAATAAGAATAAGCCTAGAAAGATTTGTAAAATATATTTTCTTGAATAGTTCAAGTAAAACATCAGTTTTATATATTATCTCCATTTATTGTAGTTGGGAAATGAAATGGCCAAAACTTTTCTCCAAAAGTGTTCAACATTACAGATGATTTCTAAATTATTTTCTAATTTTTTGGCTCTGTAAGACTCGAACGCTTAGCACATAAAACTTTTTTCAATAAAGAAAGTATAAAAATACAAAAAACATTTCGTCACACTATGGCGGCACAATGGCGGGCAGTGTTTTTGGCGCCATATAAAAGGCATATTTTTCAATCAACATTTTTATGGGTTTCTACTGTTTAAAATATTAAAATATTAGTAATTTTTTGCTGAAAATGAATGATGAAGAAGCGTTTAGAATGAAGAAAAAAAGTAGGTCAAGTAGCCTAATACGAACTAAAAATATGTATGTACTACATATTCTTTCCCACGGTCTTAAATGAACCATGAAGTTCGGATTCGATCCTGAACCCGTGCCTGACGTTGCGCCACCAGTCACCACTGAGTCAGCCGGCGTCACCCGCCTGCCCCTTGACCTAAACAACGCTTATCAGCTGCCCGTTATCATCCTTATCACTTATCTCACCAGGATACGTCAGTTGACTTAAAGTTCAACTGTTACCTGAATATTATGAAAGAATTTTAAAAATTGTATATGCCTACGTCATAATGAGGAACACTTGTGAAAATTTTTAAGTTTCCAGCACTATGATCTAGGTTTGCCCTACTAGACAAGTGGCAAGCGATTATCGTAAACGCCAACAAAATGTATGCGATTTGACATATTAAGTCATCGCTTCGCTAGCGAATACTAATGTCAAATCCCATACATTTTGTTGGCGTTTACGATAATCGCTTGCCACTTGTCTAGGCCCCCTGATCTAGCGCAAAGAAAACTTTAGAATTTTTGGAACCCAAAACCTCAGCTCTATTGGTGTAGTGTGTGGCAACTGGCAACTCAAGCCGGGGGTCGCGGGTTCGAATCCCGCCGACGGAAAAAACGAAAAAGTTTTCAATGTTCCCGGGTCCTGGATGTGTATTAAATATGCGTTTGTGTGCCAAAGCCTATTATAAGGTCAATGATTTCATAAACGATGGCACATCTTGGGAGTAGGATGGCTGCTTGCAAGGCTGCTTCTACATTATTTTATGACTTACAATAATTATGTATGTATGTTGACATTGTATAATTCTAAGTTACAGCATTGTAAACTTTATTTTAAAATTAATTTTTTTCTCACTTTTTTTGATAAATAAAGTGGGCCCCGTGCGAGTTTCTTACGCCGGTTCTTCTCGCCGGGTTAGTTCCCGAACCGGTGGTAGGCATCATGTAGACTTTCAGAAAATATTTGCAAAAATTTATTCTGAATAAAAAAAATTGAATTTGAGTTTGAGTTTGAGTTTATGTGTATAATATAATGAAAATCCTAAATATATGTATGTAAAGTATTAAATATATTTCCGTTGTCTGATACCTGTAACACAAGTGCTTCAGGAACATTAGCACGGGGCAAGACGGACGTGGTGTAAAGCGTCCATAGATATTAGTAAGTCAGCTTTGTCTTTATTAATTTACAGTTTCATATTATAAATAAATTGGGTTACTAATTACTATACAGTAATATGTTTGAAGTTTGAAGGCAGATAATCCGGGAGATAAGTAATTCGAAAAACATTAAGTTTATTTTAATGAAAATGAATAAAAGATATTAGACGCTTTTCACAACATTTTGGGAAAAATGTCCAGTCAATCCAAACAGTCCTTAATGTTAATACTGATACATTTCCTCAATTCTCACAATTTCAATGTTTACATAATATAAGATATTGTATACAGTGACTAAATAAGAGATTATACTGTTCCTCATAGTACAGGTTCCCTAGAACATTTTTTTTTTTATAACTATCAAGCTAATTTTTCGTGAGTAGCTTCATTTTGATAAGACAAACAACAATTCTTTCTGCGAAAATTCTCGAAAGTGGTAGCTAACAGAGATAGAAAGGACTTAATACTTCGATTTGATGGTCCTAAAAATTAAATTAAATTTCAATGTTTACATAATATAAGATATTGTATACAGTGACTAAATCAGAGATTATACTGTTCCTCATAGTACAGGTTCCCTAGAACAAATTTTTTTTATAACTATCAAGCTAATTTTTCGTGAGTAGCATCATTTTGATAAGACAAACAACAATTCTTTCTGCGCAAATTCTCGAAAGTGGTAGCTAACAGAGATTGAATGGACTTAATACTTCGATTTGATGGTCCTAAAACTTATTATGGATTATTCTATTTGTAAGACAATGTTACTCTTAAATTATACATATAACTATTAACCTATAAATATACAAAAAATCAGCTGGTTAGAGTTCCGTTTTAGGTTCCATAGTCAACGAGGATTTGTTGATTACAGAACCCTAAAAGGGAACCCTAACCAGCAGATTTTTTGTATATTGATAGGTTAATAGTCATATAATTTAAGAGTAACATTGTCTTACAAATAGAACAATCCATATTTAATTTTTAGGACCAACAAATCGAAATATTAAATCCTTTCTATCTCTATTAGCTACCACTTTCGAGAATTTTCGCAGAGGAAATTGTCGTTCGTCTTATCAATATGAAGCTACTCACGAAAAATTAGCTTGATAGTAATAAAAAAAAATGTTCTAGGGAACCTGGACTATCATGATATTTGACGTTTATTTATAGTACGACTTACGAGTACGATTAGTGCAGCACGCGCGTCTCGCGTGTTGGTCCGAATGGGCGCGAGATAATGTCTTGAAAAGAAATAAATCAGCCAAGTGCGAGTCGGATTCGCGCACGAAGGGTTCCGTACCATTACAGAGCAAAAATAGGCCGAAAATTGTGTTTTTTGCATGGGAGCCCCCCTTAAATATTTATATTATTTTAATTTTATTATTAATTATTAAAGTACAAATCTAATTAAAGATTTAGTGAGAATATCAAGTGCCTAACTCTTGCCATTATTGATTACGAGCAAAAAAGGCCAAATATTCATGTTTATTGTATGGGAGCCCCCCTTAAATATTTATTTTTAGTATTTGTTGTTATAGCGGCAACAGATATACATAATCTGTGAAAATTTCAGAAGTCTAGCTATAGCGGTTCTTGAGATACAGCCTGGAGACAGAGACACACAGACGGACGGACAGACGGACAGACAACGAAGTTTTAGTAATAGGGTCCCGTTTTTACCCTTTGGGTACGGAACCCTAAAAAAGGTCGCATACTAGCGATAACATCTAACACTGAGAATTGTTCACCCCGGAATATGCCTATTTCTGTTGGTATGTCAGTAATGGGTACACATTTTTTGTAAGATTTAAGTTAGTTGCGAGAAAAATATAATAATACTAGATGAACCGGTGCACTTCGTATTTCTTCCCTCCTAAATTCTAATGTACCTAAGCCTTCCCTGGACTTCCGTGATTCATATTGTGACTATAAATTGAGATGTAAGCTATCTTACCTTTCAAGTTGAAAAAAATTGCACACGGTGTACCTACATTTAAAATTTTAAACCGTTCAGTAATTTATGAGTCCATCGCGGACAAACAACGTGACACGTCATTTTTATCTATAAAGATTTTTCATTTATTAAGGTTCGATTGACCACTAAAAGTAAGCCCTTAACTAATAAACATGTGTATGCCAGACATTATACGCTTTACTCGTATGTCAAGTAACTTTAAGTAAAACTGATGTTTGTTGTCTGTAACCTCTTAAGAGGGTTCGCTAACACTGATTTTCCATACAAACGTATTCCCTTAATTTACTCCCAGGACAATGCGTCTAGACAAATGATTTTTTTATGCAATATTGAAATCTGTTAAAACTATGCCTCTACGTTCGATTTTTCTAAATTTACTAATATATAAAAAAATATGACCCTTCACAAATCGCAAAAAATTAATGCCCCGTACCCCGCCAATCCACCGACCATAAAACAATTTTGAAAGTTCTTTAAGATAAAATAAAAACGTAGAGGCATAGACTCACTCTTCCTGAAGATATTTAAAAAAAAAAATTTAGATAGGCTCTATTTTGAAGGAGGAATCAGAGGAATACGTAACCTCGATTTACTGTATCTATCTCTATCACAATACACGTGCCGCCGCAGGGTGAAGCGTGATGGCAATAGTTTTTTTGTTTAAATTCTACTGTACCCGCGTTTCCTCTTAATGCTCTCTCTGAACCGTCTTTAATATTTGGTATAGAGTGATATATGAATAATACTAGCTGTTGCCTGCGACTCCGTCCGCGTTCTCGTTTCCTTAGGAAAATTCATATTAACTTTAAGCCCCCATTACAACCCTTTTTTCCAGTTAAAAAGTAGCCTATGCCCTTTCTCAGGCTCTATGACTATCTCTCTCACACTCTCTCAGACTATCTGTGTACACACATTACAATCGGTTCAGTAGTTTTGGCGTGAAAGCGAGACAGACAGACAGACAAAGATACTTTCGCATTTATAATATTAGTATAGATGACAGCTGACAAGTCTTGGGAATTCCGTGCAAGATCATGAGTATTAACATTATGTTATTGACCCAAAAAATCTATCACAAGTTTTTTTTAAATCCGGAAATGACACAACGCAAATATGTGTCTCACGACTAGGGTTGCCAGATGTCCGGTATTTAAGCGTACAGTCCGGTATTTTCGAGGCCAGTCCGGTAAAAAATAAAAGGTCATACCGGACATAACAATGTCCGGTATTTTGAGAAAAGTCGGTACTACTGATACCCATAGTTTTAGGTGATTTTATTTTTTTTAGAAGTTCCTACCTTTATTTCGTTAAGTAAGTTATAGTATATTATAATAATTAAACCATTGTTTAATAAAGGCTTTCTCAAAGTTAGAACAGTCTCGGCGACCACAATTTTATAACCTCAATAATAATAATTATAAAAAAAAACTGTATGTTTGCGACCCACCATTCCCCCCCCATATTTGGTGTTGTCCGATATTTTTTAACCGACTTCAAAAAAGGAGGTTATCAATTTGACGTGTATGTATGTAATATTTCCAAAACTGCCCAGTTTTCGTATATGTTACTCTACATCAGCGTCTGAACAAATGTGCAAAATTTCAAAAGTGTATGTATGTATGTATGTATGTTTTTATGTTTGTGTTCGCATATCTCCGGAACTACAAGTCCGATTTAAGTAATTCTTTTTTTGTTGTACTAGGCATTGTTCAACTTAGGGAATGCTGCAAGTTTCATCAAAATCGGTTCAGTAGTTTTTGAGATAGGGAATTTTAATTCTTAATAACGTACAATTTTGAAGTCGGTTTTATCATTTTAAAATACTATTATTCGTGACTCACCTGGCAACCCTACTCACGACATACATAGCGGGTTTCCCTGCTACGTGCTATTGAAATAGTATATTAGTGCTATGTTATATTCGGATATTGTAATTCCCAGATATTTTTCACTTTACAATATTATCGTAACTATTAAAAGTGTTATTAACATAATATTTTTGTTTATTTGTTGACAGCTAATTGTATTGTTTTTACTCTTAATTAATAGTCCACGTGCATTTTATTGTTTACTAGCTGTTATTATGATCAAATCAAGAAGTTTAAAGAAATTAAATAAGTCAAAATAATTTTCCCCGTTTTTGTCACATTTCACTGATTCACTTTAGGACGTTTAAGCGAACATACTAACAAAATCTTCAGTTTCATAATATTAGAATAGAAGTACAAATACAAGCTACGTTGGAGTTTATCAAAATATAATTTTATTGTACCAGTGGATCTGGCATAAAAAAATTGGATTTGACATACTGTCTTTGTAGTTTATGCAAATGACTAACTAATTAAGTATTAAAATCTTACCTGCAAATGCAGCCAGCAGCCTCTTATGTATTCAGACGGATTCTTTACTGGCACGTTGATAGAAACACTTTCTGGAAAGAAACACTTTGAATCAGTATAAATTTGGCCTCTTGAAAGTATATCTACAGTACTGCACTGGAAAATCGTTGTGTATCTGCTTGTATACAGGGTGTAACAAAACTAAGTGATAATACTTTAGGGTGTGTATGTGTTCCTCGTAGAGAGTTCACTGTGAAAGTGGCAGCGCTGACAGAGCGAATGTTTTTTTGTGATTTGTATGAGCAGCGCCCCAGCGTCAAGGATTTTCCAATACAAAGTAAAAAAAATACTCTTTCAGGTTTGCAGTGAACTCAATACAGGGGATTCATACACACCCTAAAGTAGGTATAATCACTTAGTTTTGTTACATCCTGTATATCTATTACATCATATAGATTATAGAATATACAAACACTACATGATATAGATTATATAGGACAAGGTCTGATTTGTGTGGAAGATGTAGCCTTTATTCATAAGACGAATAATTTGCAGACGTTGATTATAATCAACAATGTACCTATTTAAATCTGTTAAAATATAACTTGTGAAATTATTACCTGAGTGGTAGCGGCACGGCGCCCCTCGGTACAGCTGTGCACGGCTCGGCTCGGCACAGGCCGACGCGGCTCCGCTCGGCTTCGCTCGGCACGGCTCTGCTCGGCTCCGATAGCTGGGCCTATAGGCTCGGCATCGCTCGGCTCGGCATCGCTCGGCTCGGCACGGCTCGGCTCCGAAAGGCTCAGCTAGGCTCGGGTTCGGGTCGACGGGCTCCGCACGGCACGGCTCAGCCGCCACTACACTGCACCGCACTTGTGTACGCACTGCACCGTACACGCCACAAGGAATTGCCTCTTTCAATATATAAAAACAAAATAACGATTCACACTTGGCCTTTTTCACACATTGTCTAGAAAAAAGGGTGGCGAGAATATGAGGAAATCGTTTTTCTACTCACCTGTGTAGTTCTTGTGTTGAGCACGTGGCCCCACGAAACACAACATCACGAAACAAAGTCGCCAATTTAAACCAAACGCTCGCGAGGCAGCTACCGATCGAGGGATGTAACATCAACCTCGGCTGCAGAACGAAACGTGCACAAAAGTTCGAAAAGTCCCAGGGCTCCGGGATGAGTCCGGACTCATCATCGCGACCACGCAAACACTTCCTCGAGAGTCGAGACGCGAATAACGAAAAGAAAGAGACAAGACTAACTAAGAAAGTTACAAGAAGTTTATGAAATGAGTTTTTCTTTAACAGAATTTTTTTTAACAGAAATTATCTTGTTACAAAAGAACAATTATTAAAATTTAAATTTCGAACGCTTGTAAAACGTATGTAAAACACTACCTACGTCGGAACAAAAGTCGGGACTCGGGACTTAAAAAAACGAATATCTGTTTTTTTTTTTGTAAAAACAAATTGTAAAAACATTGAGATTTTAGTTTAAAATTACTTTTTATTTTTTTTGTTATTGAGAATTTTGTTGAGCAAAACGTTCGAGTCTAAGTGCCAAAAAAAAAAATATTATATTTTTTACAAAATGTACAATAATTAATGAAACTTTGAATTTTGTTTTGAAATTCGTTTTCTACTGCTTCTGCGTATTTATAGATTATTTACTTATTCTAAGATTTTGACATATTTAACTCCATGCATTAATGAAGAGTTTTACAGAAAATGTAAAACTCTTCATTAAATTAAAGTTAAGTAATTATTAACTGTCTCTGAGTATGGGTTATACTAATATGTATTCTGTGGTATTATATATATACATTTTATGTTCGTAGCTGTGCTACGGTGACTGTCGTAGCAGTGTCAAGCCGAGCGTAGCGCGTTCAAATCATTTTCAAGGCGCCCAATACTTTCTAATCTTGTCATTTTAAATTTTAATTCCGTTGTATTTTCATTTCTCCGTTTTTTAAATATAGTAATTCTCATTCTAATTCACATTAGATAATATAATTTTATGATAATACAGATTTATATGTCTATCTATTATATATGTATCCATAACTTTATTTGTTTGCATCCAATAAGCTTACAAACTACACGGATGTTGATAAAATTATTGTCACCCAAAATAGGCTACTGGGAAAAACATAGGCTTTTATCGTATTAATTAGGCAGAATAATGTTGCGGGTCTGAGTAATAATTGTGACTCGATATAGTACGACGGGTCGATTTCCAAATAGTTGATAATGTGGTCAATTAAGCGTGTGTGACCCCACTAATTAGATCAAGGAGTGACCCGAATGATAGTGGCGGCCGATGGGGGACGCTTACTGCGCACAAACAAACTACCCAAATATTCACCTAGACTTAATTAAAACTTAGAATCGAGGGTTTAAACTAGGTACTAAAAATGGCGGTTATTCTACCCGCTTTTTTATCAGCATTTAGTGTTTCTGTCAAAAAATTATCAGTATGTAAAAAATTGTAATTTTCACCTGCTGCTTTTGATAAGTTACAGTAAATTTACCAACGGATTTTAAAGGGTTTATAGAAACTTGTTACACTAAATCAAAACAAAAGTGTGCATAGTGTTAAAGTCTAATGCGCATATTACGGCAAAAACACGTTTACTGGTCAGCTTGTCAGTATACAAAGTGTAACAAAACAAAGTGATAATACTTTAGGGTGCGTATGTTTCCCTTATATAGAGTTCACTGTAAAAGTAGCAGCCCTGAAAGAGCATTTTTTTGTGATTTCTATGTGTAAGCGCCCTCGCGTCATGTATTTTTCCATACAAAGATGAAAAAAAGTTGCTTTTTCAGCGCTGCTACTTTCACAGCGGACTTTACAGGGTGTAACAAAACTAAGTGATAATAATTTAGGGTGTGTACGTGTTACTCGTAGAGAGTTCACTGTGAAAGTAGCAGCGCTGAAAGACCAAAATTTTTTTTCACTTTTGTATGGGAAAGGGCCCGAGAGTTTCCCCAGACAAAAGTGAAAATTTTTTTTGTCTTTCGAAGTGCTGCCACTTTTACAGTGATCTCTCTACAAGGAACAAATACTTACACACCCTAAAGTATTATCACTTACTTTTGTTACACCATGTATAATATACGAGTATATAATACAAGATAATAAAATGATTATATTATGACAGTATGCTATGTTGTTACAGGGGAGTGCCTGACGTCGGGGCGGTACCCGTTCGCGTGCCTGCAGTTCGAGCTGCCGCCTGACGTAGAACCCGAGGAAGTTACTGTTGTGGAGCTGTGGTTCTATAAGGTACAGATAATTATAATTCAAAAGATCTATATAACAAATGGCCCACCATACATTCCCACCACTGCAACTCCTGTGTCGCCAGGATCAACAGTGGTAACCAATCCAAAACCCTTTGATATGATCTCAGAGGTGCCCGAGGGACAAGATAAATCTGTCTTGGGACCCACAACGAAATCAATCAGAAGAAAGGTAGGAGGAGTAACGCCTCCGTGGTCCAGTAGTTTAGAGCGCGGCTCTTGACTCGGAGGTCGTGGGTTCGATTCCCGCGTTGGAAACATGTTATTTCCAAGTTTGGTTAGGACAATGCAGGCTGATCATCTGATTGTCTGATAAGTAAGATGATCGGATGGGCATGTAAAAAGTCGGTCCTGCGCCTGATCTCTCGCCAGTCGTGTCGGTCTTCCGTCCCACTGGGCTATGCGAGTAAAGGAATAGAGAGTGCTCTTGTGTACTGCGCACACACTTGGGCACTGTAAAATTACTCCTGCGTAACTAGCCTGGTTTCAATGAAACCGGCCACCGTCACCGAAACCGGTGTGGGAGTTATTATTATTATTAGAAGGAATAGGAGAAACCCAATTTCCCTCCCAAAGCAAAGATCTGTATAACAGGGTACTGTTAGACTGGCCATTATAGACGGACCGCAAATTGCAGTCGGGGCCGACTGCTTTAGAGCGGTCGCGTTGTTTGCACCGACCGCTCAAGAACTGCTCGAGCGGTCCGTGTATTGCGGATATGAATTTAGTATGGAAACTGCAGATCGCCGTGCGGCAACCGCATTTTGCAGTCGGTTTCTACTGCAAGATTCGGTTCGTCCATGGCCGGCCTTATGGTCACTGCAATCTGGTAATGTGTTGTCATTTGATAACTAACTTTGCTGTCAATTTAATTGCAATGCAGCTACGCGGTTGTATTTTGAAAATCCATAGATGACTGGATTTCCCAAACCGCTTTATTGCGCGGCAAGGCTGAAAACTATCCTATTTTTTTAAGATAAGGTTTTCATTTTTGATTTTAAAAGTAAAACATAATGCTTTTAATTTGGCCCCGTCGTTATTTTTAAAAAATAATTATTATTTTGCAAGATAATAATAAACATAAATAGGTGATTTCCAATTTTGGTGGCTTGTCGTCGACCTATTTTACTCAATATCTAGACCGATTTACAAAATACTTGATACTGGATTGGATTTTTATCTTTATGTAGTCGTTTAATATAGTTAACTCTTGATACTATATGAATTTTATTGTACTAAGTTCTGTAGTTGAGTTTTTAACCGACTTCCAAAAAGGAGGAGGTTATATGTTCGGCTGTGGATTTTTTAATTTTTTTTTTATTTTTGTATGTTCAACGATTACTCCGCCGTTTGTGAACCGATTTTCAAAATTTTTGTTTTGTTCTATTAGGTTTCCCTCCAATTTGGTCCCATTTTCACAAAAGTGGTGATCTGATGATGGGATCCATGAGTAATCGAGGGAACTCCTCAAAATTTATATGGAAACATATGGTGATTTTGCTTTTATTTTTATTTTTTATTTTTTTATTTATTTATGAGAAGTATCCTAAGCATATGCTACCAAAACGCAAGATTTGCACCAAGGTATACTATGGTTCCGAAGATACTAAGAGAACTCCGGATTCCTTATAGATACAAGTTTGG
Source organism: Cyaniris semiargus (assembly GCA_905187585.1). Taxonomy (NCBI): domain Eukaryota; kingdom Metazoa; phylum Arthropoda; class Insecta; order Lepidoptera; family Lycaenidae; genus Cyaniris; species Cyaniris semiargus. Next base: position 8,460,176 of record LR994567.1, read on the forward strand.
GGGTTTAGGCGCTGTTTTAAGAACTGAAAGCATATGCTACTATGCAAATTACATTCATCATCATCATCATTACCACGTCAGGGTCACCAGTGTCACATGGTTGTATATGGATACAATATGCCCCCACAACACCATAATTATATCATCACGTTATGTCCTTATAATATAATTTGATACGTGGGAGAGCCATGCTTCGGCACGAATGGGCCGGCTCGACCGGAGAAATACCACGTTCTCACAGAAAACCGGCGTGAAACAGCGCTTGCGCTGTGTTTCGCCGAGTGAGTGAGTTTACCGGAGGCCCAATCCCCTACCCTATTCCCTTCCTTTCCCTCCCCTATTCCCTTCTCTTCCCATCCCTACCCTCCCCTATTACCCTATTCCCTCTTTAAAGGCCGGCAACGCACCTGCAGCTCTTCTGATGCTGCGAGTGTCCATGGGCGACGGAAGTTGCTTTCCATCAGGTGACCCGTTTGCTCGTTTGCCCCCTTATTTCATAAAAAAAAATTGGTACTTTTCATAGCGATTTTAATAAAAATATAATGTTGTTTCAAAATAAATGATTCAAGTTCTAAGCGACTTATGTACCACAAAATTGAACATAACAAAGTCAACCTTAACTCCAGAGCGTAAGGCACACATTTGACATTACTTTTGAGATTCGAAAGAAAAAAGAGAAGTAAGTTGCTTCGATAGGTACTACACTAGTTTGACTATTAACCCATCAATCCCCAAGCGGCACCCGGCTGCCGCATAACAATTAAAAATCTATTGCGTCTGCGATTCCCACGATCGAGGTAATAAATTGAACCCTTAGTATGAAAATACTTACATAGGAAAACAATCTACATCGTAATAAGAATAAGAAAAACAATCGAGGTAACTAAAAAAAGTGAAATTATTATTTTTAACAAAAAATTAAAACCGGCTTCCAAGGTAAAAACAATAATAACATCCTTATAATATGAACTAAAAAGTATTAAATAATTTTTCCTATCTAATAGTGCCTTTTTCCGAATTCGGCTAAACCTCAACTATTTCTGTACTCAATCTTCATAATCTTGAAGTCGGTGCCAGTTACAAAAGTTTCAAATACCTATTCTGTCAGAGAACTGAAGATTCAGCTATATCTGGTACCGACTTCAAAATGATGAAGATTGAGTACAGAAATAGTTGAGGTTTAGCCGAATTCGGAAAAAGGCACTATTAGATAGGAAAAATTATTTTATACTTTTTAGTTCATATTATAAGGATGTTATTATTGTTTTTACCTTGGAAGTCGGTTTTAATTTTTTGTTAAAAATAATTATGACACAGTTTAGGTCCGTCGCGGAGATTTTACCAATTTTGGTGTCATTTACGAAACGTTGTTTCTACAAAATACCATTGATCCCTTAAGCATAAAAAATACGCCATTTACTTCATTCAGCCACACGCTAACCCGTTTAGAAGGTGGCTGTGGGCTAAGTCGTACCAGTTTCCAGCCAGAAATGAAACAAAACCGTTTTATCACAAAATCCCAGATTTCATGCAATTTTGGTGTACTTAAATTATCCTATTTGTGGCAATAATATCATGTTATTATTTTGAATATCGGTAGAGTTTTGGTTTGTTTATAGTTAAGTTAATGTGTTATAACTTTAGTGCACGTAGTTTTTTTTAAGATTATTTTTCTCGCAAATTCCAATTTTGGTGGGTAAATTTTGGTGGGTAAGATGGTGTGTAAAACATTATTTTTACAAAATACCATTGATTCTTGAAGCATAAAAATACGCCATTCACTTCATTCTGTCTAACTCATCTAGGTGGTGGTTGTCGTACCAGTTTCCCGTAAACACCTAATCTCTAATTTTGGTGGAAACAAAAATTTCCACCAAAATTATATAAAAAATGCAAGTTGTTGAAATCCACTCAGATACAACATTATAAAGTTGTTCAAATTCTTTAGCCGACTAAGGCGAAGCCAACGGGATAATTTTCTGTCTATGTATGCATGTATGATAAGCTTGTTCCGCCGCAGCGCCTAAATTAGCAAAACGATTAAGCTAATAAAATAATTAAGCTTTCGTAATCAAGTCGAGCTAGATTTTTTATTGTTTTTGATTATTAATCCCTCGATCGTGGAAAAAACGAGACACAATATATTTCTACTGTAATCGCAGCACCCAGGTGTCGCTTGGGGCTTGAAGCATTAATTTAATTTCATCGACTGTCACTCACTCACTCAATCACTACAACTACAAAATTTTTTCAGGAGCCCGACCCCCTGGACGAATATAACCAAACATTCGTAATATCGGAGGCGGCGCACTGGGACAGCCAGCAGCAGTTCAAGAAGACCAGGCCCATCGCCATCCGGGAGACGGACATCGGCGAGGGCTGGGTGAGGGTGGAGCTGGCCTGGGCCGTGCGCGTGTGGCTCGAGGGCAGGGAGAGGCTGCACACGCTGCATGTGGCCTGCAGGACTTGCCAGGTAAAGAGAGGCCTCTGTGCCCCCTTTTAGATAGAAATGATTGAAGGTTCTATTTACTAGCTTTTTTGGCAAGTTTTTCGTAGTTATTATTACTTAAAACCCCCAGGCGTATTTTCCTACTTTAGGGTGGTGAATTTTATAGCGTTTTCGGCATCAGAACTGCCCCGGGGCAGGGTGGGCCGACAGGATACGGAAACATCCAAAGTTTAAATTAAGAACATAAACTACGTATTGCATAGTATAGGTCTACCAGACTCTGATGGCAATTTTTGACAGCAGATTTTTAAAAAATATCCTTGATCATTGGATAAATTTTTATATTTGCATGTTTAAAACACATAATCAGCCGCTATAAGAAGAAAAACGGATCAATATGTTTTATTCCAATTACCCCCGTATTGCTAGAGTCAATTTATTTTCTCACTTTTTGCCATCAGATTCTGGTAGACCTATACTAGTGCAAAACGGAATACTATTATATATTCTGTGGCAATACGTAGTTTATGTTCTTTATTTAAACTTCGGCTGTTTCCCTATCCTGTCGTCCCACCCTGCCCCGGGGCAGTTCAGATGCCGAAAACGATATTAGTTTCATTATGTCATCACAATAATAATAGTAGAATATCGCAGAAAAATAGACTGACGCCAAGCTATATTAAACCCTAGACGAAGTATGTTGTATAATTATTATTCCTTTATTATTATTTAAATGAATTAAACAAAAACGTATCGACGAGGATGGGATTCGAACCCACGCGTGCAGAGCACATTGAATTAGCAGTCCAACGCCTTAACCACTCGGCCACCTCGTCTTATTTATTGATGATGAATTATAAAAACATTCTACTAAATATGTAATTAAAATAGCTCAATAATCTATTTTTATAGGTCACGAAAACTCAATAAAAATACGAGACCCTGCCGCCACTCAACATATAAAATGTAAAGTGGCCATATCTCTAGAAACAATTGTTTTTGCCCTTGATATTATAAACCTACGTTCGTTTCTAGGAACGCTCAGATTGATAAATATCATAACAATATATAGTTTATCGTGTCTGTTTAGTAGCGAGTCATTTATGTAATGTATTTAAGTTGTAGCTTCCAATCTTCCTTGACCAGGAAACTGACATTTGTGGAAATGCCACACAATATCTAATATAACGTTTATTTTCTATGCAAGGTACCTAACTATTATCAAAACGAATTATTCTGACAAAACTTTAATTGTATTGTTTTTTTTTCTCTTAATTATAATGAAATTAAATAAATATACTAATTCTTTCAATTAATAATTGTAAGTTCGTCTATAATATTAATTATATTAAATATAGTAAGTTAAGTACATTTTTAATTAAACTTATTTTTAATGTAAGGAGCAAATACCTCTAAAACAGTTGCATACGTCTGTAATTAACTATTGTGTTAGTATAAAACAAAAATGTATTAGTTTCAGTTTTTAATGTTGTCACAATATGTTGTTGGTGTATCTTTTGAATAAAAAAAAAAAAAAAAAAAAAAACGCCTTTGAAAGTATCGACAGCGAAGTTAGAAATCCAAAACGTATGGAATTTGACAACGAATCGCAAGCGCCATAACACTTAGCGATGCGTTGTCGAAATCTCACATATTTTTGATATATAACTTCGCTTTCGAAATTATCGAATGCAACTTGAATACAAAGTACCTGGAGCATATTTTAGCCTTAGCCGCTAGCTACGACGAAGTAAGAATAAGTGTATAAACACACTAGGCCGAAAATACGCGGCCGAAGTTCGGCATGATTACGCCTGCAATGTATTTTAAATTACCGATGACACACCATGCCGAAATTACGTCGCGTTATATTGTATGCGTAGCGCATTGCTGACGTAATCATGCCGAACTTCGGCCGCGTAATTTCGGCCTAGTGTGTTTAGACACTAAAAGCATCGTTAAGTTATTTATCAGTTATCTCGGTATGTCACTTAGCGACTAGCGTTGCTTATGTCAAACCGTTTTGTGGTGGATATATTTTATTATTATTAAGTATGTCTTAATGCTCTTTTCTATTTTAATAATAAACACGATTTCGCTATTAATTAAATTAAACACGCTTTTTTATTGATACTTTTTTCAAAAATTTTAACAAATTATTGCATTGTCATTGGAGCCTAATACGTATGCAAAGTTTCATATTAATTAGACTACTGGAGATCTCCAGTGGAGATAGGTAAAAATAGTGCTCAAAGTTTCCTTTACATACATACAGCCCAAACTAATAATGTAAACTTTGTCAACAGAACCGTCGTTCCCCGCTCTCGTTCCACGAGAAGCACCGTCCGTTCCTGGTGCTGTACACGAAGTACGCGGGCAAGCGCCGCCGCAGCCGCACGCTTGAGTGCGGCGCCACCACCAGCGAGTGCTGCAGAGAGCGGCTATATGTTAATTTCAAGGTATCGTATTCGTTTGACTGTCGATATTTTTAATACATAAGCTATTTATTTTTATTAAGCATTATCTTGTAAAGAGGAAAAGCTTATGTGCGTTGGAAATGGCCCTGTTATTTTTCACACGGGGAAGAACATGGGCTTCTTTTTATGACAGTAAAATGTAAGTAGGTACAGTTTTCGCGGGATTTTAATTTTCAGTTGATACTGGATATTTCCTACTAGTACAGTAGGAAATATCCAGTATCAACTGAATGAAAACGATTTTATTGTTGGTTTGCATTGAATATACTCCAAAACCTAAGGAATTTAACACAGATATAAACCAGATATTACCTACTAAATACTTAGTTAAGGTGACGCCTTGATAATTTGGCTGAAGCGATATCGATTTTTCTCAACAATGACTAAATCTAAGAAATTAAAGTTCATTGTCAGTATTCATCATCCCTCTTACTAATAAAAAGTTACACAGCCATGGGCGTACCCATCAGCCCCCCCCCCCCCTGGATCATGTTGACGTCCCTACTAAGTATCTTATCTAGTACTTTTATCTATAAAAATTAAAAATTAAGAAAACGAATTTTTGCCATTTGTTTGCAATACAATATTTTTACAATTAAAAATTATTAATTTTTTATTATTTATAAACACCTAGCTTATAAAAAATCTGATTTGCCCCTAATTTTTTCTACTAATAATCATTTTTTGACATAAGGCCTGTATAACGATGCTGTCATTTCCATACTAATTTCTCTGTATACTCTGTGTAACGTGTGTGTAACTTAAAAACTCCTGTTTAAGTATTCACACGTTGAACGCATGTTTAAGAAGTTTTTATTAGTAAGAGGGCAAGTCTTTATCTTTGAATTACCCATAGCATAACACGATTGGTCAACTTTTATAACACAGAATAATTAATCAAAAAGACCTATATAAAAACAGGGACTCTAATTTTGCCAACAGAGGAGAGTGATTTAAGCTTACAAAATTTGTACATATATTAGTTCAAGCATACACTATAATTTGCCCATAGCTTATATGAAATATATTTATAGTTTTTAAATTACGCGACAAAAACCATTTTGTCGCTTACGCCCTTTTCATTTCTTGCTGTTCCATTTCTTGTTTTCTATGAGGCCGGGCCGGCCTCTCATAGAAAACAAGCGATCTAAAACATACCCAAAATTTTTTACTTTAACGCGGCGTCACCTTAATATAACGTACCTAGACCACGGGAAAGGGCAAAGTACTGCATAGATAAAAATTGTACGGTTCCCGCTAACGGTGCGTCCACACGGGTGCGGTGCTGCCGCACGGCGCACCGCACCCGTGTGGCTTCTCCCTAAATCTATTTATTGCTTCCGAAGTCACAACATTTAGTAAAACAAATTATATTATGTTTGCGTACAATAATTTAATTATTTATTCAGGAGCTGGGCTGGGACGACTGGATCATCCGGCCGCAGGGTTACCACGCGTACTTCTGTAAGGGCACCTGCCTGCCCATCGCCGCCGTCGCGCAGGCCGACAGCTATCACCATAGTATTATTAGAGTAAGTCGCTTTTCCTTTCAGTAATTTATAGAACTTTTATGCGACGACCTATCCTATGGAAATCTCGACGTAAAATAACCCTAAACGGACTAACTTTGGGCAAAAGGCATGGGGAAAATTGGATTGCAAAGGCCGTCACACCTTTCGGAAGACTCAATTTACTTGAAACATTAAAAAACACGATTACCCAGTGACAATAGAAACTCAGTTGTACCTACTTGTTTCATGTGGCTAGTAAATGTATTTTATTGCATATCTACAACCTTCACGCAAGTGCACACAATATGTTGATAAAGCAATATCTTAATAGCGTAGATATACATACTACAAAACGATGCTCTTAGTAAATTGAATTCCTTTATACTGCATTAATTTAGGTATTTTTGCACGTTTTTAAGGCTGGTTTTAAATGCGTCCTTCGTGAACGAGCGGGCCGCTACACCGCGAGATCATAAGCAATAGTAACTTATGTAACAATTTATTTAAAAAGCGGCGCGGTCCACAGAACACTAATACTCCTAGCGCGGTCGCTCTGTACTCTACAATAATACAGTGATCTCGCGGTGCAGCCGTCAAACCGCGCGTTCCGGCGGACGAATATAAATCGAGCCTAAAAGACACCTTTCGTTTTATATAGAACTGACACGCCCTGCTAGAATGCTATTAGCAGAAGAGCCTGCATCTATCTTAATCCTATCTCCCAACACTTAAGTAAATGCGATGCAAGAATTTGGTTAATATAACCAAAATATTTGTGAAAAGTGAGCAACAAGGAACAACTGTTTGAATGGTTTGAAACTTCTTTATTGTGATTTACTTCTAAATATGTCATAGGGCATGACATGCATATCAAACGTTCTTGTCAAAAGGTTGAATCGTTATCGCAAATCTAGTAACACCTCATTCATTAAAATTGGAACAGTAATTTAGTCACTACGATGGAACAATTAATAAACATACAATTGTAGCGCCAAAATTGTAACCTATTTCTTTCTTCTTTCCCCTTATTCGCGTAATGAGAAAAGTATAATAAGAGTTTTAACGACTACTTTTGTCTACAGAAATATTTCTACTCGGTGTCAGAAGAGCGGCGGGGAGAGTTCAAGCCATGCTGTGCACCCACCACTTTTAGTTCGCTACAGCTACTATACATAACGAATAATACTGTCACACAGAAGACGTTGCCAAATATGGTGGTGGAATCTTGTGGGTGCATGTGACATAGTTGAACTTGGAGAATGCAGCCGATACTCTACTTGAGTGTAGTAGACTTTATTGAAAAAGCACAGTGTTTTAGTGAATATTGTTAGAAATTTACAGATAAATATCTAGCATTTACTCAAGTTGTCATCGCCAATAACGATGACGAAGTTCGGAAAAAAGTAGGTAATGAGTTTGAAAAAAGAATCGCTTTGTCAAATCTCTTACATCTATGTTTTCCAACTTCGTTATCGTTATTAGCGATGGCGATTTCGATAAAAGCGATTTACGCGTACGATCATGCATTTCTTTTGAGTACCTACCGAGTACCGACTATTTTGTTGTTCGTAGCTTATTAAAAAAATATGCCAAGTGCGAGTTAGACTCGCGCACGAAGGGTTCCGTACCATTATAGAGCAAAAATAGGTAAAAATTGTGTTTTTTTGTATGGGAGCCCCTCTTAATTATTTATTTTATTTAAATTTTATTATTAATTAATAAAGTATAAAAACAACTGAGTATGTTGTGAACATTTCAAGTGCCTACCTATTGCCATTATTGATATCGAGCAAAAAATTGCAAAAAATACGTTTGTTGTATAGGAGCCCCCCTAAAATATTTATTTTGTTTTTAGTATTTGTAATTTGTTGTTAGCTAGCGGTAACAGATATACACAATCTGTGAAAATTTCAGAAATCTAGCTATAGCGGTTCTTGAGATACAGCCTAGAGACAGACAGACGGACAGACAGACATCGAAGTCTTAGTAACAGGGTCCCGTTTATACCCTTTGGGTACGGAATCCTAAAAATTATGATTATGGAAGCTCGTTGTAAGTGTTATGTTTTGATCAGTGATGCATTTATGTGAGAAACAAAATATGATGTAGGATTATTTATATTAAAATTACAAAATGCTTAGTAATAAGTAGGAACATAAATTGGGTTTGCTTGATGAAGGACATATAGAAATGAAGAATGTAAGTCGTAGGTTTGTTTGGCTTTGTTTACGTAGTGAAATATTAGGAAAAGCACGAAAAGGGGACAAAATTATCTCTGTCGTTCCCATTAGCATTCCGATTATAGACTGCACACCACAAAATAATGTCTACTTCAAAAACGCAAATGGTGGACAACTGGGACAATTTTGTACCTATGCTTCTGGTCCCACACGGGTCTTAAAAACTTTGTTTTATCGTTATAGGTCTACCAGAATCTGATGGCAAAAAGTGAGTATTAAATTGACTCTAGCAATACCGGGGTAATTGGAATAAAACATTTTGATCCTTTTTTTTTCTTATACCGGCTAATTCTGTATGTTAAACATGCAAATATAAAAATTTATCCAATGATCAAGGATATTTTTTGAAAATCTGCTGTCAAAAATTGCCATCAGATTCTGGTAGACCTATAGGTACATTCCAACGAATGTTGTAGCTATTATAGTTTAAGACTATTCAATTTCTATGATATTGAATGTACTGTACCTTCTTGGTGTTTCATGTTTCACAGTAATAATATACACTTTTCATGCACTTATTCCACTTTTATTAATTTATTTTATTACAATTAGTTTCACACGCCCGTTTTCGATAAAATCATCATCAAAGTGTATATTATTACTATTTAATTTCTGCCCAATTAGTGTAAACTAGAGATCGCCCAATGGTCGAAATTCGACAATAGTTTCAACGACATTAGGTCTACCTATATTTTGTAAAAAAATATTGACTATCATATTTTTTTTCAACTCTTGTTTCTGGGATTCAGCTGATCTCAGACTGGTCGTGTAAGCATTGTCTAATAGTATCTAAGATTCAATAAAAAAAAAAAAAAAAAACTATAATCCATTTTCAATTTGTCAACTTGTTGTCAACATGACGTTGTCAACAGACTTCAACCATAAATAAAAGAGTATAATTCGTATGTATAGGCTTGTCACTCAAAAATCTGTCATCTTTCCTAGTGTGTGTGTTGTAGTGTGTGTAATGTTTTATTTGTTAAAAAAGATGTATGATAAAAGCATAATTTCAAAATAATATTAGCTCGATGCACTCCTTCACCATATAAACTATAACTGTGCAAAATTTCATTCACCTACGTTTCCCCATTTTTCGTCAAAAGGGATACAAAGTTTTTCGCTCGTGTATTAATATATATATATATAGTAAGGAAATTTCTTTGTTTGTTATGTACTTATTTATTTATAGTCGAAGACGGGCAGAGATAAGTCGGTTATAAATAATCTTTGAATTATAACAGTGTCAATGTATCTCAATTCGAACCGCTAAGAGAACCGGACTTTGATACACTATCTCGCGCCGTGTGCCGATAAATTACGTTTTGTTCCAATTAGCTCATGGCGCGAATCGCTAACGTTCCAAATTTGAATTTGAATATTTGTTTTTTTTTTTCATTCGTTTAAAGTAAGCAAAGTATACTTTGCTTACTTTAAACGAATGAAAAAAACGTTATTTTTTTTCTCTGTAAAATTTAAACAACTTGAGATGTTTAAGTAGACATAAAGTAGATTCCTGAATATTTACTTTTACAAAGGTTGTTAGAAGGCAATAATGTTTGTTATTTCAGTTATATTGTAGCTTACCTACTTACTCTCATAGAATTTTACGGTTGTTTGTATAAAGTTAATATATTTGTTATCGGTGTAGCCGAAACGTTGTCAAGTTATCCCAGTGGGATGAATGTGATGATAAATTGTTATTTAGTTAATGTACTTAACTTAGGCACGACAGTGTTTAGTAGCGCGTTCCAGTGCATAAGTATTATAGATCATAAGTTCCTATTTGTAATTATAGTGAAATTCTATTTTTAAATTAAATTACGTTCGAATAGCAAAGTTTTTTTTTATTTCGGTTAAAAGCAGTGCACAGGTTAGTTAAATACAAAACTAAATATGAACGCACAACACATTTATTAAATAAAAAGCTGCAAGATCACAATATAAATACATCAAAACTAGATTGCTGTGGATGAACTTAAAAAAAAACATCAATATATTATGAATGTAATTATCTAAAAATTTTACTAGTTGTAATAGACTAATTTCATAAATTAGGGAACACAAATTTTGTTTACCGTATAATTACGTTGGACACAAAGTCCAATATTTTATTAACTGATAGGCGTTTTCAATGCCAAGTAAAATATTAAAAAAAATCGATTCTAATAGCTGCATTTTCTTTTATTTTCAAATGCACTCACTACATTTCTTTAGCAATAAACAACCAAGTTTCACTTATATTAATACTATTTAATCACCACATTGCTTAGCACACGACTTTGTTGAAAGACTAGATGTTGCCAACGACCATGGACCACTCATAAGATCTAGATGACTAAGCTACCTAGGAAATGAACCTAGAATTTTAGGAAACAATTATATCGTTTAGACTTTAACCCATTTTCTTCTAACTCAGACCGTGCACCGCATTTAAGTCTATAAACTAAGTCATAGCCTCACAAATATAATATGAAGTGCATACATATACAAAAATATTTTCACTAATACACACACTATTGCAATAAATAATATGCATTACATCGTCTTACGTCGTAAAACTTTCTAGACAAAATACATTTTTCTGGACGATTTCACAATAATTGGACTAATATTTTATAGCTTAAAGCAGGGCTTCTCAAACTTATGTGTACTGTGACGCCCTTGGGACTTTGCCATTTCTTTACGACGCCCCTCAACCCAGCCCCCAAAAATACTTTCCAATTTTAGAACCAGCCTACATAGGTTATCATAAAAACACTTTGGACGTTTATATTTTTATTAGGAAATAATGACAAAATCAAAACATAAGCAGAAAAATTAAATTAAAAAAGAAGGATGCGCTTGCTTTTCTGAGCATAGCTTCTGAAACCGGGGATGTGTGAATGACATATTTGGTTGTGTTGCATTACATGCGACGCCCCTGGGACAATGTCGCGACGCCCCGGGGCGTCGCGACGCACAGTTTGGGAAGCCCTGGCTTAGTGTACTTATTCTAAATAGAATAGTAAATGTATGTTACATACATTCTTGTCCATTAAAATTACAATATAAAAATATATTAAATATTATGCAAATAGCTATTTTAATGTATAAAATATTTTAAAATATAAAATATAACAATGTTTTAAATCTACTTCATTTTAAAATCTTAAAACAAAAAGGAAAAATGGCACGGTATATTTTAAAATAAATAAATGTCTTTTAGACTTTCATCTCACTATGAACTTATTAATTATTTAAAATATTAACCTAGGAATTTAGAATTTGGAATGAATTAATGATCACAAGCCTTGATATTTGGCAAAAAAGTCCGTTTCCCATAAGAGAATTTCAGATAGAATTATCTCTTTTCGAAAACCAAAATAGTTTTCCATTGGAAAATACTATTGTGTAAATATTAACGTCCATATCAATAACAATATTTAAGCAATGCATAAGCTATACAATGTTCTTGTCTATCACTTTGCAAAAGACGCTTGATAGACAAGGATTAAACATTGTATAGCTTAACAATTGCATATCTTTTTATTAGTAAGGGAACTAATGTAATTGCATTAAATAATTTCAAGTCAATACCTACTTGTATAATACTTTTCGACTATCATTACTAAATTACGTATGATAAAAATGCAAGGTATCTGTCGATCCGTCGTCATTATTCGATTCGTTCTAACCTACTCTACGACTTTAAGAGCGATATTTACATCAATTTGTGACTATAATAACCCCTCCTTTGTTGGAAGTCGGTTAAATTTTGGAAGCACCTTAGTCTTTGTAGTTGTGAAACAATACTGAACACTCCTGCTCGTACATTTGGCTAGTCAAAATGTTATCCCGCTTACCTGAAATAAAAAAGTAATATTCATATATTTCATATATTATCATATTATATTAGAATATATTATCATATATTCATATATTACATATTAGTAATATAAATATAAAACGAAGATACAATAAAATTATTATGTTATACAACGTAGAGGACACGGTGGATTCAACGTAACTTATAGTCTAATCGCGTTAAGAAGAAAGTGACGTCACAAATCTGTGAAGTGTAAAAATTAAGCATTGAATTGCATTACCACAATTTGTAAAATCTATGAACATGTCTAAAGGTGCGTGTCCACCGGATCGGAATCGGAGCGTACGCAGCGGACGGATTTGTTGCTTTGTATTGATTTCTATGGTACTGCGTGCACTGGAACGTCATTTCTGCGCCTGACAAATTATAAATGACGACGCTCCGTCCGCGCCATACGCTCCGATTCCGACCCGGTGGACGCGCAGGTGGAGGACGCTTAAAGCGTCATCAGGCATCGACGTTTCACTCTCTTCTTTACATGGAAGTACTATAGTTTACATTATCTAATTCTTTCTTTGTTCCTCAAGCACAGTTAGGAGTCATCCATAAAGTATTATGTCACACGTAAAGGAGGGTCTCACGAAATAATATATGTTATATCATAAAATTCGTGTGACGTACTTTATGGATGGTCCCTTATTGTGTGACCTAAAATGGTGCCGGCCGGGACAGCGTCGTCAGCGCCCCCGAATTCACGTCCTCTATTGTAGTGTACTATGACACGCCGGGAGTGTCACCTGGGGGCGGGGGCGGTGAGGTGGGCGGTGTCGCTGTCGCTGGGCGGGGCGGGCTCGGTGCCGCGCGCGTTGATCATGAGCGGGGGCAGCGGCGAGGGGGGCGCCGGCCGGGACAGCGGCGTGAGCGCCCCCGAGTTCACGTCCTCTATTGCTTTGCGTAGCTGAAAGAGGGAGTTATGTTTAACAAAATTACGAGGTACCTACGATAATTGGTTCTATATATTCTACGCGCGAGGTAAATCCTAAAAAATGTGTTGTTGGAGTGCACGGTATTTTATAACAGTCGGGCGCTGGTTTTAGCCACCGATTCCTTGGAGCACGCGTGCGGAGTATAACAAGAATATGTACGCAATAAAATTAAATTGCGCTCTATATTACGCCTAAAACATTTATTTATTTGATTTGATAACCCTACAAAGTTGATTTAAAAATTGACTTTAGATTTTATGCTGCAATATCTGTTATTAAATCACTTGTGTGTTATTTATAACATGTGTGGAACTCGTAAATTGGTACAAGATAGATAGTTGATAAAGATTACCTCTTTAAGTGATACGACGCCTATGAGACGGCCGATAGCTGTGACATAGGCTCGACTCACACCCAGCGTTGAGAATAGCGAATGGACCTGAAAATATGAAACAAATATGTGACTGATGTCAATTTGTTTTGTTTTCTTGATTGATATTATATGATATTATTAAATACTGGACTATACGGCAGCAGAACGACGCAACTATAGTAGTTGATTTTGACGTCGCGTAGTTTTGTCGTTTATACCCTTTTTATACAAAGCATATTTGGCTGTGACACGTCACGACTCACGTCGCTACAAATGACAGCAAAGTTACAAATAAAAACTGTATGGGATTTGACATAGCGAATCGCAAACGCAATCGCCACGACAGCGATACGATATGTCAAATCTGAGGCATTTTTGAAACTAGCGAATGCAATATAAGTAAGAACTATGATCTATTTTATGCTACTTAATTAAGTTTTAAGCTGGTTTCTTAACTTCATTTTGTGTGTACATAAATTGTAAAATAAAAAATAAATAAGCCCGTTCGGTTTTAGCCAACGCAAAAAATTCTATTGACGTTGGCTAACAAAGGTTTTCCCGCCAACTTTACCTTCAGTAAGGAAGTCCTCTCTACTAGCTGGAAGGGCGCGGGGTCGATGTGGCAGATGTACATGCTCTCGTCCTCGTACTCCGAGTCCTCCTTTTCCTGTAACGTGATTGCAATTTAATAATATTGCAAGACGTATATTATGTTAGTTTCTGGTGTGCTGTGATGGAAGTTCGACATTCATTTTTCTCCTTTTAAATACCTCTTACACCTAAAGTTTATTACTATAAATGTGTAAGCGGTGCCCCAGGATCATCAATTTTATTGTGCAATATCACGTATTGTGCAATATTATTGACCGTCGGAGATCCCGCGAGATTAACGAGATTGTATTCGAGCATAGAAACGTCATAATTAAAGCGTTTAGCAGACGAATCTTTGGACATTTTGTGCTTCTTAAGCTGAGTACTCATTAGCAAGCTGATGTAACCGTAGCGTGCACTGTTACCATAAAAGATGGATAGAAGGACAAATTTCTGCACAGAGAAGGCAGTTTTTAAAGTATAATCCATACTTCCATACTATTATTAGAAATGCAAAAGTGTGTCTGTCTTTCTGGCTGTGTGTTATGTCTTCACGCCCAAACCGCTGCGCCGATTTTGCTGAAATTTGGTATGAAGATACTTTGAGTCCCGGGAAAAGACATAGGATACTTTCTATCCCGGAAAAATGTACGGTTCCCGAGCGATAAACTAATTGTGGCGCTACGGAGTTTCGCTCGTCATCTAGTACTTTATAAACGTACCACTTCACGTTTCCGCGCAATCTGCAGCATCCTGTCGAAGTCGATCTCCTTCGCCATCTCGAGCTGCTCCCACGACTTTTGGTCCTCAGGCGACATGTCACACACGCGCTCGCGGGGCTAGAATATCAGAGGAATTTAATATACTACAGAGTGGTATTGGTAAACCTATGACATCATTGTCTTATAATATTTTTTGTTCTACTAAAGTACGACTAAGTACCATCGGGGAAATTGATTCCTAGGCAGTTGACGGACCTACGTCATTTGGTCGGCTTATGTATGGTATATAATTTCTGAAAAATTTAAATTATTATTACTATGTGAACAGTATCTTAATAAAGATCTACTAATACCTACACATCACAGATGTACGACTAGAAAAGTATCTGACGGCATACTTGAAATACCGAAATTTAAAAATTTCTATGGCAAAAGAACTGTGGAATATTTGCTACCATCACTCATAAATAGCATCCCACAAAATGTAAAAAGTAAATTTGATGAAAATAATTATAGGAAATTATTAAAAAACTATTATTATGATATGGTGAAGTCGTGAAGGACTACAATTAGCATAATATGTTGATTGTGGTCTTTTTTAGCTTCACTATATTCTATATTATAGACAGTACCTATACACGACGCATGCACCCTAGTGGTATGAATGACTGTATGAGTCATCGACCGATCCCAAGATATTATTTTATGTCGTAGGGCTAGGGTGCAATAGGGTATAAATACTTTTATGTCGTAGGGCTAGGGTGCAATAGGGTATAAATACTTTTATGTCGTAGGGCTAGGGTGCAATAGGGTATAAATACTTTTATGTCGTAGGGCTAGGGTGCAATAGGGTATAAATACTTTTATGTCGTAGGGCTAGGGTGCAATAGGGTATAAATACTTTTATTTAAGAGTAGCGACAATACATAAAAATAACTTGTAACACAGGATCATAAAAATTAAAAAAAGGCAGTTTGATCAATTCATTAATACTCGGAGAATTTATATAGTATGGTATACTTGCATGCACCCTAGTGGTATGAGCAATCTACCGACCCCAAGATATATATATCGTAGGGCTAGGGTGTAATAGCATAAAACTGTTCGTTTACCTACAGTTAACCATATCCTAAAATGACAGATGTAATCTGTTAATACGATTAAATTTAATAAAACCAATTAAATCAGTGTGTAAACTAATAATTTAAATAAAATATAATTAATGATAACATCCTGTATGTGAAGGGTCGATGTTTACGACAAAACCGGCCCAGTCGCAGTCCGCAGTTCACAGCTGACACGCTATTGTGATAAGTGATGTATTTTATCAAATTAAATTATAATAATGTTTTAAAAAAATACCTTATATTTAGTTTGTACTACACTATTTTTGTTATCAGCTGTTTTTCCCCGTGAAGGATGAATTAACTTTAGTTAATAGATTATTGTATAAGTATCTCTGTTTATTACTTACTAGACGTTCCGCGCGGCTTCGCCCGCGTAAATTAGATATTTCACAGACAAATCAGTCTACAAAAAATAGCATATGATCCTTTACGTGGTCTACTTCTTATCTGACCCAAATAACAGAAAAATTGCTCTAGTAGTTCGTGAGATAAGCCCTTTCAAATAATTTCCGCCGTTTTTTCCACATTTTCTTCTATTTCTTAGCTCCTATTAGTCTTAGCGTGATAAAATATAGCCTTCCTCTATAAATGGGCTGTCTAACACTGAAATAATTTTTCAAATTGGACCAGTAGTTCCTGAGATTAGCGCGTTCAAATAAGCCCTTTCAAATAATTTCACCCCGTTTTTTCCACATTTTCCTCTATTTCTTCGCTCCTATTAGTCTTAGCTTGATAAAATATAGCCTATAGCCTTCCTCGATAAATGGACTATCTAACACTGAAAGAATTTTTCAAATCGGACCAGTAGTTCCTGAGATTAGCGCGTTCAAACAAACAAACAAACTAACAAACTCTTCCGCTTTATAATATTAGTATAGATTAGATTATAGTGATAATGTTGTTTGCGCGTGGTGAACTTTCTAAGCTGTACCAGACAAACCTTGCAGGTTTATGGTGCACCCTCAAGTAGACATAAGTTATAATTGTATTACTTAAATAAATAAAATAAATAAATGTCAATTCAATGTTAGCTGTGACCGGTTGGATGGGTTTGACTTAACGCGACCAAATTACTTAGGTCCGCCATCTGCCTAGGAATCAACTTCTCTGATAGTACATACAAGGCTCTTGTAGCAATGTTATTAAGGTTTCGCTAAATAACACGTCACGTAGCGATACCTTACGACATATATTTTTTTTATGTAAAATTTCGACAGTTAAATTAACTAAAACATCTGGGATGTAGTCCCTTATCTCTTATGCACAAGAGTACGTTGCTATTACGTGTAAAGACACGAAAAGTATGCGTAACAAAGGTTTCGTGTGCATGTGAAGAGACACGTAGCCTAGAGTTATTTAAATATTTTAATGGAAGACATCTTAGGGTCGTTAGTCTATCAGTTTGTCAGTGTATCGTATTTATTTCACCATTAACGTTATACTAACCAGTTGCACTTTCTTATTGATAGACGGACTCCTTGGCAGACCACCTAGCTGGTCTGACAGGCCGCTCTCCACGTCAGGCAGAAGTGTAGATCTCTTAAATATCGCCTCGAATGCTGCTCGGATTCTAAACAATAATTTGTGAATAAATAGATCGAAAAGAGTTTTGCATGTCAGACAAATACTCCTACATCATATCAAACAACGAGGATGTCTTCTTTTTTCTGTTCCTTCCTTTCAGATAAACGCATTTAGTCATTGAATTGCCCATATAAGAAACGAAACTGCTGCAGCAGATGCACGCATTAAAAAACAAAAAAAAAGTGCAAAGCGTACGCACACGCAAGAATGCGTACGAACTTGCGTGCGTGCTTTCAACCAGTCTTACCTGGTCTCTGCGCCAGTAACAGTTGTATACACGGAGGGCTGCTGGCCCAGTGGCGTTTGCGGCGTGCTACCCGGCGATACTAGTCCTCGGTTCAGTGTGAAGGAGTTGGTCTTTTTCAGTATTGATTTTGGTCTGAACAACTGCCCAGGAGCTACAGAAAGGAAATAATAAAATTATGAATTTGGATAAAGAATAACAACAAATTAGACATGTTGTAGGTAAGTTAGGATTTCTTTATCTTGATTAGTAATTTATATCCTGCCTTACCTGGAATAAGTCCACCTTGATCTTGTGACGTTAGCGAGGTACCGCGAGTCATGCCGGAGCCTGGCACTTGAAGCATGTCTGGCGCTGGTGTCACCTGGTAATTGATATAAATAAATGCTTATATATTATACACTTTGGCATCACGAGTTATTATTTGACTTATTTTATTTTACTAAGATAATAAAACAAATGCTAGCTTCTTAAAACATCAAAGACAAATACAAGAAAGTTTGTACGTTTCAGTATCCGTGAAAGTTTTTACGCAGGCATGTGGGAATTTGCGTGGAGGCCGCAAAGGAAGATCTTCCGAACGAGCGAGGTGATATGCCCGGTCAGACCGGAGCCCACGTGATTGATTTCAGTCGTCGTATCACGTATATATAATACCGACGCACTAAGAAAACTTCGATAGCGCGATGCAGGAATGTGGCGCTAATTGTGGGTACCGCCACATGCACATTCGGTACGCAGTACGTAAGTTGTTTGACGGATTGGACATATTTTGTAACATTGGATATTATAATATAGTCTGTCAATTTCTACGTTCAAAAACCTAAATTGGTTATTGTCTGAGCTTAGAACTCACTTCAAACCTCGAAGGTCGTCTTGTCTTCTGCTTCTTCTCCTCATCTCGTCTCCTGGCCTCAGCCTCTCGCTGCCACAGTGCTGCCACTTGCAGGCGGCGGGAGCGGCCCACCTGCCTCTCTATCACCTTCACCAGCTCCCAGCGATGAATTGAACCCAGGAGCACCATGGATGCTGGACTATCTACTAGAGGGAAGCTCTTGATCGTCTGTAATGATAATAATGATTTAAATGAAGGTGTATTTGCCACCATGTGCCGCTATGTAGCCTTAGTGTAGGCGCACACGATGCGACAGGCGTCTGCGACAGCTCGACAACTAGTCGCAACGACAGGCTACGGCCGACAATTTTCATATATTTTGTTCGAAGCTCCGCACACTTGACGTCAGAGTGGCAGAGTCGCAACGACAAGCTAGGGGAGCCGCGCGCGCTCGCGTCAAGTCGCTGCGTCTGGAATCGCGTACACGCGCACACACGACGACAGTCGCGCGTCAGTCTCGCTGTGAGCGCTATCCAAGGTGCACGTCTGTTGATAATCTCAAAATGGATACGTTCGATGTTGATGTGTTCATTTCGGACGTCGAAGCGTGTCCTGCTGTTTGGGACTTACGTTCGAATGAGTATAGTGACCGAGGGAAGAAAAATCAGGCTTGGGAGGAATTATGCCTAAGCACTAAGGCAAGTGCAACTAGAACCTCATCCATATTCACTCACAAGATGAACAACACGGCCGTCTCTCTCGAATACTCTACTACTAATGATGGCTTCCTGCACGGCGTCTGTCGCAACGACTAGTCGTCGATGCAAGCGTCAGCTCGGCGTCTAGACGCAACGACTAGTCGTCGATGCAAGCGACAGCTCGGCGACTAGACGCAACGACTAGACGCAACGACAAGTCGCACTGTTTGCGATGGCTTTAGGGTCTATATCGTTTAACTGCTGTCATATGTCACGGTACAGCTGTTATATGTCACTATAATATGTCTATTTGTCACGATAGACCCTAAGGCTAAGATAGAATATCAAACACCCTCATTAGACTAGTTAATCGTCTAATTCTTTCTCTTTCATAATAATCGTCTAATGCTGTCTCACATACTGACGAAGTATGAAGCTATAATATGGTGGGAGTATTATTGGTCTGTAGTCTGTACACTACAAATCTATTGAAAAAATTTGTGATAACTGGAATAGACTCTTGTTTAAAAGACAATTAATGTCCTCAAAATCCATTGAAAACAAATTGTTGTCATTTTACCATCGAGGAAATTGATTCCCAGGCAGTTGACCGACCTACGGTTTGGTCGGCTTATGTCAATTCAATGTTAGCTGTGTCGGATGGGTTTGACTTAACGCGACCAAATTACTTCTAATAGTAGAGGAGGTGATGTTGAATTTTGAAAACTCATTTCATACCGAGCAAAAATCGTAACAATAATAGTACTTATTCCACTAATACATAAGTTTTTATCGTCAACTGCTTCAGAAGTGGTAGAGTAAAAATCGGCCAAGTGCGAGTCGGACTCGCGCACGAAGGGTTCCGTACCGGTGTAGAGCGAAAGTAGACAAAAAATTGTGTTTTTTGTATGACAGCGCCCTTAAATATTTACTTTATTTTAATTTTATTATTAATTACTAAGGTACAAATATAACTAAGGATTTTGTGAAAATTTCAAGTGCCTAGCTGTTACCATTATTGATTACGAGCAAAAAAGGCTAAAAAAATCACGTTTCTTGTATGGGAGCCCCCCTTAAATATTAACTTTATTTTATTTTTAGTATTTTTTGTTATAGCGGCAACAGATATACACAATCTTCAGTGAAAGTTTCAGAAGTCTAGCTATAGCGGTTCTTGAGTTACAGCCTGGAGACAGACAGACAGACAGACAGACAGACAGACAGACGGATGGATAGATGGACAGACAACGAAGTCTTAGTAATAGGGTCCCGTTTTTACCCTTTGGGTACGGAACCCTAAAAATTGAGAGTATCTCAAAGTTGTCGAGAAAAATTTTGCTAAAAGTATTTTTATATCGTATGAAAATTGGATGAATGATTATTGTGGTCATGTTTAACCAAAAAATCACCGTCAGCCGTATGCAGACGGGGGATTCAACGTCAGTCGCGTTACTGAATACGTAATTTTTTTTAAATATAAAGTCATTTTATACCGTACAAAATTTATACAGGTGAATGTTTCTACTTTGTAAATAATAAAGAAAACCGTCAGTCGTTATTATGACGGTGGTAAAACCGTCAGCTAGCGATATAACCAACAACCATACTTCGCGCTTAATGTATCTGAGGGCGTGCGTCGCGTTGATTAACAATAAAATTGTCTCATATAGCAATTTCATTCGGTAATTAATTCAATAGTCAATATTTGTGAGGAAGAATAGAAAGTATAAAATTACTTTTAGCAAATTTTTTTTACAAGTTTGAGATACTCTCAATTTACATTCCACCGCGGGTGCGGCGACTGACGCTCATTATGTTGATTATTAAATATTAATCTACAACTGGACAAAACTTTGGTCGGTATGAAATGACTTTTCAAAAAGTAGCATCACCTCCCCTACTACAAGGTCCGCTATCTGCCTAGCAATCAACTTCTCTGATAGTACAACCGTATCAACCGATGTTTTAGCAAATAAATGTTCTTATTCTTATTTTTATACGATATTAGGAATATGTGCTTGGGCCTTGGAATTATATTGATGCATAAAATAGTTTTATTATAAAATATGCATATAGAAATGTTCTAAAACAACATTTTTGTTTAAATTATTTTGTCGATGTATCAAATAAGGTGAAAGGTCATATTAATTTACATAATATTTTCTATAATACTAACACAAAACTGGATTTATGTAGTATTTTCGTATGTATTTTTAAGTTTTAATTTTAGTATTTGTTTTAGCGGCAACAGAAATACACAAATTGTGAAAATTTCAAAAGCCTATCTATAGCGGTTCTTGAGATACAGCCTGGAAATAGACAGACTGACAGACGGACGGACAGACGGACAGACAACGAAGTCTTAGTAATAGGGTCCCGTTTTTACCATTCGGGGTACGGAACCCTCAAAAGTATATTGTGTTAAGTCCACGGGCAGGTCACGGTCTTCCATTTGCAATACATTTCTCTGATAGACTTTCTACACTTATAACCTACATACCTTGTTCTCCTTCAATATATCCTTGAGCTGCTGGAAGGTCATTCTGTTCCAGATGTACCTCACATCACGAACCATAAAGTCCTCCACGCAAATGTCGTACATACCTAAACAAATATTTCATCTTAAGGTCCAATTTCATCAACGACTGTTAAAGTTAATGCTCGAATTAGTATCACGTTACCTCTTTTGTTTCTTATATGAATGAAAGAGAAGACATGACATTTTAACAAGCTGTTAACACTAACAGATGTTGGTGGAATTGGGCTTTAAAGTGACATGGGACTTCAATATATCAGATAAGGACCGCGATGTTGTAAAGTATACATTTGGTAAGAATGAAAGAAAAAGGAAAGAGAAAGAAAAACATAAAATTTAGAAGCTGCAAGGCATTTACAGTGAAACCTAGTTAATTGGGATATGGAATACCGTTTTCTAAGACAAATAATTATATGATAAATATTGCTCAACCACACTTTCAGCTTAACGACTGTCGTGATCCATAAAAAGTATTAAAAACTATTCCTGCAAGAATGTATCCTCAGAATTAGTTTCATATGAACATGACGAGGTGGCCGAGTGGTTAAGGCGTTGGACTGCTAATCCAATGTGCTCTGCACGCGTGGGTTCGAATCCCATCCTCGTCGATAAGTTTTTAGTGTTTTAAATAGAATATTTAGCCTAGATAGAGTTAAAGCCTGCAAAAACCTTCAAGTGAAAATGTTAATTGGGGTTTGAAGATAATATGTACTGAAGCATATTAAATGGCTCGCCTTGGCGGGGGCACTACCGTGCACCTAGATTATTACCTGAACTCAAGGAATTCACTGTTATTCGGAGCTTTAAAAGGGGTGTAGGCAATTGTTGCTGACATTTCAATGGTTTTTAAAAAAAACTTTTACTACGACCATGAGTATCTCTTCTTCTTTAATACTATAATTTGACGACCTTGACGACCTCTGTGGCTCAGTTGGTGCCACAGAGGTCGTCGTCGTCTTTGCCCGGAGCGGCTAAATAGCTAGATCGGGCCCTGGTTATATTTTACTAAAATATCTTATTTAAACTTCGGTTTATGTTTGTATGTACTCACGGCTAGCAGACGACAGCAAGTCAGGTAGGTATGGCAGTTTCTTGATGAGTATAATGCTGTCGAAGCACGAGGGCTGCAGCAGCGCCGCTGTCGCGTTCGCAGCCAGCACCGCCGCCATTATCGGCAGAAGATGAGTCACCTGTATAAATGAGAAGTTATGTTAGAGCCATAGCTTTATATTATGTGTGTATGAAAATCTATGTAAAAAAACTAACTTACGTATTTGGCGAGTGCCTTTCTATGGTAAGCTTGTAATAAATGGAAAAATTAAAATAATGTTTTCATGTCATTATGTCGGGGTTAAAACACATTATCATGGTAAATATGATATTATTTTATACTTCGTATAAAGAGAAGGTATAATACTTAACCACTAGATAAGGTTGCAAGTGGGCCTTTAGCTCTTCTGTTTATTGTCACAATTCTCATGTTTTCGTTTAACATTAGTCCATACAAATATTTAATGAAAAAAAAAACTGTTTTCTCAAGTGTAAACCCTCAAATGCAACAAAGCTTTATATTGTCACATTTTTATATGTTACTATCTGTCCCGGCAAACGTTGTTTTGCCATATAAAGTATTACGCCCATATTATTTTATTAAAGTGACTAAATAAGTATGGAACCATGGCAACGTCCATCACTATCCCGTCGCACAAACAATGGTCGCCGTTAGTCTCGAGTTGTAATAATTTACTATTATTTATTCAACAAATGCACTTATCAATATAAAAGTTGCCAGTAGCCGATTCTCAGACCTACTGAACATTATGCATATAAAATTTGGTAAAAATCAGTAAAGCCGTTTCGGAGGAGTACGGTAACTCACATGGTGACACGAGAATTTTATATATAAGATGTTCTATGCAACATCTTGATTAGATTTAGGACCTGTTTCACCACTTCCTGATAAGTGCCGGATAGGCTATCCACCACTTAACTCGACAGATAGAGTATGGAGAATCTGTCAAATAAGTTGTGGATAGCCTATCCGGCACTTTATCAGGAAATGGTGAACCAGGCCCTTAGGGTTCTCACCTGTCCCGTCATCTCAATACAGATGACGATAGTTGACACAGTGTGTGTGACCGCACCAGTGAACGCCGCCGCACCCACCGTCGCATAACCACCTGGGTGAAAGACGTTATGTATATCAATGACTAGATGACGCCCGTAGCTCCTTGGCCCAAAATTAGTTTATCGCGCTGGAACCGAACATTTTGCCGGGATGAAAGTATCATATGTCCTTTCTCGGGACTCAAAGTATCTCCATACCAAATTTCAGCAAAATCGATTCAGCGGTTTGGGCTTGAAGAGGTAACAGACAGACAGACAGACACACTTTCGCATTTATAATATTAGTATGGATATTGGCCTATTTCATGTAAATATTTTGTCAAATAAACGGGGACATTAAGACGTGACGTCACAAGTGTGACGTATCATAATGACATAATATATTATATTTTATATTATAATATAAAATGTCAATGCACTGGCGTATATTTCCCAATGAAAAAGGAAACAATGTTTCCGAATGATACTAGTTTAAATTTATGACTTTGATGTTGTAACATTTTTTGTGAATTCTGTCATATCATAAAAATTGTGTAATGAGTTTATACACAGTGTGGATTAGTAAGTGGGTATATCCAATTTGGATCAAGATCTAACAAAATCTATTATCAAAGATCAGAGTTGCTTCATAATATTATGTACAGAAATGTATGTCGAAGAAATTGACGTAGGCAAATGACTTACGTCATTTGGCCGAGTTAAATCAATTTAATGCAAGGCGTGATCTGTCGGCTGTGTTTGACATAAACAGACCAAATTACGTTGGTCCGCCATCTGCCTATGAATCAACTTTCTTTGATACTCGTAGTATCTTACCCGGCAATATCTTCTGTATGTGTCCGCCGTAAGCCACGCCCAGCGGACAGAAGTAGTGCATTAACTCTCCTGTCAGGCGGCCCAGCGACGCGCCCATCTTGAACGCCGGCACGAATATGCCGGCCGGTACCGGCAGCGTACACGACACCATGCTTAGGAAGAACTGAAAGAAAAAGATGGAAAAGTTTATTAGGATGGTTAATATGTTAAAGGGTTAGTTCACTTCAAAACGCGACGGATTTCGACGCGGCGAGAACTTAACTTAAAGCAGAGGTACTACCAGAGGAATTTATTGATAGGCCCTAGGGAAACCTAGATTATTTGGCCGGTTTATGTAACGTCCGAGTTAGTTGTCAGTCAATTTCTCTGAGGCTGTTTACACACGCGCCGCTCCATTACTCATCCTTGTATTTCTAGGGACCCTTACACACGGCGCCGCAGCGGCAGCGGCGTCGTGTGTAAGGGCCCATGGAAATACAAAGATGAGTAGTGCAGCGGTGCCGCCGCCGCTGCGGCGCGTGTGTAAACAGCCTAATAGTACAATTTTCTGCCGCCCGAGTGTCCTAGTATTTATAGGATAACCTTTTTGGATGCGTATGCGCAGTACAATAGAATTGGTGAATAAGCGAATAATATTTTTAAATTGATGTTCTAAAACAAACAATGTGTACTGCTGTTCTCACAGGTGCTAGCCATTAAAAAACTTAACGACTGACTCGTGCCGGCTGAACAATTTTTTATTATTGCTTTTTGTGTGCAGTATTTAGTTTTAGCTGCATATAGAGAAGACGAGGTGGCCGAGTGGTTAAGGCGTTGGACTGCTAATCCAATGTGCTCTGCACGCGTGGGTTCGAATCCCATCCTCGTCGATATGTTTTTGGTTGTGAAAAGGTGAAAATGGTGTGTGTCTTTGTC
Organism: Cyaniris semiargus; assembly: GCA_905187585.1. Classification (NCBI taxonomy): domain Eukaryota; kingdom Metazoa; phylum Arthropoda; class Insecta; order Lepidoptera; family Lycaenidae; genus Cyaniris; species Cyaniris semiargus. Next base: position 8,486,212 of record LR994567.1, read on the forward strand.
AGAGGCAATTAGTGAAGGTGTTTACATAACTGTTAAGCATGTGAGATTAAATGGAAATATTCACACGAAGCATGATAATATTAATATGAAGGTAATTTTTCTACCTCTGCGCCGAACGCATCTGAATATTAATTTGATGTTTTTTTTTTATATAAGCATGGGGTACACATACTACAAGGTTTGCTTTCTTTGTCTGCCATATTTAAAATGCAAAAGACATAGTACCTTTAGTAGATGCGTTAATATTTTATTTGTGTGGTATTGGTGTGGTAATGTTGTGGTATTTGACGAATCAGGTAAAGACAGCAACATTGCACTTATGCATTATGCAATGCATACTTATTAGCATACATTGTGAACATTTTCTTGATAAAAATAAAATATTAAAGAAACTCACGATAGAGAAGAAGTAAATGACGAGGCATCCGAAGTGGTCGACCTCAGGCGTTCTCCAGTGGTCGACGATGGCCGCCTGCTCCGCCGTCAACTCGTCAGACCACGTGAAGTTCGCGAACAGGGAGAGCACCTGTAACACCATACAATATTTATATCATCTAACGTCTAACGGCGGCACTCTGAGGCCAGAGCTATTTGAAAATAACTAAGAGCGCTTACAGACGAACGGCACTTGCCGTCGACGCGTGCCGTCAACTGCGGTCGACGAGTATGAAGTCTTAAGTCTAATTTAATAAAGATATTAACATGATCTGCATACATTTTTTAACAAACACTTTATTAAATTAAAGTCTGTGTATGCGGCAATAAATCGCGAAAGTTCTGCGTACTTTATAAACATTATACCTTTACTAATAACAAGATTTACGAGGTTCATAATTTGTTATAGATATTATAGTGTTCGTATGTTGTGACATGTGTCTTTCAAGCTTGTTTCTAAAATATCTATATATGGAGCTTGTCTTTCTGTTCAACATAACGAGGATATAATGTTATTGTTAACGCTAATTCTCTGCATCGTCATAAAAAAATTTAGTATTATATGTAACTAGCTGTCCCGGCAAACGTTGTTTTGCCTGTTTTCCTGCTTTTCTCTTGAAGTTTTTTTTGTTTTTTTTTCTATAAACCTCACGGAGCCCGAGACCTTTCCAGCGAATGCAAAACCGTGGAAATCGGTTCGTGCGTTATGGAGTTATAGCGTCAGGAAGGAAAACCCGACATATTTTTATGTATTAGATAATATTCTATTTGTAGTTCTATACACAAAGTTTCCTTTTATCTTTAGTGCCTATGAGTTACAATGAAGCCATAGCGTCGTTACCAGCCGCAGTGGTTAATATTATAATGTCGGGCACGTAGCTCACATCACATGGCAGTGTGTGGTTTTTCAATTCTAAATATTTTGATGCACTTAAGCATCAGATCCTCTACTAAGTTACTTGTATTTGTAATATGTACGGTTCCCGCTAGTTACCTGCTCCTGGTTGCCGAGGTCGGCGGCCATGTACTTGCCGATGCCGGGCGGGAACAGGATCGACATCACCGCCAGCGTCATGAACCCCGGGTAGATGAAGCGGCTGGAGAAATATAATGTCGTCAATAAATGCTTATACAAGGTGTAACAAACCTAAGTGATAATACTTATAAATATTGTATAGAGTTTACTGTGAAAGTAGCAGCGCTGAAAAAGCAAATTTTTTTGTGCTTTGTATGGTCAAGCGCCCTAACGTCATGAGTTGGCCCATACAAAAGTTTTAAAAAAAGTTACTCTTTCAGCAATGCTACTTCCACAGTAATCTCTATACAGGGGACTCAAACACTCCCTAAAGTATTATCACTAATAATTAGTTTTCCTGTAGTCACATAGATGTTTAAATATTTTGAATACCAGAGGATTCCTGCACTACAAGGATCTTTTAACGCGTGGTCGAAATGGGTGACGCTATCTTTGAATACTTTACGAGCTACCAAAGTCGTCCAAGTATTGTTTGTCGTGTGTTCAGTTCCGAAATATAGCCCAGTATACTGGCCGTAATTTCAGAACACACCCCAATGTTTTGAGTGACAGCTGTTTCGCATCCACGTCCGCCTGTCAATAATATCTTTAAGTGTAAAAAAGAATAAGAATAAGAACATTTTTATTTTGTCACCACACAACACATATAAAACAAAACAATAATACAGATTACAGAAGTAGTAAAAATTACTTAATGTAGGTAGGTACTTATTATTGTGTGATGTCAAAATTGGCCCAAGCTCAGCTATACGCAGCAAGCTAGCTCACTGCACTGGTATTCTGCAAGGGCCAATGAGTGACTTGACCACAAAATAAGGGGTAAAAAACTATACTATACTCTCATAACATACAATAAAAACTAACAACAATTTAAATAAAACAATAAAAAAAAACTAGTAATAAATACAAAAAAAAAAAAAAAAAAACTAAAAAACATACACCTCAGCCCTGTGGCCTGTTGGCTCATTATGGCATATGCACTTAGCCATTCTGTCATTGGCAATTTGTTAAGGCCGCCATGATGGAAGGAAGAAGAAGAAGAAGAAGATTTATATAATGTCTAGCCTGCGGTGATAGTGTCTAATATTTGTAAACCAATTTGTAAACAGATTAGGTATCTATTATAGTTTATTACGGAAACTAATATTTTATGGAAAAGAGCATGGGTCGTTTTTGACGCGGCACAATTAATAACAATAAGAATAATAGTATATACAAAATAGTTGGTGCAGTCTACCCTAATAAATATAGAATCTTAAATACCTAACACATACATACCAATTCATACACAAAAACAAAGATTAGAAAGATCGCCCCGCCGTTGGATAACTAAACAATGCAGATCGTGGTGCATAAGTTTCAGGTATTGTATTTACTTGTTTTTGAGAAGTAAGCAAGTGAATTTTATAGTGGCGACTAAACGAAGCTTTTGATTTCAGCGCCCGGAGAGGAGGTGGGAGGTTATTCCAACAGCGGGAGGCCGCATATCTAAACGAACCACGGAATGCTGTTGTTCTATGCCAAGAGCGCTATAGTTATTTTAGACATTTTGAGTGTTCATTAAAGCTGATCGCACATTTGTCAGCACCCTACGCGCCCGTATGCGTCGAACGCACCGCATAGTTCATGAAGTGCAGCGCGTACGGTGCGGAGGAATGTGCGAGGTCTCACATCATTTCGTACAACGATTTGTAAAATGCGGCGCATTCGGTGCGTGCGCACTGATAAATGTGCGATCACCTATACTCGACAAAATATGAGAGGAAGTAAATGTCTGCTTTGACAACGTTAGCGTTATGTACTCAATAACTTACTTCTTCTGCAGGAAGTTGCTGAGGAACTTCGTATTCCTCATAAACAGCACGTACTGGCGGTGCAGGAACACCCACAACGCCGCCATCAGACCGCATACTATCCTGGAAGGGTAATTGTTGAAAACTTTTTTATAGGGAACATGACTCTTTTCCGCGTTTGGCGTTTTATTTCTTTAAGATGCATTTAAACGAAACATTTGTATTAGAATTTAATGTTACAAACACTAAACCGTTTCTGTATGTCTGTCTAGCCACCTTTAGGTCTTCCTTAAGTTTAAAACTGTGAACCGTGTTTGTTGAAATTTGTTATAAGTAGAAATTTTGTGTCCCCGAAAAGGTCATAGGATAACATTCACCCTATAGAGAGAAAATAAGATCCTATAAGAGATTCTAAACTCACTCGAAAGGGTAGCACTTAAATTGACAAAATAAATATTTACCCTAAAAGAACGAAGACAGCGAACTCCTGGGGATCGAAGGGAAAGTCCTGCGGCAGGTTAGTGGGGAACAGCGGCTTGACAGTCGGCAGCGCGCCCGACCACACGGATAGAAGACGAAACATCTAGAATTTGACATAAAAACTCAGAATATTGAAAGAATAAAACATACTAATATGGCTTTTCCACTCGTATGCTATAATATGTGTGCATAAATAAATGCTTGTGTGCATTAAATAGACAAGTAACTAGTAAGCAATAGGTAAATGAAAGAATTGTCCTGTCTAGAAGTTTTAAAATAAATCTAGAATCTATGTGCTCCACGCCTGGATTATAACTCATACATAATTTGCGCGCATACACGCACAAAATACATACACACTAGCAAGTGCATTGTGTCTGAGTGCGGCCGCAATAGCAGCAAAAGTACACTCACAATAGCGCTGCAGCATGCGGCAAAGAATCCTCTCCAGTAGTTGCGGACGGCGAAGTATGTCGTCGTTACTTCTATAGAGAACAGTACACCTGAAAATAAAACGATTGGAATTAAGCCAAACCTTGCTAGAGTAGTATTGGTGTACTATGACTACACCAACTTAACACCAATCTAGACAATGCTCGACGAGTTTCAAAACTTCGTTTTTGCACGAGAAGGTTTCAATGTCTTTGAAAACGAAGGAAACGAATGAATGAAGGAAATGATCGCAATCACTAACGTAGTTAAACTGTGTACCTATGCGTAGGCACGAATCAATGGCACATCTAATATTATTTATTGTATGCCTATCTACAAGTTACAACTATCTACTTTCTCCATGGTAAATTCGGTTATAGCTGAAAATCATGATGATATTATACCTCCAACAGGCGCCGAGAAGCACGAGGCGACACCGACAGCGCAGGCGGCGGCCAACATCTCCGTGTTCCGCGACTCGTTGCTGTAGATGCCCTGGAAGGTGGTCAACAGCTTTGACAGCAGGGTTGCCACCATGGACGCGATGTGGACTGCTCGTGATATTACACGCCGTGAGAACGGGTAGCGCGGACTCGCCTGTTGGCTCGTGCTCGCTCGTACAAATCGGCTCGGCGCGGCGCGGCTCGTGATAATACGCGCCGTGAGAAGCCGGCATAACACTGGTTGCTGGTAATGATGATGGTGCTATACCTCCAACAGGCGCAGCGAAGCACGAGGCGACACCGACAGCGCAGGCGGCGGCCAACATCTCCGTGTTCCGCGACTCGTTGCTGTAGATGCCCTGGAAGGTGGTCAACAGCTTTGACAGCAGGGTTGCCACCATGGACGCGATGTGGACTGCTCGTGATATTACACGCCGTGAGAACGGGTAGCGCGGACTCGCCTGTTGGCTCGTGCTCGCTCGTACAAATCGGCTCGGCGCGGCGCGGCTCGTGATAATACGCGCCGTGAGAAGCCGGCATAACACTGGTTGCTGGTAATGATGATGGTGCTATACCTCCAACAGGCGCAGCGAAGCACGAGGCGACACCGACAGCGCAGGCGGCGGCCAACATCTCCGTGTTCCGCGACTCGTTGCTGTAGATGCCCTGGAAGGTGGTCAACAGCTTTGACAGCAGGGTTGCCACCATGGACGCGATGTGGACTGCTCGTGATATTACACGCCGTGAGAACGGGTAGCGCGGACTCGCCTGTTGGCTCGTGCTCGCTCGTACAAATCGGCTCGGCGCGGCGCGGCTCGTGATAATACGCGCCGTGAGAAGCCGTCATAACACTGGTTGCTGGTAATGATGATGGTGCTATACCTCCAACAGGCGCAGCGAAGCACGAGGCGACACCGACAGCGCAGGCGGCGGCCAACATCTCCGTGTTCCGCGACTCGTTGCTGTAGATGCCCTGGAAGGTGGTCACCAGCTTCGACAGCAGGGTTGCCACCATGGACGCGATGTGGACTGATGGACCCTGGAATACAAAGAATATCATTAGAGAAATTGGTTCATGAGCAGATGGCGGATCTATGTGTTTAGTGGGGTTATGTCAAGTTATGTTGCTGTCGTCCTGACGTAACATAAGGGTCAGACTCCCAATACAACGAACGTGACGCGTAAATGCCGTAAGATGCATTTTTAAATTGCATTCATTTTGACAGACTTCAGTGTTACAACAAGTCCCAATATTAGCATAGCTCTAGCTTAGTTGTTACAATTGTTATAAAGTTTATTCCCGTGGTTTTCCCTTTTAAGTTCTTTGACTTTCGGTCATTGCAACTTTGTGTTGTCTCCCGCTTTTATGGGGAGGGAAATTGGAATACTTTGTATTCCTCCTATTTTCTTCTGATTAATTTCGTTGCGGGTCCAAAGGCAGCTTTAGCATATGCCTCGGGCTCTCTGCAGAGATCATATCAAAAAGTTTTGAATACCGCTGTCGATACTGGCGACATAGGAGATCCAGTGGTGGGCCAATGCCCGTAAGACTTCAATGTAACTTGCGAGTTGCGTGACGTCTCACACATTGAAGTCAGTCAATTCATTTCATTACTTAGAAATGCATCTCACGGCATCTATGCGTCACGTTGCAGTGGAAACTAACCCGGGTCAATTCAGACCGCAACGCGACGCGTAGATGCATTAATACTAAATTTGTATGGATTTGACAGATTTCAATTGCGTGAAACGTCTTTAATCCATACCACTGACCTACATTATACAAGTACGCTGGACTAATGATACCCTTTGAAATGACAGCTATTTTTTGTGCCTATTTGAAGCGGAATCAGCTCCCCCAATGTGAGTGATAGGAACTAAATTTGACGTAAAAATAACGTTTGAAAGTCGCCATATTGGCGCTAATAGCAGTAGTGGGAGTATTTGGAACTAACACTAGTGATGACAACCAATAACGATTAAGCGGCCATTTACAAGTTACGTCAAATTTAGTTCTCTTCCCTCTCACTGGGGGCGCTGATTCCGCTTCAAATAGGCACAAAAAAGTGGGTATCATAATTCATAGGTCCAGCGTACTTGTATAATGGAGGTCAGTGATCCATACAAATTTAGAAATGCATCTACGCGTCGCGTTGCGGTCTGAATTGACCTTAACCATCTACCTTATTTATTTGATCGAAGAATTTCAGGATAAATTTAAAGGGCTGTATTGCAACTGTGAATCTACTTTCAAGTGTACTATTGTTAATGCAACTACGCCTATAAAACATCACAACTAAAAACTTTTACGGAAAAAGGTGTTACGTAGATATCTAAAACTGTCTTTCAGCAGAAAAATCTCCCAACAAAGACACATTTTAACGACTGGAAAGGAAATGGTTCGTCTTTTGATTGCTTTATTTCTATTGCAGAAGAAATAAACTTCTTACCTCTTTACCCAGAGGCAGGCCTGAGCCCAGGGTGGCAGTCAGCCCTATGACCTTCGAGATGAGGGCGCGGTACGTCAGGTACTCCTTCAGGTGGACCCCTCGTAGTATCGTCTTCATCTCGGGAATTCCGGAACCTGGAAATAATGATTAGGCATAAAGCGTCTCCCAGACAGACGCAGCCTGCGGTGGCGGTGGCGGTCAGTTGAATGGCTTGGCCGCGTGGCCGCGTGTGTCTGTGTCGTTCCTAGAACTCTCAAGTCATCCAACTGACCGCCACCGCTACCGCCGCCGCAGGCCGCGTCTGTCTGGGAGACGCTTTAAGATGGTCTGAAATCTAAATCATAAGAGGAGGCTAAAACTACGATAAAATCGCTTAGAAGACATTTTTAAGTAAAAAGCTGGTAGACTACTTTTAACATTCTCAAAACCCTTTTGAGAATGTTACAAGTAGTTGTTCAGAAAAGGATATCAAAATACAAGGACATAGAATCTTAAATTAAATCCTTACCTCTATTATATTGGGCTTCTATAACTCCAAGTACACTACTCAAATCAGCTCATATTGAGAGAAATTGACGCATAGCCAAATGACGGAACTACGCGTTTTGGTCGGATTTTGTCAATCCTAGGCCCCAACCAACAGATCACGACTAAAATTAGCTATACTCTGACCGCTTTAAGCGCGACTCTCGTAGCATACATTTTGTATGCTACGAGTATGCTACGAGAGTCGCGCTTTAAGCGGTCAGAGTATAGACGCAACCTGACCAAATAACGTAGGTCACTCAATAGGCTACTTGACCTACTTTTTTTCTTCATTCTAATCGCTTCTTAATCATTAATTTTCACCAAAAAAACTAATATTTTAATATTTTAAACAGTTCTACTGTTTAAAATATTAAAACCCATAAAAATGTTGATTGAAAAATATGCCTTTTAAATGGCGCCGAAAACACTGTCCGCCCTAGTGTGACGTCATATTTATTGTATTTTATACTTTCATATTGCAAAAAATTTTATGTGAGCTAAACGTACGAGTCTAAAAGTGCCAAAAAATAAGAAAGTAATTAAATAATAAATGAAAATTCATTTGTAATGTTGAAAACTTTTGGAGAAAAGTTTTGGCCATTTCATTTCCCAAATACAATTAATGGAGATAATATATAAAACTGATGTTTTATTTGAATTATTCAAGAAAATATATTTTACAAATCTTTCTAGGCTTATTCTTATTATTTATGTACATATAAACTTACATATAACGAGCGCGTTAAATAAGAGATGTTAAATTACTAGTGTGATGACGTCACATCCAAATCGGAAGTACCGCAAAAACGTTTTCGTCAGTACAAATTATAAAATCATATTTTCAAATCGACTTTATTTATCAATCATAAGCTTTTATTCGATGATAAGGGTGAAATACGGTTTTCTAGGCCAAATTCTACTAGAAATATGCATTTGTTCAATGAAATTGAATATAGGTCAAGTAGCCTATTCTCTTTCTTTTAGGGTACCCACCAATACTCTGCGCAGCGACGATATGCACGAATCCCGCGGCGAACAGTATGAGGCAGACGGGCAGGGACACCCACGCCACGTACTGACTGAACGTCGACGTCGCCAGGTCCTTGTACATCCACATGCGAGCTGAAAGTGGTCATATAGCTTAGGGGCGTCCATTAGTGAGGTGGTCCTAAACCACTTCACTAATGGACGCCTCACTAATGGGGGAGGTCAAGCTTCATCTTACCAAATGTCACTTCAGAGTTCAGGGGGAGGGTTGTAGCAAATATCACGTAATTTTTTCCTGCAAAAAACTGTGTAAAACTATGTGAAAAATTATTTCTTCAAGAAAGTCTTGAAAAAAAAGTTTAAATAAAAGTCATAGGAAAATGAAGTTTTTTTTCAATAATCAACACGTTTACAGCCAAAACATAGATTTTGAAAATCTCGCGTGAGATTAAGGGAGGCGGAATTGAGGAAATTTGCCCAAAAATGCCTCACCCAATTAATGGACGCCCCCTTAAAAATTAAGGACGTTTTTCCTGTCATACGTGTCATCGCCTGCGCGCGGATCTTGATCGCATGCAAGTTTCCCGTATCCTATCATTTTATTGATGTTTTTCCTGTCATGCGGGCAACACGCTTGCGTCTAGGAGCATGTTGTCATCCGCATGCGGACTAGATCCACGCGCGGGCGACAATACGCATGACAGGAAAAGCGCCCTAAATATATAATCCTCACTCACTAATAAAAATATTTAAATAGCGAATCTGCTTTTCTTTGTGTCTGGCATATTAGAAATGTCACACAAAGACAGCGGTCCTTGGGCATACACATTACAGCGTTTATACGCTACGTAATTGCTCAGCAGCCTACGCCCTCCGTGTCTCGTTCTCATGGGATCTGCGTATTAATTTGCTTCCCGCTCTTTTTATGCAGCCTCCGTTTGCGACATAACAGTTTCGCAGAGGGTATAAAGCTACAGCTGCCTCCCAATAAGTAGTAAGGTCCAATCCAAGGACGGCGCAAAAGCCCGTTGCTCAGCCCAAGCAGAGCGTTCAATGAGCGTATGCTGCGCCGTATCGTCTTTCTCAGGCTGGTGGCACCTAGGCGATGGCTTCCTCCTGTCCGTATGGTCCAAGTAATGACCGAAGGTAAGGGCGTCCACTGTTGTAGTATCGACCGGTTGTAGTATCTCCCCGCTTTTTGAACTCGGCTGTGTGTTGATACACTCACCGAAAACACGCGAGCCTCCAGATCCCACGGAGGGGACACTGTCAGCGCCAACGCCGCTTCGCCAGCTAACGGTTCGATAGCAGCGCTAAAGTAAGATGCGCAGTGATGCTTCCACGGGGGCGGTGCTTCCGGGGCCCATAGAAAAACTGCATGGCCTATACGTCTTTTCAACTGCGACTCACAGCCCCAACGCTTCTATAAGCGCCACAACCTGAGACTCACCGACTCTCGCCAGGCTTATTGTCTCCTCAAACATGTCTCCGTGGACCAGCATGTATGTGTCGTCTGGATAGCAGACCAAACGTAGTCCACGGAGATGGGCCGCTCGCAAAATGCAATGGTAGCTGTAGTTCCACAGAAGAAGGCCAAGAACAGACCCCTACCAGATCATACCATCTTAAAGTCTAATGAATTTGAAGTGGTCTGGTCTTAAAAAAAAGTATTTACTTTTAGGCAGTTTAAGGGTCACATCATATATATTCTGGTCATAGACAGGTCATAATAGATGGCATTCATTATATTATTCTGTATGCTAGAGAGTTGACATTCTTAGATTATGTATTTCTGTTGCCTCTTTAATAAAAAATACTAAAAACAAAATAAATTAAATATTTAAGGATATAATCCCATACAACAAACTACACGTAGGCACTTGGAATATTCACAAAATACTGAATTGTATTTGTACTTAATCCTTCGATCACGGATTCTTGGAAATGCTATTGTATTCTATTGTTGTCGCGAGCACCGGTGCTCGTATGGGGCTTGATGGGGAGGGCGATTAACCCAAAAAATCAAACATCGTCCTTCTCTCTTCACACTCACGCCCGTCTTTCATATGCCAGGTGAAAAAGGACGATGCGGAATCATCGCCAAGTTAAATTTTTCTTAATATGTAACTCGATAATTATACAATATTTAAAAAATCCGCCTGGTCACTGTCTCAATGATAGAATTTTATACAATGTGTTTAAATATTAACTTAGTTTAATGCACGGTTATGGCAATATATGAAAAATTCGTGAAAATTGTATTCATCTTTGTGATTTTTTTCTATCGAGAAAATTTTAAGATATCATGTTTACGCTCAGATTAAATTCTTGGAAATATAATGTAGTATCTATGTTTAGAAAATGAAACAATTCGGGGCTTATTTTCAAGTATAAAGATGAATTATAAAATCGACAATATTGGGTTAGTCGCCCCCTTAAATAAACATTTAAGGGGCTCCCATAAAAAAAAAACATAATTTTTTGCCTATCTTTGCTTTATAATCGTACGGAACCCTTCGTGCGCGAGTCCGACTCGCACTTAGTCGATTTTTTTTTAATTTAGAAGGGCGCCACTTTTGGTTTTCGCACCACCTGAAAATTTGACTAGGACCGGCACTGGTCCTCACCCTTAAGCGGCCGGAGAAACTGTACTAATTGTATCCATTTCATTTCAACCGCGCGCTTGCTAGGGGGCGCTAGGGTAATATTTGCACACGGGCGCCACATGGGCTAGAGACGGCCCTGGGAATAGGGATGACGACAAGGTCAAAATTTAGCTGATTTTTTAAAATAAAATAAATACAGCGATAAAAAATAAGTATACCCAAAAGTTCAGCTTCATAACTTATATATCTTTTTTGTTATGAGCCTTCAAAGTTGGATAGAATTTTTTTTTGTAAAATTTCTAAATTTTTGTATACCATTCCATAAGTTATGCAATTTATAACAATTTTTCTTATGAGACCATTTTCATAAACGCAATATATAACATAGCTATCGAACAAAATCTTCCCGCGATGCGTACAAACTAGCTATGCGTGACGTCACAGTTAGCTGACATTTTGTATGGAGCGTTTTGGGAAGGTCTATTTTATGTGAGTTTTGAATTGTGATAGCTTGAAAAGTTTTTAAGCTACCAGAGTCATTTTTTCACCGATATTTCTATTTCTGAATGGTTGTACGAGTTGTTGCCAACCGTACATAAAATATATTCTTGCACTTCATGTCGCGGATCATATTAATTTATATGTGAAATAAAGTCAGTTATCATTTATCCATCATAGGGAGCGGTTTTATTTTATCATCCTCAATCGTTCTCCCTTAATTATCATTTATCTTTATCATACATCTTTAATATAATATTGGTGTGAGGCAAGCTGCCGCAGTAGCCCTTACAATGGTCCTTTACTTACCAACAAGAAAAAAAAATCTCGTCATGCCTATTCCGCCATTTTATTACTAAAATCTGTCAGTATGTCCATTCTTTCCTGTTTCTAATGTTGTTATGCTAGTCTGCTGCACAATCAACGTTGATCTCGGGCAATAGACAAACGTCGTATGTACATGCCTCTACAGATACATAAAAATCGCTTAATCCATATCCATACTAATATTATAAATGCGAAAATGTGTCTGTCTGTCTGTTACCTCTTCACGCCTAAACCGCTGAACCGATTTTGCTGAAATTTGGTATGGGGATACTTTGAGTCCCGGGAAAGGACATAGGATACTTTTTATCCCGAAAAAATGTACGGTTCCCGCGCGATAAACGAATTTTGGCGCAACGAAGTTGCGGGCGTCATCTAGTATAATAATATTATAACCCAAACGCCAAAAAGCAAGTTCCACTCACCATTATTACACACCGCAATGCCCTTGTCCATGGCGAAGCTGAGGACCGCCATGATGATGCCGAGCAGCGCCAGGAACACCCAGTCCTCGCCCAGCCGCGCGAACGTGTGCCGCCACAGGTAGCCTGATCACTTCGTAGCGTTCATCACTTATGATCGGTATAAAGGTGATAGAATTGATGATGGATATTATATTCTGATAGAATCTTAAAAGAGAAGCCCATCGAGTAATATACTATAGAACGTCGAAGAAAGTTAATAGTTAAAGTTTGGAACTTTATTGAACTTGCCTATTTATAAAAGTTGAGTTTAAGGAATAACTAGAAATTTTAGCAGCATAGTGAAGACGTACGTTCTTCAGGAACTACGTTTCAATCCTGATTATTGCTTCAACGAATATAGTTTTAGGTTTAATTAGTAGAGTAACAATGAAACCTGGTATTCTAAATACGAGCCAGAGAAACTAGATTCCTAATAAGCCCAAATCCTCCCCTCAACTTTCCATTCCAGGAAGAAATAACATGTGCTACCTACCAACAACTTTGAAGAACTTCCCCCGTGGTCTGTGCTTGCCCGTCGCCTCCAGCTCCTTCTGCCGCAGCTTGTCATCCTTTCGCCGTCTCTTCCTTATCCTTCGTAATCTTCTCGCTTCCTCTCTGGCCGCTTCGCTGAGGTCGCGTTGGTAGCGACCATACATCTGTTGAACAAACATAGTTTTAATTAGTTTTTAATATTTCTTTTTGTAAAATAAGGGCAAACCAGCAAACGGGTCACGGTTGGAAAGCAACTACCGTTGCCCATTCGCGCAACATTAGAAGAGGTGCAGGTGTGTTGCCGGCCGTTTAAGAGGGAATACACTCTCTTCTTGAAAGTTTGCAGGTCGTATTGGTAAACGACGCGACGGTAAACTGTGGCACAAACATATTTTGGTGCTGGACTGTAGAGTATATTTTTACAAGTTACGCAATATTAACTTAAATAATTTGAAATTTTACTGTGTGCAGTGCGCACTGAGCCTGTGTGAAAAATCACTAGCTTTTATTGCACAAGGTTCAAGAATTATCTAATGTACTGTGGCTAAATATCTTTATATGAAATGTATAGTAACTTTGTTAACATCCGTATGACAATTCAAATTAAGAAACAATCCCGAATTAATTCGGTATTCGAACATACCAAAGACTTTTTGGCTCTTTCAACCATTTCCTCGCGGTCTACATCTGACGCACTCATTTTATCCCACCAAACACTGAATCACAGAACACAATGTTTTTTAATTTCGGGATAACAAACGAATCATAAATTGGAGTCCTTGCGTAGATTTTTTTCAAAAATTCGCCCAAAACAATTGGAAATTTTGGTCCTCACGAAGACTTTTTTCAAATTTTGGAAAGGTTGAAAATTTTGGTCCCCCCGAGGACTTAAATCTCAAAATTTCGGGAGGACGAGAACCAGTCACAGCAGCCAGTAGCACATAATTAACTAGCCTTGAATCCAGGCTCTGTTTGCTGAAGATATCGGATAATCTTGTTTGACAAAGATAAATCATTGGAAAACGCCTATGCAATTATTTATACTTTTCACCAAACTAGCCTCGTGACTCGAAGGCTTAGTACTTGGTGTGTTTGGTTGAGAACTAGGTTCAGTATACTTGCCTAGTTAGTACAGTACAATCTCACTAAGGCTGCGTTTCCACCAGAGCTGAGCGGAGCTGTGTTGCGAGGAATGTGTTTTTGAGAACTAATATAAGCATCGCCGCGCTGAGCGATGTCATGGCAAAGACATGTCAATGAAGCGATTCTATTGGTTTTCAAAAACACATTCCTCGCAACACAGCTCCGCTCAGCTCTGGTGGAAAGGCAGCCTAATCGGCACTATTAGGAAGGTGCCGGATTATTATAATGTTCAGAGCGTAATACTCATTGCCTATGACTTTTTCACTATGATCCAGTAGTTACTAGTTATATGACAAAGTCATAGCTCATAGGTAATGAATAAAATACATTATTATTGCCTAGAGGGAATCATAGAGAGAGACGGAGGCTGAGAATGCCGGATTATTGTATGTGCCGATTTGTCGAAGTGCCGGATTAATGAGATTATATTGTAGTTACCTTAGCAAACACGGATTGTCGAAAGGATATTTAATTTGTAAGTAGCTGAAACGAGCAATTAACTAAAGTGATTTTGAATTTTACAGTATCACGACAATTTATGAAAAAAAAAGGTAACCAGTTGAATTCATTACAAATATTCCATAAGCACCTGTATGAAAATCAAAATGGAGTCAAATTATGAACAAGGGAAATATTCAGCAGAATTTACTAGGTATGTAGAAATTTAAGTACATAACTATTTTATCGTAGCAAAAATTTTCGCTCGTTGGGAAAATGTTCAATAATGTTTTTTTGCAACTTTAAATAATTTTTAAATAAATAAAGGGTATTTTTTTCGTATATTTTGAAAGTCCTTCCTGAGAACGGACAGAGGGGTGATGTAGGTAATGCTGTGGTAGACATCATAACTCCTGAACGGGTAAACAGATTTTGATATTTTATATTTTGTTTATAAGCCGACGTAAGTGTTTTTAGCTATGATTTATTTAGTTACTTAACATTTAAAATTTTGTTGTTGTTTAATATCTATCAAAATTTATACTATTATATTATATTTTTATGGCGCAAGCCCGTGTTGCGCTCTTTCAAAGATACATTACACAAAGTATTCTATAAAATCCAATATTAAACTCTACCTCAGAATTCATCCAAACATTTGTCTCAACGCGAGCATAGCTCATGTCTTCTACATCCATGTTAATTACACTCTAAATACCTACACAAAATATTTACTCAAAAACTTATCACCTTAAAGATCACACTGAGCATTTTATACGTCATAGTTCTATACAAATCTCACTCCTTTATAAAGTCCTCTCTATCCGAAAATTGTCCAAAAATTATTTTAAAACAATTCACTCGTCACAATCTACACTATATTATAAGTGCGTCCGCATTTTAAAAATGTATTTTTTAATTTAAAACACAACACAACAAAATCTTTCTTAGCACTTTATTCAGTAGATTTTGAGGATAACATTCATGTCCAAAACGATTTTAAAATATTTTTTCCACTGCTCTCAAAGTCACTCAGATTCACGCTTACATCTCTATCTAAAGTTTTTTTCACTGATCTTAGATTCTAAGTATATTTTTTAGATTCACACGGATATTTAGATTTAAGTTCTAATTTTGAGCACTGTCCAGCACTCGCTCCAGAGTCCAAAAGCCTACATCCGTACAACGAGCTAACAATTCCGCTACTGGATCAATCCTGTCATATTTGTATGAGTATGGATGTGTTAAAACAATGTTTTCGCTCAATTAACGTGTGGATGCTAATATGAATTAGTTTTAATGTTTTTATAAGGAGTAAAATACTCTGTTAAATGACCATTTTTGAGATACAAGCAATGAAACATTGTAAATAACGTGTGATTTCCTTAAAACTTACATTGTGTAACGTCAAAGTATGAAGCTACGCAATTTAAACGCGCTTACTTAGGCACACACTTGAAAAAAACTACGCTACTTCAAGTTGTGTTTCGTGCATGTGCGACATGTACCACTAGCCAAGAAATAGCGTAGTTTGAGTCACACATAGATGAAAAATTCGACTCCCTTTGTTGTAGGTATGTGGAGCTTCATATTTTTTTCACTGTATGATATTACAAATAAGATGACGCCCACAACTCCGTTGCGCCAGAGTGCGTTAAGAGCCTACTGACAAAACGCTAGCCCCGCCTACACACACCGCTATTCTCCAATCGTGATACAATAATTCCAGGAATCGTGCTCCCGGGCAATATGATTTACGCTGCAGCTAATAGTGAACAATAACAACAACGGTTCCCGCATTATAGCACGAAAGTAAAGGTCGTAAGTCCTAAAAATGTTTTTGATGATTACTTAAAAATTAAATACAATACTAATATTTCCCTTAGCTATTATTTTATAAAGTGTGTGATTGTAGTAGTGCAAGTTATTTAATGATAGTAACTCAATAAGTGTAACAGGTATTTGTTGAAAAGCCCAGAAATATTCATAACTTAAAAAAATAAAACTATCGAGTCAAAATAAGTGAATCGTGTTTTTGGTTAGCCAAACATCAGATAAATATACAATGATTAAATAAATCTCAATTTAATTTGAGTCAATCGTCTTCCGGGATTGTAATACTTATTAGAAAACACAGCAAAATTTGACAGCCCGCTCTTAATCGCGCGGGAATAAAAAGTATCCTATATCATTTCCCGGGGCTCAAAGTATCTCCATACTGAATTTCAGCAAAATCGGCTCCAGGGGTTTGGGTGTGAAGAGGTACAAACAGGCAGACATACTTTCGCATTTATAATATTAGTATGGATGAATGAAAACTTTTACTACGAATACCCATAAATACAAGAACAGAAGAATCTATCCCAATTGATTGTGCTGTTTCTGACAAATAAATTACGCAGACATACGTACGTAAGTACAAGAATTGCTAATGTAATAGGATATGGTCTGCGGTCATAATTAACAATCACAACAAGTCGAGATAAAAACACGCGTATACTAAAATATTCAGCTACTTTTCTGTAGTTTCTTTTGTTATATTTTTCCATACTCTCTCCTACGAGTATATATTTTGTGCTACGAATAATAAAAACTAAGGAAAAGTAACTCCGTCAAAAAACATGCTCCACAATACTTGTCAAAAAAGTGTAGGTACACATTTCAATACATTTACAATATTTAGGTAGCCTTGAGCGGTACTAGGCTGACGTTACATGACAGTTCGAAAGGAACCAAATTTAAAACGGTACGATTCCTTAGTTTTTATTATTCGTAGATTTTGTGCTATAATATGTTTTCTTCTGTATATTTTAGGTAGGCTTAACGCAAGTTTGGGTTTCTATAATATTATAATCCTGCACATATAGGCTATAATATATAATCTATAGCACCGCCTTCTCTCGTTCGTTCGAAGAACGTGAGATAACATAACTTTTTTAGGGTTCCGTGCCCAAAGGGTAAAAACGGGACCCTATTACTAATACTTCGTTGTCTGTCCGTCTGTCTGTCTGTCTGTTTGTCTCCAGGCTGTAACTCAAGAACGGTAATAGCTAGATAGAGTTGAAATTTTCACAGAATATTTTTAATGTAATGTGTATGTGTGTGTGTGTGTGTGTGTGTGTGTGTGTGTGTGTGTGTGTGTGTGTGTGTGTGTGTGTGTGTGTGAAACTGTGATAGTTCTAAAAACAAAAAACTAAAAACAAAGCTAAAACTAAAAACAAATTAAAATTAATATTTAAGGGAGACTCCCATACAACAAACGTGATTTTTTGGCATTTTTTGCTCTATATCAATAATAGCAACAGGTAGGTACTTGATTTTTTCTCAAAGTCCTTAGTTATATGTGTACTTCAAGGCTCCCATACAAAAAACACATTTTTTGGCCTAATTTTGCTCTATATTGGTACGGAACCCTTCGTGCGCGAGTCCGACTCACACTTGGCCGATTATTCTGCATCAGCTCTAACCTGGAGGCTGGAGGACCTCTGACAATGTTTCTGTCAATATTCTGATATGACGTGTGCAACATGTCGGATTTTGGTCGGATTATTTACTGTGCTTGTAGCACACTTGTGCTGTTTTGACTTCCTTTTACAATATTATCGATTATCCTAGTACGTCTGTTTTTATCTCTACTTTTCTACATAGGAAGTCTAAAAATACCTCGGTTGGATATCAATATTCATCACAATCAAGACGGAGCAGTACATAGAGTAATTAAGAAGACAATTACAGACCTAGATACGTGGGCAGACCTATATTTAGCGATGTCTTTTACATGAAACTCGGATTCCAATCTAAAAATAAACGCAGGCAATTAACGTCCATTTTACTTTATGACTAATGACCATAGTCCCTTGTATTAATTAAAATATAAACGATGGAGTCGTGCGCTACTTCTGCACCGGATCTCGCCCGATTCCGCGAGCACGGATCGGATTTTTACGTTGGAATAATTAATTGCTGGCGATCGTTAAACTATTATTATAATTGATGCGTAAGAGCGTATAACTGTGCCACCTCTGTGGTGACGACCTCTGTGGCTCAGTTGGTGGGCTGTTGGTAGCTCAAGCCGGGGGTCGCGGGTTCGAATCCCGCCGACGGAACAAAAAGTTTTCAAAGTTCCTGGGTCATGGATGTGTATTAAATATGTGTATCATATAATAAAAATCTTAAATATATGTATAGTATGAAAGTATTAAATATATTTCCGTTGTCTGGTACCCGAACACAAGTCCTTCAGGTACTTAGCACGGGGCCAGACTGACGTGGTGTGAAGCATCCAATAGATATTATTATTATTATTTTAAAGGACAATTCCATAGACATAAATACGCCACTTGAAAATAGAGTTCGAACTGGTTAGTCCCGCCACTGGCAGTGAGGATTTTTGGTCTACATGTAAGTGTTGTTGCTGTAAACAAACGAAGATATTGAAAAACTCGTCGAAATTTTTCAGCAGCGGGCGAGCTGATATTGATAAATTATGGCTGAGAACACTTGCCATCAAAGGCCGACAATGCGCCTGCAGCTCTTCTCATGCTACGAGTGTCCATCGGCGACGGTATACGTTGCTTTCCATCAGGTGACCCGTTTGCTCGTTTGCCCCCTTGATTTATTTAAAAAAGTATATAAGTTAAAAAAACTAGACAAACAAACTCCCTATCGGATTTGCCGGGGTTTAAAAAATTGCCCCAAATAATTATCCTGCCTCTGAAATGTAAAGTAAGATGAAATAGTTAATATTTTATTAAGCTTCTGGATATTTTCCTATTCTGTGACTACTAAAAAAGAATATGAAGACGTTTACATTCTTCGCTCTACATGTAAATATTTGAATTATTACTGAAAGTAGATCAAAATATTTACATTTTAACGCTATAAAATAATTAATAGCAAGTCATAAATTACAACAGTTAATACATAAATCATTTTTCCTTAACTCTTCACCTTGGCTTAGAGTATAGTTTACTTTACCTAAAACCTCTTTACGTAGTTTCTTATCATGGATTACGGATTAAGTTAGTAAACAAGCGATAAAAGACCAATAAGTGTCTAAAAATCATGAAATTTTGTGACACACTTTATGTATAGAAGTTTAGTCTATTATTATGTAGAGAAGTTCAGTCCCATACAAAAAACACATTTTTTGCCTACTTTCGCTTTATAACGGTACGGAACCCTTCGTGCGCAAGTCTGACTCGCGCTGGGCCGATTATTTTTTTGTCAGACAGCTTTTTTTTTGCAAAACAGCCTTTTTTTGCTCCAACACGAGAATCAAACCCACGACCTCCGTCTCAAGAGCCAACCACTAAACCACTAGACCACGGTGTTAGCCTTTATGATGCTAAGTAATGTTTGTGACGTAGTTAATGAATAATAAAGCAATAAAATAGTACTCAAAGGAAGCTGGCAGAATAGTATGTCCTTCATTTTATGGAGTGAGTGCGTAAGAGTCCGAGCCTTCGAGTGTCTACTCTATATAGTAAGCCACTAACCTACTTGCAATATGTCCTAAATCGTAAAAAGTTTTGTAGACGAGCCAAAAATAAATATTTTCCCTTACTAATAAAAATATCCATATTGTACCTCTATATGTAAATCCAAGGTAGGCGTTATAGTTTTACTATTTTTCGCTATTATCTTAAGGGCGCTCGCGCTATTCCTGTCATGCGTGTTATCGCCCGTGCGGTGATCCTGTAACCTAGCTGTCATAAAGTTGCATTTTATTTGAATTTTTGTCGCTCGCGATTGCTTGCCGCGTTGAATTTGCTCTACGCCACTGCAAAGCAACGGCGGCATGGGTCGCTTGACCAATATCGGTAGAAAATGAAAACTTAAGTTTAAATATAGTTTTTACGCATGTTAAAGCTATCTGCCGTGCTAATAGTAATCATCACTTTAATTACTCATTAACTTTTGATGAGGTAGTTAAACAAAGCGGTGTAATCTTCTGTTAAGTAGTTCAAAGGCTGTTAAAAGTAATTGATACATTTACTTTACAAAGCATATTGTTTGTTGTGAACTATGTTGCCGATGTCTATGTACGAGCAAAATGCAATGCCACAGAAACCGTAGGATTTTCGCGCGCGCGGCGAAAAATCGACTAGATTGTTTCCTGTGATGCTCTGTTGTCCACATGCATAATGAAATACCGCGAAAACCGTACATTTTTCCGTGGTGAAAAGTTGCCTAGAACCTTCCCAGTAGTGTTCTCTATATCTGTGCTAAAAACATCCTTACCTTACCTTACCCTTATAAACCTTACCAGCACCCGTAGCATGGCTACAGTAGAAATACGAAAGTATAGACAAACAGCGGAGATAAACTGAAGGTGCCGTTCCGATCTTTACCGCGGCTAGGCGCGATCGACAAAAATTCAATTAAAATGCCACTTTATGACATAGAGTATAGACTATAGTCTACGTCATAAAGTAGGATTTTATTTAAATTTTTAGGCCTATAGTCTATGTTATAAAGTGCCATTATATTTAGTTT
The DNA here is from genome assembly GCA_905187585.1 of Cyaniris semiargus. Classification (NCBI taxonomy): domain Eukaryota; kingdom Metazoa; phylum Arthropoda; class Insecta; order Lepidoptera; family Lycaenidae; genus Cyaniris; species Cyaniris semiargus. The sequence goes on from LR994567.1 coordinate 8,507,259, forward strand.
TTTGTCGATCGCGGCTAGCCGCGGTAAAGATCGGAACGGCACCTTCAGTTTATCTCCGCTGTTTGTCTATACTTTCGTATTTCTACTGTAGCCATGCTACGGGTGCAGGTAGGTAAGTGTTATAGTTCCCAAGAGAAAATAAAGGGGTAGAATACGAAGTTGCCAAATGATTCAGGTGTTAAAAAAATGATTCTCATAAATTATATATGACGGTATGTTTTATACGTCGCTCTCAAGTCTCATGTACCATCAGGGAAATTTATTCATAGGCAGATGTCGGGCCTACGTAATTTACTCGCGTTATGTCCAGCCTAGCTGATAGATCACGACCAACACTGTTTTGACATTACCCGACTAAGTAACGTAGATCGGCTCTGCTGGTATATATTTTTCTGATGGAACATCTGTTGTATGAAAATCCATTATCTGAAGGATTAACCAACCTATTTTACATAAGCGTTTGCGTACAATAATGTGTTTCCAAGTAATTACCATGCGAAATATATAATAGGAGGCAGCATCACGATTTCAGAGGCAAATATAATGTAGATTGTAGGTTATGTTTGTATGATTCCTTAGGTGTTACATAATTCTAAGGTTTAGTTTACATTGTATTTGGATATAAAATAACGGCCATACCATACAGAGTACAGACTCAGGGCACTTTTTGAATACCTTTTTTTTTATTTTCATCATAAAATTATAAACACTGGGCGTCACTGTTTTAAAAAAATGACTTTTATGACAAGAAAATGTAACGTTATGTTTTGAAAACTAATGGCCCTAAACACCGAAGTGACCCAAATTTTGGCGACGTTTTTGGCTAAATAGAAATTGGTTTTGGTATTGCTTTTTTGCAAAACCAAGACTGCAAGGCCATGACCAAATTTGCTTATCAGTAGACGTCTCATATCGTTGGCGTCCCTTTGTTGCCTATTAATAGTATTTGACCGTTAACAGTGAGTACAGCAAGAGGCACTTGATAACAACCTGCGGGCTGCGGCTGACAATAAATATTTCTTATCTGTGACAAGCGGATTTCCGACCAAGAGACAGAGTATGTTAATCTAAGGGTCATATCACACCGGGACGCTATAGCGACGTGGCCAGCGACGTCGCGAACTAGTTCTATTGAGATGTATGACGGATAACTCACTTGGCGACTGACTGGCGACGATGCCAAGTATCCAGCGTAGCCAGAGTCGATCGCTCTGAATGCAGCGACTGGCGACGTTGCCAGTTGTTTGCACGTCTTTGTATGCTCCGTCACTCACTCAGTCGCTGATTTTAGTGATATCCTCAGATAATTGACAATTTTTTCAGGGTATATTCTTAAATCTTCATAGAATTTAACAAAAAGACCGCTTTGCGGCGACGCAGAGACGCCAGACGTAGCCATGGTAACGTCGCTGGCCACATCGCCATGGAGTCTCGGTGAGGTATGGCTCTAACGGGCAATGATCTATAGTCTATAGCATCAATCTACCTCGAGAATTTAATTAGAATGCTAGTAATAAGCGTAGAACCAAGACAACATTCAGAGGTGGGATTAGAACCGGAGTAGAAACTCTGGGATGTATTGAGGTTCCCTACCTCTAATTAACATTACATCAATTATAAAGTAAGCCTAGAGGATGTATAGGTCTACCAGAATCTGATGGCAATTTTTGACAGCAGATTTTCAAAAAATATCCTGATCATTGGATACATTTTTATATTTGCATGTTTAACACACAGAATCAGCCGCTATAAGAAAAAAAAAAGGATCAAAATGTTTTATTCCAATTATCCCGGTATTGCTAGAGTCAATTTATTTTCTCACTTTTTGCCATCAGATTCTGGTAGACCTATAGGTTCTTTTAAATGAATTAGAAATATACCATAAGGGAGTTAGTTACATTTGATAGTATGCAAAGGTAAGTTCAAGTAGAGAAACTGATGGCGGATCCATGATAAGGATCCATACCCATAAGGGTCAATTCAGACCGCAACATGGTTTTGACAGATTTGCGAGACGTCTTACGCAATTGAAATCTGTCAATGCAGTACAAATTTAGAAATGCATCTACGCGTCGCGTTGCAGTCTGAATTGACCCTAAGAATGATGTCGGATAATTGATCCCGGATAAATGTTGAGCTTGAGCTTAATCGACACATTACCCCTAACATTGATTTGACTGCCGTTATGTGGTTATGAATCAATTTCTCTGATGGTACAGAGCATCCGTGGCCCAATGGGTAGACCTTTGGTTTACACTCCTAGAGGGTACAGGTTCGATCCCGGGTGGAGGCGTGCACCAATGAGACATTTTCTGATCTCAAGTACATAATACGGACACTCATACGGTGAAGGAAAACATCGTGAGGAAACCCGCACATAGTTGGTCCCAGACGTATTGACTAGTTCTTTTCTCTGGACTAGGCCGACTATGTTGCGAGAATGCCGTATGTGCTTGGGCAACCATACGGTCATTTAAAAATCTTGTCCCAGGGACTACAGTATTTGAGGAGTGGTTACTTCGCTCTGAAAATACTGTATAAATCATCCACAACGGATGCAAAGGCCTAGTTTTCTCTGATGGTACATATTATATACTAACTACTAACATTATAAATGCGAAAGTGTGTCTGTCTCTCTGTTACCTCTTCACACCCAGACCTCTGACCCAATTTTGCTTGGTGTGGAGATACTTTGATACTTTTTATCTCGGAAAAATGTACGGTACCCGCGCGATAAACGAATTTTGGCGCAACGGAATTGTGGGCAATTATCTAGTACCTACATAATATTTAATCTTCCTACACTTTTGTTTAAACAGAGTCTTATGATGTTGACTTCTACTGGCTCACACTGGTAACAACTCAAATCTCTGCTCCCATAAAAATAATTAAAATAGACTACAGTAATGTTTACAAGAGGCAATTTATTTATTGTCTGTTGAGCCGTAGGGCGCTCATTATATCTAAAATCATTCCAACTATAATAGGGCTCAAAACAAGAGACAAGTTATAAAACTTTATATATAACTAGCTTTTGCCCGCGGCTTCGCTCGCGTTAAGAAGTATTATTATTATTTAGGTATCAAAGTCAGTCCGATCGGTATATCCTCTATTTTATCCCTTGGGGGTAGAATTGATCAAAATCCTTTCTTAGCTGATGCCTACATCATAACATCTACCTGCATGCCAAATTTCAGCCCGATCCGTCCAGTGGTTTGGGCTTTGCGTTGATAGATCACTATGTCAATCAGTCACCTTTGAGTTTTATAATATATTATTTAGATTTAGTGAATAATTAAGTATTATTTAAATCATCATTTAGTAATAGATCTAAACTCCCTCCCGCACGCGCACCCCCGCCTTAGTGACGCCCACTTCGCAACGGGCAGTGCAGCAGAAATCGTAATATTTTAATTTCGCCATAACTTCAAAATCAAACGTCCAATTTTAATCATTCAAAGACCAAATATTATCTACATAAACTGTGCTTATTGATGAAATAATTTATTTTGATAAGGATTAATAGCATGAGTAAAATAAACGCGTTTAAATGAAGTCCAAAAAAAATTCAAGATTTTTAAATAAAAAAATGGTAGTTGTGCGTCACTCGACATATATAAGTATAGTGTGTCGCGGACTTTTTTGTAGATATTTATAAGATCTACAATTAATTAGAACATTTTATGGTTCTATCTTTTATAGTTTAGGCAGCGTACGCAAAATAATTAACTTTTCTGGTTGATTTTTACACATTGTGTCCGAAAAACCCAAATATCTTACGGAACCCTATTTTTTTCCAAAATAAAATTTAGCCTATGTTACTCGTGGATAATGTAACTTTCGAATGGTGAAAGAATTTTTAAAATCGGTCCAGTAATTTTTGAGCCTATTCATTACAATTAAACAAACAAACAAAGTTTTCCTCTTTATAATATTAGTGTAGATAGTGTAGATAAAAGTAGAAACTTTGAAAAAAAATAATAAAGCAAAAAGGAATTTTGTGGCTTGTCTTGCAGTTAAAACAAACCATGTAGGACGTTAAGAAACAATCGTTTCATCAATAATTCATGTAAGCGTTAGTCCATATGTAGAGCAGCAAAATTCTGGTACTGGAGCAAAAATATTTTCATCCTTTTATTATGTAGGAGCAGGATTAAAAGGATGAAAATATTTTATTATATATTATATCCTTGCCAAGGAAGGCCTCGAAAAGTATTGCGAGATGAACTGGATGGACAGCCTACAAGCCAGGCTGGCCTGCGGTGGCGTTAGACCGAGATAGATGAAAGTCCATGGGGGGAAGGATTTTGCCCAGCAGTGGGATAGTATACTGTATAGGCTCTTCAACCCAAAACCTGCTCGTACGGTCGACAGAAATGTCTTTATCAATCATCACCCACCATTTGCAATCTGGTTCTGGTTATGTATGGACACCTACACTATCACTATACAATGTAGTCTAATGTTCGGTGTTCCAAAAAAAGTGATTCTTCTCCTGCAGTCAAGTTTTGTGAAAAACTTATTTTGCGTGTGTTAATATTTTAAATGCTAACGGTGAGCGAAAAATACATTTCTGTAGACCAGCGGTTATCAAATTTTGTTTAAATGACACTTCTTAAACCCTTTTAAGAAGTGTCATTTTTGACGGACTCCCAAAATTGAAGAATGTTTTGTCTTTGAACGACTTGTCTCCACGCTCGCTGAGCCCCTACAAGGCCTTTGCGGAGACCCAGGGCTCTGCGGAGCACACCTTGAGAATGGCTGAGGTAGACCATGCGCACGGACTATTTTGTACGCAACATAGCACAGGGGTGAAGTTGGTAGAAGATGATGGCAACAGCCAATCGTTCCAAATTCAATAAAAACCGGCCAAGTGCGAGTTGGACTCGCCCATGAAGGGTTCCGCAGCAGCAATAAGGTTTATATTTATGAAATTAAAAGGTTTTTGATTTATTTTTATATTTCAGTTGATTTAATGAAAGTTAAATTAAGTTTACCATTTATGACGTATAAAAAAAAACTACTTGCTAGATTTCGTTCAAACCAATTTATAGTAAAGTACATAATATATTTTTTTTAGACTTATCATGCCCCTACTTTGGAAGTTAGAGGGGGGGGGGACGACGACGACACACACATTTTACCACTTTGGAAGTCTCTCTCGCAAACTATTCAGGTTAGAAAAAAATGATATTAGAAACCTCAATATGATTTTTGAAGACCTATCCATAGATACCCCACACGCACAGGTTAAATGAAATTTTTTTTTTTTAATTTATTAATATAAAAAAAAATTACTTGCTAGATTTCTTTCAAACGAATTTTCGTTGGTAGTTTTTATAGTAAAGTACATCATATATATTTTTTACACATATCATGCCCCTACTTTAGAAGTTAGAGGGGGGGGGGGGGCACACATTTTACCATTTTGGAAGAGTCTCTCTCGCAAACTATTCAGGTTAGAAAAAAATGATATTAGAAACCTCAATATGATTTTTGAAGACCTATCCATAGATACCCCACACGCATAGGTTAGATGAAAAATAAAATTTTTTTTTCAATATAATAATATTAAAAAAAACTACTCGCTAGATTTCGTTCAAACTAATTTTCGTTGGTAGTTTTTATAATAAAGTACATCATATATTTTTTTTAGACTTATCATGCCCCTACTTTAGAAGTTAGAGGGGGGGGCACACATTTTAGCACTTTTGAAGAGTCTCTCTCGCAAACTATTCAGGTTAGAAAAAAATGATATTAGAAACCTCAATATGATTTTTAAAGACCTATCCATAGATATCCCACACGCATAGATTAGATGAAAAAGATTTTTTTTTTATTTAGTTGTACCTATGGGGGACCCCTAAAATTTTTAATAATTTTTCCATTATTGTATCAAAATCTTAATGCGGTTCACAGACTACATCTATTTACCAAATTTCAATAGTATAGCTCTTATAGTTTCGGAGAAAAGTGGCTGTGACATACGGACAGACAGACAGACGGACATGACGAATCTATAAGGGTTCCGATTTTTGCCATTTGGCTACGGAACCCTAAAAATATCGACGAGGATGGGATTCGAACCCACGCGTGCAGAGCACATTGGATTAGCAGTCCAACGCCTTAACCACTCGGCCACCTCGTCTTGTTATTGTTATATAAAATTATGGAACTCTGTATTTTATAGTGTCATAATAATAAGCGACAATTAACACTTACAATAAAGTTCCAAGACATAACACATTCATGTTATCAATGTAAGGAAAATGCATTATGTGTACATAAAAAATATGTAAACGAAAATAATTATTATACAGTAAACACAACTATGTTTATTAGTAATGAGCAAAATTGGTCTCCATTGAATCGTATTGACTTGAATTGCCTAAAATCCCAAGAGCCTAATGAAAAAAAAAGTGAAATCTGCACCAAAACCGTAGGGTATACTCGTATCAGATTTTTTGCAGGTAATTTGCAAGCTGAAACCTCAATATTTAATAAGGAAAAATGTTTACGAAGTAATCGTATAGGCCGAATAATAATAATCAGTATTCTGTATGTCAGTCATTCTCAAAGTGTGCTTCACGGAGACCTGGGGCTCCGCAAAGGTCGCGTAGGGGCTTCGCGAGCGATACGTTGATTATTTTTAGAAATGTCATCAGACACCAGCATGAAGACAACTCATTCAAAGACAAAACATTATTTTTTGGGTCAGTCAAAAATTTCACTTGTTCTTGGGGTTCCGCCATCAAAAAAGTTTGAGAACCTCCCTTTATGTAACATCGAGGACATTGATTCCTAGGCGCTAGGCAGTTGACGGACCTATGTCATGTCGGCTTATGTCAATTCAATGTTATAGGTCTACCAAAATCTGATGGCTAAAAGTGAGAAAATAAATTGACTCTAGCAATACCGAGGTAGTTGGAATAAAACATTTTGATCCTTTTTTTTCTTATAGAGGCTGATTCTGTGTGTTTAACATGCAAATATAAAAATTTATGCAATGATCAAGGATATTTTTTGAAAATCTGCTGTCAAAAATTGCCATCAGATTCTGGTAGACCTATAGTTGTGATCGGTCGGATGGGTTTGACTCAACGCGACCAAATTACTTAGGTCCGCCATCTGCCTAGTACGAATCAACTTCTCTGATAGTACATGGACAGGTATACCGTATACGTTTCCAGTAAAGTGTGCCATTAACGTAATTTTAGTGGGAGGAAAGGATATACACTTATACAGGTCTGCGAGGTAAATTCTACAATTGCGGCTAATATGACACTAAGACAGTTGGTATAATATGAGCAACTAACAAGGCTCATATAGAAATGAGGAAGTTTATTAAGGACGTATCTATTTGATAAACGTTTGAGTTACACATAAATATTTTATACAGGAAACTGTACTTTAGCTTATCAATTTCTGAATTTTTTTGACTGTGGTGGTAAGAAGACATCCCTCCACTTGAGGGTCGAACGTCTGCAGTCTCGCCACAAGGTCAACTTCAGTTCCTTTGTGGTGAAAGTACCGACGCATCTTCTGTCGACCTTTGAAGCGGAGGAATTCTGGCCGACTGATGTGGTCTACCGAAGGTTCCGGGGGAGACTCCGGAATGAAGCGCGCGTCACGTCGCCGTTAACTCGTGATAAAGTAAAGTATATATAATTTATATGTATGTTAGTTATTAAGGTATATAATATAAATAAATATAATATAATATAATATAAATAAATAAAAAATTATCTATTCAAAGGCGGAGTTGATTGATAAATATTTCGGCGTTATTCACGTTACCAATCATAAGCGCTAGAGGATTAACTCCTGTCAAAAGACCTCACAGCCATTTTTCTCCGAAACTATAAGAGCTATACTATTGAAAATTGGTAAGTAGATGTAGTCTGTGAACCGCATTAAGATTTTGATACAAAAAAGGATTTTTTTTTTAAATTTTAGGGGTCCCATAGGTACAACTGAAACAAAAAAAAAATTTCATCTAACATATGCGTGTGGGGTATCTATGGATAGGTCTTCAAAAATCATATTGAGGTTTCTAATATATTTTTTTTCTAACCTTCCAAAAGTTTGCGAGAGAGACTCTTCCAAAGTGCTAAAATGTGTGTCCCCCCCTCTAACTTCTAAAGTTGGGGCATGATAAGTCTAAAAAAAATATATGATGTACTAATACTATAAAAACTACCAACGAAAATTGGTTTGAACGAAATCTAGCAAGTAGTTATTTTTTATACGTCATAAATGGTAAACTTAATTTAACTTTCATTAAATCAACTGAAATATAAAATAAATCAAAAACCTATTTCATAAAAATAAACCTTATTGCTGCTGCGGAACCCTTCATGGGCGTGTCCAACTCGCGCTTGGCCGGTTTTTTTATATTTATGCAAGTGCAGATGAAGTGATGTCAAGATTCACGAATTAATATAAAACGCTTACTATTGTATTATGCATAATAAAATATTTCATATATGTATTAGGTTCATTAAAATGTTAACTAAATAAAAAATAATTAGTTTTCAGAATTAGTAACTTATGTGTTTAACATATTTTCGTTAGAAGTTTCACTTTTTTGCAACAAAACTTAACCTTAATGTTTGGTCGCGTTAGTTACGTAGATTCATATAGTTATAGATATTAGGGTACTACGCCTATAAAAATGTATTAGCTTACTTTACTACGCATAGTAGTCCTTTGGCACGTTTACTGGCTTATAAGCCGTAAATAATCTTTATGAAAACGCCATGTTCGATTTAAAGGTTTAAGGTAATATTATGTTATTGGGAGAAATTTGACTGATTCGTCAGTTGCCTCCACTTTTGCCAGACGATCAAAAAGTCTTGCGGCGTATATGGCGCTATTATTCCCAGGGTCCATGACAGAGGCCAAGGCCAGTTCCTCGTGATTCAACGTGGAAGTACATGTTAGTGGTAATGACATCCTAAACACAGGATAACCGCCAGCCTCGCCCTTGATACACTATTTGAGGAAAACTTTTATAAGAGAAAAAATATTTTTTATCATCAAAATTATTATGGCCTTCGCGTGCTTAGCATCCGAAGCTACTTCAAAAACGCACGGATCGTTCGTCACTTCATCGATCGTAATCATCTTCATTAACAGCCTGATCCATAATACTTCTAAATTTGAACTTGGCAGGTTTTCGTGCTATACGTAATACCAGGCCTGTCCCACTCGCGCGTGTAGGTATCGAAATGTAAGTACCCCTTTAAAGGGGCAGATCACTAGGGACTCACAAGCGAGCGGTGACGCACGCGCAAGATTTTTTCGTCGCATATTTAACCGCTGTGACGTACTGATTTAACCGCTGTGACAGAATCGTTATTAACTCATTCGCACGTACTGATTTAACCGCTGTGACAGAATCGTTATTAATCTGATAAATATGAACAATTGAAAAAAGGTCAAAGAAATATTTCAATAATGTAATTTAAGACTTTAAAAAAAAAAAAGATAAAATATACACAAACATAGCAAATAAACAAATTTGTTACAAACAAACCACATACTACACAGAAATAAACACAAGTTACTATGTTTAAGTTGTAAAAAAATCCTGACCAGCTCCTGCACTATAATCAAATATAAAACTATTATAAAATATAGATTGGGTTACTAAAATTTGATTATTACTATCTCATCAAGCCCCATACGATCACCGGTGATTGCGAAAACAATAGAATACAATAACATTTCCAAGAATCCGCGATTGAAGGGTTAAAAAAAAGTTTGCTATTAGTAGCTATAGTAATTAAAAGAAGATTATTTTATTTTCTAAAAGGTGACAATCTTGATTTCGTCAGAAAGGGTACCTCTTACGCGATAGAAAGAGAGCGCAAATGTAGGTAAATATAATTGTAGGCACCTAGCATTGCGCGGTCGGAATTTGAACTTTATAGTATCGTAGCATGAGTCGTTATTTCTTTAAACGGGTTTCGCGAGTGGGCATTCATTTGGTACTACTAATATATTATATTCTGTGGTAATACTTGATTAATAGGCATGATGACTATTTTTTTTTTTCTTATTGGTGATTGAAAGACCCTTAAAAAATAGAAACATCGCTGAAAGAATGACTCTGATAGCTTAAAAATTCACCAAGATAATATGACAATTCAAAGATCTCATAAAATAGACCTGCCCGAAACGCTCCATACAAAGTGCTACGAAAGAATGACGTCAATCTTTCGTAGTTTGTACGCATAGGGAAAGAACTTTGTTCGGTAGGTATATTAAATATTGCGTTTATGAAAGTGGTTTTATAACAAAAGTTGCTTTTAATTGCATAAGTTATCGAATGGTATACAAATATTAAGAAATTGAATTGAAAAGAAAATCGACTTGATTATCCAACTTTGAAGGCGCATAACAAAAAAAAAATACAAATGCTATCAAGCTGAAATTTTGGGAACACTTATTTTTTACCGTGATTTCTTTATTTTATTAACAAAATTCGCTAATATTTGACCTTGTCATCATCACTATTGTATAATTAGATAATATTTAATATATAATTACATTAACCTGCCAAGTTCAAATTAAAAGTATTATGGATCAGGCTGTTGATGAAGATGATTACGATCGATGAAGTGCATCTAAACTTGGCATTGGATTGGATTTCAACCCTTTTTTTAGGCCAAAATTAGCTGATAGGAACTTGGCAGGTATGTTTTTGGTGGGAAAAAATTGTACAGGCTAAAGAGTCCATAATATTATGTAACATACAGCTACCTCTAGGGAAGGTCGAAGCGCAAAGGCAGGGTTCGAAATTATCAAGATAATTAATTTTTTCGATAATTATCATGATAATTATCGGATAATTATCGGATAATTATCGCATAATTATCGGATAATTACCGGATAATTATTTGTGCGGACCGGCAATTAATTTTTTTAAGTTTTGGCTTAAAAATTATATTTTCAGTTAAATTGTGTTGTGTAGTGAAAAAAAAGGCATTTATAATTTTAGGAACTTTTTTATTACTTAGAAGTATGAAAATTATGTGAATAAAATAATCAAAATTAAACGAATCAAAATTTTTTTTTCTTTGGTAGGTACCAATATTAAGTTTTTAACAACAGTTACAGCTTGGCAAAGAAGAGTGTGGATTAAATGAGGGCGCTTTTCTTTAAATACAGGCAACCCTACGCTTCGCTTTTGACACAATATATACTAGAGTTGACAAGTAATGTAGTGTTGTCATAAATAAAAACTTAGTTCCAGCTGTCACCGCGTCAGACTCTTCTTTGCCAAGCTATACATCTAAAAACCGTAAATATTAAAAACTTTTTAAAAAATAGCACAGCATATCTAAAAACAGTACAATAAGTAAACTTTACCAAAGTATTAAAAAGAAACTTAAAAAAAAATAACACGGCATTCCTATAGCTTTATGGTGAACATAAAATAATGAACTTAAACAAAATAACATTTCAAACTCTTTACACAAGTAACAAATTAAACAATAGTCATGCTTAAATTAAGTATTTTCAAATCGGTCTCTAATAAGTCTTTAGAAATTATAATTTTTATTATCTTTAACTTATTTCTTATTTATTTTAATTAATTAATGGTATGTTGTCTTCTTCATCCGTATCATTTTCCACTACCATCAAAGTAGATGTTGAAGGCAACTCAGGTTGAGGAACTGGAAAAGTTATCCAAGTCAAATCATTTTTCCTTTCTTCAGGATTTTGATTGAAATGTTTAAATAAAAAGACAAGTTTGGCAGCCTTTTCGTTGCCTAATCTATTGCGAAGTTTGGACTGAACTAAGCCAAATGTTGAAAACTGCCTCTCAAGCCCCGCTGTGGCAGCTGTAGCAGTTAAAAGCTTTTCGCAAAAAGTCAAAAATTTTTCTTTACAAGGCCAGATTTGTTCATCTTCTAAAATCATTGACCTCCACCATAACAATGGATCGGCCATTTCGAACTGAGCCCCAAACATGTATTCTGGAAAAGGAAAGGTCTTGACAACTAAAGCCATTAGGAAGGAAGTAAAGTTTTTGTCAGCTGCTGTTATATATTCATAGGCTTCCTTTTTTTGAGCATTACTTAGATTTCGACCTAAAAATCGATGGTCTAACATGTTGGCTGCATAGTGCTCCCCAGATAGAGCCATTTTCTTTCTTGCTAGAAATGCCTTCTTCACATTGGATGTCTGGTTTGCTAAATCTTTTTCAAGTTTATTCCAAATTTCAACAGCTATGGCTATTGTGGTTCCGTTCCTTTGCGTTCTGTCCAAAGCTACTGCAATAGGTGAAAGTATTTTTAACAAGTCAACACAATTCATTGTTATATGAGAATCATTCACAATTTTAACAATGTCATTATCTATTGAATCTTTGTAGTCTTGACAAACTTGCACTAAAATCCCTCTGTTGTCAAGATATGATTGAAGTGAATCATTCATAGTGTTCCATCTTACTTCTAGAGGAATTACTAATTTTTTACCCCCTGCCTGTTTGTAAAGAGCAGATGGAACCTGTTTATTTCGGAAATATTTGATTACTTTCATAATCGACGATGTCACTGACGGCATTTCCAAATCTTTTGCAAGCAGATACAAGATGTGTGCTGAACAACCATAGTGAACAATATCTTCTTTTTCAGACAGCTCTCTTCTCATTTTTTGTACATTTGCTGCATTGTCCGTTACAAAACTGCCTATCTTTATATCAAACTTTTGTTTGGCGGATTTGATAGCATTCATTGCAACTATACTTAAATTATCTGCACTATGTGGATTGCTCTGTGTGTCCACTGTGTCAATTAAAATAGATTCACCACACGAAGTAGTGATACTGGAGCAAACTAATGGACAGTTATGAATGTTGCTCCAGCCATCCAATGACATAGAGACTGTTTGTCCTTTAACCTTTTTTTTTGTCTCTTGTATTGCCTCATGATGAACTTTATTTAATATTGAATTGCCAATTTTATAAGGACTTGGAGGCTTGTAGCCAGGCCGAAGCAATGAACAAAGTTTTATAAACTCTTCGTGCTCCACATGATTAAAAGATGTATTAGTAGCATAAAAATATTTTCCTATCTGTAAATCAATTTTTTCTTCATAATCTTTTGTTGTTGTTATCACCTCTGTATTTTTAGTAATTGTAAGCTTGCTCTGAACTATATTTATATTTACTCGGCAGCCTAGAAAAAATAAAATTAAGTTATACTTAGTAGCACAGAGATAAATATTTGTTTTGGGCACACAAAATAGGGTATGTAGTTAGTGAATATCCTATATTAAAAGTTATTTTTTCATAGTTATTTAGTTTTAAATTGTTTTAAAAGTAAATAATTAATGACTTTATATCCTACACATTTAGTCATATTGAAAAGTTGTAAATGACATATGCAATGAACTAAATGAAATCTCAATGAACTAAATGAAATATGAATCTAATTTGAACGCCACAAATTATTTACTGTCTTAAAATGAACAAACCATACTCACTGGAAGTGGAAGCTGTCGTTTGTGATTGCCGCAAATCAGAACTGTTAGAAGAAACTGTTGGTGCGATCAATGATGTTGAGATTGTTGTTTGTGTTGGTGCTGTGGTTGGAGCATTACAAATAGTTTTATGCTTTTTCAACCTGTTAACGATGCCCTGCATTTCCTTTTTACATTTTCGGCACCTTGCCCATAGACCAGTGTTCTTTGATTTTATACATTCAAAATCACTCCAAACAGCATCTTTTTTTTTTGGCATTTTCAATACTCAATTTTTAGGGTATATATTCTAAGACTTTTTATGTTCACCTATACACAAAACAATTTTTGCTGTTCTGTTTTGACACAAATTTTGAGGTTATTTCACTAAGGTGACAGTTGACAGCGCGCGCGAGAGCGGAAAATTGTGTTCGGATACAGGTGTGCGTTCCGAACCTACGCACGAGTGCTACTTCGAGAGATGTCATAGAATAAGTGAAATTTTTATAATTATCAAGATAATTATGAAGGTATAATTATCAAGATAATTATCGTGATAATTGTCATGATAATTATCACTGATAATTATCACTTCGAACCATGCGCAAAGGTGACCGCTTTTTAGGGTTCCGTAGTCAACAAGGAACCCAGACTATACAACGGGAGTCGCCAGCGTTAGCTACGAACAGCTCATTTCCTACAACACAATAACAGTTATAGTATGGGAGCCCTAGAACAATTTTTTTTTTAATTACTATCAAGCTAATTTTTTGTGAGTAGCTTCATTTTGATAAGACGAACAACATTTTTATCTGCGAAAAATCTTTAAAGTGGTAGCTAACAGAAATAGAAAGGATTTCATACTTTGACTTGATGGTCCTAAAATATGGATTATTACTACTAGTTTTGGTCTGTCCGTCCGTCTGTCCGTTTGTCTGTCCGTCTGTCTGTCTGTCTGTCTGTCTGTCTGTCCGCGGTTTTGCTCAGAGACTATAGGACCTACAGAGCTGTAATTTGGCATGAATGCACATATTAATAATGCAGACAAAATGGTACATGAAATCATATATATTTTTTTTCGCGTCCACCCCATCGTGTGGGGTATCGTTGGATAGGTTTTTCAAAATATTTTGAGTATTCATAGATCATTTTCCGATTTAGGGATCCGTTTGTGAAATATTAAGTTTTAAAGTGGAAAAAATCGTTAGAGGCCAGTGTCCCCCCCTTCTACCAACTAAACGGGGGCTTCTAGAAAAGTGAAAAAATTCACGGGAGTAGGAAATATGCTGAATTTAAAAGGAAAACTATCAGAGCTAAGAAGACTTCTTAAGTTATTGAGTAATTGTATTCGTCGAAGTATAAAGGAACTTTTCGTTCAAATTCCTTTGAAAGTAGGTAACTGAGATGATGTTGTTAGTAGTGTAAAACACGTTATAAATTTATATTCAGTGACCATACAAAAAATTTAAAAAACTAGCGGTACTACGGAACCCTATATTGCGCGTGACCCGACACGCACTTGGCCGGTTTTTTTTTGGTGCTCTCTAGCAATTACTAATGCTAGTTTTCCATCTTTGTCATCTAGAACAACGTGATTTGTTTATAGCTTTTACCACGACAGCGATACAGCTTAGGGTTTTTATACATTTTGGTGTATTGATTTTCAAACTATCCTATCCTACTAATATTATAAAGGCGAAAGTTTGGATGTATGTATGTATGGATGTATGGATGTTTGTTACTCTTTCTCGCAAAAACTACTGAACGGATTTTAATGAAACTTTACAATAATATAGCTTATAC
The DNA here is from genome assembly GCA_905187585.1 of Cyaniris semiargus. Classification (NCBI taxonomy): domain Eukaryota; kingdom Metazoa; phylum Arthropoda; class Insecta; order Lepidoptera; family Lycaenidae; genus Cyaniris; species Cyaniris semiargus. The sequence continues at coordinate 8,522,535 of LR994567.1, forward strand.
ATTAGAATAACACATAGGCTACAATTTTAACCGACTTTCGAAATGGAGGAGGTGTTATGTTCGTTTTTTTTATGTTCAACGATTACTCCGCCGTTTGTGAACCGATTTTCAAAATTTTTCTTTTGGTGTATAGGTTATCATCCCAATTTGGTACCATATTCATAAAAGTGGTGACCTGATGAAGGGATCCATAAGTAATCGAGGGAACTCCTCAAAATTTATATGGAAACATGTGGTGACTTCGGTTTCGTGAGAAGTAGTCTAAGCATATTATGCTACCAACAAGTAAGATTTTGCACCAAGGTACATGGTTGGGAAGGTGCTGAGAGAACTCCTGATTCTTTATAGATACAAGTTTGGGAGTTTCGGCGTTGTTTTAAGAACGGAAAGCATATGCTACTATGCAAATTACATTCATCATCATCATCATCACTACCATAAACCATTATAGAACCATGTGTCGTCCCGTTTTGACCCTATTATTGGTACTTTTCATAGTCTTTTATTATATATCACTTAAACCGCGGGTAACACCGCGGGACACAGCTAGTATAATATAATACATAATCTAAGTATATCACGTGATCAGCTCCTCAATGTCAGGGCTGAGCTCAGCAGACTGATGGTATCTCCGTCCCGCCGGATGCGTATGCGCACGCGACCGCGGCGTGTGTTTGTACTATTATAATTAAATAAATACTGTGACTTGTTACTGCTATGAATTGAAGACGTGAGTCGAAGAACGTAACTAACATTTTGTAACATACGGACATTTAATGTGCTGGAAGTTCCGAACGTTCAAGTGAACGAATTAGCTACATAATATAAACAAATTATCTTGAGTGTCAAAATATAAGATGTATCATAGTGAGATATGGGGGAACTTTTAGAGGGTTTAAATGTTATTTTTAATTAAAAAAATACTCACCCCTAGTTGCCTACCCCTATTTTAAAAATTTTAGCTGAACCACGCCAGTGATTGAAAATTCAAAAAAAATCATGCTAGTATATTTTTAGATTCTAATTGCGACTGTCACACTTTCAACTTGCGGACTCACCCCTAAAACCCACCCTTATAATTCCAAGTCGATTTTATCCCACCCCAAAGTGATTGAAAATTCTAAAAAAATTCATGCTAGTATATTTTTAGATCCTACATACGATGGTAATATTTTCAACTTGCGGACTCACCCCTAAAACCCACCCTTATAATTCCAAGTCGATTTTCTCCCACCCCACAGTGATTGAAAATTCTAAAAAAATTGATGCTAGTATACTTGTAGATCCTACATACGATGGTAATATTTTCAACTTGCGGACTCACCCCTAAAACTTACCCTTAAAATTTAAGGTCGATTTTCTCCCACCCCACAGTGATAGAAAATTCCAAAAAAATCATGCTAGTATATTTTTAGATTCTACATACGATGGTAATATTTTCAACTTGTGGACTCACCCCTAAAAGTTACCCTTATAATTCAAAGTCGATTTTCTCCCACCCCACAGTGATTGAAAATTCTAAAAAAATTGATGCTAGTATACTTGTAGATCCTACATACGATGGTAATATTTTCAACTTGCGGACTCACCCCTAAAACTTACCCTTAAAATTCATAGTCGATTTTCTCCCACCTCACAGTGATTGAAAATTCTAAAAAAAAAACATGCTAGTATATTTTTAGATCCTACATACGATGGTAATATTTTCAACTTGTGGACTCACCCCTAAAACTTACCCTTAAAATTCAAAGTCGATTTTCTCCCACCCCACAGTGATTGAAAATTCTAAAAAAATTCATGCTAGTATACTTGTAGATCCTACATACGATGGTCATATTTTCAACTTGCGGACTCACCCCTAAAACTTACCCTTATAATTCAAAGCCGATTTTCTCCCACCCCACAGTGATTGAAAATTCTAAAAAAATTCATGCTAGTATACTTGTAGATTTTGCATAGGATGGTAACATTTGCAACTTGCGGACTCACCCCTAAAACTTACTTACCCCTATAATTATGTGTACAAAAAGTTTTCAAAGATGTGTGTTAAAATATTATCCCACCAAAAACATAAATGTAAAAAAGGAGAGCCAAGTTCAATACAAACATTATGCATGTCTAAGGACTTCACCGTAAAAATAATGGAGATCTAAATGAGTGCCAAGTTCCATGGAAAATCGAAATATGTATTTATAGGAACCAAATAACATTATGAACAAATAATAAAGTCTATTTCTTTGCTTTATTGAATACCTATAACAATTGCTGTTATTTAAATAATGTGAGATCTTAAAGTAGATTAGAATAAACTTGGCCAGTTTTCATTATGTCAGTTATTTCATCAATTATTTCATAAAGTAATTGAACATTTTAAATCTGATAAAAACTGGCCAAGTTAAATCTAATCTACTTTAAGATCTCACGTTATTTAAATAACAGCAATTGTTATAGGTATTCAATAAAGCAAAGAAATATACTTTATTATTTGTTCATAATGATATTTGGTTCCTATAAATACATATTTCGATTTTCCATGGAACTTGGCACTCATTTAGATCTCCATTCTTTTTACGGCGAAGTCAGACAAGCATAATGTTTTCATCGGACTTGGCTCTCCTTTTTTACATTTATGTTTTTGGTGGGATAATATTTTAACACACATCTTTGAAAACTTTTTGTACACATAATTTTAGGGGTAAGTAAGTTTTAGGGGTGAGTCCGCAAGTTGAAAAATATTACCATCGTATGTAGGATCTACAAGTATACTAGCATGATTTTTTTTAGAATTTTCAATCACTGTGGGGTGGGAGAATATCGACTTTGAATTATATGGGTAAGTTTTAGGGGTGAGTCCGCAAGTTGAAAATATTACCATCGTATGAAGGATCTAAAAATATACTAGCATGATTTTTTTTTTGAATTTTCAATCACTGTGGGGTGGGAGAAAATCGACTTCGAATTTTAAGGGTAAGTTTTAGGGGTGAGTCCGCAAGTTGAAAATATTACCATCGTATGTCTCTAGTAGGGATCTACAAGTATACTAGCATGATTTTTTTTAGAATTTTCAATCACTGTGGGGTGGGAGAAAATCGGCTTTGAATTATAAGGGTAAGTTTTAGGGGTGAGTCCGCAAGTTGAAAATATTACCATCGTATGTAGGATCTAAAAATATAATAGCATGATTTTTTTTAGAATTTTCAATCACTGTGGGGTGGGAGAAAAACGACTTTGAATTTTTAAGGGTAAGTTTTAGGGGTGAGTCCGCAAGTTGAAAATATTACCATCGTATGTAGGATTTACAAGTATACTAGCATGAATTTTTTTAGAATTTCAATCACTGTGGGGTGGGAGAAAATCGGCTTTGAATTATAAGGGTAAGTTTTAGGGGTGAGTCCGCAAGTTAAAAATATTACCATCGTATGTAGGATCTACAAGTAATACTAGCATGAATTTTTTTAGAATTTTCAATCACTGTGGGGTGGGAGAAAATCGACTTTGAATTTTAAGGATAAGTTTTAGGGGTGAGTCCGCAAGTTGAAAATATTACCATCGTATGTAGGATCTACAAGTATACTAGCATGATCTTTTTTTGGATTTTCAATCACTGTGGGGTGGGAGAAAATCGGCTTTGAATTTTAAGGGTAAGTTTTAGGGGTGAGTCCGCAAGTTGAAAATATTACCATCGTATGTAGGATCTAAAAATATACTAGCATGAATTTTTTTAGAATTTTCAATCACTGTGGGGTGGGATAAAGTCGACTTAGAATTATAAGGGTGGGTTTTAGGGGTGAGTCCGCAAGTTGAAACACATAAAATGCACAATTTTTTTTATTTCAAATAATTTTTCCGGCTCTAAAGCCTCCATTTATGCAAAAAAACGGCATTTTTTTACTGTTAGTTATTGTGTTCTTCCACTCACGTCTTCAATTATGATATACTCAAATTTTCTTGACTTATGTCTTACTAAATGACGCCCGCAACACCGTTGCGCCAAAATTAGTTTATCGCTTGGGAACCGTACATTTTTGCGTGATGAAAAGTATCCTTTGTCCTTTCCCGGTTCAAAGTCTCTCCATACCGAATTTCACCAAATTCGGTTCATTGGTTTGGGCGTAAAGAGGTAACAGACAGACAGACAGACACTCATTCGCATTTTTAATATTAGTAAGTATGGATACATGACATTTGTTACTGACAAACATAGTCCATAACAATCTAACGGCGAAACGAACAACGTGCTAGAAAATGGATGAACTTATTTTCTTATCAAATCTCTCCATCGAAATTACTGTACAAGGAAGTACAAGTGGTTTTTCCTCAACAATATAATATTATTCATTAAAACTGATTTCTAAGAAACTGGCTCGTTATAATATCGCATTTTGCATAGTTTGTACACAAACCATACAGGTTGTAATAAAACAAAGTGATAATACTTTAGAGCAGGGGTCGGCAAGTAATTTAGGAGGGGTCCGGATACTGTGGGAATTTTTTAACGAGGTCCATAAAAAACATATTTGTCCTATGTAGCGTAAAATTTTTATTTTAATTAATAAAGGTATATGTATACCTTATCTATGTATTAATTGATACTTGGTATAAAATACATTACAATATTTCGCGGTCCGAGATTCGACCTTTCGCGGTCCGCCTGTTGCCTACCGCTGCTTTAGAGTGTGTATGAGTATGTGTGTTTAGAGTTCACTGTGAAAGTAGCAGCACTGGAAGAATAACTATTTTTTTACTTTTGTATGAGTAATTTCATGACGCCGCTGGGGCGCTTGCCCAATGCCCATACAAATCACAAAAAACCGGCCAAGTGTGTGTCGGGCCACACGCAATATAGGGTTCCGTAGTACCGCTAGTTTTTGATAATTTTTGTATGGTCAATGAATGCACATGTATAACATATTTTAAACTAGTAACAACATCATCTCAGTTACGTTCAAAGGAATTTGAACGAAAAGTTCCTTTGTACTTTTCAATAACTCATGAAGTCTTCTTAGCCGTGATAGTTTTCCTTTTTAAATTCAGCATATTTCCTACTCCCATGAATTTTTTCATATTTCCAGAAGCAACCGTTTAGCTGGTAGAAGGTCATACTGGTGACTAGACTAACGATTTTTTCCACTTTTAAACTTCATATTTCACAAATGGATCCCTAAATCGGAAAACGATCTTTGAATACTCGTAATATTTTTAAAAAACCTATCCAACGACAACCCACGCGGTGGGGTGGACGCGAAAAAAAAATCTGGATATGTAAAATATTTTTAAAGATTTTATATACCACTAGCTGTCGCGGCGAACGTTGTTTTGCCATATAAAGTATTTCGCCCATATTATTTTACTGAAGTGACTAAATAAGTATGGCACCATGGCAACGTCCATCGCTATCCCGTCGCACAAACAATGGTCACCGTCAGTCTCGAGTTGTAATAATTTACTATTATTTATTCAACAAATGCACTTATCAATATAAAAAGTAGCCAGTAGCCGATTCTCAGACCTACTGAATATGCATATAAAATTTGGTAAAAATCAGTAAAGCCGTTTCGGAGGAGTACGGTAACTAACATTGTGACACGAGAATTTTATTTGTAACATAAGATTTTGTCGGCATCATTAATTGCATTCATGCCGAATTACAGCTTTGTAGGCCCTATAGTCTCTGAGCCATTATCCATCAGTGGCCAACGTGTGATATGACCTTTAAACATGGAAACGCGTGTACCGATTGTGAGACTCAATAGCAATATACTATGTTAAGAACATTATGAGTTATGACTAATTAGCACGGTTAAATAAATCCCACCAAAAACATAAATGTAAAAAATTAGAGCCAAGTTCAATACAAACATTATGTTTGTCTAAGGACTTTGCCGTAAAAAGAATGGAGATCTAAATGAGTGCCAAGTTCTATGGAAAATCGAAATATGTATTTATAGGAACCAAGTAACATTATGAACAAATAATTAAGTCTATTTCTATGCTTTACTGAATATCTATAACAATTGCTGTTATTTAAATAATGTGAGATCTTAAAGTAGATTAGATTTAACTTGGCCAGTTTTCATTACATCAGTCATTTCATAAAGTAATTGAACATTTTAATTCTGAAAAAAACTAGCCAAGTTAAATCTAATCTACTTTAAGATCTCACTTTATTTAAATAACAGCAATTGTTATAGATATTCAATATCATAATTTTACTATCATAATTTATAATAAAAGTAAAATAAAAGAAATATTTAAGGAGGTTTTCATACAAAAAACACAATTTTTGCTAAGTTTCGCTTTGTTCGACTCGCACTTGACCGATTTTTTTTGTTTTTTGATTTTTCCCTATGCTTACACACAATTACTAAGCTGGATTCCAAATTTCATCCTTCTAGGTCATCTGGAAGTGGGTTAGAATATTTTTGACCTATAGACCCAGTCCGTCAGTCAGTGATAAAAATGTAGATTTTCGGATGTTAATATCTAAATAACCGTTTGAGCTGTGTTTATGAAATGTAGACCATCTCGCAGGTCTCATTACATGAGCCAAATTTAACACGTTTATGTGCAATAATTTCTGAATTATGAGGGGGTCAAGAGTGACTGCAAATTGTTCGTGTAATATTACACACGGTGCTGCTCGCCAGTTCTGTTATACTTGAACTTGGCTTGACACGCTACCGCGTGTCTAGATTATTACAAGCCGTAGTTAATATCCGGTGGTTTGTAAAAGGGTTTATATAAAATTCTCGTGTCGTGGTGCTTGTTGCTGAACTCCTCTGAAATTGCTGGACTGATTTTGATAAAATAATATAGGTACTTTTTCGTACCCCTGAATATAATAGACAATTTAATAGAGTTAGACGGTTTACCACATTTTTTTATTAAAATTTCTAGTAGGTATTTTATATTAGATTCTTCCAATATAACCCCTCATTTAAAAACGATAATAACACATACTTTATGGCAAAACAAAATTTGTGGGGCAACTGACTAGATAGCTAGTATGCTTTTATTTTTTATTTTAAAACAGCGTCTTGACAAACAGACAAACATTTAAACATATATTTATAATATTAGTTTCACTTTCAACCCTATTTCCTTGCGAAAGATACCCAGTACATCTGGCACGAGAAAGTTTTATAACTACGAATTATGCGACTGCTAAACCGAGTGATTTAGGCAGTGTACCTATATATTTTAAGCATACTGCATAACACATCGACGCATCTAATATGTATCTAATAGATTCACTAATAGAAGTTCAGGGTCCGCACGTGATTGTTTGTGTTAGTGTTTAGTGAATTCGCCGCTCACGACCGCTAATCACTCATTAGTCAATTAATGATCGTTAATTATGTTTCATGATGCGGAATGTATATATTTTTTACAAAATTAGGAACAATATTGACAGGTTTCCAAATCATTTGAATAGGGAATATTACGCGGAGGTCGGAGTAGAGGGCGCTAGTAGCATACAGTAAATATCCGCCCAAATTCCGACATCTCACACACGTAGAGTTGCCGGTTTTCGACCGGACAGTACGGTTTTTTTATGCTTGTCCAGTCTAAAAAATATTGGTAAACCGGACAAAAGATTGTCCGGTTTTAGTGAAAATTACGTATAGACGATGCTATGCCAAATGCTATGGGAGATGTATGGACAGATGAAAGAAATCGTCTTGCTGTAAATACTGTAAAAAGTGAATTGTGCGTTTTCTTTAATATAACTGCTAGTTGCACTGGTTTCAAAGACTCGATATCAAACGATAAGACTTTAATAAAAGCAGTAACATCAATTACTAAATATAATATAAAAAAGTAAATCACACAAACTCTTAATCGTATTTTAAGTAACCGATAACGATCCTCTGTTTTCAGTAAAATTTTAATAAAAAAATTGATACTTGTCCGGTTTTTTTGTCTAACATATCTGGCAACCCTACACACACGTCGAACAAATTAAAAAAAAAAACTTTTTGTTTACTGTCAATGCTGGTGCTGCCTCTAGCATGAAAGCATTGCAGTGATATATAATACCAAAAAAGTAACAAATAACAATCCATATTCCATACTATACTTTAATATTGTAAATGCGAAAGTGTGTCTGTCTGTATGTTACCTCTTCACGCCCAAATCATTGAACCGATTTTGATGGGTATGGAGATATTTTGAGTCCCGGTAAAGGACATAGGATACTTTTTATCCCGGAAATGTACGGTTCCCGCGCGATAAACGAATTTTGGCGCAACGGATTATTAGGTTTCTGATAAAACAGACATTCACAAATTAGGTCCATGTACCTTTTTAAAGGTTGTTTCTTTAAAAATTATTTATGCAGTACAATTAATTTATGCATTTATGCAGCAAAAACATTTAAATCTTTAAACTGTGTGAAGCTTTGTATTAAAGGAAAACAGTGCAAAATATAATTTACGCTCAAATTAATTACATGCTAAATTATTTTAACACGTTTTTCCTTGCACACTTTTTCATATGTAACTATGTATTATTTTATATTTTTTGTAAAAAAAGTATGTACTTTCGTTCGTTTTCCCAAACGCTACAGCAGAAAACGCGCACGTGTGAACGCGCCATAATCATACCAAGTATTTAGAAATCTGTGGCTCTACTTTAAATACGTTTTCTACTAAACAGGTTGCATTAGGTATTTGAATTGACGTTTTTCCAAAACTATGACATCACTGACTACCTATACAGGATAACTTTTACGTTATAATATTTATTTAGAATATAATCACTATCACGTTGTTATAAATGTTTTTGAGCACGTGCGTATTTTATACAAAAAGCGGGGGTTTACCTACATTGTGCTTAACTGGTTTAGCGGGTTGTTGAAACCTTAATAATATTGTGACACGTGCCAATATTGCATACTTTGGGTCAAAAAACTCTGAAATCGGTAAATGAAATGCAAGAGAAACCTCATTTCTGCTTATGCAAATTCTTCGAATAGAGTCGTTTAACCGCCGACTGACATAAACAGAGTATTCTAACTATAATTTGTTTTTTTCCACCATATTTTACAAATGTAATTAGTATGTACCATCGAAGAAAATAATTTATAGGAGGATGGCAGAACTATGGTATTTGGTCGTTTTATGTCAAAGTCTCTTTGATTTCTCAGGCGAGTTTGTCATAATGCGACCAATCCCGTATGCCCTACATATCTGCCTATAAAATATAAATCAATTACTCTGATAGTACAATATGTTAGACCAACAATCTAAACAACCAAATCACTATAATCCTCGTTTTATGCCAGTCGGTGGTTAAGACTACTCGAAGAATTTGTAAAATCAAGAAAAAAGTTCGTTAAAAATCATGCCTACGTAAAATATTAATAGCACTCGTGATTAAAAGGTGGATAGGACAAAGAAGAGTGGTGTTGAGACACTAATCTTCTCAGACTAGTACCAACATTTACCAATGGCACCCTAACAACACATTACTAAATAGTAAATATGTAGTTACTTTTTTGTTAAGGAGGAGAAATGCATTAGACATAGGCATCTTAACCGCCCTGGGGAGAGCGGCAGGGGTATGTCGGACTCCATTCTATGCTCCCACCCCGGTCGGTGCGCCAGAGGTTTTGCGTTCCCGTGCGATAAACGAATATTTATGCGCAACCGGCGAACCACTAACTACAGCTGGCGTCATCTAGTAATAGATAATTTCCAATAAGCATCACCACTACAAGTAATTAAACTAATAGGATAAGTAAATTGAATACACTATCGACGACAAGTTATTACACAGAATAGTTATATCTAACTAGCTATTTACTAGGGATATTATATTTTTTAAAAGTCAACAGCTGAAACCACAGGTAAAGACTAATAATAATACCTATGTATAAAAAATCTTGATTAAAAACTACAGCTAAAAACACTTGATTAAAAAGTATCTAATTAAAAGTAACAGTGGCTATCGGCCACGCTCAGAGATGTTAACTTATGGTGTTTATGTCGAAATCTTAATTAAATTAAAGTTAAGTTATCATTTGATATCACTGAGTGCGGCTGTAGCTTTTTATCTTTCTATTGCCTATACTTCTAAGCAACACTGATCTATGAAAGATATCCATGGATGATGGAGTTGAAAATAGCGATTGGGAGTGTAGGTGAGATTTTAATCCCTGTCTATGTTTTCTGTATGTAAGATTTGCATTTAAATAAAATCTTCCTATGTACAATTCTAAATGTTATCCTCAAACACAAACCTAGATGAATAAACACTAAAATACATTACTGTCATTAAACTCACCAAAGTACTCAAATAGTTATGTCCTATTTCCTCTTCGGAAGTGTCTCCAGAAACTATATTCTGCTTTTTGAACTTCATTTTCACTGGCTTTATCAAACAAACTTTTGCACAGCGAAAATTTTATTTAAAAAAATATTTAAAAAAATCAATTCGAAATTCAAAAGTTACATTTTGGAACCTATGATGTATCTGTCAGCCAGGTGGACTGACTACTGACCTAACGTGTGCGTTTGCTCTGAAAAGCTGAAACTTAAGACGCGTGCACACGAGAGGATGTCGTTATTACCGCGATTCCGTACTTTGAGGTTTATTGCGGCTAATGCCACTCAAGTAGATGATTAGGGCTCGAATACGTATTTAAGTAGGTATTACTTCGAGTAGGTGTTATATTTATCTCGCGTTACATACTTGTAAATTAATAAATTGTATATTTTGAATCAGATTTGAATGAGGATGAGGTTAAGTAGAGACCAACCATCCGACCGACCGACCGACCAAAGAGTATGTGGTGTTTAATAAATAAAATATCACTTTTGTTTAGGCAATATTTGAAGTCTATTATCCCGAAATAATGATATTTTAGCTATTGAATTTATTTCGATTGAGACAAAAGATTTCTCTCTCTCTTGCTTTTATCTCATGTAGATACATATTTTTTTGCAAAATTATTTTTTTATAGTAAATAAGATACTCCCGTCTTTAGATCTAGCAATAATAGAATATTTAATGTACTTTTTCTAGTTGGTTTTCCTGTATGGGTTTTCTACGGGTACATAACATGCGGGGAAACCAACCATATGGGATGGTATACCAAGTACCTACAGGTATTTACGCAACAGTCATCAGTCAGTCATTGACTTTTAGATATAGGTACTGTTTTAATTCATTCTGATCAAAATGTAAAAAAAAAAAAACAGCAGGCATACATTTTCGCCACGTCGTAATAAGAGGGTAGGATAATAATACTGACTCTCCTTCGCCGCGTTGGCGGTCAACACTCCCTCTGTCTTACGAATTTGCGATCAGGTCACGTGGCCTAAATATTTTAAAAGTATCTTTTTTCACCTTATTCGAATACTAGATATAAGACCAAACTTCTTTTGGGTAACTGTCTAGTCTAGAACTTGAGATTATGTTTGTACTACCATGTAATGACTGTAACTGGTGTGTGTACTAAATATAAATAAATAGATAAATATTCAATTTTTTTGCCAATATTGACACTCGCTGCAATGTTAACTTGAATATGGCAATAATTATACACTTTTCCTGCACCCACTGGATTGATGTTTACTTGAATTTCCACTAAGTAGTTACAGTACATTCAATATCTCAACTTGAACATGTGCACACACCCTTAGCGTTGCCTCACAGCATTAGTTTGTGTTAGCGGTTAGAGCGTCCTCCGCGCCGTTTAACGAAATTCTAACTCTAATCATATGATTATTATCGTCCAGTTAATATTACACCGCCAAATTATATTCACGTGATCTCTATAAACCTCTATTGCCTTTTGTACCTTTTACACATATTAACAAAACTATAATATGTCACTTATATTTCTCATAAGAAATCACTAAGATTTTTTATTTATTTTTAACTCTCCCAAAGGGGGTAAAATATGGAATCAAAGATTCCCAGCCAGATAAAAAAAATCTTAGTACCTGTACCGTACTAAGATTATTATTATCTGAGTATTTTTTTCTAAAATCAAAATCAGTTTTTTCACTCTCGGTTAGGAAATAGTACCTATATCTACATTACACACCAAGGGCAGGAAAATAAGAAATGTCTCAGATCACATGTAATCTGAGGCTCACATGTAAATCAACAAACATGTGATCTGAGGCTTTCTTATTTACTGCCCATGGTGCGTATACTATTTTTCTCCTCGCCGGAGGCGGAAAACGGCAACATCTTTAAGCGCAGCGGGACGAAAGTTGACGTTTTCCGCCCGGAGGTGAGAAAAAAATATTATCAAATCATATTACGCAATTTTAGTTTCTTTTCAAAAAATTTTACTATACCTAGGTAGTTCCGGATTACGATTTGTATGCAACAGCATTAACAATTTCACATGCATATTTGATATTATGTGGTGTGAAATGGGTGTACATTCTAAAAATATTACACGACAGCGTGATGTTCACAGGAAAATATGAAATTAAACTTTATGGAAAATATAGGAAAAACCATACGAATATAAAATTACGAGTTATAATCTTTTCCTCGTTAAAACGTGGTATTTATTAGAAGCTGGAAGATAAGTTGTTTGATTTTCATTTGGTAAAGTTGCCTTTAATCCACAATGTTAAAACAGTCTGATAAATAAATAATGTTTAAAAATCCATACTAATATTATAAATGCGTTTTTGTGTCTGCCTGTCTATCTGTCTGTCTGTCTATTACTCCTTCACGGCTCACGCTTAAACCGCTAAACCGATATTGCTGGGTATGAAGATAGTTTCAGTCCCGGGAAAGGACATAGGATACTTTTTATTACGGAAAAATGTACGGTTCCCTACGCGATAAGCGAATTTCTGCGCAACGGGGTTGCGGGCGACATTTAGCACAATAATAAATTTTATTATGGCTGGAGAATTTAATATTTACAACTTTGGTGTTATGAGTGTTCATAGGTAAGAAGCGGCGACACCAACGCTGCTACTTTCACAGTGAACTCTATACAAGTGACCCTACCCTAAGTATTATCACTTTGTTTCGTTACACTCAGTATAATTTTATGAACGACTTTTCCTCGAAATTCATAATATACTGTATTATGAATTTCGAGGAAAAGTCGAAATGATCTCTACAAAAATGAGCAACGAAATATAATTATTGTTATCATTAAAATTAAACAACTTCACGTTAATCTTGACATATTTGTTGTCAATGACGACTCTTAAGTACTTGTACTTTCTCAAGTGGCCACTGAAACTCAATAATCAGGTGTAATCAGCTTGTTATAAACACTGGCTTGGTTCATCTTGTCTTGATTTATTACAAGCAATATTTATAATATGGAAATCATATTAATTTCTTATTTTGGACTCTGAGTGACAGAAAAAATAGTTTTTTTTGTTATAAATTATAATTATAAGAACAGACATCTATATTAAGTCAAATCTATACTAATCTATACTAATATTATAAAGCTGAAGAGTTTGTTTGTTTCTTTGATTGTTTGTTTGTTTGTTTGAACGAGCTAATCTCAGGAACTACTGGTCCGATTCGAAAAATTCTTTCAGTGTTAGATAGCTCATTTATCGAGGAAGGCTATAGGCTATAATACATATATTATTACGCTAAGGGCCTGTTTCACCACTTCCTGATAAAGTGCCGAATAGGCTATTCACAACTTTTCTGACAGATTCTCCATACTTTATCTGTCAAGTTAAGTGGTGGATAGCCTATTCGGCACTTATCAGGAAGTGGTGAAACAGGCTCTAAGACTAATAGGAGCGAAGAAACAGAGGAAAATGTGGAAAAAACAGGAAAAATTATTTGAAAGGGCTTATCTCACGAAATACTGGATCAATTTTTATGTTATTTGGTACAGATAAAAAGTAGACCACGTGAAGGATCATAGGCCATTTTTCTAATTTGTCTGTGAAATTCCTAATTTACGCGGGCAAAGCCGCGCGGAACGTCTAGTTACTAAATATTATTTTCGACAGCAAAGTTAGATATTATAAAATTCATTTGATTGTCATATTTGGTCTTAAAGTCATTAGCGAGCGATAATAATATTATGGACTACTTACAGCCGCACTCAGCGACTAATATTAATTACTTAACTGTGATGAAGAGTTTGACAGATTTTTTTTTTTTTTGGCTTATGTCAAAATCTCCATTTAATTACTATTAAGTAGTTAATATTCGTCTCTGAGTGCGGCAGTTAGTGACATAGCGCTTGCGATGAATTACATGTCAAATATAATTTACACTGATATTAACTGTTAAATTGATGCAGTAGCGAGCGCCAGTATCAGGGATGGGGAAACTTTTCCTTTGCGTGCCAATATAATACTAACGAAATATATGGCGGGCCAAGTTGTTGCATTTGTTGCATCAATATTTTTATTTCAGTAATTAACATAGCCATATTGTTAATTACTGAAATAAAAATATTGATATGTATTTTCTGAAACACAAATTTATTGTGCAATATTACAAAATAACTATTAGAATAAAAAAGAAATTGGAAATGGTAATCAAATTAAACTTTTAAGTTAGCTGCGAAGTAGAAGGTTCAGGAGCGACAATGAGAATGAAATTACTAAAAATACGAAATATTCTCTTGATTTTTGTTTGATGGTCGCGGGCCGGATTTCAAGCCTTCGCGGGCCGGAGATGGCCCGCGGGCCGTAGTTTCCCCATCCCTGGGCAGTATCAACGGCGCTATACGAGCACTGTATCAAATAGTAAATAAATAAATGGATAATATTATGTCCAGGATATAGAAGCTTTGTTTCAATTTTCAAATTCCAGCATCCACAATTTAGCTCATTACTGTTTTTTTTTCTATCGTTGGATTTAAAAAAAAAACAAATAGGTTTAGGATGGTCAGAGATTTAAATTATAAAGTCAAACAGACTTGTACACTGTATGTACACACGTCTTCGCTCTGATCCTCGCGTCTCGGTCGTGCGGAAGTGAGGTCGTGCGTGCTTGTACCGTTCCCATTGTACCGTAACGGCACGGCAAGATTATGTTTTTCGTCGTGCCGTTCGTTCGAAGTTTGTTTAAACTACTAGAATCTCATTTTCAGTCGACTAGGGTAAGTAATTTTATGACCTCTAGATTTTACTTGTGTGAAATATATTTTATTACTTATTGTTTTATTTGTGGCCCCAAAAAATATATTTTAGTAGTAGTTAAAATCCCTTTTTATAGATACTTTCTCATAAAAATCTGATCTTATTTCAAAAGTTACGCTTTAGGGGGGCAAACGACGGACACACGAGGGTTAAACCATCACCCATGAATACCAGCAAAACCGGTGTTACGAGAACTTTATAGTCCTAAGTCCTAGTATACATAACCATTAACCATTCATTAATAATAATATTATAAATAAAATAAAATCGGCCAAGTGCGAGTTGGACTCGCGCACTAAGGGTTCCGTATCATTATAGAGCAAAAATAGGTAAAAAATGTGTTTTTTTTTGTATGGGAGCCCCCCTTCATTATTTATTTTATTTAAATTTTATTAGTTATTATTAAAGTATAATACAACTTAGTATTTTGTGAACATTTCAAGTGCCTACCTATTGCCATTATTGATATCGAGCAAAAAATAGCAAAAAAATTACGTTTGTTGTATGGGAGCCCCCCTTAAATATTTAATTTAGTTTGTTTTAGTATAATTTGTTGTTATAGTTGCAACAGATATACAAAATCTGTGAAAATTTCAGAAATCTAGCTACAGCGGTTCTCGAGATGCATAGACATCGAAGTCTTAGTAATAGGGTCCCGTTTTTACCCATGGGTACGGAACCCTAAAAAGGATAACCGAAATATCCTGTATGATTTATAAGTCCAATATGCGCTCTACATGTTGGGTCTTGATAGACAAATACTAAATTGTAGAGCATTACGGACTATAAAGTATTCGTATATATAAATACTGTGGACAGCTACCCCAATCATGTTCGCAATCATAGATCTGCATTGTGGGACGTAAAAAA
Organism: Cyaniris semiargus; assembly: GCA_905187585.1. Lineage (NCBI taxonomy): Eukaryota > Metazoa > Arthropoda > Insecta > Lepidoptera > Lycaenidae > Cyaniris > Cyaniris semiargus. Next base: position 8,538,515 of record LR994567.1, read on the forward strand.
GGAAAAGGTCCTTTTATGAGAAAGGATCACTTTACCACAATATTCCATAAATGCTATGTACAGGAGACCATTTTCAGACTAAACACCCGAATCAAGCGCACGCACGCATCGTGATTTTAGATAATTACAATCTTTAAGTAGACTTATAAAATAAAGCAGTATTTTTTTTTTTTTTTTTTTTTTTTTTATATTTATGGACGCTTCACACCACGTCAATCTGGTCCCGTGCTAAGTACCTGAAGGACTTGTGTTACGGGTACCAGACAACGGAAATATATTTAATACTTCTATACTATACATATATTTAAGATTTTTATTATATGATACACATATTTAATACACATCCATGACCCAGGAACTTTGAAAACTTTTTGTTCCGTCGGCGGGATTCGAACCCGCGACCCCCGGCTTGAGCTACCAACAGCCCACCAACTGAGCCACAGAGGTCGTCAAATTACTTCGCACGCGCAAAAAACTAGGGGAGACTTTGATTACAACGAAACGGCTAAGTCACTCTGTTTATGTAAATATATTATGACTTTGCCGTGCCGTCCAACAATGGAGCAGCGTATTTTCTCCCCAGGTTCACAATTGGCCGTTGTGCGCGCTCTTTCACTCGTACACGTCTTGAAGATTTGCGGTGATATCATACACGTTCATGAGATTCTAAAGGCTTCCCCGGAGATTCCGTAATTTACCATATTTAGAGCCTTATAAACTCATAATTTGAAAGCTACAAAGTTATAATAATAACCTCCTCCTTTTTGGAAGTCGGTTAAAAATACAGCAATATTCTTCAGTACCTATATCAACATTCCTTTCCCCGTTTTAAATTTTATATTTTTGTTTATTATACTCATGATATTAGCTTGCAAAGTAATACCAATTTATTAAAATTGAAGCATGCTTTCAGCATCTCCCTAGTATTTACAAATTACGTTTATTTGAAACACACGACAATAGATAGACAATTTCATTAACTACATATTCCCCGTTTTAATTTTTTTTTAGATCAATTTTGAACTAAGATAAGTAAAAAAAAATAGGATTTTTGTGCGATCTCGGCTACGCCTCAAATGTATGGTCAAGGTCGTTCGCTCGGGGGATGGCCTTAACGGACATTCAATGATTTTCTTAATTTTAAGTTAATTAAGACTTTGAAATAAGCTCAATACATTTTCTGTTAATGTGCTCCATAATTAATAACTGTAATAGTTAATATATTTACTAACATCTACCAATCTACCTAATAATAATTTTAATATATTATATTTATTATAAAAGCTGTACATTGAAATAATCTACAAATAGATTATTCCGTTGTAGAGTAGCATATTATATTATAAGTAACTCATAGAAGGAATTTTCTTTCTATTGAGATATTTTATGAAGATAATTTAGAAACATTGAATTGGAATAGATTAATTTATGATAGCGACATAATATGTTAAGAGTCATGACTTACGACTCTACTCTAGCGCTACATTAAGGCCATCCCCCGAGCAAACGACCTTGACCATACATTTGACGCGTTGCCGAGATCGCACAAAAATCCTATTTTTTTACTATCTAAGTTCAAAATTGATCTAAAAAAATTAAAACGAGGAATATGTAGCTAATGAAATTGTCATCTATTGTCGTGTGTTTCAAATAAACGTAATTTGTAAATACTCCCTAGTAATGCTGAAAGTATGCTTCAATTTTAATAAATTGGTATTACTTTGGAAGCTAATATTATCATGAGTATAATAAACAAAAATAGAAAATTTAAAACGGGGAAAGGAATGTTGATATACTGAAGATTATTGCTGTATTTTTATTATAACTTTGTAGCTTTCAAATGATGAGTAAGTTACGGAATCTCCGTAGGGGAAGGCCCATCCTGTGTTTTGTAAAAACAAACTAAAAGATTTTGTTAAAGTACTCTATCTCTTTCTCTCTTTTTAAGTTTTATTAAACCTTAAATGAAAAGTTCTTGCAAGGTACGGTCCGTGAGGTCCCCTCATATTATCCGCTAAAGAGGATATTCTCACTTACGCCACTTGCGCCGCCTATCATATTCTTTTTCTTACAACCGACTTGGGGCATAGAGAAACACGTGCAAATCTTCCTCGCCTTTTTATCAATAAGATTGTATGTATCACGAATATCCATACTTATATTATTAATGTGAAATTGTATATCTGTTAACTCTTTACCTATGCTTAAACAACTAAACTGATTTAGATGTAATTCGGTATATATGTACTTTGAGAGACGGGAAAGGTCATAGGAATGTTTTTGCTGCGAAAAAAGGTACAGTTCCCGCACAATAATCGAATTTTGGCGCAAAGGAGTATTATAAATGTGAAATTATGTCTATCTGTACCAACATTCTTAGAACTTACTTAGGTACTCCATCCATCTAACTTACTTAGGTAGCCTATGCAATCTTCTGGTACTTTTTAGGGTTCCGTAGTCAACAAGGAACCCTTGTAGTTTCAGTCTGTCCGTCCGTCTGTCCGCGGTTTTGCTCAGAGACTATAAGACCTACAAAGCTGTAATTCGGCATGAATGCACATATTAATGCCGACAAAATGGTATATAAAAACTTTTAAAAAATATATTTTTTATGGTACCTCCCCTACACATGAAGCGGGGATGATTTTTCTTTTTCGCGTCCACCCCATCGTGTGGGGTGTCGTTGGATAGGTTTTTTTTAAATATTACGAGTGTTCATAGATCATTTTCCGATTTAGGGATCCATTTGTGAAATATGAAGTTTAAAGTGGAAAAATCGTTAGTCCAGTGTCGTCCCCCCCACCTTCTACCAGCTAAGCGGTTGCTTCTGTAAATGTGAAAAACTTCACGGGAGTAGGAAATATGCTGAATTTAAAAGGAAAACTATCACGGCTAAGAAGGCTTCATAAGTTATTGAGTAATAGTCGATCAACTAAAAAAAAATGTATTCGGCGAAGTATAAAGGAACTTTTCGTTCAAAGTCCTGCGAGCGTTACTGAGATAATGTTGTTGGTAGTGTACAACACGTTATAAATGTACAATTCATTGACCATACAGAAAATATCAAAAACTAGCGGTACTACGGAACCCTCCCTATATTGCGCGTGGCCCGACACGCACTTGGCCGGTTTTAGGGTCCCATTAGCCAAATACGGACATACAGACAGACATGACGAATTAATAAAATAAAAAGACTTATACTCTTGAAACTTGGTAAGAAGTGTAATCGGTGAACCGTGAACCTCATTAAAATTTTTACTTACACAAAAAAGAATTAAAATAACAATAATTTTTTGGGGTGACAGGCCGATTCGCACTTGGCCAATTTTTACATTTCTAACCGTATGTCGTACTAATCATAAAAGTTGTATAATAACAGATAGCACGCTTGTTATCGTCGATACAAAACTGATAAAAGTTATCTAACATTCGACTACAATATCAAGTTCAATACTCATTTCGTCATATTAAAAAAAAAATAAGAATAAAGGGGTGTCCTTTTTTTTTAAATGGACGAATCCAAAATGGAGATTGCGAAAGGAGTTCCATGCTCGATTTTGACAGTAGGCGACATGTAACACCTACTGTCCACGTAGTTGTCTCTCTGGTGACACTTTAAAAGAAAGTGTTTGTTCCAATTTCGATCACGCTTTAAAACATCCTTTCTATTTTCCGGGATGAAAACTAACCTTTACCCTTTTCCGGGACTCAAATTATCTGCCTACCAAATTTCATCAAAATCGGTACAGCGGTTTAAGCGTGAAGAGGTAACAGACAGACAGACAAAATATCGCATTTTTAATATTAGTATGGACTATGGAAGCATCATTTCAAGCTAGACAAGCTCTACCTAGTAGTAGTTACCTACACATTTTGTTTACTTATTGGAACGAAGTTCTTTATCGCGCGTTGCGAAAGGGGGCTAGACGGAAAAAGTTGTAACGACACTTTTTTATTAGTACCTGCATAGGGCGTTAATAGTATTCCTGGGCGTCAACTAGATGGCGTTTTTGAGAATAAGCAGCGACATTTACCGGACGTTTCAATAAAATTTATTACAATTCCACGAAAGTGTCGTTGTTAGTATTCCTGGGCGTCAACTATATGGCGTTTTTTTATAACTTCGTTCCATCCGGGTGTCCCTTGACACCTCTCAAGTTTTTTTAAATTCGTCATGATATTGCAATTCGTACGTTATCTACCTTACCTCGTGAAGAAGTTCAAGAGTGTTTTTGTTTTCAAAAATTATTCTAGAATCTAGATCGTTCGGGCGTGGCCTTTAGACGTAATTTTTAAACAAAAAAAGGTGGTGCAACTAATTGCATCACCTTTTTTGTCTAAAATAATATAATATCTTACACGTCAATCGTCATATATACGTATCGATACTTAATATTATAAATGTGAAAGTGTGTCTGTCTGTCTGTTACCTCTTCAAGCTTAAACCTCTAAACCGGTTTTGATGTTTGGTAGGCAAGTAATTTTAGTCCCGGAAAAGGACAAAGGATTGTTTTTATCCCGAAAAAAATAGAAACACAATCATACAAGGATGTTTTAACGCGTGATCGAAATTGGAACAAACACTTTCTTTTACGCCCAAACCGCTGAACCGATTTTGATGAAATTTGTTATGGATACTTTGAGTCCTGGGCAAGGACATAGGATACTTTTTATCCAGGAAAATTGTACGGTTCCCACGCGATAAACGAATTTTGGCGCAACGGAATTGCGGGCAACATGTAGTATACTATAGATGTCGAAAGTACAGATAGCAGTAATGATTGCTAAATTGGTTGAGCTCAGGAAGTGATTATCCTAACAACTTCTTCGTCATTATATAAATATTAAATAATTTTGTTTGTTTGCTGTTATTGTCAATCGCTTAATAATATAATATGATGATGGCATACGTGTTAGTACTGAGTTTTCCAGCAAAAAGTTTTGGTCTAAGCTCTAATTAAGTGACGAATTCTAAACTTTGGTCTTAATGTTTCCTCAATGCAATATTTTAAAACCATCGCTACAGGCTACATCCTAATTCCTAGCGAATACAATTTGACTAAAGTTTCTGGATCAAGAAGTTTGACGTTTGGAATTACGATTTACGAATCACAATGCGAATGAATTTTGACTAAGCACTCAGGTCAGCGTCGCGTTAGTGGTCGTCAATTTAATGTTTCGAGAATTGGGAGTAAACCCGTATAATACTATTTTATACTGAATGAAGCCCGCAACTCCGTTACGAGAAAATACGTTTATCGCGCGGGAACCGTACATTTTACGGGATAAAAATCATCACCGGGAAAGGACAAGTATCCTACGTCCTTTCCCGGGACTCAGTGTCTCCATACCAACCAAAATCAGTTCAGCGGTTTGGGCGTGAAGAGGTAACAGACAGACACACTTTCGCATTTATAATATTAGTATGGATTCGTCAGCTGATTGCACACGACATGGGCACAATAGGAAGTAATGTCAAGGCGGGCGACATTGACTGTATATCTACCCAAACGCTATCGTGCCCGATAACGCGGTCATGTGCTCGCGGATTATCTCTACGTATGGCCTAATCCCACCGCTAATCCTGTGTCCATGTATCGTTTTTTTCGATGAATTATATTTTTAAGTAATCTTTAGAACGTATGGAATGGATTAAGGTTGGGTTGCCTTGTTAAAACTAGCCGCAAGTACCTCTAATTAAGTTAAATGTACTTAAGAAATTGAAATAATTTGCATGTATATTTTTTTCAGTAAATTTTATATCATTTGAAAGAAAATGATGTGACAAAATAAGGTAGAAATGGTTGCCAGCTCTAAGTCTGCCGCTGCTGCAGTGTCGGTACCACAACGCAACTACAAAAAGCTGCAGTGACACCATTCACACGTAACCACTGCTCGACGACATTTTATCGTTGCTATGTCGTGTTGTTGTGGTACGTGTGGGTTGGCCCTTATCAGGAAGTGGTGAAACAGGCCCTAAATATAATTAAAGTAGCTGTGTGTATGACTAGGCTACAAGTATCGCAGCTGCAGGCTATGCTTTGTCCTTATTTATCGCACATAACAATGCGTGCTTCTTTTATCTTGCACTTCCACTTACTTGAAGCGATGTCGTTCACAAAAGTCATGGCAACCCCTGTTTGCGGCAATTGTGCGACTGGCAACCATGGATATTTGTGTTCAATATACATAAAACTTCAGTTTTATATCAAAATTATTAAAAAAAATCGATGCTTCAATTTTTTCATAGAAGTAATTATGTACTGTTTACGGGCTGGCAACCCTAGGTTGCGGCAGACTTAGAGCTGGCAACCATTTCTACCTTATTTTGTCACATCATTTTCTTTCAAATGATGTAAAATTTACTGAAAAAAAAATATACATGCAAATTATGCCAATTTCTTAAGTAGGTACATTAAACTTAATTAGAGGTACTTGCGGCTAGTTTTAACAAGGCAACCCAACCTTAATCTATTCCATATGTTCTAAAGATTTTCTATAAACCTCACGGAGCCCGAGACCTTTCCAACGAATGCAAAACCGTGGAAATCGGTTCGTGCGTTTCGGAGTTATAGCGTCAGGAAGGAAGACCCGACTTATTTTTATATATTAGATTAGATTAAACGGTTGATGCAAATAAACATGCCCTAAATAACCTTCGTTTATTTCTCCAAGCCAATATAATATTTATATATTTTATTTATTTATTTATTTATAAAATATACAATGTGTAACAAAAATAAGTAATAATACTTTAGGGTGTGTACGTGTTCCTTGTAGAGAGTTCACTGTGAAAGTAGCAGCGCTGAAAGACAAAAATGTTTTTTCACTTTTGTATGGGGAAACTCGTGACGCTCGGGCCCTTGCCCATACAAAAGTGAAAAAAAAAATCGTCTTTCAGCGCTGCTACTTTCACAGTGAACTCTCTACAAGGAACACGTACACACCCTAAAGTATTATTACTTATTTTTGTTACACATTGTATATTTTATTTATTTATTTTTATTGACTCACCAACAGAACAGGATATTTGTGACATTTTAAGATTGTACATGAAATTTTGTAATCATACTATTATTACTAGATGACGGTGAACTTCGTGTCACTTCCCTTCCAAGACGATCCTTCCCTGGATTTCCACGAATAATTATTTCAAGACTAAAATCAGCCAGATAATAGGATCATACTGTGAATATTGAATGGTGTAGTGTGACCGGGCACGGTGGGCTCTCTGGGTATCTGTACCGCTTCAAGTGCAAAGAGAGCCCATCGTGCAGGTGTGATCCTAGTAAAATAGAAGATATACCTCATCTTCTTACAGAATGCCCAATATACTCGAGGCCAAAATATGATCTGGAGACGAAAATAGGACTAGAAATAAATGTTGATAGCATAAAGGAAATTGTAAAAGATAAGAAAAACAGGGAAGAATTTTTGCTATATTGTGTTAAAATAATAAAAGAAGTAAATAATATCAACAGAACAGAAAATAGAAATAGAAGATAAGTGTGTAGACATAGGACATTATAAATTGTATTCAGAACATAGATCCCTCGAATAAAAATCAGGGACAAGAGCATTATAAAATAAAAAAAAATAAAAAATGGTGTAGTGTAATGGTAGTGAATAGTGATGATGATGATGAATGTGATTTACATAGATGCACTTTCCGTTCTAGATAAGACTTGCCCTACGTACGTTCCTAATATACTTCACCGAGCTAATATCCATACTGATATTATATAGATGCTAAAGTCTGTCTGTCTGTCTGGCGCGGAAACCGTACATTTTTCTCAAATTCAAAAAAGTAGGACTCAAATTATCTCCATACCTTTCAGTCAAATCTATTCAACAGTCTGGACGTGAACGTAACAGACAGACGGACAGACAAATACATTTTCGCATTTATAATATTATTAAATAATTATATCCTAGCTCGATAATTAACTCGGACATTAAGAACATAAGGAGTACTGTGTGCATATCAGAAATCAGTATGTAGGTCCGCAATCTAAAGTCAACATTCATGTTTATAGTTATTATTTATTTTACATCTGATACGACCTCTACACCAAAGAGATAAAGTTCACTCTTGCATGAACTTCGTAGTGACACTTTGAATTGTAGAATATTCCCATCAAAGCGCACGTAAGTGCGCAGGCCGAGTTCCAGCAGGTCGCGCGCATGCCGTGCACTATTTACACGAACCGTTTCGACGCACTTTTAACCCCCTTGTAGCTCAGTGTCTATTGCGAGTGCAAAGATAAAATTAAACCTACGTAATTATATACTAGTACTTAAGCAGTATACCCAATTTCATAGGTATAGCTTTGGTAGATCCTGAAATATGTCCCTGTAAAAATTGCTAATTTTGGCACTGACTCACTGACCGGTAATCAAAACCTCTAGGCCACTTCCAATTTTCCTAGCGTTATGAAATTTGGCACACAGGTAGTGACTCGTGTGTTATGTGTAGATTAACAAAAAATTGAGAAGAAATCGGTCAAGCGTGAGTCGGTTCATCTACGAAATTCAGAGGCCATTTCCAATTGTCCTAGCGTTATGAAACTTGGTACACAGGTCGTGTGTTATATGTAGATTGAGAAATTTAAGAAATCGGTCAAGCGTGAGTCGGTTCATCTACGAACTTTCAGAGGCCACTTCCAATTGTCCTAGCGTTATGAAATTTGGCACACAGGTCGTGTGTTATATTATGTAGATTAACAAAAAATTAAGAAAATTAAGAAATCAGTCAAGCGTGAGTCGGCTCATCTACGAACTTTAGATAAAAATTCTTATGTACCAGTGCTGCAGTGATACAATGAGAATACTATCTATCGAAAGTATTGTTTATATCGGGCGTGGCACAAAAAGAAAAAAATAAGTATGATTTCTTGAAAAAAGTATTGAAATCGAACTCGTTTTAAAGTCGGTTAAAATTATGAGACTAGGCCTCGTGGTTTGGATGATAGTAGAGCATAGTATATTGTGCTAGTTACTGGAAGATAGAGTTTGACAATTAATATTTGATCAAGATAAAATAAGTAAATATTTCGTGAAATAAGAACATTATTTTGTTTCATACATATTTTAATGATCGTCCGTTAATTTGTAATTTATAAGGAAAACCATAAAATAAATACAGGTAGAATTTTAAAAACAAAAACAAGTTTTAAATAACGCCACATGGGAGACGATGGGGAGTCCAAAGAAAGACTTCGAATAGAGACTCGGAAGTTCCAAAACTTGGGATAGAATGGGCGTAATCCCATCAAAATATGCTCTGGCCAATTTCTACACTGGTAAATTTTTTGACGCTGGCCAATCAAAGGCGCTTTGAATACACTCCAATAAAATAAAATAAAAACTCAAAAACCGGGCATTAGATGTGTAGCTCCTTTAGTATTACGAGTCCCATTAGTGCCGAAGCATGGCTCTCACGACACAAACATCTCTTCCTCATACACAATGATAACAAATAACTGATAAGCGATAAGATATATCGTCAAAATACGATCACATGGTTATCGCTATCTTCACCTCGACATTAAAAAGTTTAATCAACTTGTGACTTTCTGTAGACAACACTTTTCTTCTCAATCATCATCATCAGCCTATCGCCCTCCATTGCTGGACGTAACTGCTTGATTACACCTACCGAATAGGACCGGAATACACCTACCGAGTAGAGTGGCGACGGCGAGACAGAGAAAACAGATTGGCCGAGAGCACTGTCTCGATAGACAGATAGACAGACAGACAGACAGGCAGACAGACGATTCACTGTCTCGACACTGCTTGGTAGACCTATAATCTGGAGGCCTACAACGAAACCGTTTTGAGACAAACAAGTGAAGCAGAATGCCGTGTCCTACTCTAACAACGTCATTTTAAGTTTGGACGTTAGGACTTAGGACGCGGCATTCTGATTCGTTTGATTGAGTCTCCAAACGGTTTCGTTGTACGGCCCCAGGCCTTAAGCCTTCCCCAGCGAGCGCCAGCCATTGCTCCTTAATATCAATTTTTATACTATTTATTATACTATTTACGCTTATGCGTGTTGCTGCCTTGTAGGATAAGTTGGAAAAGCCACTTGGCAGAAAATGCCACATGAATTAGCTTACTTACAGCTTGCTCTTACTTTAGGGTACAAGTGGCTATTGCACGTTATTGTGAGATATTGTACACCCATTGCCTCCAACAGTTTTGCCAAGCTATTTACCTTTCTAATGTCAATAACATAATATTATACGAGAAAAATCTAACACATTTTGCGAGTGTATTTACTTTTAATTGCTTAGGTTCTCTGAGGTCGACCCTCAATCATTTATAATGCACGATAGGTACGGTGGCTGACAACCACAATTCATAATATTTCGACCTTATTTCTGAGCAATAAGGTTCAAAAACAAAACTGCAGGAGACAAAGAATGAACATACTACGTGCAGCACAAAACACATAATATATATTATGCTGCAATGCAAATAAAAATAATTTTAAATTTATCATCAAGTTAATGCTAAAAACAAGTCATATATTTTGATTTATTTTACAAATGCAAAAAGTAAATAAATATTTTATACGAGTTTAGCTTTCTGATTTTAGGTTCGATCGCGGATTCTTGGAAATGCTATTGTATTCTATTGTTGTCGCGACCACCGGTGGCCGTATGGGGCTTGATGAGTAAATATTTATGTTGCAAAGAATAGTTCGTCCATCCAAAAATCCTAAGGAACATGAGAGAACAGAGGTTTTATAATATTACTAGCTGTGCCCCGCGGTGTTACCCGCGGTTTAAGTGATATATATATAATAAAAGACTATGAAAAGTACCAATAATAGGGTCAAAACGGGACGATACATGGTTCTATAATGGTTTATGGTAGTGATGATGATGAATGTAATTTACATACTAGCATATGCTATCCGTTCTTATAACAACGTCGAAACTCCCAAACTTGTATCTATAAAGAGTCAGAAGTTTTCTCAGCACCTTCCGAACCATGGTATACCTTGGTGCAAAATCTTACTTGTTGGTCGCATATGCTTAGAATACTGCTCACGAAACCGAAGTCACCACATGTTTCTATATAAATTTTGAGGAGTTCCGTCGATTTCTTATGGATCCCTTCATCAGGTCACCATTTTTATGAATAAAGTACCAAATTGGCATGATACCCTCTACACCAAAAGAAAAATTTTGAAAATCGGTTCACAAACGGCGGAGTAATCGTTGAACATAAAAAAAAAAAAAAAAACAAAGATAACACAACCCCTATTTTGAAAGTCGGTTAAAATTGTACCCTATGTGTTATTCTGATGTATAAGCTATATTATTGTAAAGTTTCATTAAAATCCGATCAGTAAGTAGTTTTTGCGTGAAAGAGTAACAAACATCCATACATACATACATACATACATAATCCAAACTTTCGCCTTTATAATATTAAGTAGGATTATGATGTGGGACTCCGTATACAGAATCAATCCAACGGGAACTATTCATTTTACGGCATTAAAAAGTAGCCTTACTGCCTATTTAATCTATTAGATCAGCTATCCCCAACACGCGGCCCGCGGGCCGCATGCGGCCCGCCGGGACTTTATCTGTGGCCCGCGTGATGTTAAACCATTTTTAAATTCACGCCCACCAGCAAAATAATGTAGTCGTCGTGAAAGTCGTAAAAATTTTTCCACTTTTAAATCGTTAATTTTGAAGAACGTTATTTTACCCTAAAAAAATGTTTGTTGCGGCCCGCGACACCAAGTCCAAGACATGTTTGTGGCCCGTATGAAATAAAATATATATGAAAGGTTGGGGGCCACTGTATTAGATGTACCATAGTTCACATAATTAAATACTACAAGTGATACAAGTAAAGTAATTCTGTAATACGTTGAATAAAGAGTAAGTAGAGGTTAGAGATTCCAAATTAAATGTACTAATAAGTAATAATACAAAAATGTGTTAATTAAAGTGAAATCCCCTCAAAAACAATTTATGTAAAATGATGCCAAGACAAGATAATTTCAAGCTTTTTACAGTTAGTGTGTTACATGTTTTCAGATCTCAAGTGCAGCCAAGTTCCGACGCTCATCTCAACTCAACAAGGACAATTTCACAAACTCAAAGTCACCAAACATTTCCATTCCATAACTTTCTTACCCCGAATATTTTAATGTGAAAGTGTGAAAATATTTGCCGAAGACATTAATATTACAAGCCAGTAAGATAACCTTATGTAATGATTACAGTCACCGTCGACCTAATTAACTACGTGATTTCCTTACCATTAGTAAAATAAACAATAACATATTTTCTAATAGCTTCGTCAGCAAATTGGCCAACAACTGCCACGCGTTTTGTTAATTTAATATTCTTTACTAAAGGTTGCCTACATTTTCGTTATGCAGCTACAGTTTATCGGACTGGAACCGTACATTTTGTCACGATAAAGACTATCCTATGAATCCTAGGAATTTCCCCGAGGCTCAAAGTATCTCCACATCAAATTTCACTTTAATCGGCTCAGGGTTTTGTCGTGAAGGGACTGCTACCTCTCCAGATAGACAGACACACTTTGCCATTTACAATATTACAATGATTGAATATATTATTGTCTTATAAGTTAATTTTTAGATGTCTTACGACGTTTCCATCATTGTTTTGGTAAATTATTCGTTATACAATTAAATTAGATTTTTTATGGCTTCCATTAATGTATAATTAGAATTTTAATCAATCTTCAAGAAAATTTTGAATGAATATTTTTGTGTAAAGAATTTTAATTTTTCGGTAAAATATTTTAACTGCTGACAGTTTATGCATCTAACTTCTGAGCCCTAAATGAAATTAGTGCTTATGTCAGGTTAAGTTTACTATCGACTTAACACCTTTCTTGTATTGACCATATTTTAGTAATAAATAAAAATGAAAGAGAAGGTATTTTTACAAAGTATTAAAGTAATAACTTATTATGTCATCAGTCATCACTCATAGATTTTGTCGCATAGCACTTTTCTTATTCCCGGCGTTACGGATGATTTCCAGCAGACGTGGTCACGGGTTGATAGTGGACACGGGTGGACAAAATCCGTAAATTATTATTAAATATAGCATGTGTAATACTCGCGTAAACCTAAGAGATTATTAAAGTATTAACTCTTGCAGAGGTTGGTAAAACAAAGTTTTACGCTATAAAATTATAGATTCGTGACTCGTGAGGGTTACACTAGTTATTTAACATTATTATATCAAGCTTTTATTAATTGCTTTCATTGCGGGTTATCGTTTTTTATAATTTTCTTTCATTGCTTTGGACATAATAATATTCACTTTTCTAAAAAAAAAAAAACTTACCGGTTTAATAGCATACTGTCCATCGAAGACATTAATAAGAAAATCAACAAACATCACCAACAACCTAACAACCCATCTTCAAACGTACAAAATGGTGCGCAGTTAAGCCAAAACTGAATTTTGATGAATAAAATTTACTTAGATTTACTTACCCAAGGTTTAATTAAATAAAATTTTATTAGCCCATGAGAAGAACTCGTCATCTGCGACGTCATATTGTTTGTTTTATTGTTGTATCCGTTAATAAATTATTTATCTTACTGTGTGTAACTAAAATATATTACCAATCGTTCTCATTATTGTGGAGATGGTATCAGAATAAGCTGGATTAAGATTTTTGCAGGAAGGTTAATATCTTCCTTTAAGGTTAAATCTAATACTAACCTAATGGTTAGTACTTGAAGTCTTGAACGTAATATAAATTATAATAAAATATAGACTAGTATACATCTTTAATCTTTTTAGACTCAACTTGGTGAAAGGTGAGGACACTGCCGTGCCCCCAGATATTATGATTACCATTAACTTTTAATATATTCTGTTTTTTCAGAAACTTTTTATAAAGTTATTAAGTAGGTAGGTACTATAGATGATGCCCACAACTCCGTTGCGCCAAAATTAGTTTATCACGCGGGAACCGTACATTTTCCGGGATGAAAAGTATCCTATGCCCTTTCCCAGGACTCAAGGTATAGCCTTGCCAAATTTCAGCAAAATCGGTTCAGCGGTTTGGGCGTGAAGAGGTAACAGACAGACAGACAGATAGACAGACAGACACACTTTCGCATTTATAATATTAGTAAGTAAGTATGGAAGTATGGATATAGAGGTATGGATAATATATTTTGTTATCTGTTTAAATTTCCGATGCGGTAGCGCCGACATGCTCGACTAGTAGTAGTGTGTTCGCAGTACACAAGAGCACAGCCCTCTATTCCTTTTACCTATGATGGTAAAAGGAATAGAGGGCTGTGCTGTACCCACTGGGACGGAAGACCGACACGACTGGCGAGAGATCAGGCGCAGGACCGACTTTTTACATGCCCATCCGACGCATGGATCATCTCACTTGTGAGACAAGCAGGTGATTGTACTAACCAAACTTGGAAATAATACGTTTCCAACGCATGAATCAAACTCACGACCTCCAAGTCAAGAGCCACGCTCTAAACCACGGGACCACGGAGGCGTTGAAACTTATTAATGTATGCAATATAAGGCCTTAAACTTCTTGGCCTCTAAAATTGTATGAAGATAGCTTAATGGTCATTAATATTTATGATCAGCTGTTGGTATTAGTGGGGTGGATCAGATCGGATTAGTGTAGAGTCGAACAAGTGGAGCGAAATTTTTCCGTTGCTGATAACAGGCTACGAATGCTATAATAATAATCGTTTATTGTACAGGTTTTATACTTGGGGTCAATTCACATTGCGACGTGACGAAACGATGTCTAAAAAAGTGTGTCTGTCTGTCTGTCTGTCTGTTACCTCTTTACACCCAAGCCGCTGAACAGGTTTTCCCGAAACTTGTTGTGGAGATACCTTGAGTCCTGGGAAAGGAAATACGACAATTTTATCCAGAAAAATGTACGGTTCCCGCGCGATAATTTTTTTTTATTTTTTTTATACGTGGGAGAGCCATGCTTCGGCACGAATGGGCCGGCTCGACCGGAGAAATACCACGTTCTCACAGAAAACCGGCGTGAAACAGCGCTTACGCTGTGTTTCGCCGAGTGAGTGAGTTTACCGGAGGCCCAATCCCCTACTCTATTCCCTTCCTTTCCCTCCCCTATTCCCTTCTCTTCCCATTTGAGAAGAAATTTTGACTTAGGAACTTTGTTTGGACTAATTTGAAGATAAATATACTGGCTAGTCGGTAATCCGTACGCTGCCGATACAGTGGAAGTACTGTGAAAAAATTATCCGTTTGATGCGAGACGTCGTCCGTTGCGTACGATACCGACCTGTGGACGCTTACCTTTAGAAGGAACGTCAGAACTGGGGGCCTACCACCACCTCTACTAAGCGACACCGTTTGACAGATGAGCAATATTACTTTAACATCAAACTAGCGATCTTAAAAAGTTGATATTTCACAGCGGATTTAACAATGTTTTGCATTTATACTGTTTTTTAGTAAAATTATTATATTTGAAAAGTGAGTACGGTCATGTTATTGTAATCTTACAACAAAGTGCTGGAAACATTATAGTTTTAGGAAAGGTCGTGGTAGGCCCCTGCAAGCGTCATAAACTGTCGACGGCTGCCGTCGGCTGCCGCCGACACGTGCCGTCGACTGCCGTCGACTGCCGCCGACACGTGCCGTTCGTCTGTAAGAAGCCTAATATAACAAATTAACAACCGTGAGTAATCGAATATTAAGGATTGAATGAAACATTGTTTTGACATTGGTTAGGTTAGCCTCCTGGGTTAGGTTAGGTTAGGTTAGCCTCCTAACCTCTTTGGTGGAAGTCCGGTCCCTTAAGAGGTAGACCGGCCGGTCGTGGAGGGAGTCCTGTGTTTGTTAGATCCGGGTCATCCTTCCTTTATACGGCTGAAGGCGAACCGCAGGTGGTTTTAGTGGGTAAGCCCGGCACTGTTGCCGGCAGTCCCACATACCCCCGGGGTGCTTCAGCTTAGCTGAGGCACATCCCTAACCCGGGGCACCCATAAAGGGTATCCCCTGCGCATCAAAAAAAAAAAAAGACTCCTAACCTAACCCAGGAGCGGTCTGTGTGCCGTGCCGCTGGTAAGTACGGAACGGCAACAGTGCGCATAATATGTATTTACATCGTGGTTTTAGCAATTTTAAATGACAAGGAAATAATATATTATGTCAGCTTTTTTATATCTGGAATAAACGATTTTTCATTGCTTTCTTTTTAGCTACAACTTTTTTCCCACAGTGATATGAAACTGGCCCCCATAATAACAAATGCTAGCCACGAATAGAGCTTTGTAACGACATACGTCTCAGCGTTATTGGTCGTGGGTACATTCTGCCCATCCTCCTTTAATGATTGAAACAAAAAATATATATCTAACCCTGGATATAGTGAAACTTATTTTAGGCTCTAAACTTTACAAAGTATACTGTAGAGTGTAGACTGTAAACTAGTCACTCACTGTACGAAAAACATGTCGCTTCGACTCTACCCCAGTGTGTGTTGAGCTTTAAACTTTAGGTTCAACTACTCAAAACACTCAGAAACCCAACATCAATCAGTTTATCCCAGAAAAAGACAAGCTACCGCGAATTTTCACTTAAGAGGCCGGGTGCCATCGAAATTTTCATACATGCGTAATACCAAAATCATTTTCATATACGAAAATATTAAACATGTTTGAGTTATTTTTCAGCTTAAAATTGTAATTACCTAGGTTCCTGGCCCTGCATAAAAATTTACTACAAAATATTTACACACTAAAAAATATTTTTTAATCAAACATGTTAAATATTTTCGTGTGTGGTATTACGTATATGTATGAGAATTTCGATGGCACCCGGCCCCTTAAAATATAATTTTATAAGGGCTCGTTCAGACGTGCACTTGTTAGTTATGTTGCTTGAGATGCGGTTCGACTAGTTACATAATGTATGAATTATCTAATAAAAGTAACAATATGCGCATAATGATACAACGATCAAAGGTCTGGCCTATGATCTATTGATGATATACGTATCATCGTAGGATTTTAGATCACTGTTTTACCAATTACTTTATTAGCAACAATTTGACTATAAAACTATAGATTTAAACGCGTGATGATTGTTTGTTTCGCAACTAAACAAACTAGCTATATGGCAAGCACGGTATAAATAAGCCCTTTTGGAAATAAGTAGACTGAGTAAAAGATATGTTTGCGCACTTTAGCCGAATTTGTACATTTGTAATCGTCGAAATCTATCCTTACTAATATTATTAAGGCCCTTCCCCTACGGAGATTCCGTAATTTACCGTATTTAGAGCCTTATAAACTCGTAATTTGATAGCTACAAAGTTATAATAAAAATACAGCAATAATCTTCAGTAAGTATATCAACATTCCTTTCCCCTATGTATACTCATGATATACTCATTGAAATTAGCTTCCAAAGTAATACCAATTTATTAAAAATGAAGCATACTTTCAGCATCTCTCTATATTTACAAATTACGTTTATTTGAAACACACGACAATAGATACACAATTTCATTAACTACATATTCCCCCTGTTTTAAATTTTTTTTTAGATTAATTTTGAACTACAGTAAGTAAAATAAAAACCGGCCAAGTGCGAGTTGGACTCGCCCATGAAGGGTTCCGCAGCAGCAATAAGGTTTATTTTTATGAAATTAAAAGGTTTTTGATTTATTTTTATATTTCAGTTGATTTAATGAAAGTTAAATTAAGTTTACCGTTTATGACGTATAAAAAAAAACTACTTGTTGGATTTCGTTCAAACCAATTTTCGTTGGTAGTTTTTATAGTAAAGTACATCATATATTTTTTTTAGACTTATCATGCCCCTACTTTAGAAGTTAGGGGGGGGGGGGACACATTTTACCACTTTGGAAGAGTAACTATTCAGGTTAGAAAAAAATGATATTAGAAACTTCAATATGATTTTTGAAGACCTATCCATAGATACCCCACACGCATAGGTTAGATGAAAAAAATTTTTTTTTGATTCAGTTGTACCTATGGGGACCCCTAAAATTTTTAATATTTTTTCCATTATTGTATCAAAATCTTAATGCGGTTCACAGACTACATCTACTTACCAAATTTCAATAGTATAGCTCTTATAGTTTCGGAGAAAAGTGGCTGTGACATACGGACGGACAGACAGACAGACAGACAGACAGACATGACGAATCTAGGGCTCCGTTTTTTGCCATTTGGCTACGGAACCCTAAAAATAGGATTTTTGTGCGATCTCGGCAACGCGGCAAATGTATGGTCAAGGTCGTTTGCTCGGGGGATGGCCTTAAATGCGGAGTGTGTCTGTCTGACTGTGACCTCTTCACACCCTAACCTCTGAACCAATTATGCTGAAATTTGTAATGGAGTACTTTACGTCCCAGGATAGAAGACTTTTAGTCCCGGAAAAATGTACGGTGCCCGCGCATAAACGAATTTTGGCGCAAAGGAGTTACGGGCGTCATCAAGTAGTCAATAAAATGATGACTATATCGGTGCAAGACAATTTGAAATATGACCCCACAGTATTAAGTTACCACTTACTAACATGATAAAAATGATTAGTCAGTTGCAGGATTTTATCACGATAATTTTATATATAACTATGGAATCTTTTCAAAAACCATGAGTACCAACTACCAAGGCATAATTGTCTTGATTTGGCCTTATTTTTTGTTGGGTTTATTTTTACATGGTGTCAATTTATTTGTCATTAATCAGAAATCATTATTAGAAAATTATTGTTGTTGCAATTTTTTGGCATATATTCATCAAGATCTTTATTGCACTATTATAATAACAATTGAGGAAACACCTCTTGTTGTGTTGAGACTACTTGTCCTCTCATAATCTTCTCTCTCGCTGATAAGATAAAGTAATTACAAATATTAACAGACACTTCATGTTAATTGTTTTAATTTTAAACACAAATCTTTAAATAACAATTGCTATAGGTCTATCAGAATCTGATGGCAAAAAGTGAGAAAATAAATTGACTCTACCAATACCGGGGTAATTGGAATAAAACATTTTGATCCTTTTTTTTTCTTATAGCGGCTGATTATGTGTGTTAAACATGCAAATATAAAAATTTATCCAATAATCAAGGATATTTTTTGAAAATCTACTGTCAAAAATTGCCATCAGATTCTGGTAGACCTACAATATTATTGACAGTAAAGTCCATTTTATTCAAAAAGGTAATATAGTATGACAATATTATATTTTATATAATATTCAGAGAACTTTTTGTCAATGTTACATGCGTGGGTGTGTTAGAAAAATTGGATTTTTTTTCTGGTTAAACATCTACTGAACAATAATTTTGAGTAGTCTATTAAAATAATCTTTTAGCTGAATCTATAATATACTCTGTTAAGATCAAATTGAATATTAACAAAGAGAACAATATTATGATACACCACTGTTAATGAAACCAAAATACACATTAATTTGGATGCATAATCAAGTTTTTCATTTACATTTTACAACAATAAATACTATTAATTAAATTTGTGTCTGAGATAAATTTTGTCCACATCTTTATGACTTCTGCAGTGAGTTATGTACTTACTTTGAAGCATATATATCCTACTAATATTATAAAGGCGTAAGTTTGGATGTATGTATGTTACATGTATGGATGTATGGATGTTTGTTACTTTTTCACGCAAAAACTACTGAACGGATTTTAATGAAACTTTACAATAATATAGCTTATACATCAGAATAACACATAGGCTACAATTTTAACGGACTTTAAAAATGGTGGAGGTGTTATGTTCGTTTTTTTATGTTCAACGATTACTCCGCCGTTTGTGAACCGATTTTCAAAATTTTTCTTTTGGTGTACAGGTTATCATCCCAATTTGGTACCATATTCATGAAAGTGGTGACCTGATGAAGGGATCTATAAGAAATCGAGGGAACTCCTCAAAATTTATATGGGAACATGTGGTGACTTCGGTTTCGTGAACAGTATTCTAAGCATATGCTACCAACAAGCAAGATTTTGCACCAAGGTATACCATGGTTCGGAAGGTGCTGAGAGAACTCCTGACTCTTTATAGATACAAGTTTGGGATATTCGACGTTGTTTTAAGAATGGAAAGCATATGCTACTGTGCAAATTACATTCATCATCATCATCATCACTACCATAAACCATTATAGAACCATGTATCGTCCCGTTTTGACTCATTATTGGTACTTTTCATGTTCTTTTATTATATATCACTTAAACCGCGGGTAACACTGCAGGGCACAGCTAGTAATAGAATATTACTATGTACAATCCATATATTCCATACTAAATTATATAAATACTAAATTTATAAATATATTCCATATAAATATTCCATACTAAATTGTGCATGCAAAAGTGTATGTTGTGTGTTAGTCTGTCTGGTACCTTCACATTTAAATCACAAAAATAATTTTGATAAAATTACGTAAGGATATACTTTTAGTCCTAGGATAATTTGGGTCCGGGGAATAGATAGGTATATTATCCCACAGAAATGGTTTCCATGTCACAAAAAAATTTTTGCTACAAAGTTAGCAGCAACTATTTCACAATCAAATTTAAACTTTACTACAAACATTGGACGACCTTAAAGTAGTTCATTATTAATTATTTTTAAATAAAGAATGTCAACATTGTATTGATAGGCAACGGGACCTACTTTGATGTACCTTGGGGTAAAGGTCATTGAGTATCTATTACTAATATACGGAAAAAATATACTAAATAGTAGCTGCTGTGTGTCTAATAAGTGTGCCATATGGACTACGGCACAAACTATATTAAATTCTATTAAGATAATTATTGTTACTGTTAGTTTGTTGTTATCCTGAGCATAAAGCATTTTCTTCTTGAAAGATGGCAAGCATTGTCTGAAGTTTAAACAGAACATAATTAAAAGGTAATTTGACACAATGTTTTGTTTATGAATTTATAGTTCAGTGCTGTAATTATGTTAATTTAATTGTTTTGAAACCCTAGGAATTATTTTGAGTATAAAATTACTGTGACTTTTTCAGGGACAAAGTTTGTTGTAATTAAAAATGACATAAAATATTAAACACACAATAAGAGAAATTTTAAATTGCCTACTGCTTTCTTTTTGGGGAGTTAACAGCTTATGTACCTATTAAATTATAGTTTTGTAGTCTTATTATTTTTAGCAAGTTAATAAAGTTTAAACAGAATTATTTACACTTTGTGTTCTTTGGTATGTTAATTACAGCTAGGAATTTATTCCGCTTCTTATAAGTACCTAAGTAAAAGTTCTAGATTCTCGAAGACTATACGAAGCAGCAAGGCGAGTAAGGTGCGAATAAATCTTTATATTTCTATTTTAGAAAGTGCAGAATCGACTTACCAAAGTGTTCTGGTATCCCAATCCGGCTTCATCGTCTGATGTTTCTTCTTTCTTGTGAATTTCTTTCATGTTTAAAGTTTATTATTGCAAAAATGAAAAACGAGTACTAAATCGCACACAATAACCTGTTTTCTAATTGCACTGTTTCACAGAGTACATAAATATTTTTCCCTTAAAAATAACTTCACTTGTAACTTGATAACAATATAAAACTAACTAATACGAATAAACTCGAATTACATTAATTATTGTAACTTTGTTTAGAACTATTGCACGCACGTTCAAATAAAACGCCAACCACCGACCAACTGACATTTGACGTGACGTATGACAAATCGGACGAAATTACGATTGCGATTTGCGAATGACAAACGACTTTTTATCATTCGGATTTTATTCGATTATTTTGTTTTTATTTTTATTTTTAAATCTGTTTACCACTGACCTCCATTATACATGGTGGTCAGTGTTGTTTACCTATTTAAAGTTACTGTTATAGGTCTACCAGGATCTGATGGCAAAGGACCATGCCCAAAAATAACCCATAGTCGATTATAATAATTTATGTACCTACAGCAAAGTAGACCATAAACAGTAGATTATAAATATGTATAGGTCTACCAGAATCTCATGGCAATTTTTGACATCAGATTTTCAAAAAATATCCTTGACCATTGGATAAATTTTTATATTTGCATGTTTAACACACAGAATTAGCCGCTATAAGAAAAAAAAAAGGATCAAAATGTTTTATCCCAATTACCCCGGTATTGCTAGTCAATTTATTTTCTCACTTTTTGCCATCAGATTCTGGTAGACCTATAATTCATTTTATTCAAAATATTATAATTCATTTTATTCAAAACCAAAGGTAACCGAAACAGATAATATGAAAAAATAAATCTGAGATACACAGTACTTCGACTTCAACTAGTTAATTCCTTTGTTTTTGTGTTCTTTCTCGTGAAAGCAATGTTGATAGATAAGAATATACAATTTAGAGAAAAAAGAGATGTCAAGTATATAAGAATAAACTAAATCCTTGTTTCTTCACCAGACCTAGAGCAAAGTCAATACAAAATCACTCTGACATTGGCAACTCACTGAGGCCGCCATAATAAAAGAAGAAGATTAAAACTAAATCACAAGTGGCTTCTCTCTACATCCTCTATCGGTTGTATCACGGTTCACGGAGAGTGCTCTGAGGAATTGTTCGGAATCATACCTCCTACAACTTTTCGCTATCGTTCCACAAGAAAAATATACCATCCTCATCACTTTCATGAGTGGCAGTCTTCCACTGTGCGTTTTTTGCGTGTGGGATATGCGTGAAGGCCGCAAAGGAAGATCTTCCGACCGAGCGAGGTGTTATGCTCGGTCAGGCCGGAGCCCACGTGATACATTTCAGCTGTTGTATTTATACCGACGCGCTCAGAAAACTTCGATAGCGCGATGCAGGAATGTTAGGCGAATTGTGGGTACCGCCACATGCGTAACTTTCTGCTGCGTACTGTAAAACTCTGAAACAAACTGTCACCAGCAGTATTTCCAATACGACCTGCAAACCTTCAAACATAGATAATACAATATACCTTCAAAGGCCGGCAACTCAGCTCTTCTAACGTTGCGAGTGTTCATAGGAGACAGGTTACCATCAGGTACCCGTTTGCTCGTTTGACCCCTTATTTTATAAAAAAAACCGATCATATAAACGATATCATGTAACATTAATATTAAAAACAGTAGGTACATATTTTTACGTGGGAGAGCCATGCTTCGGCACGAATGGGCCGGCTCGACCGGAGAAATACCACGTTCTCACAGAAAACCGGCGTGAATCAGCGCTTGCGCTGTGTTTCGCCGAGTGAGTGAGTTTACCGGAGGCCCAATCCCCTACCCTATTCCCTTCCCTACCCTCCCCTATTCCCTTCCCTTCCCATCCCTACCCTCCCTATTACTCTATTCCCTCTTAAAAGGCCGGCAACGCACTTGCAGCTCTTCTGATACTGCGAGTGTCCATGGGCGATGGAAGTTGCTTTCCATCAGGTGACCCGTTTGCTCGTTTGCCCCCTTATTTCATAAAAAAAAAAAAATATACTTAATCACTAGACTCTATACAGGGTGCAATTAAACCTTCCTGCCAAATTTTGATATATTGATCCTTGTTAAAAATAAAAATACACGTATTTTTTCTTTTATAGTCACTCCGTACTAAATTATTGAGGTTATCCTAAAAAACACTACAATTATTGGACACGATGCGTCGGCCGCGCGTGACGTGCCCCCGCGCGCGCGCGCGTTATCCCGGCGTCACCCCCTCCCGCGCCGCGAGTGACCGTTCTGCAACGATTTTAAATGGGATAAAATATGTCATTGAAAAAAAAAATAACACCCAATTTTTTTGGTTAAATGGACTCTCCTAATGATACCTAAGCCCTGGAAAAAATTTGGCAGGAAGGTTTAATTGCACCCTGTATACTTAAAATGTTTTTACTACGTACCTACTAATCGCCACACTATCGTTTGAAGCATCGCGTTTTCCTAACTATCATAGATTCCTATTAGAAAAGTCAATTAGTTACGATCGTTTTTAAAGTACTCGGTGATTGTTTAATCCAAAAAGGACATTGTATTTGGGATACAATACAGTAGTATATGTAGTCTACTATGCCACATATAAATGGTTTGAATCGATTACGGGTTTTTAGTCCATACATTTTTTGGCATTCACCTTTGGATGGCAGATTTTCAAAAAATATCCTTGATCATTGGATAAATTTTTATGTTTGCATGTTTCACACACAGAATCAGCCGCTATAGCCTATAAGGAAAAAAAAGGATCAAAATGTTTTATTCCAATTACCTACACATTGCTAGAGTCAATTTCTTTTCTCACTTTTTGCCATCAGATCTTGCAGGTAGACCTATAGCTTTTAATATTAATAAATTCTTATTAATTTATGATAATTTAAAGAAAAAAGCTATAAACCCAAACGTAAAAAAATCTGGTACCGGTACAGGTGACAAAATATGACCTTAAACTTATCAGGTTAGGCTTAGCTTCTAAGATAGGTACTTTCATTATAAATCTAGAATCTGAAATCAAAATCGGTAATAACTAATAACGCAGCTGCCGCGCTGTTTCGCTGTGTGTAGTTGTGTCGGGACTCGGGAGTCGGGAGTCGGGAGTCGGGACTCGGGTGCCATAATATATTATCTTCTTGTATCTTGTAGTCTGCCTACCATCCTATTACTTATAGTTAAGTAGGGGTTTTGTAGGGGCCTATGTCCAGCAGTGGACGAATATAGGCTGAGATGATGATGATGAAGTAGGGGTTTTGAAAACTGGAATAATGTGTAAAATTAACCAAACAGATATTTGGGTACCGGGCAGTGGCGTAGCTACTGCGGTATCTACCGTATCAATTATCCGGGGCCCCCGGGCCACTGGGGCTCCCAACGTCCGTAAGTTACCCTTCCTGAGGGCCCCCAAACAAATTTTTATACGGGGCCCTACCAAGGCACGCTACGCTTCTGGTACCGGGGTACATTAAGCCTCCAGTAATGCTCATTGTATCTCTTCGTGGGTTGCGTAGGTGGCAGTTCATTTGGGATATAATAAAGCGTGAAGTGTCTTCGATAAATTCGCGTACCTATCTCCGATCTCGTCATCGCATCAGCTGTCTTTTCTTCTTATTCTGTACCTCGTCGTCTTGTCGTACGTCTTGTATTTTCGAGAATTTCTAGAAACTAAAATGTTGCTTTCAAGTTGGCTTAGGAGTTAGGACGAACTGTGACCCACAAGGATGATCCATGTGTAAAATGGGATATTTTAAAGATGCTCCTGTGTGCTATGCCTGATCTCTCGGCCGGTTGTGTGGGCTTATTCCTCCATAGACATATTTTATTTGTATTGCTATTTGCTTCCACAGGATTGTCGAAGTAAATTAACAGCTGGTGCAGTCAATTTTCTAAAGCTGTACAGTCTACAGAGTGTAACAAAAAAAGTGATAATACTTTAAGCTGTGCATGTGTCCCTCATACATACAGAGTTCACTGTGAAAGTAGCAGTACTGAAAGAGTATATTTTTTGTGATCTGTATGAGAAAGCGCGCCAGGGTCATGACTTTGCCCATACATTTTTTAGGTTACTCTTTTAGAGCTGCTACTTTCACAGTGAACTTTATACAGGGGACTCAATATGTGCACCCAGAAAGTATTAACTTTGTTGGGTTACACCTGTAGACTGTACAGCTTTAGAAAATAGGCATGATGACTATTTTTTTTTCTTATTGGTAATTGAAATACCCTTAAAAAATAGAAACATCGCTCAAAGAATGACTCTAATAGCTTAAAAATTCACCAAGATATGACAATTCAAACATCTCATAAAATAGACCTGCCCGAAACGCTCCATACAAAGTGCTACGAAAGAATGACGTCACTCTTTCGTAGTTTGTACGCATCGGGAGAGAACTTTGTTTGATAGGTATATTAAATATTGCGTTTATGAAAGTGGTTTCATAACAAAAGTTGCTTTTAATTGCATAAGTTATCGAATGGTGTACAAATATTAAGAAATTTAATTGAAAAAAAATCGACTTGATTATCCAACTTTGAAGGCGCATAACAAAAAAAATACAAATGCTATCGAGCTGAAATTTTGAAAACACTTATATTTTACCGTGATTTCTTCATTTTATTAACAAAATTCGCTAATGTTTGACCTTGTCATCATCCCTTTATTTTGATAATCCGGTGGGAGGAATACACATAAATGTCGGTGGAGGAATATGCCCACACAACCGGCGAAAGATCAGGGCTCAGGCATACCACCACAGGACCATAGCTGAATTGTTTTCAATGAAACCGACCACCAACACCAACATCCGTGTGGGCGCAACTTGTTTAGCAATTATTTGCATGACATAGAGTATCTGAAGATTTCGCTTTTGTCGATATTTTTTTCGTAAAAAACTATACCTAGGTACTTGAAATGACTTGTAGTTACTTACTCATTAAATTCGCATATCAAAATTGCAGTTTTTATTAGAGTTTATTTTTATACTGTCAGTCAACCTTGACCACGACCACAAAAACGTTAAACCATTACTGATTGATTGTGTAATACCTGAGTACTACGTAGATACGTGGTCTTTATAACAGAGTACTTGGTACTCGGTCAATACGCATTCGCTAGTTTCGATAGCGTCAAGTTCGAAGTTAAGGTACAATTCCGTGCATCGCGACCGTGTCGGCCGCTCGCGACAATAGTCATTGTATGAAAATGTATGGCACCGCTTCCGAGGCCCGCGACAGACGCGCGCGGCCGACGACTCGACTATCGAAAGCCGCGCGCGGCCGTGTCATATAATTTTGACACGGTCGCGCGGGGCCTACGACTGTCGTCAGCCGCGCGCGTCTGTCATAAATTCAAGACACGGTCGCGCGCGGCCTACGACAGTCGTAGGCCACGCGCGTCTGTCACGGGCCTCGGAATCGGTGCAATACATTTTCATACACTGACTATGGTCGCGAGCGGCCGACGACAGTCGTAGGTCGTCCGCGGCCGCGATCGATCGCGATGCACGGAATTGTACCTTTAGGGTTGATTCAGACCGCAACGCGACGCGTAGATGCATTTATAAATTTATAATATGGATTTGACAGATTCGCAAGACGTCTCACGCAATTGAAATCTGTCAAATCCATACAAATATATGCCGCGCCGCGCCTCGCCTCGCCTCGTCGCGTTGCGGTCTGAATTGACCCTTAGATGTCAAAAATGTATGGGATTCGACATAACGCATCGCTAAGTGTAACGGCGCTTGCGATGCGTTATGTCAAATCCCATAATATTATATCCATACAACTAGAGGTCGCCCAATGGTCGAAATTCGACCAATAATAATATTATAAATTATAAGTTTGAACTCTATTAGTTCGCAATGATGTAGTCGTCAATGATATTTTAGTAAATTATTATATAATATCATAGGTAGTCGTATATTCATAAGGATAATATTTATTGAAGTGATATTTAAAACAAAGTAGGTATACACCATGGTAACCGTTGTCGGTGTCACAGATAATTAATGTAATAAAATATGTATAGGTCTACCAGAATCTGATGGCTAAAAGTGAGAAAATAAATTGACTCTAGCAATACAGGGTTAGTAATAAAACATTTTGATCCTTTTTTTTTTCTTATAGCGGCTGATTCTGTGTGTTAAACATGCAAATATAAAAATTTATCCAATGATCAAGGATATTTTTTGAAAATCTGCTGTCAAAAATTGCCATCAGATTCTGGTAGACCTAGTGTTTGAGATTCAATAAAAAAAATTCTATCCATTGTCAATTTGATCACAGACTTCAACCATAAACCAAAGAGTATAATTCGCACAGATATATATAATTCGTGTGTATAGGCTTGTCATTCAAAAAGATGGTAGTCTGCACATCGTAGTGTGTGTAATGTTTTATTTATTAAAAAAATGTATTAAAAAAAGCATAATTTTAAAACAATATTGGCTCGATGCACTCCTTCTACATAATATAAACTATCACTGTGCAAAATTTCATTCACCTAAGTTTCCGCATTTTTCATCAAAAGGGATCCAAAGTTTTCCGCTCGCGGTTTTCCAATAAGGAATTTACAACTTTTTTTCAAAATAAAATAAAAACCACTTGAGATATTATTTCAAAAATTTTAGTATCCGGTTGAAGTACCTACAATTAAAACATTTTTGAATTAAACTCGACTTCGCTCATATGGCCACCGCAGGCACGTTTGCAGCGGTCGATTCGTTGAACCCCAATTTTCAATGACTCGGCTACACATTTCGGCTATTTCGCGTTTAATTTTGGCTCTGAGCTCTTCCAACGTGGTCGGCTAATCCAACGACTTGACGCAGCCCCAAAGAAAAAATCTAGAGGCGTTAAATGGCACGAACGAGGCGGTCAATCGACTGGTCAATTTCTTGAGATAACTGAGTGAGAACTTGAGAGAGAGTGTGGCTTGTGGCGCCGTCCTGTTGAAACCTCATGCAGCATGCTGTCCAAGTCCATATCTTCCAATTCGAACCAAATATAATCGATAATCATGACCAATCTGCCTGTCTACTAGGGCGAGAATTACGATCAAAACTCGGCGTTAACGCTCTTAAAGTGCGGCTCACCGACACTGAATTTCTGTAGTAAATTTTTAAGATATTATATAAAAGATTAATAAAATAGTATCCGGATATTTTTAAGATAAATTAAAATCATATTAAAATTGATTTTCAATTTTGTTAGTCCTGTCATAACTCGAGAACGGCTGAATCGATTGGGCTTATTTTAGTCTTAAAATATTCGTAGACGTCCAGGGAAGGTTTACATTAGGAGTAAACTGATACGAAGTTCACCGGGGCATCTAGTTTTTCAAAATAACTAAGGAAAATAACAGATGCCCGGCTGCGTCGCTACTGGACATACTTCTAAGTGACGTACTCGCAGCTGGACTGATTTACAGTTCAAAATATAAACTAAAGGAGTTTTGATCATAGTTTGAATTAATGTTCAGGTGAATAATTATAATGCATTAAGTTACAGCTATCGATCATTGATCAGGGGCTATTGAAAGCTCTCGGTGCTCGAGACTTGGGAATATTCCTCGCTGGTTTGTTTCATACTTTGTTTGGGAAATAAGATTTATAATTTCGAAAAATATAAATATCGAGTCAAAATAAGTGAATCGTGTTTTCCGTTAGGCAAATATCAGATAAATATACAATGATTAAATAAATCTCAATTTCATTTAAGTCAATCGTCTTCCGGGATCGTAATACTTATTAGAAAACACAGCAAAATTTGTCAGCCCGCTCTTAATAGGAGATGGAGAGGATGCAGAAGTAACAGTAAAGTCTCTCGAAATCACTGTCACTTTTCAGACAAACAAAAACGAAAATTGCATTAATTCTCAATGCAAGTCTTTTGAAACATTCAAAACCCAAGGTTACAGGTTTAGTAAAAGTATTGCGTAGTCTAACAATCGGTATCTATTTAATTGTAATTATTTAGCTATGTATTTATATAACAGTAATAACGACATTGGGACGAAACTAGGCTGATATTATGTTGAAAAGTGGTAACATTTCGATAACATCTTAAAATATATTAATTACTACAGCCGAAGTTAAAAAAGGATTTAAAATAAAACAACAGTAAAACGAATAAATATATTATATTGAAAACACAACGATCGTAATATTTCCTAGTACCTAACATGGATTTCATTTAAGTTTTTTGGTATTGAATAATTTATTTAATTTAAATAAGCAGATGTTGCCCGAAGTTTCGTTTCAAAAAATCGTTTTGCTTTCCGGAACAAAAAATAAATTACGTTTACTCGTGAAGAGGTAATATCCTCTCTTTACGGATAAAGTTAACAGACAGTCAGACGGAGAGAAAGACACACTTTCCCATCCATAATATTAGTAAGGATAGATTATTATTACGAACAGAATCATAATTTCGGCCAAACTAGTAATTACTACGAAGGTAAATTTTCCTTGCGAACATAACATCACGATTCACGTTTGAGTAACCATCCTAGGTTAAAATCGAATAGTGAAGTTTGTAAGTTACTTTTGTTTTGTCATAACTCATACTTATGATATAAAGCTAATACTTCTTTAGTAGGCACCTATAATATTATATTATTATCTACAACTTAATTAATTAATAGTTTACAATGAATTTATATTATTAATAAGTATGTACTTACGCGCCAATTTCACCAACACTTATCTAATGTTTGATAATAATACTTATTATATTCTTTAGCTTAGTACAAAGTACGTAGAGACGAAAAGGGGGTTCTCTAACAGGCCATAGGGATAACAGCTCTGAAAAGGTTAGGAACCACTGCACTAGACAGTAACAAAAAGGTTTGTTCGACGTTTGACAACGTTTCTGTCAATGTTCTGATATGACGTTCGCAGGATCTCGGATTTCGGTCGGATTATTTACTGTATGTTCTAGTAGCGCCCTCTGCTCCGATCTTTGTGTAATATTCCCTATTGGTGAAATCGAGACATAATATTAGTTTGCGTGAGCGAAACGTGCACGTGACACGGCAATGCATAAATGCGATAACGAAAATCGCAATTTTCAAAAACTGATTGGAATTTTCGTTTTGTATTGGTTTAATGCATTGCCATGTTCCGTCTCGTTTGGTTTCGTTTCAGGCTTAAAATCGATGAAATAGTTGACATTTTCACTTTTCAGCTGTGAAAATCACGGGAGTCAATACTTATAGACTTAAAATATTTTGAAGGGCGGTTTTAAACTTAGCTACAATTTCATCCTGCCTAACGAATCTTTATCGTATTTCACGAATCGATACGAATTTCGTTATTTGTATTAATTCGTGAAATACTTTACAAATTGCCTCTCTAACAAGAACTTACATCAATTAGTAGGTAGTACATAATTATAATATTATGAAGTGTACATCCTAAACAGAAGCGTAGCGTGCCTTAGCGGGGCCCCATATAAAATTTGTTTGGGGGCAAAATGTAAAAAAGGCAGCCTTAGGAAAGGTTGCCCCTTTTACATTTCTCATATTTTGTGAATTTAATAAAAGAAATGGAAAGTTTCTATTCACTTTGGGGGCCCTTGTGGCCCGGGGGCTCCGTATAATTGATACGGCATATACGGCGGTAGCTACGCCCCTGATCCTAAACTAAAACTGCAACCAGACAACAATTAAATAATATCTATAGGAAAACAGACTAAGGGGTGTATCACGGTTTTCGTTCGTTTCGGTTTCGAAAAACGATCAACGCTAGGCAAGTAGGCACAGCGAGCGTTTATTGGCTCGCATGAAATTGTCGAATCCGATTCGAAATACGCATTGTGAAACAGGCCCCTTAAATACCAGGACTAAAGATATAAAACATTATCCTTTACATTTTTATTCATTAGTCATTACATACATACTTTGCCTTCTGACTTTATTCAAACCATATATCACCTGGTTGGAGTTCTCTTAATAAACTCAGAAGGAGAGCTCTGACCTCTGGAGGCTCTTATATCCGATTTCTGAGGTAGACAGGAGTCCATCTCGTTAATAACTTTGATCGGTAAACGTATTGACGGTAGTAAGTAAAGTAACGGCGCTGAAAGAGTTTTTCTTAGATAAATGGGCAAGCGTCCCAACTCCCAGTGTCATAAATTTGTCAGTAAGTTAAGTTAAGTATATTACCACTTCGTTTTGTTACATTCTATATAATATATTAGATACATTCCTGCCACCTGAGAAAAAGGGCACTAAAATGCTTCCAAGTGTTTGTCTTAAGAGGGAACGCGGGTACAGTAGAATTTAAACGAAGAAACTATTGCCATCACGCTTCACCCTGCGCCGGCACGTGTATTGTGATAGAGATAGATACAGTAAATCGAGGTTACGTATTCCTCTGATTCCTCCTTCAAAATAGAGCCTATCTAATTATTATTTTTTTAAATATCTTCAGGAAGAGTGAGTCTATGCCTCTACGTTTTTATTTTATCTTAAAGATCTTTCAAAATAATTGTTTTATGGTCGGTAGATTGGCGGGGTACGGGGCATTCATTTTTTGCGATTTTTGAAGGGTCATATATTTTTTTTTATATATTAGTAAATTTAGAAAAAATCGAACGCAGAGGCATAGTTTTAACAAATCCCAATATTGCATAAAAAAATCATTTGTCTGGACGCATTGTCCTGGGAGTAAATTGGGGAATACGTTTGTATGGAAAATCAGTGTTAGCGTATCCTCTTAAGCCATTTCCTAATGCTTTATAGTCACAATAATACCTAATCAGTATCGTTTTATTTAGTATAGATCTACTAATAATAAAAACTAAGGAAGATTAACTGTGTCAAAAAATTTGTTCCGATTCTACAAAATGTGACCCGAATACATGCATACTTTATGCAAAAAGAGACCCGAATACATGCAAGAATTTTGTGTAATTATAGAAGTGACAATTATTGTCAACGGCTTTATTTTGTCAATTTGAATGTAGTGTTTCGTAGCTATTGCCATATTATTTTAGTGTGCGAAAAGAACCTTGAGAACCAAATTCAAAACGATTGAAGTATGGGAGTTACGTTTCCTTAGTTTTTATTATTCGTAGGTATAAATAAACAATTAAAGGTAAACTAGATGGTGATTTATATAAGTTGTAACTTACGAAGTTTATTCAAATAATGATTCGCACTGAATTCTAAAATCACCGACTAAAATATTAGCTCATATTAGGTATGGGTGTGAAGTGGACTTAACATTAATTTGCATTGTAAAATTAGCAACAAAAATAAAACTTAA
Source organism: Cyaniris semiargus (assembly GCA_905187585.1). NCBI lineage: Eukaryota > Metazoa > Arthropoda > Insecta > Lepidoptera > Lycaenidae > Cyaniris > Cyaniris semiargus. Next base: position 8,571,304 of record LR994567.1, read on the forward strand.
GTATACTGTATATCCCCCTAAACGCTTCTGAAAATGTTCTTTTTAATTTGGCGTTTTACGTTTATCGAATTTAATCTTTACAGTGGCGTAACTTTTAAAATTAGCACCGTTTATAAGAGCTGTATTTCACAGGACACCATGGCTGCAAAATCAGTCGCCGCTATCAATAGAATTGAAAGAGTTACTTTAACCCCTATTCAAAATGCAATTTCGATAGCGAAGTTAGACGTCAAACATTTTTGACGTCTAACTTCGCTATCGAAACTGGGGAACAATTCATTATGTAATTATTATTTGACATCTAGCTTCGCTATTGAAATTGGCGTCAAGCGTTTAGGGTCAATTCAGACCGCAACTACTAAATTTGTATGGATTTGACAGATTTGCAAGACGTCTCACGCAATTGAAATCTGTCAATTCAGTACAAATTTAGAAATGCATCTACGCGTCGCGTTGCGGGCTGAATTGACCCTTAGACTAGCGCTCTGGTGTCCATTTCAAATGGACACTTTATAAAGCAAAGCAAGCACTTCGTTGGTAGCGGCGCCTGGGCCCCCAATATGGTGTCCTGGTGAAAAATCCTTATCTAAGGAGAATCTCAACACAATTTCTATTAATATGTGTGAGTGAATAGGCTTCAAGCGACAAAGAAGTCTAGAAGATGACGCTTCTAGACCTAGACTATCTCATGGTTGTTACCACGGGCTGGTAGTTTCTATTCTCCAGTAGTACTTTAATAGTGCTAGTTGCCACTGCTTTCAAAAAGTAATACCCAATAATATAATTAAAACTTTTTTTCTTATACGAAGCCTAACTAAAAATATATGTAAAAAAATCCTCAAAATTAAAAGTTTGGATAAGATTTAGGTAAAGGCATTAGCATATTGACTTAGAATATTTAATTACTAACTTAAAACATAGACCCGTTTTCTTTACCTAAATAATATCTAACTAACTATACTATACTTAACACGACACAGTTGCGCATTTTGAATTTTTTCATACGTATGTATCTAAGTTATCTTAATTATTGCCTAATAATAACCTAAATGGAAGCGATGGCTTTATTATGGTTGAGTTCAAAGCATTTTATGGCAACGACTTCAAAATTTGAAAGTTTTGCCAAAATAGAGCCAATAGCAATGTCGAATCCTATAAATTTTTTATGTCAAAATTATCGAATGCAAGTTGTTTAAGTATGCTGATCTTACTGCCAAAGACAGTGAAACCAAACATAAGTAAATACTACTATTTCTCTCTTAATTATTATTTTGAATTGCATTTTACTATTCCTGTGACTGATTCGAATACTTACCGCGAGCTCATTGATTAAAAGTATGGATCTTCATTCAATTAAAGTTGAGTAACAATTAAGGCTGGGCTTATATGCGGCGGCAACACCGAGAGATGACAAGCAAATGTATGTAAATGACAGTGCGACTGCGCCGCTATTTAAATCTATAAGTACTTAATATTATAACGCGGAAGAGTTTGTTTGTTTGTTTGTTTGTTTGAACGCGCTAATCTCAGGAACCACTGGTCCGATTTTAAAATTATTTCAGTGTTAGATAGCCCATTTATCGAGGAAGGCTATAGGCTATATAGCATCACGCTGTGACTTTTAGGAGCGAAGAAACAGAGGAAAATGTGGAAAAAAAGCGGGGGATTTTTCCTATTGAACGGCGTGCGCTGCATAAATGGTAAAAGTTTCGCAAAAATCATGTATGACAGAATTGTTCCCCTTTAAAAGTTCTAAAAAAAGTCCGCAACAGTATATGTCTGTCTTTTAGGGTTAGCTCACTATAACCTTTTTTATGCTAACCAAATTTGTTCTAAAATAATGCTTATTGGTATTATGAGGATGATATTAATCCTTATCCAAATAAATAGGTTATTCATCACAAGTATTTAATTTAAAACAAAATTGCCCTTTACATCATTCGATTTAAAAGAATCGAATACCTTAGGAGATATCGCAGATTTAAAATAATATCATATAGCGTTCATAAAACCATACATTGACGCGGACGAAGTCATGGGCAACAGCTAGTTTTAAATAAACCGTTACATAATATACGTATTTGCTTGTGAACTTGCGGTGTAGGTAGCGGACAAATCGCCTCAACCAAATTTATTATAACTGCTCGGTATGTTTTCGAATCCGAGTCAAATGAGAATCAAATAAAATCAAAATGATACCGATATATTTTGAGGTACGAAAATTAACACCCTGTAACATTTCCAAAGTTTGCCGTGTCAGTTATATTATTAGGCCGTTATCTTACTAGCGGTTGGCGAGCGGCTTTGGAGCGGTATGAGCACGCAGCGAATACGTCGCGGACGTGCAAGGAGATGACAGCGTTATGAGCCCAGTAAACTCGTTGCTAAAACGCTATAAAGCATTGCGTATGCGCCACATGTCCGCGACGTCTTCGGTACGCAGCCACGGCGTGCTCGCGACGTATACGCTGCGAGCCCGCTCCGCCCTAAATCCGCTCGCCAACCTCTATTAGGGACCATCCATAAAGTTCTTCCCTCCTCCTTAGTGTGACGTCACAAATTTACAATTTACATCTAAAAAGCAAAGCCACCTTAATATATTCACTTCATTTTTAAATGTGATGTCACCAAACTGTCCTAAGTTCTAGTTTTAGCCCGGCCGCACATTGTCCGAAATTTCTAATCAGAAAAATTTGGATGCCCGCCGGATACCACACCGCACACTATACGAAATTCCCTTCCGACGAGTTCGAGCTCACTCGGCTCAGTACAAAATGTAAGAGAGAGCGCGATCCGATTTTCTGATCAGAAAAATTTGAACTGCCATCCGATCGACGTCATCTGACACATAATGTCAGACGCCCGCCGGAACGCACTCTGCTCATATGTTTTGTGTCTGACGTCCGGTCCGGATGAGTTGTCAGATGCCGTCTATCGGATGGCAGAAATTTTTAATTGCGTTCCGGCGGGCGTCCGAAATTTTATGTCAGATGACGTCGATCGGTAGCATGTCAAATGTTTCTCCGCTCTCTTTTACATTTTGTACTAAGCCGAGTGAGCTTGAACTCGCCGGAAGGAAATTTCGGATAGTGTGCGGTGTGGCGGTCCGGCCGACGTTCAAATGTTTCTGATCAGAAATTCGGACAATATGCGGCCGGGCTCAAACAGCGAAAGTAGTCTGTTTGTCTGTAACTTAGGACCCCTCCTCCCTCCTTGTCACACTATGTCACACTTCGTCGAACCCCTACCCCCCCTTTGTGTGACATACTTTATGGATGGCCCCTTATAATATCAACCTTACACTTTGGCGTTTATATAGTTTAACCAATATACTGATCAGCGCTTGTGTCGTGAACATCTAGTCTATTTTACAGCGTAGGAGGTTTAGTTGACTCAGATGTACTGGGCGAACTGGATCCAGTAGGTGGCGTTGAGGAGGGCGAACAGCACGGGGAAGAACACACGCGAGAAGCGGTCGATGGACACCGCGCGTGCCTTCGCCTTCGCCATTTCTTCTGGGGACTGCAATGAGACATTTTTTTAACACTCGGAGGAAAAAGAGGAGTATATTATACGCCAGAAGTGGAATCGTAGCTCCCAAACAGGTAAATGGCAGGTTGACATGTATCTTGCGACAACAATGTAACTGACGAAAATTGAACAATGTTTGCTGCCACTGCTGCTGTGCATCATTTCCCCTATACTAAACAATTTTTGACTGTTGGATCGTTGTCGCAAGATACAAAATCACGCTTAAAGCTGACTTGATAAGTCAATTGTTTATTCTTTGAAGATTTTACCTTAGGTTTAGCAGCTCTGTCGTCCACGATGATGTTGATGAGACAGTATTCCATCAGTGCCATGAACACGAACCTGAAAAAGACAGTGAAAGATTTGTGCATGTAGATTATTTTTAGAATTCGACGACCTCTGTGGCTCAGCGGATGAGCGTGTTGGTAGCTCAAGCCGGGGGTCGCGGGTTCGAATCCCGCCGACGGAACAAAAAAGTTTTCAAAGTTCCTGGGTCATGGATGTGTGTTAAATATGTGTATCATATAATAAAAATCTTAAATATATTGTACAGTATAAAAGTATTAAATATATTTCCGTTGTCTGGTACCCGTAACACAAGTCCTTCAGGTACTTACCACGGGGTCAGACTGACGTGGTGTGAAGCGTCCATAGATATTATATAGATATTATTATTATTATAAAAGTCAATGCCTTTAATTTATATAAAGACCTTAACACAGAGTCCAGTGATCATTTTCTTCATTCGAGAAATTCCTAATTCAAAAAGGTATATCTGAAAATAGAACCTCTACTGGAGCCTGGAGGTATCCAATTGAGTGAGTCCCTGTGCTTTCAATAATTCATTTTAGAAGAAATATAGTGAGTGGAGAATGGAGATATGGATATGGCCCGCTTGCCGGGGTGGTGCGCTTTGCCTTAATACTTCATGATTTTTAGAGTAAAATCCAAAAGACTTTTTTTAATACATAACCTATAGAAAATAAAGGCATTTTTTTAAAAACATTTTATACTAACACTGTACACACAGACATGAAGGCGTCGACAGCTTTCAGGTACGAGACGGGAGGCAGCTGCGCCTGCGACTTGGCGTGCTGAGTCGACAGCGTGAGCAGCGACGTCACCCCGAGCGTCACGCGCGCCGGCGCCGCGTCCGGCTTGATCCAGAATGACACCCACTGATGGAAATACGTTTTTTTTATAAACCTAGGGGACAAACGAGCAAATGGGACACCCATTGGACCAACTACCGCCGCCCATGGACCTAAGTACACTGGCGGCCTTTTAAGAGGCATTACGCTCTTACGCTTCTTGAAGGTTTACAGGTCGAAATGGTCCGGAAATACTGCTGGCGACAATTATTCATTCCAGAGTTTTAGTGTGCGTGGCAGACAAATTTCATACAATTCTGGTTTATTAACGTTACGGAATACTTAGCTGTTCATTGATATTTTTACTAAGCCCCCAGGCCACGACCCACAAAAGAAACCCTGCGCTTGCGATAAGAAGTGGCTATCTTAGGGATTGTTTAAGGCACTAAATTGCACTAAAACGAATCGGATAAGTTATTGTTGAAATAGGCAATAATAGGCAATCGTATACGGAATGTTTGTATGCGGCCAATGTTAAAGTATTGTTAAGGCACTGATGATCAGTATTTAGGTCATCGGTAGTTACTAGGTTAGTCTCGCAAAAACTCGAGAACGGCTGAACCGATATGGCTAATTTTAGTCTTGAAATATTCGTGGAAGTCCAGGGAAGACTTCTATTACGAGTAAATAAGGCAAGTGATACGAATTTCACCGGGTCGTCTTGTTTTTATAATCGGATATTGTACTATCAGGAGAAGTTGATGAACCTACGTAGTTGGTCGCATTACGTCAAACCCAGCCAGAACAAATGACGGTGGTCTGTCAACTGCTTATGAATCAATTTTCTCGATGTTACTTACAGACATAATGACGATGAGACATGTCGGTATGTAGGTGTTGAACAGGTGGTAGCCCAGGCGCCGCTTTAGCTTGAAGATCACCTCCAGACATGTGAAGTTACCTGGAAAAGTACAGAAGTGTGTCAAGTGCTTGGCGGTCTCGTTAGGTGTCCGATTGGACCACTCCAGAATGCTGTTGTTCAAACTTTTAAAGATTGGTTAGTTTAAAAAAAAAACAAAATAAATATATGAACAAGCTAGAGAAGAATAACAAAGTAAGAAGCCTTGTTTTGTTTTGGGTTTGTTGTGTCTCATTTTTTTAAAATTGCAAAAACAAGATACCGAACTGGTAGTAGTTTAAGTAACAATTACTTGGGTTATATTATTTTATGATTGTAGTTTTTCTCATATCCCTTCTATTTCTATTGATCCGAAAATTTCGGATAAAAAGAAATAGAAATTTTCTTTCTATCCCGAAAGTTTTTCCTATTTTAAAAAGCAAAGGCTAAAGTTAATTATTATGATAAAAATTATGCTAAGAGACTTATTGGAAGATTAGTCTTTTTCACCCAATATTAATTCTAACACATGTTCGGCATAAAACGTGCAAACAAAAGAAGATTGACCTACTAAAGATCTTGTAAAGATGATGAAAGAACAAATTTGCTTTTAGCCAATAGTAGGATTAGGTGTTCATATATAGATAATCTTAGATTAGTATCATTACTAGTGACTTTTTTGTTTGCCTGGAGTATTATAGTAGTTTAAAAGAGCTATTAACAAACAAAAAAATGTTGTAGATAGTCAATTATTATTTTCCTCTTTGTAAGGCAAAGCTTGAAATTAATCTTTTTGGTAGTGTTTATTTTAGTTAAGGAAAATTATAACAAAATTTTAAAGTATAAGGAAAAGTGTATTTTAAAAGTAAATTTAATTAACTGCGTCATGGGTTATAACTTATTACTTAACCTACATGTCGTTGTTAGTATAGGTCTACCAGAATCTGATGGCAAAAAGTGAGAAAATAAATTGACACTAGCAATACCGGGGTAATTGGAATAAAACATTTTGATCCTATTTTTTTCTTTTAGCGGCTGATTCTGTGTGTTAAACATGCAAATATAAAAATTTATCCAATGATCAAGGATATTTTTTGAAAATCTGCTGTCAAAAATTGCCATCAGATTCTGGTAGACCTATAGTTTGTGTTACTACTTATATAATTATATTCATGAACGGTTAAAATTGGCAGGCTAAATAGACTTGCGTACTAGACTTTACTCTTCGTGGTCAAAGATATGAATATTAAAATCTATACTTACTATAATAGGTCTACCAGAATCTGATGGCAATTTTTGACAGCAGATTTTCAAAAAATATCCTTTATCATTGGATAAATTTTTATAAGTGCATGTTTAACCCACAGAATCAGCCGCTAAAAGAAAAAAAGGATCAAAATGTTTTATTCCAATTACCCCGGTATTGCTAGAGTCAATTTATTTTCTCATTTTTGCCATCAGATTCTGGTAGACCTATAGTTACTAATATTTTAAAACTAAAGAGTTTGGACGCGCTAATCTCACGAACTATAGTCAAAACGCATTTGTGATTTGCCAGTTTCGACAACGAAGTTACCTGTCAAAAATGTTTGGGATTTGACATAACGCACCGCAAGCGAAACGTCGAATCATGATAATAATTAGCGATGCGTCCATCTACAGTTCCATACATTTTTAACAATCTATATTCGCTACCGAAACTTGCGTTTGACTAAGCACTCTAGACCGATTTTTCTGTAATCGATCACAGATATTGAGTGGAGTGTACCGTGGACCAATAACAGGACATGGACTACTTTTTTGCGGGAAAATGTACTGTTCCAATGGAATTCCTTATTCAGGCAGGTGGAGCCGCGCGGAACGTCTAGTATGAAACATTGTGGTTAAACGTCAATATAATTTAAGCTACACATTTTCAGGTGGTTCTGAAGATTGTTCACGGAAGAGCATGTAACACGATACTTCCCACTACTCACTGATTGACAGTACATTGATCAAGGTCGATGTTATCAGATTAGGTTAGTGTTAGAAAATATTATGCCGCATAACCGTATTACTTATATATATATATATATATATATATATATATATATATATATATATATATATATATATATATATATATATATATATAGGCTACAGCACTTCTATCATATTATAAAAAATTGTATATTACATTTGAAATGATGATTTACAATTTAAACGCTCCCTTTGCCGCCATCAGCCTATCTATTTAGAAGAATATAGTGCTATTGTCCGCAATTTAGTTGCGTCGAAATGATCATAATATTTTTTTCTGTGACAAACATCCTACCTTTTAAAATTTAAGAAGAAATTACCGACAGACAAATTTATTTCTCCCACATAACAAAAGTTTCAAAGATTTTTGTCACAACAGACATAACAAAAATCTTTGAAACTATCAACTCAGAGGTCTTGAGGATACTTGCTTGCGTCTTGGTTAAATATCGTGGATGAAAATATATCATGTTCTCTCTGTCACTCTTCATATTTTTTACAGAGATGGTATAGTACTTTGTCAATAGCCCAGACGTAAGCAGGCCCCTAGACGATCAATTTTATTGTACACGTATTGTGTAATATTATTGACCGTCTAGGGTTAATATTGAACGCGTCCACCGTTCAATCTTAGTGTCAAATAAGTTGTTTAATAAAATATTGTTTAATATTATTAATATTCAATCTATCTCTGGTTTGACATACGACCGATCGCAGCTAACATTGAATTGACATAAAATATATGTCTCTAATGTCTAATGAGAGCTGTTCCTATCTCTAGTAGGGCAAAACCAGAGATAGATCAAATATTGGGAACGGCCGTAAGTGAATCTTAAAGTTAAAAAATTTACCTGTAGAGTACACCTGCGTGCAATCAGCTGTTCTGTTCTGCACCAGCTCGAGTTGGGGCAGTTCTATGTTCTCGTCCACCACCAGAGGCACCTCGGGGTCCCACTGGAAGATCAGGTCGTCCGTCGTGTGGGACACTGGAACGGACAGACGGACAATGTTAAATTAGGCCTTTGCATCCGTTTTGGATGATTTATACAGTGATTTCAGAGCGAAGCAACCACTCCTCAAATACTGTAGTGCCTGGGACAAGATTTTAATGTCCATATGGTTGCCCAAGCACATACGGCATTCTCGCAACATAGTCGGCCTAGTCCAGAGGAAAGAACTAGGTAATACGTCTAGGGACCAACTATCTGCGGGTTTCCTCACGATGTTTTCCTTCACCGTACGAGCGTCCGTATTATGTACTTGGAATCAGAAAATGTCTCATTGGTACACGCCTCCACCCGGGATCGAACCTGTAGGCCTACTACGAAACCGTTTTGAGACTCAAACAATCGAATGAGAATGCCGCGTCCTGCTCTAACACTGTCATTTCTCGTTTGTTAGAGTAGGACGCGGCATTCTCGTACGATACTTTGAGTCTCAAAACGGTTTCGTGGTACGGCCCCTGCACCCTCTACGAGTGCGAACCAAAGGTCTACCCATTAGGCCACGGACGCTCTTTGGATAGACGTGTTAGCAGGAAGAAGAATAATATTATGTACTAGAATCTAGATGAAGCCCGTAACTTCATTGTATAGAAATTCGTGTATCGCGCAGGTACCATTGATTTTTCCGCGATAAAAAGTATCCTAAGTGTTTTCCCATAACTGAAAGTGTCTTTTAAATACCAAATTTCAGCAAAATCGGTTTACACACACTCACATTAATTATAACATTACTAGCTGTCCCGGCAAATGTTGTTTTGCCATATAAAGTATTTCGCCCATATTTTTTTATTGAAGTGACTAAATAAGTATGGCACCATGGCAACGTCCATCGCTATCCCGTCGCACAAACAATGGTCGCTGTCAGTCTCGAGTTGTAATAATTTAGTATTATTTATTCAATAAATGCACTTATCAATATAAAAAGTAGCCAGTAGCCGATTCTCAGACCTACTGAACATTATGCATATAAAATTTGGTAAAAATCAGTAAAGCCGTTTCGGAGGAGTACTGTAACTATAACATTGTGACACGAGAATTTTATATATAAGATTAATTAGTATGGATAAAACAACTGTAAACATGCTGTAAACATAATATGTGTTTTAAGTACTACGTACTTATAACTGACTGTAAATCTATTTGTTTTTAGAGTTAGAGCTACAAAAACAAAAGTTCTTCTCGTCTTGTCGTCTTGTACACTCTTTTACAAAAACCCAATTTTTTATAAGTGATGAATTTCTGTTGCCCCTGGGCATTGATGAACTAAAGCAGAATATGATTGAGCTTTTCTGTATATTTTTGCGTTTTAACAAGTATTTCGCGCAATTGGTTCTGCTTATATGTTACGATTTTTCTGGAATGCTACACATTAGTTGTAATGTTGGCTGCCATAGGTTTTCTAAGTGGGAATCAGAGCTAGATCTAGATAGTAGAAAAGAAGAATAAGATACAGTAAGGTATATTAATTATTAGGCTTCAATGTTCAATTCCTGTAACCCTAGTTCTATCAATAAAGTCTAAACCTAATTCCACTTTACTGTCAGAAAATGTGCCGTATTTGTTCAATAATGTTGTTCTGTTACCAACAAAACCGACGTTAAAAATATTCCACCATCTAAAAATTCCTTATCCGAATATTAATTAGACGAAAATAAGTGCAACTATTTATGGACGCCAAGTTCAATCTGGTCCTTGAGATGTTGAAGATAAAAACATGCTGACAACACAGCCGCCGAGGGCACTTGGCCCACATTTTACAGGGCCCTCCACCCATCAATTTTCTGTATCGCCCCAACAAATTTTACCTACGGAGTGCTTTCGAATGTTTGTGGATGTGACGCCCATTATTGGACTTTATATTTTTTACGTCCGTGTACATTTTTGATAAGGCCTTTTGTGTCGGGGTCATGGGATCACGGGGGCCACGGTGTGTTTTTGAATGTGTGTAAAGACCTCTTTTGGGCTGGGGACCAAAAAAGGAAATGTTTGGACCCCTTGAACTAAAGTAACATGTTATAGGATTTCCATAAAAATCGTTTCGGTAGTGTGCTTTGTACTTTGCGTAATGTAGGTACTGTCGCTTGGTAGAAATAACAAACTAACACAAATTTTCGTCTTATTAGTGTGATGTGCAATAAGAACGAGAGTTTGCCCTACTTAGTGCTTATATCAGTATTGAAAGTGAAAACTAGCTTTAGGGCCTGCGCTCACGGTTGACAAAAATGTCTTCTTTACCCACTCTTCTAAGTATAGACTCATTCTAATTATAGACTCTAGCACGAATAAAATAAAGTCTACTTTACCACAAAACCTATACAGGCACATGGGCGTCGGCAGGGGGGTGCCAGGTGGTGCGCTTGCACCCCTTGGGAATCTCGGGATCAACAGGAATTATTGAAATAAAAAGTTGTGTAGAACATGTTGTAAGTTGTAACTTATAAGTTATAACCCTATTACAATGCCGTACAAAGATATTAATTCGTAATGTTTCAGCACTAAATGTATTCTGTTGACGTAAATAGACAGTCACTGTTGTGTTGTTCGTAAAAAGTAAAAAGAAAAGAAAGAAAACTAAAATCTGCACCCCTTGGAAATTATTTCTGCCGGCGCCTATGTTAACAGGCAAACTATAAAAGATATTGTCTCATCCTTGCGTAGCCCCTCTACGGCGTAGCTAGGGGCTACGATCTCGTAGCTCGTAGCTGACCTACATAAGGGTGCAAGGACAAGTCGAGAGTTGAAGTGCAAGTGACCCTTGCACTTCCTTTGTCCTTGCTGACACTGCAAAAATAACAAGAGAGTTAGCCTTAAGCAATATGTTGCAGAGATATAGCTTTTTCAAGCTATGATACCTTATGTAGTAGGGTGAAATTTGGAAAAGTGTGTCTATTAAGTAAACTACATTATATTTTACCTCTGCCGTGTACACTTAACACAATGTTACTTAATATCTACTAAGAACCTCTAATTTTTAATAACAAAATCAAAATTTTGTTAGTCTCGCTTAAACTCGAGAGCGGCTGGCTAATTTGGCTAATTTTAGTCTTGAAATTATCGTGAAAGTCCAGGGAAGGTATAAAAATTTTTCTTCTTATACTTAGTAGTAAGTAGTATGAGGGAAGTGATACCAAGATCACCGGGTCATCAAGTACCACATACATTCCATTTTTAATCAGACTTCAACTATAGGTCTACCAGGATCTGATGGCAATTTTTGACAGCAGATTTTTAAAAAATATCCTTGATCATTGGATAAATTTTTATATTTGCATGTTTAACACACAGAATCAGCCGCTACAAGAAAAGAAACGAATCAAAACGTTTTATTCCAATTATCCCCGTATTGCTAGAGTCATTTTATTTTCTCACTTTTTGCCATCAGATTCTGGTAGACCTATACCAAATCACATGCAAAAAATCTAACCCAACTCTACGTCGGTCACCCTCTAGCAATTTCCTGAGAATTCTTTTAATATCTGTTATATTTAACATACTGATTATAATACGCCTTTTGAAGAAACTTGTCTCCTAATTCCAGGCTCTGCAGTCTTAACATGGTCACCATAGAAAGGTTTATTCTTACGGTAAAGAAGACAAAATGATGGATTAACAAAGGAAATCTGTCAGTTTGTCCGCAAAAACTGTCAGCGTTTTCCGCATTTCTACTATGGCCATGCTAAGCCTGCTGAAGTATATCAAATCACAGCCATAAAACTAACCCAACCCCAGTCGGTCACCCCTGGCAACATCCTGAGAATTCTTTTAATCATCTCAATAAGTTGATCAAAGCGGGTATAATGAGGCGCGGAGTGCCGACACCGCAGTTTCGAGGGCCACTCGCCACTCAATAGAGGCTCCAGCGACGTATTTTTAAATTCACGACGATTATTGATAGATGTTGACACATTTGTTTATGCTAGATTTTTATGCTGTAGCTGATGTCTTGACGGTATACAATTGCTTAAGGACTGTTTATAGTCACGCATACTATAGTACCTACAGTAAAAAGAGAGTATTTTTTACCTTGATTTTTTTCTAAAATTTCTCATCGTTTATACGATTACTAATAATATTATTTTAACGATGCCGTCCTCGAGTTTCAGAGAATCATTTGAATTGATTGGCTTTACCAAAGAAATGTATTATAGTGATGCGCCAACTCGGAAAAAACAAAACTCGATTTAACCCGAGTTAAAATCCACATAACTCGGGTTGAACTCGAATTACGTAACTCTAGTTAACTGGATGGACAAGTGAATGCTTTTTTTGAATTTTTACCAGTTTATTCCCTCAACTTCGTAATAATAGTTTAAAAAATTGGAATAGACAAATTTGAAATTATATTTTTATCTGTTTCAATTCTTTCATTTTTTATATTATTTATTTATAATAACTAGAGATCGCCCAAAGAAACGACATTACGACTACTACCTATATTTTGTAAAAAAAATATTGACTTTATCATATTTTTTTTCAACTCTTGTCACTGGGACTCAGCTGATCTCAGACTGGCCGTGTAAGCATTGTCTTATAGTATCTCCGATTCAATAAAAAAAAAAAAAACTATAATCCATTTTCAATTTGTCAACTTGTTGTCAACCAAAGAAAAAGAACTGTTTATGTTGTCAACAGACTTCAACCATAAATAAAAGAGTATAATTCGTATGTACTATAGGCTTGTCACTCAAAAATCTATCATCTTTCCTGTGTGTGTGTTGTAGTGTGTGTAATGTTTTATTTGTTAAAAAAATTATGATAAAAGCATAATTTCAAAATAATATTAGCTCGATGCACTAAACTATAACTGTGCAAAATTTCATTCACCTACGTTTCCCCATTTTTCGTCAAAAGGGATACAAAGTTTTTCACTCGCGTATTAATATATAGATGTATTGGGAGAGTTATACTAACTAAGTAAAAAAGAATATTATTGTTTTAATTAGAATCATTTATTTATGTATTTTTGGCGGTTTACGAACTCGAGTGAGAGAGAATTCAACTCGAGTGGGTTCGAGTTACGCCCAACTCGAGTTAACTCGAGTTAGTTATTCGAGTCGACCATCACTAATGTATTACTTATATGTATAGGTCTACCAGAATCTGACGGCAAAAAGTGAGAAAATAAATTGACTCTAGCAATACCGGGGTAATTGGAATAAAACATTTTGATCCTTTTTTCTCTTATAGCGGCTGATTTTGTGTGTTAAACATGCAAATATAAAAATTTATCCAATGATCAAGGATATTTTATAAAAATCTGCTGTCAAAAATTGCCATCAGATTCTGGTAGACCTATAGCTGTGCGCGTTGAGTTTTGATCATTGATACATGAATCATGATTAGAAATGTTTATAATCTGCAGATTTTAAACAATGTATTATTGTTTAAGAGAAACCTGCAGCTGCACTTGCAATTTTTGGTTTCGACTTTAAACTTTGTAAGGTCACAAAAATCGAGAAAACAATTTGAACGCAACTAAATGCTAACATTAATAATTTATCTGTGCCTTTGATATAAGTCGAGCTTTGCAGCTTTATGAAAGCCGCTTACGTGGAAACTTTTAAGCCAAGTTAAAATCCGGAGCGAGCAATTAAAACGCATGCAATGACATAGAAACACGGTTGCTATTTAAAAACTCTAGGCGCTGATATTTCCTTACCCTTTTATTCACGGAAAATGATTGTAAATGTAAAATTAAGGTGAACATCTGTATTTCTGGATTCATTCAATGTGACATCATTAATTTGAAGTGGTGAAACGGCGTAAGTGCACTGTTGCTTCGCTATCTTACCTTTCACCTCTGTTGTGCTTTTAAAATGCTATAATTAAAACACTGACATTCAAATTGTACAGGTGCATTTTACTTCATTAAAATTTTACACTTTATTAGTTTATGCTGGAATTAAGGTCACGAGTTGAAAGCGAATACATGAATTTTCATTGCCACCTTTTATAAAATTTATTGGCGTTTGTAGCAAGCACTTAGAAAATTATGCCAATATAATTTCTAGCACTAGCTGTACCTACTACGAGGCCTTGACATCATAGATCTATTATCTCGGAATTATTATGCAGAATAATTCAGAAATTCCGAGATAGAATTTTTATGATGTAACGCCTATATCGAGTGTGTTTTAGTAAGAGAAATATCTACAGGATATTAATAACATCAGCAAACGCAATCAAAGGATGGACTATAACCCTGTCGATTATAGTCGGTACTCGCTTACTGTGATCTCTATTATTAGGAATTCATTTCACTTTGTAAGCATATTCCGTTCACGTTAAAGCCCTCGTAACAAGGTCAAGAATAAAAGCGATCATAAGCCTCTTACACTTTAGCGTCGATTTATTGGAATGGACGACAGTTTCTGCCGTAATTAAAATTTTGTGGAAAAGACTTGATTCATTTTTGGTGGTTATGTGGAGAGATCCTTCTATCAAATATGCTTGATAGAATGTGAAAAAGATGTACCATTTAATATTGATTGATATTAATATGCGTTTGGCTATTTTGAAGTTTTAAAATATTCAATGTAGTACCTAAAACTACCTGTCCCTCGTCTATTGCAAAAAATGTTCAATCAGAAAAATTATTGTGTTGAAATGCTCGTACGAGTAACGTTTAAGTAGAGAGTAACCTATTTGTACTTTACCTATCGCTGCTTATCTCTTTCAGTCTTGTGCTATAGTGTAATTACGTTCCTATGAATAACTATGCACCTAGTGAAAAAGAGAATAAACTATGAAGATTTATTTATGCGCAAGTGACAAAGACAAGCGATGGGTCAATGAACAAATTGTTTGCTCCACACATCGCATTTTAGTAATTCCCTAGATTCCCTAATCTTGGGAGCTCTTGAATACAAATAATTGTTAAGAGGGAACGCGGGTGCAGTAGAATTTAAACGAAGAAACTAATGCCATCACGCTTCACCCTGCGGCGGCACGTGTATTGTGATAGAGACAGATACAGTAAATCGAGGTAACGTAGTCCTCTGATTCCTCCTTAAAAATAGAGCCTATCTAATTTTTTTTAAATATCTTCAGAAAGAGTGAGTCTATGCCTCTACGATTTTATTTTATCTTAAAGATCTTTCAAATTTGTTTTATGGTCGGTGGATTGGCGAGGTACGGAACAGTAATTTTTTGCGATTTTTGAAGGGTCATATTTTTGTATTTATTAGTAAATTTAGAAAAAATCGAACGTAGAGGCATAGCCTTAACAGATCCCAATATTGTATCAAAAAAATCATTTCTCTAGACGCATTGTCCAGGGAGTAAATTAGGGGATACGTTTGTATGGAAAAACAGTGTTAGCGTTCCCTCTTAAGCCTGTCTCTACAGTTGAGTCTGTTTCTACTCCAGCAAGTAACATGAAAATATATACTCACAGCTCTCCATCTGCAGCTTGCACTCCTGGGTGTCGTGCGGGTAGATGAGGAAGTTCATAGCACAAGACAGCTTGAGTGTCAGCTTCACCATGTATAGGATCGTCTTGTCCTTGTACAGCCACACGTAGTGGTTGGGGATGGTCATCGTCTGGAAGGTCACCGACTTGGCGTTCTTGAAGAAGGAGTCGGGCCGCCACATCTGCTTTAGCCAGTCGACTTCCAGCAATCTGAAATGTTTTAGCGCGGTTCAAGCAAGAGACTGAAATGAATGTACCATCTAAGAAATTGATTCATAGGCAGTTTTTTTTTTAAATTAAATAAGGGGGCAAACGAGCAAACGGGTCACCTGATGGTAAGCAACTACCGTCGCCCATGGACACTCGCAACATCAGAAGAGCTGCAGGTGCGTTGCCGGCAGTAACGGACCTACGTCATTTGGTCGAATCATGTCAATTCAATGATAGCTGTGATTGGTCGGATGGGTTTGACTTAACGCGACCAAACTACGTAGGTCCCCCATCTGCCTAGGAATCAACTTCTCTGATAGTACAAATAGTACGAGATGTGGTGCTGGCGGAAAATGCTCCAAATACCATGGACCGCCATTCGTACCAACATCTCCATCCTTAGTGACCTAAAGATAAAAACCAGACTATCGTCGATTTGCCTATGTAGAGTTTTGGATTTCTTCGGTCACATCGCAAGAAAGGATGGCCATAACCTCGAACAGCTTGTGGTTACAGGCAAAGTTGACGGTCGCCGCCCAAGAGGCCGAAGCCCTATTAGATGGTCTGACCAAGTGCGCACAACTTTAGATACCGGCCTTCATGATGCTCTCCATTCTGCCAAAGATCGCCACAGATGGCGTAATGTGGTCGCCCCTAAACTCCAAAAGGGGAATCACGACTCTCAGCAATGAGGAACACGACGCGAGGAGGAGGAGGATAGTACAAACGTTTATGAACATTTTTTACCTTTGATGAACTGTTAATTAAGTTTAGGAGCAAGAAGTAGAGGAGTAAGCGAAAAATCGTTAAAATAAACGCGAAAAGTTTTGAGCTCAAAATTCAAACAGCCAGTATAGATTAAATAGAGACCATAATATTTTACTTTTACTCGTGAAACATCATAACAGTAGTCTATATCATAAGCCTCACAAACTAAATTGCTTGTGTTGTACATATGCTACAACACGGTATATGTTTGGACTTTGGAGTAAGAGAAAGGGTATCTGACAAGCCTGGGACCTTATTTCAGTCGGCGAAGTTTTTTTTGATAAAGGGCCAACCCACACGTACCACAACCACACAACAACCACAACCAAAC
Source organism: Cyaniris semiargus (assembly GCA_905187585.1). Classification (NCBI taxonomy): domain Eukaryota; kingdom Metazoa; phylum Arthropoda; class Insecta; order Lepidoptera; family Lycaenidae; genus Cyaniris; species Cyaniris semiargus. The sequence goes on from LR994567.1 coordinate 8,588,567, forward strand.
CACGTGGTCGGGTGTATATTTCGTATTGTAAATGAATAAGACTGTTCATACGTACCACATTTTGCAGTCGTAGTCGACCGCGTGTGTGATACCGACCACATCGCAACCACGGCCGACCACATCGCAAACACAACGTTGCGTCGATGCAACGACAGTGCGCGCGTCAACACGTCGTGTTTCCGCTATAAAAGCCGGAGACGAACTATGTCTGCACACGACGTAATCACATCGCAACTACTGGCGACAACGCAACCACGTCGACATTTTGTCGGTACCACAACGCAACTACAAAAAGCTGCAGCGACGCTATTCACACGTAACCACTGCTTGACGGCATTTTGTCGTTGCGACGTGGTGTGGTTGTGGTACGTGTGGGTAGGCCCAAACACGAAAAGCTTCCACAAAAAAATTATTTATTACCTGTACTCAGTCGTCATATTCTCAGGTAAGCGCAGTCTGAAGTCTTTCCAAGTTTGCGCAAAGAAAATGTCAGCAGCGTACGTCTAGAAGGAAGCAAAGCACAAATAAATAATAACAAAATGTGTAAATAACATACCCATTAAAAACACTACAGTTTCTTTGATCTACTATTACCTACCTCATAAGAGGTAGGTAGAAGTAGATTCGAAGTAAGTATAAACTTATACCTTTTTTAAAGTTCATTATATAATTAGTAACAGTAATAAAATACTATTTTCTACTATTTTCACTGATTTACATTAATTTTTAATATACAACACACGCCCATTTCATTAAAAATTAATGTAAAATGTTAGAAACAGTGAAAACAGTGCACGGGACTACATTTAAGTACTGTTCAACATGAATCTAATCAATATTTAAATAATATTATATTAAATCAAAATACGAAATGTTTTTAGGTTCTAAAGTTTTACACTTATTAATATACTATATACACTTAAATATTCTGGTACAGTCAGATGAAAAGTGAAACTGCATTTTGGAAATTCTAAGTGATAATATTGTGGAATATTTTACCATAATTTTGGAAATATTAGCATTAGGTCAAGCGGTGTGGTTAGGGCATCGAGACCGGGTTTTCCCGAAACCCGAAAACCCGGGAAAACCCGGGTTTTTCGGATCACGTAAAAACCCGGGTTTCAAAAATGGAACCCGGGTTTTTCGAGCTTTTCGGGTTTTTCGTTTTTTTGTAATTATTGAAGGCAAGACCTGATATTTTAAGGTATTTATAACAAACTAACATACAAATTCTTTATTTTTATAACATAAGAATAGGTTTAGTTATTTCTATTATTCATAATTAAACAAAATATAATATTTTAAAGTAAAAGTTTCGTTTCAAGAGCATTAAAGACTAATTATTGTCACAAAAATATTTATTAATAAAAATATTTTGAAAATCCTACCAAAACTATTCAGTGTAAAAAAAGCCAAGTCTCTTCAAAAAATCTATCCATCGCAAAAAGTTTTCAAATTTCATAGAAGCAAGTCTTGTTAAACTTATTTGGGTTCCGTACCCAAAGGGTCAAAACGGGACCCTATTACTAAGACTTCGATGTCTGTCTGTCCGTCTGTCTGTCAGCAGGCTGTGTCTCAAGAACGGTGATAGCTAGAGAGTTGAAGTTTTCACAGATTATGTATTCCTGTTGCCGCTATAACAACAAATACTAAAAATAAAATAAAACAAATATTTAAGGGGGGCTCCCATGAAAAAAACTTGATTTTTTTGGCATTTTTTGGTCTATATCAATAATGGCAACAGGTAAGTATTTGAATTTTTCTCTAAGTCCTTAGTTATACATATGTATACTTTAATATTTAATAATATTATTAAAATAAAATAAAAAATTAAGGGGGGTCCCATACATATACACAATATTTGGCCTAATTTTGCTCTATAATGGTACGGAACCCTTCGTGCGCGAGTCCAACTCGCACTTGGCCAATTTTTTTTTTATAGTATTCAATCAACATTCAGTAATTGACCACAGTTTTCTTTATTATGTGATCAAAGGCTTACAAAATAAATTGTGGACAGCTTCAAAGGGTTCTAAGTCTGCTGAAAGTACCGTAGACTTTTGATGATGGGCAAGTCACTAGTTAGTGACAAAACGTTGTAACTTTTATGTACCGTTGCTGATAAAATACACCCATCAAAGTCTTTTGGAATATCTAAAAACCTGTCAGGAATTTTTGAAGACAGTGTATGGAACCATGATAGCTTATTTTTTGGTATTTAATAAAACATATTATTAAAACAATTTTCCGAATTTTATCGTTTTTAAAACAATCACAGATATCTACAGTCATAAAAAATCAATGATAAGTCAAGAAATCTTTATTTCGTTTTATAAACTGAAATTTTCATTCGAATGAGATATTTTTATTGCTGATTGTCAAATAAATAGTAATAATTTATACTGATCTGATGTTTGGCATACAGTATTTTTACTAAAAAATATTTTTGTGCCCTGCTGCGGTATCACGCCCAGTCTTCTTTGCAATTTAAAGTCATTATTTTGAGTCGTCTAACTTACTAAAAACCTTAAAAGAGATTTTTATTTGTCGTTATGCGTTATGTTAATTGTGAATATAACAAATAATGACAATATTAAGACAATGCAATCAGTAAAAAGGTTCCAAGAGAGCCCCTAGAAACTGACAAAACCATGCAGAGGAGTTTCCATCAAGTATGATGTGAAACCATTTTGTATTCCAGTATTGCAGTCTGGCAAATGCGGCAGATTGCTTTTCATTGCTTGAGAGACTGATGTTAGACTTGACTTAGCCGGCCGTGGATGTCATACTCACTGCGGAATCATTAAAACACGTGATTTTAGTGAACCCAGATGACCCAGAAATACAAGCCGAGTTTTTCTCAGCACCAGCGCCAGAGACAATTTCTTGTGTGTAACACCATACCACCATGGTTAATTTTCCAAACTCATTAAAAGCAACCTTCCGTATTTGCCACGTGTTCTGTTCTGATCAATTACATGGTTATGTGACATGAATTCTGTCTATTGTGACTAGAACTAATAACTACAAAATAATAATAATATCTATGGACGCTTCACACCACGTCAGTCTGGCCCCGTGGTAAGTACCTAATGGACTTGTGTTACAGGTACCAGACAACGGAAATATATTTAATACTTTTATAGTATACATAAATTTAAGGTTTTTATTATATTATACACATATTTAATACACATCCATGACCCAGGATCTTTGAAAACTTTTGTTCCGTCGGCGGGATTCGAACCCGCGACCCCCGGCTTGAGCTACCAACAGCCCACCAACTAAGCCACAGAGTTCGTCAAAAAAAGCTTTGAGGTGTAGTGTAATGTAAGATTTTCCAGTAAGTTAGATGACAGAGAAAAGTTACCTGAAATTGCAAAGAACATTCAACTTCATACCGTAGCAAGACAGACAAAAGGCAATTTCAGGTAAAAACTAGGCACAAAAATTTATTTACAGGTATAAAGTATGCCAAGATCAATCAGGACTAAATAATTATTAATAATTAGACGATTAGCAATAAAAATGTAAAAGATTAAATAAAGATTTGTTGGCATACGTTTTATATTTAAGGTTATTCTTCCATTTAATGTCTTCAAAAATTCTGGATAGATTTTTATATATTTCATTAATACAAATAGGTACATTAAATAATATATGTAATTTGGAGGTGAAGCTTGTTGTAATACTTAATTTTGGCCCGAAAATCTTAATCCCTAGCATTGATAAGATTCAAAATATAGGAGAGGTAAAATAGTCGCTTCGATAAAAGTGTGATACGGCCGTGCCAGCTTACTCGAGAATTGGTTGGGCACTGCTGCGACCTGCGACCCCAGACAATGGTATTTAAATAGTATTTTACTGGATAGGTGATGGCAATCGCAGAAAATCATGTGTAAAGTATTTTCGCATTGTTAATTTTTGAATTGTTAAAAAAACCCGAAAAAACCCGAAAAACCCGGGTACCCGGTTTTCATCAAACAAAAAACCCGAAACCCGGGTTTTGAAAATTGGGTCCGGGTTTCGATGCCCTAGGTGTGGTCTTACGAAAACTTTTACATGCTAATTTATAACTCACAGAAAGTAGAGTCAAGAACTCTACAATTAGTTACAAGGCTAAGCTTTAGTTCCAAGTGGATTGGAATGGATTCCTTTGCTTTACTATAATTATTAGGCCCAAAATATTGTTTTGCATTCTCTATGGTAGGGAATTTTAAAGTATTTCTGTCCCGTATTCAATCGTGAATCAGGATCAAGTTTCATTTAAATATAACTCTACCACTTTAATATTACTTTACGCTTAGGTTTAGTTATTACACAATATGACAATCATTGACTGTTAATGAATCAGACAAAGACAACAATTATAATGGATATTACATAATAATATAATATTATAATGTATGACGGTATGCCGAATACGGTATGTTTGTCTTTCGTCAAAAATGTCCTTTCCTCAGCAGTCAGCACCATAAGCAAACCAAATTCATCCACATACCATGGAATTCTCGTCGATGGAGTCGAGGCCCATGACTGTGACGTGGAAGTTGACGATGGTAGGCTGGTCGTCCTTCTTCGGCGGCCGCATCTTGTCGTACAGCCTTGGGTCTTCCGGCAGCAGGTCTTGGAATGCCACGAGGGTTGATCTGAAATAAAAGTTGAAGTCTGAAGAAAGCAATTGACTAAAAATGAAAAATTGGTGTACCGGCATGTTTTTTAAAGTATGTTAAGGCTGCAATGAAAGATTTAAAAAGTTTTAGGAGCAAGGCGATTATAATTGAAAAATCTTTTTAGAAGAAAAGTTATGGTATCTTGCCATCGACGTAAATCTCTCCTTCCTTCTACTACCTTACATCTGATCAATTTCGATGTTGGTCCCAAAACAGTTTTAGCATGTCCCTCGGGCTCCCTGAGATCATTTCAAAGGAGGTTGTTGATTACCGCTGTCGATCCTGGCTTACAGAAGTTGCAGTGGTGTGAATGTGAGGATGCACATTTAAAAAAAACCTGCTTAAATATTAACCTCAAACGTCCAAATGGCCAGAACAAAATGGGGCATTTATGCCTCGTCTATAATATGAATATGTATGTAGCTCCAGAGTAGCTCGTAGATACTAGGGAAGTGTTTTCACCTGCAGCTCGCAGGCACTCGAGCCTTCGCCCTTGTGTCGGTAAACAAGGCTGCAACTTCCTTTGTAATTTCATAACGAACCACTAGGCTTGATTAGCTAAGCGGCTAAGTATGCTTGCATTAGGTTTTGTTTAGGAGTTTAATTGTTACCGTAATGTGAAGAAAGGAGAGTTATGTCTTTCATGTTTTAATAGTTTGTACATTATGTACGTGTATGTTACATATTTTTGTCACACTGTAGTCTTAAGACTAAATGGCTAGTCAGACTTGAGCTTACGTGAGGTATCATCAAATTTATCTTCTACTAGATAACGCCCGCAACTCCGTTGCGCCAAAATTAATTTATCGCACGGGAGCTGTCCATTTTTCGGGGATAAATCCTGTGTCCTTTCCCGGGACTCAAAGTATCTCCATACCAAGTTTCAGCAAAATCGGTTCAGCAGTTCGGTCGTGAAAAGGTAACAGACAGACAGACATACACACTTTCGCATTTATAATATTAGTATGTATTGTTTTCACGCAGGTCATAAATGCAGCAATTGCGATGTTGTTAGTTATTGCAATAGGTTTCGGATTGCTAGAAAATTCTCTTTGCCTGATCATAAAATTATTTTAATTAGTGCCAACGCGTAGCCGGGTTATATAATTGTATTTTAATTCGTATCCAACGTTTAAACTTATATATTTTGTGCCATAGAAATCTCTTAGTTTACGAGGTCAAGTTCTGTTGACATGATTTAATTATTTATTCTCAGTTTTGAGTGACTATTTAGACTCAGAAGTCGTTCCAGAAGATGTACTTTAGTGAAATGATTTATAAATCCTACTAATATTATAAAGGCGAAAGTTTGTTTGGATGTATGGATGTTTGTTACTCTTTCACGCAAAAACTGCTGAACGGATTTTAATGAAACTTTACAATAATATAGCTTATACATCAGAATAACACATAGGCTACAATTTTAACCAACTTTCAAAATGGAGGAGGTGTTATTTTAGTTTTTTATGTTCAACGATTACTCCGCCGTTTGTGAACCGATTTTCAAAATTTTTCTTTTGGTGTATAGGAAATCCTCAAAATTTATATGGAAACATGTGGTGACTTCGGTTTCGTTCTAAGCATATGCTACCAACAATGAAGATTTTTCACATACCTGATATACCGTGATTCGGAAGGTGCTGAGAGAACTCCTGATTCTTTATAGATACAAGTTTGGGAGTTCCAGCGTTGTTTTAAGAACGGAAAGCATATGCTACTATGCAAATTACATTCATCATCATCATCATCATCATCACTACTATATTATACCATGCATCGTTCCATGATTATGAGCCTATTATGACCCTATTATTGGTACTTTTTATAATCTTTTAGATCAAGACTGACGAACTACTGGAGCAATTTTTTATGTTATTTGGCTCATATATAGAGTAGACCATGTGGAGGGACATAAGCTATTTTTTGCGTGAGTTTTTTTTTATTAAATAAATAACTTTCCACAATAAAGCATAGACATTCTTCAAAATACTACTGATACGTAGTGTAAAAGGTTACAGAAACAAATTATTAGTGTGAAAGCTTTATTTTATTGTTTATGTTTTGAAATGACACTGTAATGCTCAATTTTTATTTAGTTATTCTTATGTTTTTAAATGATACTGTAATGCTTAGTTTTAATTTAGTTATTCTATTTTCAACGTTAGGCGCTTACTGAAAATCAGCGTTGCGACTATGGTCGCAACACATGCTGAGTAAGCACGTAAGCACCTATTTGGTAAAGGTTTTGAAATGTTTTTAATTTTTTTTTTTGTGTTTTGTATTGTTACCAAATAAAGTTTCTTTCTTTCTTTCTTTCAAATAAACAAACTGTACACCCAACCATCTCTTGAGAAATAAAATACTTGTCTGCTTAAAACTTGGTCTTTTATAAGGATCGAAGGTTTACCTATTGGTTTAACGAAATAATCTGGCTAACTTAAAACATGGAGGTATATTGGACATACCTATAACTTTTAATTTAAGTGTAAATATCTAAGTTTTTGCTCGCAGAAATATCCTTCAAAATTCCGTAAAATTAATTCCCAAACTCTTCTAGTTCAAACAAATATTCGAGAATGTTGGTTGATCACATTCGTAATTATGCTCACATCATACGAATGCGATTTCCATCCATGACAATTGACACCCTGGATAATGAGTACAATATGAAATGGTCCGTGTATTTTTAATGATATCTGGAATCATCACCAACTACGTTCGGTGTCGTCTCTACTTTGTTCAACATTATATTTGGAAAAATCATTTGGAAATATTCGTTTTTACCGGAAGGCTTACGGTTATGGATGTTATGTTTTTTGAGTGTAGGTATGTACTCGTATAAGTATAATATAATATATTTCCTATTTGATACCCTCTAGTCTAAATTAGTAGACTCTGGAATAGAGGCTCTGGAATAGAGACTCTGGTAGGGATTGCAATCCGGATACTTCGAAATCCGAAAAATCCGGATTTTAGGGCTACGAAAAATCCGGATTTTTATTTTCGAAAATCCGGAATTTCGGTTTTTTCGAATAGTTGGTAAAATTATGAAAAATAATCTTTTACGTAATATAAAATTAATTTAGATGTATTGTGTAGTATCTGACATACAAATTCACATTTGTTTAAAGGCGCTATCACAAATTTGCGTGGCTAATAGGTACCTCAGTACTTCGTATGTCCAACATTACAATGTTTAGTTATTTGGCGGTTGTAAATTATGAATCTTATTTAAATAAAATGAACATTTTTTAATTTTTACGACCTACCGTTTATTATGTGACCGTGTGCAAGGCTGCGGTCTTTACAATCATCGGTTGCTCACTAGAGAGCCAAGAGCCACCTCTTAGCTACCCTAGTTAATAAAAATATTTTTATCTTCTCTGACAGTCAAGCTCCACTTAAAGTACTTACTGCAGCAGAAACGTCCAAATTGGTTCCAGATTGTGGTGATACGTAAAACATGCTGGAAGGCAACAGCAACGTTCGACTAGTATGGGTCCCCGGTCACAGTAACGTCTTTGGCAGCGAAACCGCTGACGAGCTGGCTAGACTTGGGGCAGAGAATCTCATAATATACGTTCCAGAAGCGGTCTGTGGAATATCTCCCATTACTACAAAGCAAGTGCTCGAGGAATGGGATCGCAGACTAAGCAAACAGTAATGGGCTGAGACCCCTAGCCTTGAACATTCTAAGGCACTAATTCCTGGCTTTTACAAAACTAACTTTTAACACTTATTCTGTAAAGGTAAGAATAATATATATTAGATAAGTATTACTAGCATTACAACTTGCAGATTCTGCGAGGAAAAGGGCGAGACACTTTTTTAACTTGTTATGTTTTTACTTCGTTGGCTCTCCTACTCTACTAAACAGCAGAAACTCACCTACTCTACTAAAGAGGAAATTAGTGGCACCAATTCCAAATACGTCGTTTATTTTATGAGGATTAAGGAGTCACAATAGATCCTCAAGGGTCGTCGTGACATCAGGGTTACAGTGATCTACCTTCGGAGGGAAAAAAATGCCTCCAAAGCATCGAGCTATCTTTTCCTAGGCCTAGATATCCACTTTGTCGATATCCAACCAAGATGCATGCGGATAACATGACCAGCCCAGTACCACTTTAGCTTGGCCGTCTCGACTCCTACGTCAGTGATTCTTGTTTGGATGGATTTTTTTGTTTTCTCGAGAAGACTTACTTCCAACTTACTGCACTCCATTGCTCTTTCGCAGACCCCGAGTTGGATTTTTTGTAAATCGGTCAATGGCCGAGTTTGCGCACTGTTGGTTAGGACGAGCGAAATACACAATATGTCGACAAATCTGCGCTTCACTGAGATCGGTACCATATCTTCCTTCATCAGCTTCTTCATGGACTAGGTCTCTGTCTTTTCTTGTCAGTTATGAGAGAAACTAACTGGCCCAAGTAGTCATAGTAAATTTTTTACCCTACCTCGACCCTACATCTCGTGCTATTGGTCATTGTTTGTGCCTAGGGCACAATTTTTAGAAAATCCGGATTATCCGGATAATCCGGATATGAGCATGTCAAAATCCGAAAATCCGGATTTTTAATAAAATCCGTTTTTTGCAATCCCTACTCTGGGAATAGAGGCTAGAGCGGGGGTCACCAATTAGTTTCACTCGGGGTCCCCATTAAGAAATGAAATGACCTTCGCGGTCCACACATAAAAAAAAAATTAAACAAAGGTAACTAATTACGGAATCTACAAAGGTATTTATTTACTGTATATCAATGAGAAAAGTGTCAATTTTTCTAGCTAATTATCTCTGATGTTTGGAGTGAAATTGGTGCAAGATATTAAATCCTGGAGATGTTCATCAGTAAGTCGAGACCGAAATTTATTTTTAATGAAGTTCATCTTCGAAAATGCTTGGTCCGCACACAATGGGTCGGCGCGGCGGTCCGGATGTGGACCGCGGTCCGCCATTTGGTGACCGCTGGGCTAGAGCATAACACAACTGTCTTAAAACGGAGAATAGAAAATTTCTACCAACGCGTAGTGCCTAAACTACTGAAGTAATTTTAATGAATCGTATTAATTGTTACGGATGGATGTTGTTATCACGCCTTATCCTATTTACCCTACATATTTAATATTTATATATATCCTACTAAATGACGCCCGAAACTCCGTTGCGCCACAACTCGTTTCTCGCGCGGGAACCGCTCATTTTTCCGGGATAGTAAGTAGCTTTCTCATGTCCTTTTCCGGGACTGAAAGTATCTCCATACCAAATTTCAGCGGTCGGCGGCAATCGGTTCAGCGGTTTGGGCGTGAAGAGGTAAGAGACAGATAGACAGACATAATATACTTTCGCATTAATTCTAATATTAGTATAGATTTTCGTACTCGGGTGTAACCCTTTCTAGACTTTAGTTATTAAAAAATATATTGTATTTTTTTCAGTTAACAGAGATATTTTTTAAGGCTGTTGCTGGACGACTGTCCGGTAACCGGATGAATAAAATAAATCTTATTCGTCCGATTACCGGATGAATTAAAAAAAATAATTCATCCGATTACCGGACGACTAGACATTTCGATTTTTTAATTAGGTATCTGAGTGGTGTGTAGCGTGACACGTTAAAATCTACATCTTACTATTATATGTAACTAGCTTTTGCCTCCGACTCCGCCTGCGTGAATACGGTATTCTACGGGAACAGTATTTTTCAAGAAAAAATTTAGCTCAATCTAAAAAACCTTTAATAGTTTGCTCCCGTAGAAGAAGCTCCCGAAAAAAAAGCTAATTATACTCTCTTTATACTCTCTCACAAACTTTTGCCTTTATAATAAGATCATTATTCTTACTTCTACAAATTTCTGGCTCATATCTATGAGACCTGTCTAGGTCTAGTAATTAGTAGACCTAGTAATAGGTACTAGGATACTAAATAGTAATAATAAGTTGTACAACTTACTGTGCATAACACAAGTCCCCAGCACCGAACCATAGCCGTATCAAAATCATAAAAATCCAAAGCAACTTCACCGCTATCATTGTTTGCAACTCTATTCACATATTTATAATATAAACATTTATTATATTACTATAAATCATTTATTATACTCTATTATATATTATAAGCGATCGATCATTTTCGTCGCGAAAAACAACTTTTGCCAGTTGTCTTCGAAAGCGCGCGAAACAATGATAAGCTTATGGAAAATTCAAGTTTTAAATTTTTGCGCATGCGCTAACGTAATCTTGTAGTAAATGTGGGAAATCAAAAGGTAGATTGTGAATGCATTAAAAGGTTTTTTATAACATAAGGGGGCGAACGAGCAAACGGGTCTTCTGATGGAAAGCAACTACCGTCGTCCATGGACATCGAATAAGTTGAAGGTGCGTTGCCGGCCTTTTAAGAGGGAATACGCTCTCTTCTTGAATGTTTGCAGGTTGCATTGGTCCGGAAATACTGCTGGTGACAGTTCATTCCAGAGTAGTAGATTGCGAATGCATTAAAAGGTTTTCTAGTTGTAAATATTGCGTAAAATGCGGCATTTGCAGCTATTAATAGGATCCGTCTGAGCTAAGACAAAATTAATACGGGAAAACTTTCTAAAATAACGAATACTAAAGATAGGTATGATACTTATTTTTGTATGCGTTATTTTGGAAAGTATCTCATGAATTTGAAATAGTATTTAAATATAACCTAACTTATACTTGTATTATACAGGACTGTGGTAGACTATGAAAATAATTTAGACAGACACCCCTAAGGTGCCTAAAGTATTACTAGACTTTGAGTTGGTCTGGCAGTGGGAACCAACTGTCATAAAACATGTCCGGCAAAAATAACATAAAAATCGGCCAATTGCGAGTTGGACTCACGCACGAAGGGTTCCGTACCACAATAGAGCAAGAATAGGCTGGAAATTGTGTTTTTTGTATGGGAGCCCCCCTTAATTATTTCATTTCTTTAAATTTTATTATAAATTATTAAAGAACAAATAAAACTGAGCATTTCTTGAATATTTCAAGTACCTATGTATTGCCGTTATTGATATCGAGAAAAAAATAGCAAAAAAATCAAGTTTATTGTATGGGAGCCCCTCTTAAATATTTAATTTATTTTGTTTTTAGTATTTGTTGTTATAGAGGCAACAAATATACATAATCTGTGAAAATTTCAGAAGTCTAGCTATAGCGGTTCTTGATTTACAGCCTGGAGACATACAGACAGACCTGGCCAGACAGACGGACAGACATCGAAGTCTTAGTAATAGGGTCTCGTTTTTACCCTTTGGGTATGGAACCCTAAAAATGAGGTCTATATTTTATCGAAGGTTAGGTACTTACTTCAAAACTGGATACCTCGTGAACCGGATACCTCGTAAACGTGACTGAAAACTCCATAGTTGCTGGTCGGTCTTACCTCTATAGGGCTCATAAACTGGTAAACTTTCAGCTTATATAAAATCGACCAAGTGCGAGTCGGACTCGCGCGCGAAGGTTTCCGTACCACTATAGAGCAAAAATAAGAAAAATATTAGTTTTTTTAAAAGGTTTAGGTTAGGTTAGTTATATGGGTTAAAGTACAAATTAAAATGAATATTTTGTGAACATTTCGTGGCTACCTGTTGTCATTATTAATAACGAGCAAAAAATTAAAAAAAATCACGTTTGTTGTATGAGAGTCCCCCTTAAATATAAAATTTATTTTGTTTTTAGTATTTGTTGCTATAGCGGCAACAGAAATGTAAAATAATCTGTGAAAATTTCAACTCTCTAGCTATTATTCTTGAGTTACAGCCTGGAGACAGATGGACAGACGGATAGACGGACAGATATCGAAGTCTCAGCAATAGGGTCCCGTTTTTACCCTTTGGGTACGGAACCCTAAAAATGACGAAGATCTGGCTGACACTGGCTCTTGGGGTGCTCTTGAGCCAATAGGTTAGTCTTGTAGCGGTAAAAATACTGTTCCAATTTTAACGAATACCTCATTCGTTAAAATTGGAACAGTATTTTTAATAGTTTTATTACAAAACCACGAATGACTTAAGAGGTTTTTTCAACATGTTATAATATTCTACCTAGTCAGGTTGTTTTTTGAACTTGCTTAGGCATCATGAGCAGGATGCTCGAGGCAAGTAAAGCTTTGATGATTGTATTCTTTAGAAAAGTCGGAGAACAATTTTTTACAATACCTAAGCACACTCAGACTCAAAAGAATGGCAGCGAGCCAAATGGGTCTCACATTACCAAACACTAATGTATGATTGGTGTGTATTTGTGGGGAAATATGGGGTTTTAGCTGTTTTCGTCAATAGTCAAGTGGTTTGGTCGGATACAGCGACCAGCATTATTGCCTTACCCTCGCCTTACCGCCGCTTGAGCACGTATACAATCATTTTATAGTATGTAATTCTATTGAGCTGATACAATAAATAAAAACCGGCCAAGTGCGAGTCGGACTCGCGCACCGAGGGTTCCGTACAAACCTGTAAGGTTTACAAAGTTTGATTTTGTTACAGCTTAAAGGTATTATAGACCTGAGTATTTGGTATGAATTTCAATTTAATACCTCTACGCGTTTATGAGGAAATGGGTAGTAAGTTTAAAATTATTAAAAAAATATTTATTATGTGATGTAACTAAAAATTTATGGTTTTCGTAATTTTTCCTTTATCTATGCTATAAGACGTTGCTTCGTACCAAATTTCAAGATTCTGAGTTCACGGGAAGCACCCTGTAGGTTTTGATTCCCTTGCAAGTGTCGAAAATTTGCGGCATAAACGGCTGTATCTTTTGATTGCGTTGGCTTAGAAGTTTGATTCAAGGGACAGTAGACCTGAGTAATTGATATAAATTTCAGCTTCATACCTCCACGCGTTCCTGAGAAAAAGGGTCTTGACAGACGGACGGACGGACAGACGGACAACAAAGTGATCCTATAAGGGTTCCGTTTTTTCCTTTTGAGGTACGGAACCCTAAAAATAAATATAGAGTTCACTGTTAAGGTACTCAGAGGTGAAAAAGCCTTATATTTTGTGATTTGTGTGGGCAAACGCGGAACGCCCCAGTTCAGCGTAGTGAATTTGCATATAAAAAACATTTAAAAATAGTTAATCTTTTAGCGTTGCTACTTTCACTACCAAATATAAAATCCAAAATATGTTATTATGTGTGACGCATAGTTTCGGCATTGACCCTCAGTTTTTGCAGGCATCCTATTAGGAGCTAAGACAACTCATGTCATATTTTCATTTTGGTGAGACCGCATTAAGCGATATAAGAGGCTGGCCTCATACACACGTTTTCCATTATCAATTTCCTAACAAGGAATTTTTTGGAATTCCGTGAGACTAGCGCAAACGTTCGTTTTTCATCACGCGCGAACTTGCCGGCTTGCGCTCGAAACGTTGGTGCGGAATTCGTTCCGTTCGGAAAAAGAGCGAATAAGTGCGACAGTTAATATATTTTCTTACTGATTCCATGCATTCAAATGTCCGAATACGTAAAACGAATTCATAAATCGAATACGGAAAGCGGTGTAAGCGGCCAGTCTTATTCGCTGCAGCGGAGCGATGAATTCTATGTAAAATCGTATGAGCTAAGCCGCACTAAGCGATAGCGGAGCTACGCGACACAAAACGTCAGTTCTATAAAACGCGAAGTGTTGCGTTGCTCCGCTGCAGAGTAGTGTCGCTTAGTGCGGTCTCACCATTAAACATAACAGCTCCATACACTTCCACAGTTCTTGTAATTGTAGAGAGCGTGCTTAACAAGCGCTGTCGTAATCCTCATAATGTCATCCACCCGATACCAGAAATAGAAAGCTTGCTGATCTCCGATACATTTACACGACATCGCATTTGCAACTCTACTGGTCTTCTGTTTGTTTTTTGGGAATTGTTGAGGAAACCAGGCATTCTCTCAGATTAAATACAAGGTGTAACGAAACATATTATAGTGATAATATCTTAGGGTTTGTTTGTGTCCCTAGAGTTCACTGTGAAAATACCAGCGTTGAAAGAGTATCGTTTTTTAAACTTTTGAATGGGAAAATTCCTGACGCACGGGCACTTGCCCATACACATCACAAATAAAAAAATATACAGTGTGGCACTCGGGGACTGCTATTGCATAGCATTTTTTATCAACTTATGCAGTTATTATATTAATTTGCAATTTGCATACGTCTAATCACACGCACATTTCACCGTGCCGAAGTCTGGCAACGCCGCGCCGCACCGACCGGCACAGCGGTACGGCATTGACTCGGGAGTGGGGGGGGGGGGTTTGTTTGGTTTTTTTCGTTACGGAATTTCTTGATTCGGTCGCTGCGCTCAAAGCCCGCGATAAAAACTATGCAATAGCTTAAAAATATATACAGCCAAAAATGGAATCTTTTGCTTTCAAGGAAGTCCGTTAAAAACGCAAAAATTCTGGAACATCAGAGGCAGTTGACGAGAAAAGTCCACTGCTTGTAGTGATTGAAGATATGAGTGGAGTGTGGACGAAACGGGTAACTAACATTTCACAAATTCCATGCATTCGAATGTCCGAATACGTAAAACGAATTCAAAAATCGAATACGGAAAGCGTGTGTATGCGGCCAGTCTTCGCTGCAGCGGAGCGATGAATTCTATGTAAAATCGTATGACCTAAGCCGCACTAAGCGATAGCGGAGCTACGCGACACAAAACGTCAGTTCTATAAAACGCGAAGTGTCGCGTTGCTCCGCGAGCGATTACTCAATATTAGGGTTCCGAACCCAAATGGTAAAAACGTGACCCTATTACTGAGACTTCGTTGTCTGTCCGTCTGTTCGTCTGTCCGTCTGTCCGTCTGTCTGTCTGTCTGTCTGTCTGTCTGTGTGTCGCCAGGCTGTATCTCAAGAACCACTACAGCTAGACTGAAATTTTCACAGATTATGTATATCTATCTGTTGCCGCTATAACAACAAACACTAAAACCAAAGTAATATTAATATATAAAATCACGTTTGTTGTATGGGAGCCCCCCATACAACAAACGTGATTTTTTTTGGCCTTTTTTGCTCAATATCAATAATGGCAACAGGTAGGCAATTGAAATTTTCACAAAGGCCTTAAATATATGTTTACTTTAATAATTAATAATAATATTTAAATAAAATAAAAATTTAAGGGGGGCTCCCATACAAAAAACACAATTTTTGGCCTATTTTGCTCTATAGCGGTACGGAACCCTTCGTGCGCGAGTCCGACTCGCACTTTGCCGATTTTTTTCTCTTATAATTTGAACAAACCTTATAACTTATTTACTTAATCATCTGGCTATAATATATTATCTAGCTATACATAGAATCCACATTTCTTGTTTTGAAATCATTTTCCCGGTCCTAAAGCCTCCATTTAAGCAAAAAAACAACAGTTCTCAAATTGTTACTTGATCGGGTCATCCAATCATGTCTTCGATTGTTACTAACGTCAAAATACTGTTATCTTAACTAGTCCCAAGTAAATCCTTTTTATGTAGAGAACAAACGTACTACGAAAGAGTTTTATATATGCTATAGGAGTCTCACATAAGTAATTGACTTACCTAATATTGTGATGTAACTTAAATATCCTAACAAGCGCCTGACTATGCAGTATGCACATTGCATAGTTATGCCGTAGTCTACAATTCTGCTATAAAAATTATAATAAATTAAAACAATACCAGCAATCAAAAGGAATGTTAACGACTTTTATAAAATCAGAACACTGGAGTTAATTATTGAGAAACAAAAGGAGGGACACACAATACTATGATTCAATGGTTTATTATACTTAATATAAAATCATAAAATATAATGTAATACTAAAAATCACAGTCACGACTTTTGTCGCGAGAGGTCAAGAGCTCTCCGACCGTTAACATTTATTTTACATCTGATAGCACCTTTATGCCAAGGAATAAGAGTCACTTATAGACACTGTACAGTACTGTAGAAGGGACTATATTGCGAAATACGCACTTAACTGCGGAGGAGTTCGGAGACAGAGCGAGGGATTTTTTTTTCTTAATTAAAAAAATGGTATCAGAGAAACTGTTTCTTAGGTACTCGTAGATGGCGGACCTACCTAGTTTGGTAGGGTTTTTCGGGTTAATACCTTGATCGTGGGAATAGCGGACACAATAGGTTTTCATTGGTTATGCGACCGCCGGATGCCACTTGGGGATTGATGGGTTAACACCTACGAATAATAAAAACTAACAGAGAAATTTTATTAGGGACCTAACGCTACATTGTCTTAAATGCTATTTTCGTATGAAAGAGTATTTTCACAGTGTTTTATTTATGCAGATATTTTCGAGTAAAAGAGACAAGTATCGTTAGGATTTTGTCAACATTTCTCTCTGTTCGGCAGCCAGACTTTAGCCTAGAACCCTACGTTGTAACTATTTAGTAAAATATATGCGGTACATTGGCAACAAGGTATTTAAATTTTAAAGATCAGTTTTATATTTTGTACCTTATCCGAAGGATCAAAACATCCTAAAGCTTAACTTTTAATAATAATATTCTTATAAAAATACTAATTTGTACAATAATTCCACTAGCGTCTTAATTTGCTTCCAAATTCGGTTTAATAAGACTTAACTGCGTATCAGGATCTTCTTTCTTATTCTTAAAGCTATCTTCTATTTCTTGTAGAGTCCTATCTTTAGTTTCTGGTAGTAAACTATACATTATTAGTAAACAAACTGTTAGTGTACCTGAGTATACTAAAAACGCACCTTCCACTCCTATGGAAGTGTATAAATGAGGCGCTGTCTTCATAGATAACACGAAAGCGGGAGTCAAGAAGGAAGTGGATATAGTTGATCCAAGACTTCTGTACGCTAAAGGAAATACTTCCCCACAAATCACCCAATTTAGTGGAACCAATCCCAAACAGAAGGACACAGTGTAAAGAACCATCAAACACATCGGAACTGTATCTAGCAGGACCGAATTTGTTACGACCTCAGCTTTTCTTAAATATACAAAAATGGATATTAATGTTAGTGATATTACAGTCATTATTCCACTAGTAAATAAAATTGTGCGTCGCTTGCAACTTTTCAGCAAAAATATAGCAACTAACGCACAAATTGTTCTTAACATATCTATCACTGTGAACTGCCAAGCTACATCGTTTGGATCTGTTTTATTCAAAACCGATTGTAGAATCAAGTTACCATACGCTGGAATCATATGAGCACCGCCGAATTCGAAGACGAGCAGCATACATATCGCTACTATCATCGGCTTGAAGAATTCCCTCTTCTTGAATATTTTCAGCGCAGCCTTTAAAGTCTTGGCAAGAGAATTGAAGAAATCGTGCCATCTAAATTTGATACGACGCTCGCTTCCTTTGTAACTATTTTCTTTCTGCCTCTCGTTGTTCCTTATCATAGATTCTAGTTCCTCATTTTGTGTTTCTCCCTCTCCTCGAAGCCATCGGAACGCCTTCCTGGCTTCGTCAGGTCGACCCTTGGATATGAGCCAACTGGGCGATTCAGGAGACAGACTTATAATAGCCATAGCTACCAACGGAAATGCTGAGCAGACTACGGCTGTCATTTTCCACGTTAAATGTCCACCCCAGACGTGAGACAACATGATGCCCAATCCTAGAGATACTGCGAAGGTTCCTAAAAAGGCCCCTCGGTACTTTGGCTCCGTGTATTCTGCTACTAATATCGCAGCTAAGGGTGTCCTTAAGCCTAACGCTAGACCATGAAGTATCCGTGCAAAGAGGAAGGCAGGCACTGAGTTACCGAGCACGAACACTATCCAGCCGAGCAATGCTGGTACTGTGCAGAGCAAATGTGCCTTCTGCCTGCCAAATCGAGTCATCAGGATAGGGGAGATGAAGTTGCCGACGATACCCATGGCGCCAACTGCTGACGCTGGAAAAAGATGAAAGAAACATTAATTTTAACGTAACTCATTCTCTTCATTATTTCCTAGGTAATAACAAGATTTGAGATTTATCCAGCAAGCCCTTGTTTTTCTTTCTTGCAGTATTTTATAATGGTGCCAAGTACCATCTAGAAGCAATTTTACAAGTTGAATTATAAGTTATCTTATTTCAGAAAGCAACTGCCAAAAATCCTTTGATATGCAATTCTTTGAACTATTCTAGTGTTCTTAAAAATTATAACTTTTACAGCATTGCAATACACAAGGTAGTGTTTGGAGATTAGGACCCCCGATCCTTTAGATAGGATCCTAGAGGTTCAAGACTACAAAACACCATCGTGCATCATTGCCGTGCACTACACATAGGCAAACGCGTTGGCAAGCGCGCTGGCCTAATGTGTAGGCCAGTGGCTGGGCCAGCGAGCTTGCCAACGCGTTTGCCTATGTGGAGTGCCGGCATATTAAGCCGCCAATCCACCGCAGCGCACGGAGAGACTACGCACGTGCGTCAAGCTTCGCTTTGTAAAAAAATATATGTGACTGTGTCCACTGCAACCCACGGACACGCTACGCGCGAATTGACTCACATAGCTTGCTCGAATACGGTGCACACGTAGCTCAGAGCTGGCCACGCTACGCATGCTGTGCACGGGATACACGTAAGCGTGTACATAGTATTCAAAACTGTGCTGCGCTACAGTTGTACATAGTCGTGGCCGTGCACAGCGTGCGCCGCGGTGGAATGGCTGACAAATGTGCGATCAGCTTTAATCTAGTTTTAAGCAATTCTTGGAATCTCTTACCAATCCACGACGTGTCATGGTCGGTGAGCGTCACAGGTCCACCGTCAGTCTTGAGCTGAGCGAACAGCACTGCTGGGTAACCGTGCGCGCACCCATGTCCCGCTATGTTCAGAGCCGCTCCTGACACCACGAATGCCTGGAATCATCAGAGGAATCGCTTGAACAATTTGCTTTGATTCTCAATACTATGCACTATTCGAGAATTTCATTCATAGGCAGATAAGAGACCAGGGGGGTGTGCCAAAATCTTTTCGTTTTCGCTTCGTTATAGAATCTCCGATGAAAATATATGGAATTGACATAAGCGTTCGTTAGTATGACGTTTGACGTTCGACTCGTCTTATGTCAATTCCATACATTTTGATCGGCGATTCTATAACGAAGCGAAAACGAAAAAGTTTCGACTAAATGGCCAGAGGCCGTAGCCAAAGTCCCTTTCGTTAAAAACGATGACGAAATTCGTTATCAAAATGTATGCGATTTAACATTAGTCTTCGCAAGCGAAATGTCATTTAGCGATGACTTATGTCAAACCGCATACATTTTGATAACGAATTTCGTCATCGTTTTTAACGAAAGATACTTTGTCTAAGGGGCCAGGCCCTTTAGCCAAGACCTTTTCTTTATCGCTTTTTTATAGAATCGCCAATCAAAATGTATGGAATTGACATAAGCGTTCGTTAATATGAAGTTGACGTTCGACTCGAATGTCAATTCCATACAGTTTGATCGACGATTAAGCGAAGCGATAAAGAAAACTACAAGTCAGGTCAATGTTAGTCGGTATGTATTAGCTGTAAATTGTAATGGGGATTGTCCATTTTTTTTTAATTGTGCCCATTACAAAAACATTTCGAGGAATAAGGTCATCGTTATCTGTATATAAATTCAAAAAATATCCATTAGTTACTTATATTTTTAAACAAATATGTTTAACCTTAGTTTGACCTTCAATGACGTCATCACTGGAAGCCATACGTTAAATTAGCAATAAACTCGACCAACATTACGTTTTGAACTTTTGGTATGCTTCTCGAATCAGTTTTCACATAAATAAGAGAACTTGCATTCATTTAACACCTTGTTGATACTTGAAAATGCTCTTTTTTTAATTTTTAGGGTTCCGTAGCCAAATGGCAAAAAACGGAACTCTTATAGATTCGGTCATGTCTGTCTGTCTATCTATCCGTATGTCACAGCCACTTTTCTCCGAAACTATAAGAGCTATACTATTGAAATTTGGTAAGTAGATGTAGTCTGTGAACCGCATTAAGATTTTGATACAATAATGGAAAAATTATTAAAAATTTTAGGGGTCCCCATAGGTACAACTAAATCAAATTTTTTTTTTTTCATCTAACCTATGCGTGTGGGGTATCTATGGATAGGTCTTCAAAAATCATATTGAGTTTTCTAATATCATTTTTTTCTAACCTGAATAGTTTGCGAGACAGACTCTTCCAAAGTGCTAAAATGTGTGTCCCCCCCCCTCTAACTTCTAAAGTAGGGGCATGATAAGTCAAAAAAAAATATATGATGTATTTTACTATAAAAACTACCAACTAAAATTAGTTTAAACGAAATCTAGCAAGTAGTTTTTATTTAAATATTATTATATTAATTTTTTTTTTCATCTATCCTATGAGTGTGGGGTGTCTATGGATAGGTCTTCAAAAATCATATTGAGTTTTCTAATATCATTTTTTTCTAACCTGAATAGTTTGCGAGAGAGACTCTTCCAAAGTGCTAAAATGTGTGGTGATGATGACGTCATAGGTCCGAAAACTTTAAAAACTTATTTAAAAAAAACTAGCCAATGAATTTAAAAAATATTTAATTTATATTCTTAAAATACCCTATTTCAACGAAAAAAATAAATAAAAAGTACATGTGATTTTTTTTGGACAATGCCCATTGACGAAATCCAACCAAATTACGTAAGTCCATGCACCATATTCTGACTATGAAACATTTTCTCATAAAGTACTTTATCGGGACTTTACGTCAATCAATTGTTATTATAGTTGCTGTAAAGTACAACAACTATTTTAGTTTCCTAAAAGTATTTTTGCTAGCAAATAGCAATTAATATTGTTACAGATTAGGTCATTTTGTATATTTTAAATGAGTTAAAGTTGAAATAGTCATTTCTTCTTAATTCTGAGTAATATAAATTTATAATCTCACCTGCTTTATGAATGTTCTCATCGTAGGCGCTCATTAGAGGTGATCTGAAATATAGAGCAATTTATTTGAGACTAATAATTTTCATATTCTTTTTAGACTCTCTACATAATATTTATAGGTAATATTATATCAATATTATGTCCTTAATACAGGAAAAGTCAGTTAAATCTCACTAGAGTGTATATTATAGACACGTGTAACCTTTTTACCTACAAAATATCTGAAATGCTGAAATCGCAAATGCGTCAGACGCAAACGACTTGCAAGACCTTTGTATTTGACTGAGGAAAACTCAATTTTTTTGCTTACATCAACAGTTGTCATCTTCACACTTATGTCGTGATAGGCGATAGTTTTTCGTGTCTACTTTTTGTATCGTTTGAAAGTTAAAATCTATTGAATGACACCCGCAAGTCTGTTGCGCGGTGCGCCGAATTCGTTTATCTCACGAGAGCCGTAAATTTTTCAATGACAAAAGTTATCCTTTAATACGGAATAGGTCCCGCGTCTCTCAAAGTATCTCCATTAAATAAATTTAATCTAAATCGGTAGTCTTTTGAAGAATGAAAGGTAACAGACAGACACATTTTCGCATTTATAATATTATAGTAAGGATTATTGTGCAGTATCTTCACGTTAGAGCATGGCGACTGTTAAAGCATTTATCGTCTATGATGGCCCATCATCGTCTATTACGCAACCATGATGGCAGTGATTGATATCCAATATATCCATACTAATATTATAAATGTGAAAGTATGTCTGTCTGTCTGTAACCTCTTCACACTCAAACTAGAGGAGATGTCACGGGAAAGGAATGCAATACTTTTTATTACGAAAAAAATTACGGTTCCCGCGCGATAAACGAATTTTTGGGCAATGGAGTTGCTGACGTCATCTAGTCTATAAACATATTATAACTACGTAAAATTCACTAAATTCACAGAAAATACGATACGAATTTAGAAATGAGTTCTAGGAAAATTAATTTTCATCTTCTATTCGTAAGATCAGGTTTACATTACATTGCTTGTAGTACCGAATAAATATACCTATTCCATTTGTTTCTTCTATTCATTCAAGAAGTTGGAATTCATATTCCCGGAATATCGGTCGAGTGCTTGAGTACGAAGCCAATTTATATGTTCGAAAAAATTATAAACGTAATATTGAAATGGAGCGAGGTCGACATGACTACCTACTTGGTTCGATGACCATGCTTGTGGGTTTAATAGGACGTTGTGGAACAATTTTTAATTAAGATTATCCCACCAAAAACATTTCATGTAAATGTTACCTCGACGACCACAAAAGGTTTGCCCTGTGAAAAAGACATCAGATCAAATGTGGAGCCAAGCTTCTGAATATACACGGCCTAACTCTATCGACCTTAACTCCAACAAATTCTACATATCAGTAAGTATGTATGGCTTCGCTGTTTCGTTACTGACTTTAGATCAGAAACTAAATATTCGTCTCACCTCCACGACGGTAGCGAAACAGCAAAGCCATACATACTTACTGATATGTAGAAGTTGTTGGAGTTAAGGTCGATAGAGTTAGGCCGTGTATATTCAGAAGCTTGGCTCCACATTTGATCTGATGTCTTTTTCACAGGGCAAACCTTTTGTGGTCGTCGAGGTAACATTTACATGAAATGTTTTTGGTGGGATTTTAGTCCTTTTTGTAAGTTGCTACTTGCTAGGCAGTCTTTTTAGTTTTTTTTATATTTTTAATTAAGAGGTTTTTAGTTAATGTCTATCCCGTGTAAACTTTTATGTCCTAATTCATAAGATTGGTGAAAGTCTCGTATTTAAACTTCCATTACCCCTACTAAACTTATTTTACGGCGTAACCAAATTTCGGCGTAAGTATTTTAGATATCAATAAAATTTAAAGTATTAGACCTATTCAATTGAGACTTTGTATGTTTCAGCATTTCAGCAAAATCGGCTCAGTGGTTTGGGCGTGAGGAGGTAACAGACAGATAGACAGACAGATAGACAGAGAGACACACTTTCGCATTTATAATATTAATAGTAACTATAGTATGGATTATGTTTAACCGACTTCAAAAAAGGAGGTTATCAATGTATGTATGTACGCGTATGTATGTAATACAAAGATCTCTGTAATATATTTCACAGAACTGCCCAGTTTTTTTTTATATGTTTGTCTATATCAGTGTTTGAACAAATGTGCCAAATTTCAAAAGTGCATGCATGTATGTATGTATGTATGTATGTATGTTTTTATGTTTGTGTTTGCATATCTCCGGAACTACAAGCACAGAATAGATAGGTAACTTAGGAAATACTGCAAACATCAAAATCGATTGTAAATTGTGTTTTATTTGTGTTTATAATGAATTTCCACCAAGAACCGACAGTAGGTACATCAATTACATAGATACAATTACTTATGTAATTAATAAAATTATTTTAATTACTTTAATCCTTCAAGCCCCATAAGAGCACCGGTGATCGCG
This sequence comes from Cyaniris semiargus, assembly GCA_905187585.1. Taxonomy (NCBI): domain Eukaryota; kingdom Metazoa; phylum Arthropoda; class Insecta; order Lepidoptera; family Lycaenidae; genus Cyaniris; species Cyaniris semiargus. Next base: position 8,612,640 of record LR994567.1, read on the forward strand.
ACAACAATATAATACAATAGCATATCCAAGAATCCGCGATCGATTAATATGGCGAAGGTCTTGCAGGTTCTTAGTTTTTTAGTTACAGTCTACAGTCCCGAGTAAACTTTCATGACCTAATTCATAAAATTGGTGAAAGTCTCATATAAACTTCCACCTCCCTATTTTATTGGATGGGGGGCAAAAGTTATACGTTCATGAATTTATTTGTTGGTTGTATACTAAACTTGGATTACATACCAAATTTCAGCTTTCTAGCACTTCAGGAAGTAGCCAAACATTTTGATGACCATCAGTGTGTCAGTGACGAAATCGGCGTATTTTAGATATCTATAAAATCTAAAGTATTAGATCTATTTCATTGAGACTTTGTATGCTTAATAAGTCCATTGATAACATCATATTCTGAAAATATGAACTATCAGCTACAACGGAAAGCAATTCTACGAAGGTTCAAAAAAACGGCGAAACACTTCGAGAAAAGGTAGGTAGTGCCCTTGCGCTTCGCTTGGCTCGTCTCGGCGGGTGCACTACCGTGCACCCAGATTGTGTTTCAAACCCCGAGATTTGCGATTATTTACGAAAGGAAAGGTGGACAATAACTAGAAATAAATTAATAGAAAAAAAAACATGACATTTTGAGGACAAAAAAATAAAATATATGATAAATTTACAATAATTACTAATGATAATAATAATATATTGAAAGGAATGAAGTAAACACAATGTTACGACGGTTACGTCGTATAGTTTCTCATTTAAAATTGCTAACATTCCTTGATTTGCTTACACCGCAATACTTACATAAATCCATACTAATATTATATCCATACTAATATTATAAATGCGAAAGTGTGTCTGTCTGTCTGTCTGTTACCTCTTCACGCCTAAACCGCTGAACCGATTTTGCTGAAATTTGGTAAGGGGATACTTTGAGTCCCGGGAAAGGACATAGGATACTTTTTATCCCGAAAAATTTACGGTTCCCGCGCGATAAACGAATTTTGGCGTAACGGAGTTGCGGGCGTCATCTAGTAAGAAATAAGGTAAAAATGCGTGTCACAAGTGAGCTGAGAACACATATTTTGTGTTATCGCTAACTGTGCAATAAGCATGGACGCGTTTATAAATGTATAACTATACTCTATCATAATAAACACGCAAAATAAGCTCCCTGAATTTCTTTAATTGAGAAGTAATGCAACTTCGTATGCGAGGAAATTCGTTAATTGCCCTGGTGCCGTACATTTTGCCTCGTTCCTTTAATATTTCTTAGGATTCAGAGTATCTCAATATTCAACATAATAGTTTCAGCCGTTTTTAAATGTAAATAGGTAACCTTAAAATACAGACAGATTACTTTCGCATTTCCATTATTAGTATATTCATTTATATTTTTGTAATAATCAATGGCGGAGATAAATATAAAAAAAAACATTTTGTAAAATTTTTTACAGCAAACAACATTAGTCTCTACTGGAAGTGCAAAAAAATCTTCGAGAGTTGTGAATATAAGACTTTATACGATTTTATACGTGGGAGAGCCATGCTTCGGCACGAATGGGCCGGCTCGACCGGAGAAATACCACGTTCTCACAGAAAACCGGCGTGAAACACTTCTTCTTCGCCGAGTGAGTGAGTTTACCGGAGGCCCAATCCCCTACCCTATTCCCTTCTCTTCCCATCCCTACCCTCCCCTATTACCCTATTCCCTCTTAAAAAGGCCGGCAACGCACTTTCAGCTCTTCTGATACTGCGTAGTATCGATTTTAATAATTTACATAAAACCAATATTAAACTTAAACGTGTGTCCACCAATTTATGAAAAGGGTGGTTACCGTAGTAAAGATGAGCCAAGCCTCCATTATATGTAATTATTCTTTGCGAAACAGACGCAGTTATAGTGGAAAAGCTAGACTGGTTCTTTCAAAGGGATTGAGATGTATAACTTAGGTGGCGTCATTGCATTGTACTTGGTATTTACTGCGTATAACGATAAATAACAATTAAATATCGGTCAAGTTGCTTTAAGTCATGCATTGTTAATAGGGTTCTGTACAAACTTGCTAATTAATAAATAATTCAACTTATTAGTATGCGTTCAGTTCATAATAATATTATAATAGATGATAAAGTATATCTATTATCTATCTGTCTTACCTCTTCACGCTTAAACCTTATTTTGATGAAAATTGGTATAGAACTTTGAGTTCTACTATCAGGGCCGGATCGGCGGATTTAAACTTTTGCCGCTCTTGGGCACTGAAAAATTGCCGCTCCATTATTGAAATATCACTATAAACTAAGAAGTAGACCACGTGAAGGATCATAGGCTTTTTTGTGGACTAATTTTTTACAAATGAAGCCGGGCTACCGCACACCTGAGACACGACTGTCTTTAGACAGTAGTTACAAATATCCATACTCAATACTCATATTATAAATACGAAAATATACAGGGTGTAACAAAACTAATTAGTGATAATGCTTTAGAGTGTGTTTGTGTCCCTTACATACTGTGAAAGTAGCAGCGCTGAAAGAATTATCATGACGATCGGGCGGTTGCCCATACAAACAAAAAAAAACCGGCCAAGTGCGTGTCGGGCCACGCGCAATATAGGGTTCCGTAATACCGCTAGTTTTTGAATTTTTTTGTATGGTCAATGAATGTACATTTATAACGTGTTGTACACTACTAACAACATCATCTCAGTTACGTTCAAAGGAATTTGAACGAAAAGTTCCTTTATACTTCGCCGAATACATTTTTTTAGTTGGTCGACTATTACTCAATAACTTATGAAGTCTTCTTAGCCATGATAGTTTTCCTTTTAAATTCAGAATTATTTCCTACTCCCGTGAATTTTTTCACATTTCCAGAAGCAACCGTTTAGCTGGTAGAAGGGAGGGACACTGGACACTAACAATTTTTTCTACTTTAAAACATCATATTTCACAAATGGATATCTAAATCGAAAAATTATCTAAGAAAACTCATAATATTTTTTAAAAACCTATCCAACGACACTCCACACGGTGGGGTAGACGCGAAAAAAAATAATCATCCCCGCTTCATGTGTAGGGGAGGTACCATAAATAAATATATATTTTTTAAATTTTGTATACCATTTTGTTGGCATCATTAATATGTACATTCATGTCGATTTACAGCTTTGTAGGTCCTATAGTCTCTGAGAAAAACCACGGACAGACAGACGGACAGACAGACGGACAGACAGACAGACAGACGGACGGACAGACCGAAACTATAAGGGTTCCTTGTTTACTACTACTGAACCCTAAAGATCTTTTAGCGCTGCTACTTTCACGGTGAACTCTATAGTCTATACAAGGGACACATACACATTACACACCCTAAAGTATTATCTGTACTTAGGCCGTTATAAAATATAGTCAGTACTCAAGATGCATCTCGGCCGCAAGACACGGTTCAGGCTCTGTGATTGGTTGGCTGTCTAAATTTGGACCAATCACAGAGCCGAACCGTCGTCGCGAGACCGGGTCGCATCTTAAGTACTGACTATTTATACGGGCCCTAGTTTTGTTACACGGTTACACCTTGTATATGCATTTGTCTCTGAATGGATGAACAAATTTTGATGACGCCTTACTATTGCTATTATTTTACACATAAAAAAAATATTGTGGTTTTGACGTATTACTTATTACGTCATGGCATCATGTGGCGTCATGTGTGTCGTTGTGGTCAAAGATCAATGAACAATGGCGAAATTTCGGTGTTAGAAAAAAATCCTGATTTAAAAAAATATAGAGAGTGCAAAGTATAATTTTTCAAGTTTTTCTTTTAAGTTTTAACTTTTTTCATAAGTGCTATAGTTTATCATGTGCCCTAAACTCTTGATTATGTCAGTAGAAAGTAGGTTATTTGTTTTTAGGGTTCCGTACAATGATATTATTTGGTTCCGTACCCAAAGGGTAAAAACGGGACCCTATTACTGAGACTTCGATGTTCGTCCGTCTGTCTGTCTGTCCGTCTGTCCGACTGTCCGTCTGTCCGTCTGTCCGTTTGTCCGTCTGTCTCCAACTTAAGAACCGCTATAGCTAGACTTCTGAAATTTTCACAGATTGTGTATATCTGTTGCCGCTATGACAACAAATACTAAAAACAAAATACTTAAAATTAATATTTAAGGGGGCTCCCATACAATAAACGTATTTTTTTTTATTTGGTGTCTTTGTGTATGTATCTCTTACGTTCTCACGCTTAGGTATAATGATGTTACGGTCGCACTCAGAGACATTTAATGATGATTAAACTTTAAATTAATTAAAAGTTTGACAGATAATGTATGGGGCTTATGTCAAAATATTCATTTAATTGCAGCTAAGTAATTAATATTGATCTGTGAGTGCGGCAGTTAAAGACTTAGATGAAATATTTGTAGAGATACTTTCAGTCCCGAAAAATTGGTTCCTGAGTCCTGTGTGATCAACGAATAAATGCGCAAGCACAATTGCATAAATTTTTAAAATATAATTATTTAGGTTTGTTCCTAATAATGACAGCTATTTATTACTAAATGACGTCCGCAACTCCGTTGCGCAAAAATTCGTTTATCGCGCGGGAACCGTATATGAGTAAGGCCGCGTCCTCATCAGACACGGGGCGGCGCCGTCACCCTGTTACGGCACGACGCCGCCACCGTGATAATATACTAGGTACGGTTCCGTACCGTGTCACGGTGCCGCGTACGGTGCACCGCGCGCCCCTATTCTGTGTGAAACTTCCGAACAAAAATTGTGCCCAAACTTAAACGAGGCACTTATTTGGAACTGATAAAAATCGGCCAAGAGCGAGTTAGGCTCGCGCACGAAGGGTTCCGTACGATTATTATAGAAAAAATAACCAAAAAATGTTGTGCGCCTCGTTTAAGTTTGGGCACAATTTTTGTTCGGAAGTTTCACACAGAATAGGGGCGCGCGGTGCACCGTACGCGGCACCGTGACACGGTACGGAACCGTACCTAGTATAATATTATCACGGTGGCGGCGTCGTGCCGTAACACGGTGACGGCGCCGCGCCGTGTCTGATGGGGACGCGGCCTAAAAAGTATTCTATCTCTTTTCCCGGGATTCAAAGTACACTAAATTTAAACAGAATTGGTTGAGCGGCTTAAGCATGAAGAGGCAACAGAGAGACAGATAGACAAACACACATTCGCATTTATATATTAGTATGGAAGTATGGATTAATATAGATGGATTAATAACAATTTATTAGTACTTAATGTATAGGACCTAGGAACCCTAGTAATTATATCACATAGGGTCACCACTTAGTCATTTTATCAGATCTATTGTACTGCGAAGGTCGAACTACTCATGAAGGGTTTTTATGACATGAACTAGGTATATTAATTTACTTAATAATTTTGACCTTGTTATTAATAATTGTAATAATGTTCACAAAAAAATAAATCGATTCAGAAATTTGCATTTTCTTTTGTTTGTTTTATCTTGACGACTGTTTTATTTGACTTAATTAAGCAACTAATTTGATTGACTAGTAATTACTCATTACTCAAATTGGCATAATTCCAATTGGCAAAACAATGTTGAATTACTTTAAGTTAAGTAGACATTCATTGTAGTTTAATTCAACTGAAACTGCACCAACTGAATCAAAAAAATGTTTAATAATTTTTCCATTATTGTATCAAAATCTTAATGCGGTTCACAGACTACATCTACTTACCAAATTTCAATAGTATAGCTCTTATAGTTTCGGAGAAAAGTGGCTGTGACATATGGACGGACAGACAGACAGACAGACAGACATGACGAATCTATACGGGTTCCATTTTTTGCCATTTGGCTACGGAACCCTAAAAATAACCAAGTAGCGCTCATATTTTTGTTTCTTTCTCTTTATCAATATAAACAACAAAGCAAAATAACGAAACTCGCGTATCCGAAGGGAATACTGTACTCTTTGCGAATGATCCAATAAGTATATTTTGAAATCCGTAGGTACTTAGTATTTTTGTGAAAATGAGTAACAAACCTACACACTCGCAAACTTTTGAATGTAAAAATATATAAATGCGATATATCTACTAAGTTTCTAACTTTCTATGCACTTTTTGAGTAAACAATTTAAATAAAAGAAATAATTTGGAAGACTAAAATTTCATACAAAAAAATCGGCCAAGTGCGAGTCGGACTCGCGCACGAAGGGTTCCGTACCGGTATAGAGCGAAAGTAGGCCAAAAATTGTGTTTCTTGTATGGGAGCCCCCGTTAAATATTTACTTAATTAAAAAACTATTATTATTTATTAAAGAACAAATATAATTAAGTATTTTGTGAAAATTTCAAGTGCCTAGCTGTTATCATTATTATCATATCATGAAAAAACCTAAAAAAAATCACGTTTGTTGTATGGGAGCCCCCCTTAAATATTAATTTTATTGCGTTTTTAGTATTTGTTGTTATAGCGGTAACAGTAATACAAAATCTGTGAAAATTTCAGAAGTCTAGCTATAGCGGTTCTTGAGTTACAGCCTGGAGACAGACGGACAGACGGACAGACATCGAAGTCTCAGTAATAGGGTCCCGTTTTTACCCTTTGGGTACGAAACCCTAAAAAACGCGCCTTTTTCTTACAACTTCGAGCGGCCGGCACATCTAATTTATTTATGAAATACCCATTTAAATATTACGGTTATATTGCACTTAAAACATTTAGACTAATTAGTTAAAAATTACTTCACCTTAACACCAACACTGCTGAGTCAGGACTGGCAATTCCGTAACTTACTACTTAATACTTATTTAAGTCGCACCTTGAATACTATCAAAATGGCACGCAGCGTTTACAATAGAAAATAATCAGGAAGTTGTTTGTCTGTAATTACACACGTGCCAATTATTTAATTGATTTAGGTTTATAAGGAAAAGGATTTTCGTGCAGGAAAATTGTAGCAAATCGTTAAAGGTAAGTATTTAGAAAGAGACTGACTTATGACATATAAAATAGAATCTATTTTTACTCGACTGTGCAACGCAAAAGATGTTTGTATACTTATTGTTCTAACTTCTTCTAAATACTTTCTCTAAGGTACTAGGAGACCGAGCTTTTCTAAAAGTTTCAATTCCATAATAAAATGCGTGGTTTATCAGGGAAAAACTAGCTTCGTCATATTTTCTCTCCCAAAAGTGGAAAATCCCGCATCGTTTATATTTGAATAGGTTGTACTTACTATACATTTTAAACTTTTGATCGTGTACAGTCCTGCTATAAGTTGTACCTAACAACGTTTCTGTCAATATTCTAATGTGACGTGTGCAACATGTCGGATTTTGGTCGGGCTATTTCACTGACCTCATTATACAAGTACGCTGGACCTATGATACCCACTTTTTTTGTGCCTATTTGAAGCGGAATCAGCGCCCCCAGTAAGAGGAAAGAGAACTAAATTTGACGTAACTTGCAAATGGTCGCTTAATCGTTATTGGTTGTCATCACTAGTATTAGTTCCAAATACTCCTACTACTGCTATCAGCGCCAATATGGCGACTTTCAAACGTCATTTTTACGTCAAATTTAGTTCCTATCACTCATATTGGGGGAGCTGATTCCGCTTCAAATAGGCACAAAAAATAGCTGTCATTTTAAAGGGTAGGTATCATTAGTCCAGCGTACTTGTATAATAGAGGCAGGAGGTCAGTGGGCTATTTACTGTATGTGCTAGTAGCGCCCTCTGCTCCGACCTTCGCGTAATATTCCCCTATGAGTATGACAAATGACAATTGACAGCACCTCCATGAAGCGCTAAGCGCTGTGCGCCGGCGCAGCTATGGCGTGCAGCGCTACATTATAACTTATAAGGAATTTCTATCTGCATTCTGCTCTCTATAAATTTTTTTATTGCCATTATTTTTGCACTAGCACGCGGAAGTTCTTGTCAGTAATATTGTTTGAGAACCTAATGTACGAAAACTATGGATTTGTTGTATTCTTTATTGAGGTTTCCAATATAACAATCAAAATGTAGAGCAAAATCTTCCCGGATCAAAATAACTGTGTTAAACTAATAACTTATAGTAATTAGGTACCCATGAATACGGTAAACATATCGTGGAATCAGTTATCTGTATTGATAAGTATGTAACGGTAAAATAAATTAGTTTTAAGTATTATTATTTATTCTTTTACTCTCAGAAAAACCTTAGATACTTAAAGCCTTAAATGCACACTTACTTTGGTTATATTAAATCGGTTGTTATTCAAATCCATGCCATCCCTGCTGTCCGTGGAAAACAAGCAGAAGACATTAGGACTGCCACATAGAGTTCACAACTTAATTCACATTTTATAAATAGAAATAATATGGGTATTCAATAAATCGTCCAATTTCATAGTTTGAACCACTTCATGTTTCGAATTTCTAACGGACCGCACACTTTATTTTGAAATTTTGGAACACACGAAACTTTTTTTTTATTTCATATTTTTAAGAAAATAAAGAGAAAGTGACGACGGTCGATTTCTCTGTCGGCTGTAAATTGACTGTCCACTTGCGATACCTACGACGTACGTGATCACTGATCACAAGTTACAACACTATGCAGCAATATCTTATTTATTTTTATAATCCACTTGTAGATTAATAATAAGATTATTATATAATGTTATAATTTTGTTTTTATATTTCCAAGGCATCTCACAAGCAATTTTGTAAATTTTACCTTGAAAAGCTGGGTTGGTAAAACTCTTTTTAACCCCCGACCAAAAAGAGGGGTGTTATAAGTTTGACGTGTCTGTCTGTCGGTCTGTCTGTCTGTCTGTCTGTCTGTCTGTCTGTCTGTCTGTCTGTCTGTGGCATCGTAGCATCCAAACGGGTGGACCGATTTTGATCTAGTTTTTTTTGTTTGAAAGCTGACATGATCGAGAGTGTTCTTAGCTATAGTTCATCATCATCAGCCTGCTCATTGCTGAAATATCACGGTTTATCTGGTTCGTGATAGGCCGATTAGCAACTTGCAGTCGTTTGATGGGTTTTATATTTTGCATTCTGGTTCGTGACGCTTATGAATATATACATATTAATGGAAAGTTTACCCTGGTGCTGCAGCATCACCTGGTAATCAATAGGATACCCAACTCCTCACCAACTTAGAGCAGAGGTTTCGTGTTTGGGCTCATTTTAATTGCGACAACCAATAAGACGTAGATAAGCAGTAAATATTTGCATGCTGCTGTTGCAGCATCACCTGGATTGTATAGGAGCCGAGCTCCGAATGAACCCAGGGTGGAGGTTTCATGTTTGGGCTCATATTGACGGCCTCATCCAAGAGGATATTTATAGATCGTATTCATTGGGATATGATCCTGTTGATAGGAACAAATCTGCACTATAACCAACACAAGTTAAAAAAGCATAAAATAAAATTAAATTAAGAAATTTAAAAAAACCCCCGCCAAACAACTTTAAAAAGTAACGGAATAATATTTACTGACTTTAAGTTTAAATAGTTCCTAAGTGTATAGTAATATTTTAGTCCATAATTGTTGTCAAGGTGTGTCGGGGGACCGCTAATGTAGATGTTTGAATTCACATTTAAACATTATAGTTTAAAGGTCAGTTCACAGCGAACTGAATCGAGACAATCAGCGATACAAAATGCAAAAGTCGCTGTTGTCGTAGTTAACTTGGCGGTCCCCCGACACACTGTGACAACAATTATGGACTAAAATATTACTTACACTTTAAACTTAAAGTCAGTAAATATTATTCCGTTACTTTTTAAAGTTGTTTGGCGGGGCTTTTTTTAAATTTCTTAATTTAATTTCATTAATTTTGGAACACAATGATACTTACAAGTTTACAACCACTCAAATTCATCTCCTCATTTATGTTTGATAGAGCCCTCATTTCTTCCCAATCTACGTAAAAAACCATAGTCGTAAGTCGTAAGTGTATTTACTCAAAAAGTAAATACTTACATAATTATATTATCTTCTTTAAAACCTCCTTTTTTAAGAGGGAACGCGGGTGCAGTAGAATTTAAACGAAGAAACTATTGCCATCACGCTTCACGCTGCGACAGCCCGTGTAATTATGATAGAGACAGATACAGTAAATCGAGGTAACGTAGTCCTCTAATTCCTCCTTCAAAATAGAGCCTATCTAATTAATTTTTTTTAAACATCTTCAGGAAGAGTGAGTCTATGCCTCTACGTTTTTATTTTATCTTAAAGATCTTTCAAAATTGTTTTATGGTCGGTGGATTGGCACGGTACGGAACAGTCATTATTGGCGATTGTTGAAGGGTCATATTTTTTTATTTATTAGTAAATTTAGAAAAAATCGAACGTAGAGGAAGGAAGGAACGGAGAAATTGGGGAATACGTTTGTATAGAAAAACAGTGTTAGCGTTCCCTCTTAAGGAAGTCTATAAAGACAGTCCGATCAAACAGGACAAGAACATCAAAACGTAACGTTCTTCCAAGTAATAGCTAAGTAAGATAGGTATCTGAAGATTTCGCAAACCACGCTATACCTACTCAGCCGACTAGCATCACGTGTAGTAAGAAATGTGCAAAACTGGACTTTGGACTACCTAACTACCTCGCGTCGAGTAGGTGCTTATGGTACATACCTACTCCTAAAATGTAAATCAGCTTAGTCACTTGCTACTCGACTGCAAATAATTTTCTTCGCTCTGCAGGCGGACATAAATCATGATAATAGGTAAGTACAATATTTTAAAGTTTAAACCATCGAATTGGACCAAAGCAAATGGCCCTGTTCTCATTATTCTATCTGTGCATTTTTACAAGCGAGTTGTTGCAATTTTGCAATTTTATTCCTACCACGTTGGAGTTGAGTAAGGCAGTTCGTCATATTTATAAGCAACCGACATTGGATGACATAACACGTGTGGTAATGGTTATTGTGAGATGTCTATCTTCAATATTGTAAGCCTATATGCAACCTTCAACTGAATGTGACTGCTAACTACTCTCCACCTTGTACGAGATTATCTCTATCATACCAATTATGAGTTATGACTTATGACTAACAAGGTACTGTAGATCTAGCAGAACTAAATATTGTTTTTTTGGATTATTTGGATAGCTACATGTAACAACAATATCTTAACGGCCGTTCCCAATATTTGATCTTCCTATCTCTGGTTTTGCCCTACTAGAGATAGGAATAGCTGTCATTAGACATTAGAGACATATATTTTATCCTTTCATCTGTCACGAACTGTCAAGCCATTTTCGAAAATTTTTCAATTTCCAATCTTTAGATAATTTAATCAGTTTAATGAGAGTATCATTAAACTGATTAAATTATCTAAAGAAATTACCATGAAAGCTATATATAATTTTTATATAATTAGAATTTTTAATAAATAAGCTATTAGTCGCAAATACACATAGTTTTATATTTGAAACAAAATACTAAATCGGTGGTCTGCAAAGTAGAAGAAGAACTTTTGAATAGTTTTAGAGTAAGACGCACATTTTGGGCGCTTGACAGACGAGAGGTTATGTCAATTCAATGTTATCTATCTAAAAATATCGTTGATCATTGGATAAATTTTTATATTTGCATGTTTAACACACATAATCAGCCGCTATAAGAAAAAAAAGGATCAAAATGTTTTATTCCAATTACCCCGGTATCGCTAGAGTAAATTTATTTTATCACTTTTGCCATTAGATTCTGGTAGACCTATAGTTAGGGTGGGTTGCACCAACTTACTTTAACAGCTTTACTTTAACTTTAACAAAATGTCAAATGAACTGTCAAATCTCGAGTTAAAGTCAATAATGGACGTCATATTTGACGATAACCCTATAAAACCTTAACTATAACAACGCCCCTGGTGCAACCCACCCTAGAGTCTGATAAAATATATTAATTTATTAATCTAAATTCTGCGGGGCCTTATAAGCTTTATAAGGCAGATTAATAAATTTATATTGATACCTATTACCTAGTAGCATTTAGCACACTAGTAGGTACCTATGTTCGTAAAGTAGAAACACTATCTCAAAATTGGCTGTGTAGTACCCTACGAATAATAAAAACTATTATAGGTCTACCACAATTTGATGGCAAAAAGTGAGAAAATAAATTGACTAGCAATACCGGGGTAATTGGAATAAAACATTTTGATCCTTTTTTTTTCTTATAGCGACTGATTCTGTGTGTTAAAACTTAAACATGCAAATATAAAAATTTATCCAATGATCAAGGATATTTTTTGAAAATCTGCTGTCAAAAATTGCCATCAGATTCTGTATTCGTAGTTCGTAGCAATGATATTCTACATATACAGATCTGTTACGTTCATACAATGATATTTTAGTAAAGATGGCGTTTGTTCATACAAATTGGTCCTCAGATTTTGTTCCTATACGACATATACATAGTTACCTCTGACATATCTATAGGTTACAAGAATAAATGCGACAGATAATACGTAACGAATGATATAGAAAAGGATACCTATATGTTTTGAGTTGCACTTGACAGGCGCATGCGTGATATGGCGCGACAAAGATCAAGAGAATATTGTTATTGTTGAACAGTAGAGACATTTAATAAAACTAATTGTATGTCGATATTTTTTTATTAATCTATACATATTATAATAAAATCGTAGGAAAGACAAAAGTATACATCAGTATACATGATTGAATATTTTTTTAAATAATAATATAAAATAAGGGAGCAAACGATCAAACGGGTCACCTAAATGGAAAGCAACTACCGTTGCCCATGGACACTCGCAACATTAGAAGAGCTACAGGTGCGTTGCCGGTGCAGGGGTTACGCTCTCTTCTTGAAGATTTGCAGGTCGTATTGGTCTGGAAATACTGCAGTACTGTATACCGAAAGTTCTGGAATAAACTGTCACCGTCAGGTGGTAGTTTGCTCCACAACTTACAGAGTTTTACAGTGTGCGGCAGAAAGTTACTTACGAGAAAAACGAACGGTGGAATATTGCCACTTATGAAGGTGATAAGGATATATTATATATTTTTCGCGTGGAACGATGGCGAAAAGTTGCAGGAGGTATGATTCCGAGAGGGTGCATAGTGAAGCCATGGGGTCCAGCCTGTTTAAAACACAAACAAGAGAGAAGAGAACAGTATTCCATATTAAAATTAAATAATTAAGAAATTAATTTAACTTGTTTGAGCCTATGATTCAGAGTAAGCGTTTTATTTATAGAATGTTCGAGTAAATTAACAAATATGTTGGATTGATATTTTTTTTCAAAATAGTATAATATTGTAATCGATGAAAATCTTGAGAATTACCGAAAAATGGACCGTTTCTTTTACCACCAGCCGCTTGTGAAACCACAATTTTTCGTCGGTGAACAAAGATGAACGACACGTTTCACATTATAAACGTTCGCAAAGTTTTTTTGGACACCTACTTTTTGTAGGCATCAAGTCATGCTCATCCCTTTCTGTCCGTACTTTGTCGACCTATTTATGCCTTATGAGCTCTTCACTTGGGAACCTGCAAATCACCAGGGCGAGCGAAGCGAGCCCTAGTATATCCAACAACTTGAGCAATTTTGTAGTACACTTTATGAAAAAACTATCACGCCTATTGATTTGTGCTTTAACATAGTTATTTTTATTTATATGTAGATGTGTTATCATCGATCAGTCAAGGTTTGGTTACTATTAAAATATTTGAAAAAACTGCCTTAAAGATTAACACCATGCAAAAAACGACGCGACTTTTGTAAATATTGACATGGCTACTTTTTTCTAAAGTGTGGCGGTACCCACAATTAGCGCCACATTCCTGCATCGCGCTATCGAAGTTTTCTAAGTGCGTCGGTATATAATATACGACAGCTGAAATGTATAACGGGGGCTTCGGCCTGACCGAGCATAACACCTCGCTCGGTCGGAAGATCTTCCTTTGCGGCCACTACGCATTATCTCACATTGTTCTCACATACTTCTGTTATATTAGCCTATATAGTTCTGTATATTAGCATATAAAATGAAAAAAAGGTTGGGGACCACTGGTTTAGGCTAAATGTTAAAAAGGCGCACGCATGTGTAGTTTGAAATTAAAAAATATTAAAATGAAAGATGTTTAAGTACAATATTATGCAATTAGTTGATGCCTACGTGTTGATGCCTACGTAATCGCTTCTGAATACTTCAATAATTGATTATTCTATGCCACGCGACTATCTGTCCTTATCGCACTGCAGTTGTCGTCCGCATTCTCTATCTTTTTTTAACTTAACATAAAGCATTGAATAATTTTTCAAAATTTTTGGAAAAAACCCAAATAAAATGTAAATTACTAGATGTTTTCATATACTTCCGTGTGATAAGTAACTCCTTCATCCTTTTTGACCTTTGTATTATAATTTTTGCATTTTCTGAATATACAGTTTGGCATTTTAAATCAAAAACGTCACACCTCATCACTCACTCGCTGCCAACATGCAACTAATTCAAAAGACACTAATTAGGTTCATTCGGCCGTCTCAGACTGTACGCGCTAGTGCGATATCTACCTTTTTTTATAATATAATATCATAGCGTTCATACAATTTCCGGCTTAAATCTCTTCCGAGCTCGAGCAAGTACCACAAATTCAAAATAGCACACATTGACAAATTTGACAGATAAGTGAAACAAAAGATACGAAATGCCATTTACATAAAAGAGACTGTTCTAGTTTTAAACGTCGAACTGCAAAGTTTCTTGTGCGTAGAGAGCATAGAGAGTAACATAAATAGTCGCAGAGTGGACACTTGATACAACAGTATTAGTAGGTAAGAAATGAAACAACTTATGTAAGAGTTAATCATATTTATTGAAAATTTGAAGATCGAAATAATTAATAATGAAATATACTAAATAAAATACATATTTTAAGTACCTTCAAATAGATTTAATTTATTTTGTTTTCTGTCTCTTTGATGGTATTCAGTCTGATTCGCTTGCTTGTTTACGAACAATAATTGCTATCCAATCTTGTAGTTTCACCTGATCACTTAGGAAACCTAAAAAAACAGCACAGTACAGTTTCATATGACATCGCATAGCGTATAATATAATACAAACAAACTGCAATAATTGTAGGCATTAGTCACTATCTAACAGTCTAATGTCGATTTCGAGTCTGCACTAACTAATCTATGTCTGCAACGCAACCATCCTTTTCGCCCTAGCGTCAAAATCATATCGCTGTCTCTTTCTTCGCCTGAGCTATGATGCAAATTCGATTTTTTCCAGATTGTTCGAAAAAATAATTGAAAATGTAATTAATCAAGGTATTTATTGCATACTTACATGTCGTAAGAGATTCCATGTGTTTTGTTTATTTTCGAGTCATAATTGGTACATTTTCGAAACACACACGACGGCATTTTCAATTTATTTAGGTAAGACAAGACCATAAAGTTAATATACCTAGCGGAAGGCCCGCCTACCTTCCGCTAGGTATATTAACTTTATGGACAAGACGCGGCACGTTCGTGACTGCGCTCGATGCAGATGTTACGTAGTTTATATCCTCTTTGGATGCAGACTAAATAAAAGACGACCCAATTGGGTCGTATTTGAATCTTTACAATTCATTAATTATTATTACCTCCATCGTGGGAATCACTCGGGTGCCGCTTTTGGGAGTTTAGTTTTTAATGCCTGAATTGTGCCTGAATAATAAAAATAGCAATACGCAAATAGTGCAAGAATATTATTATCTTTATTTTTTCATGGTGGAATATAATATCATTTAAGTTCTAATCTGCATCGATTAATAAACAAGGCAATGTTATAAAAATTATCTTTTCTAAAACATATAAAAAATTAGAAGTTGTTGACCAATGAGGTTATATGATTGTTGACCCTTATTGCAACACCATAGACAACATATTTTATGCCTGGTCACCCACGCCGACGTGGTAAAAAAGAAAAAAGACAATTGTTTATTGTTTATTATTCGCCATCAAAATGGCGTCATCGAAGGAGACTTATTGTTTGTGTGGTCAACCATATAATATTGGACAATTTATGATAGAATGCGACTGTTGTCGCGAGTGGTTTCATGGAAGGTAAAGTGAAAAAGAATAAAATTTCATTCGAGAGTTGTTGATATCAGTGAGAAAATATTAAATCAATTTGTCTGTTCGGCCATCATGTTCAAGTGTTTTGGACAAAAATTGATTCAAAATTCGGAATTATTGTAAAATATTCTGTAATAATCGTGTTTGGGATTATAGTTTTTGAGTCAATGTCAAAAAGTCGCGTTAAAATTATAAGCAACATTACTTTGTTTACATATTTTTTCGTTTCCATGGATTATGCGCGTATTTTGCTTTGTGTGAATGCAAAATACATTCGATTACAAAAATTTTAACATAATTTCAGCTGCGTTGATGTGAAGGTGTATCATTCGGACGATATAGACAAATACCACTGTCCAAAATGTGCCCAAACCTATGGACCTTCTGTTTGTAAGTATTTTTTGTTTCGATTGTACATGTATACTGGATCTGTTACAAATTATTTGCATATTACAAAGGAATGTTTAGCTCAAATTAAAGAGTACTACTAAATACTAGTGATTAATTATAATTTCCTGTACACGGCATAAATAATGGCCAAAATATTTGGCTTTACAAAATATATCAATATTTAAGTTTATTACGCGAGAACTCCACCAGTAACAGTATAATTAAAGCACATTACTTATTAACTTTATATTTTGTAGTGAAAATTCCAACAAACAACCACCGAGCAGACAGATACGAGCTGGGGGCGGAGACTCGGCCCTCACAGGCTGGTACACCTGCATGGGTGCGGGCACTCGCTGCCCGTCCACTGCGGCCCACTGCTGCAGCATTACAGAGGATGAGACCTGAGCTATTTACAGAGGAATTTGTTAGAGATAATGGTAACTTTTTTTTTGTATAAGGTAGTGGTAATTAATTCTATGATTAAAGTCATTAAAAAATCTTGCAAGTAAGAGTTCAAAGTCTGTAAACTATATCATTATCTGTCTAATTTTAGTTTTAATCATTACACTACATTCCCATACATCTTGATTTTCAAGCAACAAAGACCTCAAACTGGGCTGACATATTTGATATTACTAATAGGACAAATAACTGCAATGTTTTCATGCTTGAGGCAGCACCAGCATAGACAGTAAACGAAAAGGTTTTTATGATGTTCGACAAGGTTTCTGTCAGTATTCTGATATGATGTGTGCAACATGTCGGATTATTTACTGTATGTGCTAGTGGCACCATCTGCTCTGACCTTTGCATAATATTTCGCATTCTTGATATTGCTATGAATTGCTGCCATTTAAATTGATAGAATTGTAGTGATACCCTATATGAGCTTTATTAAATTTAGACAAAAATGTATTCGAACAAAGTATAATATTATAAATATTGTATTTTTACATTTACAGGCTTCACTCGACCACTAACATTCAGTACTATAGATGGATTAGATATGAAAATACCCAATGCTGCAACTTTTAATGCTAGATCTGTTTTGAGATACTGTGGAGCATCTTTGGAAGTGAGTTCAACAAAATACTATTTAAAATATAAAGCTTAATTGCTAAAATATATCCACATCATTATAAATTTGTTATACTTTTTATTATTACAAAAATATTATCTAATACTAGCTGTCCCAGCAAACGTTGCTTTGCCATAATATAAAGTATTTTGCCCATATTATTTTATTGAAGTGACTAAATAAGTATGTCGCCATGGCAACGTCGATCGCTATCCCGTCGCACAAACAATGGTTGCCGTCAGTCTCAGGTTGTAATAATTTACTATTATTTATTCAACAAATGCACTTATCAATATATAAAGTACCCAGTTACCAGATTCTCAGACCTACTGCATATGCATATAAAATTTGGTAAAAATCAGTAAAGCCGTTTTGGAGGAGTTCGCTGACTAACATTGTGACACGAGAATTTTATATATCTACACTAATATTATAAAGAGGAAAACTTTGTTTGTTTGTTTGTTTAATTGTAATGAATAGGCTCAAAAACTACTGGACCGATTTATAAATTCTTGACCATTCCAAAGCTACATTATCCACAAGTAACATTGGATAAATTTTATTTTGGAAAAAAAAATAGGGTTCCGTAAAATATTAATTATTCACTAAATAATATATAAAACTCAAAGGTGACTGATTGACTATCAACGCACAGCCCAAACCACTGGACGGATCGGGCTGAAATTTGGCATGCAGGTAGATGTTATGATGTAGGCATCCGCTAAGAAAGGATTTTGATCAATTCTAGTCCCAAGGGATAAAATAGAGGATATACTGATCGGGCTGAGACTTTGATACCTAAATAATAATAATACTTCTTAACGCGAGCGAAGCCGCGGGCAAAAGCTAGTAAGATATAAAATTCTCGTGTCACAGTGTTTGTGCTTGATTCGTAGGCAGTTGACGGACCTACGTCATTTGGTCGTCTTATGTCAATTCAACGTTAGCTGTGATCCGTATGTCCGTCCGTGTATCCGTATGTGTACCGTATGACTTAACGTGACCAAATTACTTTGGTCCGCCATCTGCCTAGGAATCAACTTCTCTGATAGTACATTCGTCGGTCCTGAGAATAGGTTTTTATTTACTTTTTGGCAAAACAATGTTTGACGGGTCAGCTAGTATTAATATAAAAATGTATATGCAGGTTGAAGTAATAGATGTGCGGAAACAAAACACACTGAGGATGCCCCTCGGTGACTTTATAGAATATTTTGAGACACCACCAGAGCTCAGAGATGAGAAAGTTTTAAACGTTTTGAGCTTGGAGTTTACTGAAACTGAGTAAGTATTTTTCATAAATAATCATATTATTGTAAAGTAATTAGAACACACTAATGATTTCTCTTATAAACACTTAAAATAATAAACTCACATTTTAAACAATAATTGATACCCTCTTTATTAATACGGAATGGAATTATAAATTAGATGCTACAATAGAACAAACCTACATGGAATATAAGTCATAAAAATCAAAGTTTTTAACAGTATACAGTATATCTTTATTTTCAGTATGTGCAAATTAGTCGATCCTCCCGCCACTCTTCGGCGGCTGGACTGGGCCGGCAGCGGCGACTCCTGGTCGGGTGAAGGCAGCGTGTGGGCTGGCGGGGAGCGAGCCCGGCCGGCTGTGCAGCGCTACTGCCTGCTCTCCGCTGGGGGATCCTACACAGACTTCCACTTGGACTTTGGTGGGACGGCTGTGTGGTACCATGTGCTGCATGGACGTAAGGTGTGTAGGATGTAAAAATATTTAATTAGTAACTGCAGATTTTAAAGACAGACAATAAAACGACGATTCTTTTAGTTATTGTAATCAAAGAATTGTAGTTAGGTTTGAGTTCAATAACATTTTTCGTATTGTCTTTCTATTCATAGATACAAAACCGGCCAAGCGCGTGTCGGGCCACGCGCAATATAGGGTTCCGTAGTATCGCTAGTTTTTGATAATTTTTGTATGGTCAATGAATGTACATTTATAACGTGTTTTACACTACTAACAACATCATCTCAGTAACGTTCAAAGGAATTTGAACGAAAAGTTTTTTTATACTTCGCCAAATACATTTTATTTAGTTGATCGACTATTACTCAAAAACTTATGAAGTCTTCTTTCCAGAAGCAACCGTTTAGCTGGTAGAAAGGGGGGACACTGGACTCAACGATTTTTTCCACTTTAAAACTTCATATTTCACAAATGGATCCCTAAATCGGAAAATGGTCTTTGAATACTCATAATATTTTTAAAAAACCTATCCAACGACACCCCACACGGTCGGGTGGACGCGAAAACAAAATCATTCCCGCTTGATTTGTAAGGGAGGTACCATAAAAAAAAATATTTTTCTGAAGAATTTATATACCATTTTGTCGGCATCATTAATATCTGCATTCATGCCGAATTACAGCTGTGTAGGTCCTATAGTCTCTGAGCAAAACCGCGGACAGACAGACGGATGGACAGACTGAAACTATAAGTGTTCCTTGTTGACTACGGAACCCTAAAAATGAAGAATGTCGAGAGTTATTCGTCAAATTGCTGACTATAGATAGCGTCTTTAATACACCATTTTATTTGTATTCTTCAGATCTTCTATCTAATTCCGCCAACAAGCACAAACTTGGCTCTCTATCAGCAATGGAGTGCAGCTAACAATCAGAGCGAAAAGTTTTTCGGAGATCTGGTAAGTGTTTTAAATCAATTTGTTTACTCTTAAGGTGCTGGTTGGCAGCGGACGACATGAAGCAACCGCAGACGACGTGTCGTCGCGACACTACGGGTTTCTATGTATTTCTATGAAATACCCTGCGCAGCTAGCGACACGAAGCTAGCGACATATATTCATAGAAATACATAGAAACCCGTAGTGTCGCGGCGACACGTCGTCTGCTGCAACTTCATGTAGCCGGCTTCCAACTTGTACCTTAAAACAAAAGACAAGTAAATTCCAAAAAATGCTTCTTTTTTCTACATGTAAGCTGTAGTTTCTTCTTTTATAATATGCCTAAAAAATAAAATAATTTAAAAACCTACAGGAAATTGATACCTAATCTATTTTGTTTTTTTTTTTCAGGTTGAATGGTATGGTACAGCAGAAATGAAAGCTGGAGAAACACTGTTCATCCCTGGTGGATGGATTCATGCAGTGTACACACCTACAGATTCCCTGGTCTTTGGTGGAAACCTATTACATTCTTATGCTATCGAAATGCAGTTGCAGTAAGTATTACAAAATTTCAAATATATGTAAGCTAAATAAATATGTATTATATCATGGACAGAAAAGAAGAAAGATCAGCAGAAACACAACACCAGAGAATTTACAAGTGTAATTCTTCTGATTTCATGTGCTTATCATGAGATCTTTCTGCTTGTTTCCTAGTCTATGTCGCTTATTGTCATTGAAATATGGCCCATTTGTCCTGGATGCTAGGGATCAATATTTGTCAAGTTTTGGTTATTTATAATAATTATGTAATTGTTTGTACTGTAGGTACAATCAATTACAAACAAACCTGTTTATCGCGTTTGTATTTTGTTAAAATTTATAATAATAATTAGTAAACTAAGCACTAACTGCATTATAATATTTTTTTACAGGGTGTACGAGATAGAGCGTCGCGTGGAAACGCCGACGATGTTCAGGTACCCGCTGTTCGAGCCGATGCACTGGTTCGCCGGCGCGCACCTCCTCGCCGTGCTGCGACGGCACAACGAGGAGACGCAGGTATTACTCATATGAGTAGGGTTATAAATATGTAAATAAAAATAAAATAAAATCGTTTATTTTGGGCTTCTGAGACCCATAACATGGATTATAGGGAATATTGACAGTGTTCGATATTTCCTTTGCCATTTGCATATTTCCTTTTACATTGCTTAGCATGGTCACCATAGAAAGGTTTATTCTTACGGTAAAGTAGACCACCGAACTTCGATATGAAGAGGGCACTAGATGATGATGATGAAAGTAGACAAAATGATGGAATAAAAAAACAGCTGTCATAATATGTCGCGAAATTATGACAGTCTTGGCTATATGGACCAAGAGCCTGCGATGGCCAGACCTTCCTCCTTTTCGTAAAGCTGAAAATTTACTTGTTTGTGGCCTTTACAGAGGTAAGAACGACCAGCAACTGGAGTTTCGGTCGCGGTTACTTTAGGAGGTATCCAGTTTTGAAGTCTAGCTTCTAGAAAGAGTATAGCTCAATTTCATAACTTATATTCCTCGTGGTAATTGGAGGAATCTCGTCTTCCAGTGCCGGACATTTTTGACAGTTACTTCCCACTGATAGACACCCTCAAAGTCTAATACTTTAACAAAGTTTAAGAGTGTCTGGCAGCTGTTAAAAATGTACGGCACTGGAAGACGAGATTCCTCCACTACAAGTTATGAAATTGAGCTTTACTCTTTCTAGAAGGTCAGGTAGACCTTCAGAACTGGATACCTCCTAAAGTAACCGCGACCGAATCTCCATAGTTGCTGGTCGTTCTTACCTCTGTAAAGGCCACAAGCAGGTAAACATTCAGCTTTACGAAACGGAGGAAGGTCTGGCCCTCGCAGGCTCTTACTCTAATATGGCTTCACTTGGTGGCAAAGAAATATCCTGTTTGGAAATTTCTTTACTCATTAAAGTAACAACACAAAAATAGATACTCAAAAAATCATCAATTCATCATCACTCATTAGTCATCAATCTGTTACCTTCTTTATTTAATAAACACACTAGAACTGATGCCGCGAACCACAAAAAAGCGCCTGACAAATCATGACAAGACGCAAAGGGCAATGCGTTATGACTTTCTTGCATCTCTTTCTATAACTTTTAGCGAACTTCGGTATCGTCGGCAAACGACACGACGTATGTGCCGCGTTTTGTGAATGCCTAGAGTCAATACTAAATTATAATATTGGTAATATTTACCTGAAATTGGTATGTATAAGTAATCTCGTAATGTTTGTTGTCAGGACGAAGATTTCATAATCAGTGAGAGTAATGTCACGCCAACACAAACGGAGCTACCGCCGCTTCTGCTGCGCGGCATCAAAATACTTGCCAACGCACTGAAAGAATGGCATGTACTTAAAAGTGTAAGTATTTTAATCACACAAGAATTAGTAGAGAATAAAAATAGTGTCAGAATTTGGGGACAAAATAACACATTGCTGACCTAATAATTATATCTGTCACTTTGTAATCTGTCACAAACTTTCCATTATGGCAATGCTAAAACTGGGAACAAATTATCGGACGAACGTCCGCGGACGTTTTCATCGGATGCGGCTTGTTTCTATCTGATCAATACAAAATACACTAAACTGTGCACATTGTCTGACATAAGTCGCTGACGCGACCTTGAGCTTTCGGACGTCCGAACAGAATCTGGCTGGCCAGATGTTTTTGCATCCGCGGACGTCTGCCATTGACATATAGGTTAGGTCTTTGACGTCCGCGGATGAACCATGCACATTGTTAAGCCGCATCCATCAGCCGCGACTTATGGATGCGTCCGATAATTTGTTTCTAGCTTAAGCCTACATAAGTCATTTTATCTAACTTTAGAAGGATATTATATTTTTACTATCTTGAGATATTTTCACCTTAAACTTTTTTTCAGACTGATACATCTAAACGCGATAATGTGCCAAAGTGTATAAACTCTGGTCAGCTGGTTCGGGAATTATACAAAGAACTGAGAAGACTGGAGAAAAGGAGCGCTAGTAATAAGGATAAGGTAATTGAAAGAAATTATTGCTTCCGTTCTATACACATGTATATATGTTTATATAACCATGATATATATCTGTTTGTTAGCTTGCTTCAAAAACTGAACCGATTTAGACGAAACAACTCCGCGCGACAAACGAATTTGCGGCCAACATCTAGTTTTATCTATAATATCTTTAAATCATTAGATGACATTGATTTGTAATTTTAAAATTATTGAATTACAGAAATGTTAATATTTCGTTCTTTTTAGGACTTTAAAATAAAGAATAATTCACCAAATAAAGCAGCAGCCAAGAAGCAGGCTACGCCAAAGAAATCACTCAAGCTTACACTTCCTAAACCTATTATGCATATGACACCGAACGGAGAATATGCAGAGGAAAAAGTTTATATGGACAAGTTGTATATAGATAACAAAGAAGTGCTATATCCAGAAAGATATGTGCAGGACAAATATGTGACAGACATCAAATATGTCGCCACAGACAAATATAACACTCCAGAAGTTAAGTATGTTGAAAAAGTGATTGCGGACCAGAAGTATATTTATCAGACGTACGAAGAGTCATATGATGGTAATGGCTACGATAGAGACAAGAAGACTGTTTTGAAGATGAAGATGAAGTAAGTTTCTATATTAATAATTAGTAAGAAATGTTACTAACAAGAATACAATATTGTTCGGACGGCGCAAATTAAATTTTGTATTTAGTAAAGTAAATATCTTTGTTACAATTTTTTCCATTGTTGCTACTTGTCTTTTTTACTCGCGCATGAAATTAATGCTATCGCGCTCTTGTCGCATACTTGGTATAACGAGATAGAAATATACTTTTGTGAGAAGTATAAAAGGCTAATAGCGATGGGTCAGTGAAGTGTAAAACATGACATTCAGCTTGTCCCTATCTCTTTCCCACACATAATGATTATGTTTTCTTTCAGTCACTCACCATCATCTTCCCAAGAGCCTCCCCCATACAGTCTACCCGAGCACTCTATCTTGAAGTCACACCTCATACGAGCAGACAGACAAAAGAACATACAGCAGTGGACGATCTCCAAGAAAGACATCGGCGACTACCATGAAGAACAACAAATACTGTTCACCAATGATCACAATCTGCAAGGCAACTTACGGATAGACTCACAAGAAATGAGCTATGGACCAGGTATATTGAACATCCCCTTGCTGTCAATATTTACATTTAAATATCTTATGTTGATATTATCTTTCATGAATATCAGCTTATGTTGCTGTCTTTGCCTGTATTATGGCTTTTTTTTTAGTTAGAAATATCTTTAGGGTCAATTTATACTAGCGCAGAGTCGAAGCGCCTGGAGTTAAGGTTGAATTTGTTATGTATAGTTTTTGGTAAGACGCTTCGATGCGCTTCGACTGCGCTAGTATAAATTGACCCTTACGGCCGTTCCCAATATTTGATCTATCTCTGGTTTTGTCCTACTAGAGATAGGAATAGCTCTCATTAGACATTAGAGACATATATTTTATGTCAATTCAATGTTAGCTGCGATCGGTCGTATGTCAAACCAGAGATAGATTGAATATTGGGAACGGCCGTTAGTTACTTTGTTTATGGCAATGTGATGACTGATGATACTCTTGCGTTAACTTTAAAATGTTATCAAAAATGAACTTCAACTACATAATGGATATATTAGTAACTATTTTTATCAGTAAAGGAGAAAGTAAATTATAATTAGTTTCATGTAAATTCTTGTTGCAAACAGGCATGTATTCCGCGGAGGACATACAGCAAGACTATCAATACTCGGAGGCGGCGAAACCCGGTTCATACCAGCAGCAGTACGCGTACCAGCCCGCTGCGGAGTTGGCGTACGCAGATACTTACCAGCGGTACACGGACGTAGTGCCTACACATCAAGTGAGTGTACTGAAATTGATAAGTGTGTTTTACAATCAGTTACTCAGTTACTATGAACTATGTCTTAGATCAAATTAAAAAGTAAGCTAGTAGCGCGCAGCTGCTTTTATTAAGACCTCTTTTACTTTGCGTTATGTTTCGTACGTGATTAGTAAAATGGCCATGCTAAATCTAATCATACTGTATCCAAAACACTTTCTATACTTTTTATTTCGTCTGGGCTTAAAAACACACAGTAAAATTTGTGTGTGAATTTATTTACACTATCCTTGCCTTCGGTTTAAAAACACTCATTTGTCTTTTAAAAGCTTTTATTTAACTAGCTCTGTATGTATGTAAGTATGTGTGTTACGGTGGAATTTTGGAACTCAATTTTGAAGTAGATATATTTAACCGATTGAGCTGAAATTTTGCATACGCGTTTAGTTTGGATGACAATGCACGATATGGTATGTGACATCACTCTAAATCCAATATGGCCGACCATCTAAGATGGCGAAATAATTATTTTCTATGCAGTCCTACAATATGGATATTAAATGAAAGGGCTTTTTGAGAGTAACTCGAAAACGAATGTAATTTCATTCAACATCCAACATGGCGGCTCATCCAAGATAGGAGAATAGTTATTTTTAATGCACTTCTGCAATATGGGTATCAAATGAAAGGGCTCATTGAAAGTAACTTGACAATGAATGTAATGTCATTCTACATCCAATATGGCGGCTCATCCAAGATATGGAAATAATTTTTAATGCACTTCTGCAATATGGGTATCAAATGAAAGGGCTTATTGAGAGTAACTAGGAAATGAATGTAATGTCATTCTATATCCAATATGGCAGCTTAGCCAAGATAGGGGAATAGTTTTTTTAAAGCACTTCTGCAATATGGGTATCAAATAAAAGGGCTCATTGAGAGTAAATTGAAAAGTAATAGTCAAGTCGTGTCGTGTCGTGACATGTCATGTTGTGTCGTGACGTGACGTGACGTGTCGTGTCGTGTCGTGTCGTGTCGTGACGTGACGTTACGGGACGTGACGTGACGTGACGTGAAGTGGCAGGACGTGACGTGACGTTACGTATCGTGTCGCGTCGTGACTTTACGTGACGTGACGTGAAATGACGTGACGTGACTTCAACTCAAATCCACCCGGGTTTCAGAGAATGCCCGGTTGAATCCGGTCACTTTTGTTAAATGAAATTTAACTTTTTAGTCATGCAGAAATAAACGGAATATAACAACTCGCTAAATATAGATTTTTCAATGGTCAAAATCGAGTACGATTTCTTAAGGACTTAAGTTACTTAATCAGATTTTAACAAATTCTTGAAACAAAACAAATTACTATCAAACAGACTAAGAAATCTAGCCAGAGATAACTAAAAAACAAAAAATAAATTATAAACAAAACACTTTTTGAAAAAAAGCTTTTATTTAAATAGTCTAAAAAGAAAAAAAAAATTAACTTGATAGTTAAAAATTTCTCCTTAAAATTTTTAACTATCAAGTTATAATCTTCAATATATTATACAATTTGCATGATAATAAAAGCTTGTCGCGTGATTTGTAAATAAACTAGTAAGTACCAATTTAACCAAGTAAATTGATATTATATTTTTATGTTAATAAATTTATCAAGTACTTACTGATAGATTGTTAAGTCTCGCGAGTCGCGACAAGCTTTTAGTATCATGCAAATTGTATAATATATTGAATATTATAACTTGATAGTTAAAAAATTTAAGGAGAAATTTATTTTTTTCTTTTTAGACTACTTAAATAAAAGCTTTTTTTCAAAAAGTTTTTTGTTTATAATTCTTTTCATACTTGAACAACATTTTCACAAAGCTGATCCTTCCTCAATTTGTCTAATTATGCTGGGTTTTTGACAGACGGTGACGTACAGCAACACGACAGTGGCGCAGGGGGTGGGGCAGGTGGCGTACGCCACATCCCAGCTGCCCTCTTACGATGCGGCGTTATCGCACCATTATCAAGACACATATGTAAGTGGATCACTTTATAAGCACTTGTGTTACTTTTTTGCAAACTCGGAAGCACATTGATACTTATGTTACTTTTTGCAAATTCAAGCAATAGAAAGTACTTAAAATAGGCCTGTCACTTGCGGTAAAAAGATTCAACACCCAAAGAAAAAAAAAAACATTGTTGCGTACTTATTGAATGATTTACTATAATTGATGAGCTTCATATTTTGGTCATTGTGTCAATAATATTCCTTCTTACCTTAACACAATCACACTATTTTCTGTACCACATCACAAAACTCCGAATTTTCAATCTTTAAATTAAAATACTGCTTTTTTTAACGGGTATATTTGTTCATTTTCGACATACTTTACTTTAAAAAATGTTTATCTAAATACCGAAATTGCTCTTTTTGAAGTAAAACTCCTTTACGCACGCTTGACTTGAGGAGTAAGCTGGTAAATGCGTGACGAGAACGTTACGAAAGTGTGATCGAACGAGGCGAACGGAGAGGTGCGCGCGCGGTGTATTTAATATATGCATATACATACATATATATGGAGCTCAAGAAGTTTTACTTCAGTTGTATGGACTAAAGCACACTCGTTTTTTTATTTAGCAGGCAAGCCCGTCGCAGCCACCAGCAGCGAGCAGCCCGGCGACGGGCGTGCGGCGGTCGGAGCGAGCGGCGCGGCGGCGCGTGTCCAGCTCGTACGAGTACGAGGACAGCGAGCTGTACGTCGACGAGCCGCCGCCGAGACGCCGCCCGCCCCGCCCCCCGCGCCCGCGCCACCAGCGTCCCCGAGCCAGACCTACACGTAAGTATCTATAGATAATGCGCGCAACTCCGTAATACGGAAATGTGTTTATCGCGCGGGAACCGTACATAACCAGCATTAGCAATAATAATTAATTGTTAAATGCCCATTAGCAATAATTAAATTAATCGTACTTGCTAAAAATACGATTGCTAATATTATCGTGCGTAGCAATAGTCTGCGATCATGATAAAAAATTTACGTCCGCGCTGTTACGCACCGCGGCGCTAACTGTTAATGAATTGATATTTTTCACTCGACGCGAAATAATACTCGATGCGAGCGGTGCGATGCGAACCGATAATAATTCACGATGCCGCGTTTTTAGCAAATAGCAAAGCAATAACACGTAGCATGCAGTCACACCAAAATTAGCATGTTAATGAAATTAATAGAAAATAGCATTGATTCCCATTACTAAAAAGTATCCTATATCCTTTCTTGGAACTCTAAAGTATCTCCATACCAAATTTCAGCAAACCGCTGTGAAATGTGTGTCTGTCTGTTAAGACAGACAGACACACTTTCGCATAATTATTATTATTATATTAAAATGGAAGTAATATGGATTTAGTCGTCAATACAACTACCAACAGCAATGCAGATTCCTTATTAGTCTATACAGTCTGTTCCCTATCAAACTACAAAATGGAATTGTCAGAATGAGAGAGAAACGTGTTATGATAGTACAATAATTACGTAGAGATAAGATTGAGTGAAGCTGTAAGCGAAACCAAGTCGTACTTATAACTTGCATCCAACATTCTATTGTGTATAAGTCTAATAAAAGTTCAAATCTGAGATGTAGTAAACTGGGTATATCTATACTAATATTATAAAGCGGAAGAGTTTGTTAGTTTGTTTGTTTAAACGCGCTAATCTCAGGAACTACTGGTCCGATTAAAAAAAATCTTCTAGTGTTAGATAGCCCATTTATCGAGGAAGACTATAGGCTATATTTTATCACGCTAAGACTAATAGGAGCGAAGAAATAGAGGAAAATGTGGAAAAAACGGGGGGAAATTATTTGAAATGGCTTATTTGAACGCGCTAATCTCAGGAACTACTGGTCCGATTAAAAAAAATCTTCTAGTGTTAGATAGCCCAGTTATCGAGGAAAGCTATAGGCTATATTTTATCACGCTAAGACTAATAGGAGCGAAGAAATAGAGAAAAATGTGGAAAAAACGGGGGAAATTATTTGAAAGGGCTTATCTCACGAACTACTAGAGCATTTTTTCTGTTATTTGGATCAGATAAGAAGTAGACCACGTGAAGGATCATAGGCTTTTTTTTGTGGACTAATTTTTCTGTGAAATATCTAATTTACGCAGGCGAAGCCGCGCGGAACGTCTAGTGTATCAGATATTGTAATATTCAGTAGTATAAACCTGCAAGTGGACTCGTCTACATATTCACTTGATACCGTATCTGATGCGTTTCTTTTTGGATTGGATCGGATAAGTTAAAAAAAAAGTATAAATTGATGCTATGTACTCAAAATAGTATTTTCTCATTTATACAGCTGCCAACGCCAATGCGTACCGTGCGCCCGCTCGGCCCGTGCCTGCCAACGGCATCGAGTCGCTCATACAGGCCTCCGTGCTGGCTGAGGAGGAGCCGCCGGTTGACGAACCGTAAGTTATACTAAAAAAGATATCGAGAAATTTGAAAAAGGCCTAACGCTATACGTCTCTGTCACTCCAGTCAACGAAAAACGAGACTTGGGTACAAGTCTCGTTTTTCGTTGCTCTATTCTAACTTTTGCATTGCAATATTTATGCAGTTTCTATCTTTATTCGATCGCTATTGTATATCAAACTGCAAAATAGTATTTTCATGAAATGTAAACCAATGACGATTAATTTATTAGAATATTGTTTGGTAACTTGTTCAATGATTAAACTATTTTTATTTGTTGGAGATCTCCACAAAAAAAACGCCACCTAACGTCACGATTTATAAATAATTAAAACCCCTTTCAGTGAGGACGCAGCGGTTGCGGGCATGCTGAGTATAAGCGAACGTTACGAGGCGCCCGCGCAGACTTTCGGCCTCGCCTCCACAACGCCAACGAAAACCACCACGGCGAGGCAGGACAGGTATTTGATACATATGCAGGTGTCGGATCTACGCTATTTGGACGGGCTATGTCAATGTTAGTCGAGATCTGTTGTTTAAGCTTGATATAACCCGATTAAATAACGTTTTTCTGCCTATGCGAATCAATTTCTTTGACATTTTTAGAGCCTTCCAATTAGGGTAAAGCTATATAGTGACATATTATATGACAGCTGTATATAACATCTGACGGCTGTTTGACACTGCGATTGACACGAAAGACCCTACGGCTGCGTAGCTCCACCAGCAGGGCGATTCACAATTCCCGTTCGACACGGATTCAGAAATTTTGCGGTCATTGGACAATGCCTAGCGCGGCGAGCGTTTATTGGATGTCGCGCGGTGAATTTTCCGAATTCATGTCGAATTACGCGTTGTGAATCAGGTCTTTGGTGACAAATGAAACATCGAAAACCCTCATTGAGCTTGTATTATGGTATTTCACTGTTTGTCAACAGCACCCCGAGCAGCAGTAAGCGGGCGCGGAAGGCGGTCAGCAGCGCGGACGAGGACTATGCGGATGAGGAAGATGTGATCAAGGAGGTGCATCGAGATGAGGAGTATGGTGAGCTAGTCTACTTGTCTCTCTCACTCGTGCACGAATTTTAAGCTAAAATCGAGATAGCAATATTGTCGTAAGACATCTACGATCTACACCAAGTTACTATTGTGTTAGACTGTGTGATTTGTCCTTGTCTAATACATTGAAAACGCACTTGATAGAGGCCTGTATACCCTATGGCCTATACCTTACATACAGAGAGTTTTTATTAATAAAGGATTTCTTTTAAAGCACTTTGTAAAAGTATGTATTTCATTTTTTCAGAATTGCATTCACTGATGCGTTGATTTCTGAAGTTTGCTCTGCTCTCCACTGCCAAGTTGCATTTTTATCTTATAATATGAAATTATGTAGTAACGTATCCGAATCCTTATCTACGATTTTTTATGATTGTTGCAGTGTATCCATCGTTGGAGATGAGTTCTGACGATGAAGATGAGTGGCCACCCTCGAAGCGGCGGCGAGCGTCGCGCAATAGGACAGATAGTCGATACAAGAGTGAAAAGTGAGTATACTGATTGCGCTTTTCACGTGTTCTACGTCATTTTATGTCTTCACGCCAAGAAAGCTTATCACTTTATGTATTTCCTTCGATCGCGGATTCTTGGAAATCTATTGTTCTCGCGGCCCAAGTGGGCCTTATGGGACTTGAAGGGTTAAACTTGAACGTTGTTTACATTCACGTTGCAATTATCAGAAACTGTAAGCGGCAGCCGCGCGGCTCGTTTTAGTATAGAAGTCGCGCGGCTGCCGCACTACTCGCGACATAATGTGAAGGCAGCCTTATTTTGCCAACCGACTCTATGAATCGCGAAATGTGATACAGCGATGCAACGTAAGCATTGTCCTTAACGTGCGAGACGGTAGATCTGTCAGCCGCTTCATCAATCAAAGTTCACAGCGTCAGTGTACTAACGGCGTTGAAGATAAGCAGATTTTTTAAAGAAAATAAAGATATAATGGTAAAAAATAAGCATTTGTAAAATTTCAGCTATGTGATTTTCGAACTGTTATATCTTGTAGTGTATTTATATTAGAGTCGTTCTTTCACCGATGTTTCTATTTTTGAGAGTTCTTCTAATTACCAATAAGAAAAAAATAGTCAACTAGCGAATTTTCGTTAAATCAATATCAATATTTATATTAACAGGGACGAGTCGTGGTCGCCGCGCGCGCGAGTAGGGCGCGTGGTGCCGCGAGCGCGCGGGCCCGCACGGGCGGCTGTGCGGCGAGAGTGCGTGCGCGCCGCTTTGCACGCCGCCGCCTCCCACCGACACGACGCATCGCATGCCCCGCCCACGCACCCGCAGGTCTGTACTGCTATGGAAATAGTAATAAAACACGCTATTCCATTAGAACCCTATGTTTCCCGGCCCCTAGACGATCAATTGTATTGTCAATATCACGCTTCAATTTTATTGACAACAGTTTATTTGACAATTAGATTGAAGGCGCGCGATGTTCAATATCAACCCTAGACGGTCAATAATATTACGCAATATGTGATATTGTTCAATATTATTGTAGGTCTAGGTGCCCGCTTTTATTACTGTTATGATATAAAATATAACTTTTTTGTTAGAAATAAGAATTTCTAACAAAACCTCTACTTATCAATATCAATCAACAGCATATTATGAAAATGAACTTTTTTCTACAGTAAAATGCGATGATGATCATCATATTGTGAGGCATTATTACAAAGTAGTTGATTAGTTATTTTAATCAGAAAGTGAAAAGTCGACAGTATCTTCAAAATGTTAATTTATATTTTCTATTTTAGAGCGCCAAACGCGCGGTATTGGCAACGAAAAGTAGGAGACCGCCACCGCCTGTACAAACCGCGTCCAGTAATAAGAGTAAGTAAAGTATAATTTAACTAGATGGCGCCCAAAATTCGTTTATTGCGTGTGAACCGTACATTTTTCCGGAATAAAAAGTATCCTATGTCCTTTCCCGGGACTCAAAGTCTCTCGACTAAGTACCAAATTTCAGCAAAGAAGAGGTAACAGACAGACAGACACACTTTCGCATTTATAATATTAGTATGGATATTAATAAGGTCACTGAATAGCAGCAGTTATTGACTGGCTTACTTTTGGTTGTAAATGACTTGGTATTGATTGGAATACTTATGATTTCAGATTCAAGACTGAAAAAGGGTATGAAGACGGCGAAGCAGCGTCTGGGTAAAATTCTTAAAATACATAAAATGATATATTGAAGAGTGCGGTAAATATATTTTATAAATGTTGATGAAGAATGGACCAATGTATGTCGTCGATTTGTTTGCCCGAGGTGTACATTTAATTCCACGCTTAAATTTATTGTAAGTTTATCACATGAGTTATAGAGGAGGCGTAACTTTCGACGCCATTATGGGCGTGGCTTTAAAACGCCCCCATCATAGAAATATGTCAACATTCTTCTTTTTGTTTTGGAGTTATTATGTTATAATTTAATTCATTCAATTTCATGAATTATTTAAATCTTACATACACTTGTATGTGCTTGTATGAATTTATCGTTTTGGAATATGACTTTTTCAGTTTTACACTATGACATATTCTATGCATTTGACGTTTCAAAGTAAATAAAACCATCCCTGTGTAAGAAAATCACAATTATTTGAGGTAGCTTAGGCCCATGTTGGATGTAAGATATTAATATCTAATAAAACTTGATAGTTCGGATAAGAGATATTTATAACAAAAGTAACAGTCTACTTTATTGCTATTTTGATCATGGATGATATAAAAAGACAGAAAATATTATATTAATGGCGTATTGATTTTTAGTACCGTTAAAGTTACTCTTTCGATGCTACATACGTGCACATACGGCAGTGAAATTTTTCGTGCAAAGATAATGCAACAAAAATTTTAGGTTAGGACGTAGCTAATTTTATAGTGGACTTAGTTAAATTTATAATAGCTTATAATTCTAGAAGCTACTTATTTTTGTATTAATTTGATAGTGTGTATGCATTGGTTAGTGAATTTATATTTATAATAGCCCATATCCGAACGATCAAGTCGGAGCCTGTTCAAACTTAACTTGCTTTGTATATAATTAGTATGATAAATGCGAATTTAGCGCCACGGAGCGTACGGAATGGCATACTAAAAAATGTGTGAACAATTATAAAAAAATATCACGTATGGTGTGAAGTTAGCTACTTTATAATAAATCATTCGAAATCTGCAGCTCACTTCAGACTCTTCTGATGTTTGTATAGCCGTATATACCAATAAACTGTTTATATTTGACAGTAAATGTGCATTAAATAAACTAGTATGACTGTTAACATAAACGTATGTGAAAATTTGTGATAACAATACGGCCGTTCTAATATAATTCATGGATATGATAAGTTGACAGTCTCTTTGGAATTAAAGTTTAAAATACCATTTTGTGTTAATTACCTGATCTGTGATTGGTAGATTTGGTCAGTCTTAGAAAATGGCTTCAAAGTCGTAAACATTTATAATCTGCGATCGCTTTTGAGCGGTCGTATTGTATCGTATCTTGAAACTAAAAATAATAACATTGACATGATTGTATATAATGTAACTGTGTTGTAAATGTTGCACTGTGCCTTCTAAATTAGATAATTATATATTCATATAATCGATGTATCCATATAATATAAATGCCATACCGTACTCTCCTTGTTCCTTGCTAATAAAAACTGGATAGCCGACACAATGTTTGTCCTTGTCTATCAAGAGACTTGTCTTACTTATCAGACAAGGACGAAATATTCTGCGCAGTGTTCAGTATGCATATATCGCAGTCATCTGGCAGTATCTGCTATTTGATTGAATGACTAGCGAATTTATTGAACGAAACCATTTAGTTTACACCTAAAGACTTGACGAGTTGGCCTTCAGTCACTAAATTGAATGGTTTCATTCAATGAATTCGCCAGTCATTAAATCAAATAGCAGATTCAACCAGATGACTGCGACACGTATACTTTATTAGTAAGGGGAAAATGTATTATACTGCGACTAAACGATTTTGATGTTTTCAAGTGATAATAGTTTGAGCACTTGAAAAGGGCAATTTTGGACGTGAAATATCGTTTATAAGCTTTAATAAGCCCTTATGCATAATGGTGTTATTATTAAACTATACAAGAATGTCCCAATAAAATGTTCTAGATGGTTTAATGTATTACTGTATTATCATCCTGACTAGACCAATAATAATAGACTCATTTCTATGGTGACTTCTCCCAAAATTTTTTACAACGGATAACTTTAACAATCTTGCTTATCCGATGTGTTATTGTTTAGGGGGTTAATAATTATTATTATTAATGGTTGATGGTGTTTCCTACTTCATAATTTTTTTTGCCCTCTTATAACGCGGCTGACAAATTTGTTTTTCATAGCCCCTCTGAAAATCGTATTAAGAATTTTGTGTATTTGAGACTTGAAATAGCTGTGTATCCAAATGTTATAAATGTCTATATTTATAACAGAAAAAAAAGATAAATGAAATCGATGTTATAAGTAATAATATTTAAATGTAATAGGTGTGTAGAAATTAATTTACAACAAAGGTGAGGGACATAATACAATTAAAAGTGTGTGATATCTAAGAAATATTAATTCTAAAAGTATGTATTCGTTGCAAAAAAATATCATTTTATAAAATATTTTTATGTAATTCCCTTTTGGTTACTGACTATTAAAATTACGCCGAAATGTTTTGTATTAGTGTGGTGGTCAGATCTGATTTGGTTTAAGATTGTTTAGTGTTTATTTGGCGGATTTATATTTTTATATGAGTTATGTATTTTTTTAAGTTTCATTCACATTTAGATGATGTAATTTCCGCTACATTTTGCAATGTAAAAGCTAATTGCATATATTAATGCCATATTTTCAAGCTAGAGGCAGCACTATCATAGACAACAAACAAAAAGTTTTGCTCGACATTTGACAACGTTTCTGTCGATATTCGGATATGACGTTTGCAATGTGCATGCTACACACGTCATATCAGAATATCGGGTTTTGTTCGGATTATTAACTACGTGTTAGTAGCGCCCTCTTAATACCTTTGCGTAATATTTCCTGTTATATATCCCCACACAACGTGATCAGTGTTATTTGAATGTATGAATTACCAGAACGGGACAGTTTTCTTTTTGCTAGGTACGTTTTTTTTTCCTGGGCAAAAGTATTCAAGTGAGTTTACTTTGCTATGAATATTGTATGACATATCCAGCGAGGATGATGAAATGTATATTTTGTATGATAAATGTATAAACGAAGCGGCTGCTAGATCCTATTGCTAAAAAAATCAAGACGCGAGTAAATCAATCATAGAGCAGAATTTAGACATGTTGTTTTTTAAATATGAAATAAATGGCGTCTTTGCAGAGGGTCAAATACGCTGCTTCAGTAATTATATTGCAAACCATTAAGAGAGGGACAAAGACAAATATAGTCTATACAGTTTGTAACAAAACTAAGTGATAATACTTAGGGTGTGTATGAGTACCCTGTATAGAGTTCACTGTGAAAGTGGCAGCGCTGAAAGAGCAATTTTTTTTGTCATTTGTACGGGCAAGCGCCCTAGTGTCAGGAATTTGCCTATACAAAAGTTTAAAAAAAGTTGTTCTTTAGCTATGTCCACACTGTGCCTTTTTTTGTTCATCAAGGGATTGCGTTATAGCGCAGTGGACAGCGCGCGTGAGGCAAGCCAGCGACGCATGCGCTCTGACCGTATCCAAAACTTTCGCTTTGTTTCTTTTTTTTGGAATTGCTTATGACCAAATAAGCGGCACATATTCCACCCAGTAAAATGTCATAAGAAATTCCAAAAAAAAGAACAAAGCGAAAGTTTTGGATACGGTCAGAGCGCATGCGTCGTTGGCTTGCCTCACGCGCGCTGTTGACTGCGCTATAACGCATGCTCTTGATGAACAAAAAAAAAGGCACAGTGTGGACAAAGCTTTTCAGCATTGCTACTTTCACAATGAAGTCAATACAGAGGACTCATACACACCCTAAGGTATTATTACCACTTGTTTTGTTACACTTTGTATACCATACGTCAGTGTATTTAGATCGTATTTGGCTCTGCCTCCCTTTTTATTATAAGCTTGACGTCACAAATAAAAAGCCGGGCGGGACCAGGTAATAGTGATGTCTTTTTCATATTTTCTTTTATTTCTACAGTTGAAATCATAAGCCAGACGTTTTTTTTTCAAACGCGACATTCATAAATCAAAATTCAAATTATTGCTTAGATTGTAAGTTTGTTTTTTACTGTTATTTTGTTGTATTAAGTAAAGTATGGATGATATATGAGTATGTTTTATTTATAATTATTAATTATTAATACTTAACGACCTCTTGCCTTGACCCCATAGTCATGTATAGTTGAGGTATTTACTTAAAATTAGGTATCTACAAAGATACATAAGTATTTTGATCATAAAAGATTTCGTTTCTTCTAATCCTACAGGTATTAGATTAGATCTATAACTTGTGAATTTTATGGCCTACGGGATAAGTTGATATGATATTGTATCAGAAAATATAAGAATTGACTATTACTGTATTGATATAGTAAGAAAGTCAAGGTACAAAATACCAGTTTTTTTTTTATCTTAAGATACAAGCGATAAAAAGTTATTGATAAATTGTAAACACTTGAAAGATGTAACAGTTTTGATGTAGCCTTAACTACTTAGATAAAATATTGAAAGATAGGAAAAAATGAATGCGCGTGGAAGATATTAATCTCTGACGCAATTTTCCTTTATCATACTCATTCTTGAAAGATTGTATCTTCTTCTAATGTCACTACTGTATTTTGTGACCTTAGAAATAATAACTTTGACCCCTAGGACCTCAAGAAAGGGATAACATTTTTGAATATTAATATTTCATATTTAAAAAATATGTTATACACATTTTTAAATATGAAATATCTGATTACAAAATGTTTATGTTCAAGATTCTTGTTTATTCTAACAATAATATATTTTCTCATCGCATACAGTATTAATTAGCCTAACTTAAATATCTTAATAAATAACAGTTAAGGACGCAATTTACGCGGAAAAGTACATAGTAAGTACCTAAGTTTGATTTTTTGTGCAGTCTTACAACTGTATTCCGTTAACAAGTAAATTTTGTTATGTTAAATAATTATATAATAATATCACAAAATATTCGTATGTTTCAGGCTTATATCACTGGAGCACTACATCTTCTGTCGGCGTTCGAAAATTTCCTCGACTTCAACGACTGGGTCGACTTCAGTTCCTCAGCAGTAAGGGGCTTTCCTCTGAACTCATCTTCTATCTCTTGCAGCGTTCTGTCTTTTGTTTCAGGTAGGAAGAACCATGCGATGGCCAAACAGTAGCCAACCACGCAGGCGTATAGAACATACGCTCCGTATATCCCAACGTTTTTGAATAGGAACGGAACAGTTTTCACGGTAATAAAAAGATTTGCAGAGAGAGACAGCACGCTGAAACCACCGGCAAGACTTCTGTACTCCAATGGAAACACTTCCCCGGCGATTATAAACGGCAACGGCACGGTTCCTGTGGCTATTGAGAGCATGTGAATGTGAACCAATAGAATTCCGATGAAGGGATGGTCGTACGGCAACATGTTATGTGTCTTCATGTAGGTATAAGCAGCTGTCGCTAAAAACGCGAAAATATTGATTCCTACAGTCGAGAACAGCATAGTTCTGCGTTTGACCTTCTTAATCACATACACTGCTAAAGAATTGGAGATGATCCTTTGGATATCCAAGGTGATGACCAGGAGAGAGATGTTGATGGCGTCCGACCCGATAACATGGGTAAAGATGTCCAGGGTATATGCAGCCATCAGGTTGGCTCCGGCCCACTGTCCCAGGGTGTAAATATGTATCATAATAAATATAGGTTTGTAGAACTCCTTCTTCCTGATTGTGGTGTTGAAGTAGGCGAGGCTGCTGCGAATCTTCTTCCCAAACGTGTCAGTCACTCCGGCGTCCTCCTTGGCCTCCCTGATCAGCTTGCTCGTCTCTATCATCCGGTCCAGCTCGTCGTTTTCACCGTCCCCGCGCAGCCAATAGAAGACTTTTCTGGCCTCGTCGTATCTTCCCTGGTCGGCAAGCCAGCTAGGGGATTCGGGGGAGTAGATCACTATGAGAAGATCGAAGAACATGATGAAGGCACAGACCAGAGCGGTCGTTTGCCAGCTGAAGTAGGAGCCAACGGTGTGCACCGCAAGTACTCCTGTAGCTATCGACAATGATATGACAGTTAGGAAGGCTCCTCTGTTCTTCGGACTGCTGTACTCTCCAATCAGAACGGGTCCAAGGGACGAACTCATGCCCATCGCTACGCCTTGAAGGAACCTCGCTATCAGTAGAGCCGTGATGCTGTTGGCAGTGATTATGGCAAACCAGCCGACCAGCATGGGTGCCAGGCTGGCCAAATTGGCAGGTTTTCTCCCGAACTTTGCCATGACCGTTGGAACTATGAAGTTGCCGGCGACCAATGCGAATCCCAGGATCGACGCTGAAAAAGAAAAGGATTTTGTGATAACGCTGAAAAATGTAAACGGAATGTAGGTAGATCGCTCTAGCTTGCTCAAGGTAGAGTCAGAGTTAGCACCGCCTTTTAAAACCTTATGTTACAGACTACAGCTAGTCTACAGATCGTTTTAAAGCTCAAGATCATCAATAAAACTTGAAGTTCTTTGCGGACCTCACGCTTTCATGGTTTTATACCTGTATTTACTTCTTATGATGAGTT
The DNA here is from genome assembly GCA_905187585.1 of Cyaniris semiargus. Lineage (NCBI taxonomy): Eukaryota > Metazoa > Arthropoda > Insecta > Lepidoptera > Lycaenidae > Cyaniris > Cyaniris semiargus. The sequence continues at coordinate 8,652,150 of LR994567.1, forward strand.
GGTCGTAAGCTTGAGATCATCCATAAGTCTTCTCTAGAGCGGTCGCGTTGAAATTCGCACCGAACGCTCAAGAACTGCACGAGCGGTCCATGTATTGCGGATATGAATTTAGTATGGAAACTGCAGATCGCCGTGCGGTAACCGCATCTTGCAGTCGGTCTCGACTGCAAGGTGCGGTCCTTCTATGGCCGGCCTTACCAATCCAGGATCCTGAGGCGTCATCGATGGGTATGGCGGAGTCGGGTCTGCGCAGCTGCGGCAGGAGTATGGCTGCGAAGCCCATGGTCAGCCCATGGGCCGCCATGTTGATCGACACGCCCATCGAGACGAAACACTGGAAATGTCCCATTGATTTAAATGTAAGTATAGTCTATTATAAGAAATAAATATTTGATGTAATTTGGGTGACAAAAAAGGGGTGTACCGTGTACGTGTCTGCCCTATGTATGTGTAGTATATGTGTAGTATCCGTGGCAAAAAGGTGGCAACAGGGTCCGATCTAAGGGGTCGAGCCGGGCATTTGCCCCGAGCGGCAAAATTGACTTATTGCAATCTTCTAACCTAGCCATCAGCCATCCACCACCCAATTTTGAGAATTTTACCTTCCAACCTTCCAACTTCAGGTAATTATTGGGAAATATGTACTTAAGGCAAGGATGTTCCTAAAATTATCAGGGCGATGTCTGTCATTACGAATATCGACATAAAGGACATTAAAATAACATTCATATCAGCGCGCCTTGTACAGTGGCGGTTTCGACGCTCGCCGCGTTCTTGATAGGGCGAAATAGGAGAAAATTATACATTTTATTTTATTTTTTTAATGACCGAATAAGTTATTAAAAAAACTATTCGGTTATTTTAAGATTTTTTTACAGAATTACCATGCCATTTTTCAATATTCTGTTCGGTTATTTTGTTACTTTGTTCCTTTTTGAGTCTTCATAATTTTTGGTGTAAGAGAATTCCACATAATTTCTTCAGACTGGAAGCTTAAAAATCAGTCTTTTCGAACTGGCCTCGCCTTAAGGAGTTTACTTAAATATTCCCCTCATCATCCCCTAACAAAACTAGCTTATGACTTATATGGTTTTCTGTATGTAAAGGACGGCTAATGCGTGGCAAATGGCAATGTAGCAGTCAAACGGGTGAACTCTGCTATAGGTGTTCTTTGCTATACCTATACTCTATAGTGACCTCAGCGGATCGTGTCTGTAGCGTTTATTAACCCTACTGCTACCATGTTTTAGAAAACCTTGACGTAATTTATCGTTCTCTATACAAATCGTGACAGTAAACGAAGCGATAGAAGTTTCATAATACTTTATCCAAATACGTAGCGTCGTAACTGAGAAATTAGCAATTTTTGAAGTTGGATTTTCTTAATTACGATATTATCAGCACATTCATGTTATTTTCATCGCAATTATGATAAAAATTGATATTTTTGTGAAAAAATCGGTTTTAATTTTTTTTCATAAATATTAGGTTTTTCTTAGTTTTGTACATATCATGTTAAATAAACAGTTTATAAATTATATCATCAGATAAAAGTAAATCATTATGTTTTTATGAAAACTACACAAAAATATCAAGGAAATAAAATATATATATATATATATATATATATATATATATATATATATATATATATATATATATATATATATATATATATATTTGACGACCCCTGTGGCTCAGTTGGTGGGCTGTTGGTAGCTCAAGCCGGGGGTCACGGGTTCGAATCCCGCCGACGGAACAAAAACTTTTTCAAAGTTCCTGGGTCATGGATGTGTATTAAATATGTGTATAATATAATAAAAATCTTAAATATATCATGTATAGTATAAAAGTATTAAATATATTTCCGTTGTCTGGTACCTGTAACACAAGTCCATCAGGTACTTACCACGGGGCCAGACTGACGTGGTGTGAAGCGTCCATAGATATTAAAAAAAAAAAAAAAAAAAAATATAAGTATTTTTTTTTTTTTTTCACCAGCTGTCATTTACATAAATCCAAAATTTTAAGTTACTCCTGCTTTGTCGCAAGTATCTTTGACTAGCCTTTGACAACAGGGTCAGGGGGTACTAAATTTTGGTCACCTTTTTTTTGGGTTCCGTACCCAAAGGGTAAGAACGGGACCCTATTACTGAGACTTCGATGTCTGTCCGTCTGTCCGTCTGTCTCCAGGCTGTATCTCAAGAACGGTAATAACTAGAGAGTTGAAATTTTCACATATGATGTAGGTATTTCTGTTGCCGCTATATCAACAAATACTTAAAATAAAATTAATATTTAAGGGGGGCTCCCATACAACTAACGTGATTTTTTTGTCCTTTTTTGCTCTATATCAATAATGGCAAAAGGTAGGTACTTGAATTTTTCTCAAAGTACTTATATTTATATGTGTTCTTTAATATTTAATAATAATATTAAAATAAAATAAAAAATTAAGGGGGGCTCCCATATAAAAAACACAAATTTTGGCCTAATTTTGCTCCATAATGGTACGGAACCCTTCGTGCGCGAATCCGACTCGCACTTGGCCGATTATTTATGTTTGCACATGAGCTCGGAATCGCCTCATGTTCGCTATAGATTTTTTTTTTATAAGACAAGGGATTACTTACACGAAATGTTTTATAAAATGAAATGATTTTTTTCGGTAAAAGCTGAACGATTGACTCTTTCATCTTACGAGCAGACATATTCACGAAACAATTGTCTAAGTTTTAAGAGCGGGCTGTGCAATTTTGCTGTGTTTTCTAATAAGTATTACGATCCCGGAAGACGATTGACTCAAATGAAATTGAGATTTATTTAATAATTGTATATTTATCTGATATTTAGCTAACGAAAAACACGATTCACTTATTTTGACTCGATAGTTTTATTTTTCGAAATTATGATTTTTTTTTGGCATTTCAACAAATATCTGTTACACTTATTGAGTTACTATCATTAAATAAAATGCACTACTACAATCACACACTTTATAAAATAATAGCTAAAGGAAATATTAGTATTGTATTTAGTTTTTTAATAATCATCAAAAAACAGTTTTGGGACTTACGACCTTTACTTTCGTGCTATAATGCGGGAACCGTTGTTACGCGATATTGTTCACTATTAGCTGCAGCGTAAATCATATTGCCCGGGAGCACGATTCATGGAATTATTGTATCACGATTGGAGGATAGCGTTGTGTGTAGGCGGGGCTAACGTTTTCACAGTAGGCTCTTAAATAAACGTAAGTACTCGGATCTAATTTGCCGTTTGAGATCATGGAGTTAACTAACAATTTTGGTTTTAATTTAAAATTATCACTATTATAGACAAAAAAATGTATGTAGTACAGTAAGAAGTGAAAATTATTATGTCATTTCATTTTTCTACTATTTACAACTTCAAAGAAATTGGGTAGCCAAGGCATATTAAGGAAAAAAAATATATATATAAATGCCGAATAATTGAGTTTTTTACGAAATCTTTCTTAGACTGTTCTTCGCGTTCTTATGTTTTGTTCTACAACATTCTACAGATCAAGTTGGCCGCCGAAGACGTCACGAAAACGCGTAGGCCATGGTTTTCACGGGCTTCAAAGGAGTAAACGAGATGGCGATATTTTGCACAAAAAACAAAGATTTTTTTTTTGGTAAAATAAGGGGGCAAACGAGCAAACGGGTCACCTGATGGAAAGCAGCTACCTTCGCCCATGGACACTCGCAATATCAGAAGAGCTGAAGGTGCGTTGCCGGTTAAAAGGAAATACGCTCTCTTCTTGAAGGTTTGCGTACCTATAGATCCAGAAATACTGCTGGTGACAGTTCGTTCCAGAGTTTGTGCAAAGGTGCAAACAAAAAACGTCACCTATTTTACGTTACATCAAAATTTCTCTCATACATCAATAAAAAAAGCTTCACTTCATTATTTTCTCTTTCTCTCTCGAATAAAAGTCATTTTTTCTGCATATCTTATAAACGGACAAGAGGAGCACAACAGAAGCAGCCTTTGCACCGATTTTATATACTTTTTGTTATATAATGACATTTCACTAGTCCTAAAAAATATTTTTCCTTATCGTGTAGCAAAATCTTGTCGTGTCACAAAAAACCTCATAAGCCATAGAGATATTATGTACAAGCTGACTTTGTCCTTAGCATATGGGTGAAGCTGAGCTCTTTTTATTTCACCGTATACATACTTTTATTTATTTATACTGTAGTTTATAATGAATTAGAGATGCTTTCGATTTCTGAACCTTTAATTTTTTATCACAAACTTTTCACTATGCAAAAAAATACAATCCCGCTCATGTTGCTTCGAATAAAGTTTTGAAACTAGTAGTAGATATGCAGAAACCTAGTATTTATTCCAATTATAAGCTGGAGAATTATACTAGTTTCCCAAAGAACATAATAAGTAATAACCCCCCCTTCATACACCACACGAAATATAAAACACAAGTGTTTTATATTCTGTGATCTCTGTCATTTTGAAAATATAAAATGGTCCCTACATAAATAACCATTATAAATAGCATAATATTCATCGTGGGGTAATTAACGTCTTATATTTCTACGTAAATGTTATGCCTCATCTCTTGGTTTGGACTATTCACTCCTCTATGAAGAGCTCCATATCACAGGGATCGTTCTAACTTTTCTTTGTTTTCGCAATTTTGACAACCAAATTTGTTGTTTAAGGTAGCTATTAATTCATGTTTATTCAGTTTAAAGACGCTTCATTCTCTGCAATCACCCAAATAAGAAGCTGACATAGAATAAATATATTATTTTTTACACTTTAGTACATAATATTTCGTTACGATATTATAATTTAAAAGTAGATATACCTTTAAAACATGAGTTGCTACTTGCTTATAACATGATTTAATTGAAAAGAGTTGCAAAAAAAAACAAAATAAGTAATTAAAAAGACATAATAAAATATTAATAACGTCATAATTTCTCAGAAAAATATTTCGTAAGAAAAAAGGTTCGTCATACATGGCGTCGTCACGCTTCCTCTACCACGATACACAGGTCATTTGAATTTGGAAACTTTTGACAGTTATGTCATACAAACGATGCGATAGATATCGCTACGTTGGAAAACTATAATACATTGGTAGAAGAAAGGCCGATAACCGCTACGGTCTGGACTGACCGTTTGGACCATAGTGCAATTTTCGTTTATATCTATTTCATGAAAGGTTGTAATTGAAGACGTGAGTGAATGAACACGTAACTAAAATTTCGTAACATACGGACATACTCATTTTTTCCCTTATAACTTAAACAAACATTTTATAAATATCATTTTTAGACTAGGTAGGTACATATTATACGCATGCATTAAAATAACAATCTAGAGCAATTTCGTATATAGAATTTACATAACAGCAGTCAATACAATAATATAAAATATTATGTTAGTAATTGTCCAGCAAATTAATTTAATTAATAATATCACCATTAATTACATGTCATCGATAATAATTAAATAGTAGAGAATGTCAACATACTTAAAAAATAACAATTAATAATATTATATCTAATCCGTTATTAATACATCATTCAATAATAAAAGCGTTATCATTTAAATATTCATCAATGTCATAATAAGCTTTTTCGAGCAGAGTTGTCTTAATCGTATTTTTAAATAATTGTAGCGAATTTATCTCTAGTATACATTTTGGTAGTTTATTGTACAGACGAATTGCCATGCCTAAGTTACTCTTATTAAGTAAGGCAGTTTTGCTACTTGGAAAACATACCTTATGGCGATTTCTAATGCTTTTAAAAGTCTCATACTCCTGTAAATTGGTTTTTACAAATGTTACGCTTTCTAAGATATATAGGCATGGAAATGTCAAAAGTTTAAGTTTTTGAAAATGTGGCTTACAGCTGTCCGTTAATCTTATTCTACTTATAGCTCTTATACATTTCTTTTGGGCTTTAAATACTGTATATTTTTCAGAAGAGTTGCCCCAAAATACTATTCCATATCGCAATAAAGCCTCTACTTGAGCTTGATATGCAGTTATAATTGTATTTAATCCTACAATTTTTTGGAGCATATATAAGGCATACGACAACTTATTAATTTTTCCACGAATATAGTAACAGTGCTCTTTCCAATTCAGTTCACTATCCACATATATTCCTAAGAACTTAGAGACATATACTTGCTTAATTTTAGTATTCATATATTCCACCTCTATATTTACACTAGGCTGCTTAAAATTTTTAAAATACATAATACTGGTTTTATCTAAATTAATTTTTAAATTATTCATGTTTAGCCATTTTATAATTTTGTCAAGGGAGTTCAGTATATCACTTTCCAGATGATTTTTATTTTTTCCAATATATAATATTGTGCCATCGTCAGCAAAGAGTACAATTTTTTCGTCTATTACTTTCGGTAAGTCGTTTATGTATATTAAGAACATAAGTGGCGCTAGAACACCGCCTTGTGGCACGCCATCATCGACTTCTTGAGTTGGTGATAGGTAACAAATTTCCATAAGACTCTTCGAACATAGTTTTTTTATTTGAGTAACTTGTTTTCTATCAGTTAGGTATGATTTAATTAAATTAAGTACGTTACCTCTAATTCCATATGATTCCAGTTTATCAATTAAAATTTTGTGATTAACAAAATCAAATGCTTTAGAAAGGTCCATGTAGAGTGCACACATATTATTTTTCTCATTTAAATTTGTTAATATATTTTTTAAGAAGTCGTGTATTGCACAGTTTATCGATTTGTTTTTCCTAAAACCCATTTGTTCTTTGCATATTATGTTGTGTTTTTCAAAATAATTGTATAAGTTTTCATTGATTAGCTTTTCAAAAAACCTTGTATTATATCTACTTTATCACCGTTTTTTTGTTTTTTCACCGCAGTTTTTTTCTTTAAAATCATTTTTCCGGCCCTAAAGTTTCCACTTATGTAAAAAGCGGAAATTTATTTACTGTTAGTTATCATGTTCTTCAACTCAATCGGCTTCCAGTGATTTTATCGCTTCAATATTCTGATTCCAGACACTTATTAGAGTTTTAGAGACGGATACCTACCTTACGTTACCTACGTAGGGTAATAACTAGTCTAGATATCGGATTATATGCACGATGAAAGTGCCGAAATATGCATGCAAATATGCACGAAAAATGGCCGAAATATGCACAAAATATGCACATTCAAAAGTGACTTAATTATTAAAATGTATTGTTTTTTAAAGAGTTTTCCGGTGGTGCCGTTAATAAATGCGCGAATATTAATCATTCCATCTGATGGGAAATGGGAATAGAGCAAAAAGAAAAATCGACTGTCCATTCAATAGTTATAATTCTAATATATTGACATCACAAATGACAGTTACACATTGTGAACATCGTAGGAATTAAAAAGTTATTAAGAAACCTTGATTTGAGGTTTACACTTGGATATATTTTGTATACGTATATTCCAACACCATCAAAATTCAAATGCAGGATTTTTCATTTCTTATACAGTACCAATAATTTTCTACCAACATTCTCCGATTACAATCTTAGTGTCCATGAAAGTTCATTACGTTATTAAATTTTTCTCTAATGTTGATAATTACCTACAAAGTATTTTAATCTATCGTTCCTCTATTTCGTTACATCGGTGTTTATCATGATAGCTAGTTAGGAGACTACGAGGGCACAACACGACTGATTTATGAACTACCAACGAGAAATCGCCAAAATATGCACTAACGCCTAAAAAGTGCCGTTATATGCATTTGCATATGCAAATATGCAAATGCATATAATCCGATGTCTAGTAATAACTTAGAGTTAAAAGTAGAGACTAGAGACTAGAGCAATTATAGCTTACTAGACGACGCCCGCAACACCGTTGCGCCTAAATTAGTTTATCGCGCGGAAGTCATACATTTTCCGGGATAAAAAGTATCCCATGTTATTTCTCGGGACTCATTATCTCCATACCAAATTTCATCAAAATCAGTTCAGCCGTTTATCCGTGAAGAGGTAATAGACAGGCACACTTTCACATTTATAATATTAGTATGGATGTGACCCTTGGACTCCTTGGTTAGCTACAGTAATGTTGATGTAGATATTCTTTATTCAAAACATCAGCTGATCTAAGTACCTAATGACGAAAGCAGCTGCAGTGACCCGTTCAAAGTGTTTATTGTCATTAAAATGTTATGATTACGAAATATCGTCGTATACCATTAAGGTGGCTTTCCGTTCTGTGCCGCAAGCGATCGCGAGCGACAAAAAAATTAAATAGCTTTCATTTTGCTCTACAATTGAAATCATTACAAAGCAGCGGCGGCATGGGTCGCTAGACCAATTTCGGTAAAAAATGAAACCTATAGGCTATAGCCTAGGACCTAGGTCATACAGAGGCATATTCTTTTAATTTTTGTCGGTCGCAGTCGCTAATTGCTGTGTGGATCAGAACGGTACCTTTAAAAGTTATATTCAACTCAGCTGTAACTACTATCTATATCTTGCAAACAATCTTTACATGCAAGCAAAACTACAATTTCCAAGCAATATTATCGACACGCAAGGCTGTTTTTTGTTCCTACAATACAATCCTACCAAAAACATTTCTTGTGAAATGTTGCCGAGACGACCACATAAGGATTGGACCTGTGAAAAAGATTTGAGGTCTCATGTAGAGCCAAGCTTCTGAATCTACACGGCCTAACTCTACTGACCCTAACTTAAACAAATTCTACATACCAGTAAATATGTATGGCCTCGCCGTTTCGCTACCGTCGCGGAGGTGATGCGAATATTTAGTTTTTGATAAGTTAGTAACGAACAGCCGAGGCCATACATATTTACTGACTAGATGTTCCGCGCGGCTTCGCCCGCGTAAATTAGATATTTCACAGACAAATCAGTCTACAAAAAATAGCCTATGATCCTTCACGTGGTCTAGTTCTTATTTGACCCAAATAACAGAAAAATTGCTCTAGTAGTTCGCGAGATAAGCCCTTTCAAATAATTTCCCCCGTTTTTTACACATTTTCTTCTATTTCTTCGCTCCTATTAGTCTTAGCGTGATAAAATACAGCCTATAGCCTTCCTCGATAAATGGGCTATCTAACACTGAAATAATTTTTGAAATCGGACCAGTAGTTTCTGAGATTAGCGCGTTCAAACAAACAAACAAACAAACTAACTAACTAAAAAACTCTTCCGCTTTATAATATTAGTATAGATATGTAGAATTTAAGTTAGGGTCAGTAAGAGTTAGGCCGTGTAGATTCAGAAGCTTGGCTCTACAAGAGATATCATATCTTTTTCACAAGGTAAACCTTATGTGGTCGTATTGGCAACATTTTACAAGAAATGTTTTTGGTAGGATTTAAGTTCTTTTAGTAAGTTGGTTCTTGTAAGTACTTATTTAAAGGTTTTTTATTATTTTAGTTACTGTTTACAGTCCCGTGTAAACTAGTATGTCCTAATTCATAAAATTGGTGAAAGTAAAAATCTCCATGTATAAACCTCCACCCCCCCATTTTAGGGGATGGGGGGCGAAAGTTATAAGTTTATGATTTTTTTTTGTTGGTTGTATACTAAACTTAGATTACATACCAAATTTCAGCTTTCTAGCACTTCAGGAAGTAGCCAAACATTTTCATAATCATCGGTGTGTCAGTATGTCAGTGACGAAATCGGTGTATTTTAGATATCAATAAAATCTAAAGTATTAGAGCTAATTAATTGAGACTTTGTATGTTTAATTAGTCTATTATTAACATCATATCTTGAGAATATGAACTTCCTGTAGCCCTAGTACGGCGACCAGTGGAAATGCGAAAGTATAGACAAAGTGGGGAGATAAACTTAAGGTTCCGTTCCGATCTTTTTTCGTTCCGAAAAATTCAATTAAAATGCTACTTTATGGCAGACTATAGTCACAAACTGTGGAGATAAACTTAAGGTGCCGTTCCGATCTTTTTTCGTTCCGAAAAATTCAATTAAAATGCCACTTTATGACAGACTATAGTCCTAAAAATTCAAATAATATCCTACTTTATGACATATACTATAGTCTGTCATAAAATGGCATTTTAATTGAATTTTTGTCGGTCGCCATTAGTCGCGGTAAAGATCGGAACGGCACCTTAAGTTTATGTCCACAGTTTGTCTATACTTTCGCATTTCTACTGGTCGCCGTGCTAGGGCTACAGGTACATCGGAAACCAACTCTAGGGTTTAAAAAACCGACGAAACACTTCGAGAAAAGGTAGGTAGTGCCCTTGCGCTTCGCTTGGCTTGTCTCGGCGGGTGCACTACCATGCACCCAGATCTGGTCAAATTACCCCGATTTAATGTTGTTACTGCCGTGTTATCGTAAAGGTTAGTCAGGTACAGTCTTAGACCGGCAGCAAAGCAACAGGCAAATGACAGTAGATTTTGCACGATTTTCGCCTGTTACATTGCCGTCACTCTTTTCAACACGCTTTTATAAGCTTGGGCTGTATGTATGTAACGGAATCTTTGAGCACGATTGTTACCTATTTCCAGTATATCTAGTTATTAATTCGAAACTTTGCATACATGTTAAGAGCCAATGACAGTGAAATAATTTGTTGAAATTTAATATTTAAATTGTAAAATGGCCTACTTCAGCACTTTTTTTTTAATATGTATGCAACTATAAACTATTACTGCTAAGCATTTAGAATTTTACCGTGTAAGGTATGTACAATAACTTACAAGTTACAACTACCTCAGTAGGTACCTACTCCTTGCTTACGTTCAACATTTTATAGCTTCTTTAGATATTATAGTGATATAGTCACTCGTATCATTATAATACCTAATTTCTTAACATATTTGATAATTTAGTTATAATAAATTGCAATAAATATATTAGATATTATGAGATAACTGATAAGCCTTAGTAGGTATTAAGTTTAATTTACCGGCACGGGCTACGACAATAAAATAAGATAACAAATAATCGGCCTAGTGCGAGTTGGACTCGCACACGAAGGGTTCCGTACCGTTATAGGTAGAGCAAAAATAGGCCAAAAATTGTGTTTTTTGTAAATTTATTTTGTTTTTAGCTTCGTTTTTAGTATTTGTTGTTATAGCGGCAACAGATATACACAATCTGTGAAAATTTTAGAAGTGCTAGACTTTAGCGGTTCTTGAGATACAGCCTGGAGACAGACAGACAGACATCGACATCGAAGTCTCAGTAATAGGGTCCCGTTTTTACCCTTTGGATACGGAACCCTAAAAATGATATGCTATGCAGCTGCATAATACATATTACCTAATTTTTGTACTTTTTAGATTATTTTTTTATTTTATTTTTTTTAGAGCTCTACATGCATATCTTTTTTGTTCTACTGCTCGGGAGTCGAGATATTTATGATTAAACCGTTATATACACCGCTTGTAGTAAGATTATAGTAACTACTATGCTTGGTGACATAAGCACTTAACACAAGTGGCTTGTTTGTAATTCCATAATCTACAAGTCACAACCTTGAAAACTTAAAACCACCTACTTTGTAACGGTGCCTTTAGCTGACAAAAATTGCTTGTAAAAATGAAAATGTCTACAACCTTAAAACCGAAGATTTCTTTTATTTTGTATAATTTACCTAAGACACTAACTATGTCACGTTTCAAAATATAGGAAGAAACCAAAATAAATATTAACCATCTACAAAAATCTAGCAAATTTTATTCTAAAGTAAATTTAATGTTACCTCAAGAACCGCACAATTTCACAACTACTCATAAATTTTACATGATTTAATAATAACTAACAAGCAATTACTAATTAGGAAAAAAAAATCACAAAACATACTTGTTTCTTGAAGGGCGTAATCCAGGATTTCTTGGCCATATTTTCTCGGCTCACACTGGACACATACTGAAATCTTTGATAACAATATTATGATAAATGCTATCGCGCTCTATCTCACCCGTGTCACTCGGACTACTGCCAATTCTCATTCAAAATAACTACTGATACCAATCAACAACATTTTACCTCTCCCAACACTTTTATGTCCACGAAATAAGGATTATTTTTAATAAAAATAGCTGTGCGCGCGAGCACGTAACGCAATCGTTTCGTTCACTGCTTGTAATGAGTATTACATGATTTTACATAATGTGGACTGCTCTTTTGTCAATAGAAAAGCAATAATAGTGGTTCCCTATAACAATTTGTTTTTTATTACTATCAAGCCAATTTCGTGAGTAGCTTCATTTTGATAAGACGAACAACTTACAATTTCCGCTGCGAATATTCTCGAAAGTGGTAGCTAACAGAGATAGGAAGGATTTAATATTTCGATTTGATGGTCCTTAAATATGGATTGTTCTATTTGTAGGACAATGTTACTCTTTAACCGACTTCCAAAAAGTAGGAGGTTATATTATTATGTTAAATTATATATAGAGGAAAGTAACCAAACATGGAATACCATTTTGTTTTTATGTTATAAAAAAAAAGATCAAATATTTGTATTCGTAATTATTATCAGTCATACAGTTGCGCTTAAATTATGACCAGTCTTGTTTCACAAATATATTTTTTTCTCAAAAACCAAATCAACATAAAGGTATCCAAATATGAAATAGGTACCCAAATGTGGACTATTATAAAACTATAATAATACAATTAACCATTATTTTAATGAGAAACTACAGGAACTTTGGTCAATTATAAAAAACTTACTTAAGTTACTTGCAAAAATCGCATATCCAGGTATCAAACTCTGCACCTGCGCAATCACCATTGACCTAGAGCCCGCACATGAGACATTTGATCCATGGCTCTCCTCGAGTATCTTGAGAAAACAGGCTAGAACATACACTCTCTCTCTCACACATTCTTCTGAGTCAGGAGCTTCCTGTCCTATGGCGGTATTAGGCTCACTGTCTGTGTCAAAGTGTATTTCTTACGTCGAAATAGTCCATATTTGGATCTCACGGACTGTCCATATTCGGAAATTTCAGACTAATCAAAATGTACAATCAGTTTTATTAATTAAACACAATGAGACAAAAAAGCCTCTTAAACAATCACACAAGCATGTAATCAATGCATAATTATAAATATACAATATTATTTCCAACTAGGTATTGAGAAATAATTACTTTTTACGTACTTTAAATTTTTTTCTCACAACAGCACCAAAACAAAACCCTCTCACCGCGGTCACAAGCGTCGCCCGACTGACAAGTCAAAAGTCAAAACCTGTACGCGAGCACAATGATGGAAAGAGACAGAAGATCACTGTCAATGGCAACTAGGATTGTTTGTTTCCGAGAAATGACAGTATTCCATTTTAGGGATACTATTCAATAGTTATGGTGCTCCCACACCGCCGTTAGAAAATGTTTGTAAACATTTTCTAACATAAAAATATTTAAGTACGTGTTGCATTTCATTTTCTAACATAAAAACATTTAAAAGTACTAACAAATGTTGTCAATTGTTGCATTTTGTTAGGAACATAACATTTAAATCTGGTATTGGCTCGCAGTTTGGTTTGCGTTCTGAGGGCGTCTACACGAAAGTGGAAGAGGATTTGCTCATTGGAATAGCTTTAATTTTTTGTTTAGAAAAGAAGAAAAAGCGCTCTTATTGGATGCGCCAAACGCTAAAAGCAGATACATACGATGTGTGAATTCGGGTATCTGCTCCCGTATTACTCCGCGTAGACTATCGCTAAAGGACTTACGATAAATAACGTCGGAGGCGTTCCCCGACTCACCGCATACGCCGCCGTCACGCCGTTTATAAAAGGTTAACAAACAAAAGGTAACAGATGTATTATTTTGTTATAATTTGTTAACTTACGTTTACTAAACATTTTCTAACATGAAAACATTTTTAAATTTTTTTTAACATTTGTGATTAAATGTTTGCTAACAAAATACTCAAATTCTTTATTAAGCATAAAATAATATACAATAGTATAAAAGCTAGGTAGCGTACATCACGTCGTCTAATCCCATGCTAAGTAAAAACTTGTGTTATGGCAATCAGACAACGGATGCACGCCGAACAATTTTATCTATACTATAATATTATAAAGCGGAAGAGTTATAAAGCGGAAGAGTTTGTTAGTTAGTTTGTTTGTTTGTTTGTTTGAACGCGCTAATCTCAGGAACTACTGGTCCGATTTGAAAAATTCTTTCAGTGTTAGATAGTCCATTTATCGAGGAAGGCTATAGGCTATATTTTATCACACTAAGACTAATAAGAGCGAAGAAATAGAGGAAAATGTGGAAAAAACGTGGGGAAATTATTTGAAAGGGCTTATTTGAACGCGCTCATCTCAGGAACTACTGGTCCGATTTGAAAAATTCTTTCAGTGTTAGATAGCCCATTTATCGAGGAAGGCTATAGGCTATGTTCTATCACGCTAAGACTAAAAGGAGCGAAGAAATAAAAGAAAATGTGGAAAAAACTGGGGAAATTATTTGAAAGGAAACTACTAGAGCAATTTTTCTGTTATTTGGGTCAGATAAGAAGTAGATCACGTGAAGGATCATAGGCTATTTTTTTGTAGACTGATTTGTCTGTGAAATATCTAATTCACGCGGGCGAAGCCGCGCGGAACGTCTCGTCCTAATATATATTATTTACACATTCACACACACAATCACAGTACACTTTATCACGTAAAGTCTCTTTCGGCGACGTGATGCGCGCTTCGTTCGGGAGCCTCCCCCGGAACCTCCGGTAAACTACACCGGCGGGCCAGAACTCCTTCACCTCGAAGATGGATAAAACTTGAGTCGGCACTCTCACCACAAAGGAACTGAAATTCACTTTGTGGCAAGAGTGCAGACGCTCCACCCTCAAGGTGTAGGTGGTCTTCTCGCGGATGTAGTTTACGACGTCTTCGACCGTCATGGACCAGTGCAGGCGCGACACGTAGAGCGGCGTCGCGGGCACCTCGCTGCGCAGGCGCAGCTCGGGCACATAAGGTGCGGTGCCGCGGTGGTTGCGGACGGTGGGCTTCCTCTTCTTCCTCCTTTCCACCAGAACGAACCCCTCTTCATCGCACCTCCTGCTCTCGTCCCTGTCGAGTCGAAGATGTTCAGCCTTGCGGCCCTCCTTTGCACCCCTCGCCTTTAGCCGCGGGGGCGGTGCGGGGCAAGCAGCGACGCTTGCATAATTTTTCTGTTGAGTCGATGGCCTCAATTTCGTGTCGACGTCATGCGGTGACGGCGAGCTGACGGCGGCGGCTGTTGCTGACCCACTCGGTTTCGCTGACGTGCAAAACGGCGAGTCGCGCTGAGCTCCGCTATGTTATGTAATGTTTAGTAACTAACGTTACTAAACATTTTCTAACGGCAGTGTGGGAGCACCAATACTCTCCTCTAACTATTTACCTATCAATATACAAAAAATCAGCTGGTTAGAGTTCCGTTTTATGGATCTGTAATCAACAAGTCCTCGTCGTTCTAGGGAACCTGTACTATAATCGTTTAATTTATTTTTTTATCGCATAATAAATTCTGTTCAGAGACCACATCTAGTTAGACATATACAGGGTGTAACAAAACTAAGTGATAATACTTTAGGGTGTGTACACGTGTTCCTCGTAGAGAGTTCACTGTATAAACCGACTTCCGACACACAAAAAAGTGTTAATTGATTGTTATTATTTAAATAGTGGCTTTTTTAGAACTCTCCTGTTAAAATTCAACGTTTTCTCTACTCAATCTTCACACTTTTGAAGGCGGCACCAGCCAACATAAATATGAGTTTTATGCGCGGCAAAATTTAAGCGGTTGCAGTGGCCTCAGTCTGAAATTAAGTTTAAACTTTGGTTCGCTTTTGTTTCAATTTCGGAACGTGAGTAAGCCTGAATAATGAGAAAACCATCATCGGCATAGCCAACTAGTATGTAGAGCGGTGGTAGAGGGAGGCATAGCAAATCGTCGAAGCCTGCGTTCCATAATTTAGGCGAGAGTACGGAACCCTGTGGACAGCTGCACGTCAGGGTTTTAGCGTGAATGCAATGACCGAGTTGAAGCTTAGTTAAACTATTATAAAAGTAAGAACGTATCAAGTAGTAAATGTTTGAGTAGCACCCTCTATTTTTAGGGTTCCGTAGTCAACAAGGAACCCTTATAGTTTCGGTCTGTCCGTCCGTCTGTCTGTCCGTCTCTCCGTCCGTCCGTCTGTCTGTCCGCGGTTTTGTTTAGAGACTATAAGGCCTACAAAGCTGTAACTCGGCATGAATGCACATCTTAATGATGCCGACAAAATCTATACTAATATTATAAAGCGGAAGAGTTTGTTAGTTTGTTTGTTTGTTTGAACGCGCTAATCTCAGGAACTACTGGTCCGATTTGAAAAATTCTTTTAGTTTTAGATAGCCCATTTATCGAGGAAGGCTATAGGCTATATTTTATTACGCTAGGCCTAATAGGAGCGAAGAAATAGAAGAAAATATGGAAAAACGGGGGAAATTATTTGAAAGGGCTTATCTCACGAACTACTAGAGCAATTTTTCTGTTATTTGGGTCAGATAAGAAGTAGACCACGAGAAGGATCATAGGCTATTTTTTGTAGACTGATTTGTCTGTGAAATATCTAATTTACGCGGGCGAAGCCGCGCGGAACGTCTAGTCTATACTAATATTATAAAGCGGGAGAGTTTGTTAGTTAGTTAGTTTGTTTGTTTGAACGCGCTAATCTCAGGAACTACTGGTCCGATTTGAAAAATTCTTTCAGTGTTAGATAGTCCACTTATCGAGGAAGGCTATAGGCTATATTTTATCACGCTTGGACTAATAGGAGCGAAAAAATAGAGGAAAATGTGTAAAAAATTGGGGGAAATTATTTGAAAGAGCTTATTTGAACGCGCTAATCTCAGGAACTACTGGTCCGATTTAAAAAAATCTTTTAGTTTTAGATAGCCCATTTATCGAGGAAGGCTATAGGCTATATTTTATTACGCTAGGCCTAATAGGAGCGAAGAAATAGAAGAAAATATGGAAAAACGGGGGAAATTATTTGAAAGGGCTTATCTCACGAACTACTACAGCAATTTTTCTGTTATTTGGGTCAGATAAGAAGTAGACCACGTGAAGGATCATAGGCTATTTTTTGTAGACTGATTTGTCTGTGAAATATCTAATTTACGCGGGCGAAGCCGCGCGGAACGTCTAGTCTATACTAATATTATAAAGCGGGAGAGTTTGTTAGTTTGTTTGTTTGTTTGAACGCGCTAATCTCAGGAACTACTTGTCCGATTTGAAAAATTCTTTCAGTGTTAGATAGTCCACTTATCGAGGAAGGCTATAGGCTATATTTTATCACGCTTAGACTAATAGGAGCGAAGAAATAGAGGAAAATGTGGAAAAAATGGGGGGAAATTATTTGAAAGAGCTTATTTGAACGCGCTAATCTCAGGAACTACTGGTCCGATTAGAAAAATTCTTTTAGTTTTAGATAGCCCATTTATCGACGAAGGCTATAGGCTATATTTTATTACGCTAGAACTAATAGGAGCGAAGAAATAGAAGAAAATGTGGAAAAACGGGGGAAATTATTTGAAAGGGCTTATCTCACGAACTACTAGAGTTATTGTCTTATTTGGGTCAGATAAGAAGTAGACCACGTGAAGGATCATAGGCTATTTTTTGTAGACTGATTTGTCTGTGAAATATCTAATTTACGCGGGCGAAGCCGCGCGGAACGTCTAGTAGTATATAAAATCTTTTAAAAAAAAATACGGTATCTCCCCTACACATCAATGCGGGGGTGATTTTCTTTTCGCGTCTACCCCACCGTGTGCGATGTCATTGGATAGGTTTTTTTTTTTAAATATTATGAGTATTCAAATATCATTTTCCAATTTAGGGATCCATTTGTGAAATATGAAGTATTAAAGTGGAAGAAATCGTTAAGAGTCCAGTGTCCCCCCCTTCTACCAGTTAAACGGTTTCCAGAAGGAAATGTGAAAAAATTCTCGGGTGTAGGAAATATGCTGAAATTAAAAGAAAAACTATCACGGCTAAGAAGACTTCATAAGTTATGGAGTAATAGTCAATCAACTAAAAAAAAATGTATTCGTAGAAGTACAACGGAACTTTTCGTTCAAAATCCTTTGAAAATTGAACGTAACTGAGATGATGTTGTTAGTAGTGTAAAACACGTTATAAATGTGCATTTATTGACCATACAAAAATTATAAACTACGGAACCCTAAAAACTAGCGGGACTACGGAACCCTATATTGCGCGTGTTTAATTTTAATAGCAGCATCGGCCACCACGCATTATCAAAAGCACCCGATATATCTAATAAGATGGCAACAACGTATTTTGTTTCCGACAGATTAACTATTTTTCTGACTTCTAGGGCCGCATCCACAGTCGATTTCCCGACGGTGAAACCATACTGCTGACTATGAAATTTAGGGCCGCCGGGTACCAGGCGAGGTACGATAAGACGTTCTAACAGTTTGCCTAAGCACGGCAGAAGCGTGATCGGACGGTAGGATTTTGGATCGTATGGAGGTTTATTACCGGCTTTGGGAATCAATTTTATACTACCGATACGCCAAACCTTTGGAAAAATACCTTCCGCGATACATTTATTATATGAGTAAAATTGATGACTTGATAATAAGGCTTGTATAGCGGCGAACTCATGTCAACATGTCAATATAACACATAACGACAAAAAGCTTTATGAGGCTTTTTAGTAAGTTAGACGACTGAAAAAAGTAACTTTAAATTGCAGAGAAGACTGGGGCTCACTGGCAAGGCACAAAAATGTATTTTTAGGTAAAAATACTGTATGCTTTACATCGATTAGTATTAATTATTATTATTAATTTAACAATCAGCAATAAAAATATCTCATTCGAATGAAATTTCCAGTTTATAAAAAGAAATAAAGATTTGTTGACATATCATTGATTTTTCTATAGCCACAGAAAAATCTGTGATTGTTTTAGAAACATAAAAAATCGGAAAAGTGTTCTAATACGTTTTATTAAAGACCATAAAATAAGGCATCACTCTTCCATTTACTGTCTTCAAAAAAGGTTTTAGATATTCCAAAAAATACAAATATCCCTAGACTTTGTTGATGATGGGAGTATTTTATCAGTACCGGCCGATTCAAGTTACAACGTTTTGTCACTAACTAGTGGCTGACTTGCCCATCATCAAAAGTCTAAGGTACTTTTAGCAGACTTATAACCCTTTGAAGCTGTCCAGACTTTTCTTTATTTTGTAAGCCTTTGATCACTAAATAACTGTGGTCAGTCACTAAATGTTGATTGAAAACTAAAAATTAATTTAACAAGACTTGGCTTCTATGATATTTGAAAACTTTTTGCGATGGATAGATTGCTTGAAGAGACTTGGCTTTTTCACATTGAATAGTTTTGGTAGGATTTTCAAAATATTACTAAATATTTTTGTGACAATTAGTCTTTAATGCTCTAAAAACGAAACTTGTACTTTAAAATATTATATTTTGTTTAATTATCAAAAATAGAAATAATTAAATCTATACTTATGTTATAAATACCTTAAATCAGGTCTTGCCTTTAATAATAATCAAAAAAACGAAAAACCCGAAAAGCTGAAAAACCCGGGTTTTTGCGTGATCCCCAAAACCCGGGTTTTCTCGGGTTTTCGAGTTTCGGCTAAACCCGGTCTCGATGCCCTAGCTACTATGCAAATTACATTCATCATCATCATTATCACTACCATATTATTATACCATGCATCGTCCCATGATTATGAGCCTATTATGACCCTATTATTGGTACTTTTCATAGTCTTTTAGATCGAGACTCGCGTTTGTCAAACGATTTAAAAAAATCTATACTAATATTATAAACCTGAAGAGTTTGTTTGTTTGTTTGATTGAACGCGCTAATGTCAGGAACCACTGGTCCGATTAAAAAAAAATGTTTCAGTGTTAGATAGCTATATATTATCACAATAAGACCGAAGAAACAGAGGAAAATGTGGAAAAAACGAGGAAAATTATTAGAAGGGGTTTATCTCACGAACTACTGGAGCAATTTTTATGTTATTTGGCACAGATATAGAGTGGACCACGTGAAGGGACATAAGCTATTTTTTTGCGGGAAAATGTACGGTTTCCGTAAAATTCCTAATTTACGCGGGCGAAGCCGTGCGGGACATCTAGTTGTATATAATTTTGCTACTTATAACGTTATAATTAGGTGTTCAATGTTATAATTATATTAATTGTATTCTAACGTCCTTATCATGAAAGAGCTAAATTTAATTCTCTTTAATTATTGTAAAATTTCCTTATTGTATGTTATTGGGGAACTAGAGATTGATAAAGCAGTGTTTTTCAACCTTTTTTTTATGATGCGATCCCCCAGAGGTTCGCGACACACAGGTTGAAAAACACTGATTTAAAAGTTAGCTCACACAGAAACGAAACAGCCGGACAATTTGATGACAATTCAATTTTGTGTTGCTATTGTCGCAGTTTCCTCAATAATTTATAGTTTATAGATTTTGTTTTATGCACTAGAAAGTACATTAAGTTTCTCATAATAAGTATGCATCTACTACGAAATCATTAAATATTCTATAACATAAAGGTTAATGCATAATAATAAGCCTATTATTATTAATGTATTGTTGAATACCAGTATTGGTATTCAACAATAATATATTTATTTATAATTGACAGAAAAAAACCGGTCTCCTCTATATGTAAATTTTTATAGGTAGGGATCTATTGTCTACTTTTAGTTTACTTACTTACTAACGGCCGTTCCCAATATTCAATCTATCTCTGGTTTGACATACGACCGATCGCAGCTAACATTGAATTGACATAAAATATATGTCTCTAATGTCTAATGAGAGCTATTCCTATCTCTAGTAGGGCAAAACCAGAGATAGATCAAATATTGGGAACGGCCGTTAGTGCCAAAAATTCGTAAATAGTCCACTATTCGATCGCCGATGAAATTAAAAGGTAACTATACTAATAGATTAACATAAAAGCATTAAGTTTAACAAGTAACGGATATTATGTTTTTTCATTTCTGGTAAATTAGTATAATAAATGTACATACACTCTTAGCTTACTTGCATCACCTACGAAAACATTGGGAAGTAGCCACGCACTGGAAAAATCAGAAAATTGTGTCCATAGGCACTATACTCCGTGCTTTTTTTAACCGACTTCCAAAAAAGAGGAGATTTCTCAATTCGACCTATATTTTTGAGTCCTAACGCTTTACTAGCACAATAGCGGAAATTACGAAATATTTAATACTTAGATAATTATAAATAAATTATTAATATTTTAGTCTCTCTAAAACTCAAGAACATATATTATTTTCCTAAGGATGACTCCTATGTCGCAATACTACATTATATTTATGCAATAAAAATATGTGCCATGGCGATTATGCCACTGAACCATTCATACATAGCCCAATTCGCACTTGGCCTTTATCAATATTCATGAACTATTTTCATATCACCTATGTCCTAGAATGAAGTCAAAAGCACTAGAGGTAGTAGAGTAGAACACCCATGTTAAACTATCATGTGTATTTTTATACCACTGTTGTAAATTCTGGGATCATAGTTGAAAAAAATAATTGAAAATGGTTTCTGCCAAGGTTAAGCAGGTAGGTTATAAATTTTCACAACTTTTTAATAAATGTATAATAATTATTATATTCACAGGCAGATTTTTTGATAGTAGACGTAATTTTTTATACAAAATGTTGCAAATTGTAATCAGGAGAATTATCTGACGATTTAAAACTACTAATATCTTACCTAATATTTTATACTGTTTTCCAAGAAATAATACACAAATAATTAAGTGCTCATTAATATTATATTTTTATAAAAAAAAATATAGACCTAAAATTGGTCCCTGGAGAACGCCAGAACAAATATATTATAATATACAAAATATCGGCCTAATATTTGTCCCTGGAATACACCAAAATTAACAAGGATTTTTCATTAAAGTATTATTTTATTTGCAGACATGGATCTTCACGGGAGTGCTTACCAATGAGATTTCCCAGGGAATGTTGCTGAGTATTTCCTCTATAATGCTACCAGCTTTACTATCTCCAGAGTCTAATATTAAAGTCGATTTAAATACTGCATCGTGGATTGGTAAGTGACATAGCTGCTACAAAGACATATTAATGTGTTTAGATTTGCTATTGTTTCCTAAGCTATCAATAGTTGTGTAAAATTGCAGATTTTGCTATTCGATTTTTCTTAGGCTTTTGATATAAAAACTCTTTCGAAGTACCGATACAACTATGTCACAAATATTAACTTAGATTTTTCCGATTGCCTTTAAAATATTACGTTTTGCTTTTTTTACAGCCTCAATCATCGGAGCGGGCGGAATTCTGGGGTTTATGCTATCGGCAATAATAATGGAAGTATACGGAAGAAAACGAGCCTACATATTCTCGGTCACTCTTAGCATCATCGGCTGGATATGCGTTTATTTTGGTACCGCAGTGCATGTACTTTTAATCGGAAGATTTTTAGGCGGCGTCGGCAACTGCTCAACCGCTTCCATAGGTTCAGTTGTCATTGGAGAGTACACCAACCCAAGAATAAGAAGCATATTCCTAAATCTGAAGGTAGCCGGGATTTGGAGCGGAATTTTATTAGTTCATATATTAGGACATTTCTTTTACTGGAAAACCGTGATATTGGTACCTATTACTTTAGCGGTTACATCTTTTGCGATAGTATCCACTTGGCCCGAGAGTCCCTCCTGGTTCGCTTCAAAGAATAACTTTAAGGAGTGCGAAAGAACTTTTTACTGGTTGCGTGGAAAATCTACGGATTCGGTACACGAGTTGAAAGAATTGATCAAAGCTCAGCAAGATAGACATTCAAGTAAACCTGTTGATTCCACGACCCGTACCAGAATAAAACAATTCTTCAAGAAAATGACTAGAAAAGTTTTCGTGAAGCCGATCTTTATTATAATACTGTGCGGTATACTTTTGGAGTCGAGTGGGGCTCATTATTTTCCAGGCTATGCGCTGCAAATTATCGAGGAAATCATTGGTAGCAAGACGAACACTTTTTACTGTACCTTAGCATTCGACATAGTCATTCTAATGGGCGTAATGTTTTCTTCACTTCTTGTAAGATTTTTCAAAAAACGAACGATCATATTCACTACAGGCTTTCTTTCTTTTGTTGTATTATATTTATTATCATTATATATTTTCTTAGCTAGCAAGAATGTTATATCAAAAGAGAGGACTTATATACCTATAACGTTCCTTGGTACCTATTTAGTTTTGAATAGTTTAGGTAGTTTTACGGTCACTATGTCATTGCTCGGTGAAATATTTCCTCTTGAACATAAAGAATCTGCCACGTGTATTTCTTCATCTTTTTTGGCTTTTATTTTAATGTCTGGTATGCAGGTAGCTCCGCATATGTTAGCAAATTTTAAAGTCCACGGTACATTTGTTGCAACTGGGGCTGTTATGTTTATAATGCTGGTAAGCCTGTGGTTTGTACTACCAGAAACTAAAGACAAAACGTTGCAAGAGATAGAAAACTATTTCAATCATGGAAGATATGGTGCTGTTGATGTTGACAATGAAAAATTAGTTATGAAAACAACAAAGAGTTCCCATGATAGTACTGCAGATAGTCTTTACTGTAAAATTTAATGCATTAGGTGAAAATAAGAACTAGCTAAAAGCCGAGCTTTGTGAGGGCTCGCGTCGTCACACCTAGGCTGACTGATGATAACACATCTGCATATAGATAAAAATTACTATGTTAAAGCACAAATCAATAGGCGTGATAGTTTTTCCGTAAAGTGTACCACAAAATTTTAGTATCCGTATAGTATGTAATAGTAAAATTATTATAGTATGACGTATTTATTACTGTTGATAAAATTATACATGTACTTTGCATCTACCTCATCTTGTCTTAACATCAACCAAAGGTTGGCTGGAAGAAAATGCCTAAAGGCATTAAGCCCGCCTCTGTACCTTTATGTGTGCAAAAAGTATATAAAAAAACAAAAAAAAATGTAAATGTTGTGGGATATACCTACTAGGGCTCATTTCGCTCGCCCTGATAATTGTTATGTTTTATTAAAAGTTTTGTAAATACCATGCATCATTCTTTTATTATTTTAGTGCTCAAAAAATAAGGCTTTCTATTTGCCTATGCATAATGCAGAGGAAATAACAACTACAATTAGAAGTCAACAACGTAGTTGTTATAGTAAGGCAAGTTTTGTACTAGGTGGTTTATATTGACATTGCTAATGAAAGCCTAAAATACGAGATTGGTCACTTCGTATATTTAAAAAACAAATCTGGTGAATAATAAATCTTATCCTCTACCAGCCCGGAAAAGTTCTGAGATCCTTGATATAGAACTTACGCTAAGGTAAGCTGGTACCGACTTCAAAAGCATGAAGATTGAGTACAGAAATAGTTGAGGTTTAGGCGAAGTCTGAAGACAGCACTATAATAAGGAATAAGAATTATTTGATTCTTTTTAGATTA
Source organism: Cyaniris semiargus (assembly GCA_905187585.1). NCBI lineage: Eukaryota > Metazoa > Arthropoda > Insecta > Lepidoptera > Lycaenidae > Cyaniris > Cyaniris semiargus. The sequence goes on from LR994567.1 coordinate 8,676,733, forward strand.
TTTTTAAGAATATTACTTTTCTTTTTACCTTGGAAGTCGATTTTAATTATTTTAATAATTTTACCCTTTTTAGTTACCTATGAGACCACAAGGCTATATTATACAGCCTTGTTGTATTAGAGTATAAATTGCATAATATAATTATCTAGGTCTTTTAAAATAGGTTCTACCTACGATTCACCAATAGCAAATAACTTTAAGCGTTATTTTTTGCTGGTTTTATTCATTGCCTCAACGCCAGCTACCTTAAAAAAATGTTCCGTTCAAAAATAAGTATAGTTAAACGAGATAGTGGTAAATGCTTGCAGTTATCTAAGCGAAACTGAAATTCCCGAACTTATATACGCTCTGGAGTTCTGTTCAGTGTCTTTGGGTCCATGTATACCTTCGTATGAAATTTCACTTATTAGTAACATGTGATTGAGTTACGAGAAACAACTTCATTATCACAATCTGTGTTTTAACAAATTTCAAGGATTTCCCTCAATTCGTCATACATCCCATCATCAGATCACTACGTTCGTAATCATTGTACCAAATTCAGATTTTACCCTATACAACAACAAAATAATTTTAAAAATCGGTCCACAAACAGCGGAATAATGTTCAAATACATCTGTTTCGATGTAAAAATCCCTGAGAAGTACCAATAATAGTGTCATAATATGATGATGCATGGCATAATTTTGGTTATGATGATGATGATTAAGGAAATTGATACATTGGCTTTTGCTTGGAGTAGTTTAAATAAAGCCAAAATCCTCGAACTTGTATCTATAATATATTTGACGACCTCTGGTCGGCTCTGTGGCCTAATCGGTTGAGTGTGTTGCAGCTCAAGTCGGGGGTCGCGGGTTCGAATCCCGCTGACGCGGACGGAACAAAAAGTTTTCAATGTTCCCGGGTCTGGATATGTCTTAAATATGTGTATGATATAATAAAAATCTTAAATATATGTATAGTATACAAGTATTAAATATATTTCCATTGTCTGGTACCTGTAACACAAGTCCTTCAGGTACTTATCACGGGGCCAGACTGACGTGGTGTGAAGCGTCCATACATATTATTATTATTCAAAAGTTCTGTTGGGTACCTTCGGAACCAGGGTACATCCTGGTGCAAAATCTTACTTTTTGGTAGTATATGCCTGAAATACTTCAGAAAAAAATTGAAATCACCATATATGTTCCCATGCCAACTTCCGTGCCTTCAAGCGTTTTTGTCACAATTATTATTGGCGACATTCAAACACAATAAACTCCAATATTAACTTAGCTTCAGCTTCAGCTTAGGAGTCACAACTATTAGCCTTATTTCCGTGGTGCTCCCCCTTAAGTTCTTTGACTTTCGGTCATTGCAACTTTGTGCTGTCTCCCGCTTTGTATGGGGAGGGAAACTGGAATTCTTCCTACTCCTCCTATTCTCTTCTGATTAATTTCGTTGCGGGTCCCAAGACAGTTTTAGCATGTCCCTCGGGCTCCCTGAGATCATATCAAAGGGTTTTCGTGGTTGGATACCGCTGTCGATCCTGGTACACAGGAGATACAGTGGTGGGAATGTGTGGTGGGCCAAAGCCCGTTTAAAAAAAAAAAAATGTTCCCATATAAATTTCAAGGAGTCCCCTCGATTCCTCATGGATTCCATCATCAGACCACCACTTTTCTAAACATAGTACCAAATTCGAATTACACCCTATACAATAGCGAAAAAAATTTGAAAATCGGTCCACAGACGGCGAAGTAATCATGGAACATACAAAAAAAATATAATATATAAACAGACGAATATATTATAACCTCCTCCTTTTTGAAAGTCGGTTAAAAACGGGACAATTATTCATTTTTTTATAGAATTAGCAGCTTAGGGTGGGTTGCACCAACTTACTATAGCTATAACTGTAACTTTAACTATAACTTTAACTATAACTACAATGCAAAATGTCAAATCTATGGTTAAAGTCAATAATGGACGCCATATTTAACGATAACCAAAGAGCTCGACAAGACTTTAAATGAACGTGGCGAAAAAAGGAACTAACGCTTTCATCATACTAAAACGCCATTTTTGACAGTTCTCCTTTACCAGCAGCGCCCCCGCCCACGTTCATTTAAAGCCTTGTCGGACCAGCAATAGACATCTGTCAAATTCTGTGGTCAAAGTTAAGGTTAATGTTAAGTTAGCCTTAACTATAACCATAACTTTGACCATAACTGTAACTATAACCACGCCTCTGGTGCAACCATAAAGTTTATATACCTAGCGGAATAGAGAAACAAAGGCCTGAGCAAGCGAGATGTCACTATCAGTAACACTGGTAAAAAGAGACATGTGATACAATATGACAGCAGAACTCTTTTTTTGACGTCCAGTCGGCACTTATCGGCACGTTGACAATTTAATCTCATAGAATTCATGTTCAATCATGCTTGTGTAAGTGTATACGTACACATATTTTTACACACAGATGTAAACTAATTTCGGTTTCGTTTGACAGCTCGAGATTGTTGCTCTATTCCGCTAGGTATATTAACTTTATGGGTGCACCCACCCTTATATTTATATTTCTGATGTTGCGAGTGTCCATGGACGACGGCAGTGCCGTAAATAGCCTTTTTTGCGCCCTATGCGAGCTTCTATAACTGCGCCCTGTGCGAGCTTCTATAACAACGCCCTTGTTTTTTTTAGATATTATAGGTACCGAGAGCAACGCTATGGTTAGGCCTATATTCTTCCATTCAGGATGATAAAGCAAAACTTGGTGTTGGTGGACCAATTACAATAATAATTATTGTAATTGGTCTATCAATCTTATAATTTTATAATTGGAGCACTAGGCGCGCAGCGGGAACTTATCGGGAGAAAACAGAAAAAATAATAGTCCTGCCTGGTCTGGTCATTCTTGCGCCCCCCGGAGTCTACGCCCTGTGCCTGGGCTCTGGTGGCACTGCCCTATTTACGGCACTGGGCGACGGTAGTTGCTTAAAATCAGGTGACCCGTTTGCTTGTTTCCCGCCTATTTTTTATTATTATAATGCCGAATCCATCGAATGCAAGTTACGTAAGCTCCTTTCAAACTTCCTTCTTTGACACTGGCTAGCCCTGCGGAGGCGTTAGCGGAACTCTCATCTTCTATTGATGTATTTATAAGTATTGTGAAAGTTTTCCTTTATGATGAGGAAGAGTTTCGAAACGCTGTCGATCACTGTAGTCCATGAGTTGCGAATATTTAAATGTAAATTTCAAAGAACGAGTCTCCAAGTTTCGTATATTCCAGGCGAGGATATTGTAGCTTTCTCTTCTTACTATTGGTAAGATTAAGCTTGTATTTCCAAAATATTTTAACAGTACACATAAAGTCGAAATTAAAGCTACTGTTCTCATCTAACTACGTACTTTCGGGATAAAACTGGATTAAATGTTGTCCCTGCAGTAGATCAAAAAAAGTTGAGAAGGAAATAGCGGGAGCAAGATATTGTTTTTGTTGGAAAATTGGACAAAAATACTGTAAATAGAAAATACAGTAGATAAGATATCTACTGTATTTTCTATTTAAGATAAGAGAAGAAAAAGAAAACTATGTCTCATGCATTTGAATTTCTTTGTCCTGACTTTTTTGTAATTATTAATGATGATACAAAATCATCGCAAGCTCTTAGACTAGTTTCATTATCATTCACTATATTATCTACTTAGTAAGCATAAGTTATTGAATATTCGCACGACTACCATGGCGATAGCGTCACCGGCACTGAAGCAGGTATTACTAGTTTTCGTCTATATTTAAGTGATAAGCGTTGAAAAAAATAGACAATATGACGGGTAATTTTCCAATGATTGTATCGAATTTAAAGTTTAAAATAGTGCATTATCTGTGTCTAAGCAATGAAATAGGTAAAGAATATAGGTAAGCACGAAAAACTATTAAAATGCATGTTTACTGATAAAAACAACTATGATATCTATTATCTAATTATTTCTTTACATTAATTAATATCGTGCTGCTTCTTAATGGGTTGATTTTTTTTATCCATAAGAAGGTATTAACTGGCAAAAATTTAAAAATTTATAATTTGTAAATTATGATCGGTTTAAAAGTCACCTACGTAGGAATGGGTCAAATTAAGAGAACGTGAAAAAATTCTAGGAAACATAATGATTAATGATGAACATTATAGCAAGGCATAATGGCATATTATAGATTTCGTTTCTAATATGCGTTCTCTGGCTATTGAATTAAAATTGTAAAGTAGCTTTTTATTTTACTTTACAGATTATATGGAAAGCTTCTTAGATATAGGTAGTTTGTAAATTAACTATACAAGCTTTCACTGTAACTTTTATTTCCCTACTCTTGTTCTTTTTTTTATTCCAATTCTTGCATGTGTTGTGTTCTCACATAGAGGTTTTCACCAAAACTTTTGATTAAATCTACAATACGTTTTACTAAGTATCCGATACATAACATAAAATCCTGTATTGATTAGAATAATTTACGTAACGGGGGGGGGGGGGGGGGGGGGGGCGGTTCTTAAAAATACTACGATCAGTCACAGGAGGGGGGAGGGGGGCTTAGATTTTTGTTACGTAGTCGATTTCGCCGAGAGAAACGTCACGCTTTTTGACTATCTCCGAGTCTGGCGCGCAATGTTGGGTGCATCTTCACAGTTGGTGGAACTGACGCATTTGACGATTCGATCGCGGATTCTTGGAAATCTATTGTAAATCTATTGTTCTCGCGGCCCAAGTGGGGCTTATCGGAGTTGAACGGTTAAAACGTTGACTGACAACTTCACCATACTATAAACTACCTGACAAACAGTGCTTGTTTGTCAGGCAGTTTTTAGTTTGGTGAAGTTGTCAGTCGAAGTCGAAGTCGAAGAAAGCTCATGCTGTACAATAATATTATACATTCTCAGTATCAATCACCCTAAGGTTGGTTGGTAGAGAATGCCACAAGGCATTAAGTCCGCCTTTGTAAATTGCATAAAGTGTGAATAAATACATAAAATAAAAATATCACTGTACAAAGCTTTTATAAAATGTTATAAGGGTTCCTTGTCAGTGCAAACCACACAGAAAAAAACCCATTAATAAATAATTTTTATGCCATTAAAAATGAGCACATAAAAAATCTGAATGAGCTAGTGCATCTGAAATTGTTAAAAATTTAAGAACTTGGTCACATCACGACTAAGAAAAATCGGCCAAGTACTAATCGGACTCGCGCACGAAGGGCTCCGTTCCGTTATATAGGAAAATTTGTGTGTTTTTGGCATTACTGAACTGATTTTAAAAATTCTTTCACCCATGGAAAGCTACATCCTGTGTGATAGACATAGGCTATATTTTATTCTGAAAAATGTTAGAGATCCTTCCGAAAATTGCAAAAATCCCAAAGTGGCAAAATTTTTCCGTAAAATTTCATTATTTCGCTTACGCTGCGAAAACTATTGATGATACATAAGAATAATGTTCTACATATATATAAAGTATTCATCATTATCAATCATCAAATAGGTCACGTTGTATGGGTATGTTCCCTTATTTGAACAACTTGTAAATTTTCAAGATGTTTGGACATGCTCAGGGTAAAATGGTTTTCACTAAAGCTTTTGATTGTATTTACAATACGTCTAAGTAAGGTATCTGATATGTATAACACAAAATATACATACCGTATTTAATCCATTGAAATGTTACAATTTAAGGACCGAATATTGCATTTATTAGACTTAGAGGACTCAATTTTATTTTTGGGACATGTAGTGGTCAATAGAAGCTTAACCTCAAGTTTGTGGGGTCGCCACCCTTGTCCCCCGGCCGCCATCTTGGAAAAAGGAGTGACTACACTATTTTCGCGATACCTCGAAAACTATACGTCTTAAAAAATGTGAAATCATAATTTGTTGCGAATTATTTTGCCTACAAATATGTTTCTATAACTTTTACCCTAAATTAAAAATTAAAAAAGTTATAAGCAAAAAAAAGAGAAAATTTTCATGTTGCTGCATGTTTCGCCAGAACAATGGAGGCATACAGTAGAGCATTTCAGCCCCCCTAGCATACGCCAACGAGATATCTCGTGGATATCTCATTCTCGAACGTAGTGATATTGTCGATATCTATATATATCTCTTTCTCGCTAACATGCGTACGTCGAGACTCGAAAGATAAATTTCTCGTTCGTATATAGTTCGTTAGTATATAGACAAAAATAGCACATATAAAAAAACAAAATTATTTCTAATTTTGACGACAGACGTACGAGAAAAAATGTATGTCATGTTAGGGTCAATAGAGATGAAGATGATTATGTTAAAAAAAATAAAATTGTGTCCTCTAAAAAATGCAAAGCTCATGTAACATTTCAATGGACTTATTGACTAGAATAAATCACGTAACCTTCTGTCAACAATCATGCCAAAAGTAAAAAATGCTGACAATGAAATTAGTACTAGGCATTCTTTAGGGACTTAGATTGGGTCCACATTGGGTCTAATTTTTCATTGCATCATATTAATGACTTTTGTACATAGTCTCATACCACGCAACATTAAGGCCCGTATTTTTGGTCAGTACTTAAGATGCGACCCGGTCTCAAGACGCGGTTCGGCTCTGTGATTGGTCCAAATTTTGACAGCCTACCAATCACAGAGCCTGAACCGTGTCTTGAGACCGAGATGCATCTTGAGTACTGACCAAAAATACGGGCCTAAAGTAGTAACAGCCTATTTTGGAGGGAGATGTAATTTTTAGTTCCGTATATTTTTATGGAATTTCAGACATGGATTTTCATGGGAGTATTCTTCAATGACATATCTCAAGGAATGGTTATAAGCTTTCCGTCGATAATGCAAACATCATTGCTCGCTTCAGATTCTGATGTTAAAGTTGATTTGAATACAGCATCATGGATTGGTAAGTATCAATTACACCAATTTAACAAATTATTTTCTTGTTTTGTTTATAAATAATACATATCTAAAAAAATATTTTTTGTTTCAGCATCTGTAGTAGGAATTGGTGCAATGATTGGGTTCGGCACATCATCGTTTATAATGGAATCATATGGAAGAAAATTAACATATATTTTATATCTAAGCTTGGGCGTAGTAGGATGGTTATTTCTTTATTTTGGAACGAATGTGCCAGTACTCGTAATTGGCAGATTACTAGGAGGAGTAAGCTCATCATCAACAACATCCGTTGGGTCTGTAGTTTTGGGTGAATACACGAGCCCCAAACATAGAGGAACATTCCTGAATTTAAAAGCTGCAACTTTGTGCTTGGGAAATTTAGCTCTTCATTTAATCGGTCAGTTCCTAGACTGGAGAACGGTAACTTTGATCGCTATTGGATCGGCTACTATAGCTTTATTGATAGTATTAACGTGGCCTGAGAGTCCGTCCTGGTTCGCATCCGTCAAAAGATTCAAAGATTGCGAGAAAACCTTTTATTGGTTACGAGGAAGGAATGCCGATTCGGAACAAGAGCTGAAAGAAATGGTTATCGCTCAAAAGGAGAGATTAGCAAGCCAACCTGCATCTGAATCGTATTATTCGAAAGTGGCCAGCTTTTTTAGAAAATTAACGCGGAGAGATTTCATCAAGCCCGTTTTTATCATTATGCTCGGTGGTGTGCTGATAGAATCTAGCGGTGGTCACTTTTTCCCAGCATATGCTTTACAAATCATAAGAGACATAGCCGGCGACAATGTTAACACTTTTTATTACACCCTCGGCCTTGATATAATTATAACTTTTAGTATAATGTTTTCGTCGGTCCTCTCGAGATTCTTTAAGCGCCGCACTCTATTATTTGTCAGTGGATTTACCTCCTTGATTGTTCTATTTTCCATCAGTATTTATTTATTTCTGAGTAGCATAGACATAGTGTCACGTGAAAGAACTCACATCCCAGTATTGTTGCTGGGTGTTTACTTGATAATTAATAATTTAGGTTGCTTCTCGGTAGCAAGTTCGTTGCTTGGTGAATTATTTCCGTTAGAACACAGAGGTACTGGTACATGTGTGTCTTGCTTGCTGGTCTCATTGATTCTAATGTTCACTATGAAGGTTACCCCGTACATGTTAGAAGGTATAAGCGTGTATGGAACATTTGCCTCCTTCGGGGGCGTCATGTTTCTAGCACTGATTGCACTATGGTTCGTTCTTCCTGAAACTAAAGATAAAACATTGCAGGAGATTGAAAATTACTTTAACCACGGGAAATACAATGTAGTAGAATGTGATCATATAATGGGAGAAAGATAGAAGATAATATTGTAAATTGTAACTTTTGTACCTGAATTTCTTTAAAAACTTAATGATCTAGTTGTCTCTAGCCTTTCTTTGAGCGGACCACACACGAGCCACCAACCCAAATAGCGTGATTGCAGTCCAAAATCGTTCCGTAGCTGGAATGCCGACCATTTTATGTGGGGCGACTGTTTTATTTGTAAGGAATCCAACAATTCTTAAAGGAGGCTCGTGGTCATTTCGATTTTTCCCTAACCAAATTACAATATGTAGAAATATATTATGTATTTATTTACAATCAAGGGCTATCTTTTGTCATGGCAAGGCTATTCTTGGTTTGTTTAGCTTTAAGTAAGTATAAGAATCCTAATCTATTTATATTTTGTAACTAAACAGCGATAAATAAATTTGTTTCTAGTAATTATTTTTTTTAAATACCCATTTACACTAAGTTGTTTTGATGAGAAAAAAAAAGGAAATTTGAGAAGTACTGAGATATAATAAGCTACAATTTAAAACATTACTTCCAGCAGTAAAAATGTTGCAAAATATTAATGTTATTTATTATGTTCTTCCTACATTGCGCCATGAAAGTGTAGGCCTCGTAAACTTCTATATAATTAATAATAATTTACCCTTGCCTCCTTCGCTGATACAATTATTTACTATTAGTTTTTTTTATTTCTGTCCGACTAGGGAATGTTATTATTCGACAAATTTACTATTTGAATAATTCGAATATACTTATTCGAATAATTCGAAAATTTTGAAAAATGATGAAAACTCTGAATAAAAGTAACACGATAGCTTCGTACAACCTATTTTGTTAATAGTATGAAGTAAATAATTCTTATTTTTACTTTTATCAACATAACTCTTTGTAAATAACATAGAACTTAATTTTCTTTTTCAAAATAATTTTCATTTTTTCTTATTCACTTTAAAAATGTATATAAGGTTACAGCTGGGCAGTAAAGGAAAGGTTGTAAAGTGTAAACTGTTTCCGATCATAGCACCTTTTACTTTTCTCATGTGATTATGCTTAGTCTTACTAGGCAGCAGTTGAGTTTAAATAATATTATTATATTCAACGTTATGATATCTGTTCCTTAATACTAAGCCAGCTCACCCGTCTTTTTGATATTTTCGAGCCACGTTCACGTAGTAGGTGGCTTCGCCTGTGTCAACGTGGCTCGAAACTATAAAAAAGGCCCACTAGAAAACAAACACCACAACAAAGAATAAAATTGCAACGAAGCTCGGGAGAGGGTGAAACAATGCTAGAGCTGGTGACTTTTGTAACTTGAAGTTTTGTTCGCGTACATTTCTTTCAAGTTTTGGTTTAAAATATTTTTTTGTGATAATAATAGGTAATATGTGATATTCTTATATTAATTGATTAATAATGAGTGGTATAAGATTTTGAATGGTCAATCACGATTCACGCCAAATAATTCTGGCAATTAATAAATATTTCGATGAAGAACGAAGTCGGTGTTCTAACGCATTTAAAATAATGACACAGTCATAATAATAATAATTATAATAAAACACTTTATTGCTCATAAATTACAAAAAAAAAAAATACATATATTGAATGGTCAATCACGATTCACGCCAAATAATTCTGGCAATTAATAAATATTTCGATGAAGAACGAAGTCGGTGTTCTAACGCATTTAAAATAATGACACAGTCATAATAATAATAATAAAACACTTTATTGCTCACAAATTACAAAAAAAAATTACACTAAACACACGCTATCAGATAATATTATGTGGGCAAAGGCGATCTTATCGCTAAAAGCGATTTCTTCCAGACAACCTTTGTGTTAACTCATAGATTTAAATATAAGTGACACACTTGGATATGGGTCATATGGGTAAGGAACCTATTGGTAAAATATTACCAAGAAATCTTTTTCATGAAAACTTTGGGTTTGCTCAAAAATACATAAATAGTAACTGAAAGAGTTGTAGCTGCCACAGGGTTGACCGAAAACACAGTAATATCTTTTATGTACAGAATCGGTCAATTACGTATTTTATTATTATTATGTAAAAACCTATAAATTAATGTTCAGAATATTTTTGCTAACGCTACTTCATTAGCAAACAAAACTGTCATTTTCGATTTACTTTGACAAGGTTTCATCCCATTCTGAATACGCGGGAGCCACCGACCGCGAGACGTGGTTTCCGTTCTCAGCCGAGACCGAGAGCTGGGACCGAGAACACACAAAGCGTGAAAAAAGTTAAATGCTGTTTCTTTCTAATACTGTACTAACTGTTTCAGTTATCAGTCGAGGACTGCCGCGGTAAAGCTATTGAATAGTATTTTTTATCAACTTATCGAATCATGGACCACATATCGCGGGCTTCAAACCAGAAGGGCGTCTAAAAAAAGTAGTTTTTTTTTAAAGTAGAAAATAAGTCTCTACAACTGAAAATTTGCATGTATCTTTGAAAGTACTACCGTACCGTATGTAGTAACATGAAATGATCTTTTATATTTTAACTATTCCAAAACTTCCAATATTGCACTTACCTTACCTTCTTAAAAAAAACGACTTTTTTTATACGCCCTTCTGGATTAAAGCCCGCGATATAGCTATCACGGTAGACAAAAATTGGAGAAAGCTTCAAGGGAGCCAATGGATATAGATCGTGAGCGACCATTAGCACTGAAAGCCATGATTGGATGGGGTTTATATCTTCATTTGCATGTCTTTAGGCAAAATAACGACTAAAACATGGTCAACGGCGACGATGAATGGTCGTATATTCATTTGCTAGACTAAAAACAGATTTATATATATCATTAAAGATGTAGAATATTCATAATTCATTATTTTTCTAAAATAAACTTAAATATGTTCTTAATCCATATTAATTTTATGTGTTAATAGTATTTTAAAGAAAAATAAAAATATTATTATTATTCCAATTATTCGAAAAATAATTTGGCGAATATTCGAATAATAAAATCGTCGAATATTCGAATAACATACCCTATGTCCGAGCTTCCACCATAGGCCGAAGAGCCGATCTAAATTTTCTAGCCGAAATCGGCCGTAGTCGAAGACTTCATTGCCGAAAAGTGTAACATCGAAATCTGTTTTAAAGTCAACACTCAATACTGAAGTTTTTATATCGTCAAAATTAAAGTTGTTGATTACTTACTTAATCATAAAAAATAATGATTAATCAGGATACAACTTAGAGATTCGTATTAGGCTAAAGTTTGTGATGTCCAACTTGCTTCATCAGGTCTCACTGTTGATTGATCTTTAAATATATCAATTTAAATATTATTATTCATGTCATGAGCACTAGCACAAATGTAAAGGCTTTTCTCTCAAATATATTATGATCTATCCTGAGTTTTGAAATCATTATTGCTATGATGAAACGGCTGTTTAGAAGACTTCTCAATGTAATGAAATACAAACATGGCGTCTTCTATCCGAACGGACATGCACACGCACATTTTTAAGTACGTTTAAATTTTGTGTTTTACCCGTCCATTTGGTTGAGTGGACGTATCGTCAATGCACATTGAGAGAAGTTGATTCATAGGTAGATCACGAACCTACGTAATTTGGTCACGTTATGTCAAATCCAGCTGACATATTATGACTAACTATGAATTGACATTGGCATTGCGTGGTGGTCGCAAAGGAAGATCTCCCGGCCGAGGGAGATGGTACTGTCAGACCGAAGCCCACGTTTTTCACCAGTGGCGGCGCAAGACCTTTTGATGTGGGCAAGATATATCTTGCGAGGCTAAAGTATATTTTGCGAGGCCCCCTGATGGATGACGCAAGGGGACGGATTTTTTGAGAGCAATAATTTTTGATACTCAAACTTTTATTTATAAAACTTTTTATTTATGAATAATTGTTTATGAAAACTCGTTTAATCCTTAAAAAAATCTCGTGGTCCAAGAGGCGCGAGGCCCATTAGACCGGGAGGCCGTGGGCGGACGCTCACGTCGCCTACGTCTTACGCCGCCTGTTTTTCACACACAGGTTTTTCACTCACATTTCAGCTGTAGTATACAGGGTGTAAAAAAACTAAGTGACAATACTTTAGGGTGTGTATGTGTCCCTTATATAGATGGAGTTCATTGTGAAAGTGGCAGAGCTGAAAGAGCAATTCGAACGAAGTTCCTTATCGAGCGTTGCGAAAGGGGGCTAGACAGAAAAAATTAAGACGAATAGTTGTAACGACACAAAAGTGTCGTTTGTGTTTGTCGGCGCGTGTTTCTCTCTCTGTCCCTCTCTCTCTCTCTCTCTCTCTCTCTCTCTCTCTCTCGCTTTGAACAGTGTGGTGTAGCAACGTTTTTTTTTGTTGAATGTATACAGGTTTTTTTGTACATAAGATTTTTTGTTAAAACTTCGTTCCATCCAGGTGTCCCTTGACACCTCTCAAGTTTTTTTTTTGTGGTTTGTATGGGCAAGCGTCCCCGCGTCATGGCTTTTTCCATACAAAGGTGAAAAAAAATACTGTTTCAGCAGCGCTGAAACAGTATTTTACTAGGGGACTCATAAACACGCTAAAGTATCATCATTCATCACTTACATCACTTAGTTTTGTTACACCCTGTATAACGACGCACTCCGAAAACTTCGATAGCGCGACGCAGGGCTGTGGCGCAATAATATTTTGTACCGCTACAACATAACCCGACCAAATGCCGTAGGTCTGCTATCCTATGAATCAATTTCTTCGATGGTACACCCCTGAGCCCAGCCCAGTAGTTAGTACTTATAGTCGGTCGTTTTCCGCTTTTCTTCAAACGCATTATGCAAGTTATAAGAAATTAAAATGCTAAATACTCGATTATAATAAGATTTCTTTTACCCTTGACACTAATTAATAATTACTGACTACTGTCTTCGGGAAAGTATTTAAAAATGATTTTAAATAATAATTATTATGTCGGTTTCTATTACTGACGATTAGCAGTAGCGGCGTTTTTGGGGGGCTGGATAAAAAGGGGCGCTGAAGGCCAACAAAAGGGGCGCCAATTTTTTCAGCACTACCAGCACCCTGGGCGCCAAAGAAATCTCGCCCAGGGCGCTGGTAGTGCTAAAACCGGCTTGACGATTAGTATCCCACTGATTGGAAAGCGCTTAATGAGCTCTATGTCGGTGTAAAAAATCGTACACGATATGGGTCGGAGACGATATCGTGCGATATTGTACGATATTGTAATGATCAAGTTCGATCGATAGTTATAGTTATAATTATTATTGTTTCTCAGATCCATCATGACTATGTGGTCTAGTGGGTCTAGGTATGTGATTAGGAATTAATGTTATTATTCGAAGAAATTCCTATTCAAAAATTCAAATAGTGAAATATTCGAATATTTCTCCGTTTAATCTGTCATATAAGAATAAGATAACGTGATAGAATCAAAAATATTTCAATGAACATAATATTTGATTCTTTTACAATGGTTTTACTCCTTGAGTATACAGGCAGAAGTGAAAACGAAACAGCAGCAGCCAACATGTTTGCTGCGGTAGAAAGAGAATAAACAAAACCTCATACGCCATACTGGCTCCCCGATCCTGCTTTTCGATCATATCACGTGCTATGCTATGACGCGTACATAACAATTTTTTAACGACCTAAAGACCGACGACTAAACGACCTACTTCAATAAATATTAATATTTAGCACACCGGTACAGGAAGGACACAATATGACATTGGAATACTTAAAGAAATAGTTGTTATTATAATACAAAATTAAGCCAGTATTACAAGTTCGTTTTGATTGTTTTTCAACACGTTTTATGCCAGTCGAGGAAGTATTCCATACTTATCGACTTAACAAATAGAGTTTATACCTTAAGCCAGCGGTTCCCAAACTTTTTTGGTAGCGGAACCCTTTTAAGAAGTGACATTTTGACGGACCCCCCCCCAAAAATGTTTTGTCTTTGAATGAATTGTCTCCATGCTGGTATCTGATGACACTTCTAAAAACAATTTATGTATCGCTCGGGAGCACACTTTGAGAATGGCTACCTTAAGCATTGATTAATTATTATCGAAAGGAATTCTGAGAGCGGTCATTTATTTAGGAGTTGTCGTTTCGACCTATCGCAAATTATAAATAACTACATACTGCGATCTTCGGTTCTTAAGAAACCATCTACCTACGATAGATGGTACCTCTACATCGCGGTATCGTTTGTTTGTAGAGTGGAGAAAGGCTTGAAAAAAATCCGAAATAACTCATAATATTCAATAATATAAAGTGACATCGGTGCATGAATAGCCTCGTAAAAGTTAAATTAAAGTTGTTGGGCTATCGTTATACAATTTATAGAAGTACATGATATTATTTATTTATCAATTGATTTTAATTATAATATAAAAGGTGACCTTTGCTTACACCGAGTCTTTATTTCTGGAGTTGGTTCATGTTTATGCATGTATGAGAGTTTTCAGCCATCACATGAAATAAGGTGTGCTGTAGTCAATTAGGTAGTTGCGAATTGGGATGAAATTCAATTTTATTCCTGTGACAAATGTGGTGATGCTTACATCTACGCTGCCATGTATTCAACGACATTGCTGAAAATGACTATCTTCAAATATAATAGCTCAAGAGTCTGAGAGCTGAATATGATAATCGACTCAGAAGTATTTACCGTCCAGACTTGTCCACCTTAGAAGTAACGAAGCTTCAAAGAAAAAGTAATAAAAGAGATGGAGAAAGGACTAAGCAAAGCAGCAGGCGAAGTGCAGAAACATCACTTAAAAACAAAAGAAACCTTAAAGAAAGAATTGAAATCCCACCAAAAACATGAAATGTAAAAAGACAGCCAAGCCTATCTATGCAATCTGTCTACCGTAAAAAGTTTTCAGATAACATTCAAGCCAAGCCTTCAACTTATTTTGTAATTTCAAATCAACATTCATACTGTGACTGTATCAATAATTAATGATATTTTATAACTATATTAGTGGCTTGGCAATGAGCACAAGAGAAAATCAGTGACTAATTGGACTTAATCGACCACATGCGCCGTTACATACTTGAAAACACTTTACGTTTGCCGTCTGTGTAACTATCAACTCCTCCAAATATGCAGTTTTATATTTGTTTCACTTGTGCTCATTGCCAAGCCACTATAATAATTATAAAATAGCATAAATTATTGATTCATATATAGATACAGTCAGAGTATGAATGTTGATTTGAAATTACAAAATAAGTTGAAGGTTTGGCTTGAATGTTATCTGAAAACTGTTTTAGGATAGAAATATTGCATAGATAGGCTTGGCTGTCCTTTTACATTTCATGTTTTTGGTGGGATAGAAACTTTCTAACAGTATTATTTTATTTTATTTACTACAGAAGGCCGATAAAATGGCAATGTACCATCAAAGAAATTCATTCATAGGCAGATGACGGACCAACGTAATTTGGTTGGGTTATGTCAATTCAATGTTATTTTATTCTGTCAGCTGGGTTTGACGTAATGCGACCAAATTACGAAGGTACGTTATCTGCCCATAAACCAACTTCTCTGATAGTACATTGTACAAACACGCTAAGGTTGAGAAATGCGTTAAATGTTTGGATTATTATCATACAATTGAATACTAATAATTTTACATAACTTTGCATTGCTAATTAAAATAATAATTATTTTTTAAATGTAGCAAGAGTGAAGATGAGTTTTCTGAAAATATGCATCGAAAAATTTCTTGCTAACAATATTGTAATGTCATGGTCCAAACCAGGAAAACAGTCACAAAATCTGATACTTTTCACTTTTAATATGAATTTTTGTGACTCAATTTTAAAAATATGGTGTTTTTTATATTTTAAAGCTACGTCCCGCAATTTTTAAATCTGTAATATCTTCGAAAATATTCATTTCATTATATGCTGTGAAGATCCATATAGATCTATATTAAATCAACAATGTATTTAAAGTATTTAATTGAATAAGGAATAATGCTGTATTGGTTAAGATCGCCTGCCTGCCTGCGTTTACAGTGTAAGCGGAAAAAAATTTAATTATTTATGAGATCAGATTAGAAACCTCAAAAATAACAGTATTTATCCACTATTTAATGAATGTTATTATACCTATAAACCCTTTTCTTTAATCACTCTATCTATTAAAGAAAACCGCATCAAAATCCGTTGCGTAGTTTTAAAGATTAAAGGGAACAAAGGGACATGAGGACAGAAAAAGCGACTTTGTTTTATACTATGTAGTGATTATTAAAGGTATGTGTGTACATACCTTGAGATTCAAGTTCATAACCGAGTTGTCCTTGTGGTGTGTACCAAGAAGATTTGGAAAATTACCGAATTACAGGGAAAATATCGAGGAAAAAATGTTACGAGCATCAATATGTTTCATGGCCAACTACGTAGTTGTCGTTATATTTTAGAAACCCGTTAAAAGGGCTAG
This sequence comes from Cyaniris semiargus, assembly GCA_905187585.1. Taxonomy (NCBI): domain Eukaryota; kingdom Metazoa; phylum Arthropoda; class Insecta; order Lepidoptera; family Lycaenidae; genus Cyaniris; species Cyaniris semiargus. Next base: position 8,693,448 of record LR994567.1, read on the forward strand.
CGGGTTCATTTACGGTATGGAATAGATGAACTATGTTTCGGTGGCATGGGATTACCACGCCTTCCATTCCTTCTCCTCTTAGTTTTAACATTTTGAAGCCTAATAATATAGCCTAAGTTACGTAGTAACTATTAGTAATCTGTGGCCTAGGGCTTCGCGCGCGCCGTTCGTACTAGACGGCTTATCCATATAAATCTATACATTATCATGCACCTGACGCACCGCTGCCGCTCCCGCCCCGCTGCCCGCCTATTTTGAGACTGAAACCTCAGGCTTTTGTCTGAAAAAAAACACTGCTATGTTGTAAGGATGCCGTATATACTGGGCAATGACATTTAAAATCCTGGGCAGTATTTAATCCTTAATCAGGCATAGTACGATTTATCGACCACCTAGGTAATTGGAGTTTTATAGTGATTCTTGTCTTTTTTTTAATTTATAAAACCTCTTTTTAATTACCAATATTTGTATCTTTCGTATGAAGCTAATTTTTTTTTACCAAACAATTTATTTTGGGAAAAATCATTATTCAAAGTAAGTGGTAATTATATGCCCTATGCCCGTCTGGCGGTAGTATGATATGGACACTGTTTCCATTATACAAGAGATGATTTTGAAATAAAAATATAATTGTAAATTATTAGGTTTATTTTTAACAAAAATAACATTCTTCTAGTCGATACTACGTGAGGTAATTACACGCTTACAAAATAGTAATCTTAGGTAAGTATTCAAAATTCTTCAATTATTGTGAACAGTTCACCACCTCAATATTCATTGTCAGTTATCAGTAAAGTTTCCTAATTAAAAATAGGGATAATGGAAACAAATTATTATAAAACGCCAGAGAGCTCCTTAACAGGCATAGGGTATAATACGACCACTTAGTTTTTGTCTTAATTTTAATATTTTTTAAGAAACAGTTATAAATAGGTATACATTGTACAGGTAAAAATTAAAACCACACCATATTTAAAAATATTTTTTAATGTCAATGCACATGGGGCCTGATTAAGGGCTAAAGACTAGCTATATCACAAAATTAAGCCTGAAGTTTTATTAGCTATCTCTTAACTCTAATCTGAAAATTGCATTTAAATTTCACCAATAATATACAATTGTGTTAACTAAATACTAATAGTAATATTATTTTATTGTTCATCACCTTATCTTTTCATTGTCTCGCATTAAAACGCATTTACAGTAAGCGACATTTTTTCCTTTCAACCATTACTGTGGAAGTAGTTGTGAAATGGTGTCGCCTTCTGTGAAACAGGTAAAAATGATAAAGTAACATCAATTATTAGTAGTGGTTTTTAATTATCGTTAAAACCGTGATTACCGTCATACTCGTATGTGTTATGATATACCGTGCGAGTTTCTTATGCCGGTTGTTCGCTTCGGGTTACACCCAAGTGGTAGTTATTATGTAGACTATTCCAAAAGTGTAGTTTTAAACCAATTTGAAAAAAAAAAATTCTACATTCACACGGTTACGATATAAATGAGAGTGTGATAGCGTTCGATTTATTGGTTCATTTTTACATTTTCAACAAGTTACGATAGTAATTTTATACGTGCCAATGATGTCAATGAACTCTTTCAATAAGTTGTAACTATGGCTAAAAATTATTAAAATAATCGTAATAATTATAAGTTTTTGTAAAGTGTTTGTAAAGCGATAAAGTGACAATAAAGAATTCTACTTTCGAAATACATAATTTTAAAGTCTGTACTTCAAATTTTTTTGTTCTGCTATCACTTTTTTCTTTTTTATTGAATGTATCAGGAAACTAGCAGACATACTACCAGCAGGCGTAGCATGGTCACTATAGAAACGGTTTCTTTCTACGGAAGAATAGACAAAGTGACAGTTAGACAATGGAAATCCGCCATTTTGTCGATAAAATCTGTCAGTATGTCGATTCTTTCCCATTTCTACTGTTGTTATGCTAGGCCTGCTGCTGATAGTAATTGGGTCTCATTACACCTACCGAGTAGAGTGGCGAGCCAGTGCTCTCGGCCAAGCGCTCGGTATCTTTATTATAGATGTGCTCGGCCGAGGGCAATGTCTCACCACTCTACTCGGTAGTATGTAGGTGTAAGGCCCTAAGCGTTCGACCTGCGATCAGTCCGACCGGAATGGCCTCTCGTCTCGGGTCTTTAAGGGCCACTATGCAAGAAATTCCCACACTCTCTATCATTACTTACGTTAAAGGTACCAGGTAATTTTCCAGACATGGGTGGTGATGGGTGTGCTGCTGAACATGCTCGGCCAGGGTCTGCTGCTGGGGTACACGTCGGTGCTGCTTCCCGCCCTCCAGGCGCCAGACTCCGACATACCCGTTGACATCAACTCCTCATCGTGTATAGGTCAGTACTGGAGAAATATTTTTGTGGAAGAAACTACTACAGCAGGCTTAGCATGGTAATCATAGAAAGGTTTATTCTTACGGTAAAGTAGACAAAGTAATGGATTAACAAAGAAAATCTGTCAGGATTAACAAAGGAATTTCTACTGTGACCATGCTAAGCCTGCATATCATAAAGATAACTTTATGTCCGCCGTAGAACCATACATTTTTATTTTAAGTTATATTTTTTAAATCTTAGCATTTTTGCTAAGAAAAATCTATTTGATGTTTTGAACTGAAGCATATAATTTCACGTTCCAGCGTCAATCATCGGCACCGCTGGTTTCCCGGGATTCCTGGCGTCTTCCCTGCTCATGGAGCTGTGTGGTCGGCGCCTGACCCATGCACTCGTGGTCATCCCCGGCATCGCGGGCTGGCTCTGCATCTACTACGCCACCAACGTCCCAGCCCTGATCATCGGGAGAGCATTGGGAGGCTTTGCCGCAGCAGCAACCGTCACCCTCGGGGCCGTCGTTATCGGAGAGTACACCAGCCCAAGAAATCGGGGGATGTTTCTAAACTTTAAAACAGCAGCCGTCTGCTCTGGAAATCTCTTGGTGCATGTCTTAGGACATTTCTATCATTGGAGAATCGTGGCCTTTATCTCTATTATACCGCTCCTAGTCTCTTTAGTGATCATCTGCACCTGGCCAGAGAGCCCAGCGTGGTTGATATCGAGAAACAAATACAAGGAGAGCGAGAAATCTTTTTTCTGGTTAAGAGGAAGAAGTGAGCAATCCATAAGCGAAATGGAGGAACTGCTTAAAGCACAGAAGGAAAGAGTGGCGTGCAACACTTTAAGACTGAATCACTTTAAAAAGTTTGTGGAATTCGTCAAAAAGTTTACAAAGAAGGACTTTTTGAAACCGACCATTATTGTTATCTTTGGAAGCATGGTTTTGGAGTCGTGCGGTCGGCATATCTTTCCAGCGTTCGCTTCACAGATCATAGAAGAAATTACCGGTCACAAGGATAAATCTTTTTACTACACGCTTGGAATCGACATCATCATAACCGCGAGCGCTGTCTTCTCTTCAGTTTTGGTCAAGCTGTTCAAAAGACGCACGCTACTGTTTGGAAGTGGTTTGTCCTCTCTACTAGTTCTTTACACAATATGTATCTACCTTTATTTAGTCAGCATAAAAGTGATCTCAAATACCATACCATTGATACCAATTTTAATGTTCGTTGTGTACTTTTTGCTATCGAATTTGGGCTGTACTCCTATACCACTGGCGTTTCTGGGTGAGATATTTCCTCTTCCTCATAGAGGCGCTGGATCTTGTGTTGCCGGCTTCGCGTTGTCAACGTGTTTAGCTTTAGGTATGCAAGTCACGCCTTTTCTGCTAGCAAACCTTAAGGTGTACGGGACTTTCGCCCTCTTGGGTACCATTATGGGATTCAGCCTTATGATATTATGGCTGATTCTGCCGGAGACGAAGGACAAGACGTTGCAAGAGATAGAGTATTTCCTGAACTATGGTGTGTACAAGAAAACTGACGATGAAGCAAATTTGAAGATGATGGTTAAGGGAGTATAAAGTGGATTTTAACAATTTTGCATTTAATTGCCTAAGAGCCAGTCCACACGGCGCGTTGCGTTGCGTTGCGTCGTCGCAACGCAAATATTTTGCCGCATAGCCGGCTACACGGGCGCTGCGCCATCGCAGCGTTATTACGAAGCAGTCTTAACGTCAACACCCTCTCCCGCTTCGTCTCGGGGGCTGATGTCCGTCATGTGTGCGTTGCGATGACGCAGCGCGCCGTATGAACACCTTGGTTATTTCTATGTAAAACAACGCAACGCGCCATGTGGGCTGGCTCTAAAGAGAATTATTCTCATATCATATCATTTTAGACAATTATTGTCAAAAATTGAAAACTTCTAGAACCTTTATGTTTAACATAGAAACTTTAAATACGTATGTTAAGTGTCACTGCCTATAATGTTACCTGCTATATTATACTTATTGTTTATTAACTATAAGTAGTTAATTTAATTGTGATAATAGTAATAAAATATATTATTTTACTTATTTTATTTACCTGCTGTTAAACAAAATATCTGTTGACTTTAGGCAATATTAAAGTAGCACCGAATTTTCTTTCGGACTTCGAAAAAGACTTCAACGCGCGCGAATGTATGTCATTTCAAGGACTGAACAGATTTGGCTAGTTTTGGTTTAAAGTAATGAGTATAGAAGCATTACGGGAAAATATTAGCAAAGAGCGCCAAGCTAGTGCTAATTTTATATCTGCTTCGCTTGGTGCGTTTTTTGTATTTAAGGGCCTTCCCCTACGAGATTCCGTAATTTACCGTATTTAGAGCCTCATAATTTGAAAGCTACAAAGTTATAATAAAAATACGGCAATAATCTTCAGTATATCAAAATTCCTTTCCCCGTTTTAAATTTTAAATTTTTGTTTATTATACTTATTATATTAGCTTCCAAAGTAATACCAATTTATTAAAATTGAAGCATACTTTCAGCATCTCCCTAGTATTTACAAATTACGTTTATTTGAAACACACGACAATATTAAAGATAAACAATTTCATTAACTACATATTCCCCGTTTTAAATTTTTTTTAGGTCAATTTTGAACTAAGACAATTAAAAAAAAAATGGATTTTTGTGCGATCTCGGCAACGCGTCAAATGTATGGTCAAGGTCGTTTGCTCGGGGGATGGCCTTAAAATAATCATATTTTTAAGGAAGATAGATTATAATAGTAGGTACTGAAGACACATAAATATGTATTAATATTACAAAGTAATAGAGTGATAGTTTTATTGTATCTAATAGGGTATTTATCGTTCTCCTTCGAATCCAAACATAGAACATTTCTGTGATAATCTCGATACGTTTTTTACCGCTATGAATTCTAAGAAAACTCTAGCTATAATTAGCGATATTAATATAAATATTTCTTCAAATAACAGAGACCCCAACAGCTGGAAATATCTTGACTGCAGGGCTCATTATGGACTTTTAGCAGCTCATACATTACCTACTCGCGGCGAAAACTGTATTGATCATGTTATGCTTAAAACAGACAAGAAAACATACACCATAGTCTTAGTCTCTCTCGTGACAGATCATGCCCCAATCTTGTTTAGCATGTTAAATTCCTATCAACACGACGCAAATGAGACTTGCAAAAAAATTACTAGAGTGGATTATTCTGGGCTAACTGTATCACTCCAAGAATCAAACTTTGACAATATTTACAACTCTAAGGATGCAAACAAAGCTACGGAGGAGTTTATCTCGCTAATGTCATCTGCCATCAAAAATAATTCTCGAGAGGTCATAATTCCACATCGTTTTCGTTTTGTTAAGCCATGGATGACTCCTGGTCTTGTGCGCTGTGTTAAAAATCGGGACAAGCTACATAAAAAAGCTAAATGTAATCCAAATAACTCCATACTCAAAATTACTTATAATAGATATCGCAACTATTGCAATAACCTAATAAAAAAATTAAAAATAGAATATGAAAAAGAAGAAATTTTGAAGAACAAGAGTAATCCGAAATGTATGTGGAATACGATAAAAAAATAACTCATCTAAAAGAACCATCTCATTCATGTAGTGAACTGTTGAACATTAGTAAGAGTCCTGAAGAATCGGTAAATTTGGTTAATAATTACTTCGCAGAGATAGGGCCTAAGCTAGCAAAACAAATACTTGATAAAAACGGTCAAACTTTAGCAACACTACCTAAAATTGACACTGCTTCCCAAGTTAATTCTATGGTATTACTTGAAACAACTTGTATGGAGGTTGATGGCATTATTTCAGGACTTAAAAATAGCTATATAATATACTAACTATATAACTATATAATATGGAGGTTGATGGCATTATTTCAGGACTTAAAAATAGCAGGTTATGACGAAATCAAAACTAAAATTTTTAAATTAACTAAAAATAAAATCGTCCCTCCTCTGACTCATATTTTTAACCTTTGTCTTGGCTCTGGCGTTTTTCCGGATGCTCTAAAAAAAGCCATAGTTCACCCAATTTTCAAATCTGGTAATCCTCATCTTTTCGGAAACTACAGACCTATCAGTACTTACAGTAACCTCCAAAATTTTAGAAAAAATTCTAAACCGACGCTTAAAGAGTTTCTTATCTCGAAATAATATTATCGCACCTAATCAATTCGGTTTTATGAACACTAAATCAACAGAAGACGCTACTCTTTCATTAACTGAAACAATAACTAGGCATTTAGACAGTAAGAAAAAGGTCATAGGTGTATTTCTCGATTTGTCAAAAGCATTTGACACTGTTCCTATTACTTTACTTTTAAAAAGAATGGAATCAGTTGGTATACGTGGACTAGCTTTAGATATCTTTATAAGCTATCTCTCTAAAAGAACACAGCAAGTAAAGCTGGGAAATTTTGTGAGTAAGGAAGCAAAACTTACCTTTGGTGTTCCACAGGGCAGCGTGTTGGGACCCACGCTTTTCTTGCTGTATATAAATAGCTTGTGCAAAACTACTATACCATACTGCCAAATAATTACTTATGCTGACGATACCGCTCTCATCATTCACGGTAATAACTGGGAACAAGTTCGTGACAGAACCGAAGTGGCTAAGTGTAATATAATGACATGGTTATCTTCCAGTCTACTAACCCTTAATGTAGAAAAAACGAAATACATAACTTTTTCGCTCAGTGCCAAAACTTTGCCGTCCTCTGAGTTTAGGATTCGGGCGCATGTTTGTGATCGGTCTACTGATGATTGTGATTGTCCCTCGCTTTCACGTACTAATGAAACCAAATACCTTGGTCTACATATAGATATGTTACTGAATTGGAAATCTCATATCACCAAATTAAGTAACCGAGTAAGGAGATTAATTCCTTTTTTTTTTTTTTTTTTTAAACGATGGGAAATGCGTTACGCATCCCCAGCGGCCCGGGGGAATGGTCGCCGGGGTATGTGGGACTCCCCAGGTGCTGCGGTAAGGAGGAGCATCCGGGGTTACCCACTAAAACCCATCGGTGCCTCCTCACTCCGCTACGCTGCTGGGCCACCGGACCCGCCTACGGGGGCGATATCTGCGGCAGCCCAGTTAGCGGCGTCTGCTTGAGCAGACTCCTCCGCAGCAAGCTAAGCTCTGCTGAGCCTCCCGGGAGCAGCCCGAGGCACCGGGCGCTCTTCTGCCGGGCAGGGCTCGTGCAATGGGCAACGGATTCCCCAATCCGCCGCCCTAGCCCTGATTACGGCGGGAGCTGGCGCTCATGTCTGGCGCGCCTGCGCCCTCCGCGCCGTCTTCGAACGGGATCCGCGGCCACGTCCGCTTCTCTCTCCCGTTCGGCAGCCTCTTTCTGCGAGATGACGGCCTCGCAAAAGTTGGCTATTGCGTCAAATCCTTCACTCGACCGAACCATAGCCGTCACTATGGCCGGGAGGCTTAGGTCAAATCCGGTAGTAGCGCAGAGCACCGCTCGTTGTTCTGCCCATGCCGGGCAGTCCTCGAGCGTGTGCTGCGCTGTGTCATCTCCGTGATCGCAGTGGTGGCACTGCGTCGTCGGTTCTCTCCTAGCCGTACGGTGCAGGTAGTGGCCAAAGCACCCGTGCCCGGTCAACATCTGCACCATACGGAAGGTGAGGACGCCTTTGCAGTGCGTTACCCACGTCTGCAGGTGCGGGCGAAACGCTGCCACCACTGCGCGTCCAGCCGTTGGTGTTGCCATCCGGTCCTCCCAGGCGCGCATTATAATTATGCGCGCCTGACGCCTCCACCGAGCGGTCAGTTCAGGGGATACTCGGTCCCCCCTCTCCTTGACCTCCGCCGTGCGATAATAGATTTCGCTCAGAACCCGCGCTTCCAGGTCCCAAGGCGGGGTTCTGGCGAGGATTACCGCTGCTTCGCAGGATATTGTGCGATATCCGCGTATGATCCGCAACGCCATCAGTCGCTGAGGACTTCTCAGTAACGCCCTGCTCTGGGTGTTAAGGTGGTCCGCCCAGACGGGAGCTCCATACAAGGCCATGGACTGAAGGACCCCCGTATAGAGCCGCCGACAAGTTGACCCAGGACCCCCTAAGTTGGGCAGGAGGCGTCCGAGGGCCAGGGCCGTCTTCTTCAATCGGGGCACCAATCGGCGGAAGTGAGCGGTGAAGGACCACCTGGAGTCCAACACCAGACCCAGGTACTTCAACTCCGCACCAATAGGCACCTGTACATCTCCAATAGGAAGGAACGAGTTGGCAGGAGGGCGCCTTCGGGGGCCATGAAAGAAGATGGCTTCCGTTTTATGCAGCGCAACTCGGACCCCTAGCGCTCCTATGCGCGCCACCACCAGTGCCGCTCCGACTCTCGCCAGACGGATGGCTTCTTCATACGTCTCTCCTTGAGCCAACATGAAAGTGTCGTCGGCGTAGCAGATGAGCCTGAGCCCTCGGAGAAGTGACGCACGCAGAAGGCGATCAAACCCGATGTTCCACAGGAGAGGGCCAAGGACGGACCCCTGTGGAACACCGCACTCCGTCACGATCTGGATTACGACGCCGTCTCTACCTACACACGCTATCACACGGCCTGTAAGGTACCCTCTGATGATCTTCCGGATGTACCACGGCAAATTGTGATAGCGGAGGCCTTCTTCGATTGATTGGAAGGGCAGTGTGTTAAAAGCATTGGCGATGTCAAAGGACACCGCCAACACTACTCCGCCATTTGCCATCTGCTCTTCCGTGTACTTCTTGACCTGGAGGATTGCGTCTATTGTCGAGCGTTGGGATCGGAAGCCATACTGTGCGTCAGACAGGTTTGGCCCCTCTCGCTCCAGGTGCTTAATGACTCTAATCGCAATCACTCTCTCCAGCAGTTTTCCGGCCTCATCCAAGAGAACGATAGGCCTGTAGGCCGAAGGGGAGTCGACAGGGCGGCCTTCCTTCCTCAGCAAAACCAGCTTACCCTCCTTCCAGCATTGAGGGAACTCCGCCTGCTCCATACACGCACTAAAGAGCTCCCTCATCCTCTCTTTGAGCGGGCCCATGGACCTCACCCAAACTCGGCCGGGAATCCCGTCCGGACCCGGGGCGGTCTTACGCTCTTTCAGTTTGAGGATGGCGGCGTCCATCTCGCTCTCAGTGACGGGTGGCACTTCTTCATTTGTGGCCGGCCCTACATCTTCGAGCGGCTCCGAGCTAGCCGCAGCTGGAAAGAGTGCTGACAGGATGTCCCGCAGCTGCTCCGGGGGCAGTGACTCTAGTGCTGGAGGGCCGCGGCCGAACTTATTCCGCACAGATCGGTACGGGCGGCCCCACGGGTCCCGATTTAGATCTTCCAACATCTCCTCTCGAGCAGTGTCTTTGGCCACCCTAATGGCTACGCGTAAAGCGCTCTTGGCGGTTCTGTATTCTGCCTCGAGTCTTCTCTCCAGAGATTCTTCCCTGACTCTGCGTGCTCGCTGCCTCTGGTACAGCCGGCGTGCTCTGATGCATTGATGTCGGAGCTCCGCGATCTCATCCGTCCACCAATACACCTGCTTTTTCTCTGGGCGGCCCTTCGCCCGGGGCATCGCGGCGTCGCAAACTCTGGTGAGGGCCTCACGAAACCAGAGCGCCTCCTCATTGACGGTGAAGGGGGCCGTAGGCTTTGGTGTCCAGGCCTCTATCAGCGCCGCTTCGTCGAGCGCCTCGCTATCCATCTTTGTGAGAGCCCAGCGCGGAAACTGGGACACTCTCGCTGACGGTCGCGAAGCAGCCTGTGCTACACCTGAAGGGGAGACGCTGAATCGGATGTACTGATGGTCCGACAGCGTCTCGACATCTCCAACCACCCTCCAGTCATGGACAAGTCCTCCAACCGCGGGGCTGGCAAAGGAGAGATCGACGATCGAGCTCCCCTGATGCCGGACGCAGGTAGGTGCATCTCCGCGGTTTAAAAGCGAGAGACCAGACATGAGGGCCCACCCCAAGACGGCGTCGCCACGGCTGTTAGTAACGCGGGACCCCCAGGCGGAATGCTTGGCGTTAAAATCGCCGGCGACAAGAACGAGCCTAGGAGCCGTTCTCAAGGCTGCCGCCTGCAACTCGCCCAGGAAGTCCTGGAATTCGGCGAGGGTTTTATTGGGAGAGAAGTACACGCCGAAGATCGTGTACTCCCCCCAATCCACCGCCACAAACCCTTGGCCCCTGTCTCGCGGAATAAGCGGTGAGCCATTGTCTGAAGCGCAAATAGCGACGGAACCCGACAGGTCTCCTACCCAATCGTTGCGGGCGGGGACGTAGTAGGGCTCAGCCACAATAGCGACGTCCACCTGCCACTGTACTAGAACCTGGAGGAGCAAGTCCTGGGCACCAGCGCAGTGGTTCAGGTTCGTCTGGAGGAACTGTGATGGTTGTCTAGCCATTATTGGTCTCCATCAACTCTTCCTGTCTGGCCTGTGGCCGTCCCGTCGCTTGAGGCTTCCCTCCTCTTTTGCGCCCCTTCTTCGGAGGGGCACAACTTTTGCCGCCCGCTGTGTGATTCGGGTTTCTACCCGCCGCTGAACATACAACACAGTGGGGCTTTGCGGAACAATCGGAGGCCTTATGGCCCGCCTGACCGCACCGGTAGCACAGCTGGCCCCTGTCTACTTCTGATTGGCACCGCCGCGCTGTATGGCCCACCTCCAGGCAGCGGTAGCACTTCATGGCTCGCGGTTCTAACAGCTGGACTCGAGCCGAGCTCCAGCCAACCAGCAGACGACCCGCAGCTACCAAGGTGTTGGCGGCAGCCACGGGGCACTGCACCCATATAGAGCCGGTCCCTCCGGGACCGGCGCGAATGTCGCCCCCCTTTACGTGTTCCGAGGAGCAACCTGTCTTCGTTATAACCGCGGCCATAACATCCTCCTTCGTTACGGAGTCGTCCAGACCTGAGATCCGTACGTCGGAGCATTTTACCGGTCTGGCGACTCTGGCTATTCCCGCCAGGACACCGCGTAGCTTCTCCGCAAAGCGGTCAGCCATCTCGCTGGTCGCAGTGCTGGGGAGCTCCATTATTCGGGCTCCTGTCGCCGCTTGTCTGCATCGGACGCCCTCTGTCAGACCCAGATCCGCCAAATTGATTTGTTGGCGGGCCCTTTCGATGACGTCCTTATAATTGGCACCGCGTTCCACTGCGTCGTGCTGTAGCGTGACGACTACTGCAGCTGTAGGGGGAGCGGCGTTTCTCCTTCTTGTTGGCCTTCTCGTGGGCTTCGGTCTCTGGGAGGCTTTGGAGGCCTCCGTCAATCCTGCCTTTGTCCTGTCCGGATGTGCCTTGACCAAGCTTGTCGGATCCGGTAGGGTTCTCCTCCTTCCTTTTCTTTTAACCACCGTACTCCAGCCCTCTCTTTCTGACGAGGGGCCGGGAACAGTGGCCGGTAGTGAGGCCGGCGGTTGTTCTGCCGGCTCTTCTTTTCGGAGCTTCTTCTTCCCCTTACTACTCTTCTTTTCTTTTTCGGGTGCAGCAGTTGCTGGGGACGGTGTTGCTGCTGGCCTAGCTGTCGTCACCGGTGCCGAGGTCACTGATCCTCTGGAGGGCCCAACCTGAGGGAAGGCGGGCCAATCCTCGGTGCGTTGAGTACCAGCTGTGTCGTGCCTCTTGTCTGCCGCCAGCGGCGGACGGAGCCTTCTTTCTGGGAGCAGGCGATCCTGCAGTCCCTCGATACGTGCGTTGACCATGTTCGAGGTCCTCTCCATGATGGAGCGGGAGAACTCTTCGAACATGGCCCGCAGTCCCGAAACTGTCAACTCTTCGAAGCCGCCTTTTGATGTTGGGACTCTGTTGCTTTCATCGACCGGGGGAGGCGGTCTTGATGTTGTATTTTGCACCGGACTCGCCTTTTCCCGCAGTCGTTCAACTTCCTCACGGAGGCGAAGGTTTTCGGCCTCTAACCTAATAGTATCCTCCCTGAGAGTCACGAGGCCTAGGAAAGACTCCTCAACCTTCGCTTCTCCGTCTTTGAGGGCCTTCGAGAAGGTACCCTTTAGGTTGTTACTTTTTGTTCGCACCATTTTGATCAACTCCAGACCTTGTTCTCCCATAACTTTCAGTTTGGTGGCGGCCGGGAGTTTCTCCAATGCCGCTTTTTCCGCCTCCTTCTTTGCGGCTTGAGCCACTTGTCGTTGGGCTCGATGGAGCGCCGCAGCCACTTCTTTGTCGGCCTGCAGTCGGAGATCCTCGTACTCCAGTTCGAGGTAGTTCCGTTCAGCTACAGCCATTTCTGCAGATTCCCCCGTGGTAGGGGGGCGTCCTCGCCCTCTTTTTGCGGACTTCTTCTTTCGGATATCCGATCGGGAAGACCGTTCGGAGCCACCATCGTCTGAGCCGGACAGGGACAAGGATAGCCTTCGTTTGCCCGTCAAACTAACGCCTGCTCGATCGCGGGACGAAGCGCGAGAGCTTCCGGCTGTTCGCATGGTGTTAATGGAACAGTCGGAGTCGTCTAGCCGTTCTAAAAGCACCATCGGTGTCCGTTGTGCTGAACGTAAATCGTCAGTATTGGTCGAGCCCGTTTCCGGTGCGGTTAGGAGCACCGGCCCCGGACTGTCGCGCGTCATCGCGCTCTCCTCCATTCTACACGCCGTCATAGCGGCTCCCTCACTACACGCATTGTTGGCACCCCCCGTATACGTGGGCCAGACTCCTGGTTGTGAACCAGAAGTGCGGGATTCTCCGACGGAGTCGGTACCCGCCCGGGGACTTATTTTTACAGTGCGCTTATCCATGGTTGATCGTTAAGGCTGATCTAGCCTGACCAATTTGGGGTGGTTCCGCCCCAGTGCCCTTGCGACGCAGTCACCCACTCGCCACGCAACCCACGGCCAGGCACCAGAACCCTGGTTTGGGGACCCACAGGTCCATCCGTCACACAGACACTCACCGACATATTAAATACACACAAACACACGCTGATGTAGAGAAGAAATAAATAATGTGAAAGATAGGGAAGAAAAGACGTTGAAAGGATAGAATATATAAAATATAGGAACCAAAACAAGAGAACTAATAAAAGAGAGAAAGATAGAGATAGACCGGCGATCAGCCACCCTGAGTACCTCACTCCGTGTAAAGGGCGGAGTGGCGCACCCAGGGGCCCAGGGGCACCAACTCGGAGGAACCGGTACCACCCCCAAGGAGATTAATTCCTATTTTTAAGACCCTAAGATCAGTTGCAGATCGACAGACAGTCTTGTGTGTTTACTTTGCTCTCGTACAAAGTATTATACAATACTGCATTGTGCCTTGGGGTGGAATTGGTACCACACATATCCTTCCGCTTGAGCGTGCTCAGAGGGCTATATTGAAGGTCATGCTAGGCAAACCCCGCAGGTTCAGTACTGACATCTTATACAAAGAAGCTTCAGTTTTAACAGTCCGCCAGCTATTTATATTGTATACTATTTTGCGCAAACATAAAGATCCAGACTTGAGAAAACAGAATATGCTGCACAAACGACGTAAAACCCGTAATCCATGTCCCGGTATCCAACATCATACTGCCGTAGCCAAGCGGCATTATTATGTTTGTAGCTCTCATATTTATAACGAGGCAAATCGTGCTATAAAAATTTAATTTCATTAAATAATTATAAATGTAAAAATGAATTGCAGAGATGGTTGCAAAATCTAGATTATAGAGATACTGAGAAGATCTTGTCTTTTACTCTGTAACTTTCCAACACAAGCACACTGATATACATTTACTTTAACAGTATAATAGCACAGGTATTTCAACTTCACTGCCTCCCTAGTAGTATATACCTGTTACTGACATAACATAGTTATAACATAGCTAGGGAGGATACTTAGATCTTAGATGGTTAGTCACACAATTACTTGTAAAATTCTAGTACCTAAATTATGTCTATATCTAATACTTTATAATATTATATAAGCATTGTAATAACTATAGCTTGAATTATTAATTCAACATTGTATACGATAGCTCCAGAGTGGAAGTCGCTGGGAGCTGTGTCACAGTTTATACTAGTGCAGCTCCCAACGCTATTTATTGAGTAATGTATAGATTCATTGTGTTTCCCGCATTATGTAAAACTCATGTAAAACCGATTTAAGTTAAATAAATTTTATTATTAATTTATTATTATACATAGATAATGATTTTTACTCTCTTTGTTTTGAACTTAATACTGACCGTATATTTTAATGATTAAAAAAAAATAGAGTAGTAGTAAGAGTTAGTAGTTATGTAGTAGCTACTCGGTTCATTTAGAAATAAAATATTTTTGGTAGAAAGCTCTTTCTGGGGTTGCCATTATAACATTATATATTATAATTTTTAACACACTTTGATTAGCTTGGGCTGTATATTGTATTGAAGTCCAAGCTAATAAGTGTGTTAAAAATTATAGGTAATGATATCGTATTTAGATTTAATGTTTTTAAATGTAGGCCGATAAAAGACAAGAAAACCGGATTGAATACTAGTTAAGTTGTTTTAGGTTGTTGACTTGTGTAGACTTAAGACATAATTCATTTTAAAGGTCTACCAGAATCTGATGACAGAAAGTGAGAAAATAAATTGACTCTAGCAATACCGGGGTAATTGGAATAAAACATTTTGATCCTTTTTTTTCTTTTAGCGGCTGATTATGTGTGTTAAACATGCAAATATAAAAATTTATCCAATGATCAAGGATATTTTTTGAAAATCTGCTGTCAAAAATTGCCATCAGATTCTGGTAGACCTATAATTCTTGCTTAGAGACAGACATGAGACAGGTTAGGGCTTGGTGTTGCCAATTATTCTTTTACTCCACGATTATTGAGTAATTACAACACAACTGGTTAAATAATAAAATAAAATGTAATTTGCCTTTATGCATGATCAGATATTAAACTTGACGACCTTGATTATAGCCCTGTGTAGCAGTAACTTTTTTGAAGGTTTTATAATTTTTTTTTACTTTTCAAGTTTCCTGTTAATAATTTTTTTATACATTTTATTATAATCATATGTTGTAAGTAAGGATACGTTAGTTTTACATTTTATGAGAATACCATTTTGAAATCTAGACACGCGGTAGCGTATCAAGCCAAGTTCAAGTATAACAGAACTGGCGAGCAGCACCGTATGTAATATTACACGAACCAATTGCAGCCACTTTTGACCCCCTCATAATTCAGAAACTATTTCACATAAACGTGTCAAATTTGGCTCAAATATTGAGACTTGCGAGATACATATTTTATTTATTTTTATTAATATATTAACTTTTTTATTTTTAATTACTTAAGATATTAAGATATTAACGTCCGAAAATCTACGTTTTTATCACTGACTGACCTATAGATCAAAATTCTAACCCAGTTCCACATAACCTAGAAGGATAAAATTTGGAATGCAGGTCGGTAATTGTGTGTAACCTTTAGGGAAAAATCAAAAAACAAAAAAAAAACGGTCAAGTGCGAGTCAGACAGAGCGAAACTAGGCAAAAATTGTGTTTTTGCATAGAAACCCTCCTTAAATATTTATTTTATTTTACGTTTATTATAAATTATAAAAGTAAAAATATAATTAAAGATTTTGTTAATATTTCAAGTTTCTACTGGTTGCCATTATTGATTATGAGCAAAAAAGGCAAAAAAAATACGTTTGTTGTATGGGAGCCCCTCGTAAATATTTATTTGTGAAGTGAAGAAACTTTATGAAATGAACAGAAAGTGACTTTATGAAGTCGTAAGATTATTCCGTCCGTTTGTCTGTCTTTCTGTCTGTCTGTTACCTCTTCACGACCAAACTCTTAGTGCCGATTGTTCTGGGTATGAAGATATTATAGTTAGAGTTGAGTCCCGGGAATAGACAAAAAATATTTTAATCTTCTGTCTGTTTGTCTTCCGTCTGTCCCTGTCCGTCTGTCCGTCTGTCTGTCAGTCCATCTATCCGTCTGTCCGTCTGTCAGTCTGTCAGTCTGTTAGTCTGTCCGCCTGTCCGTCTTTCCGTCTGTCCGTCTGTCCTTCTAACCGTCTGTTCATCTGTTCATCTGTCCATCTGTCCATCTGTCCGTCTGTCCCTGTCCATCTGTCCCTGTCCGTCTGTCCGTCACTTTTTTCCACAACTTTTCTGACAGATAAAGTATGGAGTATCTGTCAGATAAGTTATGGATAGCATATCCGACACTTATCAGGAAGTGGTGAAACAGCCTCTTAAGGTTGCGATTGATTATAGTCGAATATATAAGTTTGAACTGGGAAGACTTAGGTGTCTACACTTGTTTGAAAAGTTTTCTTCACAAAAAGTAATGTTATCCCACCAAAAACATAAAAGAGGAGAGCCAATTTCAATACAAACATGATGCTTGTCTATGAACTTCGCAAAAAAGAATGGAGATCTAAATGAGTGCCAAGTTCTATGGAAAATTGAAATATGTAATTATAGGAACCAAATAACATTATGAACAAATTATAATAGAGTCTATTTTTTTGCTTTATTGAATATCTATAACAATTACTGTTATTTAAATAATGTGAGATCTTAAAGGTGATTAGATTTGACTTGGCTAGTTTTTATTAAAATGTTTAATAACTTTATGAAATGACTGATGTAATGAAAACTGGCCAAGTTAGATCTAATCTACTTTAAGATCTCACATTATTTAAATAACAGTAATTGTTATAGATATTCAATGAAGCAAAGAAATAGACTCTATTATTTGTTCATAATGTTATTTGGTTCGTATATTTCGATTTTCCATAGAACTTGGCACTCATTTAGATCTCCATTCTTTTTACGGCGAAGTCCATAGACAAGCATAATGTTTGTATTGAACTTGGCTCTCCTCTTTTACATTTATGTTTTTGGTGGGATTTTATTACACCGAGACTGCATCGAAACCAAACTGTATTATTAAAAGACTAGATGTAGCCCGCAACTCCGTTGCGCCAAAATTCGTTTAAAAGTATCCTATATCCTTCCCCGGGACTCAAAGTATCTCTACCAACTTTCAGCAAAATCGCTTGAGCGGTTAAGAGCGTGACAAGGTAACACACTTTTGCATTTACAATATTAGTATGGATTATTTTGTAGAATCGATAAACTTATCAGCGTTTGCTGGGAAATTAAAAGCCTGGCCTCCCGACTAGTGTCAATGGCGTTAGCGACGAAGAGGGAATTGCAAATATGTTCATGGAGCATTTTAAAGTGCAGTCCCCGCTAAGTTCTACTACTGGGTCTGTGGTGGGGGGGAGGTGCCTGTGCTTATGTTTACTGCTAAAGAGGTCAGAGATGTAATTAAGCGCATGAGCAGGGGCAAGTCTCCCGGTCACGACGGACTCAGTATTGAGCACTTAAAATACGCAGGTCAACACCTACCGAGAGTTTTAGTTCTACTTTTTAACATATCTATTAAACACGCATATCTGCCAATGGACCTGGTGAAAACTATTGTAGTTCCCATTGTCAAGAACCGAGTAGGTGATATCTCGGACAAAGGAAATTACCGTCCTATATCGCTTGCTACAGTATTGGCTAAAGTGTTGGACAGTTTGCTTGACTCATATCTGCAAAAATATCTGAAAGTACATGATGGGCAGTTTGGATTCAGACCTAGACTGTCCACTGAAAGCGCTATCTTGAGTCTCAAGCATACTGTCCAATATTATACAAACCGTAGGACACCGGTTTACGCATGCTTTCTGGATCTTTCAAAGGCATTTGACCTCGTTTCTTATGATGTACTTTGGAAGAAAATGGAGAGCATGGGTATACCGGTGGATATTATAAATATATTTCGTTTTTGGTATGCGAATCAGACGAATCTCGTAAAATGGGCCAACAAACTCTCTAGGGCGTACAGGTTGAACTGCGGTGTGAGACAGGGGGGATTATCGTCTCCTAAGCTATTCAATCTGTACGTGAATGATCTCATAGTGGAACTCAGCAATATGCGTGTCGGATGCAAGGTTGGTGGTGTTAACGTTAATAACATTAGCTACGCGGACGACATGGTATTGCTGAGTCCCACTGCGAGAGGGATTCAGGAGATGTTGAAGGTGTGTGAGAGATACGCTGATTCGCACGGCCTGACGTATAATGTGAATAAAAGCGAAATTATGATCTTTAAGGCCGTCGGTAAGTATCCCGAATCCATACCTCCAATATGCCTCGGTGGAAAGGAGCTGAACAGAGTATTCCATTTTAAATATCTCGGCCATATACTTACCGACGACCTTAAAGATGATCTAGATATTGAACGGGAGCGGAGGGCTTTGGCGGTTCGAGGTAATATGCTGGCCCGCAGGTTCGCCCGTTGTACAGACGAAGTTAAGATCACACTCTTTAAAACGTTCTGTCAGAATCTGTACACGGGCGGCCTGTGGATCAGCTATACCAAAGCATCCCTAAACACCCTTCGCATTCAATATAATAATATCTTCAGGATGATGCTGAAACTTCCCCGATTCTGTAGTGCGTCTGAGATGTTTGCGCAAGCAAGAACGGACGGTTTCTGGGCACTCTTGCGCAAAAAAGCTGCATCTCTCATAAATCGCGTAAGGGGAAGTGACAACAGCATCCTGATGATTGTGGCAGATGATCCGCATGCACCCATATTGAGGAACTATGTGCGGATAATGAACGAATTCGAAAGCAGACCTCCAGGTTACATCCGCACTTAGTTCATGTTGGGTGCATGATTTCGATAATATTTAATTTTAAGTTATGTTTTTTTGATATTTAACTAACCCTAAATTTTTAAGTTGTAAAACTAACCAATGGACCATAGTAGTCTGAAATAAAGATATTTGTATTTGTATTTTGTATTTGTTGTATTTGTATTTGTAAAACTGATGGCTGGCAACACAGCTATAAACAAAAAAGGGCTAGTTTATGCATTTGGTCCTTCGATCGAATATTGCGATACTGGGCTGTTTACGTCTCAGAAATGGTGTCGCCTTTGCTAAAGCAGGTATATTAATTATATCACAAAACATGTGTATGTATTTTTATCCCATTTCTCGAGCTATAAAAAGTATACAGTGCAGTGATTTATTCAAGTGTAACATACCTACATAAAAAGGGTTTTCAGTAAACTTTCGGTATCTTTGGTAATATTTTGTGTTATTAAATTTATAATATTTAATCTGGTTTACAACATCATAGTGCACCAAAAACAATAGACATAAATTGTGGTTTTAAACGAAATCCACAAACAAAATGGATTCATAAATCTGTGAAACTTTTTCTGTCAGCTTTCTCTAGAAACCAAACCAAACCTATCCATGTTATACAACCAGACATTTATTTTAGCCATATTTAAATCTTTCAAGGCGGTCTATCTATAATGCGATGAATTATTATCTTTCTAACAATTTAAAATTAAAGTTGACCCTGGGTATTAAAATTTAATATAATTTTGTTATAATATTTAATATAATCTTAACTACTATCTACTAAGGCGCCGCGCCGACTCCCTTGTCTGGGATGGGTGTTCCAATTTATACTTTTCTTAAACTTAAATTATTTTTTTTAATGATTAAGAATGCAGTATGTAATTATGATAATATATATTATAATTGTCGGTAGATCAATGTGTACCAATCGCTTCGTTAGACGTTACTTTTCAACCGGATCTCAAAAGAGCAGAGGATACCATGTTCAGCTGCATATATTTTTGGAGCCATCAAAATATGAACATGAACAACCAAGAAGGTCTTTCGGCGCTAAAAGTAAACTGTTAACGCCTTACGTGCTATACACTATATTATTTTAACATAATATCATGCATATATTAAGAGGTGCGCTTAGCCTGTAAGTTTGTTAATTAGTAGCACCTCTATCGTGGGTATCGCAGACACAATAGATTTGCCGCTTGTGGATTGATGGGTTAAACTTACTAACTATTTACTATCAGAGAAGTTGATTCCTAGGCAGATGGGGGACCTACGTAGTTTGGTCGCGTTATGTCAAACCGGATGGGTTTGACAGATCACAATTTAAACTTTGTATTGACATGATCCGACCAAATCGCGTTGGTCTGTCAACTGCCTAGGAATCAATTTCCTCGATGGTACTTATTACAATAGTTGCATGTTTTCAGTAAAATTGTGTTAATTCATCAAGCCCCAAGCGGTCACATCCGGCCGCGATAACAATTGATAAGCTATTGTGTCTCGTTTTTCCACGATCGACGATCAACTTGTCGATCAAATTGTATGTGTATTGTGTACCTATTACTATGTTCACTAAAACAACTCAAGCAGTTTTTCTTAAAGCCCCTGTCCAAGTAGAAACCTGATGGTGACTTACTTTTTTAATTACCATATTTTTTTAAATTTCAAAATAGGGAATCGTTACATTATATTTTATATTTCGCGGAATAATTTAATAAACATAACATTTGCAAAAAATTCAATGGCGAATTCAAATAAGAGTGATCTTGATATTTGGATGGTAATCCAGTATATATAATAAACAGAATCTACCAAAACAAAATGATAATGCTATAAGGTATGCATATACTTTCACAGTGACCTATATACCCTAGAGTTCAGCGCTACTACTTTTAAAGTGATCTATATATAGTTGACTGTAAAAATAGCAGCGCTGAAAGAGTTACTTTTTTATTTATTTCATGACCAAAGTTAGGGCGTTTATCATAGAAACATACAAGTCAAAAGCAACTTTCAGCGCTGCAACTTTCACAGTCAACTCTATATAATAATAAGGGACACATAGACACCCTAACGTATTCTCACATTGTTTTGTTACAACCTGTATATCGAGCTACAATCGAGATAAATATCACGATAAATAATAGATAATACTTAAGTATAATTAAATTGTTTATTTTTATTTCAGTTATTACAAATGCGTCTACATTAATACTTCTTATCTTTTCTCCGATTTAAATATTATTGTGATAAACAATAGTATTTGCATGAGTTTTTAAAGTTATTTGAATAATTTACTACCGGACAGGTTTGGTTCTTGGTGAAGATACCAAGAACTGCGGAACTGGTAGGTACCATTAGGTAAATACTATGGGCCGCGACCTTAGGTACGTTAATATTTTTAAAAACGTAATATACTATATTTGTTGAATGTAGTAGATCAGATACAAACATTTTAAGTTTAAAATAATTTTATGGTTCTTATTGCTTCTTAAGTTTTTAAAGGTAGGTTGAGGCTTTCACAGAAATAAATATTTTTGAATGTAGCTATACAAATTTTGACTTTTTTGTAGTATTCAATACTTATAAGACCCTAAAGTATTATCACTGAGTTTTGTTACACCTTGTATATGGCACATCTAATTAGTCCATTAATTTGTTTTGAAAATGTTTCATACAACACCCAAGCGTGTAAAGCGGGCTTTTGTATAAAACTGTCGTTTTTTTTTTTTTAAGTAAATTAAAAATGTACCACGTTTTTGACCCATACATATCAGATATTAAGAGGCCGGGTGCCATCGAAATTCTCATACATACGTAATACCAAAATCATTTTCTCATACGAAAATATTTAACATGTTTGCGTTATTTTTCAGCTTAAAATAGTATTTACCTAGGTTCCTGCACAAAAATTTACTACAAAATATTTAAACAGTACTTAAAAAAAAAAATTGTGTTTAAATATTTTGTAGTAAATTTACTACTTAATATTTAAACACTAAAAAATAGACTAAAACAATAAAAAATATATAAATAAATAGAAAATTTACTTCAAAATACTTTTACCTTACAAAATATTTTTAATTTACAAAATACTCTTTACTACAAAATATTTAAATACTAAAAAATATTTTTTAGTGTAAATATTTTGTAGTAAATTTACTACTTATTATTTAAACACTAAAAAATAGACTAAAACAATAAAAAATATATAAATAAATAGTAAATTTACTTCAAAATACTTTTACCTTACAAAATATTTTTAATTTACAAAATACTCTTTACTACAAAATATTTAAATACTAAAAAATATTTTTTAGAGTTTAAATATTTTGTAGGAAATTTTTGTGCAGGAACCTAGGTAATTACTATTTTAAGCTGAAAAATAACTCAAACACGTTAAATATTTTCATATGAGAAAATGATTTTGGTATTACGTATGTATAAGAATTTCGATGGCACCAGGCCCCTTAAGAGTCAATTCAGACCGCAACGCGACGCGTAGATGTATTTCTAAATTTGTATTGATTTGACAGATTTCATTTGCGTGAGACGTCATGCAAGTCTGTCAATTCAATACTTTAGAAATGCATCTACGCGTCGCGTTTCGGTCTGAATTGACCCGAGTCATTTTCACCACTGCCACCACAAATATTTTCGTCCTGAAGATTTGCAACTGCATACGTTAAATCAGCAATAGGCTACTTGACCTACTTTTTTTCTTCATGCTAATCGCTTCTTAATCATACCAAAAAACTAATATTTTAATATTTTAATATTTTAAATAGTAGAAACCCATAAAAATGTTGATTGAAAAATGTGCCTTTTAAATGGCGCCGAAAACACTGTCCGCCATAGTGTGACGTCATATTTTTTGTATTTTATACTTTCTTTATTGAACATTTTTTTTATTTGCTAAACGTACGAGTCTAACAGTGCCAAAAAATTAGAAAATAATTTATAAATCATTTGTAATGTTGAAAACTTTTAGAGAAAAGTTTTGGCCATTTCATTTCAGCACTACAATAAATGGAGATAATATATAAAACTGATGTTTTATTTAAGAAAATATATTTTACAAATCTTTCTAGGCCTATTCTTATTATTTATGTATAAATAAACTTACATATAACGAGCGCGATAAATAAAAGATATTAAATTACTAGTGTGATGACGTCACATCCAAATCGGAAGTACCGCAAAAGCGTTTTCGTCAGTACAAATTAAAAAATTATAAAATCATATTTTCAAATCGACTTTATTTATCAATCATAAGTTTTTATTTGATGATAAGGGTGAAATACGGTTTCCTAGGCCAAGTTCTACTAGAAATATGCATTTGTTTAATGAAATTGAATATAGGTCAAGTAGCCTATTTTGGACTCATTTTGACCACTTTAATTTTCAGGCATGGGTAGCTTCGGGGGTTCTACTCAGCATGTTCGCCCAGGGTATCATCCTGGGTTTCACCTCGGTGCTACTGCACGCTCTGCAGGCGCCAGGGTCAGACATAAAGATTGACGTCAACGCGGCGTCAACTATCGGTACGTCCCCAATTATATTTTACCTTCTCCGATGTTTCTAAGTGTGGCAGTTTATCTAATTACAGGTATATTATGCAGCTGTAAGCTACAACGAATCATTATAAACTATAGTAGCGCTTTCGAAGTCATATTGTTTAACGATATAGAACATAAACGATATAAATAATAGTGATGACTAATTATTGACGACGTTAATAAAAATATAGTACAAATTACAAAATTACAATAATTAAATTGTGTATTATCTATTTCAGCGTCAGTCTCGGGGATGGGCGCCGCTATAGCGTTCCTCATGTCATCTATCTTCATGGAGATATTTGGACGAAGATGTGCGTACAGATTGGCGATCCTCCCGGGCATTATCGGTTGGATTTTAATATACAACGCCAACAGCATCTCTCTGCTTATCGTTGGCAGAGTCTTTAGCGGCTTCACTGGCGGTTCTTCGGTAGCAGTAGGGGCTGTGGTGATAGCAGAATACACCAGCCCGAAGAATCGCGGAATGTTCTTGAATCTCAAAACGGCAGCGGTATGCTTGGGAAACCTGGTCGTCCACCTGCTCGGGCACTTCTACCATTGGAGAACGGTGGCCCTGATCGCGCTCGTACCGTGTGTCGTTTCCCTAATAATAGTTCTAACTTGGCCCGAGAGTCCGTCCTGGCTAGCGACCAAACACAAGTATGAGGAGAGCGAGAAATCATTTTACTGGTTGCGAGGACGAAATGCCAAATCCACGAGTGAAATCAGGGATCTACTTGGTGCTCAAAAAGATAGAACAGTTAGCAATAGTGTAAACTTAAGCTATATTACCAAATTGAAGGAATTTTTCAAGAAGCTTACTAGAAAGGATTTCGTTAAGCCTTTCATTATTATCGTGTTCGGTAGTTTGCTTCTAGAGTCATGTGGAAGGCATGTCTTCCCAGCGTTCGCTTTGCAAATCGCCGAGGAAGTGATCGGTAGCAAAGGACATTCGTTCTACTACATTCTAGGTATGGACATTATAATAACGATCAGTGCTACTTTCTCTTCGTATCTAGTAAAAATATTTAAAAGGCGCACGCTATTGTTTTCAACTGGATTCGCTGCTTTATTAGTTCTTTATATTGTATGTGGTTATCTTTATTTAGTAAGTATAAAAGTAATTTCAAGCACTAGCACGTTGGTGCCTATTTTGTTGTTTGTGCTTTACTTTATTCTTTCGAATTTAGGTTGTACGCCAATACCTTTGGTTTTGCTCGGTGAAATATTTCCTTTAGCACATAGAGGGGCAGGCTCCTGCGTCGCTGGCTTGCTGCTAGCTCTGTGTGTGACCATAAGTATGAAAGTGACGCCATATCTGTTAGCAAATATAAAAGTTTATGGAACATTTGCTCTCCTGGGTTCCGTGATGGGCCTCAGTTTGATTGTGCTATGGTTAATACTACCGGAGACGAAGGATAAAACGCTGCAAGAGATAGAATACTATATGAACCACGACGAATACAAGCAGAAAATTGATGATGACGCTAAAATGAAAATGATACCAGAATAAAGTTTGCGATTGTATTGAAACTACAATTGGGCTTGTTTCGCAACCTTCTAATGAGTGCAGTTGGATAGCTTTTCCGCGAGTTTTGTTGTTGCTTACTTAATGGAGAAAACGACATAGAGAACTAGATACCGAAAAAACTATTTATAAATAAGCCTTTGGCAATTAAAGACGTGAGTGGAAGAACCAGATAACTAACTTAACATAAGAACAGTTACTCATTTTTTCCCTTATATTAATTTGAACAAACCTTGTAACTTACCTACTTCATCATCTAGCTAATATATCTGGCTGACTACACATAAAATCCACAGTTTTTTGATTTCAAATATTTTTTCCGGCCCTAAAGCCTCCATTTATGCAAAAAACGGCATTTTTTTACTGTTACTTACATGCTTTTTCCACTAAAGTCTTCAATTGTGAAACAGGCCCATAGTATATAATAAGTTGATTCTAGTCATTATGGTACAATCAAAAATATAAATACGAGTATATAACTCATGCGAATTATGTTGTGAAAACTATATAAGATATAAATTTTATAGTTGGTCGTAACAAGTTCAAAAATACATAATATTTTCCCTTTTTGCCGACTTCTTATTAGAAAGAACCGTCCGTCTATTATTTATAATTAAGGTAGTTAAAACGATTAAGAGGATACGCTAGCACTGTTTTTCCATACAAACGTATTCCCCAATTTACTCCCTGGACAATGCGTCTAGACTCTAGAGTCGCGACATAGCACGCGAAGTACATTCACATGCGGTATCTATCTTGATCTATGTCTGTGGCACCATACATATAAAATACTAGATGATGCTCGCAACTCCGTTGCGCTAAAATTCGTTTATGGCGCAGGAACCTTACATTTTTCCGGGATAAAAAATATCCTAGGTCCTCTCCCGGTACACAAAGTATCTACATACCAACAGCAAAATTGGTCTAGTGGTTTAGGCGTGAAAAGGTATCAAACAAACGGACATTCTCATTTATAATAATACTAGACGTTCCGCCCGCGTAAATTAGGAATTTCAAAGATAAATTAGCCCATAAAAATAGCCAATGATTCTTCATGTAATCTCCTTTTTATCTGTGCCAAATAACATAAAAATTGCTCTAGTAGTTCCTGAGATAAGCCCTTACAAATAATTTTCTCCTTTTTTTCCACATTTTCCTCTGTTCCTTTGCTCCGATTAGTCTTAGCGTGATAATTTATAATCTATATCCTTCCTAGATAAATGAGCTATCAAACACAGAAAGAATTTTTTAAATCGGACCAGTAGTTCCTGAAATTAGCGCGTTCAGACAAACAAAAAAACTCTTCAGCTTTATAATATTATAAAGTATAGATTAGTAGGATTATTAGAACTTAGCTCCTGGCTAGAATATAACGGCAGATATTGTTAAAAATAAATTGCCATCTAGCAAGATTATATTTATACAGCGTTTGATCAAATGCGCCGACACAATTTTTCAAAACATTTTTGATCAAAGCAATATGGCTTTAGGTTGTGTACAAAACTTAGTTTTAAATTTAAATTAATCAAAGACTGGAAATGCTATAACGCCTGTAAAAGTAATCTAAGAATTCATCAAACCTAATTTATCTCTGAATGATATTATTTATTTAATTTTATTGCATGATTTTTAAGGCATGATAAATATTCAGCACCGGCAGGCGTCTATGAAATTATAATTGAGACCCAAAATAGCCCAGAATACTATACTTAAAAACTAAACTACATTTTGTAGCAAATATTAAAGTAAATTTAGTAAATATTATGCCTAGTGCCTGCTGGTCCTGTAATAATTACTAAATATTATGTTAAGGGCCTTCCCCTACAGAGATTCCGTAATTTACCGTATTTAGAGCCTTAAACTCATAATTTGAAAGCTACTTGCTAGTTATAATAAAAATACAGCAATAATCTTCAGTATATCAACATTCCTTTCCCCGTTTTAAATTTTCTATTTTTGTTTATTATACTCATGATATTAGCTTCCAAAGTAATACCAATTTATTAAAATTGAAGCATACTTTCAGCATCTCCGTAGTATTTACAAATTACGTTTAAGTATTTGAAACACACGACAATAGATAGAAAATTTCATTGACTATATATTCCACGTTTTAATTTTTTTTAGATCTATTTTGAACTAAGATAAGTAAAAAAAAATAGGATTTTTGTGCGATCTCGGCAACGCGTCAAATGTATGGTCAAGGTCGTTTGCTCGGGGGATGGCCTTAAAGGGCCAATCTCTTAGCTTAATATTCTGTTTATTCATAACTTAGGTCACTGGAATATATTAGAAACTAGATGACGCCAGCAACTCCGTTGCGCCAAAAGTCGTTTATCGGATAAAAAGTATCCTATGTCCTTTCCCAGGACTCAAAGTATCTCCATACGAAATTTCAGCAAAATCCGTTCAGCGGTTTGGGCGTGAAGAGGAAGAGGAATGTTTATTCGAATACGGAATCCAGCTTATTACTGAATACCAGTTTGTCATAAAACTAACGGTATTCGATTTTCCTTACACGGTCACTTTTGACAGCTATATATAGATAAAAATGAACTTTAAAGAACGGCTGAACCGATTTGGCTAATTTTAGTTTTAAAATATTCGTGGAAGTTCACCGGGTCATCTAGGAAATGATAAGTAGGTTAGTTTAAGAAAAATATGATGGTGGAAATTAAGCAGGAAATAGGAGCTTCGTCAAACAAAAATAAGTAGTTTTTCTATTTAAAGATTCTAAGACAGATGATAGACGTCTATAACATTTTGGTGGTTCAGTTATCACTTATTCTATATCTGATAGTATCTAGAGCAGCGGTTCCCAACCTGGGGGTAATTACCCCCGCAGGGGTAAAAACGGCAATTCTAGGGGGGTAACAGAGTTGGCACGAAAAAGCATTATAATAATAAACATTCGACTCTTGTTACATTAAAAACAAAAGCCAGAAATCGTCTGAATGTGGAGCATGACATGAGAATTGAGATGCGCGTTGAGTAAAACCGAACCTAATAAACTCGCGAATGCAAAGCAATAGCAACCTTCACACTAGCTGTTAAGTCCAAGATATTTTATATATTACTAGTTACCTAAACGTGCAATTTCTTACCTAATAAAGATATTTTTGTTAGAATTTGTGTGGTTGAATTATTTTAAATTAGCTAGGGGTAAACTTAATTCCCATACTTGTTCACAGGGGTAGTGACATTGAAAAGGTTGGGAACCGCTGATGTAGAGGTATAAAGCGATTGATTCAAAGTCATTACATTGACATTTTTCAACCTGTGGGACAACTATTTCAGTAAAAAACTTATATTATAAAGATTAAAAAGATTGATGATGAAGTAGAAGAATTTTAACAAAATTATATTATTAAAATATAGGATAGGGGAATGCGGGTCGCGAAATATTTTTTCATAAGCGTCATAAAAAAAGGTTGAAAAACAATGCGTGATAATATAATGATTGAAGCGAGGATTCAGAGTCTTGTTGATGAGGGTTGACCTTCCTTGTCGTTAAGATTTTTGGAAAATCCTTGAGACGTTTCGTAAGACGTTCGGTTACAAAAAAGGTTTGTTAGTAATTGAAGACATGAGTGGATGAACCGGGTAACTAGCTTTGTACACAGTACAACATAAGAGCAAAAACCCATTTTTTCTCTTACAATTTGAACAAACCTTGTAACTTACCTACTCAATCATCTGGCTAATATATCTAGCTATAATTACATAGAATCCACATTTTTTCGTTTTAAAATCATTAATCCGGTCCTAAATCCACAATTTATGCAAAAAAAATCTCAAATTGTTACTTACTATGTTTATGTAGATAAACAGGGTAAGTAACAATTTGAGATTATTTTTTTACAATTACAATTGAAGACTTGAGTAGTCATGTCTTCAATTGTAATCTTATCGACCTGCACGTAAGAATATGATTGAGTTAGTAGTATTATAGTTATATAAACATTTTTGGAAAATTCTTAGCTGAGTTTAAATAAATGCGCAAAAACGTTCAATGTTTAAAAAGGTTTACATATTAACTAGCTGACCCGGCAAACGTTGTTTTGTCAAATAAATTATTTCTAGTATCATTATAAAAGTATGTACTATCAGAGAAGTTGATTACTAGGCAGATGGGGGACCTACGTAGTTGGTCGTTCACGTCAAACCCAGCCGACAGATTACAATGAAAATTGAATTGAAATGATGCGACCAAATGACGTCGGTCTGTCAACTGCCTAGGAATCAATTTCCTCGATGGTACTTACATGCAAAATTTTATTGAAATCGGTTGAGCCGTTTTGGAGGAGTTCGCGCACGAACACTGTGACACGAGAATCTTATAAATTAAATGGTGGCCCACTGGTTTCCAAGAGTCCTTGTACTTTTATCTGTTTTATATTGCAACTTGCAACCTGGTGACCTATGTCCTCATGTTTATGTTTATCCTTACTTTCGTACTTATATTATAAATGTGTAAGAATGTCTGTCTGTCTTAAAATTAAGTAAAATTCTTTCCCAAGCTCAAACCACTGAATCGATTAAACTTAGTACGAAAATATTTCTAGTCCCGACTCCAGGAAAAGGATACTTTTATGCTATGGCGACGTGCGGCCCTAGGGGGTGGCAAATAGGGCAATCGCCCGAGACCTCGCTCTTGTCCCTGCAAGACCAAGAAGAAAAATTACCTTGTGAGGCCCCTGCCTCACAAGGTAAAAAAAACCTCTTAACTTATGACCATTTAAGTTCGGGTATGGATTCAGGCGCTCAAGTGGATTTAATAGTTACCGACTTTAGCAAGGCTTTTGATCGTATAGATCATTGTATATTGCTCCAGAAGTTATCCAATATAGTATACATGGAAATTTCCTTCGCTGGTTTACATCTTATATTTGCAATAGGTCCCAAGCCGTTGCTATAAATAGGTTCATTTCTAGGTGGATGTTCGTACCTTCTGGTGTCCCACAAGGTTCCCTACTGAGGCCCTTGCTATTCGCTATTTTTATAAATGATATTTCTTCCTGTTTCCACCATGTTTATTTCTTTTTATATGCTGATGACACCAAAATATTAAAAACCATAACCTATTTTGATGACTGCCGCATTTTGCAAGAGGACTTGAATAGATTTGAAGAATATTGTGTGCGTAATAGGCTAGATCTTAACGTATCTAAATGCTTTGCTATCAACTTCAGTCGTAAGGTAAATTTAATCAAGTATAATTACAAGCTTAAGAATAAGGGTCTTATATTCAAAAAATCTATAAAGGATCTGGGAGTTATTGGGTAGATTCAAAACTAATTTTTGATGAGCATATTGATTATGTTATTAATAAAGCCTCGAAAGCCTTAGGATTTGTAATCAGATCATGCAGAAATTTCAAATCTATTAAAGTGGTCAAGATCCTGTATTGTGCCTATGTTCGCAGTATCATGGAGTACTGTTTTTACTCTTACTGTAATTACTGTAATTACTCAATAGATTTAATATTAATATCCCCTTTAGAAACGCTCGTCATTTTACGCCTCTATATGTCCCACCCTACAACACCTACTACCGTAGGAATTCATTTGTGTTAAGGTCGAGTGCAAGATTTAACAAATTTCTGAATACAAATCCGCTTAAAGACATATCCTCCCTTACACCAAATAAAATCAGAAAACTTTTGACTGATGCCTATTTTAATTCTATTCAGTAAACGCCTTTCTAAAAAATTTGCTTATATATTTTATTGTGATCTACTATATTACGAGTATAATTATATAGCTTATTGTTAGTTATTATTTTTTATTTTTTTTATTTAGGTCATTGTGTTTGTCATGATTTGATGTTGGGTATGTAAAATTTAAGTTTTAACTTATTATACACTAGTGGAAACTTTTAATTGGCATATCGCTGTGTAATATATATCTTACTGGAGTTGTAAATAGCTGTAAGTTTTCCTAAGAAAATAAAAAAATAAAAAAAATATTATACTTAAAATAACTATTTAATAGAAACTTGAACAAAATTATCTTAGAACAACGTCGTTGTTTTATTTTAGTTCCTAATTTTAAAAACATACAAACGTCTTTTTCATGTATTCATCGGGCTAATTGTATCACAAATAATCAGATAAATTAATATCGTCGGAAAAATTGTATCACAAAAAAAAAAAAAAAAACACTGGAATAAATTTGGCGTTTTCACAGATTTTATATGAAAAAAATGTCAAAGTGTCATATTTATTCTTTAGGTAAAAGTTATCTGACGATTGAAAAATCGGCCCTTAGTAATATAACGTTTTATATGCGTCCGCGCGAACGAGCGGTTTGGCCGCTACACCGCGAGATCACAAGCAATTGTATGTAACGATTTATCTAAAAAGCGGTGCGGTCGCGCCACTTTTTACATTTAAAATTGCTTGTAATATCGCGGTGTAGCGGACAATCCGCTCGTTCGCGCGGACGCATGTACTCGTTACTCCGTACTCCAGCATAGTCGAAAACGTTAAACAATAAAAAGTTCTAATAACATAATATTATTATTACTTGCTTAATAAGAATATTATGTATACTAATATTATTACTTAAAGAGTGTATATTCTGTCTGTCAGCTCTGTCTGTCTAAATCCTTCTTCTAAATAGATGTCTATTTAGAAGAAGTAATAGACAGATATGCATGTCCTCTACTGGGATTTAAAGCACATGCTATAAATAATAAGGGACGTAGATCAGTGGTCCCCAACGTTTTTCTCATACGGGCCACAAAATATATGATTTGGTCTTGGTGTCGCGGGCTGCAACAAAAATTTTTTAGGGTTAAAAATAACGTTCTTCAAAATTAACGATTTAAAAGTTGACAAAATTTCACGACTTTCGCGACGACTTTACATTATTTTGCCAGTGGGCGTGAATTTCAAAATGGTTTAACATCACGCGGGCCACAGATAAAGTCCCGGCGGGCCACATGCGGCCCGCGGGCCGCGGGTTGGGGATAGCTGACGTAGATCATAGGACATACTAGGAAAGCGGTTCCCGCGCGATAAATGAATTGTCTCGCACAAAGCTGCAGGCAACATCTATACTAGTGATATAATTCCAAGTAAAAGTTGTAAGAATCGTGAATTTAAATTCACGATAACAAATTCCGTCCCACATAATCCTACTGATATTATAAATTAGACAGTCTGTTTGTTCGTTACATTTTCACGCCCAAACCACCGAACCGATATTGCTGA
Source organism: Cyaniris semiargus (assembly GCA_905187585.1). Taxonomy (NCBI): domain Eukaryota; kingdom Metazoa; phylum Arthropoda; class Insecta; order Lepidoptera; family Lycaenidae; genus Cyaniris; species Cyaniris semiargus. Next base: position 8,725,802 of record LR994567.1, read on the forward strand.
AATTTAATATGGCGATACTTTGAGTCCCGGCAAAGGACATAGGATACTTTATATCTCGGAAAAATGTACGGTTACCGCGCGATAAGCGGATTGTTGCGCAACGGAGTTGCGGGCGTCACCTAGTATTAAATATGTGTGGTCGATACTTTAGATTTATTGCAATTTTATTCCACATGTAGATCGTGATTCGTGTCACGCGGCCTTTTATTTATTTCAAAGTTCGCGTTGTACCGATGTTGTCGCCTCTGTTCAAGCAGGTAATAATAATAATATTCTTTATTTGCAAAAATATCGTACAATAAGATGATATTGTATGTTAAAAAGTGTCTCACATATTTTTGTCCATTTTATCGACGTGCAAATATTAAATGAACATTTGTCAAGTTAATATCTAATTTAATGAATTTATATCATTCTTGGTTAAAATTAAGTCAAAGTATCATAATTGTTAAACATGTCAATTCCATAAAATAATTCAAAAAGATAAAGTTAACAATACATATTAATATATCAATATTTTTTTACTCTTAATAATATTTAAAATTAATAAATTTAAAATTAAAATAAAATTTATTACATCGTCATTAATTATAAAAACAATTAAATAGATAATAGAATTAAATAAAAATGTCAATTGGTCGGTCAAATTACAAATAAAAATCAGTTAAAACAAGTTAATTAGTTACATTAAAATATGTCAAAAGGAATTGAAAATTACCGAAGTATACATCTATACATGTAATAAAACTGTAGAAATGAAAATTCTGTAAAGATATTCAAAAAATAATAAGCGGGGGGTATCACGACATCGCTATAGAAGCTAAAAATGTGGTTAGTTTTTTTGTCTGTCTGTCTGTCTGTCTGTCTGTATGTTTGTTCCAGCATCACACGAAAACTACTGATCCGATTTGGATGCGGTTTTCGCAGATATATTTGTCTTCTTCCAACTTAACATCTGGTGTATAAAATTTTCCTCCCCCACCCCTCTAAGGGGACAAAAGAGGGGGTCAGATTTTGTATCAAACTTTTTTATTTAACACGAAAACTACTGATCCGATTTGCATACGGTTTTCGCAGATATATTTGTCTTCTTTCAACTCAATATCTGGTGTATAAATTTTTTTCCCCCCACCCCTCTAAGGGGACCAAAGAGGGGGTCAGATTTTGTATCAAACTTTTTATTTAATGGACTTACTTAATATTATTGACTGTTTTCCAACTTAACATCTGGTGTATAAAATTTTTCCCCCCCACCCCTCTTAGGGGACAAAAGAGGGGGTACAAAATGTATCAACTGTTGAAGTAGAAATACTTTATATGGCAAAACAACGTTTGCCGGGACAGCTAGTATAATATATAATAAGAAATTCTAAATTATTATTTAGCAGCGATACAATTTTCAATTCAAATACAATTGTCAAAAGGAATTGAAAATTACCGAAGTATACATATAATATAATATAATAAGAAATTCTAAATTATTATTTAGCAGCGATACAATTTTTAACATAATCAAAACGTTTTTTTCATTTTGTCAGTCTTCAAAGAATTCTTTATTTGAATAATAACATTTATCCAAAAGCCAAGAAAACAAATTATTTTTAAATTTATTGTACTTTGATATATTTTTAATATTATTTGGTAACTATTATATATATTTATTGACATGATAAATGCATTTCTACGATAAATTTCTAGGTTTTGTTTAGGTACCCAAATTTTATCATTGTGTCTACTCGTTCCTTGTTTCTGCATTTCTTGATTAGTAGGAAATAGATATTGGTATTTTCTAACAAAGAGACAGATCTCAAATATATCCTGACACGGTAAGGGAAGTATTTTCAAGTCCTTAAATAGAGGTTTACAATGTTCTAAGTAGCCAGCTCCAGCAATAAACCTTATACATTTTTTTGAACAATGAATGCTTTTGAGACATCTGATGAGTTTCCCCATAATATTAGCCCTTACCTTAGTATAGATGCTACAAAACCGTGATATTCCATTAGCGCGGTATTAACAGAAGCTATATTTCTAATTCTTCTTAAAGCGAAAAAAAATCAATTCAATTTATTACATACACAGACAACATGGTCTTTTCACTTAATTTCACTGTCAATGTCATCAGCGAACATAATACATTCATGCTTTGTTGCTTGAGGCATGTCGTTAATGTATAACAAAAAGAGGATAGGGCCAAGTATACTGCCCTGTGGAACTCCGATAGTATTCAACTTGAATTGCGAATGATATTTTTTTCTCTATTTTTTCTTTTCGAAATCATTTTTCAAATCGGACCAGTAGTTCCTGAGATTAGGGCGTTCAAACAAACAAACAAACAAACTAACTAACAAACTCTTCCGCTTTATAATATGAGTATAGATTTCTGTGCACTATGTTCTATTTTCTAAATAAGTTTTAAACCAGTCGTTTACATTTCCTCTGATACTAGTTTATTAAGTAGTAGTTTTCTAGTTTATTAAGTAGTAGTTTATGTTCAACAAACTCAAATGCCTTACTCATATCTAAAAATACCGCGGCAGCTTCTAGGCCTTTGTCAAAAGCCTCACCAATTAAAACATATTAATCGGGAATTAACGCTACTCTTTCTAGTAGTAATGCTACTACATACTTTTTTCCCCACAGTCCCCTCGTGACCACGGCCGTTGCAACACGGCCGAAACGTTGAGGAAAAAGTGTGTAGTAGCATAACTACTAGAATAAGTCGCGTTAAGTCCCGATTAATAAGTTTTAATTATAATATAAAACAACTCTCTTTTAATCAGTCTCCCCCATGCCAGTCATCGCAGTAATACAACGCAAGTTCATAATATTATAATATGAACTCTGAGCTTTACTTATACATCTTTTTAATATTTTTGTGTATTTCTTATATTCTTTTAATTATTCTTCTTTTTTTTTCTTATATTTGTAACTTAGATATAGAGATCTTTTAACAGCGCAGGATCTTTTAATTCCTTTTGTTATCCAACGCGTTGATTTAGGTTTCTGGCAAACTTTTATCTTTATTTCAGGAAAACACAGGTAATAAAACATGGTGAAAGTATCATAGAACCTTTGGAAGGCAATTTCGCAACTTTTTTCATTGATAACGTCTGTAAAAGTAAGAGATGACAAACAATCTAAAGATTTTCTTATGTTATCCGCACTAAAATCCCGTTTCTTAACAAAGTAACATGTTACAGTTTGCCGGAAATGTATTACATTTTTAGTAGATTGACCGGTTTCATGATCCGAAAGCGCTATATGATGTATTTCAGATTTGAACTCTTTAAGATTGCTTGCTATTTGATCAATATGGTATCAATATGATTTTAAACGGTGGAGATTGCGCAAATTTTGGTTATACTATATATTTTTTAATAACTTTGTGACAAAGTGTGATTGAAAAGTGGTTTTGTGAAAAGTGTTGATATAAAAGTGTAGGCGCAAAATATCAAAACAACGGTAGTCAGATGTTTTATACTAAGTATTGGTGTATAGTTGAAACGTAAGATTTTAGCATGACCGAGCCACACTTATAAAATATTTCTATTCATTTTCGTCTGCGCCTTACTACTCTTTAAAATCCAAGAAAACTGAATAGGCTGGCTTTTCTTCAAAGGGAAGAACTTTGTATGACGTTTTTAAAAATATAAACTAAACCACCGATATTTGGGCGGATAGGATTATTTAAAGCTAATAACCTAACCAAAACCATTGGAAACCAAAACTTCGCAAACTCAGAACATCATAACGTTTAAAATGTTTCCAGTCACATCAATCGTATTACTCTTTAACGACTGATAACCTTGGAAAAAATTTCAGTCATGGGTGGTGCTGGGTGTGCTGCTGAACATGCTGGGGCAGGGCATGCTGGTGGGGTACACCTCGGTGCTGCTGCCGCCGCTGCAGGCGCCAGGCGCAGAGATCAAGGTTGACATATACTCCGCATCGATCATTGGTAAGTTCTTAAGAAGATTCAAACAAAGAGAGTATAAAGAGAATAGAGTGGTGTTACAGAAATAATGCCTCCCAAACCGATGACAGTGACGGTGACCAGTTCCGTCAAAAGTAGGCCAACTCCTGCATGTACAGCACAATAAATTTATTTAAGCCCAAGTGTGGGTGCAGCCGACAAGAAGACTTTATCTTCTTTTAATTTCGTTAACCAATTGGTAGGATGATTGACAGGACAGGATTCTTGCCAGTTATGTCAGTCAAGCGCAGGACCGACTTTATATGTGATAATCCCAATCAAACAATAATTAGGTGATAGCTTTTAGCCGAAGAGCTTTAGTGAAGTTTTTAAAGGCACATTTTTATTATTGAGTACATCCATCTCAAACTCGCATTTTTTCTTTTATAGCCTTCTTGAAAACTTACACATAATGCAACTTTTATATTTCAGCTTCAATGATTGGCGCCGTCGGCATGTTTGGATTTTTCACGTCTGCCATTCTGATGGATTTATGTGGCAGAAGATTCGTGCATGGTCTGGTGGCCGTGCCGGGCATTGTCGGCTGGCTCTGCATCTACTACGCTGACAGCGTCACGTTACTGATCGTCGGAAGAGCATTCGGAGGATTCGCAGCAGGGGCGACCGTCTCCCTAGGAGCCATAGTGATCGGAGAATACACAAGCCCGAAAAACAGAGGAATGTTCCTGAATCTCAAAACAGCCGCCGTCTGTTTGGGAAACTTGGTCGTCCATGTCCTCGGCCATTTTTACCAGTGGAGAACCGTAGCTGTGCTGTCGATATGGCCGCTCGCCGCCTCGCTCCTCAACGTTTGCACCTGGCCAGAAAGTCCAGCGTGGTTGGTGTCGAAAAGTAAATACAAGGAAAGTGAAAAATCCTTCTACTGGTTGAACGGGAGAAACGAGGAATCTGTGAATGAAATTGAAAATTTACTGACAGCGCAGAAGGAAAGGATGGCTAATGATTTGAAAAATGTTAGTTTTGGGGCCAAACTCGTTCAGATCTTGAAGAAGTTTACAAGGAAAGACTTTCTGAAACCGGTTTTGATAATATTCTTCGCGTGTATCTGTCTGGAAGCTTGCGGCAGACACGTCTTCCCAGCTTTTGCTTCACAAATAATTGGGGAAGTCACCGGTAGCAAGAGCCATAAATTCTACTATACTCTAGGAATAGATAGTATCATAACAGCGAGCGCTATTTTCTCCTCTGTTCTGGTAAAATTGATGAAGAGACGGACGCTGCTGTTTTCCACTGGTTTCTTATCATTATTTGTTCTGTACTGCATATGTGGCTACATGTATTTAGTGAGTGTCGACATATTGTCGAACGAAAGGACTTATATTCCTATGGTGTTTTTCGTCGTGTACTTCATCCTATCTAATTTGGGATGTACACCCATACCGATGGCCCTACTGGGTGAGATATTTCCCCTGGCTCATCGAGGAGTGGGATCCAGCGTCGCAGGATTCATATTTTCGATGTGCGTAACTCTGGCTATGAAAGTGACACCGTATCTCTTGGTAAACATAAAGGTACACGGTACATTTGCGTTCTTTGGCACGATTTTGGGTCTCAGTTTAGTAGTGTTATGGTTCATATTGCCCGAGACGAAGGACAGAACGTTGCAAGAGATAGAGGACTACATATACAATGGAGAGTTTAATCAAATATTTGACAAAGAAGCTAACGTGACAATGATACCGGCACAGAAAAGTGATGATGTTTGATGAAATAAAAAGACATTCGTCTTAAGCTGGTAAAACAAGGAAAACGTCGGCCGAAGATGAATTGCTTAAAGGAAATGTATATTCTAAGAACAATTTGAGTCTTAAATTGTATCCGATGTCGTCGATAAGCATGAAATAAAGGTCAAAAATCACAAATTCGTGTATTTCAAGTTTTTATCGAAATGGAAATTTTTATTGTGTAGTGGCCTAATTATAATAATATCTAGAGGTACAATATGTAGATTATATTATAATATTCTATGAAAAACTCCTCAAAAATTGAGCCTTTATACCAATTTCATTTCAATTTCAAACAGGTACAGGCTAAATTGATTAGACATTATTGATTAACAATAGTTTCAAAATTATCTTATCTTATAAAATTCTCGTGTCACAATGTTAGGCCGCGTACTCCTCTGAAACGGCTTTACTGATTTTAACCAAATTTTATATGCATATTCAATGGGTCTGTGAATCGGCTACTGGGTACTTTTTATATTGATAAGTGCATTTGTTGAAAAAATAATACTTCTTCTTCTTCTTTTTGAAAATGGCTCCTTGGTGAGTTGCCAATGTCAGAGTGAGTGGCGAGACTCTGTGTTGAAGAAGGTCTAATGACTAAACAAGTGTACGGTTGACTAATTTAAAAACGAAGTCTGTTGAGAGTACCTAAAACAACACAAACATTTAGGGTTAGTAACTAATTACAATTTTATATTATTAGTATCTATAAATGTACATAACACTTTAATAAATGACGTATTCACAAAACATAACACAGATTTGAAATTGATAGGACGGGGAATGGTTGGGGGGAGAAGATCATACAAGGAACAATGGTTATTAGGACAGGAGAAAAATATATGATCCAGGGTACCTTCGTCTAGCCCACACTCACAAAGGGAACTGTCCCTTACCCTAATTTTTGCAAGAAAGACAGGCGAGCAACAATGGCCGAGTCTAACTCGACATACTGTAGAGCACACTGTTTTACATGCTTCCTTATACTTGAAAAACCAGGGCCTGACGGGGATACTACCTTGAATTTCAAAATATTGTTTGCCTTTATCCTGACTTGTTCCGGCCCAATGATTGAACCAACTGGTGTTCATATGACTCTTAGCCAGCGGAATTAAATCCTGACAATAAAGTTTGTAATGTTCCATACCGCCTGATGTTATTGCTTGTCTAGCGTAGGCATCCACACATTCATTGCCAGTTATTCCGCTATGGCCAGGTATCCAAGCCAGGACCACTTGAACATTATTTGTATGACACCTGAAGAGAAGCTGCCTTATTTTCAAGATTAAAGGGGACTTACATTTAGAGCGAAACTGGTTAGACATAACGGCCTCCAAAGCACTTTTGGAATCCGAAAGGATAATCGATTTATTAAGATGATGGGACTCAATAAAGGAAAGAGCCTCCAGAATTGCCAGGCTTTCTCCTGTAAATACAGTCGAGTCTGGAGGTAATTTAAAACTTAAAATAACATTCACTTTCGGAATCCACACAGCCACTCCAACACAGTCACGCTCCAAAAGTTTAGAAGCATCCGTGAAAATAAGCAGCCAGTCCCCAAAATGTTCATTAACAATGCTCAGAAACTGAGTGTTGGCTAAAGGAGAACCCTTATCTATGGAAAAATTTAGAAGCACTTTAGGGAAAAAAGTAAGTGCATAGTAGGGAGTAGAAAAGAGGGGATTAAGAGTACACTGAAAGACAGGACAAGGGAGATGGGTAATCTTACGGTAACTGACCAAAAGGCAGGGGAGCTCTTTATGTGACCAATAATTGGAAGAATCAACTAGTTGGGAAAGAATATAAAGTTTGCCTATAAGAGGATGAAAGGAATACTGGAAAATTTTATATATAAATCTGTCCGCCAGGTATTGACGCCTGATGTTAAGAGGCGGATCCCCACATTCGACTTGAAGAGCATTGATGGGGGTAGATTTCATAGCTCCAATTACAATTCTTAAGGCTTTTGATTGTATCTTGTCAAGAGTCTTTAATGGGATTTTATTACATGGTTCCAGGAGAAAGGAACCATAGTCCAAATGACTGCGGACAAGGGAATTGTATAGCAATTTTTGTGTATAGGGGTGTGAGCCCCACCACACACCAGAAAGTGATCGGATAATATTTAAATTTTTTTCACATTTATTAGCTGTATGATTTATGTGATGTATGCCTGTCATCCTAGAGTCCAAAAATACACCTAAGAATTTAACCTTGTCTTTCACCGGGAAAACTTGTTCATTATACTGAATGTGTATATCTGGAATAATTCTGGAACGCGAAAAAACTACTACCGTACTTTTAGGGATGGAGATGGAGAGTCCATGTCTTTCCATCCAATCCATTAGGTAGGTCATGGCAGAATTAAGGCGGGTTGAGCATTCAGTTATGTCCTTTGAGGCGATGTACACGGTCAAATCATCTGCGTACTGACTAATCTCGCAAAAACTATTAATAACCAGGTCTAGGTCGAGGGTATAAATACTGTATAGGAGAGGGCTAAGGACATTACCTTGCGGTAAGCCTTTGTAAACGATTCTAGTGAAAGGATTGGAATTTTGGAATGAAATATTTAGGGAGCGAGAGGAGAGGCTGTTACAAATGTAATTAATCATCTTCTTAGAAACACTCAGCTGTTGCAGTTTTTGCCTGAGCACTGGAAGAGAAACATTGTCGTACGCAGATGATACATCCAAGAACACCGCCACCACATGTTCCCTTTTCGAAAAGGCAATGCGTATGTCAGTTGTAAAGATACTTAAACTGTCCATAGTGCTAAAGCCTTTCCGAAAACCAAACTGTGTCTTGGACATAACCCCCTTGCTCTCTAAAAACCACTCTAGTCTGTTTTTGATGAGGTGTTCTAAAATTTTGGAAAAAGTGGCTGAAAGAGCTATTGGTCTGTAACTACAAGGATCGCTACTGAGTTTACCCGGTTTAAGAATAGGTAGAACGATTTGTGAGCGCCATTCCTCTGGAGGAACTTCCGACTGATAGATGCCGTTAAGGGTGTTAAAACATACTAATTGAGTTTCTGATCCACTGTTGGCTATAAACGAATATGGTATTCCGTCCTCGCCGGGAGAGGTATCCTTTAATGAACTTAATACGAGTCGGAATTCCTCCAGCGTAAATGGAGAATCTAAATAATCAGAAGAAGGGCCAGATGATGAATATGTGGTGGTTTCCTCAAATAAAGGGGCCGTAGGCGGCGCCAACTTTTGAGAAAATGCTCCAATCCACTCTGATGGGTCATTAGACTGACGGTAATCGCTTTCCATGGAACCTCGAAATTTCTTAATATTCTTCCAGACCACTGAAGGTCTCGAAGAAGGTGACAGGGATAAACAAAATTGGCGCCAACTATTTTTCTTTTTTTCAGAAAGAAGTTTTCTGACCTCAGCTGCAATTTTTTTATAATTGAGAAAATTCTCCATGGTCATGGCTCTTGAATAAAGTTTTTCCGCGTCTTTACGCCGTTTACATGCTGACGTGCATTCAGAATCCCACCACGGGGGCGACAATCTGCCATCTCCTAAATTTTTATGGGGGATTGTCCTATCAGCAGCCTGTAAAAGAGCCTTTTTTAAATTTTGATACTCAGAGTGAGCATTATTCGTGGTTATAGGAGGGAAGAGGCTAACTTCAGCATCTGTAGCAACAGCAAACTCATTCCAATCGGCCTTCTGTATTTTATATTTGAGTCTGGGAGGGATGGGTGGGATTGTCTGTATAGTAGGGTCCGTCATAGTAATACAAATGGGATAATGATCACTACCGCAAGAATCGGGCAGGACATACCAAGAACATAAAGAGGATAGGGAGGGGGAACACAATGATAGGTCTACCACACTTCTCGGGTTCTGTACAGGAGAAACCCGACGAGTGGGGGAACCATCATTGAGGATAACTAAATTATTGTCATCTACAATATCTAAAAACATTGCAGAGTGACAATCGTTAAAATAGGAACCCCAGGACGAATGGTGGACATTAAAGTCCCCTAATATAACCATAGGATGAGGAATAGAGGAGATGATAAAGGATAGTTCAGAAAGGATAGACGGGTTAGGATTGGGAATATACACAGAAATGAATATAATATTTACAACACGGACAGCCACAATATTAAAAAAATTGCTATGTACAGGGAGTGAAAACAAAGAGTATGTACATTGGCTGGAGACCAAAATGGCCGCTCCAGCCTTACCATCAATTCTGTCGTCCCGGAAACATGAGTAGCCCGAGACACGAAAACGCGAACCAGGCTTTAACCATGTTTCCTGGACGGCAACAATTGACGGCCTATAATTGTCAATAAGGTTTTGAAGCTCAGATTTCTTTGTCCTGATGCTGCGACAGTTCCACTGTATCGCAGTTAGAGGAGCCATTATTCAGTACGGTATTTAGCAGCTGAGTTAAGTTTTTACGAGTTTTGTTCGGTAGCCCAGAGTCACCAAACCGGGAGACTAAAAGAACAAGAGTATTAATTAAGGTGTCAATAACATTGTCATTTGGGGATAAATCAGTATTGGAAGGGAAAGCACACCCATTGCCGGATTGAGAAGAGGGTTGTTCAATGATATTCCTGTGAGCCTGGTGATCGTAACCAGGAGACACAGGAGAAATAGGACGACGAGGTGTGTATACAGTTTTCCTATAAGACGTAACTGGGGATTTGGGCTGTTGCCTAGAGGTAGTTGCTACTAATACTGATGGAGATGTACTCACAGAATCAGCAAAAGAGCGTCGGACATAAGGGAATCTAGCAGAGGCTTCCACATATGATATATTCTCTAGTGACATTACTAACTTTATTTCTTTCTGTCTAACATGTTCAGGACAGGACGAGTTATTGGCGGCGTGTTTTCCTGAGCAGAAAAAGCATGTCATAGTAGTAGCTGTACAAGTTTCACCATCATGTTGTTCGCCACACTTGTAGCAACGTGGACGAGACCTACACTGATTCTTGACATGGCCAAACCTGCAGCATTTATTACATTGAATTGTTGGCAATTTATAAGTTTCTACTGGGAGAGAGGTATAATAACAGAAAATTCTAGGAGGAAGTTTCTGTCCAGCAAAAGTCACAACTACTGACTGTGTAGGGATCCATATTTTTTGTTGTTGTTCATTAGTAGACTTCCGGCTCAGCCTCCGGGCCCGAACAACTGGGCCATAGCCCTCAGGAACTTTTAAATTTTCCACCAGCTCTTCCATAGACCAATCCACCGGTACCTCTCGGATCATACCCATGCGAGATATGCTGAACGATGGTATCGAGACAGCATATCCAGCACTAGTCAATGCCGGTAGGTCCAAGAAGGAATTGGCATGAATGGCAGTGTCAAATTCGACCGAAATGCGATTCCGACCAACTTTTTTAATGCCGTCCATTTTTATATTATTTACATTATGTTTAAACAAGAACTGTCCAAATTGCATGGGTCGTAAAATAAAGCTCGAATCCACTTCAATTTTAGAAACGTGGACGATAAAAGGAGCTACATCATTAGGGCCATACATCTTTTTGCCTTCAAACTCCGGATTAACATAATTAAGTTGAATAGAGGGAGTGGAATGAGCACTATCAGTAACCTTTTTGGTATTAATTGAAGAAACATCTGCATTTGCAGGACGTTTTCTGGAACTGGTGGTGTTAATTTCCATTACCTCTTGCTGTCCTACCTGAGCATCAACACCCCCGCCTCCCGGATCGGGAGGATCGGTATCCATGCCGGCAAGTAACTAACCTAACCTTAAAATATCACGAAAAACAACAACACAACAAACTAAAAACTACACTTACAATAGGACTTTCACAATGATTAACATACACAAAACACTTATAGAGACTTTCAACAGTATAAATATGATAAGGAAAACCCTTAAAAATACTTAAAATAATAAATTACAAAAAACCACTTGTTATCGCACTCAACCGGAAAGCAGAGTCGAAAAAATAATAGTAAATTATTACAACTCGAGATTGACGGCGACCATTGATTGTGCGACGGGACGGGACGGGACGTTACCATGGTAACATACTTATTTAGTCACTTCAATAAAATAATAATACTATCGAAATACTTTATATTATTATGGCAAAGCAACGTTTGCCGGGACAGCTAGTAAATATTCTAAAAATTCTTCTGTAACCAAAATAATTCAATAATAAATAAATTCAATAATATTATAATTCCCTAGAACAGTAATTATTAAATTATATGTTATGTAAGTATTAGGCTGGTTTTAGTGTCACGCGGACCATCGGTACGGCAGCCCCGGATCTTCAATTTTTTTAGGCGTGGCAAAAACTGAAAAATGCCGCCCCGCCTACCTACGCGCGCGCTCAGGGTATCGGTCAAGTTGATATGGCCACGAAATTGCTGTACTTGTGCAATTATTAATTCCGTGGTTAAAGTTAAATAAATGATGAGTTGTCCATTGGTCCGTGAAATGTGAATTTGGCCGCCCCTTCGGTACGGATCGCTCCATATAGACCGATGTGTATGATGCGGACGGGTCCGTACGTATTCGTCCGCATTACTCTAAAACCCTCCTCAAATACAGATCGGTCTAAGCGGAGCGATCCGTACGGTCCGCGTGACACTAAAACCAGTCTCAGTGATGGACAGATTAAACTATAATATAGACATCATGAGTAGTGATTGTAAGTTGTAACTAAAAATTACATTATTACCTCTCCGCCGCCGTGTTTTGGTCGACTGTGAAAAAGGTTCCCTCTTTTATCACATCAACTATCTGGATGCAATTAAAATAATAATAAGGTTTTAAAAATTTATTAATTTATTATATTACTAGATAACGCCCGCAACCTCTGGTGCGCCAAATTTCGTTTTTCGCGCGGGAACCATAGATTTTTCCGGGATAAAAACTATCCTATGTCCTTTCCCGGGACTCAAAGTATCTCCATGCCAAATTTCAGCAAAATCGGTTCAGCGGTTTGAGCGTGAAGGGGTAACAGACAGACAGACGGACAGACAGACACTTTTTCGCATTTATAATATTAGTATGGATATACTAGATGACTCGTTTATAGCGCGGGAGCCTTATATTTTTCAGGGTAAAAAGTATAACATGTCCTTTCCCGGGACTGAAAGAATTCTTATACCTTTCAGTAAATTCGGCGGTTTGGGCGTAAAAAGGACAGCTGATAGACAGACGGACACGGTAAAGATTTTGTTTTTTTTTTTCTATATAAATAGATTTTGATAATATCGTGTTTGTTTTGTTTGTTACATAGAAGTTAGTTGTAATCGATAATATTATATATATATTGTAAAAGATAGATAAAATTGGTCACGTTTTCTACGTAATAAAAATTATTCATTGTAATTATATTAAAGTATGAAATAAATTTATGGGTATACGTATATTTTGATCTAACGTACCAAATATAATTAATTATTTTTATTATTATTAATTAATTATTATCAGCAATAAATATATCTATCTCCGATGTGCTAATTGGAGCTATAATTATGGACAGCTACTGAACCAATTATGAAATCAACAGGGAAAAATTGAGGATAATTGATTAATAATTATGAAAGTCTTGACTTTTTCATTAAAGTATTAAAAAATATAGATTTTGCGTAGTTAAAAAAGTATTTAAGTTTTCTTTCAATAAAGATAGGATTCTCATGATAATTTTGTTTTCTTTTTTACCTGTAACAAAAAAAAATTAGGACCCAAGATAGAATTTCTTGGCGCAAATGTAGTAGGGAAAGCTGACCTCACGTAAAGTGGGAAAGAGCTAAAAAATTGCCAAGTGCGAGTCGGACTCTCGCACGAAGGGTTTCGTATCATAAAGCAAAATTTTAAAATTTTAATTACGAGCGCGCTGTGAAAATGCTAGCCCCGCCTACACACAACGCTATCCTCCAATCGTGATACAATAATTCCATGAATCGTGCTCCCGGGCAATGTACTTTAGGCTGCAGCTAATAGTGAACAATATCGCGTAACAACGGTTCCCGCATTATAGCACGAAAGTAAAGGTCGTAAGTCCCAAAACTGTTTTCTGATGATTACTTAAAAACTAAATACAATACTAATATTTCCTTTAGCTATTATTTTATAAAGTGTGTGATTGTAGTAGTGCAAGTTATTTAATGATAGTAACTCAATAAGTGTAACAGATATTTGTTGAAATGCCCAAAAAGATTCATAATTTCGAAAAATAAAACTATCGAGTCAAAATAAGTGAATCGTGTTTTCCGTTAGCTAAATATCAGATAAATATATAATGATTAAATAAATCTCAATTTCATTTGAGTCAATCGTCTTCCGGGATCGTAATACTTATTAAAAAACACAGCAAAATTGCACAGCCCGCTCTTAACACGCTTTTATTAGCTTCACTTGTAACTATGTATGTAAGAAAATCGTGGAATCTTAATTTGACCCACTTGGAGGTCTTCGATTAGGATAAAATTTTGCACATAATACATGACTGGCTAAGAAACGTCATTACAAATCCAATATAGCGGCCTCCCCAAGATGGCGGACAGGCTCATTGAAATGCACCCCCATGATATGGGTATCAAATGAAAGGGTTTGCTGTCAGGAATACGAAAAAAAACGTCACGTGGCTTAAATCCAACATGGCGGCCGTCCAAAGGTGGCGGATTGGCTATTTGAAATGCGAAAAGCGAAAGATATATGAAAACAACAAGAAAGCGTGGAGCGTTTTGTCCAAAAAGAGTAAAGATTACATAAACGCTCCACGCTTTCTTTCAAAATAAATCATAGTAAATATTTAATAAAGATGATTACCTACTTATAACCATTTCGCATAGGTTATTATTTAACGTTCGTTACGAACTAAAATTGTTAATGTTTACCTGCGATCTAATGAAGATTTGGCAAAGGGAAAACTCTTGAGTCATCTAATTAAATGTCCGAATTATTTTGTAATTTTCAATGCGAGCTAAAAGCGTGTTTTTTAGTTTTTATACTTCAGTTGATAGCATGAAAGGTATGTTTACGATTTATGGCGTATTAAAAAAAACTGCTTACTAGAACTCGTTCAGTTCAATTTTCGTTGGTAGTGTTCATGGTAATGTACAATATCATAATATTATATTCTTTTCAGTTTTGTTAATTTAATACTTTAGAATTGAAAGGGTAGAGGGCAAATTTTGCCATTTTGGAAGTATCTGTCGCGCAAACTATTCAGTTTAGAGAAAAATGATATGAGACACCTCAACATCATTTTTCAAGACCTATCCATAGATACATAGGTATACAACATACGTATGGGATTGATGAAAAAAAAATCTGGTTTCAGTTTTAACTATGAGGACCCCGAATTTTTTTTTCTGTCTATACTAATATTATAAAGCGGAAGAGTTTGTAACTTTGTTTGTTTGAACGCGCTAATATCAGGAACTACTGGTCTGATTTGAAAAATTCTTTCAGTGTTAGATAGTCCATTTATCGAGGAAGGCTATAGGCTATATTTTATCACGCTAAGACTAATAGGAGCGAAGAAATAGAGGAAAATGTGGAAAAAACGGGGGGAAATTATTTGAAAGGGCTTATTTGAACGCGCTAATCTCAGGAACTACTGGTCTGATTAGAAAAAATTCTTTCAGTGTTAGATAGCCCATTTATCGAGGAAGGCTATAGGCTATATTTTATCACGTTAAGACTAATAGGAGCGAAGAAATAGAAGAAAATGTGGAAAAAAACGGAGGAAATTATTTGAAAGACCACGTGAAGGATCATAGGCTATTTTTTGTAGACTGATTTGTCTGTGAAATACTAATTTACGCGGGTGAAGCCGCGCGGAACGTCTAGTGTTTAAATAAAAATCTTAATGCGGTTCACCAAATACACTTACTTACTAAGTTTCAACAGTATAGGTCTTATAGTTTCGGAGAAAAGTGGCTGTGGTATACGGACGGATAGACAGACAGACAGAGAGACAAACAGACAGACATGACGAATCCATAATGGTTCCGTTTTTTTGCCTCTTGGCTACGGAACCCTAAAAAGAAGATTTTTATTTACCTGTACTAAAAATAGAAGAATAGCTAGTGCATCATAATTTAGATGCATTTTGTTAAGCTGGATATTTATGATCAGTTTCTCTGTGTAACATCAAATAACATTAGGATCACAGACATAGATCGAGATAGATACCGCTTGTCGCTCCTTTTGTATAAAAACGAGCGTGTCACTTTTTTCCTACCACTGTGACGTACCGATGATAAGAAACGTATCCAATTATCATTAAGGCCAACGTTTCTATATGAATTTCTACAGCTCGATACGGCACTTTTAGGTATATAGGCATTTTTTAAATTCCGATTGACGTGCGATTCCGATAGCAGACTAAAGAACAGACTTTCGAAAGACGAGCATTGCTCGTCGTTTGGGAACGCGATATGGCACGCGAAGTACCTACATACACATGCGGTATCTATCTTGATCTATGTCTGTGATTAGGATTATTTGATTGCCAATCTCTTTATTCATAACTAGATCTAGATGACACACCAAAATTTGGCTAT
The DNA here is from genome assembly GCA_905187585.1 of Cyaniris semiargus. NCBI lineage: Eukaryota > Metazoa > Arthropoda > Insecta > Lepidoptera > Lycaenidae > Cyaniris > Cyaniris semiargus. Next base: position 8,742,070 of record LR994567.1, read on the forward strand.
TACGCCAGACCGCATGGGATGGACCTCCTTTTCCGATTCCACTACTCTCTTACTTTTTAAAAAGTTTTCCTAAAACACAGATCAGTGTGATTGTGTCTGACTTTAAATGCCTATAATGGCCGGTTTACATTATACCAGTAGTAATCGAGCGCTGGATTGAATCATTGCATTGGAATCATGTAAGCCCGCTATAATAGAAATAGGAAACCAGAAATAACACTGCCATTTTAATAATATAAACATATGAAATGTTGTTGTGATGATGATATTAATAAATAATTATCCTGACAATTATTTATAATTTATTGATAACCCCAGGCGGCAGGGCACTGTCCATGTTCCTCAGTTTATAAATTATATTTTATTTTTGATAAGGGCAAGTGCCTATTTTTAAAATGCAGTACTTTGAATGAGTATAAAAAATATTAGGACAGGATTGGTAGTTAATTTTAATATAATATTTATTTGTAAAATAAATGGTGTTTTTTATTTAAACCGTAACCTTTAATTCATAAAATTTTCTCACTTTGCATTATCGAATGCACATTGTCTAAGAACCCAGAAATGTTAATTTCCCTTTAGAGCACCGCCCTTATTCATAACGCTTGCCACTGCCGAGAAATGGTGTCGCCCTTTGCTAAACAGGTAATTATAAAATTACAATATTTATTTATTTCTAATTATAATTTTAACAGTTGTTGAGTTTCAACAATTTAATTACTTACCTAAATACTAGGCAAATTGATTTTTTTTTTTAGACTTTTCGTATATATAATATATAAGAACTAATCATACATATTATTTAACTTTCTAGATTTTTTTCAAACCTACCTATTATAACTGTAAATATAATACCAATTTAAATTAAAATATTTTGAATTTAACTTTGAAATATAACGTTCCTACCGAATTTTATAGTTCGAAGTTTAAATTTTTCGAGGACTGATTTTTCCAACTTCAACTTTCTTGTTGTCGAATTTTATAGTGATAGATATTAGACTGGTCATATTTAAATAACGAAAAATATGCGTTTTGTAAGTTGAATTATTTTTAACTAGCCTTGCTACTTGGACGGACTGCATGGACGGTAAATAGTACTTCATAAGTATGCAGTACTATTTACCGTCCATGCGTTGCCATAAAAAGTTTCCGCTCTTGAATGTCTACTCTGTGAAAAGTATTAATTGATAGACAGATGGATTGTGTTTTATAAGGTACTAGCTGTTGCCCGCCGCTTCGTCCGCGTGGACTTTAGAGTTGTTCCCGTACATCGATTGAATAGTTTACGCGCAAATCATAAAAGTTTATTGTGTGGAAACCGTTCATTTTCCAGGACAAAAAGTATCCTTTGTGCTTTCCCGAGACTCAAAGTATCTCCATATCAAATTTCATCAAAATAGATTGAATAGTTTAGGCGAAAATCATAAAAGTTTATTGTGCGGGAATCGTACATTTTCCGGGACAAAAGTATCCCTTGTCCTTTCCCGAGAGTCAAAGTATCTCCATACCAAATTTCATCAAAATAGATTGAATAGTTTAGGCGAAAATCATTAAAAGTTTATTGTGCGGGAAACGTACATTTTCCGGGACAAAAGTATTATATGTTCTTTTTCGGGACTCAAAGTATTTCTATATCAAATTTAAGCAAAATCGGTCCAGCCGTTTACGCGTTATGTCGTGACCACGCGAAATATGGACTCATCTATACTAATACTAGAGGTTCCGCGCGGCTTCGCCCGCGTAAATTAGATATTTCACAGAAAAATTAGTCCACAAAAAAAGCCTATGATCCTTCACGTGGTCTACTTCTTATCTGATCCAAATAACAGAAAAAATGCTCTAGTAGTTCGTGAGATAAGCCCTTTCAAATAATTTCCCCCGTTTTTTTCACATTTTTCTCTATTTCTTCGCTCCTATTAGTCTTAGCGTGATAAAATATAGCCTATAGCCTTCCTCGATAACCGGGCTATCTAACACTGAAATAATTTTTCAAATCGGACCAGTAGTTCCTGAGAGTAGCGCGTTCAAATAAGCCCTTTCAAATAATTTCCCCGTTTTTCCACATTTTCCTCTATTTCTTCGCTTCTTAGCGTGATAAGATATAACCTATAGCCTTCCTCGATAACTGGGCTATCTAACACTGAAAGAATTTTTTAAATCGGACCAGTAGTTCCTGAGATTAACGCGTTCAAATAATTTCCCCCCGTTTTTTCCACATTTTCCTCTATTTCTTCGCTCCTATTAGTCTTAGCGTGATAAAATATAGCCTATAGCCTTCCTCGATAAATGGGCTATCTAACACTGAAAGAATTTTTTAAATCGGACCAGTAGTTCCTGAGATTAGCGCGTTCAAACAAACAAACAAACAAACTAACTAACAAACTCTTCTGCTTTATAATATTAGTAAGTATAGATTATATTTTTCAGGTTCCTACCGTATATTTATTTTTTTTCACCTATTAATAAATTTAATACGACTATTTTGTTGCCACCTCGTCATGTTGCTCCATGATGGACAAAATATATAGGTGATTACGAACGTGTACAGAGGCATAATATTTATCTTTAATTGCAAATTCTCCATGTCCATGTTGATCCACGTCGATTGTACCATGAAAGAATTGATTCATAGATAGATGGTGGACCTACTTAATTCTCCATGTCCATGTTGATCCACGTCGATTGTACCATGAAAGAATTGATTCATAGATATATTTTTTTTTGTTAATTCGTCCCGATCGGGACAGGCAAAGGGAGCGTTGCCCATACAGCCATGATTCATAGATAGATGGTGGACCTACTTAATTTTTTTATTTATACAAGGTGTAACAAAACTAAGTGATAATACTTTAGGATTCGTATGTGTCAATTATAATATAGAGTTAAATGTCAAAGTAGCAGCGCTGAAAGAGAAACTTTTTTAAAACTTTTGTATGGGAAAATTCCTGACGCTCGAGCGCTTATCCATACAAAACACAAAAAAAATTTTGCTCTTTCAGCGCTGCCACTTTCACAGTAAACTCTATGCAAGGAACACATTGTAAAGTATTATCACTTAGTTTTGTTACACCCTGTATAGTATAATTGTTTGTGGCGGACCTACGTCACTTGGTCGGGTTATGTCAATTTATTGTTAGTCTAGATCTGTTGGCTGGCATTGGCATAACGCACCCAAATAACGTAGATCAACCATCTGCCTATGAATCAACTTCTCTGATAAAACGTCATATTCTAGTAAAGTAGGAGCATAGTAAACAGAACTAACGAGTAGGTCGACTCAGAAGAGATCTCGAAATTTATACGTTTGACGTAGTTAGTATGTCATATCGGCCGGCGCGCGCAGTACTAATGCGTTACCCAGCATTGTGAAACATGTTGAAAGTGACATTAGCGCCCAACTCGCGTATATTCGCCCGTTTGTTTGAAGTTGAGGTAGGTACTCCTTAGTTCTGTCTACTCTGGTAGATGGCTCCATCTGCGGCAATCATGGCCCAACACGAAGACGGCCTTTATACAAAATTACTAATTAGTTAACAATGAAAGTAGGGTAATCGTTCTAAAATGTTTTAATCGTAGTAAATAATATTTTATCAATAAAATTGTTAGTTGTCGTTTACGTGACCTTTTTTTAATCACACTAACCGCCGTACAAAAAAAGACATTTAATTATGATTAACCTTCAATTTAATGAATAGTTTGACAGAAAATCTATGGGGCTTATGTCAAAATTTTGAATTAATTACATTTAAATAATTAATGTTCCACTCTGAGTGCGGCAGTAAATATTATAAATGCGAAAGTTTGTGAGTTTGTTACTTCTTCACGTCTAAGCAACTGGAGCGATTTTAATAAAATTTGGTATGGAGTTATGTATGATACCCTAGATGGGCATGTTATCCCGCCGCGCATGTGTTTAGCGCTGTTTGATGGACACTGATGCGACGTGGTGACAGGCGTGGTGCGCGCAAGACGTAAATTTTCTCGTTGATATTGAATCCAAAAATATTATAACTAAACAATAAACATATTGTATCCAATGAATAATTATTTTATAAAGAAAATTAGAAAATTTAAGAATTATCTATTTCTGATGACGCATCCTCACCGCTTTTGACAATTTAAACTTTATAGATAATTGACGGGACGACGTCCGTCGGGCCCGTTAGTAAGTTCATAAAAGTAATGTTTAGTACAAAATATATGGTTCTTTAGATTTTTATTTATGTGTAAGTAATAACTGAATTGATCCTTAAAGCTGCGCGTCCACTGGATCGGAATCGAAGCGTACGCAGCGTACGGATTTGTTGCTTTGTATTGATTTCTATGGTACTGCGTCAACTGGATCGGCATTTCTGCGCCTCAGACCGGTATTTATGCCGATGAGGTTATCCGCAGTGAACGCGTCATTCGGATTCCGAAGGTTTCAAGTTGTGACGTGTTTGCGAGGACGCGACGGCTATACATAAATACTTATTCACGATGAATGACGATATTTTAATTACTTTAGTGGAAAAATATGAAGAACTTTACAATATAAAACATCAACATTATCATAACCAACTGAGGAGAGATAATATTTGGGATGAAATTGGGCAAATAATGAATGAAAGTTGTTCTGATAATATACAGCTAATTACAACAATATCCTCGTCACTATCCTCCATAATTTAAACGTGGGAGAGCCATGCTTCGGCACGAATGGGCCGGCTCGACCGGAGAAATACCACGTTCTCACAGAAAACCGGCGTGAAACAGCGCTTGCGCTGTGTTTCGCCGAGTGAGTGAGTTTACTGGAGGCCTAATCACCTACCCTATTCCCTTCCCTACCCTCCCCTATTCCCTTCTCTTCCCATCCCTACCCTCCCCTATTACCCTATTCCCTCTTAAAAAGGCCGGCAACGCACTTGCAGCTCTTCTGATGCTGCGAGTGTCCATGGGCGGCGGAAGTTGCTTTCCATCAGGTGACCCGTTTGCTCGTTTGCCCCCTTTATTTCATAAAAAAAAAAAAAATGCTAATATATTTTTAGTCCGTCATAGCATGTTAGCACGTTAACAGGCTATGACGGACTAAAAATAACTAAATTGCCGATGCTGAATCCGAATGCAGTGGACGCACCCCATCGGCATTTCGTAAATGACGACGCTCCGTCCGCTCCGTACGCTCCGATTCTGATCCAGTGGACGCACAGCTTTATACTTCTATTGTTTTGATATTCTTTTTTGTAATCAAGATTATTATTAATAATTATCTGAAAATTGTTTGATCACTTTGTAAGGATTTTCCCTGAAGGAAACGTGAGGAATCAATACTATAAATATTATGAATGCGACAGTGTGTCTGTCTACCTGTCTGTTTGTCTGTTACCTGTTCACGCCCAAACCGCTGAACCGATTTTGCTGAAATTTGGTATGGATATACTTTGAGTCCCGGGAAAGGAAAGAGGATACTTTTTATCCTGGAAAAATTTACGGTTCTCGCGCGATAAACGAGTTTTGGCGCAACGGAGTTGCGGGCTTCAACTAGTCTTTACATAAATTAAACAGAGACTAGTGGTCAAGACTTTAGTTAAATAATATTATAAATAATACCTACTTAAAAAATACAGTTTTTTTTTCTGTAAGCGTTAGTTATTTAGATTTTAATCTCATAGGGAATATTACACAAAGGTCGGAGCAGAGGACGCTACTAGCACATTCAGTAAATAATCCAACCAAAATCCGACCAAAATCCGACATGTTTGATGTTGCACACGTTATTGTATCAGTATATTGACAAAAACGTAGTTAAACGTGGAATAAAACTTTTTGTTTTCTCCCTATGCTGGTGCTGCCTCGAGCGTTAAAACATTGCAGTAACATAATATCCCATTATATAAAAAGAGACAAAAAAAATTTATAGTCAACGTTCATGACGTGTTCGTATTAAATTCACTATATTTTTTATTATAATGTGCAATTTAGTGTGATATATTATTATGCTGGTTATGGACTATATATAATATTATTATATGGTTATGGACGTTGACACTTTACAATTTACATATTAATATAATAAATATTTATATTTTATTTTAATAAAATCTAGGTAGTTCAACAGGTTCCAAGTCCATTAGGACCAAAATTAGGTTAACTAAATTGATGTTATTGCATAAGGTGGATTAAATTTAAATATAATTATGTTATACTCTTAAGAGTAGTTGTTAAATATAATATTGTTATTTGCACACCACCCTTAAATAGCATTTAACATCGAAAGGAGTATTCGGAGGTATAACTCGAAATGTTGGGGTGTGTCCATTAAAATTATACAAGGTATAGTCAGAACTGACGAAATCTCATTATTTGAGGCTCTACTGAGATCATACTTTTATTCATGATTTACTAAGCAATGCACCATTTTATCCATGCTTAGTAAAGCATGGATATTAAAGTGATGGGCAAAATTCCTACAAATGCCCAAAATGCTCATTAGTCATTAGTTAAAAGATCAAGGCCAGAGGTATTCCCAATCATAACTTTATCTGCATGCTCAATCAAGTAGATCATAGCTAATTTTTGTCACTTAAATATTTCAGGCATGGACAATACTAGGAGTTCTGTTTAGTATGTTCAGTCAAGGAGTACTGATGGGCTACACATCCATCCTGCTGCCTTCCCTGCTAGATCCAGAATCAGAAATAAGGGTTGATCTGCACACGGCATCTTGGATAGGTATGTAATTTACTTAGATTCAGATAAGAAATATAATATGTGGGAATAAGTGGGTGCAGGCCACAAAGGAAGATCTTCCGACCGAGCGAGGTATTATGCTCGGTCAGGCTGGAGCCCACGTGATACATTTCAGCTGTCGTATATATTATGTCGCAGTCATCTGGTTCAATCTGTGATTCTATTGAATGACTAGCGTATTCATTGAATGACACCATTTTATTGAATGACTGAACGACAACTAGTCAAGACGTTGACTGTAACGTTTAACGTCTTGACTAAACGTCATCATAGTGAAGTCGTTAAATGGAATATTATGTTTTTTTTAAGTATTTGTTGGTGGCGTAATAATAGGTTAATCTAGAAACTGGCTTCAATTAGAAGGTGACGGAGCCACGCTACGCGGGGCTCCTACTTCTAGGTGGTTTACAAAAAAATAACTACGATGGCTAAGGCGGGAGCTTCGCTGCGCTACGCTCCCGCCTTAGCCATCTAACCAAACCCACTTAAGTCGTATTGGGCCAAGACGGAGTAATACATAGCTATTAATTACCTAAGAATTATTTTGGTGACAACGAGCGCCGCAGTGGGAAAAAAGTAAAATACGTTCAATTACCTGACTGATTTCATGTCCGATATCTTCAAAGGGCTATGTTACAAATCGCTAACTAGTTGGACGTTGAGTGACGATCGTTCAATCGACGTTCGGCCGAGTCATTCAATTGAATGGCGTCATTCAATGAATGCGCTAGTCATTTAATTGAATCGCAGATTTATCTAGATGCCTGCGACATATATACCGACGCACTTAGAAAACTTCGATAGCGCGATGCAGGAATGTGGCGCTTATTGTGGGTACCGCCACATATACTAGACTAGATGACGCCCGCAACTCCGTTGTGCCAAAATTCGTTTATTGCGCGGGAACCGAACATTTTTTTGGAATAAAAAGTATCCTATGTCCTTTCCCGGGACTCAAAGGTTAAGGAAAGGAAATTTGGTATGGGGATACCATACCAAATTTCAACAAAATCAGCTCAGTGGTTTAGGCGTGAAGAGGTCACAGACAGACAGACATACTTTCGCATTTATAATATTAGTATGGATAAGTATGCTAGTAACCTTTTATTGAATGCAAAAAGATAGAAATCAAGAGTCTAGTTTAATTTTACCCATGTAACTTATTTTGCGCCAGAGTTGCGTCAGCTTCTTCGAGTTTTTCGAATTGACAATGTGCATTAAAAAGTCAAAGTACTCGTGCAGTTTAAAGGAAAAAAAAAACTTTGCAAGGTGACACGAAATAAAATTTTAAAATATTCATTCGTTTTCTGGAGTTTTCATCTCATTGTAACCAACCACCATATCTTCACATAGCTCCATGGTCTATAGTTAACAAACATAATCTCTAAATCTTCAAGTAATAAGCAGTAATATTAAGCAGTATTTTTTCTGCTTCAGCTTCAGCGATCGGCATGATGGGTATACCAGGCTTCCTACTATCTGCAATCCTCATGGAGATGTACGGCAGGCGACTCCCTCATGGCTTAGCTGCTATACCAGGAGTTGTTGGTTGGCTCTGCATCTACTATGCCAAGGGTGTGCCTTTATTGGTAATTGGCCGAGCTCTAGGAGGACTATCTATATCTATCTCTGTCTCAACTGGAGCCATAGTGACAGGAGAATACGCTGCGCCCAAACACAGAGGAATGTTCCTGAATCTGAAAACTGTTGCTGTTTGTTTCGGTAACATGGCATCACACATTCTAGGGTACTACTATCACTGGCGAACCATAGCTCTAATAGGACTAATGCCACTGGTCGCTTCCTTTCTAATCACTTGCACGTGGCCGGAGAGTCCAGCGTGGCTAGCTTTAAGAAGAAGATTCAAGGAGAGCGAAATTTCATTCTATTGGCTGAGAGGACAAACGAAGGAGTCCACAAGTGAAATAGAAGATTTATTCAGAGCCCAGAAGGAAATAATGTCGAATGCTGCAACCAAAACTTCAACATATTTCAGGAGGATGGTAGAGTTTTTCAAGAAATTCACGAGAAGGGATTTCGTCAAGCCCGTCCTTATAATAATATTCGGTTGTATACTTGTAGAGTCATGTGGGAGACATATTTTCCCCGCGTTTGCTTTGCAAATTATAGAGGAGGTAACTGGTCTTAAGGGGCAATCATTCTACTACAGTCTCGGAATGGATATTATAATTACGACAAGTGCGTTATTATCATCAATTTTGATCAACTATATGAAACGACGGACTCTTTTGTTTGGTAGTGGTATTACAGCCTTGCTTATTCTTTATTCTATATGTGGCTACTTGTACTTGGTTAGTATAGAAGTGTTTCCATCTAGCCCAACTGTACCTATTTTAATGTTTGTTATGTATTTCATCGTGTGTAACTTGGGTTGCACTGCTATACCCCTGGCATTGTTTGGGGAGATATTTCCCTTAGCGCATAGAGGCTCTGGTGGTTTCGTCGCTGGATCCTTGGTGTCTATAATTTTAACTATCACGATGCAAGTAACACCATATCTACTGGTTAATGCCAAAGTTTACGGAACTTTTGCTATTTTGGGTACGGTTATGCTGTTAAGTTTGATAGCTCTATGGACTTTGCTCCCAGAAACAAAAGATAAAACGTTGCAAGAAATAGAGAATTACTTAAACTACGGGAAATATAGCAGAGACGATGATGAAGCTAAACTAAAGATGATTCCTGCTTGACCCTGTTTAAAAATGTGTTATTATAATAGAATTTTAAATAATATTGGCAAATTAGATTGCCTATTTGATTGGAGATTGCTCCTGATTGATTGGGGGTATAAATATACGCCAGAAGAGTTTATTATAATAGACCCCACAATATTTTTTCCTAGTGTTTATTTTGCATTTTTTAATTTTATTAATTTTATTTTTTTAGGTATAAAAGTATGATTGTAAAAATATATATATTGTATTATAAAAAAGCCTTATTGATAGCATCTTAGTTAAATAATTAATAGATAGTCGCTAAAAAAAGTATAAAAAAGCCTCAGAGTTTCGGTACTAGCAACGCACTATAAGTTTATTAAAAAAGACTTGCAAATGTAACAATTTGATATACTTAATTTAATACAACTAACACCAGCCGTGTTAGTTTTCTACTTACTGAGTAATGAAGTAATTCTTGATTCCGTTTTTGTTTTTTATATATAACTTAATATGAACGGCTAAGGTATCGAGTTAGTTAAAAGATGGCAACGAAATAACAGTACTGTAATTTTCATAACAAGCGCCTGTGGAACTCTCAGAGCAGTCAGAGCAATCAGCTCACCTGTTCCGGTGAAATAGCATTGCCGTGAACGAGTTATGTCGAGGAATATAATTGTCCTAGACGTGCTGAAGATTTGAGATGTTCCCAGGAGTACAGCAAGGCTCACGCCTAGTACCTGTTCTCTTTTTAATGGTTAACGGTATAGTAGCTTAATAAAATTACCTGATTTATGTTTTATTTATAACTTTAATACCAAAAATTATATTATAATATGTAGGTAATAATAACAGAAATGTATTCATCATAATATGAAAGTGAATGTTTTGGCTTTAATTAAATATTTTACATAATTATTAGACTTTGTTTGAAAGTTGAAACACGTTTTGTTTTTAATTTAGCCTTCTGAAATAGATGGCAAGTCAGTTTATGTTGGGAAACCTGCTTTCAACATGATTTCTTATGAAGGCAATCAGGTTTTTCGGTATTAGGGATCAGTGGAAACTTTGTAAAATATTTCATTAAATATTATTAGTAACTAGCTGTCCCGGCAAACGTTGTTTTGCCATATAAAGTATTTCCGATTTCACCCATATTATTTTATTGAAGTGAATAAGCATGGCAATTGGCACCATGGCAACGTCCATTGTTATACCGTCGCACATAAAATGCATTGGGTCAATTCTATGTCAAATGTCACAATTTTACAATAAAAAAAGTTTATACATATTGTCCAAAGCGCTAAAGTTAGAGTAGAAATAAGAATATTTAAATTTTCTAATTTTTTGCGTATTTTTTTAAATTTTTTCTATCATATTCATCGTCTCCAGACAATAACAAACACATCCCTCGGGTACCCCTGAGACCATATCAAAGAGTTTTCGTGGTTGGTTACCACTATTGATCCTGGTGACATAGGAGCTGCAGTGGTGGGAATGTGTGGTGGGCCATTTGCCCGTTTTAAAAAAATGTAACTGACTTATTTCTAAACATACAAACATTTTTTTTCGTTTCATTCATTTTGCTGTGTCTTAAAGGCTCTGAGGCCGTCATAGATTTTGGTAGTAAAGACACTAAACGTATACCTACGTTCTGCATATGAAGAGAGTAAACGTCAAATCTCTCATCATCTCTCTTAGTTTAAATCAATACTATTCTTATCCTTTTCTACATCCTTGCATCCTTCTTAAACTGAAACAGTATCGAATGCTGATGACGAGTCAAACAACCATTATGTAACTTAATAGTTAAACACATTAAAAATATATTATTTTTTTACGAGGAAAACGCCGCGAGCGCTCGATTCCGCCACGCGCTTGGTCTCGCAAACATTTGATATTTTAGCCGACTGTGGAGTGGTTGTGACAGTTCGTTTAGGGATGTAGTTCATTGACCTCGAAGGACCAGAGACTCCAAAATGTTCACTCCTCTTGTTAAACAGGTATTTATAATTTTAAAATGGAAATTTTAGACTTGTTTCTGTGATACATTCTGCAATAAATAGTTTGCTAATGCCAAATTAGTTACAATCCTAGTTTCGTACTGAGTCGTCATCTGACTCTTATCATTTAAAACTTCGGAGTTATTTTGTTTTTATTGTTTTTTTCAATAACATTATATTCCTATTTCTATTGCAATATAATGAAGTAGATAGTAAATATATTTTCACTAGATCGTTACTTTAGACATTCTTTAAAAAATTTGCAATAACATTTCAAGGCATCAACATAAGTTGTTTAAAAACATGCTTAAAAAAACGTTTAAAAACAACAAAACAATTCAACGTCCCCCAACGTGCCCCAACACAAAGCCTTGAAGTATTATTAGATACTTCTACTGTTATAATTAAGTTAATAAGAGACTAATTTGTTCAAAAGGACACAAATACTGTACACAATTCTTCAAACAGAGTAATAAATCGAAACAGAAAGACAGATAAGAAGCCAGAACGATATCGAAACCGGCAAAGAAGCATGTGCAAAAGTTATTTTTAATATGCATAAGGAGAAAGTAGTAGGACCATACAAAACGGAGATCTTTTATCTTGAATCTCCACGTTGGGACATAATGGATATCCATAATTACTCCAGCTGTGAAAGCATCATTGACATAGATCATGGGCAATCATAGACGAATATTTATGCCCTTATACACCGTAATCGCTTGTATTGGCCCATCAAGCGCCAAAGTGGATATTTGGACAAGCTGCAATGTATTTACTTATTTTATCAGGTACCTTCGAACATATTTTCAGACATGGACCGTAATGGGGGTTCTGATGAACATGCTGGGTCAAGGGTTCCTGCTCAGCTACTCCTCCATCCTGCTACCCCCGCTGCAGGCTCCAGATTCAGAGATAGAAATTGATCTGGACACGGCATCTTGGATAGGTAAAGAGAATATATATAATCATTAATATTTGCTACGTCGTATATATTTTTTTTTAGTATCGCTGTACTATGTGCAAGGTCACAAGGTATAATAGAATTGGAAAACCCGATTCTTATCAATGTCTTAATTATCCAAGACAGTATATAGAATTTCTATCCAGTTTTAACACAATCCTGTTGTTTTGAAAAATATATAGTATAATTTACTTTTGGCCAAAATTATTGAATATTTTCCTTTCCAGCATCAATCGTTGGTATTTCAAGTTTGCCATCACTTCTGATGTCCGCCGTTCTAATGGAGGTGTATGGCAGAAAGTTCGCGCATGCCGTCGTCGCCGTGCCAGGGATCATGGGTTGGATCTGCATTTATTATGCAGACAGTGCCTCAATGATAATGATCGGAAGAGCCGTCACTGGATTCGCTTCGAACGCTTCATTAGGAGCCATCATCGTCGGAGAATATAGCAGTCCAGAAAACCGAGGACTATTCCTAAACCTGAAGACCACTTTAGTTACGATAGGGTACATGATGGTTCACACGCTTGGACATTTCTACCACTGGAGAACGGTCGCTCTGATAGCAATTCTACCCCACGCTGCCTCTTTGCTGATCACGTGCACGTGGCCTGAAAGCCCAGCTTGGCTCGCATCGAAGGCGGAATACGACAAAAGCGAAAAGTCCTTCTACTGGCTTAGAGGAAAAAACGTGAAAACCATTAACGAAATAGAAGATGTGGTCAAAGCGCAGAAAGAAAAGATTAGAATATCCAGTGAAATGAAAGCTCTTACTTTGTCGGAAAAAATGATAGAATTCTTCAAGAAATTTGGGGAAAGGGATTTTGTTAAGCCGGTCATAATAGTTGTTCTCGGCGGCATACTGCTGGAAGCTTGTGGACGCCATATTTTTTCGGCTTTCGCTGTGCAAATCGTTGAAGAAGTCACCCAGAATAAGGCGCAATCATTTTATTTTACTCTTGGAATCGATATAGTGATAACAACAAGCGCAGTGATATCTTCTATTCTTGTAAAATTTTGCAAAAGGCGCACCCTCTTATTTAGTACCGGCTTCTCCGCTCTTTTCATTTTGTACATTCTATGTGGTTACTTGTATTTAGTGAGTATCGACGTATTTTCCAAAGAGCGAACGTACATACCAATAATAATGTTCATATTATATTTTATTTTATCTAGCTTAGGATGCATTTCAATACCTCTACTATTGCTTGGTGAAATTTTTCCTCTTGCTCACAGAGGAGCCGGTTCCTTCATATCCAGTTTTGCATTTAGCATATTTCTTATAGTAGCTCTTAAAATAGCGCCATTTTTGCTCGCGACTGTGAAAGTTTATGGAACTTTTTCTATCCTCGGTATCGCTATGGGCGTTAGTCTTACTGGGTTGTACTTTACTTTGCCCGAGACAAAGGACAGGACGTTACAGGAGATAGAAAACTATTTGAATTATGGGAAATACCATGTTGAATATGATCTCGAAGCGAAGCAGACGGAGCATTGTCGACTTTAGAACAATACAAGTTTTCTTGACTCTTTCTCTGAACTAGGTCTGTATCCAAGTTACTTGGTTTCCACAACCGAACACCATTTTGTAAAGAGATTTGAAAAATTGAGATGGTGTATTATTACGATTATTTCATTTGTAACTGGTTGTGGAATGCTAGTCGGCATAATATATTGTGATTGCAATTTATATGTATTTAAAATTAAGTTTACTAGGTAGTATTAATACAAGAATATTTTAAGTTAAGTATTAGTAGTTAAATTTGAGTTAACACAGTGTATTGACACAACTTTGATGGTAAATTAAAATTCAAATAAAATATAAATTACCTGAGTGTTATTTCATAAATGTACTATAGGAGAAGTTTATTCATAGGCAGATGGTGGACCTACGTAATTTGATCGCTTCATGTCAAACCCAGCTGTGACACATCATGTCTTAACATAACTATGAATCAATTTATTCGATGGTACAACTTAATAATTAATATTATTTACTCCAAAACATGTAAATAAATAGATAGTATTATAATAAATAATTATTTTCACTAGATAATATAACGAACAACCCAGAACATATTTTCATATCATGTACCATCAGAGAACTTGATTCACAGGCAGGTTGACCTACGTTATTTGGTCGGTCTATGTCAAGTTAATGTTAGGCCTCTGCCTCGAAATCACGGGCAGCGGGGCGGTGGCGGCGGCGGCGTGGGAGCGGCGCGTTCCAATGTATAGATTTATATGGACCGGTTCTCGAACATAGCGGCGCGGCGACCGGCGCGCTGCGTACTAGACGGCTACCCGCGCCGCTGCCACCGCTCCCAGCCCGCTGCCCGCAAAATTCGAGGCTGAGGCCTTTGTCGTGATGAGTCTGGTGGTTTTGACTTAACGCTACCAAATTACATAGATCCACCATTCGCCTATGCATCAACTTCTCTGATATTACTATCGGAGAAGTTGATTCCTAGGCAGATGGCGGACCTAAGTAATTTGGTCGCGTTAAGTCAAACTTATCCGACTGATCACAGCTAACATTGAATTGACATAACGTGTTTTACACTACTAACAATATCATCTCAGTTATGTTCAAAGGAATTTGAACTTTTTTTTTTTTTTACATTTGATTTCAGTATAATATTTCCTACTCCCGTGAATTTTTTCACATTTCCAGAAGCAACCGTTTAGCTGGTAGAAGGGGGGGACACTGGACTCTAACGATTTTTTCCACTTTAAAACTTCATATTTCACAAATATTTCCCTAAATCGAAAAATGATCTATAAATACTCGTAATATTTTTAAAAATCTATCCAACGACACCCCACATGGTAGGGTGGACGCGAAAAAAAAATACACTCCCTAGATGTGTATCATAAATTATTTTTTTTTAAGATTTTATACTTAAACCTTTTTGTCGGCATCATTAATATGTGCATTCATGCCGAATTACAGCTCTGTAGGTCCTATAGTCTCTGAGCAAAACCGCGGACAGACAGACGGATAGACAGACAGACGGACCGACAGACAGACGGACAGACAGACAGACGGACAGACAGACAGACGGACAGACAGACAGACGGACAGACAGACGGACAGACAGATAGACGGACAGATGGACGGACAGACCGAAACTATAAGGGTTAATCCCACCAATCCAGGATTTTTCAATGTCATAGAACTCAAAAGTTCAACGGGTTAGAGATTTGATATTTTTACCAGCGTTAGTGGTAATGATTAGCTTTCTTTTAAAGTAACATGCGCTTGCAACATCGACTTAGTTTAGTCAGAAAAAAATTAAAACTGAAAATCGATTTTCTTTGTTTTTATGGTCCCCATAAGTCATACGCGAATGAACAAGGGTTCATAATGTAGCTTTCTGTATGTCCTACAAATATTAATTACATGTTTTTGTCTAATCTTTACGAATTTTGAAATATAATAACTTTTCACTTTTTTATGGACGCGGGATTTTCTTTTTGAGATAATCCAAAAACTATTCCAACACTGTGTATTTTTCTCGGGGATTAAAAAGACGATGTTCGTTTTTTGCACTGACCTCCATTATATAATGGAGGTCAGTGGTTTTTTGGGTCGAAAAAAAAAACTGTGTGTTATGTAGGTGTTATATGATATGTCAATTCAATGTTAGTCGTAATCTGAGGACTGAGTTTGACATAACGCGACCAAATAACGTCGGTAGGTCCGCCAACTGCCTATGAACTAACTTACTCTGATAGTAAGAAATCGCATGTTTTATTTGTAACGGAGTTGATTATTGTGTTAGACAACTTAAATATCCCGTATTGCTATTTTCTCAGTAAAGGAGGGAAATTACGGATTTTATCGCGATTAAGGTACAAAACCACACATGTTTCCAAGATAGAAAGTATCCTATGTTCTTTTCGCCGCTGAACAGATTTTATTGAATACCTAATTTCAACAAAATCTGTTCAGCGGTTTGGGCGTGAAGACGTATCACGTAACAGACATAAATACAGATACACTTTCACATTTATAATATTATTATATTAAATATATTAAATAAAGATGACGGACTTACATAATTTGTTCGGGTTCTCAAAAGTCAGTATCACCAAATCCTTAACCGGAATTGAACAGCCTCCCCTGCCAATGGTAATTAATTTCGTAAGCTATAAATTCATTATACGTGCGATAATGAATATTTCCTGGTGAAATCGTGCCAAGTTTAATAGAAACATAACGCGGTACCTACAGTAGGAACACGAGTCACGACACATTGTTTTCAGCAAAGCGAAAAAATTACGAAATAAGTTGGATGTAGACTTCGAGCACAATAGATGCATAACATTTCGACGACCTCTGTGACTCAGTTGGTGGGCTGTTGGTAGCTCAAGCCGGGGGTCGCGGGTTCGAATCCCGCCGACGGAAAAAAAAAGTTTTCAAAGTTCCTGGGTCATGGATGTGTATTAAATATGTGTATCATAATATAATAAAAATCTTAAATATATGTATAGTATAAAAGTATTAAATATATTTCCGTTGTCTGGTACCCGTAACACAAGTCCTTCAGGTACTTACCACGGGGCCAGACTGACGTGGTGTGAAGCGTCCATAGATATTATTATTATTATTATTATTATAACAAGCCAGGCTGACCTAGCGTAAAAATGAGAGAAATGGCTATGCCTTTTGCCTAGCAGCATACGATCTTAAAATAAAGTCGTTTGTTGTAGCAAAAATTAGGATAAAAAATCGTCTATAATGAACCGTCGAATAAGCCAACAACAATGATTTTCAACTATTTTATTAGTGTCCTTAACCGAATACCGATGCAGTGCTGACCTGACTCAACACGTGATGCACCGGTTAACCTTACTGGTTACTGGTTAACTAACCACAAACTTAACCGTCCGTTAGCAACACAGCGAAAGTTGCTTGCGCAAGGCGGCTCAAGGGTTGTGAAAACTGGTAATATCGATATTATTGAATTTTCATATTTCATTTCAACATATCGATTTTTTTATATCTTGATAGAGGACTTGGTTCTCAAACAGAGGTGACTAGTCGTCCTCATAAGGTTCGTACCTATAGATGAGATTTAAAAAGTGAAGTTATTAGACAAACTTAATTATTATTATTTGGTATTAATTTTAATTAAAAAAATGCAATAAGAGCCCATAACATATTCTGCTAAAAAAAAACTATAAGTAACTATGCGCAAGTACAAAATTGAAATTTACAGATTAATTAGCTACCCAAATCTTGTAGTTGAACAAGTTTATCTAAAGAAAACACTTGAAGGGCTCAAACCTTCAAAATTATACCTTCAAGCTATATAAAGTAGCGTAACTATAGGGTGGCAGGGCTGGCAAAATGCCACGGGCCCCCGACCCAAAAGGGCCCCGGCCCAAGAGGTCGTAAGGTCAAAATTTTTTTATACATTGATTGTACCCGTTTTATTATTAACGGGACGATTTTTACTGATATGGCCCCATCAATTTAATTTGCCACAGGCGATTGGCTATATATTAAGATACTATCTAATCCTACCTAATATTATATATGCGAAAGGGTCGTATCACTCGTATGTCTGTTACCTCTTTACGCTATCTGCCGATTAAGAAATTTATTACGGGAGTACATTAAGTTCCAGTAAAAGCATAGGATAATTTTATCACCGAAAAAACTTACAATTCTCTCGCGGTAATCGGTTTTCTGCGTAAACGAAGTTGCGGACAGCATCTAGTTTTGTACGCATATCATCACAAGCCAAATTATCGATATCGACGAGTCGCCCGCACCTCCTTATCCCTGGAATGTACATTCACAAGCCGTGGAATACTCTCGACGCGACTATACGTGCCAGAATCGACGGTCAGTTTTATTTTAGCACTTGCGCGATTATCTTCTGTGGGCTCGAGAATGTGCCTCAAAATATGTATTTGAGGTAAGTTTTCTAGCATTATAATATTAAAAAACAGCTGATTACTGTCTAGCGTTAGGGGCTTCACACGCGGCAGCTATAATGCATTTAATATTATGGACATAATATTCCCTAAAAATGTGTAAAATGCACATTATAGATATGTGTGGATTATGACAATTTCTTTAGAAAGATGTAATGAGATGTTTCGTGCTATAATATACATCTTTATATCATAGTTGCTGTGTGTGAAACGCTTTACATCCAAAATTATATTAAGTCAGTGCTTAGTAGTAAAACATTTTCTCTAGTTTATTCTTCTAGAAATATCCCCATGTAGGGTAGGTACTAAGGGAATAAATTTACACAATCTACACAAAAACAGCTGTTACTGTCTAAACCAGGGGTTCCCAAAGTGTGCGCCGCGGCGCCCTGGTGCGCCGTGGAAAGGCAAGAAGGGCGCCGTGAGTCGATCTTCCATCATTATCCAAAACCATAAAATTATAATATTAATAATTATGTAAAGCCGGTAGATTAAATATTTGTTTATTACTATTTTTCTCCTTATAACCTAACAGCTATAATCAATAAAGGTGTTTATTAATGTATTTTTTCTAATAGCTAGGTAGAGTAGGGCGCCGTGACAAAATATTGTGACGTGTAACTGCGCCGCAGGCTGAAGTAGTTTGGGAACCTTTTGGGTCTAAACAATGACTGTTGTTTTTGTGTGACACTTGTGACGTTAATGTAACGTCACAGTGTCGTCACAGCGTCACCGGTCACTGGCATCTGTGACGGCCTTGTCCCTGAACGTGACGAAATAGTTATGTCGATATTATATCTAGTTTATATGTAAATCTAGCTTAGATATAGTGTTTGAGCGAGTTTCTTACGCCGGTTCTTCTCGCCGGGTTAGTTCCCGAACCGATGGTGGGTCATCACGTAGACTTTCTGAAAACATTCGTTTCATATTTATTCAGAAATAAAACAATTTTTATTTTATTTAAGTTTTATTTCAGAAATGTAATAAAACACATTCTAACGGCCGCACTGAGAGGCTATTTGGACTATTGACTTGACTTTAATTAAAAAAGAGTTTTACAAAAAAATATGGACTTTGTAACGAAATCTTATTGAAGAAAGGCTTCCAACTGTAACTGCCACACTCGGAGACGAATATTGATTACCTAACTGTAATTAAATGAAGAGTTTGATAGATAATAATAAAATCGGCCAAGTGCGAGTTGTACTCGCGCACGAAGGGTTCCGTACCACTACAGAATAATAATAGGCTAAAAATTGAATTTTTTGTATGGTGGCCCCCCTCAATTATTTAATTTATTTAAATTTTATAATTAATTATTAAAGTACAAATACAATTAAGTATTTTGTGAACATTTCAATTGCCTATGTGTTGCCGTTATTGATTAAGAGCAAAAAATAGCAAAAAAAATCACGTTTGTTGTATGGGAGCCCCCCTTAAATATTTAATTTATTTTATTTTTAGTATTTGTTGTTATAGCGGCAACACATATACACAATCTGTGAAAATTTCAGAAGTCTAGCTATAGCGGTTCTTGAGTTACAGCCTGGTGACAGACAGACGGACAGACGGACAGACATCGAAGTCTTAGTAATAGGGTCCCGTTTTTACCCTTTGGGTACGGAACCCTAATAATTTACGGGGCTCATGTCAAAATCTTCATTTGATTACAGTTACTTCATATTAATGAATATTCGTGTCTGAGTGAAGCAGTAATACTTATTGATTTTACTTTATTAGTTCTCTTTTTTTTTTTTGCTAACCCTAGTTTACACTATGGTCTCAATATTACTGTCGATTATTATAATTAATTATTCTCGCATTATTTATGTTTATTATTCGAATCGATCGATACTATAGACACGTTTACGATAATACTAGCTAATAAATAAACACGGAAATCACAGACAGCCTTGAAATAAATTTTACGAAATAATTACTTCTATGACTAAATTAATTGGAGTTAGTTTCAGGATATGTCCCACTGATGACTGTTCTTTATTAAAACCGGCCAAGTGCGTGTCGGACGGCGGGCCACGCGCAATTTAGGGTTCCGTAGTACCGCTATAATTTTTTAAAATTTTTGTATGGTCAATGAATGTACATTTATAACGTGTTTAACACTCCTAACAACATCATTTCAGTTACTTTCAAAGGAATTTGAACGAAAAGTTCCTTTATACTTCGCCGGATACAATTTTTTTAGTTGATCGACTATTACTCAATAACTTATGAAGTTTTCTTAGCCGTGATAGTTTTCCTTTTAAATTCAGCATATTTCCTACTCCCGTGAATTTTTTCACATTTCCAGAAGCAACCGTTTAGCTGGTAGAAGGGGGAGACACTGGACTCTAACGATTTTTTCCACTTTAAAACTTAATATTTCACAAACGAATTCCTAAATCGGAAAATGATCTATGAATAATCATAATATTTTAAATTATGATTATTCATAGATCATTAATATATCCAACGACACCCCACATGATGGAGTGGACGCGAAAAAAAAAATTCATCCCCGCTTGATGTGTAGGGAAGGTACCATAAAAAAAATATTTTTTTAAGATTTCATGTACCATTTTGTCGGCATCATTAATATGTGCATTCATGCCAAATTACAGCTTTGTAGGTCCTATAGTCTCTGAGCAAAACCGCGGACAGACAGACAGACGGACAGACAGTCGGACAGACGGACAGACGGACGGACAGACCGAAACTATAAGGGTTCCTTGTTGACAGTATGGAACCTTAAAAATCAAGTCAGCCTATTCTTACAATCACAAGATAATAATTACTACAAGAAAAACTACTTAGTGTGTCCGGCACTCAGACTTGTATATATGTACGTATTATATATATATATATATATATATATATATATATATATATATATATATATGTACGATACAGAATAGGCACCCAGAGGCATTAAATAATAATTGAAAACTTTTTTCAAGATTTGACATGAACTCTATAAATTATAATCTATCAAAATTTATTAAACTAAATTATTTTTTTTTCTTCTTATTATGGCACTTCGGCTATACTTATAACCATGGCCAGTATCGAGTATATTATGGCGGAAAAACAATATTTCTTATAACAATTTTCAGCATCGTTTTTCTATATTGTCAGGTCTAAAGTCTAGTCAAAGTCTAATGTAAAAGTCAATACAGTCAGGAAGTCAAGTCGGTCGATTCAGTAAAGTGGTAGAAGCTTTACTGAAACTTTCGATGGAGTTTTGGAAGGAACACAAGATAGCACGTTTCTGGATATTGCATCACTTTCCCACACTTGTGCACGATAACGAATATCTAATGGTTATTATCCTACCAATAATACACATTAAAAACCCAGTTAACTCAATTTTAGGAAAATAATACACAAACACAACATCACTCTTTCACATTCCTGGCAAAACCTAAACTAAAGTTATCATTAAAACTCCCTGAGTGTTAGTCAACGTGCACTCGAATATTATTATCGCATATATTATGTTTAAAGAAATACGTGAAGGCGAAAAGGGGATAATTGTCATAATATTATTATGATGTAGCGTTAATGTCAAATCGAAAGATTGATTTCTTTCACTATTAAAAATTTTTATCGATTGAAAGTTGTCTAAGTATCAAGCTCAGTGCTTGGTTTATCTCCGAAAATCTTGGTCAGATCTTTAAATTTCGTACAATCAAAACCTTCCCTGATGAATGCCCAATCTAATAATGAAAACCCTGTTTAAAAAGGACCAGCAGTTTTAGAGAAAATCACGAACATAGAAAAAAAACAGGTACCGAGATTTTTTTAAGTCGGTCAAAAATAAAACTAAATAAAGCCTTCACGCGAATACGAAGGTCAAGACTCGAGCGAATACCAGAATCCCTTCCCCACGGAAACTGTCATTGACAGTGGAAGACCTTGCTGACTATAGTTTTACCCCAACCCGCGTCGGGTGCAGGTTTTAGTAGATTTTTGCCTCTAGATTCTCTAGTTATAATAGCTATTAAAAGGATCATATGACTGGATAGATATATTAGATAGCTTACTTGATGAAGCTATTGTTGTCTTTGTTAGGAGCGATATTAATATTACAAATGTGTCTGTCTGTCTGTCTGTGACCTCTTCACGCCCAAACCGCTGAACCGATTTTGCTGAAATTTGGTATGCAGGTTGTTACTTTAATAATAATATCTAATAATAATATCTATGGACGCTTCACACCACGTCAGTCTGGCCCCGTGCTAAGTACCTGAAGGACTTGTGTTACAGGTACCAGACAACGGAAATATATTTAATACTTTTATACTATACATATATTTAAGTTTTTATTATATCATACACATATTTAATATACATCCAGACCCGGGAACATTGAAAACTTTTTGTTCCGTCGGCGGGATTCGAACCCGCGACCCCCGGCTTGAGCTGCCACACACTCAACCAATTGAGCCACAGAGGTTGTTGACTTTGTGACGCGGGAAAGGACATAGGATACTTAGATTCTAGATAGAATATAGGACTTTAATATTCTATCTTCCCCACGGAAACTGTCATTGACAGTAGGAGACCTTGCTGACTATTTATGCCCCAACCCGCACCGGGTACAGGTTTTTCTAGATTTTTGCCTCTAGATTCACTAGTTATATGGGTCTACCAGAATCTGATGGCAAAAAGTGAGAAAGTAAATTTACTCTAGCAATACCGGGGTAATTAGAATAAAACATTTTGATCCTTTTTTTTCCTTATAGAGGCTGATTCTGTGTGTGAAACATGCAAATATATAAATTTATCCAATGATCAAGGATATTTTTTGAAAATCTGCTGTAAAAATTTGCCATCAGATTCTGGTAGACCTATAGCTATTAATAGGATCGACATCTATCTAGATAGATGATTCTATTAATTTATTGTATAGCGTGCTTGTTGAAGCTATTGTTGTCTTTGTCAAGATTATACTAGTATTATGAATGCCAAAGCATGTCTGTCTTTCTGTCTGTCTGTTACACCCCTTGTTACCCCTTAACCCTTTACACTTAAACAGCTAAACCAATTTTGCTCAAAATTTGGTACGCAGTGTACTTTGAGACGCGGGAAAGGACATAGGTCGAATTAGGATACTTTTTATCCCGTAAATCTGTACGGTTCATCTAGTTTATTGTTAAGAGGAATTTGGTTGTTAAATTGAATAAGCACCGAAGCTGGACCGATTTTTATGTTTTTTTTTAATAATATCTATGAACGCTTCACACCACGTCAGTCTGGCCCCTGTGGTAAGTACCTGAAGGACTTGTGTAACGGGTACCAGACAACGGAAATATATTTAATACTTTTATACTATACATACATTTAAGATGTTTTATTATATTATACATATATTTAATACACATCCAAGACCCAGGAACATTGAAAACTTTTTGTTCCGTCGGCGGGATTCGAACCCGCGACCCCCGGCTTAATGAGCTACCAACTTGCTCACCCACTGAGCCACAGAGGTCGAACTGAGCCACAGAGGTCAAAATTACCACAAAATTAATATGTAACGCCGTCATCACCAAATGCCTTGCAATAGTTAAAACAAACAATAAAATTCAGAATCAAAAATGGCATCGAGCCATTCCAATAATAGAGTGACGGTTTAAAAACATTGTTCTTGAATTATTTTCTTGGTTCCATGTTAATAAGCACGTTACGTTTACGTATATTATGTAAATATAACGTGCGTAGATACACAACAATACAAGTAGGTATTATTTATTCATAGATGATAGATCATAGGAATAGGTCGATAATTTTTTTCTAATTTTCTCTTCGTTGGAAAATATTCAAACTCTACCAAAACCTCCATTACAAAAGTTCCTACGTTTTTTTACACCACAAATCTTGTTCCTTTTTACTGCATTAAAAATTACAATTATTTTTACAAAGAGATCAATCAATATTTTGATTGTCATGGCAATAATAAATAGCTACCGTGTATTTCCTTGTAGCCACGTGCATTAGTCACACAGCGCGCGAATATCTTGCCAAGTAATTAATATAGTCAATGGAGACAAAGAATATTAAACTTTTAATGCATAGGTTGTTCCTTATCATTTTGCTGCTATAGAGATATGCTCTATTAACATATGTGTTAATAGAGCATATCTCTATAGCAGCAAAATGAGAGTCTCTACTCTCTGCAATACTCTGTAGGCTAGGGCTCCAGCCACAGAAATAAATCAAGATAGAACGGCTAAGCGGGTGGAGTACGCGTGTTTCAATCTTGCACGAGTGTGCAAGATTCGTTGAACGTTCATTCAGTCAGCGCGCACGACTCAACTTGATTACACCGGAGCGGTTGTGCAAGAATTCCTCATTGTGCAGTGTCTAATTGTTAAAACAGCAGTACGAAAGTGAATCGGTCAAAAGGAGGTATTTCTTTCCACGGGTAAGTTATTTGTTCTAACTAAAAGCAAATCAAAAATTGACACGAGCGATTTCTTAGCAACGCACGCGCGTCACCGTTCTATTTTGATTTATTTCTGTGGCTCCAGCCATCATCAAGCGCGTAAGCAAGTAAGTCGCCGTGTGCTATACGGTGAATATGAATAACTTAACTGTAATTAAATTAAGTATTTGTCATAATCCCATTACATTATTTGTAATATTGTTTATTAAATTGAAGTTTAATCATCATTAAATGTGTGCGGCAGCCGGCAGCAGATTCAAATCATAAGTAATTAATCGGGCGGCCAAAGATTTCACAAATCACAACTCATTATATTATAGAACGACAAAATAAAACACATGCAATAATCAAATCTGAATAACTGATGTAAGATGTCATATACTTATTAAATGGGGCATAAGAACATATTAATATTTTTTTAAGTTAAGAATTTTTAAAACTATTTACATACCAAAAAAAAATTTCAAAAAAACCAGTTTAAAAATGATCAGCAAGTGTTTGTACGTAATATTAATCAGCTGTACTACATTCCCAGGCGGTCCAGTGCACTTTGTCCAGGGTTACTGACACTGCAAATGGGTCACTATACTACGATCAAATAATTTAACTTACTGGTTAGACTCTAACGATTAGTTATTATGCTCTAACCGTTAGAGCATAATAACTAATCGTTGTCAAGAAATTTTGACTTTAAACCAACATTTTCGCAAGTATTTTGTCGTTTTTGGAAAAGTATGAAACTTAAAATTATTACGGCACGGTTTGCCATTTTATGACATGATGGAGTTAGTTTATATCTTTATAGCCCAGTCATTATATTTAGGTTGTCCTCGAAAAATCGCCATACCCAGTATATTACCACGCAAAAACTTGTATTTTAGCATCCTAAAATAGTTCTCAAAATTCGCATAAAATTGGAGGGTCGCAAGTTTGGTGAAATTGATTTTTTTACATTTTTTGCAAACAATTCGTTTTATATGGGTTTTACGCTATTTGTATTTATTATTAATATTGTAGAGAAATAAATTCTCTCCAACTATTCTATTCCACATTTTTTATACATTGAATAATTGTTTTCGAGATAACGCTGGCGTAGAGCGCGCGGTCAGAGAATTATCTGGGGTCAACTGGTAGTCTCAAGATAGCGAACTTCAGAAACACGTAAGACTTTCAAGGGTGCCTTGGCACGTTGTGTCAATGACGTTGTCATAGGAGGATGCGAGACGTCATTTAAAATGACGCCAGCATTAGTTTTCACTCGGCCGCAATACAAAACAAAATAATAACACTGTCATATAAATACTAGTACATAGTATCTCTATGAATAATAATTTGAGGATTTAAGAGGACGTCAGTATGAAACAATATTCTATCGCTGCAGTGACAATTATTTATAATGTGGCGGTGTCAATATCGAAAACAGCGTATTAAGTCCGTAGTAGTAAACACACAGTGGGCTTAATAATAATATTATAATTGAATATTTATTTTTTTTTAACACTTTTGTCCATCTAATGTTTCTATTCGAATAAATGTTAAGTGTATTTTGCTGTCTCAGCAGTAGTAAGCTGGCTCTGGTGTCTAGGATGATAATAATGATGTAATGTTGTGCAAACTTGGTGACTATTACATCAGTCAACAAAAATCATACGTAGTAAGATTTAGCATCAATATATAAAAATAGAGATTCTATATATTAACTAGCTGTCCCGGCAAACATTGTTATGCCATATTTAAAAGTATTTCGCCCATATTATTTTATTAAGTGCTAAATAAGTATGGCACCATGGCAACGTCCATCGCTATCCCGTCGCACAAACAATGGTCGCCGTCAGTCTCGAGTTGTAATAATTTACTATTATGTATTCAAGAAATGCACTTATCAATATAAAAAGTAGATGTTGTCCGATTCTCAATCCTAGCCGATATGCTCGCTAAGATTCACGAAAATCGGTCGAGCCGTTTCAGAGGAGTTCAACCACGCACACCGTGACACGAGAATTTTATATATTAGATTGGAGATCTTTTTAGATTCTTATTTATCGTAGTTTATCAGGGCGAGCGAGGCGAGCCCTAGTATATTCCATAACCTGAGCACTTTTGTGGTTCACTTAACGAAAAAAACTATCACGCCTATTGATTTGTGATTTAACATAGTAATTTTTATTTATATGTAGATGTGTTATCATCGGTCAGTCAAGGTTTGGTTACTATTAAAATATAAAAAAATACCACGCAGGAAAATGACGCGAGCCCTCAGCAAAGCTCGGCTTTTAGCTAGTATAACATATCACGCTTTGTAATCAATGCATCCTTACGAATGCCTTCCCATATAATATATTAAAATGAGTACCTCTTGTCTTCCTTAATCAGCATATTCTGGATTTATCCAATCGGCATTTTGTTGACAAAAACATTGCAGAATTAGGTCAAACAATGACGTCCGCGCCAAATTAAAGGTCAGGGAGACCATCACAGTGTGTCATAGTCATGTGACGCTTATCGATAAAGTTTGTAAGCTTTATGTCGATATGTCGAGAGTTAGCGCGCGGCACATCTTTATCAAATTAGAAAGATAAATCATAAAAATTACGATAAGCGCTACAAGGTTCTTTTTGACGAGTAGAATATGACGTTGTCAATTGTCATGGGGGCGTGAATTGGGGCGTGGATGCGAAGCAGACATCAAACAAAATAAATATCAAAAATAAATTAAATTAGGATCTATTACGGCTATATTTTATCGCTAGAGGCAGCACCAGCGTAGACAGTAAACAAAAAGTTTTTTTCGACGTTTGGCAACGTTTCTGACAATATTCTTATATGACGTGTACAACATGTCGGGATTATTTAGTGTATATGCTAGTAGCGCCAGCTCTGTTCCGACCTTCGCGTTATATTCTTTTTTTTATAAAATAAGGGGGAAAACGAGCAAACGGGCCACCTGATGGCAAGCAACTACCGTCGCCCATGGACACTCGCAACATCAGAAGAGCTGCAGGTGGGTTGCCGGCCTTTTAAGAGGGAATAGAGTAATATGGTAGGGGAGGGTGAAGTAGGAAATAGGGTAGGGGAGGGGAGGGAAGAGAATAGGGTAGGGCATTAGGCCACCGGTAAACTCACTCACTCGGCGAAACACAGCGCAAGCACTGTTTCACGCCGGTTTAATGTGAGCCCGTGGTATTTCATCGGTCGAGCCGGCCCATTCGTGCCGAAGCAAGGCTCTCCCACGGTAAAACCCTTTTGGATTACGATGACACTCCTTGACAATGTTATTCAATTATATTACTACAGAAGACATAATATTAAGCCAAATACCTGCACTATATCAAAATAACCAGTCAGAGAATTTACCAATTTAATGTACCAATTTTGTCATTTTCAGAAAAGCAGCGGGTAAATACTTGACTAGCCAAAATTAATGTAATCTATATAGTAACTAGGGTAAATACAATATGGTGACTCTAATTATTATTTAATGAGAATTACCATTGGGTTATATGAGGTTAAACCATTGGGTTTAAACTATAATCTAATGGGACTGATGAGCTAAGCCATTGCAGGAACGGGGATAATCCCGTTTAGGCAAAATAACAAATACCAATAAGTCAAAACCACGGGAGAAAACAAAATTTTGAACATCAGTATGAAAACTACTTTTATAAGGAACCGCCTGTACAAGGTGCTGAGTTTCTATCATGTATACTACTTAGATGCTAATAAAGTCTTTGAATCTTTGAAAAGGGTCACGTTGCAATATTCGCAAATGTAATGTGACAAAGCGATGCGATGTATTTTTAAATGAGACATAAAAAATTGGAATTGGCACCCAATACCAGCAAGTCTGTCAATCTTAAATATCTTATTAGCTATATCCACATTAGGCGCTTTCGTCTTTAATTTTCGTCATCTTGTTTGTATTCAACTCTTGTTTGGCGCTTTCAATAATTGAATGCTTCAACGTACGCAACGCCAACATTGTCATTAAAGAACAAAGCGAAAGTTTTGGATACGGTCAGAGGGCATGCGTCGCGGGCATGCCTCACGTGCGCTGTTGACTGCGCTATGATGCATGCCCTTAATGAACAAAAAAAGGTACAGTGTGGACATAGCTATTAGGTAATAAATAGGGTTCAGTCTGAATGGCTCACTAAAAATGCAGCGCATAGCTTCGCAACGCGTTTTAATGTAAATTGACCCTTAATTAAAATTATAATATTAGAAAATAATGCAGCTGTTGATCATGATGATTAATTTGACGCACTTAAATTAATAACATAACCCCTGTAAAGAATTATCACTGATAGTGTCAAGAGAATAATTTCATCATAATGTGTATTCACTTTTGATAAAATATTTTTAACAATGATATTAAAACATTTTTGTACCATATTTGTTAAACTACTACTAGTAAACATACCCTCTTACTAATAAAAAGTTACACAGCGTATAGAGGGTGCATAAGATTTTTTCTACTAATAATCATTTTTTGACATAAGGCATGTATAACGATGCTGTCATTTCCATACTAATTTCTCTGTAATAGACTCTGTGTAACGTGTGTGTAACTTAAAAACTCCTGATTAACTATTCACACGTTGAACGCATGCTTAAGGCGGGCTGAAACCCCATTTTGTTATTTCTTGATACCCGATTTACCTAGTTCCAATATAATAAAAAAATATGAGATATAGAGCACAATATTTAAAAGGGTTTAAATCAAAAACATTTTAATAAAAAATAATACTTTCGCTGTAGTTAATTTACAAACTCACCTCCGACAAAACTCTTTGTCATCGAAATATAAGTATTAACAAGAATAACTTACATTTTATTTTAATAAATTGTCAATGAATCTATTTTAAAAAGGTCTGAAACGAATAATCTTTTTTCTTAATATTCATTTCGAAATATATTTAAAAAAAAAACACACGAAAAATAAAATAGAGAAGATCCGCCCGTCGTAACTTACAATTTTATGCTAAGCTAAAATGAATCTTATTGCGATGCGTACACGCTTGGCATTCGCGTTCGCAAGGTTATCGTTTTGGAATTGAGGTAAGTGCTCGCCTTAAGAAGTTTTTATTAGTAAGAGGGATAGTGTACAACCAATATTAAGTAATTAAGTGACATGTACCGATGTATTATTTAACATCTATGACAAATGACGTCACATCGTATCGCATGATGTTATTTACAATCTCAGTGGTAAATATGTACATTCATTTTAACCAACTTCCAAAAAGTGGGGACTACATTCTAGCAGATATTAGGTCACAACTCGGGATTTTTTGTATATTTCTATGAGTGAAGCAGTTGAGCACGATAAGAAGGCGTAATGCTATGAAGAGAAATCACAAATTGTACAAGAAGAGGAATAGAAGAAATGTATAATTTTCGCACTTACTACTTAACAGTGGCGAAAGCTGGTATTTCTTCAGAGAAAAGCCTATTTGTAGACTTTCATAATGTAAGAGGTAAGAGAAACCAATAGAAAATGAAACTAGAATAAAGCTTTGCTCTACTAGGGACCATCCATAAAGTACGTCACACGATTTTCATGATTTTTTTCAGCGTTATTAGAATTTTGTAACCTCAGCTAATAATAAACTGTCCCTGTACAAGGCAAAACATTTTCTTATGTAAATATTTGTGATATCAATGTCTTCACTGATTGTGTATATTTGATATAGATTACAGCATGCGTATGATATAATTTTGAGTCAATGATAAACTAAAAATAAATTGCATGGCAGCACAGGAGCTGCTAGCTACAGCATAACTGCTTTTATATTTTACCGGAATATTCGTTTATAATAAAACTAATATTATAAAAGAATGTCTATCTGTCTGTATCCTCTATACCAGGGGTCACCAAATGGCGGACCGCGGTCCGCATCCGGACCGCCGCGCCGACCCACTGGTGCGGACCAAGCATTTTCGAAGATGAACTTCGTTAAAAATAAATTTCGGTCTCGACTTACTGATGCACATCTCCAGGGACCAGGATTTAATGTCAATAGCTTTCACCAATTTCACTCCAAACAAGCAAAAATTTTCACTTTTCTCATTGATATGGAAATAAAATACACCTGTGTAATTTCCTTAATTACCTTTTTTTAATAAAAATTTTTTTGTGTGGACCGCGAAGGTCATTTCATTTCTTAAAACGGACCCCGATCGAAACTAATTATTGGTGACCCCTGCTCTATACATTTAATTTTAAACCGCTGAAACTTGAAACAGAAACTCCCGAGAGTCGAGACCTCTCTCGGCATGGGATACTATACATTCATTTAAAACTACTATCATTACAGCTTAAACCTGTATTGGATTAGGTTAATTTTTATTTATATAGATTTACTTACAAGAGGCGAGTAAATCTATATAAATAAAAATTAATCCATATATCCCTTGGTCACGACAACACGCGTAAACGGCTGGACCGATTTCACTTATTATTTTTTTGATGTGTTTGTTATTATCAGGAGAAGGAACTTATGACAGATTTTTTTTTAATGCGCGGAAAATTAGAACATTTAAGAATTCTTATTTCTAATCTAACATTAGCGCTTTGGGCAATATGTATAAACTTTTTTAATGTAACATTATGACATTTGAATTTTGACATAGAATTGACAGAATGCATTTTTTGTGCGACGGGATGGCGATGGAAGTTGCCATGGTGCGATACTTATTTAGTCACTTCAATAAAATGATGGGCGAAATCGGAAAAACTTTATATGGCAAAACAACGTTTGCCGGGACAGCTAGTAAATAATTAAATTCACATGCAACACACTAATTTCGGCGCATGCAAAGACAGAAAATATTATACATCGTTTTTTTATACAGACTGGTCATTAAAAATATACTGTAGCCTCACCTAAAGCTGGCGTATAACTGCGAATCTTAGATACTAATATTATAAAGCGGAAGAGTTTGTTAGTTAGTTTGTTTGTTTGTTTGTTTGAACGCGCTAATCTCAGAAACTACTGGTCCGATTTGAAAAAATTCTTTCATTGTTAGATATCCCATTTATCTAGGAAGGATATAGGTTATATTTTATCACGCTAAGACTAATAGGAGCGAAGAAATAGAAGAAAATGTGGAAAAAACGGGGGAAATTATTTGAAAGGGAACTACTAGAGCAATTTTTCTGTTATTTGGGTCAGATAAGAAGTAGACCACGTGAAGGATCATGCCTATGATTCTTCATTCCATTTTTTGTAGACTGATTTGTCTGTCAAATATCTAATTTACGCGGGCGAAGCCGCGCGGAACGTCTAGTATGATAATATTTGGCCACCGCGGGACGGGCTACGGCGTAGATGCTCACGTAGAGGCATTGAGACATAGAGTAAGCTTATTATTGAAAACGTTTTTGTGAGGTTTTACTAATAAGATTGTCTATTGTTATATTTTAACCACAAAATTAGAATGTAACACTTACTAATAATATAGTAGTCGATCGAATCAGAACTGTCTGCGCAGGTTTCCACGAAATTAAGAATGTGACAAAACCTTGACATGATTGCATTCCGAGAAACGAAGAAAATATTTTTAAGGTCCAGTAATGGATACTGAGGATTACTTTACTGCTCGA
The DNA here is from genome assembly GCA_905187585.1 of Cyaniris semiargus. Taxonomy (NCBI): domain Eukaryota; kingdom Metazoa; phylum Arthropoda; class Insecta; order Lepidoptera; family Lycaenidae; genus Cyaniris; species Cyaniris semiargus. The sequence goes on from LR994567.1 coordinate 8,774,441, forward strand.
TATAAATAATACTTATTTAAGAGAGTCTCCTTTTTCTTATCTCATTTTTCTTAATATTAATTTCTTATTATTAATGTTTTTTTCTATGTTAAAGCGAAGTACTTTCTGAGAGGCTTTCCAAGACTCAGTACCTATCTATATTTTCCATATCTATAATTACATGATATATAAGTATGCCATTATATATTATATGCCATTACCACCTTTCAATTAATTCAAATTTTTAACTTGTCCAAATTGTTTTTCAATCGTATTTCTTTGCTGCGCGGTTAATATATGTACGTGTTATTTAAATTGACATTATTATAACCTCTACCTATATACAAACTAGATGACGCCCGCAACTCTATTGCGTAAAAATTCGTTTATCGCGCGGGAACCGTACATTTTTCCGGGATAAAAAGTATCCTATGTCCTTTCCCGGGACTCAAAGTATCTCCTCACCATATTTCAGAAAAATCGGTTTAGCGATTTGGGCGTGAACTGGAAACAGACAGAAAGACTCTTTTTAAATATTATCAATATCCAGGATTAATTAAAACGGGGTATACAATATGCTAATAACGCCATGTTTTTTGCTTAGTTGGACGTAATAAACTTTATTAATAACTAGTAATCTTCAGTTCTAAATCGCGTCACGTTGTATTGTTATCTGTCCGTCACATCGCGTTACATTGCACGCGATCTCAATAAAAATTACAATAGGTTATCGAGCATATTCGATACTTCATCATCATCATCACAAACATCTCCTGCTATCGTTGTCTTCCCTTATTCTTCTCACAACCAGGAGCTAAAGATACGGACTACGGAAGATTAGACTTTAATACCTTTTTTTAAATATTGCCCGATTGAATATTTTTAGAGCTTTAAGATCAAAAAGATTATTGTAGGCTAAACAGGTATGAGTACGTGTGTATTTTTGCAAAATATCTCATACATACAACGAATGAAAAAAGAAAAAAAAACAAGCAATTCTCCGAAGAAGTCAGAAACTGTGACACTTCGTAGGGATGTGCCCCGTAAGGTCAAATAATTATTATTGCAAAAGCTTATCAATTTATTTTGTTATTATTACACCAAGATAGCAACTTAAATATTTCTTTCTCACATATTTCTTTTGATGTCAAATGCACATTTAAATAAGTTCAAATACATGAATCTTGTAAATAACGAGATTGTCATGTTTTAAATTTGTTCGTAACGTTTCCATACAACTATAGAAAATATGATTATATTTTATAACAAACTTCAGGACATATTACATATTCTAACAATTTTATACTGAAGATAATTTTTAAAGGGGTTCCGAGCTTATCGGACGTAAACTTATTTTTGTCTTCCTTCATATTTTTGACGACCTCTGTGGCTCAGTTGGTGGGCTATTGGTAGCTCAAGCCGGGGGTCGCGGGTTCGAATCCCGCCGACGGAACAAAAAGTTTTCAAAGTTCCTGGGTCATGGATGTGTATTAAATATGTGTATCATATAATAAAAATCTTAAATATATGTTTAGTATAAAAATATTAAATATATTTCCGTTGTCTGGTACCTGTAACACAAGTCCATCAGGTACTTAGCACGGGGCCAGACTGACGTGGTGTGAAGCGTCCATAGATATTATTATTACTTATTATATAAATTATAGTCATTATTGTATGTTAATTACATATTTTAAAATGTAACTGGAATAGTGACCAAATCCAAATGAAGTAATCTATAAGCAAGATATGTGGATGAACATTTTAGTTAATGATATATTACCATTAACACACTCTAGTATAAGTAATTGATACTTTATTTCATTCAGATCGTATTCATATGACATCCATACTAATATTATAATTAATGTGAAAGTGTCTGTCTGTCAGTTACCTCTTCACGCCGAAACCACTAAACCGATTTTCTTGAAATTCGGTATGGAGATACTTTGCGTCCCGGGCGAATTAATTTGGCACAACGGAGTTACGGGCGGCATCTATTAATAAACTTACTAAATTGCACAAACAATCCAAAAATTCTATATCAAACTACAAAAAACGTGCATCGGAAAACAAACAAGTGTTTATAAATATTTATTTATCGATAACATTCTTTCCCTCACTATATTTGTGTTCGCGTTTTGCGTACAGACTACAGACTGTCAGACACATTACACGCTAGCGTTTAATCAGTTCATAGTTTGTCGCGGTACATTACTAACGTGAACCTTGTTAATAGTGCTGTGACGATTTCGATTAGTCTACGATAAATTTAACAAGGTAATTGTTTTTGATAAGATGTTTCTAATTATCATAATGTCATGAACTAAACGATTTTTCCTTTGAATGTTAAAATTGATAGATGTACTTACTTTATTTTATTTGTTCTAATTAATTAACTTTAATTAATACCAATTAATTCAAATTATGCATCTAGTTAGTATCATAACTTAATGGTTAAATAAAAAAGCTTCAATTTTTTTCACTAAGAATCTGTGTAATGTGTTCTTCAGATAGCTAGTAAAAGCTCACAAAAAGACTACTCCTTTTCTTTACAAACTTTACAATAGTACAAAAAATAAAAATAGTGCTAACGATATCGTTTTTGGTAACAGGTTTTTTTTTTCTATTGCCGTCTTCCTATAAATTTTATTTTCATTGAATATTTTTGTTTTTAAATAGCATTTTCATTTCGGCAGGATATTTCGGATACAATTTTGAAAAATGTAGTCCCTGCCTATGAAATTATTTTTCTGAAAAAATGTCACAGTGCACATTACATTTTATTTGCATTATTTGCTATGTACGAAGGTGTGGCATGCATAAAAGCCGGCTTTTCTACGATGGATGATAAAAATTGATTGAGAATTTAATTTGCGAACGACTTGATTTAATTTGCCTTTTTTCTGTCAAAATAATCGTAAGAAAGTTCAAACGGTAGGAACTTATTGACACTAGGTATGTTAATTATAAATGCGACAGAACAACATATGTCGGGTCAGCTAGTGTAACTGTCATATTATGTGTTACTATAGGTCTACCAGAATCTGATGGCAATTTTTGACAGCAGATTTTTAAAAAATATCCTTGATCATTGGATAAATTTTTATATTTGCATGTTTAACACACAGAATCAGCCGCTATAAGAAGAAAAAGTGATCAAAATGTCTTATTCCAATTACTCCCGTATTGCTAGAGTCATTTTATTTTCTCACTTTTTGCCATCAGATTCTGGTAGACCTATAGTTACTACTATATTTTTAAATGGGTAGTAAAGCTGCAAAACTGCATTGTATTAAATAAATACTGTATTTAACGCATCTGTCTGTCTATAAATAAACGCAGGCTCTATGGGCAGGCTACATTCTTCACGTGACTTTGTCTTCTTAGCAGCTGTTATGTACTCATTATAGCTTTAATTAAAATACCATAAAAATTGGACCAGGTAGAGAAAGTAAGTTTTTAGAAAAATTTGGAGATTTTTACTTGCATTACGGTCTTTAACTGATCAATGATTTTTAATTCTAAATTAATTTTCTCAATTCTAAATAATATTATGATTACAGCTGCTGGTTCGTTTTTCTATAACTCTAATCCAATCTTTGCTTTTTCTCGGGACGCAAAGTGCCTCGATATAAAATTATTTTATTAAACTCAATTTAACGGTCTGAGTATGAAGAGGCAATGAGAGACAAGCATTTTCAAATAATAATATTCGCATGAATTTAGACTTAAGTTTCTTTAGGTTTACCGATTTAAGCAAGAAAATACAGACAGATATTACTTTCGCATTTACAATATTAGTATGGATTTGCACCTATCTAGCCTTAGGTTGACCTTAGCATGAGGTGTACCTTAAGCAATGCTGGCGACCTTAGCGTTGCATAAGTGAGGCACTGTGCCACATCCCAACCCTCGCCCGCTTCCAGATTGTTCTGTCCATAATAATAATGCGAATGTTCGTCTGTCTCTCAGTTTCGTTAATGTCACATTTTCAAGCTTTAATCACTGAACCAATCTTGATGTCACATATTATAGTCAATAATAATCATCATTACTTCCCTTTATACGCCATACCGGCGGTCAGGTCCCGTGTCCTGACGCGAGTTTAACATTTTTTAGAATTTCCTAAAAGGGCACAACGCCGCTGAAGAAGTTTTTGCTACAAAAATGTGCTGATAAGTGAAATCATCAGAGAGACTTAAAAATTGCTTAACTTTAATTTAATGATGAACTTGACAAGAACTGTCATTTTCTGTCAAACTCTTCATTAAATTAAAATAAATCATCATCAATGATTTCAAACGCGACCGTTAGTGTATTCTGCATTTTGCAATTCTCCACATTTCTTTGTAAAATATTACGAATAATAAAAACTATTTATTATTCGTAGGTAAAATACTACATTTTATTACATTTTCCCTATTTTCATCACGTATGCCAATATTATTTAATGTAATTCATGAAGAGTACCACGTAGCTTTTCTACTGTATTTAAATCCAAATAAATTTATATGTAAATAAAATATCAGTTTATTAGGGGGCACGTTAGCGCCTCGCCAAGCCATGACTGAAGAGTAATTAGAAGTAATTATCAGTATTTTAAACTGCCATAGCAACAGTCATTTAAATAGCATTAATAAATATTAAATAATACTTTAAAAAACCAGATATTCCTATCACGTGAGTATCAAAGATGATAAAATCTTGTTTTTAGCGTTTTATGGCTTTCTTTTATAGAATATACTGGAACAAAACAAGTTTTCATCACTTTGTATTTCGCCCAACGGCTAATAAATAAATAAATTATATCATTATAATACAATATTGTTTGTACACCAATAGGAAGTATTACTTGTTACTTAAATTATCATAATTCAAAACAAGAAAAAAATGTGCCAATTAACTTATTTATCACATTAGAACAATAACGGTAAGTATATAAAAAGTTGTTTTTAATGGAAATTTTATAATAAGGGTCTTTTAACATGATTCGTGTGTCTTTATAATATGAGCAAATAAATATCCATGGTGCCCTCTTTAAAATTATTAAAGACATATTTTAGAGATAAAAGGATGCGAGCGCGCAACGTCTCTACTCTCTGCGTTACAACCAAAATTCGGTACCGCCTAGCTTATAATACGTTTTAGTTTAAGACGATCAAAAAATATGGAATTGACATAATTACATGAGTCGAATGTCAACTTTATTTTATCGAACGCTTACGTCAATTTCAGGTTAGAGCCAGTCCACACGGCGCGTTGCTTTAGCGTTGCGTCGACGCAGCGCTGTCGTTGCGTTGTTTTACATACAAATAACCAAGGTGTTCACACGGCGCGCTGCGTCGTCGCAACGCACACATGACGGACAGCAGCTACCCCCGAGACGTAGCGGGAGAAGGGTGTTGACGTTAAGACTGCTTCATAATAACGCTGCGATGACGCAGCGCCCGTGTGGCCGGCTATGCGTCAAACTGCAGCGCTGCGTCGACGCAACGCGCTGTGTGGACTGGCTCTTACTAATCCTAAAGACCGATGAAACCGACAAGTTTATACAAATTACATTGGATGTTTTAAGAGCGAAATTAGTTATTAAAAATCTAATGTATGAGATTTGGTGTAATAGTAGACGCCCGACAAAACGCATACTTACATTTAATAAATGTAAAAACCATCAAAATTGTATTTAGTACCGTCCATTTTCAAAAGATTGCGAATGTACCTTTCGATTCTCATTCAATTTCGAGAGTTTTAGAAAAATATTAAAGCTACCTATTTGAACTTCAACCTTCTGAACAAGTCATCCATATAAAAACAATCACAATAGCTGATCTTAGCTACTTCATATACAATTGCTTGCGTGTTCTACTTACGTCAAGGATATCTCGATACTCTATATACTTGTTACTAAATGCATTGATAACCGATCGAACTAATTTATTGCAATATAAAGCATGAGTAATAAAACTAAATGAGCAAGATAGAAACAGAGCATAAGACAACAGGCATAAGATGATGACTGAAAAGTTTAAATGTAATTTTATGACAACTTGGCTCTTTTACAGATTGTTTTTTTTTTATTTCAAAAAGGCAATTTCAATTGTTTTTTGTTAGGGTTCCGTACCCAAAGGGTAAAAACGGGACCCTATTACTGAGACTTCGATGTCTGTCTGTCTGTCCGTCTGTCTCCAGGCTGTAACTCAAGAACCGCTATAGCTAGACTTCTGAAATTTTCACAGATTGTGTATTTCTGTTGCCGCTATAACAAAAAATACTAAAAACGCAATAAAATTCGTATAAATTATTGTATATTTCCCATACAAAAAGCGTGATTTTTTGAGACTTTTTCGCTCGTGATGAATAATGGTAACAGCTAGGCACTTGAAATTTTCACAAAATCCTTAATTATATTTGTTCTTTAATAATTATTAATAAAATTTTAATTAAATGAATATTTAAGGGGTGCTCCCATACAAGAAACATAATTTTTTGCCTACTTTCGCTCTATACCGGTACGGAACCCTTCGTGCGCGAGTCCGACTCGCACATGGCCAATTTTTTTAAATTAGAAGCAGTTTATTCCGTTATAACCCTCTCAGATATAGGTTCGGTAAAATATAATATATTTTGTACCCCTGTAAAAAGATTTTAGACACTATGTCCTTGTCTCTCAAGCTACTTTCCTTACAAACAAAATATTCAATAACTATATTCAATAGGTATTTTAATTTTTATTATTATTTTTAATATATTTTAAAGGGACTGGAAAGGGACTGGAAGGGTTTCGTTAAAATCCTAGACGCCGTCAGTTCTGATTGACCTTAATTGCATAATCTGATTTCGCAGTCGTCAGGACTCAGGACACTTGAACAGTGACATTGAAATCGCCAATGTGAAACGCAAGCATATTATGACAGTCTATCATAATATCCTTGCGTTTCGCATTGGCATTGACAGTAACGATTGAGTAGACATTATGTATCGATAATAATTAATAAGTAGGGTCATATTTGCGTATTTTATCTTATAAACGAGGCATTCTTGTATAGTTAGTTACATTAATATGAGGTTATTCGGCAACTGCTGCTAGTCTCCATGAATGGTAGAAAGTTTTGGGGAAGAAAATACTATTTATGCTTTTGGCCGTACTCGATATATAAAATAATTATGGTTATCAAACCTCACTTTTTTGATGAGTTTGACAAAAAATTCATGGAGCTCATGTCAAAATCTTTATTATTAAAATGATAAAATCTATGACGGCCGCACTCAGATACATTTAATGATAATTAAACTTCAATTTAAAGAAGACTTTGACAGATATAATAAAATGGGGCTTACGCCTCTAGTACACCGACGCTGCGAAACGCGAAACAGCGGCGAACCGATTTGCTGTCTCACTCGCCACACGGCAATGCGTTATATGGCATCTCGTTCTATTCCTGTTTCGCAGATATTTCGCGTTTCGCAGCGTCGGTGTACTAGAGGCGTTATATATCAAAATCTTTACTTAATTACAGTAAAGTAATTAATATATTTTTTTTTATGAAATAAAGGGGGCAAACGAGCAAACGGGTCACCTGATGGAAAGCAACTTCCGTCGCCCATGGACACTCGCAGCATCAGAAGAGCTGCAAGTGCGTTGCCGGCCTTTTAAGAGGGAATAGGGTAATAGGGGAGGGTAGGGATGGGAAGAGAAGGGAATAGGGGAGGGTAAGAAGGGAATAGGGTAGGGGATTGGGCCTCCGGTAAACTCACTCACTCGGCGAAACCCAGCGCAAGCACTGTTTCACGCCGGTTTTCTGTGAGAACGTGGTATTTCTCCGGTCGGGCCGGCCCATTCGTGCCGAAGCATGGCTCTCCCACGTATATATTCTCCTAGTGCGGCATAAAAGTCTCCAAGTGCGGCAGTGAGTGTGGCTGTAGAGTGTAGAGTGATCTTTTTCGGACGCATTTCCTTTTTTTTAGTCAAATAGGTATTCTGCAGTTTTCCGCTAATTATAAAGTTTTCATGTACCCTTTTACTTGCTCGAAGTCACGAGAAACTTCTAGTAATAGTAATATGAGTTAGTCACACTTTCCAGTGTTATGTTTAAATGTCACGGACTTAACAGTTAAGTCAATACCAACTGGAGGCACGGTCTTGGCCTCCAATACTGATATTGTCACGTAATTTGCAAATATCCTAACATAAACTAGTAATATTAATAGCAAACAACCATTAAGGCGGCCACAAGACAGTAAAATGTAATTTCCTTATGAACTTCCTAAGTAATAAAATGGACGAGTAATCGAAGCTATCTAATGTTTTACGATTGCTACTGTTCATAGTTAACAGAATAATAATCAATGAATAGGATTTTCATTATATGATTTTGTTAATATTTTACTAGACCGTAGATAAGAATGACAAAGTCCTAACTCCTAATTGATGCACACTATCTGATAATTATATTTTAAGATCTGAAAATAATTTAATATAATAGAAACAAAATTATAAACTGTTAATTTATTTTACAGATAAGAATGGGGGACGACAAGAATGAAGAAATCGTCCAAGATGAAAAAACTTTGAACGAAGACGTGGCCGAGACAACAGCATCTGAAGAAAACAAAGAAGAGGAAGAAAAAGAAATGGACACAGATAAACACAAAGAAATGAAATTTCAATATGCAGAAAACGATATCAGACAACGCGACAATGAAAAATCTTTTTATATCCAAAACATTACGAACTCCTCGACCAAGATGAACGATCACAAAGACTCAAAAGATGAAGTACTTTTAGTAGATTCAAAGACTGTAGTGAGATTTTCTCCGCTATGGAAACAGGTACGAATGTCATTTTTTTCTTCGTGAAAGACAATTCAAAAATACAATGTCGCAAATTCACAATGTCAAAGTTCAAAAGAGTTAAAAAATTGACACCTTTAGACGTAGGTAGGTGCGCAGTGTCTAGTTTACGGTGCAATATACCATTGTCTTATAGAATGTTAAGGAAAAATAAAAACAAAGGCTAAGCGAAAATTCTGAAAACAAAGTTAAAAGGTCATTTTCTATACCTATAATTACTTTCAGCTTATTTATAATATTTAAACGTGAATTTCAGACCATGGCTGCTATGGGATCTATTCTTCTTACTTTCACTGCTGGCCTGACTTCTGGATACTCCGCGATTCTGCTGCCTCAGCTCAAGGAAACCAGTTCTATACCATCTGATGAAAGCACGGCTTCTTGGATAGGTGAGGCATCAAACTTTGTTTAGAAACAAAATATTGAAATTAAATAATCGAAAGCGAAAGTAAAAAATAATGAACAATTTTTATCGCCGCTTCACACTCTCGCGAGATATTCGTGAGAATCTTCAAGATGCCCGCTCCACACTCTCGGGAGAATTTCGGGAGAATATGAGAAATGAGAATCTCTTTAAGATTCTCACGAATATCTCGCGAGAGTGTGGAGCGGTCGTTAGAAGTCCTGCTTTAAATAAAGCCTGACTATTGATATTGGCAAACTTTTTTGTCGTAATTCAAATACAATATTCAGTAACATCTTTGTAACCAATTTTGTAACATTTTCAAACGACATCCTAATCATGTTGTGTTCTCTTTTTAGCGGCTATGGCAGCTCTTCCGATGGCTCCCGGGTGTCTCATATCTGGATGGCTGATGGAAAAATTCGGTAGAAGAAACGCTCATTATATCGTCTGCGCGCCATTTCTTCTTGGATGGATCCTCATCGCCTGTGCAGACAATCTAGCATTACTACTCTTGGGAAGATTTTTCACTGGACTCTGTGTGGGTTTACTGGGACCACTCGGCCCAGTGTTCATTGGAGAAACAACCAGCCCACAATATAGGGGTATTTTCCTTGCCGGAATATCGTTGGCTATCGCTGTGGGCATTTTTGTTGCCCATATTATTGGCACGTGGGTTCATTGGCAGTGGACTGCAGTTATTTGTTGCTCGTTCCCCATTATTTCGGTGTTGTTGTTGAGCATAGTACCGGAGAGTCCAGTGTGGCTAATATCAAAAGGTGAGGTCGACGATGGCATCAAAGCCTTCGGATGGTTGAAGGGACACAGTGATGAAGCAAAAGCCGAACTAAAAGGGATAATTGATAAACGCAAAGCTGCTGATTTAGAACCAGAACCGACAGTAAAGGATAGACTGCGGACCTTGAGGTCACCCGAGCTATTAAAACCCTTATTCATTATGATTATATTCTTCATTACTTGCCAATTTTCTGGTGTAAATGCCGTAGCTTTCTACTCAATTGAAATTATAGAGAAAGCGGTCGGAAAAGGACTGAACCATTACGCTGCTATGATACTCATAGATTCTGTAAGACTTGTAATGTCAGTAGTCGCTTGTATTGTTTGCAAGAGATTCGGTAGGAGACCTCTTTGTATGATCAGTGGTATTTTCACTGCATTATCTATGATAGGTTTGTCAATATTTTTGTACTTAACGGACAGCAAGCCAACAAACATGACTTGGATTCCGTTGACGTGTTTGATGGTTTATATATGCGCTATTTCTATAGGATTAGTGCCTTTACCTTGGATGATGTGCGGAGAACTGTTCCCGACACACGTCAAAGGTTTTGGCTCCGGCATCAGCTCGGCAACGACTTTCGTCAGCTTCTTTATTGTGGTTAAGACTGCACCGGGTATGATGATGAATTTAGGTGAAGTTTTCACATTCCTAATTTATGGTATTATTGCATTAGTTGGTACAATTATTTTATACTTTATATTACCAGAAACTAAGGGTAAGAGCTTACAGGAAATCGAAGAAAAGTTTAAGAGTGGTAAAATTAGTATAGCATAGAATCAAATTGTTAAAATACCGTATTGTATTAAACTTGCTTAAGTTTAAATGTAATTATCTGTGATATTAAGTACATATTATTATGAATGTTATATTTTTAGGAATAAATTTATTTTTACTTCACTGATGTTTTATTTTATTTTTATTAAGTAAACGTTAGTTACGTTTGTAAAACGTCTTGTAAATGGCACTAACGTGAAATTAAATTGGAAGTTGGAACGCTTATTAATTTTATCAGGTACCTTAACTTGTTATAATTACTCTATTTATAATATTTACAGTTCAAGGGATTATTAATTTGTCACAAACTGTGGAGGCATTCCATTACTAGTACTTTATACTGGCCTGTGCGAGTCGAGGTCAATTATATTGTGGTACTGACCACTGACCAGAATACTAGAGGTAGTATTATTATAAACTAATTATTTGCAAAGACCAACATTAATGGAGTAGAAATAAAACGACAAGCTCTTATACATATTATCACACATTTTATTTCTTAATCATAACAATCATAACTGATAGCATGAGCCGTTTATCTTATAACAGGTAACATTAATTTTGTTAGATTACGAGGGCATTAACGTATTGTAAGAAAATAATAATAATCATTCTGCAATTATTTAAAAGATACTACTGGTTATGCCTACTGTCAACATACGGATGTACACTACCTACCAGACAATGCAAGTTTTCCTCTCTTCTTTTCTTTTAATTCATAAAATTTTTGGCAGTGCCACTGGTAATTTAATGGTACTTAAAAATATTTCGACTTTAATAACTACAGTGTCGTTTGTTTTAAGAACTATTTATTTTTTTCTGAATCCCGTCTTCTATTTCTTGCAGAGTTCTCTTATTTGTCTCCGGCAGTATAAAGTACAAGATTCCAGTGCCGATCAAACATAGAACGCCGTATATAAAGAACGATATAATATTGCCAAAACTGGAGAACATGGCTGGAGCTATCTTCACAACTACGAAGGAAGCCGCAAACCCTATAGCGGCACTCACTCCTGAGCCCTGGCCACGGTATTTGGTAGGAAATATTTCCGCACACATGATCCACGGCAGAGGTATCAGGCCGATCGACAAGCTGCAGATGTATAGCAGTAAGCAGCTTAATGGTATCAACGCCATATCAGATCTGTCGCTGGCGAAATTCAAGAACAGCGACAGCAGAAGCATCGCGACTCCTGTGAACAATCCGCTCACCATGCAAAGCAATCTACGGTTGTATCTTTTGCACACGTAGCAAGCTATGGTCGACATGATCAGCCTGATAGTGTCAATGACGATCATCGCTAGATAGTTGTCCACTCCTTTCCCGACGGCTTTCTCGATTATTTCCACCGAGTAAAACGCGAAAACGTTGGTCCCAGCGAAATTCACCGTACCAAAGAAAACGAACATTATGAAGAGCGGTTTCAAGAATTCTACAGACTTCCACATCTCAATGTAAGTCGGCGGTTGCTCGATCGATTGACTCTTATACTTTTCAATAATATTTCTCAACTCCAGTTTTGCTTCGTCGTCGTAGCCTCTATACCAGTGGAACGATTTCACACCTTCCTCCACCTTTTGTTTCGATATAAGCCATACTGGGCTCTCGGGGACGAACGCCAATAGCAGTGCCGATAGAATGGGGACGAGGCCACAAATCATGGCCGCCCATTGCCAGTGCACCCAGGTCCCGATGCAGTGTGTGAAGAATATTCCTATAGCAATAGCCAAGGAAATAACCGATAGGAACAAGCCCCTATATACCGGACTCGTAGTTTCGCTTATGAATACTGATCCCAGGGGTCCGGTGAATCCAGCACAACCGCCAGTCAGGAACCTTCCGAGAAGTACGAGAGGGAGGTTGTCAGCCAGGGCGATGATCATCCAGGCCAGGAAAAACGGTACGGATATTATGAAATGAGTATTTCTTCTCCCAAATTTTTCAATGAACGACCCACCAACGATGCACGTTGGAACCATCGATAAAGCCGCAATAGACGCTGTAAAAAATAAATATCATATTAGGCACTTAACATACTGAACAAACTAACAACACTTAGATTTCCGGTAAATGATTGAATTGATATTTTTTAAGAACTTCCAAATCACTTACTACAATTAATAAGAAACAAATTCGATTAAATTCACTATTTAAAATAGCGACACTGTCGAATACAGCGACACTACATAATAATTTACGTATGTACCTATCCAGGATCCTGCTTCCTGACTGGTCAGTATGTTATTATGCGTCTCCTTCAGTTGTGGTAGTAGTGTTGCCGAGAATCCTATAGTAAGTCCAGAAGCTATTGTCATCGTTATAGCTCCAAGGGACGAAAGAGTCTGAAAAGAAACCAAAAGGAGGATGAGCGTTTTTAAATCACGTTTTGTTTCTACTTGTAGTGTCTTGTGAAAGTGAGTTTTAGCTATTTTATAAATTTAAGTTTATTAATTAAAAGCAACCAATAACCAAAAACGTTAAATTCAAATTATTATTTATTATTATTAATTGTATATTATAAACTTCATTAAGTATGTCCTATTAGCAAATATGTTAAACTTACCTGTCGACATAATGGCGAAAATTTAGCTACAGTGTGAGAGTCAGGATTTAGTTTTTCATCAGTTTTGTCGTCACTTATTTTCGTTGTAATGTCTCTTACATCGTTCTTAATCTCTTTGACTTCATGACAACCATTTTCGCCAATGCTCTTTGAAACTACGTTATCTTTTTCGTGGTTTTCTGATATGTTCATGTTGGAATTCATTTTATAGCGCCATTTTCTGAAATCCAAAAATAGGGGTGTTATGACCATTTTTTTACTATTTATGGTATTTTATTAATAACTATAAATGCTATTTATTCTATTGCACTGTATTATTATAATAAACACTGTAAGAATAGTATTTAATGTGAACTAAGTGATAAATTTGATATTAAAGTAATTTCTACTTACATTATTATATTTATAATTGCTTTCCTTTGAACGACTACACACTATCACTGCAAAATGCAAACAGAACAAAGATATCAAGTAAATTACTAACAAAATCTAGGTAGTTTCGATTTTATCTTTAACGAGTTGCACTAGGATTAAACAAGTCCTATTAGGCTTGGCCCTTTACTTGTATAATTTTAATATTTTATTATGCCAGAATATTATAATTATAATACTAGATGACGCCCGCAACTCCGTTGCTCAAAAATTCCTTTACCGTGCGGGAACCGTAGATTTTACCGGGACAAAACTGTCTTATGTCCTTTCCTGGGACTCAAAATATCTCCAAACCAAATTTCAGCAAAATCGATTCAAGAATTTAGGCGTGAAAAGGTAACAGAGTTACTCGTATTATGAAATTTTTACTCGATTCTCAAGAGAAAAGAATTTTTAAAATATTCTGCGTAGTTTTTGCAAATGAGCTTAATACAGCTTATGCTTGAAAAATATTTATTTACTGTTTCCCGTTTGAAATCACATACCTAGTATTAAAACTTAATTAAATTGCGTTAATACTAATTACTAAATTTAATAACACCTTTCTTTTTATTAAGGGTTCCGTACTCAAGAATAAGTAAGCAGCTTGTCTATCCGTCTGTTCGTTCCTCTGTCTCTTTAAATACCAGACTATGATAATATAGCTATAACTTTACAGTTTAAATTTTCACATTTGGTGTAGATACTTTTGTTGCAGTCTGCAGACAATATTAAAGTTAAAAGCAGAATAAAATAAATAAGGGGACTTGATTTTTTTATAAACGGCGGGCAAATGAGCAGACGAATCACCTGATGGAAGGAATTACCGCCATCGCCCATCAGAAGAGCTACAGGTGCGCTGCCGGCCTTTAATTTTTAATAACAATATTTAACAACAATGGAATTTTAGTAAGTATGATTTGCACTTGGCCGGTTTTTACTATTAGCTTAGAAACACAGACTCAGTAAAGTAAACCAAGTAGGTAATAATTATGATAAGATAAACTAGTTTATTTTAGTTGAGTGCAGCTTCATACAGCAATCAATAGCAGAAATATGAAATTTTCATTTTGAAAATATCAAATATGATGACCCAACCCGATGTATGAAAGTTGAGAACGTCAGTGCTCAAGCCGTAGGTCCCAGGATCAAACTTCAAATGAAGAAATTGTATATATGTGAGGGTGTGTATGTGCGTAATCTTAAATATTGTATTTTGGAATAGTAAAAAAAGCATAAATTATGTTTCTACTATGTATCTCTATTATCCTCGTACTCTACGTAGAGGTAACAAAAGATCGACTTACCATATTGACGTGGGATGAATCTAAAAAAATCCATAGATATTAATAATTATTATTATTATACATTCACAGAATATCACAGAAGTACCAAAACTGTATCTTGGAAGAAAACAAGAAGTAAATATTTATAATATTCACGTGAAATAATTTCAGGACTCTACATTATTTCACACCATAATATTTTCTCTACAGCGAATCAGTATTTTGCTTAGAACATAGACAAATACGTTCAACAATCTTTCCTAATCATAATTTATAAACAACCGAAGGATTTTTCATTACAACTATCCTCGATTAATGTCAAGGCTTCTGTGAAAGATAAAATTAATATATTTAGTGATAAAAGATATCAACAATATGACAATATATAATTATCGAAATATACCCGGTTTCATCTTAATACGCAATGATCGTGTTGACAGACGTGGCGGCGGTGTTGCTATCTACCTACGCAGTGACCTTTCTTACAAGATAATAGCATCCTCGTCTCCTCAATATACAGCTAATGCTGAATACATTTTTTTAGAAGTCTGCTTTAAGGGAGCTAAGCTGGAGTCCCCCTACCGTTGACTATTTTTCCCACTTAGAATTAGTTCTAGAATCCCTTGGCACAGACTATACTCATCACATAATCATGGGAGATTTTAATACTAATATCTTGGACATTTTATCATCACGTTGTCAAAAGCTTAAACATATTCTAGAATCTTGCAGTTTACATATCTTGCCTCTTCAAGCCACACATCACAACATCAACGGTGAGGACACATGGCTAGACTTAATTCTGACTTCTAGTCCTTTATCAGTTTTTTCTCACGGTCAATATCCTGCTCCTTCCTTTTCTCTCCATGACCTTATCTTTGTTCGGTATAAACTAAAACCTCCAAAATTTCGTCCTAAAATTATATACAGACGTTGTTTATCTTGTATAGACACCGATAGATTAAAGTTAGATGCAGCGGAGATCGATTGGGAGCCTCTAATGTCAGAGACCTCTATCGACAATAAGGTCCAGATATTTAATAGTAAAATAACCGATCTATTCGACACCCACGCACCTTTTAAGAGAATCAAATTGAAACATAAACCAGCACCGTGGATGTCGGAGGATATTAAATTGCTTATGAGGCGCAGGGATCGGGCATTCCGCAAATTTAGGTCTCATCGGTCTGAAGACAATTGGATCGACTTTAAGGCTGCAAGAAATCGGTGTAACCAGGTGATACGCAACGCAAAACGCCGACATATTCTAAATAATATAATATCATACTCTTCTTCATCCGGTAGTATTTGGAAATTCCTTGGCACGATTGGTATTGGCAAATCGAGTCAATGTGATTTGCAAAGCTCCATAAACTTAAATGATATTAACATCCACTTCTCTTCTTGCATTGCATTGCATACTCAAACCAAACGTCAAACCATTGCCTATTTAAGAAGTTTGCCTTTTGCTATCGATGAAATTTTTCCATTTTTCTCCAATTACTCCGGGTGAGATCAAAACTACCATCAAACGCATTGGCTCTAAAGCCGTAGGCTGTGATAACATTTGTCGGCAGATGTTACTTCCTATTATTGACGAACTCTTGCCAGCTATTACACACATTATTAACTTTTCTATAGAGTCCTCTACATTTCCTAAACTATGGGGTAAAGCCTATATTCGTCCTTTACCTAAAACCCCTTATCCTTTACAGCCGTCCCATTTTCGTCCTATTTCCATTCTTCCCTATTTATCCAAGGTTCTAGAAGCATGTGTTCAAAAGCAGCTTTCCGCGTTTGTACTCCAAAACAAAATCCTCTCACCACTTCAATCTGGATTCAGACCGGGGCACAGTACCACCTCTGCTTTGTTAAAAGTAACTAATGATGTAAGGGCTAGCATGGAGAACTCAAAAATTACTGTCTTAGTTTTAATCGATTTTTCCAGCGCATTTAATAACGTCGACCATGACATTCTTTTGTCAATTCTTTCCCGTATACTCTCACCCAAAGTTTTAAATTGGTTTTGTTCCTATCTTCGAGGACGCCAGCAGAGAGTAAGATTAAATGATTCCTCTTCTAGTTGGGTGGATCTTGAAGCTGGTGTACCTCAAGGCGGTATTCTCTCTCCTCTTTTGTTTTCATTATTTATTAATCTTATATCCTTGGTTATACTTCATTGTGCGTATCACCTTTATGCTGATGATTTGCAGGTTTACATTCAGGAGAAGGTTGAAGAGTTATCTGCCGCGATTATTAACATGAACCGGGACTTAGACGCTATAAGCGCGTGGTCTGCAAATTTCGGTCTGCATGTAAACGCCAGTAAATGTCAAGCTATCTTGATTGGCAGTCCGCGCTTGTTGAGCCGAGTCGACATTGGAGCCCTTCCACCCGTCGTCTTTGGTAATAGTGTCATCCCTTTTAGCTCTAGTGTTAAAGATCTCGGGCTATATATAGACAGTAGTCTCGATTGGCGTACTCACATTACTAACGTCTGCCGTAATGTTACAGGGTCTTTGCGATCTCTCTATCGACTAAAAAACTTTTTACCTTTTAATATAAAGTCACTGCTAGTTCAAGCCCTTATAGATCCGCTGCTGGATTACGGTGACGTTTGTTGTTTCGAACTACGTGAGGAACTGCTTAACAAACTTGAACGTATGCTAAATAACTGCATCAGGTTCATTTTCAATCTTCGTAAGTTTGATCATGTCTCTCAATACCGATCTAAGTTGCAATGGCTGCCAATTCGTCAACGTCGTTCACTGCGTGCACTGTGTATGTTGTACTCTCTCCTTTACTCTCCCAGCGCTCCTCTATATTTATCTTCCCACCTTGAAAGAATAGCTATCATTATCACTGATTATACCTACTATATAATTATAGTAACGAGTCAAAGAAATCCATACAAATTTGACAGTCTATAAATGAAGCTTTGTGCCTCGATTGTGCGTTTGATTTGTGCGTTGATACTATCAGAGAAGTTGATTCATATTAGAAGTTGTTCATTCATATAGTTTGGTCGCGGTCAAACTCAGCCGAATCATGAATTACATTGAACTGACAGATTATTATAAGCCAATTTTTATGATTTTTTGTTTCAATATACCAGACCAACCATCTTCTCGAAACAGAGGCCGTAGCCAAAGTCCCTTTCGTTAAAAACGATGACGAAGTTCGTTATCAAAATGTATGGGATTTGACATTAGTCTTCGCAAGCGAAATGTCATTTAGCGATGACTTATGTCAAACCGCATACATTTTGATAACGAATTTCGTCATCGTTTTTAACGAAAGATACTTTGTCTAAGGGGCCTGGTATGCTGCCGCCCCCCCCCCCCCCCCCCCCCCTAGCTAAAATCCTGGGTACGTACGTACCTTTTTTTAATGAAATAAGGGTGCAAACGAGCAAACGGGTCACCTGATGGAAAGCAACTACCGCCGCCCATGGAAACTCGCAACATCAGAAGAGCTGCAGGTGCGTTGCCGGCCTTTTAAGAGGGAATACGCTCTCTTCTTGAAGGTTTTCAGGTCGTATAGGTCCGGAAATACTGCTGGTGACAGTTCGTTCCAGAATTTTACAGTGCGCTAATTTAATTAGCTACTACAAATTGACAAATATTACGTTTTAAGGTATGGTTAGCCTTTAGCGGAATATACATTATATATACATATTCCTTTCCAGGAATTCCAGGTACCTTAAAACTCAAAAAAAAACTTGAAAATTGTCTTTTTCTCTGTTTCAGTTAATTTTACCCTGAACGTATTTATTAGCAAGACCGTAAATGTATTTGACTTAGGTTTTGACGTAGGCGGAAATATTTGTATCTCTTTTCTATCTAATCTTCTTATATATAAAATTCTCGTGTCACAATGTTAGTCAGCGAACTCCTCCGAAACGGCTTTACTGATTTTTACCAAATTTTATATGCATATTCAGTAGGTCTGAGAATCGGCTACTGGGTACTTTATATATTGATAAGTGCATTTGTTGAATAAATAATAGTAAATTATTACAACTCGAGACTGACGGCGACCATTGTTTGTGCGACGGGATAGCGATCGACGTTGCCATGGCGACATACTTATTTAGTCACTTCAATAAAATAATATGGGCGAAATACTTTATATTATTATGGCAAAGCAACGTTTGCCGGGACAGTTAGTCAAATATATAAAAATAAGTCGGGATTTCCTTCCTGACGCCATAACTCCAGAACGCACGAACCGATTTCCACGGTTTTGCATTCGTTGGAAAGGTCTTGGGCTCCGTGAGGTTTATAGAAAAAAATATCAAAAAAACTTCAAGAGAAAAGCAGGAAAACAGGCAAAACAACGTTTGCCGGGACAGCTAGTATAATAATAGTATTTGTGCACGAACTCCTCCGAAACGGCTCAACCGATTTTAATGAAATTTTGTATGTACATACATTCGTTAGGCCTGAGAATAGGTTTTTATCTACTTTTTAGGGTTCCGTACCCAAAGGGTAAAAACGGGACCCTATTACTAAGACTTCGATGTCTGTCTGTCTCCAGGCTGTATCTCAAGAACCGCTATAGCTAGATTTCTGAAATTTTCGCAGATTGTGTATATCTGTTGCCGCTATAACAACAAATACCAAAAATAAAATAAATATTTAAGGGGGGCTCCCATACAACAAACGTATTTTTTTTTGCTATTTTTTGCACGAAATCAATAATGGCAATAGGTAGGCACTTGAAATGTTGACAAAATACTCAGTCGTATTTATACTTTGATTATTAATAATGAAATAAAATAAATAATTAAGGGGGGCTCCCATACAAAAAAACACATTTTTACCTATTTTTGCTCTATAATGGTACGGAACCCTTCGTGCGCGAATCCAACTCGCACTTGACCGATTTTATTATATTGATACTAGAAATAATTTATAAGGCAAAACAACATTTGCCGGGTCAGCTAGTTTATTTATGTTATTCAGACAGACACCGCTTTAATAATATTAATATTATCCATATCCATACGTATCTACTAATATTATAAATGTGAAAGTGTATCTGTCTTTCTGTTACCTCTTCACGCCCAAACCGCTGCTGTTTGGCATGGAGATACTTTTTGTCCCGGAAAAATGTACGGTTCTCGCGTGAACAACGAGTTTTGGCGCAACGGAGTTGCAGCGGCCGTCATCTAGTAATAGTATAAAGTACTTATAGTATAATATGGAAGGGTTCCGTACCGTTACAGAGGAAAAGAATGCAAAAGTTATGTTTTGTATGGGAGCCCTTTTAAATATATTTATTTTATTATTAATTATTAAAATACAAATATAATTAAGGATTTTGTGAATATTTCAAGTGCCTACCTGTTGCCATTATTGATTAAGAGAAATTTAGCAAAAAAATCTTTATTGTATGGGAGCCCCCCTTAAATATTAATTTTATTTTGGTTTTAGTATTTACTTTTATAGCGGCAACAGAAATACACAATACAGTGGTTCTTGAGGATACAGCCTGGACAGACAGACATCGAAGTCTCAGTAATAGGGTCCCGTTTTTACCCATTAGGTACGGAACCCTAAAAAGGCCCATTGACGTTGAAAGCCACTGGTGTGATTTGACATGCATCGGAGTCATGGCCGGCAACATCAGGACTGCGACAAAATTACTCCAACAGCTTTCGTTATTTGCCTACTTCCAGTCATAAGATAGTAACTCATTAAGTTTGAAGTAAAGTATTAGCAAAATGAGAAAACGGACTGAATGGCCTACGATTGAATCACAGATTAGTCCATTGAAATGTTACATTAGCTTTGCATTTTTTAGAGGACGCAATTTTATTTTTGGGACATGTGGAGGGGGTCAATAGAAGCTTAACCTCAAGTTTGTGGGGTCGCCACCCTTGTCCCCCGGCCGCCATCTTGAAAAAAGGGGTCACAACGGTATACCTCGGAAACTATACGTCTTACAAAAATTTGTAAAATCATAATATGTTGCAAATTATTTTGCCTACAAATATGTTGATATAACTTATTACCCTAAATTAAAAATTAAAAAAGTTATAAGCAAAAAGTGAGAATTTTTATTTTCTTTTTAAACCTGAATTAGCTAGTGGTACCGCGCTGTCCCTAAGTGAGGAAGTCGATCCATCTTTGCTCACTCTTGTTGGTGAACGTTGTTTCATAGCTTTATACGGCGGTAATAAAGACGACTCACTAGACGGCTTGCGATACAAAAGATTTGCCAAGACAGTGACTAAAAACTCATTTAATTTATCATTGCTGCCTCCAACACAAGATGGTGCTCGTTTTCTCAGTCTCCGAGTATATCACCAGGTCCGGTCGTGGCTCGGAAGATATCAAAATCCTGAAGATTGGGGCTGGAAAAAGCATGCTGCAAACATTTGGATACCAATACAAACTTCCAAGCCTCCAGCACCCTCCAATCTTATGAAATTAATTTTCTGCAAATGCAAAGGAAACTGTGGAAGGATGTGTGGCTGCAGAAAAGCAGGCCTGAAATGCTCTACAGTATGCATACATAATTTTTTTTTTTCACTTTTTTGCTTATAAATTTTTTAATTTTTAATTTAGGGTAAAAGTTATAGAAACATATTTGTAGGCAAAATAATTCGCAACAAATTATGATTTCACATTTTTTTAAGACGTATAGTTTTCGAGGTATCGCGAAAATAGTGTAGTCACTCCTTTTTCCAAGATGGCGGCCGGGGGACAAGAGTGGCGACCGGCGACCACCCCACAAACTTGAGGTTAAGCTTCTATTGACCCCCCTACATGTCCCAAAAATGAAATTGCGTCCTCTAATAAATGCAATATTCGGTCCTTAAATTATTGTAACATTTCAGTGGACTATACATAATATCAAAACTTACCGTAGACTTAGAGATAACTTTGTAAATATAATTGGTAAGTATCAATATTATTTTTTAAATTTATCACGGTTAATTATTGTTAATTTTAATAAGATTTTCGAAGTTTAAATATAATTATAATTAATATTGCTTAGGTATTTCAAAATTACTTTTTTTCGTATTGCGCATTTTTGTACAATTATTTAAAGCTTATTTGTGAAACCGGTTTATGCATTCGAAGCTTCGGTTCGAAAAATAAAAAATAACGAATCAGTGACGTATCAAAATCGTAAAAAACAGCGCGCAGCGGCCTGTCTGCCTGAATACTCGAGAATACGCACGCAGATTGTATAGTGATGTTACGAAAAAATATCGATACTGAAATCCGCAATATTATAGTATCTCCTTTAATATTATAGTATCTCCTTTGTCGTTTTTTTCATTACTAAAGGTCGCACCTGGAAAAGTTCTAGTCTACTTTGGTTGTTAAATAAAAGTAACAGCCGCGCTTAGAGAAGCAGAAGACCGAACAAAATGGAAAATATATAACATAAACTAATATTTAGAAAATATTTGCCCATTAATGTCATTTTTACCTGTGTAATATATGTACTTTTAAATCAATAAGTATTTTTTTCGACTTTTATACTTTGTTATATTTTTTATTTCTTTCAATATTAGAAAAACATGCATGTTGTAGTGACATATAAATAATACTATTTACGTCATTACATTCTAAGAAATTTATAACAAAAACTAGCACGCTGTACCTACTTATTACAAATAGTAGGGACTAGAGAGACAAGAGTTATTAATAACTAGAGACCGGACTATAGGCATTTGCATATTTGCATATGCATTTGCATTTGCATATTTTAGCCATTCACAGCGGTAATAGGATATTTTACCTAAGATCTAGTTATGATGCATATTATCGGTACATTCACAACATTTTCCACTCACCTTGCGTTCCGAAATGCGATCAAATTTAATAACAATAACAGATACAAATCGAGCTGTAATTGTGTAATAGTTGTGACTTTTTACTGCATTTCTAACTCAGAAAAAAGAAACCTAGGTTTCCTTTTTCTGAGATTTCGAATGCAGTCAGTAGCCGTGCGCGTCTTTGGTTTTGACAGTTACGAATTACGATAATAAAATGAAAGAGATAGAAGAACGTCGCACTCGCCTACTACAAAGTCGTTCTACCTATGTGGAGTGAACCTTTTCTATTTACAAAAATATTATAAAATATAAATGATTATAGACACAATCTTAACACTGAAAATTTAGAAAAATTTTTGATTGCTTATGCTTACAAAAAATTTAAATAATTTTAATGTCATATAGGTAATGTTACTGTACGTACTATGCTACGTATTTTAAAACAAAAAAAATGAATACTTACTTTTTTTATTTTTTTGGGGATTTCTATAATTTAATTTTGCATATTCTGCTAATTTTCGTGCATATTTCAAGCATTTTTCATGCATATTTGCATGCGTATAGCAAGCATTTTATGTTGCATATAATCCGGTATTAATAACAATAATTTAATTCAAAATTAAAAGAGAACAAACACACTTACGAGTTAATTAATTAAAGTTTTAAAAATTAAAAGAAACAAACATCTGCGTATTAATTTTAATATTATTTATAATTACGACTCCAAACTCTGAATTCTATCAATTAGTGACATACATCGACATGTAGACCAAACGACCAGTCCATTCCATCGTCAATTCTATCGATAGAACGCAACACTATCGCGAATTAAAAGAGAACAAACATACTTATTATATGTGTTCATTAATTAATATTTTAAATTACGACTCCAAACTCTAAAGCCTTTATCGACATGTTGACCAAGCGACCAGTCCATATTATCGTCAATTCTATCGACAGAACGCAACACTATCGCGATGTTTCTGGTTCGGCAGTGGGAGAACCCGGTACATACTTTTAGTTACCTACTCGATCGGAACACATTCAGTATTTACTGTTTACTCGGGCGAGGTTAAAAAACTGTGCAAAATGTTAAACAATTGTTTAATTTAATTATGTAGGTAAGTGCAATTTAAATATATTTAACGTCAGTCTCCTTTATTTGTTGTTGCACGCACGATTTTGATGGACAGTTTTAAAATAAAACACGCAGAAATAAACTTTGCACCTGTTTCCATAGAGTTTACTTACGAGCTACTTAAGTCTTAACTTCTGCGTCTTTTATTCACATAAAATGCAATTTTATTTTAAAGTTAGTAAAAGTTAATTTATAAGACAGAATGACATTTTAAGAACACATTAGAAAGTTTAATTCCATTTATGAGCTTTCGCAAACTTGTTTCTCACATGTTTTTAGTAAAAAATTGTGCTAAGTGTATATTTCGGTATGTTATAACTTATAGTATTTAATTAATAACTTTTTAATCTTGTTTTCTACGTAATTAGTTTGAAGGCAACTATGAGAATGTAGAATGTTTAATAAATGCCGCAAATTTTTGAGTTTTGTTTTGTTTTTTTTTTTAAGTTTCATATACTTCGAGAAAAGCTCGATTTCCCAAGTACTGCATTGATGTTACAAATGAGTGAAAAAAACAACATCATTATCTTTCTCTCTCTCCTACTAACAATTATACTACACGAACTACACTAGACATGTTATCGTTGAAGCAGCGTTTTTCTAGGAAGATCTTTTATTTAATATTTTATAGTCAAGCTATTTTCCACAATAGCTCTTCGCATTAAATAGCAGTAAGTAAGTCATTCGTGTTAAGGGCCTTCCCCTACGGAGATTCCGTAATTTGCCGTATTTAGAGCCTTATAAACTCATAATTTGAAAGCTACAAAGTTATAATAAAAATACAGCAATAGTTTTCAGCATATCAACATACCTTTCCCCGTTTTAAATTTTATATTTTTGTTTATTATACTCATGATATTAGCTTCCAAAGTAATACCAATTTATTAAAATTAAAGCATACTTTCAGCATCTCCCTAGTATTTACAAATTACATTTATTTGAAACACACGACAATAGATACACAATTTCATTAACTACAAATTCCCCGTTTTAATTTTTTTTTAGATCAATTTTGAACGAAGATAAGTAAAAAAAATAGGATTTTTGTGCGATCTCGGCAACGCGTCAAATGTATGGTCAAGGTCGTTTGTTCGGGGAATGGCCTTAATATCAAAATTAGGAAACGCCTTTTGACCAATATGATCCATTGATCCTTTTATTTGAATGCACTGATGATTCAGTAGGCGATCTTAGCTGTACATTTTATTATGGTCAACTTGTATTGTATCATAATATTAGCTGTTGCCTGCGACTTCGTCCGCGTGGACTTTAGTTTATAGTAATTGTTCTACGGGAACAATTACTATAAACTAAAGTCCACGCGGATGCGGATCGATTGAATAGTTTACGCGCAAATCATAGAAGTATATTGTGTGGGAACCGCACATTTTTCCGGGACAGAAGACAGAAAGCATTCCTTCTCCCGAGATTAAATTAGTATCTCCATGCCAAATTTTATCAAAATATATTAAATAGTTTAGGTGAAAATCATAAAAGTTTATTGTGCGGGAATCGTACATTTTCCGGGACAAAAAGTATCTCCATACCAAAATTCATTAAAATCGATTGAAAAGTTTACGCGCAAATCATTAAAGTATATTGTGCAGTAACCGTACATTTTTCCGGGACAAAATGTATCCTATGTTCTTTTTCGGGACTCAAAGTATCTCTATACCAAATTTCAGCAAAATCGGTCCAGCCGTTTACGCGTGATGTCGTGACCACGCGAAATATGGATTCATTTTTAACCGACTTCCAAAAAGGAAGATGTTATATGTTCGGCTGTGGATATATTTTTTTTATATATTTTTTTATTTTTGTATGTTCAACGATTACTCCGCCGTTTGTGAACCGATTTTCAAAATTTTTATTTTGTTCCTACCTAATAGGTTTCCTTCCAATTTGGTCCCATTTTCACAAAAGTGGTGATCTGATGATGGGATCCATGAGTAATCGAGGGAACTCCTCAAAATTTATATGGAAACATATAGTGATTTTGGTTTTATGAGAAGTATCCTAAGCATATGCTACCAAAACGCAAGATTTTACACCAAGGTATACTATAGTTCCGAAGATACTAAGAGAACTCCGGATTCCTTATAGATACAAGTTTGGGGGTTTAGGCGCTGTTTTAAGAACTGAAAGCATATGCTACTATGCAAATTACATTCATCATCATCATCATCATCATCATCATTACCACGTCAGGGTCACCAGTTTCACATGGTTGTATATGGATACAATATGCCCTCACAACACCATAATTATATCATCACGTTATGTCCTTATAATAATTGGTACTTTTCATAGCGATTTTAATAAAAATATAATGTTGTTTCAAAATAAGTGATTCAAGTTCTAAGCGACTTATGTACCACAAAATTGAACATAACAAAGTCAACCTTAAGCACAGAGCGTAAGGCACACATTTGACATTACTTTTGAGATTCCAAAGAAAAAAGAGAAGTAAGTTGCTTCGATAGGTACTACACTAGTTTACTATTAACCCATCAAGCCCAAGCGGCACCCGGCTGCCGCATAACAATTAAAAATCTATTGTGTCTGCGATTCCCACGATCGAGGTAATAAATAATTGAACCCTTAGTATGAAAATACTTACATAGGAAAACAATCTACATCGTAATAGGAATAAGAAACACAATCGCATTGAGTGTGACTTTTAACAAATTGTAATAAGATACGTAGAATATACGCGATGGTTTACTAGGTAACTAAAAAGAGTGAAATTATTATTTTTAACAAAAAATTATAACCGACTTCCAAGGTAAAAACAATAATAAAATCCTTATAATATGAACTAAAAAGTATTAAATAATGTTTCCTATCTAATAGTGCCTTTTTCCGAATTCGGCTAAACCTCAACTATTTCTGTACTCAATCTTCATAATTTTGAAGTCGGTGTCAGTTCCAATAGTTTCAAATACCTATTCTGTCAGAGAACTGAAGATTCAGCTATATCTGGTACCGACTTCAAAATGATGAAGATTGAGTACAGTAATAGTTGAGGTTTAGCCGAATTCGGAAAAAGGCACTATTAGATAGGAAACATTATTTGATACTTTTTAGTTCATATTATAAGGATTTTATTATTGTTTTTACCTTGGAAGTCGGTTTTAATTTTTTATATATTTTATAGATAGATAGATAGATTATACACCGTCTAGACTAGAAAGGTCAATGACCGCGGGTGCCATCTTACTTCATTTTAACTATAGCTGTCTTTATTTAAAGGCTACCTACAATATTTTTATAAAGTAACCGATCTTAACAAAGAGATGTGTCATACCCGATACAAAAATTTATGTTACATAGAAATTATCAAAAAAACAGTTTTGAAGGGTATTTTCAAAGCTCCTAATTCCTTACACAATTAATGCAAAATCTTCTAACTTCTAAGCGAAAAGGTAACAAAAGATTAATTTCCGTAATCGTAGATCAAGACTTTTCTATACTATTTTCTATAGTCAGCGACATTTAGCTACGACCGAGTTAAGAGCCATTAAGCTCTAAACCTCTGGACCATGTTCTAGTTCCATATTGTTCTTAAGACATACATACTAGGGATTGCAATCCGGATACTTCGAAATTCGAAAAATCCGGATAGTCCGTTTTTTTTGAGTTACGAAAAATCAGGATATTTATTTTTGAAAATCCGGAGTTTCGGTTTTTTCGAATAGTCGATAAAATTATGAAAAGTAAGCTTCTACGTTATATAAAATTAATTTAGATGTATCGTGTAATATCTGACATACAAATTCTTTCAATATTGAATAACATGTTTTTCTGTAAAATCTTCTGTTTTTGTTTACATTGAGGTGATAATTATAAGCCATCACAGACTTACAAATCAGCGTCTAGTCTGTGTGTGCATAAGCACACACATATGCTGATTAAGTCTGTCTGATTAAATAAAGGAAAATAATAACCCTCTTAGGCTCTTACTAATAAAAAGTTACACAGCGTGTATAAAGGGTACATAAGATTTTTTCTACTAATAATCATTTTTTGACATAAGGCCTGTATAACGATGCTATCATTTCCATACTAATTTCTCTGTATAGACTCTGTGTAACGTGTGTGTAACTTAAAAACTCCTGTTTTATCTATTCACACGCTGAACGCATGTTGAAGAAGTTTTTATTAGTAAGAGGGAATGAGTTTATAATATTATAATAAAATGTGGGTAGGAACCAAATAAGAATCCTTACCTAAAGCCTAACTGGGCACTGTAAGCTCAACAAGCACCTTTACAGAAAGGTGCTAATAACATGACGACTTGCAGATTCTGTGACACACCCAGTTACCTTCTCCTAGACTCCCCTACTCTACTATAGAACAGAAACTCTCTTACTCTACTAAAGAGGAAATTCGTGGAACCGCGATTCGTTCAATTTATGAGCAGCACTGGGTTTGGCACGGTACTACGAAGGAGTCACAATAGATCATCAAGGGTATTCGTGACGTCAGGACTCAGGGTTACAGTAATCTGCCTTCGGAGGAAAAAATATATCTAAAGCATCGTACTATCATTTCCTAGGCCTAGATACCCACTCTGTCGATATCTAGCCTACATGCGGGTACCGTGACCAGCCTAATGCCACTATAGCTTGGACGTCTATGATTCTTGTTTTTGAGCGCAATATGATTTTTTTTGTATTGTCGAGTAGACTTACCTCCACTATACTGTGCTCCATTGCTCTTTGGCAGACCCTGTTGGAACTTTTGTAAATCGGTCAATGACCGAGTTTGCGCACCGTTGATTAGGACGAGCGAAATACACATTGACATATTGTGTACTTACGGGAGACTTACCGATCTTACTGAAGCTCAGACTCGTTAACACGAGTCTGAGCTTCAGTGAGATCGGTAAGTCTCCCTCCATCAGCTTCTTCGTGAACCAGTTTTTCTCCTTTCTGTTGTTAAAAGAAATTATTGGCCCAAGTAGAGGCACTCGTTCACATAGTGAATTTCTAACTCGTCTTCCTCGACCCTGCGTCTTGTGCTGATGGTCATTGTGTCTTAGACCTGTTTATTGTTAAGTTCCACCTCTAGGCTTGCAGTGCTAAGATCTTGGAGCATAACTTTAAGATGTGCGGCTGTAGGAGATTGTTTGGGCTTTTATTGTTAACGTAAATTATACTAAATAAGTGAAATTTAAGTTAATATAATAATAATTTAAGTTATTTATACAAAAGACTTTAAAAATCAAGGTATTACTAGGTTGTTATTAATATGTTAATTACCAGATACTGTTTTGTTAATCTCTAACTTTAACGCCCATGTGAATATCAGAAACTTAAAAAAATAAATATTTTTTAAGACGTCTGACTTTGATTGATTTTGCACTTTTATAAATAACTTTTTTTAGGGCTTATTATTATTATATTAATTATTATGCTTCACGTTTGGATCACGTAGGTACCTACTTAAATTGTGACGAGGATTCTGAGTATTAAAAATCAGAATAAAAAAAAACGGAAACCTAATCAAACGCCAAAAATTATAATAAAACAAGTTTCGAGTACAAAGAATCAATAAATTAAGTCCTCTAAATATTGTTATATAAAAAACATAAACGGAAAAACATACAAACGGCCTTGCAAGCAAATGACATACGTCGGTCGCTTTTATACAGGGTGAAACAAAACAAAGTGATGGGTGTATGGGTCCCCTGTAGAGAGTTCACTGTGAAAATTGCAATGCCGAAAGAGTCACTTTTTTTTACATTTGTATGAGCAAATTCATGACGCTTGCTAAACAAAGCTCTTTAAGAGGGAACGCGGGTGCAGTAGAATTTAAACGAAGAAACTATTGCCATCACGCTTCACCCTACGCCGGCACGTGTATAGGGTGACATACATAGTAAATCGAGGTAACGTAGTCCTCTGATTCCTCCTTCAAAATAGAGCCTATCTAATTATTAATTTTTTACATATTCAGGAAGAGTGAGTCTATGCCTCTACGTTTTTATTTTATCTTAAAGATCTTTAAAATTTGTTTTATGGTCTGTCAATTGGCGGGGTACGGGGCATTCGTTTTTTGCGATTTTTGAAGGGTCATATTTTTTTACTTATAAGTAAATTTAGAAAAAATCTAACGTAGAGGCATAGTTCTAACAGATCCTAATATTGTATAAAAAAATAATTTGTCTAGACGCATTTTCCAGGGAGTAAATTGGGGAATACGTTTGTATGGAAAAACAGTGTTAGCGTTTCCTCTTAAGCACTGCTACTTTTAGGTGATCGTAGACTGCTCTGTCGCTGCGCGTAGGCTGTGCGGTGGCTGAGCGTACGCTACGCGGTCGCTGCACGTTCGCTGCGCGTACGCGGTGGGACAACACGCGACGCGCGCTGAATCCGCGCGCATAGAAAACGCGCACATCTGAACACAGCCTTACAGTCAACTCTAGATTGTATACGAAACACATACATACACACATTATCACTCAGTATACTGTCTGGAATCTGAGTAGCCAGACAAAATATTCAAAAATATTTTCCCATCACTGATATACTTTTTCTTCTTCTTTAGAACATCAATTAAATTATGGGACCGTGATTAAAAATCACCTGTTATCAAATGTCAAAGCTGACAAGGCCCTAAAGAAACAGTTTGATAAACAAGGAAACCGTTACTCAGAATATTCATAATTAATTAATTTAGTATCTTCGGAATACTATACTCAAAACAAAATAAGGAAAACAAACAACGCTGCGTGTAGTGTCTCTATAAAATATAATATGTCGCAGTCATCTGGTTTAATCTGCGATTCGATTGAATAACTAGCGCATTTATTGAATGACACCATTCAATTGAATGACTAAAGGACAACTCGTCAAGACATTGACGTTTAACGTCTTGACTAAAAGTCATATAGTGAAGTCGTTAAATGGGATGCTATAATTTTTTTAAGTAGCCGTTGACGGGGTAGTTAAATCCACGCTGTCATATTATTTTATTACAAATACATAAATCACTTAAAACTTTAAAGTCAATTTAATCGAAAAAGTATTAACACAGTGCTATCAGCTGTGCGAGCTGTTTGACGTCATATTTGTTTTAGTGACTACTAGCGCCGCAGTGGGAAAATAAATACGATCAAATACCTGGCTGATTTCAAGTCCGCTATCTTCAAAGGGCTATGTTACAAATCGCTATCTAGTTGGACGTCGAGTGACGATCGTTCAATCGACGTTCGGCCGAGTCATTCAATTGAATGGTGTCATTCAATGAATGCGCTAGTCATTCAATCGAATCGCAGATTGAACCAGATGACTGCGACATATATATTGTATTATCTATGGTGTAGTGCGCAACTTGTTGAGACACAGTTAGTTTACTTGTAGGACTCATCCCTACTTTCAAAATCATTGCGTATTATAATGTACAGAGAGCATAATATTATATTATGTATTATATAAATTATAATCAACCATTAGAACATTAAGGACCTTTTCATCTTATATCTGTAATGGACCACATGATGCATCTTGAAAATCCTTAATTTAAAAAAATAAAATTTTCATCATTTTCAAATATTGTTAAAATACATACTTAATTTCAAAAAGCACCACCAGAATTTTCGCAAGAATCAATTAATCGTTAACAAATGCTTAATACTTTATCTCTACATTAAAATAGGGTAGATATATTACGCAAAGTTCCGAATCGGACAGGACACTTTCAGCGCTGCTACGCTTGTCATATCAAATTAGTGACAGAAACGTTGTCAAACGTCGAACAAAACTTTTGGTTTAATACGTCTATGCTGGTGCTGCCTCTAGCGTGAAAACATTGCAGTGATGTATCCTATTTAAATAAAACAGCTAGCCTCCCGCTGCTAATCCCTATGTATGCTTGAATTTTTAAAACGGCCCAGAAAAATCCATCACAAAGTTTTACAATTTGAATTTTAGAAAAACTTCACATTTCTCGCGTGTGAAGACGCAGGCAAAAGCTATTTTAGCATTGATGTGCGAGTCTAATGTTTATTATTATGTGACCTACTTTTAAATATTTGCATAACAAGATAATTTCATCACAATTCAAGTTTATCTAGAATACCAATATAATAATAGCCCGCATCGAACACGTAGAAATTCGGCCATTGACCTCTCGCTATCCATACTAATAATATAATGCGAAAGCGTATCTGTCTGTTACCTCTTCATACACAAACCGCTGAACTCTGAGTCCCGGGAAAGGTCATAGGAAACTTTTTATCCCGGTACGGTTCCTGCGCGATAAACGAAATTCGGCGCAACGGAGTTGCGGCCGCGTCAACTAGTTTTATATGATTCCTGTAGCCCTAGCACGGCGACCAGTGGAAATGCGAAAGTATAGACAAACTGTGGAGATAAACTTAAGGTGCCGTTCCGATCTTTTTTCGTTCCGAAAAATTCAAATAATATCCTAGATAGGACCGCGCTGTCAAATTTTGCTGTGTTTTCTAATAGGCATTACGATCCCGGAAGACGATTGACTTAAATGAAATTGAGATTTATTTAATCATTGTATATTTATCTCATATTTGGCTAATCAAAAACACGATTCACTTATTTTGACTCGATAGTTATATTTTTCGAAATTATGAATATTTCTGGGCTTTTCAACAAATATCTGTTACACTTATTGAGTTACTATCATTAAATAATTTTCACGACTACAATAGCACACTTTATAAAATAATAGCTAAAGGAAATATTAGTATTGTATTTAATTTTTAAGTAATCATCAAAAACATTTTTGGGACAAGCGAACTTTACTTTCGTGCTATAATGCGCCGGACCGTTGCTACGCGATATTGTTCACTATTAGCTGCAGCGCAAAATACAATTCATGCGGGCACGATTCATGGAATCATTGTATCACGATTGGAGGATAGCGGGGTGTGTAGGTGGGGGTAGCGTGTTTAGATAATTTTGGAAGCCCGGTCTTGAATCACGCGGGTTTTAAGTTCGCGAACTTACTCGGCTCGCGTCGGCGACACACGAGAATCGCTCACACTCGATTACCATGCTCCCAGGCTCGCGGCTCTTTGCTGACACACAGGCGATTAAGATCGTCGAGCCATAAGTCCGCGTACTTACTCGCACGTCTGTCACCCCTTTTATGACATAATATACTATAGTCTGTCATAAAGTAGCATTTTAATTGAATTTTTGTCTGTCGCTATTAGCCGCGGTAAAGATCGGAACGGCACCTTAAGTTTATGTCCACAGCTTGTCTATACTTTCGAATTTCTACTGGTCGCCGTGCTAGGGCTACTGGTATTTGATTTTCTGATTATTATTACTTTCGGAAATCTCTAAGAGATATAACTAAACAGAATGTTGCACGGGGATATCAGAAACAAGACGAGATACATAGGTTTAACTTAACTATTTTGTAATTATTCATATAGCAATTTTGGAAAAACCAAGTCGCTCAAACTTAGAGTAGTGTACACAAACTCGGTTGTCATTAATCTCAGAATCTTAATCTTGTTGATATTATGAGATAAGTCCCATTAGTTAATTGGCTTATCTCAGACTATTGCTGGTGTCATAATAGTTAGTGTTATCATTGTGGAAAAACAACAGTATCAGTAATGTAACCTTAGATATAACGACCTATTTTCCGTTGCGAAGTAAATTAAATAAATATTACGGTCTTAATAATTCAAAATTGTAATTAAAAAAGGAACAGCTTAATTATAATCTCTTCGCTTGTAAGATGTGTAATTTTGATTATTGATAATGTGAATTCATTTATTTACAGATTGATGCAGTGAAAGAAGAATAGCGAAGATGGACGACAGTACAGATTCGTTCGCTTGTTCCAGTGATACTAATGACTTTAGTAGCTCTGCATTTACAAGTGACACGAATGATTCTACATTCGCAAACGACACGAATGCCTACTGTAATCCTGCCTTTACAAGTGATAATGACAACTGTAACTTTGTAGACAACTCTACAATACATACTCAAAATGAATCGGATAATACGTATCAAACACATTCCAGTTCATATCCCAGTGAAACAAATAACACGCATCGTACGTTGGAGAATAACAATTTTAAAACACACATAAATGAATCAGATGAAAATCATCGTCAGAACAAAAGTCAAAATAAATATGATGATTTGAATGAATGTGTTAATTACTCCAAAGAAAATAATTTTAAAAGCATGAATACATTGAAGACTAAAGAAGACTGTTATCATGAAGACATTAGACATAAAACACATAATGATAAACCATATGACCATAACATATGCGCAGAAAATCAAAAAGATAACGAAAATAAGGAGATGTGTCTAAACAAAGAAGAATCATACGGTGGACAAAAAGAAAAAACAAATGATCTACATGTAGATCATCATAATACGAAATACGAATCACCAAGCTTTGGCCTGATGGAAATATTAAATCAGGTAACAGATACAAAAACTAATTTGGAATACAACAATAACAAACATTTAAAGGACAACAAATTTAATTTGAACAACTTCGACCCTAGTAAAACTAGTCTCTCTACAGATCCTAAGCAAAATGAAAAATATGAAAGATTTGCACCCCATTGGAAACAGGTGAATATCATAATATTATTTATTTATCTATTCTATACTGCTCTATACATACCCATACCAATATTATAAATTCTAAAGTCTGTATGTCTAGCTTTCTATCTGTCTTTTAGAGTTGGACGGCAGCGATCGATCTTTTTATCTATCACCCATCTTATTTTAGGGTTCCGTACCCAAAGGGTAAAAACGGGAATCCTATTACTAAGACTTCGTTGTCTGTCCGTCTGTCTGTCTCCAGGCTGTATCTCAGGAACCGCTATAGCTAGACTTCTGAAATTTTTGCAGATTGTGTATATCTGTTGCCGCTATAACAACAAATACTTAAAACAAAATAAAATTAATATCAATAATGGAAAGAGGTAGGCACTTGAATTTTTCACATATTCTTTTGTTATATGTGTATTTTAATATTTAATAATAATATTAAAATAAAATAAAAAATTTAAGTGGGGCTCCCATACAAAAAATACAATTTTTAGCCTATTTTTGCTCTGTATCGGTACGGAACCCTTCGTGCGCGAGTCTGACTCGCACTTGGCCGATTTTT
Organism: Cyaniris semiargus; assembly: GCA_905187585.1. Taxonomy (NCBI): domain Eukaryota; kingdom Metazoa; phylum Arthropoda; class Insecta; order Lepidoptera; family Lycaenidae; genus Cyaniris; species Cyaniris semiargus. The sequence continues at coordinate 8,809,588 of LR994567.1, forward strand.
AATCTATCATATATCTTTAAACTGCAGAACCAATTTGGATAAAATTTGGACAAGGCTTTTTGGCACCGCAAATTTTTCTAAAAGTCGCATAACATAAACAAAAGAAAGTTAATACTTATATTTTTTTTTTGTTCCGTAACTTTTTATATGATTGTAATGTTATAATTTGAATTTTTCAGTTTCTTGCCGCCATGGGACCCTACCTAATGATTTTCTCAGGTGGTCTCTCATGTGGTTTTTCAGCAACATTACTCCCACAATTAAAACAAGAACAAAGCGTCATACTCGTTAATCAAAGCTCGCCGTCTTGGATAGGTAAGTTTTGTGATAAAGCCGAGATATTTTGGTCTAAATTGAATTATTTCTTAACTTTAAGTAAACTTTAAAGTACTTCTAAAAAAAAGAGCTACTATCGATAATTCCAAAATGAGATGGTAATTACATCTTTTGGTAGCAAAACGTGGTAGAAAATGCATAAAGGGATTAGGTCTGCCTGTATACCTTTATGTGTAGTGTTTAAAAACTAATAAATAAATATTATGATGTAACATTAGCATTACGGAAATAATATTATGTAATATTCTTATGTTTCAGCATCCATGGCAGCACTTCCAATGGCTCCTGGCTGCTTTATCGGAGGATGGATAATCGAAAAATGGGGAAGACGATACGCACTACGAGTTTTGAGTTTACCGTTCTTCTTAGGCTGGATCCTCATCGCTACAGCTCCAAATCTATCACTTATGCTAATAGGAAGATTCTTAAACGGCATCTCTATAGGTATGCTGGCTCCACCCATGTCATTATTCATCAGTGAAACGTCACACCCTAAATTACGAGGCATGTTTCTGGCATTCCTCTCTTTCTCTTTAGCGATTGGCATCTTCGTCGCCCATCTTATCGGTACTTGGGTGTCCTGGAGTTGGACGGCGGCTATCTGCTCCATCTTTCCTTTGATTTCTGCCGGTTTGCTCACGTTCGTCCCGGAGAGCCCCATGTGGCTGCTATCGAAAGGGAGGAACGAGGAGGCTACTAAATCATTCTACTGGTTGAGAGGATATAACGAAGAAGTCACGAAGGAATTTACAGGAATAATGGACAGATTGAGGACTGCCGATACGTCACCGGAGTCGTGGAAAGAGAAACTTAAGATATTTTATTCACCAGAATTCTTCAAGCCCCTAGTCATAATGATCATCATTTACGTGACGTGTCAATTTTCTGGCGTTCACGTGATCACATTCTATTCGGTGACCATTATAGAAATGGCAGTCGGGAAGGGAATAAACAAATATGGAGCGATGCTGACGATCGATTTTCTAAGAACGGTGACCACCTTATTAACGATTATGACCAGCAGGAAATTTCCTCGAAGATCCTTATGCATGGTCAGCGGCACGTTGACGACAATCTCCATGATGAGTTTGGCGCTATTTTTGTACTTTTACAAGGAAATTCCTGATTCTCTGACCGCGGTGCCCCTTTGTTTTCTGTCAGCGTTCATTATAGCCATCAACATAGGTCTTATGCCCCTGCCTTGGATCATCGTCGGGGAAATCTTCCCTTCGAGAGTCCGGAGTTTCGGAGCCGGCCTCGCTTCGGCCATCGGGTACAGCTCGACGTTCATCGTGGTCAAAACTGCCCCAGGGATGATGGTGGATATCGGCCAAGTGGCCACTTTCATGTTCTATGGTTCGGTTGCGTTGGTCGGCACTGCAGTATTATATTTCATTTTGCCCGAAACAAAAGGTAGAAGTATGGTGGAAATTGAGGCACTGTTCAAGCGAAATAAAGTTAAGGATAATCCTTAACCAATCCTTAACTGTAATATGAATTACAATTAGTATTAAAATATTGTAATAATCTTTTGACTTAAGTTATTTTTAGGGTATAATAGGGGTATAAGAATAATATTATAAGAATTTAAGAAATAGAATACCTATGTGTATTTCATTAAGTATCCTTTTATGTCATAATCGTAAACCGATAAATAAGAAAAATATTATCAAAAGATCGTCGAAGTCGAGTGGAAAATTTTATGCATAATTTAAACTGCAACAGTTTATCACTTAATTATGCGACAACTAAGTACTTTAATTTTTATTCAAGGCAAATTAGAATTAGTATAATTATTAAAGCCTTATAAAAGCATTATAAACAATAGAAAAAGTTGTTTTGCGTTAATATTAGCCTCTTTGTTTTAAATGCAATTCAGTTCAAAATCTGTACACTAACTACTTGATATTAATTACTGTTTCTTATAACTAAATCGACTGGTATACTTTGTAAGGTATCTCGATATATCTATATATTATACAAATAAAAATGGATTTTCAATTTTGTTAGTCCTGTTATTAAGGCGACGCCTTGATAATTTGGCTGTAGCGATATCGATTTTTCTCAGCAATGACTAAAGCTTAGAAATTAAAGTTCATTGTCAGTATTCATCATGTCTTTGCCTTTGAATTACCCATAGCAAAACACGATTGGTCAACTTTTATAACACAGAATAATCAATTAAAAAGACCTCTGTAAAAAAAGGGATTCTAATTTTGTCGACAGAGGAGAGTGATTTAAGCTTCCAAAACTTGTACATAGATTGGTTCAAGCATTCAGTATTCACTTTGATTTGCACATAGCTTATATGAAATATATTTATGGTTTTTAAATTACGCGACAAAAACCATTTTGTCGCTTACGCCCTTTCCATTTCTTGCTGTTCCATTGCTTGTTTTCTATGAAAGGCCGGGCCGGCCTCTCATAGAAAACAAGCAATCTACAACATATCCAACACGGTTTTTTACTTTAGCGCGGCGTCACCTTAACTCGAGAACGGCTGAATCGACTGGGCTCATATTTTTGTCTTTAAAAATTCGTGGAAGTCCAGCTGGGAAGGTTTACATTAGAAGGGAATAGACCGGGAGATGGTGACACAAAATTCTTGGTCATTTGTACCAGTATGGCGGTTCTTCAGGGGTCTAACGAGTATCAAACGATTTGTTCCACAAAAATGCTTGTATTTTCAGATAGTCGAAATAAAAGAAGTAGGCGGTAGCGTAATGCCATACTTCTCGGGTGTGCCGTGTGACTTACAGCCCGCCATACCAACGCGAATAGTGAATACATTAATTTAAATAAAACAATTGAACCATTTGTATCCGGCTAATTTTTGCATAGCTAATCATTGTCGAGTAGCCATTCACAAAAATCACCTTGCCATACTTTTCCGACAGTTCCCTGAAAATACAAGCATTTTTGTGGAACAAATCGTTCGATACTCGTTATTTATTCGACGCGTTCGATTAACGCCCACGCGTTTGGGCCGCCAGTGCGAGCGCTATGACCATTATTTTCCTTTTTGCCTTTACGTAATTAGACCCCTGAAGAACCGCCATACTGGTACAAATGACCAAGAATTTTGTGTCACCATCTCCCGGTCTAGAAGTGTTACAAAGGGAAATTTCACCGGGTCATCCATAAATGCGAAAGTGTGTCTGTCTGTCTGTTACCTCTTCACGCCCAAACCGCTGAACCGATTTTGCCAAAATTTGGTATGGACATACTTTGAGTCCCGGGAAAGGACATAGAATACTTTTTATCCCGGAAAAGTGTACGGTTCCTGCGCGATAATTTAATTTTGGCGCAACGGAGTTGCGGGCGTCATCTAGTCTAGTATAATTTAAGATACCTTTTAAATTCAAATCTTACAAGGTGCTCAGAACCAGTTATGCCAGGGAAGTATGCATATTATATACCCAGTACACTCGGAGATCGTGAACCTACTTCTGTCACATTCGGGTTAAAAAAAAACAGATGTTGAGCTTACAGATGTTGAGAACACAGAGCTTAATATTATAATAAGTATAAAATATTAAGGTAAATTTCACGTAATTTTTTTCTCATTGTTACAAAAAAAATATATACTATTTTGGTCCATTTCATCCAGATTGTACGTATGCTTAAGATTTAATCGTAAGCGTAATCGTAATACGATTAAGATCATTTACTTATTCGTTATAAGGAAAGGCGGGGCTATTCCGTCCGAAAAATAACACTCGAAAAAGAACACGTCTGTATTTTTTCTTAAATAATAGCTACGGAAAATTTGACAATTAAATCAAAGCAAGCCGTTATTTTTTATTCTATTCATCATATTAGGAATGTGCTAAACGATTGCAGTAGCTAAGAAAATAGCAAAATTTTAAAAGGAGTCGACTTTGGACAAGATAGCCCCGCGCGGGGTTATTTCGTCACGAGTTTATTAAAACGACATCTGTGGAGCAATTCCCGTTTTACTCAAAGCTAGACAATACTGATGATGCTGCCTATTTGAATTTGTATTTAGTTACGCAGACATACGGTTCATTTTCGAGAAAAATCATCCTAAACTTTTGGAGGGGCTATTCCGCCTCGCGCCCATACTAGATAGTGACGGACTCACTATATCGATACAAAAATCAATATTCTTTTTTTTTTAGATATCGATAACTTTTTGTCTGGAATCAATTTGAATAAGAAAAGTTAAGGTAAAAAAATGTTTTTTACGAAAGAAACAATGCATTCTAAACTTCCAAATATAATTCAATTTGATTCAAATTTTTTTTGACCGGTCTTATAAAAAGCACATTTAAGTAATAAACTTTATTAAGGAACAAAATGATAAAACTGTATCATACCCGTTATTAAATAAGAGCTGTAATTAATAAATAACAGTAGTGTAATTTCAACATACTCAAAACACCCTTAAAATTTCTACAAAACAAAACAAGATGACTCGTAATTAATAAAATTACTACAATACAAAACAAGGTAAGTATAAAAATACAAAGAATCTTATTAATAACTATTGAGATCAATTTCTATCCCCACTACCTTTTACAATTCGAAAATTTCAATTTTACAGGGAAATATAAAATCTTCGTCTGGAGTAAAAACTGTTGGGTGTCCAGCTCTTTTCATCACACAATGGTTTAATCTAAAAGAAATTGTAGTTCTCGGTATTCCGAATAATTGTGCCGCTTGGCTAAGCGTCATATTATTTTTTTTTAACAGCGTCAACTGCTTCTTCTATTTGCCGTTCTGAATAACTTTTTTCTTTAATCCTCTTATAATGTCGGACCATCTAAAACAACAATTATAAACTATTAGTATATAACAAGCAATTATAAAAGAATGAACATTTAAAGAAAACGATAAATTAATGATAAAATATAAAATATTAATGCGCTCTTAGCAGCCTAAATTGTAGATATTCTATGTGTTATTTCCTGTCATTATCTACCGGTGTACCATTTATTTCGGATTCGTACAGTAGTGTTTGCGTAACAGAGTAACAAACACACATTCATTCATCCACATTCTATACAAACTTTTGTTACCTACTCGAGCAGCATTAAAAATAAAGTAGACAGTTTCAATAAATTAAAATCTCCGTACTAGACTTTAGTTTAAATTAGTTATGATGTTTAGGCGTAAAAAACATAGGTTCACACGTTTTTGATTAATTAATATGTGTACTCATAACAAAACACAAATATTTTATGTCAGTTGCTCAACCTATACTTATAATAATATGTCGATAAGAAAGCCAATCATAGCACATCACTAACTTTTTGCAAATTCATACAAAATCGACGGGGCTACTTTATCGTAAAAATTGACAAAATAGCCCCGCCAAAATATTTTTTGAGGTTATGACATCGGACTCAATAAAACTGTTTATTTAAAGCGTAGGATAAAATAAATAGTCTAGAAATAATCTCCAACATTCAAAGTTATTACTTACCTTGGGTAAATTTCACAACAATCACTTTTAACACGTAAAACGAAATAAAATTTGCGGAGCGTCGTCTAGTTTGTGTCCAGTAAAAATGGCGACTGTAGAAGAATAGCTGTCATTCCAAAACCATGCATCCTACAGCGACATCTGTTAGCTTATCGCGTAGTTACTTAAATTTTATAGCTGCTGAGAGATGTCGTGACTAGAAAACTATTAAACCATAGGCTACAAAGTCTTCAGACAAGATTGCCCCGCCGACAACATAGCCCCGCTCTTCCTTACATCTACTGACTGTCAAACAATCCAACGTGTTTACGTAAGAAACCCACATTTTGAAAAATCTCACGTGAGATTGGGGGATGGGGGAGGGGGTTGAATAAAATCTCACGAAATCTCACCAAGGGGGAGGGAGGGTCAGAAAATAAAAAAAAAAAGCACCTCACGTAATTTGTGGGCGCCCCCTAAGCTGTAAAGCTTAATTCAAAATCTTCATACTTATGGAAATATAAGTCGTTCATTTAAATTGTTCATGAAATTAAATTTAAATTACCAATATTTTTTTATATATTTCATTTTTGATCTTTGATGATTTAGTGGAAATTGGTAAAATAATTTAACACTGATAACATAATTTATCATTTTGCTATTAATGCTCACTAGGAAATAAATAAAAAAAAACTGAGAGGTGTCAAGGGACACCCGAATGGAACGAAGTTATTTCTTATGTTAAAAAAACCTGTATACATATACACTCAAAAAAATTATATAAAAAAACACCATCTTTTGACGCTCAGGAATACTAACAACGCGTCGCTGTTTATTTTCATAAACGCCATCTAGTTGACGCACAGGAATACTATCAACGCCCTCTGCCCCTAATAGGCAGGTAGTAATAAAATGTGTCGAGGTCAAATATCATTCTGTCTAGCTTCCTTTCGTAACGCCAAACGCGCCATAAGGAACTTCGTTCCAAAAACTTTAGTGATTACAATTCTAAAGGTAGATGCGTTGGTTAAGCAGGGATGCTCGCTGATGATGATGGGATGCCTTTGTCTATCGACTCTCGGAATGGCTGGGATGCCTTTGTCTTCGATTAGATTAAATTCGGTCTCGACATACTGATGAACATGTAGCAACAAAAATTGTCACTTTTCTCATTGATACAAACAAATACCTTTGTAATTTCCGTTATTACATATTTTGTTTAATTTTTTTTTTTAATGTGTGGACCGCGAAGGTCATTTTATTTCTAAAAACGGACCCCGAGCAAAACTAATTGGTGACCCCTGATATAGAGGATGTGTATCACGTCCTATCAGAGTGTGCCCGGAACGAAGCTGCAAGAAAACATTATTTTAATTCGCGTCTTAATGATGTGGGTCATTGTAACACAATTCTGGCTTCACCAAATACAGAAGTAGCTAATGATCTCTTAAAATTTGTCAAAATTACTTTGAAGGATCGAGATCATAATGATTGTTAATTGTTATTTCTTTGTTTGTTGCTTTCTGATTCTGTAATTAGTCTTAAGAAATTGTTACTGAGCGACATATTCATTATTGAATAAGCTCATTAAATAAAGATTAAAAAAATAATTACAAAAACGTAAAAACAAATAATGCAGATTATAAAGTAAATCAAAAATTCAAATTAATTAACAAAATGATCATACTGATTATGTTCCGAGTTTCGTTATAAAAAATTTAAGTAGTGTAACATTAATTAATGAATATAGCAATAAATTAAAAAGTAACTTTAAGACACTTTCGAAAATAATCTTATCAATTCCTAGGACAAAGATTTGTAATTATTATCTTGTTTAAATTCCTTATCATTTTCATCGCATATAATGTTACTTTGTTGATACAAATACGGTAGTTTCATTAAAATTTGCCTTCGACTCATATGATGTTATGTAATTAAAAATGAAAGACTTCGATATAATAGTGGAAAATGATTTTATCCCAGGAGTGAAAATAGCGGAAACATCAGAAAATGATTTGAATAACGAATATAAGTGTAACGACGATGAAGAAATTGAAGACGAAACTAAGCCATTGAAATGTGATATTAGTCATTTATATGAATCTAAAGAAAGAAAATTAGATATAAGCAAAGATAAGCGGTCTAGATTTATGAATAGTCAAACTAGGGCTATTGATAATAAGAAAGGCAATGAATTGAGTGAAAATTATTCCATCACGGAAACCAATAGATCCAGGATACCCCCATATTGGAAGCAGGTAAGAGCTGTTAATTTTTTAAAGCCACTTACCAAAGATTACTTATTAAACTTAAGATTACATACAAAAATAATATTTTAAAGCTTTTTAATTTTAGTACAGTGTAAATATTTCATTATAATGGTGCGTCTAGTCTGCTCTGCGTTTACTACGTTATTATTTAAAAGGCCAAAACTTTTTCACATACGACAGTAATAAAATGATTCTGCAACACTGACATAATATAAGTACTACGTACTAGACTTGACACCGCAACGCAATGCTTGGTCACATTCAACAGAATATATAGCCACAACGCACTTAGTCAGCCGCAAACTCTTATGCGCACTAGACGTATGACATTTATAAAAAAACAAAATAAAAGTCATAAAAATGCCTTGGTGTGTCTTAAGATATTGTAAAAATTATTCCAAAAACACTTCCAAATACGACGGAATAACATTTCATCGGTTAGTATTCTTATTTAATTATTTTCAATTAAAATACGAACATTAAATTACTAGGCGAAGACGCGCGCCATTTCGCATTGTCATAGAGTAGTAGATTCAGAGGGGAATGTAGGCAGAATACAGATATCTATGATGAGACGACGATAAATGTAGTATTCACGTAGACGAGTTTGTATTTTGGTAATATAAATACGGTATTACGTGTACATTATACATTTATTTATTTATTTATTTAGGCACATCAACAATATAAACACAAACATTTTAATTAACATTAAATCAGTAAGAGCTAGTGTTTACATCACTTATAGATATGCACAACATTTAAATACACATCAATCAAACAATCAAATTAAGATAATAACTTATAATTTTGGTACATTAAAATAAAAAATAAAAGGTATGCAATTAATTTAAAAAAGTAATCTAATGAATAAAATAACAATAATAAACTCATTACAAAAATAAAATAATACTACAAAATATTGAATAAATTTATAAGTAAAATAAAATAAAATAAAAATTAAATTAAAATTAAAATTAAATTAAAATTAAATTAAAATTAAATCAAATGTCAAAGTTATCATAAAATGAAATTCATTAATTAAAGTTTATTATCATTACTTACATTCCTTGTCAATAGTTTTTTCTTAAACGACGTGCGTTGGTCATAAAAAATATCCAAATCTAAAAGCTTATGCCAATCATTGTAAGTTTGAGGCAGTCTTACTAATGGGCTGTTTTTGCCTAGGTTAGTTTTAAATCTTGGTATATGGAACGCACCAGTAGGATTACGACGGGATGACAGACGGGACTGTGAAAGTTATTTTTTCGAGAAATTCTTGGCATGGGGTTTGGCCTTTAATGACTTCTTGAAGAAATACTAAGTCCATCATACGTCGGCGTTGTGCAAGAGTATTCATATTGAATGCAGTCAGTCAGCCTGTCATCATATGAGCATCTTTTGTTAATGTTCGGAGTCACATATTATGCCAGGTGTCTGGTAAACGAACGTTGGAGAGACTCAATGCGCTGCGAATGAACATTGTACAAGGGGTTCCATATTATGCTTCCGAATTCTAGAATGCTACGAACAAAATTCTTAAATAACACAATTTTAGTCTGAGGGCATTTAAACTCTTTTGAACTGCGCTTGATAAATCCAAGAGATTTAGCAGCTTTGTTAATAATGTAGTCAAAATGAGGAATAAAACTTAGTTTGGTGTCAAGTATAATGCCCAAGTCCCTTACAGTTGGAGGAAAAGCGATATCAATCCCATTTATGTTGTAGCGTGTAGGAACAACCTTTCTTTTTTTACTAAACACAATGTGCTGGCATTTAGAGGCATTCAATTTCATACGATTATTGCGGCACCATTGGTAGATGCGGTCTAGATCAGACTGCAATAATCGAGAATCGGAAGCACTATTTATCTGTAAAGATATTTTCATATCGTCAGCAAACAACGAGAAATAGCAATGATGGATACTATGTACGATGTCATTTATGAACAGCAGAAACAAAATTGGACCCAAGTGAGAACCCTGCGGCACACCTGACGTCACCAAATATTTCTCTGATTCATGCCCACTTACCACCACAGATTGTTCTCTATGGTATAGGTACGATTTGAACCACATGCTACCGTCAATACCATATTGGTTTTTTAATTTATTGATCAAAATATTGTGGTCGACAAGATCAAAATATGCACTTGCGAAGTCAGTGTAGACTGCGTCCACCTACCTGCCATTATCTACATCTTCGAATACAGGAGTTAAGAATGTGAGTAGGTTTGTAATTACTGATTTTTTTCTTTGACATCCATGTTGTTGGCTACAAATAAGTGTTTTAGTATGTTCAACTAAAATTGGACATACGATTGACTCTAATACCTTTGCAAAGGTAGAAAGGATAGATATAGGACGATAGTTCTTCACATTACTGTTATCACCTTTTTTAAATACGGGTACAATACGAGCTCTTCTCCACTCAGTTGGAAAAGTACCAGATTTTATTGATTTATTAAATATTATTTTTAAGGGGTATGCTAAAGCTTGTGCACAATTTCTTATAAATATGGGGGAAATATTATCCGGGCCGGAACCTTTTTGTGGATTAAGTTTCTTTAATTTGTTAAGGACGGCAGTTTTAGTAACATGTACGTCATTTAATGTACTATTGTATTGATGGGCAATAGAGGGTGTATGTCGAGTTAGCAGTAGTTCGGAACCGTTCATTGGTTGCCCATAGATTGAGCTAAAGTGAGACGCGAATAAGTTGGCAATATCGACTCCACCTGATACCCTAACATTTTCTTCAATCATGACGGAAGGAATGTTATTCAAAGAGGATTTTTTTTTTGTTTAATGTAACTCCAGAAAACTCGTGGATTATGTTTGATGCTATTCTCAACGGTTTCAATATAATTCCTATGATATACTTTAATAAGCTTTTTACATCGACTTCTCAGTAATTCATATTCATATCTGTCACGAGGATTATTAAATTTCCGATAGTTACATCTTAGCTTCTCTTTTTCCTTAAGGAGTTTTATTAAGTCAGAAGTAAACCAAACTGGGTACGTAGCTTTACGCTTCGGTACATGTTTCTCAATAACTTCGTTAAGTACGTCATAAAATTTTGCTACCATTTCATCTACGTCAACACAACTACCAAACAAATGAAACCAATTCACGTCGTTTAAAGAGGAGGAGACATCATTATAATTTGCTTTGTAAAAGTTATAATCAGAACGAGGGATATTTTCTAATACTGAATTATCACAACTCACACAAACATCTATATCGAGAGGTGGATGGTATGGATCTAATTTGCTTAAACAGTCTGCTTCATTTATTTCACAATGCAGGTTACTGAGGACCAAATCTAGAACTTTACCGTCTTTATTAGTTACAAGATTTTGTTGATTTAATCCAGTTACGGCAATAAAGTCATTAAGGGCACATGCTAATTTATTTTGATTACATTGGGATACAATTGATATACCGTCCAACTCCCTTTGCCATATTACAGAGCTCAAATTAAAATCACCTACAATTATTATGTCATCAAGTTCAGTTACTATATTATTTACAGAGTTGTCAAAGAAAGTTATTAGTTCATTATATTTTTGGGTAGACGATGAACAGAGAGTATAAACAGCACATATACCTATACTTTTAGTCTCATTACCATGTTTAATCTTAACCAAAACCCATAAATCCTCGCATGCACTTTCTTTTTCACTTAATCTTATACTAGAGATTGACTTTTTGACAGCTATGAGTACTCCACCACCATCCGCTTTGTCATGAAAATGTGATATAGTACGATCTCGTCTGTATACAGTATATCTTTCGTCTATAAATTCAGCGTCATGTATATTTTTATTCAACCAAGTCTCAGTGAACACTATTACATCATAATCATTCAGAAGAATATTTTTGTAAAGATCTTGGGTTTTTGTGCGCATTCCACGCAGGTTTTGGTAATAGAAACGGAACATTGTGACAATGCTAAGGTGTCTAGGACTCAAGTTGCTAAGAGACACATATTACCATTACTGTAGGTTGCTCAACTGGACTAGGTTGTTTATGACTTTTGCAGGAGATTGGTCCGACTTTTTTACAAAAATTCTTCCGTTGCGTACCCATACATATTTGTATGACAACTCCTTGGCTTTTATTCTCGTTGCGGCATGAAGAGACTTTTTCTCGGGTGCTAGATGTTCACTTACGTAGATGTTTCTTTTTTCTCCGCCAATACCAATCAAGCTGGTGTTAAGTCTATCTTGGCTGTTTTTTATTATATTTAGACACGGCAGCAAGAAGACTGTCACGCTGTCTAGCGCTCTGAAGTTTTACAACAACTGTTCGTGGGCGGGTGCTGTTCATATGCAGTTTTGCCACTCGAAAGCAAGATTGGATATTGTCTTCCGTAGTATGCGAAGACACCACCCTGCTAATCTGAGTTACCACCTGAGTTAGATTTTCATTTTTAAATTCGGGAAGTCCGTGAATTTCAACATTGGATTCACGATTGTATTGTTCCAATGCTGATACTCGATTAGAAAGTTATGATACTTCCTTTTTAAGATTACTGTTCTCAGTTTTAAGATGTAAGATTTCTTCTTCCCGTGATTTAAGTAAATTATTAATGTCTTCATATTTTTGATTGATGAAATCCATGGATGTAATTAAATCTGATACTTGTTTTTTCAGTGGTTGTAACTCTGTGTCGAGTATTTGTTTCAATATCTTGGGAAGTTCAGTTTGCAAGGCAGTCACAACTTTGTGCCGAACAAGACTAGGAACGCTAGCTTCGTCTATGGGTTTTGCAGAAGCAGGTCTATCACTTTCTTTGCACTTTTGTGCCAGGGTAACTTTTCTTCTTGTTGTAACATTATCAACTATTTGGGAGAAAGTGTCTTGCGCCGTACTTTGTGGACGGATAGGCGTATTTTGATTATCTTGTTTGGGCATTTTGCTGGTGCACGCAGGACATCTCCATTCCTTTTTCTGATCTTTCATCATGGAGTTAAATTCCTTAAGTGACATATTTGCACACAAAAGGTCATAAGCACCATGGCAGTATTTACATTGAATGTAGATTTTATCTTTAATAATATTGTTACAGCCACTGCACTGGTTCCCAGCCATTGTTAAAATAGGTATTTGTAGTATTTTATTTTAAGACACTTTCTAAGTATTGTTCAAAGGCTGTTATCGTCAAGGAGAAAAAAAAGTTCTTGTCTATGGCTGTCAGTTGTTGTTATGTCATCAAAGTGATCAAACTTCAAAATTGTCTCCAAATTTTTGATACCGACTTCTTGTGAAAAATTATGTTAATCCGTCCTAATTTAAATAACGGATTACAAACGGCTTCTAATTTGTTTGACTGACCGCCTAGTTTGTGATGGTTATTAAATATGAATCATAGGGGCCACATTACTATTAATTTTCAGATAAAACTCAGCTTGTATGTTTCACGAGGATGTTGTGAATAATTTCCTGTGTTTTAGAGGTAATCTTTAGGATTTTTTGGATTTCTAAGAGTAAGTAGTGTTGTCGAGCACTCACCGCTAATTATTTCCCCAATTTAGGTCACACAATTAAGAAAACACTTGTGGTTATGGTTTAGGTTGCTAGGTATATTTTTATCATAACTTTGATCACTTTTCATTAGTTTTATCCAGAAAAAATTAATTATTTACGGGAGAGAGTGTTTACGCTTTAATGACAGGTGTCAAAAAAAAAAAAAGAAAAAAAAGCGTATACATGCGTACATTATAATAGTATTTATAAATATTTAAGTAATTTAAATAAGGTAAGTATGTAGTGGACTTTGGGTCTATACTTTTGAAGATGTGCACACTCAGTTAAGCCGATTTTGGCAGTTGGAAGAAATAGATTATAATTCTCCTCATTATATGCCGGAGGAGAAGCTATGTGAAGAGCATTTCGTTAAAAATACGGTTCGTCTTGCGGGTGGGAGATTTTGTGTACGCATTCTATTTAAACAAAGTCCTAACGAATTAGTAGAATATAATTATTATAAATGCGAAAGTGTATCTGTCTGTCTGTCTATCCGTCCGTCTGTCGGTCTGTCCGTCCATCTGTCTGTCTGTCCGTCTGTCCGTCTGTCTGACCGTCCGTCTATCTGTCTGTCTCTCTCTGTGTCTGTTACCTCTTCACGCCCAAGCCGCTGTAACGGTTTTGCAAAATTTTGGTATGTAATATTTTGGTTTTTGACTGACTTCCAAAAAAGGAGGTAATACGTTTGGCTGTATGTATGTTTATTTTTATTATTTTTTGTATGTTCAACGATTACTCAGCCGTTTGTGGTCCGATTTTCGAAATCCTTGGTACGGAGTTAACTCGACCGTTTGTAACTCCAAAACTGGGGGGTTTGTATAAGTATGGCCGCCAGGTACGGAGTTAACTCGACCGAGTTGTACTCACCTTTGAAATTTTCGGAATTTTGAGGCTACGTCATATTCTATTCTCGGCAATTTGCGGAGTGTTTCTTCGGAGTGATGCCTTCGGAGTAGAGTGATGATGATGATGTTTTTTAACTGACTTCCAAAAAGGAGGAGGTTATATATTTTGTATGTTCAACGATCACTTCGCCGTGCCGCTGCCACGCTGCCTAATAAGACGTGCTATTGTGTATTATTGTACGAGTATTGAATTTGAACGAAGGGCCGCTCGAATTGTTGACTGCTATAGTGTTTTAAACAAGCTGGACCTTTGTGCCTAGATGTGGCTTCGCTCTGCATCCTCTATCAGTTGTATCACGGGGAGTGCTCTGAGGACCATCCCATCACCTTGATAAGTGGCGGTCTTACACCGTGAATTTTTTGCGTAACTTTCTTCCGCGCACTGCAAAACTGTGGAACGAACTATCGCCAGAAGCATTTTAAGAAGAAGGCATATTCCCACGCATCTGCAGCTCTTCTGACGTTACGAGTGCCCATGGGCGACGGTTGTTGCTTTCCATCAGGTGACCCGTTTGCTCATTTGCCCCGTTATTTTATATAAAAAATCTAATTAACTTCTATGTCCTTGAGAAATCGTACTTGATGTTGATTAGTGAAAATATCCGTGTCTATATTTAGCGACTTGTTATATTATTATTTCGTTTACTTCTGCATGACTTAAAAGTTGGATTTCACTTAACTATTTTTAACTGAAATCCAATTCTTTAGTCATGCAGAAATAAACGAAACTTTGTTTGTATTCCCCTATCTTAGATGAGCCGCCATATTGGATGTAGAATGACATTACATTCGTTTTCGAGTTATTCTCAAAAAGTTCTTTCATTTAATATCCATACTGTTATTATAGGACGGCATAGAAAATAACTATTCCGCTATCTTGGATGATCGGCCATTTTATATTTATTGTGATGTCATACTGTATCTGTCATTCAAACCAAACGTGTATACAAAATTCCAGCTCAATCGGTTAAAATATTATATGCACATACATACTTCGAAATTGGGTTCAAAAATTCCACCCGAACTTACATAATAATATGTACTAATATATTTAATAATATGTACATAATAATATACAGAGCAAGTTAAATAAAAGCATATAATGTTTAGTAAAAATCTTTGTTTTATTTTATCCACTTACTCAAATAGAGTCTGCGTTTATTCGAGTGTAGGCACAAAACTTTGTCACTTCTGCGGTACTGATCTATAGCCATCACCGCCCCGCCTCTCACCCCGCTCATGCCTAAAGTGTGACATGTTTTTTGTTTGCAATGGCGCCTCCAGTACGTTGTACATAGTATCTCTATGTTCTGCAATAAACACTTAAGATGAAACTAATAAAATGGTTATTGCATTACTCACACCACATCACTAGTAATTTTATATTATAATTATTTTGGTGACAGTTTATCAAAACCTTTTTTTCCAGTTTATATCAGCTTCCGGAGCGATCGCCTTGTATTTCTCAACCGGCATATCATCAGGCTTTTCAGCTACACTAATACCTCATTTAAGAGAAGAACATAGTGCGATTCTTCAGAATGAAAGCTCTATTTCTTGGATAGGTAATTAAGAGTATCTTTTCTATCTATTTATGTCTATTTAACCGACTTCAAAAAAAGGAGGTTATCAATTCGATGCGTATGTATGTAATATTTCCAGAACTGCCCAGTTTTTGTATATGTTAGTCTATTTTAGTGTCTAACCAATGTGCCAAATTTCAAAAGTGTATGTATGTATGTATGTTTTTATGTTTATGTTCGCATATCTCCGGAACTACAAGTTCGATTTAAGTGATTCTTTTTTTTTTTTTGTACTATGGAACACCGAACACTACAAGTTTCATCAAAATCGGTCGAGTAGTTTTTGAGATAAGGCAATTTTAATTCTCAATTACGTACAATTTTGAAGTCGGTTTTATCTTTTTAAAATACTATTATTTAACACACAAATCGAACTGACATTGAGAACAAGACTAACTTTTTTTTTTAATGCAATAAGGGGGCAAACGAGCAAAACGGGTCACCTGATGGAAAGCAACTTCCGTCGCCCATGGACACTCGCAGCATCAGAAGAGCTGCAAGTGCGTTGCCGGCCTTTTAAGAGGGAATAGGGTAATAGGGGAGGGTAGGGATTGGAAGGGAAGGGAATAGGGGAGGGTAGGGAAGGGAATAGGGTAGGGGATTGGGCCTCCGGTAAACTCACTCACTCGGCGAAACACAGCGCAAGCGCTGTTTCACGCCGGTTTTCTGTGAGAACGTGGTATTTCTCCGGTCGAGCCGGCCCATTCGTGCCGAAGCATGGCTCTCCCACGTATACCAAAATGTTCATGTATAACTTACCAAAATGTTCATGTATCTAGTAATTATTTATTATGTGGCCTACATACTTCTCTAGCAAATACATATATATAGGTACCTAATATAGCAATGAGAATTATTTATACCTTAATATTATTATTTTCAGCATCCATCGCCGTTTTACCATTGGCTCCGTGTTGCTTTATCGGAGGTTTGTTAATAGAAAAGTTTGGAAGACGAAGAACTCTCGGTATACTAGGAATACCATTCTTCATTGGTTGGATCGTCGTTATATTATCAAGCAGTTTGGCTGAAATGCTCATTGGAAGATTTATTAATGGGTGTTCCATAGGCATTATGATGCCCTCTATGTCAGTTTTTATAAGTGAATCGACGAGTCCTAAATTGAGAGGCATGTTATTGTCACTTCTCCCTTTTTCTTTTGCTCTTGGTATTTTTATTTCGCATTTAATCGGAACATGGGTATCATGGCAATGGACAGCAATAATAAGCGCGATCTTTCCATTAATTTCAGTTTTCATATTGTTATTCGTACCCGAAAGTCCTGTTTGGCTTTTGTCTAAAGGAAAAACTGATGATGGTGTTAAGGCGTTCCATTGGTTAAGAGGATACAGTGAAAATGCAAGACTTGAGCTAAAAGCTATGCTAGAAAAGTTTAAGACTTCTCAAACACCAAATTCGACAAGAAAGTTTAGAGAAAATTTTGAAAAATTTAGCTCACCCGAATTCTTCAAGCCCTTCTCAATAATGATTGTCATCTATTTGACTTGTCAATTTTCTGGTATTCATACTATAACATTTTATTCTGTAGATATTATGGAGAAAGCGACAGGCGGTGGTATAGATCGATACGTAGCGATGCTAACCATCGACGCCCTAAGGCTTATAACTACAATAATCGCGATAATTTTTAGTAAAAATTGTCCAAGAAGATTATTGACTGTACTCAGCGGTAGTTTGTCTGCAGCATCAATGCTCGGTCTCTCCATTTTCCTCTACATTTACGATGACAAAATTCCTTTACATCTCACGGCTGTACCTCTATGCTTATTATGCGCATTTATCATAGCAGTTAATATTGGTCTTGTAACTCTTCCTGTGATTGTTGTTGGTGAAATATTTCCTGCCAATGTTCGTAGTTTTGGAGCAGGAATTTCGTCATCCATAGGATTATTCTCTATTTTCATAGTAGTAAAAACTGCACCAGGAATGATGAAGAATCTTGGACAAGTTTTTACTTTTTCGTTTTACGGTATAGTTTCGTTGGTTGGAACCACTATTTTGTTTTTCATATTACCAGAAACTAAGGGTAAAAGCTTGCTTGAAATAGAAGCTATTTTCAAAAGAAGAAAATGAAATCCAGACGCTTCTTAATGTAATTTTTTTCTACTTACAAGACATTTTATATTCGTTTACACTTATAATATTAATTGTTAAGTTAATAAGGAATCGTAAATATAAAGAGAAATAATGATTATGTTGTTTTATTTAGTATTCATCTTTTAAAATAATTTGAAAAAGCTTACATGTGTGGTAATATGCGTGGCGACCCTAAAGGAAGATCTTCCGAGTTCCGACCGAGCGAGGTGGTATTCTCGGTCAGGCCGAAGCCCACGTGATACATTTCAGCTGTCGTATATATTATACCAACGCCAGAAAACTTCGATAGCGCGATGCAAGAATGTGACGCTAATTGTGGGTACCGTCCGCCACACATGTAATCGAATAAAACAGTTTACAAGGTTTCCTACAGTAAATGTCTAAAAGGTAGAGAATGTGCTAATTTCAAAGCTTAGGTACCGGAAGTACCATAACAAATTTAAGTTACCTTGAGAAAATCGAAATTTGCGTAATATGTTACAAAATCCGCTATTTTGATAAATTTATCTTGAGTATACAGTTTTAATTTTAGCTTAATTATAAATTAACATCACTGAAATAAAAAATAAAAAAAAAAACTAAACATAATAAGATGATCTTGTATTAAAAGTTCTGTTTTTACCCTTTGAGTAACGAAACCGTATAAGTACCTACTTAACAAAAATATTGTACCTCTAGTGATGATAGATCAAGAGGTACGAGTAAAATATCTCATCCTTACGTAATGTAAACTTTGAATTAACGATAAGAACCAATCAGGGTAAACATTAGGCACATTCTATATTATTTACTATCGTCCAGAACGCGATAATTTTCAAAAGTTTTATTAAAAACAGGTAAACTTAGCAAATGCCAAATACTTATAAAAGTAAATTCTTAATAAGTACAAAATATACTTGTAAAAAGCGTAAAACAAACTTTGATGAGGAATGCTGATTCCTCTCTCTCTCGAAGAAATAAGTATGCCAATACATAAAATATAATATCTGCACATTTACAATGTGTGCAGTGCGTAAGTTGCTTTTGTGCATGAAAAATAACTTGAAATCCTTTGTGGGTCACATGAATATTTAAGGATATGCAAATCTATGTAATACATAATTTAATCTTATCTATATTTATGACCGTTTTTTTATCTAATTTACTTTTCATATCAATTGAATAATACGTGTGATAATTTCCATTTCACGACACATCAACAGTGGAACGTTTCGTGATAATATTAATAAATTTTGGTAAAAAAGTATTAAAAATGGAAGAAGACAAAATTGTTAAAAAAGAAAAAAAATATTCAGATTTAAACGTGAATAAAGAAAAAAGCTGTATCGATGAAACTCAAAGTGCAACAAATCGCAAAGAAAGTAATTTTCAAGAATCTCACATAGACGATAGGAATGAAACAGGAAAAGAGGTATCAGAAAAATCTCATCTCCTAGACGTAAAGGCTGATGTAGTTCCCTTTAGAGAAGATATTTTGAGAGATGACGAAAATCATATTTTGGAAAACGAAGTAAAAATAAAAACAAACAGTGCAAGTGTTCGACATAAAAATAGTAAAAGTTACAGTGAATTTGACTTTATGGATGAAACAGACACAGCTCCAAGATTTTCACCAAATTGGAAGCAGGTTATTTTATTAATTATTATTTATTTAGAGTAAATTTACATTTTACAACAAACATTAAAATTTGCCAAATTCGTGTAGTTTGTTGGCGACAAATTACAAATTCGCTAAACATAAAAACGCAACATAATATAAATAACGTACAATATGGTTTCCTTTTTTAAAGGAGTAATAGAAAATATAGACTTATGTATACTTTTTTCACTTTATCCATTTTATTTTTAGTTTATATCAGCATTAGGACCGATCACTATGATTTTTGCGGCCGGGCTTTCGTCTGGCTATTCAGCAACATTATTACCTCATTTAAGAGATGAACACAGTGTTATTCTTGCAAATGAGAATTCAGCCTCTTGGATAGGTAAATATTTTTCAATGACAAAAAGTTTCTATATTTCTAATAATTATAATTCATTAACAGTTACTTTGAAAAAATAATTTGTAAATATTAATAGTATTTATTATATTTTCTTGATTGATAAGTAGGTATATATTTTCTTTTCTAGCATCCATCGCAGTGCTACCGATGGCCCCATGCTGTTTTATCGGAGGTTGGTTGATCGAAAAATTTGGAAGACGACAAACTCTTCGTACGTTAGGCATACCCTTCTTTATTGGTTGGATTATCATCATATTTTCGACAAATTTCACCCAAATGATTATAGGAAGATTTATAAACGGGTGCTCTATTGGGTTATTGAATCCTTCCATGTCTGTTTTTATTAGTGAAACATCTAGTCCTAAATTGAGAGGTATGTTTTTGGCTCTTCTCTCATTTTCTTTTGCACTAGGTATTTTTGTCTCACATTTAATCGGAACGTGGGTGTCATGGCAAGGGACTGCAATAATAAGCGCCTTCCTTCCTATGGCTTCAGTAATTATACTAGCGTTTGTTCCCGAAAGCCCTGTGTGGCTTTTATCTAAAGATAAAATTGACGACGGAATTAAGGCATTTTACTGGCTAAGAGGATACGGCGAAAACGCTAAAGACGAATTAAAGGCCATGATCGAAAAATTCAAGTCTGCTGAACCATCAACTGGAGTATGGCGAAATGACGTAAAAAAATACAACACTCCAGAGTTCTTTAAGCCACTGATTATAACCATAACATTTTATTTAACATGTCACTATTCTGGGGTCCACACTATCACGTTTTATTCTGTCGATATAATAGAAAAAGCTGTGGGCGGTGGTATAGATCGCTATGTAGCGATGTTAACTATCGATGCTTTGAGGGTAATTACCACATTAATTACCTTTTTGACGAGCAAGAATTGTCCAAGACGAACATTGTGTATGCTCAGCGGCAGTTTGACTGCAGTATCTATGATCGGTCTATCAATTTTCCTACATTTTTACAATGACGTAATCCCAACGCACCTCACGGCCGTACCTCTCTGCTTTTTGTCAGCATTTATTATCTCAGTAAATATAGGTCTCATGCCCCTTCCCTTGATCATCGTTGGTGAGATTTTCCCCGCAAATGTGCGTAGTTTCGGCGCAGGTATTTCTTCGTGTATCGGATATGCCTCTATTTTCATCGTCGTAAAGACTGCACCAGGAATGATGGCTGATTTTGGCCAAGTTTTTGCTTTCTCATTTTATGGTACTGTTGCATTCGTTGGGACCACTATTTTATTTTTCATATTACCAGAAACTAAAGGCAAGAGTTTATTGGAAATTGAAGCTATGTTTAAAAATAAAAAGTCACGCACCATTCCCTAATTAATTATCTGTTATTTTATTTTGTTATAAAATTACTTTAATCTACTCTACGTATTTTATTTGAAAGTACATTTTAATAATAATTGGTGGTTTGAAGAGAGTATAAAATCAAAAAGATGTAAAAACTTATTTATTAGTATTTTAAAGCTTAAAATATAATATTCATAAATAATAATATGGAACATAGAATTAACAGAAGAGCTAACTTTACTTTTTATTACGTTTTATCTATTTCATGTAAGATTATTTTGTGCTGTTATCAATACCATAAAAATATTATCGCTATTTAAGAAAATTAGGACAATATAAATGCAAAACGATACACAAAATGCTATCTTTATTAATGCAATTGAATATCATAATTTAGAAGTAATAAATGAAGGATTTAAAGGTACTTACATATAATCATTCAACCTTGCCTTATTAGGCGATATTGCAATAGAGGATATTGTATCAAAATAGCAAACGATAAGACTATCAAAGTGTCGTCAAGAAAGATTACAGAAGCAACCAAATCATAAAATAACCAAGGTTTTCATTAATCACGCTACAAAAATAATTTAATCTTTAGAAATGATGTGTAATGACAAGCAAGAAGAAAATTAAGTAAAAAGATAATAGGTAAAAGAACAGAAAATCAGGAAACAACAATTTTCGGCTTCTTTGGTTCTTTCAATTATCTTATTTGGCGCGAGGCTTCAGAAGTCGTGATGCTGGCGGAGCGAACTTCGTGAAACCCTGCTGATCGAAGACTGGCAGAAGATCCCGAACCCTAGCCGATAGGGTTCCGCCGGTCACCCTAGAAACATAGCCTCTGTGAACAATAAGTGTACTTTATGTGCAATGTGCGAGAGTGATCTATATACAATAATTCTACATCTACGTTTACTAGATTAGTTATAGATAAATAATCTATAGATACGTTCAAGATAGATATCATCCATGACTTTAGTCTCAGACTAAAGCCATGGACGTAATCAGATGTCAAGGCCAATAACGCGTCCGTTTTGATAACAGACATAATTATACAAGGCTATTTTGTCATGGAGATGCAAAGCAGCTGTCACTTAATATCAGCGTGTCCTAATTTCGGCCACATGCAAAATGGTAGTTTCAAAACATTCAAAGAAGGGCTTGGGTGTAAAACATCTCAAGTGACTCTTTTTAAGATGGCGGCTCTAGTTCTAATTTTGGCACATAAACGCAATAAAAAGAACCTTGTAGAGCTGCAAACTCAAATTTAAGCGTTGTAACTTCAAACTTAAGCATCATAATTCATCGCAAAATTCAAGTATGTAAGTAAAAGTGCTATCTGTCAGCTAGTAACTAGCTTTTATTAACAAATAGGCACTAGATTTAGACCGTGTCGTTAGACTTAGCAAATATTGTAGACTCTCCTGAAGTTGTAATCTTATCATCAGACCAGTTCGGTGCGTGTTCACGACGTGATATGAGGTTTATATTGAATGCTAAATTGGTGCAAATTTTATAATGTGCACTGTGCAAGTTCTTAGTTCCTTTAGTTTTCATAATATAAGCAGCTAATATAATATTATGACCTTTTGAAACTCTAATGTACCTAGTCCGATCTGATTTATCCATGGGTTATTTAACGCTTGATTTACATCTTTCAAATGTTATTGACAACGCATATATTTTGAAAGCATTATGCATATATTATATTATATGCATTGCAATATGTTACCTGCTTGGCTTAATCAATTTCGCAGCTTGGGCAGGAGTAGCTAACTCAGTGGGGAAGTATGTAGCTCCGTAGAAATCGAATCCGTTCTGCAGCAAAATGTTCGCTTCTTCTATATTGGCGAGTGTCACTCTGATGATGCTCGTCGCTTCTTTAGGCACCATGCTGCTGACTAGTTCTCCGTCGATGGTGGTCAAACCCCGCGGTGGAGTTTTGTCGGTGGGTTTTGGTGTGGATGTACCTGCAATATAAATAGTACAAATACCTATTTAAGACTATTAGCATTGATTAATTAAATTAGAATTAAATCTTAAATATTATAGTCTAGCCCTTAATTTCGCCAGACAGCTAAATTTTTTCGAATGAAAGTCAAGGTGGAGTCTTGACTTCAATTTGTGATATTTCAAGAACCCTACCAGTGTTCCCTTCACGCGGCGATCCGACAAAGTGCATCCGGACGACCTCGACAACCGAGTTGAACTTGTAGAGCGCATGTCGGACGTCTTCCTCGGGGATCTCGTCCGGGATGTCGTACACGTACACTGTAAACGTCTTCTGAGGACGACACGGTATCGCAATCTGGAAGAGACGATTTTGTTTCATTTCCCAGGTAGATTTAACATTCCGCTGCATCAGCGCCGCATTAATATAAAGAATAGATTCTAAAATTGCTTCTTAAGACGCTCCCCCTACGGAGATGCCGTAATTTACCGTTTTTAGAGCCTTATTAACTCATAATTTGAAAGCTACAAAATTATAATAAAAATACAATAATCTTATATTAGCAATAATCTTCAGTACAATATGAACGTTCCTTTCATAGTTATTAATTTCCTATTTGTGTTTTTAATACTCATGATATCAGCTTCCAAAGTAATACCAATTTATTTAAATTCAAGCATACATTCAGTATCTCCCTAGTATTTACAAATTACGGTTCTTTGAAACACACGCCAATAGATCGACAATTTCATTAACTACATACTTTTTAGGTCAATTTTGAACTGATATAAGTAAAAAAAATAGGATTTTGGCGCGATCTCGGCAACGCGGCAAATGTACATGGTCAAGGTCATTTGCTCAGGGGATGGCCTTAAAAAGGCTGGGCTCGATCGACGCATGGTTACAGAGGTATTTTGATAGTCTGATTAAACAACACTGTTGAAAAGATAGACTCTTAAAAAACCTCAAGAACCTTTTGTTTTTAATTACATAATTGAGTGCTACAGCACTAGAATCATAGACGCTGGCGTCAATTAAAGTCAACACTGTTGACTAGACAACACCAATTTACTTATTTGAAGACGTGAGAGAACACAATAAGTAACAGTAAAAAATTGCCGCTTTTTAGGGTTCCGTACCCAAAGGGTAAAAACGGGACCCTATTACTCAGACTTCGATGTCTGTCCGTCTGTCCGTCTGTCCGTCTGTCTCCAGGCTGTAACTCAAGAACGGTAATAGCTAGAGAGTTGAAATTTTCACAGATTATGTATTTCTATTGCCGCTATAACAACAAATACTAAAAACAAAATAAATTTAATATTTAAAGGGGGCTCCCATACAACAAACGTGATTTTTTTAACATTTTTTGCTCGTTATTAATGATGACAACAGGTGATGACTGAAATGTTCACAAATTACTCAGTTTTATTTGTACTTAAATAATCCATACTAATATTATAAATGCGAAAGTGTGTCTGTCTGTCTGTCAGTCTGTCTGTTACCTCTTCACGCCTAAACCGCTGAACCGATTTTGCTGAAATTTGGTATGGGGATACTTTGAGTCCCGGGAAAGGACATAGGATACTTTTTATCCCGGAAAAATGTACGGTTCCCGCGTGATAAACGAATTTTGGCGCAACGAAGTTGCGGGCGTCATCTAGTTCATAATAAAATTTAAATAAAATTAATAATTAAGGGGGGCTCCCATACAAAAACACTCATATTTTTCTTATTTTTGCTCTATAGTGGTACGGAACCCTTCGTGCGCGAGTCCAACTCGCACTTGGTTGATTTTTTCATAAATAGAGGTTTTAAGGCCGGAAAATGATTTGAACTAAAAAAAACTGATTTTATGTATAGCCAGATATATTAGCCAGGTGATGAAGTAGATAAGTAATTACAAGGTTTGTTCAAATTACAGGGGAAAAAATGAGTAAATGTCCGTATGTTGCAAAATGTTAGTTATCGTGTTTTTCAACTCACGTCTTCATTTATCATGTAGATGTAGATGCCATGAGCACTCACTAGCACTGCCAAAACTTTTTAGACTTCAGAACATAACAAAGATGGCTTGGCTTCAGAACATAACAAAGTACCATTAAATATTCAATTAGGTACTTTTATAACTAAAACGTTTAACTTTTTCATCTAATGCCATGATTGATTTTTTGATTGATTGATGAAAATCTTTAGGATCTAGGAGGCTCAACAGGTGATCTACTTTGTGCGTGCATCTGGTGATTGCATTAAAAGCAGTGACCATTTTAACAATGATTAATTTGTAAGTAGAAGTTAAAATATAGACAACTATGATACTTAATTTATGCAGTTTCATTATAATTTGCAGTTTTCATCAAATTCTTATCACGCGTTCAAGCATTCTGCGTTCGCATTCTACGTTCGAGAGGTTAGTCACACAGGAGCAATTCTGACGTGGGCAGAACGCCCCCTGTGTGAGTATATCAAAACTGACCGCTTGAACACTTGATCGCGTGACCGCTATCTGTCTGATAGGTCCCTAAAGACTACCTAAATAGAAACTTCCTTACCTTTCTGTAAAATCGCGATCCAGTGACTTTATGGAATCCTTTCTTAAATACCATCTGGTAGTCATCCACGCTGGAGAATTTGAAGAGGATGCCTGTAGCGGTTTTGGTGAGGGAGAAGCATCCCTTGAACTCCATCTTCTCGCAGATAGCTGACGCCTTTTCCATGCTCAGGCCATGGGAAGGTGTGATGAGGAAGGCACCTTTGGTAAGGAAGTGTTCGCAGTCGGATATGTCAGATTCGCTGTCCGCCTTCATCATCGTATGGATCTGCTCCTTCCACATGTACGAGTCAGACATCTGGCGATCATAAAGATATCTGTCATTTTACAGTATAGTTACGCCATGGCTTTGGGAGTCCCGCAGGAATCGCACATTTGCCTGGGATGATAAGTAAATACCTACTACCCATTTAACAATGTATTATTTATAGCTGTTATTGTCCGCGAATTTGTGTCAAAGGAAATTTCACGGGAACCGTACATTTGCCCGCCATAATAAGTAACGTAGTAACCCGCGGTTTACTACTTTTTAGTTGTAACAAATTTTAATAAAATCAGTCCAGTACTTTCGAAGCCAGTTACTCAAATATTTTGTAATATTGACAATTGACATGCCAGTCGAAAAAAAAGAATTAAGTAATTGCAGCGTGTTTTCAAATAATTTTATTAAGTGCAATAAAATTTTCGTTCTTTCGCTAAAAATATTTTTTTAAATAAAATTCTTTTGAGGTACAATGAAATTTTGATCTTTTGATACTAAATAGTAATTTTAAATGATTTCATTTAATTTTTAACCGACTTCAAAAAAGAGGAGGTCCTATGTTCGGCTGAGTATATTTTTATTTTGTAGAGTAAGTTATATTGCTAAATCATTTTTAAGCATGTTGTAAACTTGTGTTTTTCAAATAATAACCCCTCAACGGCATATCATCGATTCGGATCACTGCGCCAAATGATCTTCGAAAACGTATTGTTCCAACTTCCGTTGAAAAAAATTACATCAGTAAGAAATAGACCATGGATGATTAAGTACACATTATGCTGTCGAAATATTGCTGATGACGAATTTCGTACTTTGTGACTTGTGACTTGTGAGAGCTTTGTCGATTAAACTTAAGTAAAAAAAAAGAAAATGGTAATATCTAGCTGGGCCACCCTCTTACTATAAATAAAATAAATTCTTAGTGTTTTAACTTTTAGTGCTGCGTAATACAAGGACAAATTCAAAACATTGTGTAGAGAAAACTTTTAATGAGTCCTTCAAAAAGTTTTGGACTTTAATTCTAACGAGATGATTGGTGTGTTTTATTGGTTTGGTAGTTTATTGGATATAATTACGTAGTGGGAGTCGCAATTGCCCGTGACACGCTGCGATCGATCGTTCCCATGGATCTATACCACCATATTTGGAAGTAATTGCGGATCAAGTGATCTACAGGCGTGTGGGCGCAACCGTTTTGGATTTTGGTCTGTATTTGTCTTTAAATTATTGCTTTACACTTTGGTAATGATAGAACTCCAAATCCAAAAAAATCTCTCGAAAGGATTAAGAGGTAACGTGGGTACAGTAGAATTTAAACGAAGAAACTATTGCCATCACGCTTCACTCTGCGCCGGCACGTGTATTGTGAATTGTGATATGATAGAGACAGATACAGTAAATCGAGGTAACGTAGTCCTCTGATTCCTCCTTCAAAATAGAGCCTATCTAATTTTTTTTTTTAAATATCTTCAGGAAGTGTAAATCTATGCCTCTACGTTTTTATTTTATCTTAAAGATCTTTCAAAATTGTTTTATGGTCGGTGGATTGGCAGGGTACGGGCCATTCATTTTTTGCGATTTTTGAAGGGTCATATTTTTTTATATATTAGTAAATTTAGAAAAAACCAAACGTAGAGGCATAGCTTTAACAGATCCCAATATTGCATAAAAAATCATTTGTCTAGACGCATTGTCCTGGGAGTAAATCTATATCTATACATATAATAAAATCGTAGAGGTAAAATTTTTGTACATTGAATAAAAACTTAAAAAAAACAAGTCAGGGGCATTTTAGAAGAGTAATAGAACACATCTTAACTGTTTTTGAAATTTTTGTTTTTCTGTCTGTTTGTCGGTTTGTCGGTTTGTCTGTTTGTCTGTTTGTACAGGCTAATCTCTGAATCCGCTGGACCGATTTTAATGAAATTTGGCATGGTGATACCTTACATCCCTGGTCAACATCTTAGATAAAAAAATTAACCGACTTCCAAAAAAGAAGGACTTTATGTTAACTTTGCTGTTTGTGGTCCGATTGTCATAATTGTTTTTTTGTTGTATAGGGTCTGACTCAAATTTGGTACCATGTTCACAAAAGTGGTGACCTGATGATGGGATCCATGAGTAATCGAGGGAACTCCTCAAAATTTATATGGAAACATATGGTGATTTTGGTTTTATGTAAAGTAATACTAAGCATATGCTACCAAAAAGTAAGATTTTGCGTCAAGGTAGGTATACCATGGTTGCGAAGGTGCTAACGGAACTCCTGACTCCTTAAAGATACAAGTTTGGGGGTTTCAGTTTTGTTTTAAGAACGAAAAGCATATATTATGCTACTGTGTAAATTATATTCATCATCATCATCATCACATTACGGCCCTATTATAAGTACTTACATAAACGTGGGAGAGCCATGCTTCGGCACGAATGGGCTGGCTCGACCGGAGAAATACCACGTTCTCACAGAAAACCGGCGTGAAACAGCGCTTGCGCTGTGTTTCGCCGAGTGAGTGAGTTTACCGGAGGCCCAATCACCTACCTACCCTCCCCTATTCCCTTCCCTTCCCATCCCTACCCTCCCCTATTACCCTATTCCCTCTTAAAAGGCCGGCAACGCACTTGCAGCTCTTCTGATGCTGCGAGTGTCCATGGGCGACGGAAGTTGCTTTCCATCAGGTGACCCGTTTGCTCGTTTGCCCCCTTATTTCATAAAAAAAAAACTTTTAGATCGAGTCTCGCGTTTGAATGGCTTTTAAGACATAAGACATAAAATGACTTTTTTAAAACCACCTAAGTACAGTAATTAATGCTGTATCCCCTGTCTCCTGTCCTGTGCCCCCTATACCCTGTCCACGCCAAGTCATTTACTAAGAAAAGATATTTTTTAAGGATATCTGTGGTTTGAATCCCGCCGTCGGAAGCTACTTAATAGCCTTCGATGTTCCTGGGTCTTTGATGTGTATTAAATATGTAAATATGTGTATAATATAATATTAATCCTCATCCAAATAAATACGTTGTTGATTAAGAGTATTTAATTTTCTTAATCTCGATTATAATAACACACATTCACGCGGACGAAGTTGCGGGCAACAGCTAGTAGGGGAATACGTTTGTATGGAAAAACAGTGTTAGCGTATCCTTTTAAGCACAAAAATAAAAAGGGCCTAAAGTAATATTTATACTAATTAAATGCTTTTAATTAATTGCTATAAGACACTTAGGTCCACTTGCGCAGATCCAGGTTAAAGTTAATACCGGGTTAAATAGTGTGTTATCTCTTACATTCTTCATATATTTAACGAAAGAGATAACGTTTAATCCGGGGTTAACTTTAACCCAGATCTGCGCAAGTGGGCCTTATAAGTTTAGTAAATATATTTGTTATTTGTTACATGTGCGGAATCTACCTGTTTATTGTAATGACTAATAAATAATAAGGTCTTTGGAAGGAACAGAAAATGAGATTAAAAGAATTTTGTTACAAAGTTGTTTTGAAGTTAACGTAGGCTCTACGTGCAGTAAAATGATAGTGAATAGAGAATGACTACATATATTATATTGTACAAATAATACTTATTAAGTTCTAATAATAATATTATGTTTATTGTTAAACCTATTGAGCCTTTGGATATGAGTTTAAACTAGGCTTAAACCATTAAACCGAATAATATGAATTATCAACAGAATATGTGTTTAGTTTTAGGCATAACATTCAGTTAGTGAATTTATCAGTAAATTACATTAAGCATAAATTCACCTTTATACCCTAAAAAATAAAATAAGTACATAAAAAGTTTTTAGTGAAAACTGCGCCAATTTTTGTTTGACATGATCATTTGGAATACTACTTCTACTGAGGTAGGTACACCATCTTAATAATTATTCCAACAGTTTAAAGAAGTAAAGCTCGTATTATAAAATATTATTATTAAATATAATATTACTAGCTGTCCCGGAAAACATTGTTTTGCCGCATAAAGTATTTCGATTTTCGCCCTGGATATTATTTTATTGAAGTGAGTAAATAAGTATGTCACCATGGCAACGTCCATCGCTCTCCCGTCACACAAACAATGGTCGCCGTCAGTCTCGAGTTGTAATAATTTACTATTATTTATTCAACAAAATATTATCCACTTATCAATATAAAAAGTAGGTGTCGTCCGATTCTCAACCCTAGCCGATATGCTCGCTCGCACGAAAATCGGTCGAGCCGTTTCAGAGGAGTTCCACCACGCAGACTCACCCCGTGACACGAGAATTTTATATATTAGATTTAAGTCTATACTCTTTAATAGCAACGATTAAACATAATTTTATGCTATTTAATCTAGCAAGCGTAATTTTCCATAAAAAAATTGACACAAAGTTAAGGGAGGCTAACTGATAATTAATATTCATCCTCCTGTTATACTGATACTTAGTATAGGTCTACCAGGATCTGATGGCAAATTTCGATGGCAGATTTTCAAAACATGTCCTTGATCATTGGATAAATTTTTATATTTGCATGTTTCACACACATAATCCGCCGCTATAAGGAAAAAAAGGATCAAAATGTTTCATTGCAATTACCTCGGTATTGCTAGAGTCAATTTCTTTTATCACTTTTTGCCATCAAATTCTGGTATTCCTATAATAAGTTAAGTACTTATTTTCTTACTGGCAACAGTCAAAATTACTACATGGTGCTCTAAGCATACAAGCTGACTGAACACATGCTTGGATTACTCTTTCATGCAAAAACATCCGACCGAATTATTACACAATTTGGTAATCTGATTTAACACTTAACTAAACTCTTTTTTGTATCTCCAAGAAGTCACATAACACGGGCTGCTTTTTACCCCAAAAAAGTGCAGTATTCATAACCTTATTTACACTTAACCAAGGCCAGGGCATAACTACCAAAGAATAAAATAAAAACTCACCGATCCCCTATTCTTTTCCTTCTTAGTTTTGTCGTCGTCCGGTCTGTGTTCTGTGTCGGAGGCGCCTTCGGCAAGGGACATGTTACTCAACTGGCTCTGAAACTGGCGACTCGACAGTTTTCCTACAGCACGGCTTCTACTGACCCGTGAAGACGCGCCTATGGTTATAAAAGCTGTGGAGTGGGGTACTCGTATTGTTTGTTAATTTTCCAATTAATGATCTAACTCTGGTTCAAGGTTAACGTTTTTTCTATATTTGGTACGATAAGGTTTCCTTTTTGGAATTGTAACATAGGACTACATAACAATAATTTATGGATAATTAACAAACCTGTATGCGAATTTTCGGATTAAATAACACATTTTCTAAACAAAGTAACGTCGACTGTCTCGCCTTATCAAACCTTTAATATAATATTTTCATTCCATAGACGTGACCAATAACAATATTTTAAGTATCCTGTAAACCATCAATTAAATATTAAGTGCTGAAGTTAGGTATATCACTTACAAAGTGTTATGTTACTTAATTTTTCATACAAAAACCACCAAACCGATGGATTTTGATTTTTTGATTAAGTACATTTAGCATGGTTGCAATTCAGGCTCTAGGTATTCATCCAGAAAAATGCTGAATATTAAACTTATTATATAGTGTTAGGACGTGTACGGGGGACGATTATAAATTGATAAGATTGATATCCTGTGGCCTGTAATATAACGTTCCCCAAAAGTAATTTTGTCTGTCTTAAAAAGTAATTTAGTCTTCTCTACAAAATAGCAAAGTCGACTCCATGGTTTTCATGATTTTTTATTACAGGAACTCTAGGCATGCTTATATTTATGATCATAGTTTGTTCCCTGCCCTAATATACGTGCATGACAGCTTGCGAATCGCGAACTGAAGTAACAAATGACTCAGTAATTGTTAGAAACAAGCAGCGAGTACAATAAATGTAGTGAAAAGGGTTGTTTACCCTCTGAAACACATCTCTAACCCTCACAAGCATCCCTTAAGGCCATCCTCCGAGCAAGTGACCTTGACCATGAGGCGTTGCCGAGATCGCACAAAAATCCTATTTTTTTTTTAATAATCTTAGTTCAAAATTGTTACAAAAAAAATTTTAAACGGGGAATATGTAATTAATGAAATTGTCTATCTATTGTCGTGTGTTTCAAATAAACGTAATTTGTAAATACTAGGGAGATGCTGAAAGTATGCTTAAATTTTAATAAATTGGTATTACATTGGAAGCTAATATCATGAGTATAATAAACCAAAATAGACAATTTAAAACGGGGAAATTAATGTTGATATACTGAAGATTATTGCTGTATTATAACTTTGTAGCTTTCAAATTATGAGTTTATAAGGCTCTAAATACGGTAAATTACGGAATCTCCGTAGGGGAAGGCCCTTAACCTTCCTCTGAAAACCTATCATTCGCCAGCCGAAGCAAGGATTAATTTCACGTCAGTTTTATTTAGTTTATTTATTTATTTATTATCATAAAAAAAAACACATAATTCCCTATAGCTACTCTCCATAAACCACTAATGTTTGTCCGGAGTGTACTGTTGTTTTATAATACTATACTTAGGGCCTGTTTCACCACTTCCTGATAAAGTGCCGGATAGACTATCCCATAAAGTTAATATACCTATCTTCCGCTAGGTATATAACTTTATGGACTATCCACAACTTATTTGACAGATTCTCCATACTCTATCTGTTAAGTTAAGTGGCGGATAGCCTATCCAGCACTTATCAGGAAGTGGTGAAACAGACCCTCAGTAAACTTAATTAAATATTCTTTGAGGCCGCTATATTTACTTGATCCTAATAGTAGCAAAGCAAGACTCTCCCACGGAGAAATTCGTCGGAAACAGAGCTTAATTGGGCTCATACAAACGCACTCAAATATTTTAAGGACAAACGTAGCTATTATATCTCTCGGATAGATATCTTATAAGTAATATTTTCGCAAGTCCAATTCCGCGAAGCAACTACTGTTTCTGGTTCTAAACTAGTTTTACGATTTAATTGCAAATGGCAAAATATTCCTAAAGTCATAACAAAATCAGTTGATGCGCGAACTTACGTCGAGGTGTGTTGGAAACATATTTACCTATTATAATTTATAATTATTATCTGTTGATAAAAGTTCGGTGTTAGTCATGGACACGGTGCCAAATACTAAACCAGGAATATAATATCGATCAGTGTGTTTTACGTTATAAGATAGTGCCGATGGCTGGGGATAGTGAACATTTATAACAAAGAATTGACTATGAAGCCGATATATAGACAGGTAAATATCTTAATTATTATTATCTTATAAACTTATCAATCGTGTTATGATAGCTTTTAACCTTTGCATAAGATACGCGTTAATGCGTCCTTGAACCTACTCATCCATATAACAAATTAGATCAATATTTTAATTGTGTACTTATAAATTTATTTATTTATTGGGTTAAAGTCAACATCATCATCATCATATCATCATATCAGCCTATATTCGTCCACTGCTGGACATAGGCCTCTCTCAATGAACGCCAAGATGACCGATCTCCTGCTACTCGCATCCAACATGGACCCGCAACTAAACGGAGATCGTCGTCCCACCTAGTTGGAGGTCGACCTACACCCCGATTTCCTAGCCTTGGTCTCCATTCCAGAGTAAGTTTACTCCAGCGATCGTCTGTTCTTCGAGCTACGTGACCAGCCCAGTTCCACTTCAGCGTACTGATTCTCTGCACTATGTCGGTAACTTTAGTTCTTTGACGAATTGTTTCATTTCGAAGCTTATCCGCCAAAGAAACTCCGAGCATAGCGCGCTCCATAGCACGCTGGGCAACGGAAAACTTACGAGCTAGCCCTGCTGTAAAAGGCCAGGTTTCCGCCCCGTAGGTCATAACGGGAAGCACGCATTGATCGAAGACTTTCGTCTTCAGGCTCTGCGGAATTTGCGACGTGAGAATGTGGCTTAACTTCCTGAATGCTGCCCAACCCAACTGTATCCTCCTATCGGTTTCTCTCTCGAAGTTATGTCTACCTACCTGCAGTATGTGCCCCAAATAGACATATTCCGTTACGACTTCGAGAAAGGCACCGTTGACTACAACCGGTCTCGGGAGAACATGTTCGTTGAACATGACTTTCGTCTTGTCCAAGTTCATCCCGAGACCGATCCGCCGGGAAGATTCATTTAGGTCGTTCAACATTTCCTGCAAGTCCTTCAACGATTCTGCCAATATGACGATATCGTCAGCGAAACGAAGGTGTGAGAGGTACTTGCCGTTAACGTTTATGCCACGTCCTTTCCAGTTTAGGGTCTTGAAGGCGTCCTCTAACGCATTTGTGAACAGTTTCGGGGAAATAATATCCCCCTGTCTCACTCCTCGATGCAAATAGATTGGCCTTGTTGTGGCCCCCTGTACTCGGACGGACATAGACGCGGCATTATATAGACCTTTTAAAACTTCGACGTAACGCCAATCGACTTGACATCGTTGCAGGGCTTCCAGAACAGCCCAGGTCTCAACAGAGTCAAAAGCCTTCTCATAGTCCACAAAGGCAAGGCACAGTGGCTGTCTGTACTCGTGTGACTTTTGTACAACTTGCCTTAAGGTGTGAATGTGGTCTATGGTGCTAAAGCCTCTGCGAAACCCAGCCTGCTCCTGTGGCTGGCATTCGTCAAGTTTATTTGATAGGCGATTCGTCATGATCCTGGAAAACAACTTATATATGTGGCTCAAAAGCGAGATGGGCCTATAATTTTTAAGAAGGGTGTTATCTCCCTTCTTAAAAAAGAGAACCACCTCGCTCCTAAGCCACTCTTCGGGGGAAACTCCCCGTTGAAGGACAAAATTAAAGACTTTACGAAGCTCTCTCAAGACGGGTTCGCCTCCCGCTCTGAGAAGTTCGATCGTAATTCCGTCCCTCCCCGGGGCCTTTCCTCCTTTAAGTTGTTTCAGAGCCAATTCGATTTCGCCTATACTGACGTCAGGAAGCTCGCCAGAAAGATGCCGGGTGAGTTTGGCACGCGGGTCGTTATCACGAGGGTCAGGTTGCAAAGCATGTGAAGCATACAAGCGGCTATAGAAATCCTCGATCTCGGACAGAACCTCCCCTCGCGAGGAAACGATTTGGCCACAGCTATTCTTCACCTTCGTCAGACGACTCCTCCCGAGGCGCCTTACGAAAACTTATGACCCTCTATTCCGCTCAATCGCTTCCATGATTTCTAGCGTATTCGAGCGGCGAAGATCTCTACGTATAAGTTTCCGTATGCGCCTCGAGAGAAGTTTCATATCTGACGAGCCCGAGTCCGTGTTTTCCCTTCGTTCCCTCATAAGTTTGAGGATCTCATCCGAAAGTTTGGATTTCCTGCCCGCATGCTTAAGCCTGCAAAACCTTTCACCTTCGACCCGTATGCTCTCCACAATTGCATTTAAAGCCTCGTCAACTTCCATTGTAGTTTCCGAGATGTTAAGAGCGTCGAACCTATTTTTCAGTTGTAACTGAAATTTCTGGGTATCAGCGACGGATTGTTGGAAGTTGGGTCGGAGAGTAGACTTCAGCATATGGGCTCTTTCGAGCTTGAAGCATACACTCAAGGATCCTCGCAGTAATTGGTGATCGCTACCGGTATTAAACCTGTTGATCACAGAGACATCCCTAAATATATACTTCCGATCCGTAATGATGAAGTCTATCTCGTTCCTTACCACAGAGTCAGGACTTCGCCATGTCCACTTTCTTTGGGGCTTCTTTTTGAAGAAGGAATTCATCAAGAAGAGCCCCTCTTTTTCGAGAAAGTTGACTAGCATTTGCCCCCTGCGGTTTCGAATCCCAACACCGTGCTGTCCCAAGCTAGATTCGCCGCTAGCTCGTACTCCTAGTTTGGAGTTAAAATCTCCCATGACAACATTGAAGTGGGTCTTAGGGGTGGTATTTAAGACCTTGGAGATGTCTTCGTATATGGTCTCCACTTCGTCATCAGAATGTGTCGAGGTTGGTGCGTACACTTGTACTATCTTGAGAGAATACCTATTGGTGAGTCTCAAAATAAGATACGCTACCCTCCCCGACACACTCGAGATATCAACAACGTTGTCGACGAGAGATTTGTTGACAAGGAATCCCACGCCGCCACGGGATGTATGATCTCCCTCTCGGAAGTAGAAAAGGTGACCCGATGGCAGAGTTATGGTGTCCTCCCCTTGTCTTCGGACCTCGCACAACCCTAATACGTGCCAACGGATTTTTTCCAATTCTACCTCCTGTTCGACTAGGTGGTCTTCGAGTCTAAGCGTTCGTCCGTTGTACGTCGCCAGGTCCAGTTGGTGGTAGCGATCCGTAGCCCGGAGATTCTTAGCACCCCTCGCAGTGCCGTTACCATGGCCGCTACCGTGGCCAGGAATAGTACCGCTACCGGGAACTAGGGGCCATCCTTTTCTGGTGCGTTTCATGAAAGGCATTTGCTCATAATTGCCACGCGGAGCACGCGGATTGGCAATCTGACAGGGGCCAGTAAATCAAACCATCAATGCTGCAGCCCATTGATGGCCATGGATTTCTTCACTGACCCTATCGTTGATGGTTTTACCGCCATCCTTCGGTTGACTAACTGCGCTTGATGCTAGATCTATCCCACACTAATTATTGTGAGATAGAACTACCATCAGGCAGGCGGTGGGGTCGTCACATCCCTACGCCTCAAAAGTCAACATAGTAATTAATATATTATTATCTTCTCATAATATACTTGGGGTCCATAGATTGTAACTTATAGTTAGGGAGGGGAAGAGGGGATTTCGCGACAAGCTCGAGCGTGTCAGATTAAGCTTTTATAATGTATAGGCTTCCGACATGTGTCTAGTAATTATCATGGTATAGAAATCAGATTTCTCACGTGGTGGGTTAAAAAAAAGTTATTTTCAAATATTGCAATGTCATCGGATCTGTCAGATTAAAATAGGGGATGTTTAGTATACCCCAAAGAAGCTTCCATATAAAGCACTGACGATTCAAAGGTTAGGTAAGCCTGTAGGGACATTTTAAAATATAAAAAAATTAAGCTTCATATTTTCGTAACTAAGCTTCGCAGATATTTTATGTTGCACTTAACTAAATGATTTAGTCCTTGTTGTCTAAAATCTTGTTATAATTTACCTAAATAAGCAATTTTCTGAATTTTTTTTTTTTTCATAATTTTAAAATGGCTACAGTTTCTGAACACACCGCTAAAATAAAAAATGCTCTTATTATTTTTCTATCAACTGATAAAAAAATAATAAGAGCATTTTTTTAGGTAAAACTTTACCTAATGTAAAAAACCTACCAGGTCTCCATGACGTTCGAGTAACTACACGAATAGCACCCTGGGCTCCCCTACTATTATGTACCGCCTGATCAAATAAGGAAAATTGTGATAAACCATACTAGTACTAATATTATAATTCCGAAAGTGTGTCTGTCTACAATTTTTCACGCCCAAACCACTGAACCAATTTTGCTAAAATTTGGTATGGAGATACTTTGAGTCCCAGGGAGGGACAAAGGATACTTTTTATCCCGGAAAATGAACGGATCCGGTACGATAAACAAAATTTTGCGCAACGGAGTTGCGGGATTCTTCTAGTTTATTAGAATACTAGATGACCCGGTGAACTTGTCACTTCCCTCCTAATATAAACCTTCCCAGGATTTCCACGAATATTTCAAGATTAAAATTATCCAAATCGGTCCAGCTGTTCTCAGTTTAAGGGTGAAGCCAAACTAGCGTAATTTGTGAGTTGTGAGTCGCAGAATTTCGGCTAGCAGAAATTCTGCTGCATTCAGTTTCATACAAAAGTCCTGTTTGATTCACACGAGCGTAAGGCTGCCTTCACATAAAGTCGCGCGGCTGCCGCAGCCCGCAGTACTCGCGACTTAATGTGAAGGCAGCCTAATTTTGTGAGTCATGATTTGTATGAAAAGATAGTTACGCAACCGAAATTCTGCAACTCACAACTCACAAATTACGCTCGTTTGGCTTCACCCTAAGCGAGACTAACAAAATTTAAAAAACATTTTTAAATAGATTATCTTCACATAATACACGTGGGGTCCATAACTTATAAGTTATAGATCGCCTGATCAAATCGGGAAAATATGATAATATACCTACGTAATAAAGATTTTGCTCATTTGGATCGAATTTTGAATAGCTATATACAGTATACTCTTATCTAAAATAACAATAGATGATAATAATCGGCCAAGTGCGAGTTGTACTCGCGCACGAAGGGTTCCGTACCACTACAGAGCAAAAATAGGCTAAAAATTGAATTTTTTGTATGGGAGCCCCCCTCAATTATTTACTACTTTTGGAACTGGCACCGACTTCAAAATTATGAAGATTGAGTACAGAAATAGTTGAGGTTTAGCCGAATTCGGAAAAAGGCACTATTAGATAGGAAAAATTATTTAATACTTTTTAGTTCATATTATAAGGATGTTATTATTTTTTTTACCTTGGAAGTCAGTTTTAATTTTTTGTGTAAAAATAATAATTTCACTCTTTTTAGTTACCTCGATTGTTTTTCTTATTCCTATTACGATGTAGATTGTTTTCCTATGTAAGTATTTTCATACTAAGGGTTCAATTTATTACCTCGATCGTGGGAATCGCAGACATAATAGATTTTTAATTGTTATGCGGCAGCCGGGTGCCGCTTGGGGATTGATGGGTTAATAGTTAAACTAGTGTAGTACCTATCGAAGCAACTTACTTCTCTTTTTTCTTTCGAATCTCAAAAGTAATGTCAAATATGTGCCTTACGCTCTGGAGTTAAGGTTGACTTTGTTATGTTCAATTTTGTGGTACATAAGTCGCTTAGAACTTGAATCATTTATTTTGAAACAACATTATATTTGTAAAAGTACCAATTATTATAAGGACATAACGTGATGATATAATTATGGTGTTGTGGGGGCATATTGTATCCATATACAACCATGTGACACTGGTGACCCTGACGTGGTAATGATGATGATGATGATGATGATGATGAATGTAATTTGCATAGTAGCATATGCTTTCAGTTCTTAAAACAGCGCCTAAACCCCCAAACTTGTATCTATAAGGAATCCGGAGTTCTCTTAGTATCTTCGGAGTAATCGTTGAACATACAAAAAAAATTATAATAAAAAAAAAATATATATCCACAGCCGAACATATAACCTCCTCCTTTTTGGAAGTCGGTTAAAAAACCGTACCATGAGTCATACGTACTCGCTAGCGACAACTCGATTGTTTATGTATAAGTCTACCAGAATCTGATGGCAATTTTTGACAGCAGATTTTTTAAAAATATCCTTGATCATTGGATAAATTTTTATATTTCCATGTTTAATACACATAATCAGCCGCTATAAGAAGAAAAACGGATCAAAATGTTTTATTCCAATTACCCCCGTATTGCTAGAGTCATTTTATTTTATCACTTTTTGCCATCAGATTCTGGTAGACGTATAGTTTTCGTG
This sequence comes from Cyaniris semiargus, assembly GCA_905187585.1. Taxonomy (NCBI): domain Eukaryota; kingdom Metazoa; phylum Arthropoda; class Insecta; order Lepidoptera; family Lycaenidae; genus Cyaniris; species Cyaniris semiargus. The sequence goes on from LR994567.1 coordinate 8,849,316, forward strand.
TGTTTATAATAGTACAAAAATCGTAATGTAGCTAACTTCATAATTGATTTTGCTCTCTCTTTCTAGCTCGAGTAAAAGACAAAGACGGCATATGGCCTTAAAAACCCTACCAATTTAAAACAGTGACTTGTTATTAGTAAATGTAAGAAACAAATATATTCGTAAACTTGTATGCATTATAGAAGGAGAAGAAGAAGAGAGATTGCATAGTGTATGTATAGGTCGACCAGAATCTGATGGCAATTTTTGACAGCAGATTTTCAAAAAATATCCTTGATCATTGGATAAATTTTTATATTTGCATGCTTAACACACAGAATCAGCCGCTATAAGAAAAAAAAAGGATCAAAATGTTTTATTCCAGTTACCCCGGTATTGCTACAGTCAATTTATATTCTCACTTTTTGCCATCAGATTCTGGTAGACCTATAATTAAACACGCATTGTTCGATGAATTTTGGAAACAAACTACGCTTGAAATTTATTAAAATGGTTATTAAAAAGTGTGTAAAGTGTAAAAAAAACATTTCAAAAAAGGTGCCGGGACTAGAATGTAGTAGATGTAATAAAATAGTCCACGCGGATACTATTTGCTCAAAGTTATCCAACAAACAATTAAATACCTTAAAATCCCTTTTAAAATTAAGAGAATGCTTTATTTTGCATTGGCTGAATCGTATATTCAATATGGCCTCACCAGCTACGGGCGGACATATTATAAGACTTACTTACCTAGATAATTACAATTAAAAATTTTAAAAACCATCGTCCCGTCTAGTATTAAGCAGCAATTTAGCAACAACGAATATAAACTGTTTAACTACTGTCAAATAATCCCAGTATACCATCAAGTACAATATTTGCTTCTTAAAGACAATTTTTTTAATGAATCTCTAAAGAGAAAAATAGATCACCCCGTATACACCCGAGCTATTATCATGTTCGAATGTATTATTGGCACAATTAAACTAATAACTTACCTCCTGCGCTGCGAGATTCTTTAAAACCTAACAATATCAAGGCTCAGTTTAGAACGCACTTTAGCAATATACAACATAATGATAATAATATAATATCTTAGCTGCTGCAGTACCTAAACTAGATAATTAATTTCAAATTGTATTTATACCTACTCTGCTAAGTAACTACAAGCTTTAAGTACCTATCAATTTCTTATTATTAGCTTGTAATTAGCTTGTTATATTACATTACCTTTTAATTATTGTTAACTGTTATTTAAATTATAAATAATATGGTGCTAACTTATAATATCGTCTTAAAAACCTTCGTGGTTTCTCGATGATATATTATATGATTTTTTGTAATATGTATTGTTTTAAATGGTAAATAAAAGAAAAAAAAAACTTTAAACTTTTAAAGATAAGTACAAACTTGTGACCCATAAATTATTGTATTAAGATAAAGAATTGCTATTTCTTGTAAACTATATTTTACAAATACTTACAAGTGGCAAGTGCCACTCAAGTGATCTCGAAAACCATAAAACAATTTTACCTTCTTTTGTTCTAATGGTTTTGGAAAGGGTCTGGGTTCATATTATTTTTTGTGTGATGATAATTTTACCTACTTAAACACTTCCTTGCTATTCTAGTTTCGGAAACGACGTGAACGAAAGTATTATTTAAGAAATGCGTACCAGTGCCACACAATTTCAATTATTAGTGGAATACATGGAAAAGTAAGTGTTTTATTCATTAAATTTTCTATTATTTTTAATTCAAAATTTTTAATTATGTACCTCGTATATTTTACTTATTTTAATAGTCTAATATAAAAGTTTTAAAAGGTGTTAATTGGACATAGCTCTTAGGAGTCCACACAAATGCTCGAAAGCCTCTTTGTTTAATCTATATTCTTTAATAAAATTATTATCACTCAAATGTTCAAGTGGATTTCCAAGACACTTTCGTACACTAGCTTGAAATCGTCCTTGTTTACGTCGTTCGTCTTCTCGTGAAGCCAACGCTAGCATATTCCACGCTAAATATGCTTTACCGGACATATATATACACCGTATTAAGCACAAATTACTAAATATTCTCTTGTATGAAACTCTTCACAAATCACAACCAACACTTTCACGCTACAAAAGGCTAGTGAGTTACTTTACTACTGTGGTAACGGTATTTTACGATACCACTTGTCAAATTGTTTACTCATGGTACCTACCGATTGTGTATGAGAAACTGCTTTAAACTATAGTCGCTAGCGAGTTCTTATTCAATACGTATTTATTGTAAACTCATGGTAGCGATTTTAGTTCCACAAGTGACCGCTAGAGGCGCTGTACAATTTTCCATACTAAAAATTTACGTTAGTCGATATCGAGTATCGATAAATACTATAGCTTTAAACTCATGGTAGAGCTACACATCAAACTAGGGCGCTTGCGACGCGTTCACACGTTGGCGCGCCCTTAGTAGCCGCTGTGATCTCGCGACGAACGCACGTCTAGTTCTGACTCAAAAAAGAGTAGCTGGTCGAACGAAGAGAGTTTGTCGTTTTTGGAATATTACCAAACCGAAAAATGTATCTGGAACCCCAAAGATGTTAATAGCCGACACAAGTTCGGTGTCCGCCATGCTTGGATGTACGTAATACACTGACGCATTCACAAGCGTGTAAACGACTTCCAAATGCCAAGCAAGATTTGTGGACGCTTGTGCGTTGTGGACGCTTGCCAAGCCTCGGCAAGCGTAGAAACGTAGCATAACGCCAATTTAAATTAGTATTCGTAACGGTGATAAACTTTGTAACGTAAGAAAATTACCTAAGTAGGTACCTAAGTATAAATAGGTAATTGTGGTAAAACCTCGAGGACTTATTGCGCAACGCCCTTCGGTTCTAACAATCTTCGAGTTAGGGGGCGTCCACAAATTACGTGAGGTGTTTAAGGGGGAAGGGGGTCGAGTCAAATCTCATTTAATCTTACGTTGGAGAGAGGGGGGGTCTCGGCAAATCTCGCATACTTAATTTTTTTTTTCTCATTGTTACAAAAAAAATATACTATTTTGGTCCATTTCATCGTAAATCATATCGTAAGCGTAATCGTAATACGATTAAGATCATTCACTAATTCGTTCGAAAGAAAATAATTTCATTCATACCTTGACGTTATACATCTACTGACTGTCAAACAATCCAACGCGTTTACGGAAACCCACATTTTGAAAAATCTCACGTGAGATTGGGGGGTGGGGGAGGGGGTTGAATGAAATCTCATGAAATCTCATCAAGGGGGGGAGGGAGGGTCAGAAAATTAAAAAAAAACACCTCACGTAATTTGTGGACGCCCCCTTAAGTGGATCTCGCTTTGATAATATTCGATACCTTACTGGTAAAAGCAGTCATTTTGCTCGATCCTGAGATCCTGAGGTCCTAGAATGTCCTAGATACCTAATAATCAATCGACGCCCGCAACTCCGTTGCGCCAAAATTCGTTTATCGCGTCGGAGCTATATCTACATTTTCCGGGATAAAAAGTATCCTCCGGAACTCAAAATATCTCCATACCAAATTTCAGTAAATTCGGTTCAGCGGTTTAAGCGTGAAGAGGTAACAGACAGACAGACAGAAAGACACACATTCGCATTTATAACATTTATTATTTAACTTACTATCTTTGTAATTTGGTAGGTAATTTGGATAGGTATACCTAGATTACACTAGTCAACACGATTTTTGAGCCTGAGTTGTGTGCACCCTATTTGAATGTATTACACCTAATTAATTATAGAATCAGTGATTTTAACTCAAAAAGTTTGCTTTTATAGAAACTGAGACCTTCTGAACTTTCAAATTTTGAAGAAAAGCTGAATTTTCTTCTTTCAGTTACGTATGAAAATAATAAAATATATCATTATTTTTTTTCATTTATATCGTTGCTTATATTCCCAAAATAAAATTAAAATGGTAAAAATATATTATAATTTAAATTAATATTTTTTGTATCTAGATGAGCATAACCTAAATACAGCTTGCTGTGTGCTCCGGTATAGATATTAGATATGTAGCGCTCCTATTTATTTTCTAGTATTGAATAGGAACTTAAAATTATTTCATATGCTTGACAAAGTGATTTGTTGATCCAACTATCTTTTTAGCTCTTATTTTAATAAATCTCTAAGAATTTTGCAATAATATTATATTTTTATTCGTCTTCGCTAGAGTCTAGGCAATAAAAGCAAACTTTTATTTTTGAAATTTGTATTTCTGGTTAGTTTTCAATGCAAACAATCGGATAATAGTCATTAAGTAACAGCCAACAGGCACAAGGAAAAAATATTTTTGTCGACTTAATATGTTATCTACTTATTAACTATCCAAATTACAAAGATTGTAAGCTACACGTGTTGTATTGCAGTGTTTCGTGACGGCAACCGCATGTTTCAACGTGATTGGCTTAGGATGTGCCGTGGGTTTCCCAGCCATACTACTGCCACAGCTCGAAGAAGGAAATTCACTATTTCACATTAGCAGGGACACCGAATCATGGATAGGTAAGATTGTTATTTATCAGGTAAATTTTCTTCTATGAAAATTGAAACCTGTTAAATTATACCTTATATTATGTAACCTATTATTATTAATGTGCTATAGAAAGTCGGAGATACCTATGCAGAGAGCACTGCGTTTGTACAATTACAAGTTCTTTCATAACAATTTCGACTAGTCTGAGTAAACTCCAGAACACCTAATTGTCTGGTAAATATTTATTACGGCTTCGTTTATGGCTTTTCTCATCTTTGCACAAAAATCGACGCAAAACTCACTTATCTGATGTTTGCAGCGGCCAGTTTTCCGCTAGCTTCACTGCTTGGGAACTTACTGACCCCATTGGTGATGGAGAGATTCGGACGCAAGCCGGCGAGCTTGACCATGGCGCTGTTGATGATAATTGGATGGTTCCTCATCATGCTCGCTCCAAATGTCGAGGTAAGTCTATAAAAGGTGGACCTCTTTGCTTCAAAAGCAGTCGAGAAGAGTAAAAACAATTCTTTAAAAATAATAACTAGACAAAAACTAGATAAGAAATTGTTACCGTGATCCAAGTAGTTGAACTATATCAATTATCATCTTCAACAAGGTTGATGATAATTGATATAGCAATTATATCATGCACTTCCTTCAATCATGATCAAAGCGCTACAGCGACACGACAATTTGTCAGTAGTTAAAGCTTGAAGTGATTAAAACATGTACTTACTTTCGCAGGTACTTCTACTTGGAAGAGTAGTTCAAGGAATATCATGTGGTTTCCTGAACCTCCTTCGGTCAATCCTTGTCGGCGAGTACACGAGTCCAAAAAATAGAGGTGTCTTCCTCATGGTGGTGTCGCTCAACCAAGGGTTCGGAATATTCGTCGTGCATCTCATAGGATCCTTGTTTAGCTGGCAGAGAACAGCTCTCGTTTCGGTCTTCTTCGCTTTCGCTAGTTTCGTCCTGGCAATTTACATGCCGGAGTCACCCAGCTGGCTGCTAGCTAAAGGTAGACTCGAAGAATTCAGAAGAGTATTCCTCTGGTTGAGAGGTCCAAAGGGAAACGACGAATTAGAGAGCATGATTAAGGCGAAACTGGCCTTGGAAGCGGCAGAAATACAGGACAACCACGGCAAGGGCATCAAGAAGGCGCTGTGGATAGTGCGTCAAACGGAATTCTACAAGCCCATTTTCATCGTCATTAGTTTCAACGTGATGATGGACATGGCCGGAGGGACCACTATGGCGAATTACTCCATGTCAGTTCTGACGGGTCTCATGGGTGCGGGCGCGAACGCTCACTTTTGGATGGTCTTTCTGGACTCCCAGAGGATAGTCTCGAATGCGATCGCAGTGTACATCATAAAACGCGTGAAAAGAAGAGTCATGGTGTTTGGCACGACTTTGCTGTGCATAGTCAGTCAAGTTGCCATTGCTATTTACTCGTTTTGGATAAGCAGCACCGGTGTTTACTCCGATATATGGATACCGGTGGTGCTAGTCAATCTGCAGATGTTGTCTGTCGCGATGGGGATGGTTCCGATGCCGACTGTGATAACGGGGGAAATTTTCCCCCTGGCTTACCGGGGCATAGCAGGGATGATCAGTGTTCTATCCGGGAGTCTCTTTATGTTCGCCATTCTGAAGACTTTCCCTCTGCTACTGGACACAATAGGCATACACGGAACGTACGGGCTGTATTCCTTGTTGCTATCAGCTAATATGTTATACCTATGGTTCGCACTGCCAGAGACCATGGGTAAAACTCTGCAAGAAATAGAAGACGAGTTCAGAGGGAACAAATCCAATAGTGAGGAAGTGGAGGCGAGCAAATCGATTCAAACAGAGAACAAAGATAATCAGAATACAAAACAGACAATTCAGAATTCAAATGAGACAAATCAGAATTCAAATGAGACCAATCAGAATTCAAATGAAAAAATTCAGACTAATTCAAATGAGAAAATTCAGAATAATTCAAATGAGATAAATCAGAATTCAAATGAGAAAATTCAGAATTAAAATGAAAATGTTCAGAATACAAATCAGACTTGGGACATTTTTATTCTTAAGCTTAGGTTTCAACAGGCACTTAATTTCTCGAGTAACGCTACCCGTGTGCAAAATAATGTTAAACGTAATCTCAATGAAAGGATAAGATAGTCGTGACCATAAGAAAAATTCAAGGTTAAAATATTAGATAAGCAATGTAGAACACAAAAATTGATAAGGTCTTAAGGTCCTCTTCACGTTGGGCCATGGTGTATAACCACGCTTACGAAGCTATCTACAGTATGCACAATCAGCGTAGAGGGGCAATCATTAACGAATAATATACGTTCGTAATCACTTATTAGTCCATCATGGTTCAAGGTCGAACGTGGACAGGCCGCAGTATTTTATTACATCGGTCTCGAGAACTAATTTAGCTATATTGAAAACCACAGGAAAATGTAAACAGGCTAGTCAAAATATCGGTTAAATAAAAACTATACGATCTGATAAAAGAATTTTTATTAAATTTTATCTAAAAGTAATTACAACGTCTATACAAATGGTAATTTACGGGTAGCCTCGTATGTATCTATACAGGAGGCACGGATGTGTGAACTATGTATAATACAAACTAATGCTCGTATATGCGATGACTACATACAAAATGATGACCATACACCCACTCACACGTACATTATCAAATTGTCAAACACTAAAATATCTTTAAAAAAATTCCATTTATTCACCTTAAAAAAATATTTACAAAAATTTATCTCGCGCTCCCGATATACTTCATATAGTTCATAACATCCTCAGTGTGTGACGAGACCGTATCTGTTCAAATAATATTATAAAAGAAACAGTACATTACACTTGTAAAAAAAGATAAAGTAAATATATGCACATACTCATCAAATTCACTTTAATATATTTATTTTACACCCCAGATAATAAATATATCTCAAGTCTTCATTCACACTAATATTAAATTGTTCTAAAATTATAGGATAGTTTTCACAAAAATCGTAAGCACACGTGCTAGAATTGTTTTTTCTAAATGCCCAAACATCGAGAATCGAATTTCCTAAATAAAACATTTGTGTAAATGAAGGCTCATCTCAGGTACAGTCAGAAGCAAAAATATCTGAACGTGCAATTCAAAAATGTTTTAATTTCTATAATATTTACCTCTGAAAAAGTTATCAACGCCGAATGATCGTTATAATCAGATATTTTTGTTGCCGTTTCGTTTAGAATAGATAAAATCTACTAACAACACTGATTTAACATTTACATTTTATAAATCTGTGGACAAACATTGATATAACAGATATTATAATTTACAACTTGATAGTATTTATTATTGAAGCCATATACAAAGTAAGTTGGCAAAAGCGAGGGGGAGAAATTATACAAGCAGAGTTTTGAAAGTGCCTTAGGCTGGCTTCACAGCTCCCCGGGACACCGGTACGGCCTGGCAATACGCGGATTGGTCCGCACGCGACCGGCGGGTCACGACTCGCGTGGTCGCGTCCCAGGTTGCTCTGTGTCGCTGTGAAACGATGTTCTAGCCTCTCATATTATGTGCTCCTGCTCCGGGCGCCCGTATTGCCAGCCCGCACGGGTGTCCCGGATAGCTGTGAAGCCAGCCTTATAAACACAATCGAGGGTAGTCTTATGACAGCTCTTAGAAGTAGCCTAACCAAAAGTGATGTGATAAACTAGTGTATTATTGCAAATATAAATTATTTTACCAACTTTATTGCAATTTTAGTAATTGTGTCGACTATAAAATATATTATAGAGTTTGGCTAGCGAGTCGTGGTACTAAGCATTTTTACAAATTCTTTATGTGGCAACATTTTCGAACTGTCATGTCAAACGTCACAAATCTGTTTTGTAACCTATCGTCTTGTGTATTTTTATCAAAATATTCCGAAATTATGTCGAAACCGATAAAAAGTGGCGTGAGAAGTATGTTGTATACTATGATAAATAATTACGAACAAGTAAAAAGTGAACTCAGTGAAGCTGCGATGCAAAAACAACGCCTTTTGGATGAAATCCTGTCCGCGTCAGGTACTATGACCAAATGTTATTGAAACTTGACGGTATATATTTTTATGTTTCTATTTTTTCTTTTACTTAGCTAGAAATCAGCATTTGTTCTTTTATTCTTTCAGCTCGTGTGGATGATGAAGTTAGAAATTCAATTCAAGGTCTAGTTCTGGAGTTACAAAAAAGTCAAGAAAATGAGATGTTGAATTCAAAGTCACGATATATAACACAAATCAGCACCATGACAGGTAGTAAACTGAAAAATATACCTTTGATAATATCCAATTTCTTGATACTATCTCTGTAAAAAAATCTGACTAATCAAAATACAGGCTTTCGCCTAGTTTGAGGTACGTTCTTAAAGTAATCTGTTGAACTGTGTAATTTCACAATGAATAAAGATTTGTTTTTAATGTACTTAGCATTAGTTAAAATATATTAGTTAATATAAAAATAACACTACTACTAGTTAGATCGTCCTTGAAATATTATGTACTAGTTTAAATACTTTGTACTAGTTGGATGGTCCTTGAAAAATTTTAATTAACACATTAATCCGTTTTATTTTACAGGAGTTAGTGTTAGAGAACATTACGACGAATACAAAAAGAAGGTTCTATGAATCAAGGTGAATGGAATACACCAGGTAAAAAACGACCATGGCAACCGACAGTGTCCAATTTGGATGATTTTGATATTTCTGTCATAAGAAACAAAATAAACGAGTTTTATGTTGTTAAAAAGTGTGTTCCAACCTTAAGAAGCTTACACATGGAGCTGCAGGATTCAATTCAATTTTCTGGAAGCCGGGAAACGCTGCGACAACTTTTACATAAAAATGGCTTTGAATTCAAAAAAAATAAAAATGATCGATCGATCTATTCTTATAGAAAAATTTGAATTAGCTGCATGGAGGCATAGATACCTGAGGACCATTCATCAAAAACGCCAAGAAGGAAAACATATTGTTTATCTTGATGAAACTTATGTCCACCAAAACTACAAACCCAAAAAATCGTGGCAAGGACCATCTACAAGTGGATTAGTGGATAAAATATCTGCAGGAAAAAGACATATTATAGTCCACGCAGGATCAGAAAAGGGTTTTGTTCCTAATGCTTTATTAGTGTTTAGCACAAAATCGAAAATGGCAGACTATCATGATGATATGAATAAAAACAATTTTTTGAAATGGTTAGAAGAGAAGCTAATACCAAACCTGATGGAACCCTCTGTAATTATCATGGATAATGCGAGTTACCACGTAACTCAAATTAACAAGCCACCTACAATGCACAACTTGAAAGCTGAAATTCAAAAGTGGCTTTCTGATAATAATATTTCGTTTGACGAATGCTTTACAAAGGCTGAGCTCTTCTGTCTAGTGCAAGAAAATAAACCAACTCCTCTATATGAAGCAGAAGAAGAGTTACTGAAACAGCATGGGCATGAAGTTTTAAAGTTGCCTCTGTATCACTGCGATCTCAATGCGATAGAACTTATATGGAGCTTGGTCAAACGAAAGATTGCAAGCAAAAATTTGGGCGTGCATGGCACTCAAACCGAAGAATTAATTCAAGAATGTTTCTCAACCATCACCGCAAGCGACTGGAAGAAAATCACTGACCACATAATTAATGTGGAAAATGAATATAAAACTAGAGACAGAATTACAGAGACTGAACTGGAACCATTTATTATAAATGTTCGTGAAGACGATAGTGACAGTGACAATTCCCTCTCTGGTATTGAGTTTCTCGAATCTGATTTTGATTATGATGAATAAAATGTTATTATTTTTAGTACTTTGTTTTTTTTTAACTTTATATTTCAATGGAAGTTGAATAGTGCTCCAATGTGTGTTCTCTTTCTATGGAAACCAATGGCGAGGTTGTGAGCAGGCAAGGCTATGAATAAATGTCATTATCATTTAATATTTTGTTAGCTTTTTGTCATGTCAGTGGTTTTAGCAGAAATTTAAACTCATTTCAATTTCTGTCCCGGCCGGGAATTGAACCCGGGACCTCTTGCATGTTGACTACTGAACCACTCAGGTCGTCTGACAGCACGCACCCACAAAAGAACAAAAGCAGTTCTTATAATTTTAGACAAGGTCCATAAATAACCAATTATCAAAACCGTTTTATCCTGGTATATTGAGTGTTGTCTGCTTAAGATTTTTCAAATTTTGCCGCCGTTTTCTTGTGCCACGACTCGCTTGCCAAACTCTATAAAATGTATTTTATAGTCGACGGTAATATTAGCAATCGCCAAGAATCATAAAGCAATAAAATTCGTAAAAGCACATATATTATTTGCAATTATATTAGTCTACTTGCTTTGACAAGACAGTGAATGTCATTATATCGCTGTCTTATACGCTAAAGCGTGTCCCAGACAGACGCGACCTGCGGTGGCGGTAGCGGTGGCGGTCAGTTGGATGACTTGGAAGTTCTAGGAACGACACAGACACACGCGGCCACGCGGCCAAGCCATTGGCCACCGCCACCGCCACCGCAGGCCGCGTCTGTCTGGGAGACGCTTAATAAGATCCTATAGGGATGTTTTGGCGCGTTGACATTGTCATGAGAGTGTCGATATCCGCGTTATTCAAAATGACGCTAACGTAACTTTTATTTCGGTCACGTGCAAAATGGTACTTGGGAGTGTGAAACAGCTCTCTAAAGTTACACTTTAAATAATAACATTCAAATTAAGTTTTTTTAATATCATCATTTAAATTAAGTTTTTTTAATAGTTCTTCTTCAGGATCAAATTCAGTATATCTATGGTCAGGTATAACTGCATAAGGGTTCGCTGGTTCATATAACTGTTTAATATGCATTTTTGAATTTTGAAAATTTAAAACTAGATTTCTTATTTTGTTATTGTAACTATTTTTATCTACTTTTTGTATGGGGAAAGGACAAAATCTTTTTTTGCCTTATTTCTAGGTAATTGGTGAGCTGCTATGGGAGAAGAAGTAAAACGTGTTTTGGGCACATGAAAGTCTTGAAGTCTTTGGGTGCAGACTTGGTGTAAAAGTAATATTTTATTATGCACCATGTGTTCCACTCCATGAAGCAGTACAGCAACATGCTTGCATTTTGCTTCTGTCCCACTTCAAATTATGTTTATTTACTTTGATTTTTTTTCAATATTTACATGTATAATATCCAACAGGAAAAATTTACTGGGTGCAATGCGACGGCGGCTGCGATCAGTGGTTCCACATGCACTGCGTCGGCCTGAGTCACGGCGCGCTGCGCGAGGACGACGACTACGTGTGCGGCGCGTGCGCACAGCGCCGCTCCGCCGGCAAGCCCCGCCCCGCGCCCACGTCACGCCCCGCGACCGCCTCCCAATGAGTATATCATTGGATTAATCTAAACTTAGATTTAATAGTGGAATTAGTAAGGAACGGAAAAGACTGATCAGACTTGATGTAAACGAGTAGAGCTATGGATGAGTCAGTATCAGTAATACAGGTTTATTTTATTTATGGGCAGTTGATGCAAAAGTGGCTTGAACTTTGTGCAATAACTTAAAGAGACTTACAAGGCTGTTTTTGGTGTGTGACAAAAACAACTAACGTCGCCATGTTATTATTTAAAGTGTAACTTTAGAGAGCTGTTTCACACTCCCAAGTACCATTTTGCACGTGACCGAAATAAAAGTTACGTTAGCGTCATTTTGAATAACGCGGATATCGACACTCTCATGACAATGTCAACGCGCCAAAACATCCCTATAGGATCTTATTAAGCGTCTCCCAGACAGACGCGGCCTGCGGTGGCGGTGGCGGTGGCCAATGGCTTGGCCGCGTGGCCGCGTGGCCGCGTGTGTCTGTGTCGTTCCTAGAACTTCCAAGTCATCCAACTGACCGCCACCGCTACCGCCACCGCAGGTCGCGTCTGTCTGGGACACGTTTTAGCGTATAAGACAGCGATTCCAAAAAGTATACATATAAATATATATACTTTTTGGAAGTCGGTTAAAAATCGGTTCACAAACGGCTGAGTAATCGTTGAACATAAAAAACGAACATCATCCATTTTGAAAGTCGGTTAAAATTGTAGCCTATGTGTTATTCTGATATATAAGCTATATTATTGTAAAGTTTCATTAAAATCCGTTCAGTAGTTTTTGCGTGAAAGAGTAACAAACATCCATACATACTACATACATCCAAACTTTCGCCTTTATAATATTAGTAGGATTACTAAAGTATAAACACACTTGAGTATTTTGTGAATATATCACTGTGCCTATCTATTGCCATCATTTATATCGAACAAAACAAAATATTTAATTTATTTAGTTTTTAGTATTTTTTGTTATACCGGCAACAGAAATACATAACCTGTGAAAATTTCATCTCTCTAGCTATTACCGTTCTTGAGTTACAGCCTGCTGATAGACAGACGGACAGACACGTTTATACGTGGGAGAGCCATGCTTCGGCACGAATGGGCCGGCTCGGCAATACCACGTTCTCACAGAAAACCGGCGTGAAACAGCGCTTGCGCTGTGTTTCGCCGAGTGAGTGAGTTTACCGGAGGCCCAATCCCCTACCCTATTCCCTTCCCTTCCCTCCCCTATTCCCTTTTCTTCCCCCCCTATTACCCTATTCCCTCTTAAAAGGCCGGCAACGCACCTGCAGCTCTTCTGATGCTGCGAGTGTCCATGGGCGACGGAAGTTGCTTTCCACCAGGTGACCCGTTTGCTCGTTTGCCCCCTTAATTCATAAAAAAAAAAAAAAAAAAAAGACAGACATCAAAGTCTAGTCTAGTCAATAGGGTCTTGTTTTTACACTTTGGGTACGGAACCCTAAAAGAGCACACATTACTGATTTTGATATCAGAATTATAACATTGTTGACTCAGTTTTATGTTCATACTCATACTATAGGGAAGATGAATATTTATTTTTATGTCTTGAATTTAATTAAACTTGTGAAAAATAAATGCTACTTACTCAAAGTAGGTAAATCAATGCATAATGACTCTGAACGGGGTAAATGTGTATCTGAAAAGATGACAAAATAAATAATATTAAATTTACCAAACTATATTCTTATACAAAATTACCTACCTATTCAGTGTTTATCTACTCATAATTTAACTAGCTAAAAGCCAAGCTTTGTGAGGACTCGCCTCGTTTTTCTGAGTTTTAATATTCTTTAAGGCAGTTTTTTTTAAATATTTTATTAGTTAACCAAACCTTAACTGACTGATGATAACACATCTATATAGAAATAAAAATTATTATGTTAAAGCACAAATCAATACATGTGATAGTTTTTCTGTAAAGTTTACAAAAAATGCTCAGGTTGTGGGATATACTAGATAAATGAGTAATGAAATGATACATTTATATCAGTATACAATAGCCTACAGAAATATACACATTTTTAAATAGTTTGTCAGACTTAACACAAAATATCATATTGTGATATTGTAAAATTACTGACCGCTGTAGACCATTATTCAAAGAAAATAAAATTCTAACACTCCCGTCTTTGTATGTGCTTGAAGTAGCCTTATTTGTAAAAAGCAATAATAATTTATTTTCTAGACTGTCAGACAATGTTATAAGAAACAGACGTCACGGTGGTAAACTGTGCATAGAAAAGTGCAAAACAGAAATGATGCTAAAAAGTGTCTATTGTATGGGACGTACAATTTACAATAAGATTCCAAAGCATTTGAAAGATCTGAATGTAAACCTGTTTAAAATAAAATTTAAAAAACTCTTGACAGAAAAATGCTAATATAGGTACCTACTATTGATGAATATCTAAATGACACTTTTTAATATTATTAATTTTAATTACTTTGGTGACCAAAATCTATATCTAAGTATTAAATAAATAATAATTTTAATCAATTGTCATATTGTATACTCACAATGACTGTTTTTATATTAATACATACACAAACGTTTGCCATATAAAGTAGGTATTTTGCCCGTATTATTTTATTGAAGTGACTAAATAAGTATGTCACCATGGCAACGTCCATCGCTATCCCGTGACCCGCGTCGCACAAACAATGGTCGCCGTCAGTCTCGAGTTGTAATAATTTACTATTATTTATTCAACAAATGCACTTATCAATATAAACAGTATCCAGTAGCCAATTCTCAGACCCACTGAATATGCATATAAAATTTGGTTAAAATCAGTAAAGCCGTTTCGGAGGAGTACGCGGCCTAACATTGTGACACGAGAATTTTATATATAAGATAAGATAATTATTTTATTTAATGAATTGTTTCTTTATGACTTGTTTTATTGTTATAGCGTAGGTATCTATAATGTATTTTTTTAAAGATTATTTGAATGACTATTCTTTATTTTATTTGACTTATTGTTATTACTAGTATTGACTTATTTTGATATTTTAAACTTGCAAGGATGTAAATGAATGAATGAATTATTATTATTGTTAAACAAGTTTCACACACCATTTAATGGTATAATGTAAGCACAAATTATACATAAGATATATTTATATAAACTACATTATGTGAATAAATGATTTGATTTGTGATGGTATGATATTAAATTATTACTGGACTCAATGTTAATTTATAAAGCCTTACTTACCAACTGGTAAATGAAGTTTTGGAACTGCGGTTCTTTTAAGGCGACTCCCAGCACCATACTTTGCTTCTGGTTCAAAATATTTATCGCAAACTCTATATTTGCGATAGTGCGATAGTCGAAATTTTCCTTATCAAATTTGCTTGGGATGAGTTCCAACCAAGCTCTATGCAAATTTCGGTAACGGAAATCTATGTATGATCTTCGATCCTAAAAGAAATATGGATATCATACCTACCTACAGAAAAGAGTCTGAATCATATGATAGAATCAATCAGTCTTGTAGAATAAGAAATCTAGTAGGTATTGTATACTACGTAGTATGTAATAAGTACTATGTATTACGTAGTGTGTAATACTATATTATATTATATGTGAGTCTACTAGAATCAAAAACAGCAATGTCCCTTTTTGACTTTTTTCACAAATCATAATATTTAGATTATAAATTATTCGCTTGTTATTGGTAACTGCAATTTTTGTGAATGGCTGCAGATATCTTCTAGATATATTACAAAACATCAAAAGTTAGGGACTTTTCAATGTAAACACAAGTAAATTAATTAAAATAGTTTGGACATTGTAGATTCTGAAAAATACACGTGGACTTTGCTGTTCTTGTTGCATACACTCTTGGACATTGTTTATTTTGGAACATACAAATTCTCAATGTAGTATGCTGAAAAAGTTTTGATACTTGAGTTATTAATTGCAATACATGTAGGTACAAAACTATTGTATACGATTTATGTGGCTCAAAATTTTTATAAAATGATATTCGATATTGAATGTACTGTAACTTCTTAGTGGAAATTCATGTTTCACAGTAATAATATACACTTTTCATTCACTTATTCCACTTTTATTAATTTATTTTACTACAATTGTGTTTCACACGGTCGGTTTCGATAAACCGAACCCAGGATGATGATTTTATCGAAACCGGTCGTGTAAAACACAATAATTGTAATAAAATAAATTAATAAAAGTGGAATAAGTGCATGAAAAGTGTATATTATTACTCAACATTTTTATACGTATAGTCTGTCAAAAAAGTGAAGAAATTAAAAAGTTGTGACATCCCTTTTTTCTAGATTTTGAAAGGGATAACACGACGATGTTGCCTCTTTTTAATTACTACACTTTCTTGACAGACTATTTAAAGTGAGTGAAGTCGCGGGCAAAAGCTCTCAATCAATTATTCATGAACTAGAAACTGCGCGGATTTTAGTGCGGTTTTCACCAATAAAAATAATAACTAACCCATCAAGCCCCGTAACTAGTAAGGACACCGGTGACCGCGACAACAATAGAATACAATAGCATTTTCAAGAATCCGCGACCGAAGCTGATTAATTAATTAATAACTTTGTACTTAAAATAGTCTGTAGGTAATTTACCACTTAAGAGTTAAGATAATAAAAAAAACCTTACTGTTTTCTAACTCAATGTTTATTTTGAACAATAGTAATTACATATTATGTTATATTATGAATGACGGCAGCTCTTCTTGAAGTTGGCACATCGACTCTTCAGGGTTATCATCGTCTCCTTCATCACCATCAGGATTTACCAAAATGTCTTGTGGCACCACTTGAGCAAAATATCCCAAGCCATCAAAGCTGCGCCAATCATCGCCATAAGGAGTCTTAAGTAAGTTAGCCATTTTATTTATTGACAATTCAGATGGTAAATACATGCGCTTAGTATTGCCTCTACAATAGTGTGCCTCAGAACATTTAAATGTTTTTATAAATGAAATTACATTTTGTTTTTTTTCCTCGTATTTATGTGACTTACGGTCACCACCACGGTTTTCTTTTGGGGCTTCTCCTTTTAAGTAATATTTCTTTATCACATTTTCTACCCGATACCTTTTTATTTCCAATATTTGCAAAAAAGCTTTTTGGCAAACAAACACCATCTTTTTTTGAGATCTACCTACAATAAATCTTGTACATCCTTTGCATTTCTCTAGGTTTATAATGCATAGAATTCGACCTAGGACGATGACGTTTTATTTGTACAGCTATTACATGTTTTAGTATGAACAAATCTTGTTTTACTTTATCCGCAACAGCATAAAACGATGCATGGAAAAACTGTAGGTCATTCATACTAATTCCAGAGCATTGCAGCTTTTTATCTTTATGTAAACATGATGGTCTAACAGGTAAGTCCTTTGCAGTATATCTGGAACAACAAAGTTTAGGAATTATTATTGTAGACTAGATGACGCCCGCAACTCCATTGCGCCAAAATTAGTTTATCGCGCGGGAACCGTCCATTTTTCCGGGATAAAAAGTATCCTATGTTCTTTCCCGGGACTCAAAGTATCTCCATACCTAATTTCAGCAAAATCTGTTCAGCGGTTTGGGCATAAAGAGGTAACAGACAAACAGACAGACAGACACACTTTCGCATTTATAATATTAGTATGGATATTAACTCTTTTACAATGTAATTAAGTAGGTTTGTTAAATTCATTCTCCTTGCAACATTCATTGCACATTTCATTGAAAGACAAATACCTATCCATACCATTAGGTACATTATTGCAATATTACGCAACAAAATATGTGAAAAGTTTTTGATAATAACTATTATCAAAAACTTTTCACATATTTTGTTGCGTAACATTGCAGGTATACAACTATAATACATAATATACGTACTTCATCATCGATATACATTTTTTAAAATAGGTAGGTACATGTAAATTAATACGAGTATCAAAACTACGTTGTTCAACAATACTTACCGGTCTTTTTTTGCTTTGTTTTTTTTCCAATTTGCACTATCAACTCTTCGTTTCCTTGCATTTTTATTATCAACCACTTGTGGAAAACACTCCATAGTTCAAATTTAATAATAAAATAAGACTTACAAACCAGTTTTACACTGTAAAAAATGAAATTATCCGAGCGCAATTTTAAAACGACAAACAGACAATCGCCATACTGTTGACACGACCGCGGTCGATCGTGATTGGCTGTTATGGAAAATGCTGGTTCGGATACATACACAAGCGGACAATGCTGATTTTGTTGCAAACATTGATTTTTAAACGTAAATTTCTATGGGATATTGCGGTTTTAGCTACATTCGGAATACACAAAATTATTTGTTTTAATCTGGAGATTCATATGCCATAGATAACACAATTTTGCTTTTTTTGGACATTGCGGTTTTTGATTCTAGTAGACTCATGTATTCTTAAAGGTAAAACACGAACAAATTTTGCTGTTCTGATTTTATTTACAGTTAAATACCGTATCATAATATAATACGAGGTAGCGATAACTACTCATTCTGATTAAATAATATCACTGTTAATATAAAATTAAGAGCAATAATAGACTTTTTTGGAAAAAAATACTTATTTAGAAACCAGTCGCTTTATCGGCAACCATTTTCTAAAGAATGTTGCATAGATTATACACTTACGGCCGTTCCCAATATTCAATCTATCTCTGGTTTGACATACGACCCATCGCAGCTAACATTGAATTGACATAAAATATATTATGTCTCTAACTTAGAGTATACATTAGCAAGCTATAGAGTGCTTCTAACAAGGTATGAACCGTAAGCACGAGTGTGAACAATGTGAGATTTCAAGGTTACGTCAATTTAGACGCAGTGCAAAGCGTGCCGTGGTAGTTTCGAAGAGCAATATTTGGTAAAATATTCCGTAATAATGGTGAAATGTGCAGTGCCATGCTGTAAAAATGATTCAACGAAACAAAACAAAAAGAATAACAATATTTCCTTTCACCGGTAAGTAGTATTTTTAGTTATATAAACGATAATCAACAAAATTCTGTAGGGGCTGGCGGGGTGGCGGGAGAGGCGCGGCGGGGGCCGCTGCACGTCCCCTCCAGCCCCGTTCTCTCCGCAATGAGCTAGTGTTGGGGTTGTATCGTAATGCTTATGCGTCGTTTCAAGGCATCTGTTACGATTACGATTTTTTATATATGTGTAGGTATTTAAAACAGATCAAGCAAGTCAATCGCGTAATAAATAAACTATGTTTGTAGTATATTTGTGTTGGTATTTGATTATAAATGTTAGTTATTTAAAAATATGGATCTCAGTTCTCTAAATAAAAAAATATTGTAACAAGTATATTAGGTATCCTATAAGACTATGTACAGCTTGGCAAAGAAGAGTCTGACGCGGTGACAGCTGGAACTAAGAGTTTTTATTTATGACAACACTACATTACTTGTCAACTCTAGTATATATTGTGTCAAAAGCGAAACGTAGGGTTGCCTGTATTTAAAGAAAAGAGCCCTCATTTAATCCACACTCTTCTTTGCCAAGCTGTAGGTTTAGTATGTTGTATTATCAAAAGTGTTTTTTTTTTGAAGAATTCACCTACAGCTTGGCAAAGAAGAGTGTGGATTAAATGAGGGCGCTTTTCTTTAAATACAGGCAACCCTACGCTTCGCTTTTGACACATTTTTTTTTAAATGAAATAAGGGGGCAAACGAGCAAACGGGTCACCTGATGGAAAGCAACTTCCGTCGCCCATGGACACTCGCAGCATCAGAAGAGCTGCAAGTGCGTTGCCGGCCTTTGAAGAGGTAATAGGGGAGGGTAGGGAAGGGAATAGGGGAGGGTAGGGATGGGAATAGGGTAGGGGATTGGGCCTCCGATAACCTCACTCACTCGGCGAAACACAGCTCAAGCGCTGTTTCACGCCGGTTTTCTGTGAGAACGTGGTATTTCTCCCATTCGTGCCGAAGCATGGCTCTCCCACGTATAAAATATATATTAGAGTTGACAAGTATTGTCATAAATAATAACATTTAGTACCAGCTGTCACCGCATCAGACTCTTCTTTGCCAAGCTGTACCTAATTATTATATTTATGTTTTAGATTTCCGAAATCCCGTGATGTAATAAATGCTTGGGTTAAAGCCATAAAAAGGCCCAATTGGGAACCGAATATTCGAAGCTTCGTTTGCTCCGTTCATTTTAAGTCTTCATTTATATCAGAAACAAAACATGGGCTCCGCAAGCTGGTTGAAGGTGCTATACCAGAGCTTCACCTAGAGGTATGATCTTATTATAATTGTAAAAGAACAATGAGTCAATCTAAAGTGTTCTCATTAATTTTATTATTCTTTTGTATTATTTTAGAACGAAGCAAATAATTCTGTGAACGTGGTTCCACCTACGGGTGAATTGCTGGCAGTAGCTGAAGGTGGCACTTTGGACTTCAAAGTAAGTTTTTATTTAAGAATATGATGGTATTGGTAGCATTTTATTTTAAATACTAAATTAAATGAAACTTTTGTAGAATCTAAGGTTAAGTCTATCTAAAATGTTATCAGCTATCATAGAAATACGTGTACCTACCTACCACTTATACCTACCTACTAAAAATGTGACGTTACTATTTTGTTTGTTTTAGACCAATTCAAATTTAGTACAACAAGCACCGCCATCTACATCAAGTGGCGAGACACCATCATCAATGTTGTTACCTGACGATTATACCCCGAACCCAACTGACACTCCACGAAAGCTAAAACTAAAACGTCGACTCCTTTATTTAGATAAAGTCGCAAAACGACGTCGATTGCGTTGTAATGCATTATACGGGCAACGAAATCGCTTGATCAAAAAAATTGAGTCCCTGACGGAAATGCTTTCTGAGCTTCGGAAAAAGGAATTAATTACACAAGAGCATAATGATATCCTGGAAGTATGTGGTGTAAGTGCAGCAGAGCTTTTCCAAAGGATACGTCACAAAGGTAAAATATTCTCCAGAGCTGCGAGCATTTGCCTTGACCTTGCACTTTTATTCACCCAAGGCATATGCTTACGTGCGAGATTCATTTAATACATGTCTCCCTCATCCCAGCACAATCAGAAAATGGTACAGCACTGTTAATGCCTTGCCAGGTTTCACCGAAGAAGCATTTAGAGTTTTAAAAGAGAAATCTTAGAAGAGTGAAAGAAAAATAATTTGCAGCCTTGTTTTTGATGAAATGTCAATACGGCAACTAGAAGAATTTGACGGAACCTGTGTACATGGTTACGTTGATCATGGTGCAGGAGAAACTTCTGAAAACTCAACTGAGTTAGCAACACAGGCTTTAGTCTTTTTACTGGTTGCAATAAATGAAAATTGGAAGTTACCAGTAGGATACTTCCTTGTTAATGGAGTTTTAGCACAACAAAAGGCAAATTTAGTTAATATGTGCTTAGCGAATTGTCACGAAGCAAATATTGATATTGTGTCAGTCACTTTTGATGGATGTCCATCGAATATTGCTATGGCCAAATTGCTTGGATGCTGCTTTGAAGAGGAAAATTTTAAGACATCATTTGCACATCCATCTACAGGCAATGAAGTTGTAATTTTCTTGGATCCATGTCATATGGTAAAGCTTGTACGTAATACTCTGGAGAGTAAAAAAGTCTTTAAAGATGGCGAGGGCGGTCAAATAAAATGGCAGCATTTTTCAGATCTACAAGCTATACAGGAGCAGGAAACATTTCATTTTGCTAATAAATTGACGTCAAGGCACATAGAATTTAAAGACCAAAAAATGAAAGTTAAACTTGCGGTACAACTATTCAGTTACAGTGTAGCTAAAGCAATAGAATTTTGTGACCAAGAATTGAATATCATGCACTTCGAAAATTCAGAGGCCACTGTTCAATTCACACACTTAATGAACAACTTATTCGATGTACTTAACTCACATAAATTCCCCGGTAGAGACTTCAAACAGCCAATAAATGAAAAAAATAAATTCAAATATTTTTCGTTTTTAGATTCAGCGTTCGAATATATACAAAATTTTACTACGTTAGATGACAACAAACTCATAAGTAGTAGAAATAAAGTTGGCTTCTTAGGTCTTTGCATTTGTATTGCTAGCATGAAAGCGCTTTTTAAGAGACTTATAGAAAAAGATAAAAGTTTAAAATTCATCCCTATGTACAAGATTAGCCAAGATCACATTGAATTATTGTTTTCTACAATCAGGTCTCACGGTGGGTTTAATAATAACCCATCTGCTCTGCAGTTCAAATCAATATATAAAAAACTCCTTACTCATATGGAGTTAAGACAAACTGGGAAGGGTAATTGCTTTCCTTTAGAGAACATAAATTTGTTGTACTGCTCATCGTCCACTGACCACATCAATTTAACAACAAGGGGTTATAGATCCCAAACTGATGTAAGCAAAATGAAAGATTCACAATTCTTGGCAGATCACAATTACTGTAAAGATATCATGCTTCAGACAGAAAAATCACAAGCCACGATTTTTTTGTCTGTAGCATCAAAGCATGTTATTTCCTATATAGCTGGCTATGTGGTTAGGCATTTGCTTAGAAAAATTATTTGCGAAGAATGTCAGAGCGCACTGTTATCTAGAGATAACAGTAGTCATTATCATAAATTTATTATATTAAAAGACAGAGGTGGACTCAAATACCCCTCTAATGACGTCATAGACATTTGTGTGCAGACAGAAACAGTTATCAAAAAAACTGTAGCACCAAAAAAAAAATGTCAATTTAACAGCTCTCAGCGTAGTAAATGAAACTATGAAATTGTTTATAGGAAGAGATGTTTTTAAATGTCTACATGAACACATATTTGAACAGTCACCCAGCAACAATCACTCAGTTCATTTGTTACGTGCAGTGATTCAAAAATATGTAGACATAAGAATAAAATATCTCGTACGCAAAAGTAATATCGTGGAAACAAAAAGACAATTGTACAATAAATTAACACTTTTTAAGGGGCAGTAAAGCATAATAAGATGATCTTCAAACATGCTATTATTATGTGTTAAGTTAGGTATTCTCAATAAACATGTAAAAAAGGGTAGGTTCATTTTAAGACATATACAAACATTCAAAACTTAAGTATGATAAAATTCCACTGTATTTCCATATACTAAGACATAAACATATTTTATATTTTGTACATATTAAACTGCTAAATACTATTTAATTTTTAAAATAAAAGTATGATTATTATTAAATTATTTGTTTTATTTATTATCTATCACTAAACCCCATAAACCTATACATACGGCAACTATCGATATTTTCCTATAAGCGTCTTACGATGGCGCATGGAACATCACTAGACTTGCGTTATACGTATAGACAAGTATCTATAGAACTTCTGCTTACGTTTGGCACAACGGGGAACGAGCGATGCGCGCACTCTATAGCTTGCTAATGTATACTCTAAGGTCTCTAATGTCTAATGAGAGCTATTCCTATCTCTAGTAGGGCAAAACCAGAGATAGATCAAATATTGGGAACGGCCGTAAGAATGTTGCTAGCAATATTAATGATACAGATTACTCATTCAGTCACGATGTCTACGCGATTCAAACGCGATACAAAACGCGCCTAATGTACTAACCCTTTCTTCGTTGTAGTCCCTGCTTCCAACATAGTGGCACGATACATTCACGTGTTTTCATCACTAAAATCGGTCGTTTGTATCGCCACAATATCACGTTTACATCGCTATAAAACAATAACCGTGTGCTAGAGCCCTTTTAAATATTTTTCGAAGTTGGTATCACTTGTGATCAAAGGACTAGTATCCAGTTATTAAAAAATTAATATATTAAGGGGGGGATCGTTGATTGGTGGAACACCGTTTGTACGGCTCTGTCCCCCCCCCCCCCCTGATATAGATGTTCCCTGCCTTAAGGCCGTTCCCCGAGCAAACGACCTTGAGGATTTCACTACCTCACCGCCCCGCCTCACCTCTACAAAGTTACGTATTTTTATTTAGCGACATCTATTGTAGACTGCTTGTACCAATATAAAATCGAAGGCGTTGTGGTGCCATCTAGTATTTATTTATGATACTAACAACAGACACGACTCTCTTCAGAAACCGTGTAAGTCAAATAATTGTGTTTTTGAGTTAAGTAAAATAAAAAAAAAGAAATTATATTTAAAATATTTATTACGATTTACGAATATACTTTTATTTACAAAACATACTATTCACATTATAATAATAAAGAAGGAGAGACATATCGTACCAAGAAATGGAGCACTTTATATCAACAAATTAAAGGGCTTGAAAAGTTGGACATTATATTATTGTATGACAAAAAATCTCAAAACCATAGACAATTATTTCCGGAATGTAATCGCATAATTATGGCAATATAGAGGAAAGTGTTGTATCTTAGTATAATACTAGCGACCCGCCCCGGCTTCGCACGGGTATAAAATACATAGCCACTGAAAAAATGATTAAAATCGATTCAGCAGTTTTGATTTATATTCATTATTACTACCCGTGCATTGGTCGGTACCGCCGCAAAAGCTACGTCCCGCAATTTTTAAAACTGTAATATCTCCGAAAATATTCAATTAAATCATATGCTGTAAGGGCCATATACATCTACATTAAATCAACAATGTATTTAAGGTATTTAATTGGATAAAAATTAATGCTGTATTTATTAAAATTGCTTCGAGAATTAGCCATTATTTGTCGTAAAAAGTAAATGACAAAAAACTGTTCTTGTGGGATATCCATAAGAGATAGACATATACCATCGCGGAGTTTTCTGTAGACCTTTTTAATGTGTACAATACTTGGTACATCATTTTGATAAATCTCGTAGGGTTCGGCCTGCGATGCAAGCAAAAAAAAATGAAATTATTTTCGACATCACATTAGAAACCCCAGCAATAACAGTATTTCTCCACTATTTAATGAATGTTATTATACTTATAAACCTTCCTCTTGAATCACTTTATCTATTATTTGGCATGGAGATACTTTAAGTCCTGAGAAAGGACATAGGATAGTTTTTATCCCGGAAAAATTTACGGTTCCCGCGCGATAAAAGACTAGAAACAAACGATAAACTAGTTGTTTATAATTATAGCAAATAGTGCAATAATACAAGTGTGTTATTTTGCATGAGAATAAAAAAAACATCCTTTATTATTGCACCAGCGATAGCGATTTAACGGCTGGACCGATTTTGCTGAAATTCGGTATAGAGATACTTTGAGACTCGGGAAAGGACATAGGATACTAGTCCGGGTTCCGTAGAAGAATTTTTTTTATTACTATCAAGCTAATTTTTTGTGAGTAGCTTCATTTTGATAAGACGAACAACAATTTTTTTTGCGAAAAATCTTGAAAGTGGTTTCTATCTCTGTTAGCTACCACTTTCAAGATTTCGCAAAAAATAGCTTGATAGTAATCAAAAAAAAATTGGTCTACGGAACCCGGACTATACATTTTGTCCCGGAAAAATGTACGTTTACTGCACAATATACTTTTATGATTTGCGCGTAAACTATTCAATCGATTTTGATGAATTTTGGTATGGAGATACTTTGAGTCTCGGGAAAGGACAAGGGTTACTTTTTGTCCCGGAAAATGTACGGTTCCTGCACAAAAAACTTTAATGATTTTTCGTTTTCGTTCGGGTTTCTAATGTGATGTCGTAAATAATTACATTTTTTTTCCGCTTACTTTTTTTTCAAAGCAGGCTGAACCCTACGAGATTTATCAAAATAATGTACTAAGTATTGTACACTATGAAAAGGTCTACAGAAAACTTCACGATGATATATTATGTCTATCTCTTATGGATATGCCACAATAACATTTTTTGTCATTTACTTTTAACTTCAAATTATGGCTAATTTTCAAAGCGATTTTAACCAATACGGCTTTAATCCTTATTCAATTAAATACTTTAAATACATATAGATCTATATGGCCCTTTACAGCATATGATTTTAAGAATATTTTCTAAGATATTACAGATTTAAAAATTGCGGGACGTAGCTTTTGCGGCGGTACTGACCAATGCGGGCCACGGGTAGTAATGAATATAATTCAAAACTGCTGAATCGATTTTAATCATTTTTTCAGTGAGTGACATAGGCTATATATTTTATACCCGTGCGAAGCCGGGGCGGGTCGCTAGTATATTATACAATAAACAAATCTTTATATAATATATTATACCAATATACACATTATATTATATACTATATATTATATATATTATACCAATTCGAATTAAATAATCATCGTTAAGACAGGACAACGTCTGTCGGGCCAGCTAGTTTCTTTTAAATATTAAACAATATACTAAGATACAACACTTTCTTCTAGTTTGCATATACGATTACTTTCTGGTTCCTTAACGTCAACACTATAAATTGATGTACATAATACAGGATGCTTTTTGTATTTTTTTTTTTATCTTCTACCCTCGTTAACATTTTTCTCCCATGGTTTAGAGATTTTACGTCATATATTAAAAAACAAGTAAAAACTGATACCGATTTACTATATTATTGCTTCTTTGTAATAAATAAAGGAACTAGCCCTAGGGGTAAGCATCTGTCATTAATAAAAATCGAAAAATCTGGAATCTGAAATGCTGGAATCTGGCAAAAAATTGGCTTCACCTTACTTCAAATAACGAAAGAAAAATATGGATATGCCTTTCGGTACACGTAGTTAATATTATGTATGCCACTATACGTTTTGGTTATAAAATTTCAACTACTACCTTAAATCATAAGCATTTTCACAACGTTCTAACAGTAAAAGTACACAAAATAGTGAAAACATATTTTACTAACGTAATTTATCGATTAACAAAAATAAGTCTTATTTTTCTATACTAGTAATAACTAATAAATAAATATAAAAAACTAAAATATTTTGCAAAATTGTTTGTAAAAAGGCCACATAATTCTATGGCTTTTTATGAAAGTTTAGGTATAAAAGCGTCGGAATTTCCGATCTCCAGTCATTAATTACATTACAAGTAAAAAATCATAAAAATCTAAAAATCGTATCGTAATCGTAATCGTCGTCGTATCGTAGTAAAATCGTCGACTGTAAGCCATTTTGTGTTTCTCATTGATGCTGCATCCAAGTGGTCCATGATTAAAAATTTCTTGCAATTTTGAAAAAAGTGACTGACAGCGTAACTCTCCTTCCAATAAATTTTCCATTTGATTCTTTGTCCTTTTTTTCGGTGGTATGCAACTGCACTAAAAAGAAATAAGTAGGTAAGCCTTTAATATATAATATGTGACTGACACACGCTTAACTGATAACCCATTATAAGCCTTTCGACCAATAATAATACCTCTTGATCATCTTTGCCAGTGGTTTCTGTTTTTTTTTTTAATTCTTCGATTTGTTGAGTTTGATCATCCATCGCAATTAACCTGAAATTAAAATAACTTTAAACGAAAGTTTCAAGTGATTTATGATTTATTTTACGCATAAAATGTATTCAAATAAGTAATTTATGGATGTTGTTATAACTGCAATCAACTCCCCCGCGGTTTAATCCGCGGACTATAGATTTTCCTGTGGGAATGACAAATTTTTTTTCACAGTAAAAAGTAGCCTATGTGTTAATCCAGGGTATGAGCTAGCTTCATACCAATTTTTATGAATTTCACTTCAGGCGTTTAGGGGTATAAAAAGTAACAAACATACACACAAACTGTCGCATTTATAATAATATTAGTATAATTAATGATTATGTAAGTTTAGTACTTACTCGTTATTACTTTCTTGACAAAGTTCAAAAATTGATTGCACGGGCAGTTGATCGGCTATCAAATGTTCTTGGGTTCTAAAATAAAAAAGAATCTTTTAAAACTATAAGCAAATACTTGTTTTTACAAATACAGTACAGGTTCCCTAGAACATATATTTTTTGACTTGATTACTATCAAGCAAATTTTTTGTGAGTAGCTTAATTTTGATGAGACGAACAACAATTTCCTCTGCGAAAATTCTAGAAAGTGGTAGCTAACAGAGATAGAAAGGATTTAATATTTCGATTTGATGGTCCTAAAATATGGATTTTCCTATGTGTAGGATAATGTTGCTGTTAAATTATATAACTATTAACCTATCAATATACAAAAAATCTGCAAAAAATATACAAAAAATTATTGTTCGTCTTATCAAAATGAAGCTACTCTCAAAAAAATTAGCTTCATAGTAATAAAGTCAAAAAAATGTTCTAGGGAACCTGTACTTTGTTAATAAAAATTAACTAAAATTTGCACAATTCATTACATAGAAATCTACCATGTTGACACTTGACGTCATTTCTTCCACTTTTTTTATATAATAGGGATGGCGGTTCTATCTGAAGAAAAAAAAAATTAAATCAATTCGAATCATGACCGAATATCGATCCAAAAAAAAAAGAGGCCAATAAGATCGATTTTTGAAAAATAGATTTTTTCTTTTTTTTTCGTCAGTTTTTTAATGTAATTTTTTTTTTTTCGAAAAGACTAGCCATCATTACATGGATCTAAACAAACTAGCGCCATTATTATCATAAAAAATGTCAAACAAATATCAAGTTTATCAACTACCCTTGGATTATTATAGTAGGAGAGCCCAAGAGAGGGTTTTGCGACATGCTCGAGCGTGTCAGATTTAGCTTGTATAAGGCTTGCGACATGTGTCTAGTTATCATGGTATAGAAATCATATTTCTCACGTGGTGGGTTAAAAAGTTATTTTCTAATATTGAAATGTCAGCGGATCTGTCAGATTAAGATCGGAGATGTTCACTGACAATTTAAAGATTAGGTGAAAATGCCTGTAGGGACATTTTAAAATACATATAAAAAATAAAGCTTCATATTTTCCTGATTTTCACAGGTATTTTATGTTGCACTAAACTAAATGATTTTTGTCCGTGTTGTCTAAAATCTTGTTAAAATTTACATAAATAAGCAATTTTCTGAATATATTTTCTTTTTCATAACTTAAAATGACTGCAGTCTCCATGACGCTCGAGTAACACGAATAGCACTCTGGGCTCCCCTACTATTATATGATTTGAAAATTTGAAATATTCGTCCCCCATCTTACACAATCGTGGTGTGCCTCGAAAAGACCAAGAACAGTCGAAACTTCAAAATTAAAAAAAAAAAGTAATTTATTCAAAAGGGGTTTACTCCTTTCAAGTTTCAACCTCCTCCCCTCACCAAAATTGTATATCTAAGCTTTTACCTTCGACCGATCTTATTACAAGCTTATTTTTCTTACCTGTTATCATTTTCTTTCGGTTGCAAATTGCAATGTTGATAATGACGACTTACAGGCTTCTATTTCACAAACAGTTGTCTTTTTCTTGAGTCTAAAACAAATAATAATTTTATTAATACATCGATACAATTAATTGACATCACTGAAAAGTGAAATTTGTGACTTACAGCGTTTTTGTGTTTCGAACAGCTGTTCTTGTAGAACAGCTGTTCGAAACTGGTAAAATAACATGGCTATAAACTTTGCAGTCTCAACTCTCACCATACCTACATATTATAATATCATGTAATTTATAGTAATTAAATTAGGTATAATATTAATTAGGTAGGTAAGTACTTACATAATTTCGTTCATTTTCTGCGCATTCTCTTTCCTTTGCCGGATACGTCTTGCTTCGGCATTTTTACAAATAAAACGTAACACCACTTGAACATTTTAATTAATAAAAAGGTTAATTAATAAAAGAGCCCTTTTTCTTTTTTTTAGGTAATACACAAATAATAACACAATCACAAGGTTCAAGAATTCTCTAAGAGTCCTTACGCAATAGGTATTTGATATGAGCGTCTTTTCGCAGTAAACAACACAATAACAAAATTAAACGCCAAAACAAAATAAAAATATTATAATGTGAAGGCGCGGGCGCATTAACAAGAGTCAGCGGGTACGAGAGACACGGGTTCCCGTCCGAGAAGTCTTGCGACACTGCCGCCCGTCGCCCGCGCACGGACCCGCAGTCTGCTGAATTACCGAGTTCGCACCGAAATTTTAAGTTTTTTAAATAACTTAGTTCAAAATTGACAAAAAAAAATATTAAAACGTGATATATGTAGCTTATGAAATGGCCTATCTATTAGTGTGTGTTTCAAATAAACGTAATTTGTAACTACTAGGGAGATGCTGAAAGTATGTTTCAATTTTAATAAATTGGTATTAACTTTGGAAGCTAATATCATGAGTATAATAAACAAAAATAGAAAATTTAAAACGTGAAAAGGAATGTTGATATACTGAAGATTATAGCTGTATTTTTATTATAACTTTGTAGCTTTCAAATTATGAGTTTATAAGGCTCTAAGTACAGTAAATTACGGAATCTCCGTAGGGGAAGGCCCTTAATATACGTGCATGACAGCTTGCGAATCGCGAACTGAAGTAACAAATGACTCAGTAATTGTTAGAAACAAGCAGCGAGTACAATAAATGTAGTGAAAAGGGTTGTTTCCCCTCTGAAACACATCTCTAACCCTCACAAGCATCCCTTAAGGCCATCCTCCGAGCAAGTGACCTTGACCATACATTTGAGGCGTTGCCGAGATCGCACAAAAATCCTATTTTTTTTACTAATCTTAGTTCAAAATTGATCAAAAAAAAATTTTAAACGGGGAATATATAATTAATGAAATTGTCTATCTAATGTCGTGTGTTTCAAATAAACGTAATTTGTAAATACTAGGGAGATGCTGAATGTATGCTTCAATTTTAATAAATTGGTATTACATTGGAAGCTAATATCATGAGTATAATAAACCAAAATAGACAATTTAAAACGGGGAAATTAATGTTGATATACTGAAGATTATTGCTATATTTTTATTATAACTTTGTGGCTTTCAAATTATGAGTTTATAAGGCTCTAAATACGGTAAATTACGGAATCTCCGTAGGGGAAGGCCCTTAACCTTCCTCTGAAAACCTATCATTCGCCAGCCGAAGCAAGGATTAATTTCACGTCAGTTTTATTTAGTTTATTTATTTATTTATTATCATAAAAAAACCACATAATTCCCTATAGCTACTCTCCATAAACCACTAAGGTTTGTCCGGAGTGTACTGTTGTTTTATAATACTATACTTAGGGCCTGTTTCACCACTTCCTGATAAAGTGCCGGATAGACTATCCCATAAAGTTAATATACCTATCTTCCGCTAGGTATATTAACTTTATGGACTATCCACAACTTATTTGACAGATTCTCTATACTCTATCTGTTAAGTTAAGTGGCGGATAGCCTATCCAGCACTTATCAGGAAGTGGTGAAACAGCCCCTCAGTAAACTTAATTAAATATTCTTTGAGGCCGCTATATTTACTTGATCCTAATAGTAGCAAAGCAAGACTCTCCCACGGAGAAATTCGTCGGAAACAGAGCTTAATTGGGCTCATACAAACGCACTCAAATATTTTAAGGACAAACGTAGCTATTATATCTCTCGGATCAATTCCGCGAAGTATCTACTATTTCTGGTTCTAAACTAGTTTTACGATTTAATTGTAAATGGTGAATTTCCGTGTCTGCATAAAAATTAGAATTACGTATTCTAGTAAAATATTCCTAAAGTCATAACAAAATCAGTTGACGCGCGAACTTACGTCGAGGTGTGTTGGAAACATTTACCTATTATAATAATTTATAATTATTATCTGTTGATAAAAGTTCGGTGTTAGTCATGGACACGGTGCCAAATACTAAACCAGGAATATAACTAATTTATTATTTGTCACAAAAGATAAACACATAAAAGATAAAGATACGATGTGGAGATATTCGATCAGTGTGTTTTACGTTATGAGATAGTGCCGATGGCTGTGGATAGTGAATATTTATAACAAAGAATTGACGATGAAGCCGATATATAGACAGGTAAATAAAATTACGTAACTTTGTAGAGGTGAGGCGGGGCGGTGAGGTAGTGAAATCCTCAAGGTCGTTTGCTCGGGGAACGGCCTTAATTATAGAATCAGTGATTTTAACTCAAAAAGTTTGCTTTTATAGAAACTGAGACCTTCTGAACTTTCAAATTTTGAAGAAAAGCTGAATTTTCTTCTTTCAGTTACGTATGAAAATAATAAAATCGACACCGGAAATATCACTTAACGTAAGGGACATTTTGGCGAAAATGAGTTATATATCGACACCGGAAATATCACTTAATGTAAGGGACAAAACACGACTTTTCAGGAGAGCGAAAAAACAACTTTTTTTTCACAAATTTGTCTGTAACTTTTTTTCATTTAGTCCGATCTTAAAGGTGTTTATGGCAAAGTTTCTTAGAATTTTGCCGGCTATATAACTATAAAAAAAATATTTTCGTAAATTTACGCGTTTAGAAAATAGCATGTACCTTACATTAAAAAAAATTGCTTATTTGTCCCTTACGGCACTGAATTTTTCAATGTAAACTATGCCATATTAAAGTAAGCACCAAGTTTAATATGAAACTATGACACAAATCCACTGTAAAGGACATAAAAATACTATGCTTTGGAGGAAGTTTGATGTATGATAAACTGTTAAGAACAACTTTTATATAATTTTGGACCTTATGTTTTTAATATTAAGTATATAACAGTTGATTGTTAATTAAGTTTACATAAAGCATCCCGAGGATATGGGGGAATAGACGACGAATAGCGCCAGCTGACCCACTAAAACCATTTACCATCAGTCGTATAGCGGAGAGATTCCTGAAACTATCTAACACAATAAACCCACCACGACTGGCTGGTCTACCACGTAAGGGATAGGATTTCCAGCAAAATAAGGGAACTTTGGCAGAATGAAGCATTTCCCTTGGCACCGGGACTGTTTCCATCTACACCCAGAGCCCTTTTAGACAAGGTGGAACTTTGCAAAACCACGTCTCTGCTCTTTTGTCTTACCGAAATCTGTATCCTGAGCCGAATGGAAGGAGGATCTTCCTCCCTGTTCCGCTCTGCGGCCTCTTTCTGTGAAATTATGGATTCACAGCAGCGCAGAATGACCTAGCGATCGCACACCACAAGTCCTCCACAGCGCTACATTCGTGGCAGGCTCACGTAGGCTCTCCTGAATTCTGAGTCCGGTGAGCACCTGTGTAAGGCAGAAGGTAAGAGATTCGCTGAGCTTTGAGAACTAGACGCAGAGCCTGAGTCTCCGTTCTTGACCTGGCATTAAGCTTCACACTTCACCTTATCAGGAACAGGAGCTACTGCTCTCTTTTATCGCACCTGCTAGAGCTGCTTCGCCAGTCGTGACCTTCCCCTTCCATGACCTTCCTTCTTATGGTGTTACGCTAGCTATTCCTATTATCGGCTACTCGAAGAGCGTCGTAGACAGTGGACTCAAGTGTGGTGCAGATTTGATCATGTCAAATGCTTCTAAAATACAATTCAGTCCCTTACGTTAACCTTTAGCTTAATGCAATTCTCTTAACATATCCTTTACGTTAAGAATTGAGACATAATTATTGTCATAGCTTCACTAAAATTTGTCCCTTACCTTAATCTTAAATATCATTTTTCAAGTAAGAAGATAATTTTTGGCACCTTCTCAAAAAGTATTATCCGTAAAAGTTTAAGGTTTTCTATAAAGTTTAAGTGTTTTAGCTATACCTTTAGCCTTTAGGTATACACATGTAAAGCGATCAATTGTAGATAGCTAGCATTAAGGATGTCAATACTCTCCTAGCTGCAAATGAAGTCGAGATGCAAGAACTGTCTTAGAGAATTAAGCAAATGATCAATTACTTGGGCCTCTCAATTAATAAAGGGAAAGCCAAAAACATGGTCATAGACAGAAGCAATACTCTACCTTTGACTGGCGCGCTAAAATTGGAAGTGGTTAGCAAATTCGTCTTTGATCTTTACGAACAACGGCTCCTGTGAATCAAATATACGTAGAAGAATCGGGATGACTAACAGCGCCATGTCTCAAATGCATAAAACCTGGCCTGACAGGAAGATTTCGTTAAAAACCAGGACGAAACATGTGCACATGCTCATATTCTTCATTTGTCTTTGAGGATCCGAGACATGGACTCTGAAGTCTGCAGACCGCAAACGTATCGACGCCGTCGAGGGTGCTGGAGGAAAATGCTCTGAATTCCATAAGCTGCTTTCAGAACCAACACATTCATTCTTGCTAAACTAAACATAAAAACAAGGCTCTCTACCATCTGTCTAATAACGCATCTTAGAATATTTCAGACACATTACCAGAAAAAAGGAGGCAAGCTTGAAACCATGGTATGGCAAACTCATGATAACTGGCATGCGTTGGTCCGATCAAATCTGCACCACACTTGAGTCCACTGTCTACGACGCTCTTCGAGTAGCCGATAATAGGAATAGCTAGCGTAACACCATAAGAAGGAAGGTCATGGAAGGGGAAGGTCACGACTGGCGAAGCAGCTCTAGCAGGTGCGATAAAAGAGAGCAGTAGCTCCTGTTCCTGATAAGGTGAAGTGTGAAGCTTAATGCCAGGTCAAGAACGGAGACTCAGGCTCTGCGTCTAGTTCTCAAAGCTCAGAGAATCTCTTACCTTCTGCTTTACACAGGTGCTCACCGGACTCAGAATTCAGGAGAGCCTACGTGAGCCTGCCACGAATGTAGCGCTGTGGAGGACTTGTGGTGTGCGATCGCTAGGTCATTCTGCGCTGCTGTGAATCCATAATTTCACAGAAAGAGGCCGCAGAGCGGAACAGGGAGGAAGATCCTCCTTCCATTCGGCTCAGGATACAGATTTCGGTAAGACAAAAGAGCAGAGACGTGGTTTTGCAAAGTTCCACCTTGTCTAAAAGGGCTCTGGGTGTAGATGGGAACAGTCCCGGTGCCAAGGGAAATGCTTCATTCTGCCAAAGTTCCCTTATTTTGCTGGAAATCCTATCCCTTACGTGGTAGACCAGCCAGTCGTGGTGGGTTTATTGTGTTAGATAGTTTCAGGAATCTCTCCGCTATACGACTGATGGTAAATGGTTTTAGTGGGTCAGCTGGCGCTACTCGTCGTCTATTCCCCCATATCCTCGGGATGCTTTATGTAAACTTAATTAACAATCAACTGTTATATACTTAATATTAAAAACATAAGGTCCAAAATTATATAAAAGTTGTTCTTAACAGTTTATCATACATCAAACTTCCTCCAAAGCATAGTATTTTTATGTCCTTTACAGTGGATTTGTGTCATAGTTTCATATTAAACTTGGCGCTTACTTTAATATGGCATAGTTTACATTGAAAAATTCAGTGCCGTAAGGGACAAATAAGCATTTTTTTTTAATGTAAGGGACATGCTATTTTCTTAACGCGTAAATTTACGAAAATATTTTTTTTATAGTTATATAGCCGGCAAAATTCTAAGAAACTTTGCCATAAACACCTTTAAGATCGGACTAAATGAAAGAAAGTTACAGACAAATTTGTGAAAAAAAAAATGTTTTTTCGCTCTCCTGAAAAGTCGTGTTTTGTCCCTTACATTAAGTGATATTTCCGGTGTCGAAATATATCATTTTTTTTTATTTATATCGTTGCTTATATTCCCAAAATAAAATTAAAACGGTAAAAATATATTATAATTTAAATTAAGTAATATTTTTTGTATCTAGGTGAGCATACCCTAAATACAGCTTGCTGTGTGCTCCGGTATAGATATTAGATATGTAGCGCTCCTATTTATTTTCTAGTATTGAATAGGAACTTAAAATTATTTCATATGCTTGACAAAGTGATTTGTTGATCCAACTATCTTTTTAGCTCTTATTTTAATAAATCTCTAAGAATTTTGCAAAAATCTTAGATTTTTATTCGTCTTCGCTAGAGTCTAGGCAATAAAAGCAAACTTTTATTTTTGAAATTTGTATTTCTGGTTAGTTTTCAATGCAAACAATCAGATAATAGTCATTAAGTAACAGCCAACAGGCACAAGGAAAAAATATTTTTGTCGACTTAATATGTTATCTACTTATTAACTATCCAAATTACAAAGATTGTAAGCTACACGTGTTGTATTGCAGTGTTTCGTGACGGCAACCGCATGCTTCAACGTGATTGGCTTAGGATGTGTCGTGGGTTTCCCAGCCATACTACTGCCACAGCTCAAAGAAGGAAATTCACTATTTCACATTAGCAGGGACACCGAATCATGGATAGGTAAGATTGTTATTTATCAGGTAAATTCTCTTCTATGAAAATTGAAACCTGTTAAATTATACCTTATATTATGTAACCTATTATTATTAATGTGCTATAGAAAGTCGGAGATACCTATACAGAGAGCACTGCGTTTGTACAATTACAAGTTCTTTCATAACAATTTCGACTAGTCTGAGTAAACTCCAGAACACCTAATTGTCTGGTAAATATTTATTACGGCTTCGTTTATGGCTTTTCTCATCTTTGCACAAAAATCGACGCAAAACTCACTTATCTGATGTTTGCAGCGGCCAGTTTTCCGCTAGCTTCACTGCTTGGGAACTTACTGACCCCATTGGTGATGGAGAGATTCGGACGCAAGCCGGCGAGCTTGACCATGGCGCTGTTGATGATGATTGGATGGTTCCTCATCATGCTCGCTCCAAATGTCGAAGTAAGTCTATAAAAGGTGGACCTCTTTGCTTCAAAAGCAGTCGAGAAGAGTAAACACAATTCTTTAAAAATAATAACTAGACAAAAACTAGATAAGAAATTGTTACCGTGATCCAAGTAGTTGAATTATATCAATTATCATCTTCAACAAGGTTGATGATAATTGATATAGCAATTATATCATGCACTTTCTTCAATCATGATCAAAGCGCTACAGCGACACGACAATTTGTCAGTAGTTAAAGCTTGAAGTGTCATAGTAGTAGTCATAGCAACCAGAACCGGACTCTCTCCTCACCCAGCATCTCCCAGCACGGCTGGTCACCGCGGGAGAGTTCGACCACAACCCTCCAAAGAATATACCTATGTCAAAGAAAAATAACATAAACATTTGTACCTTTAATGTAAAGTCATTAGCGTCAGCAGAAAAACTTATAGAGCTACAAACAGCATTAAAAAACATCAACCATGATATAATAGGTCTGAGTGAAGTCCGCCGCTTAGGAGAGAATAGTATCGAAGACGATGAATACATTTTATACCACCTAGGCAAAATAAAAGGCCTATATGGCGTGGGCTTCCTGGTCAAAAAGAAATACAAAAAAAAATATTATAAAATTCTCCGGAATATCTGATAGAGTCTGTGTATTAGAAATAAAACTTGAAAACATACCTTTTGCAATAATCCAAGCTTACGCACCCACCGAGAACTCTTCTAAAGAAGACATAGACAATTTTTACCTAGATCTGTCAAAAGCTCACGACTCTACATCCACAAATTTCATAATTTCTATGGGCGATTTCAACGTACAAATCGGAATTCCGCAAAAACACGAAAAATTAGTCGCTGGAAAATATGGTTATGGAAAAAGGAGTAAACGCGGGGTAAGACTGATTCAATATACATATGAATATAATCTAAAAATAATAAATACAATGTTTAAGCTAAAAGACGCAAACAGATGGACGTGGATATCCCCAGATAAAAACACGAAAAATGAAATTGATTACATCATGACTACAAAGCCACGAATGTTTTCCAATTACGAAGTTCTAACAGCCTTACCTCTTGGATCTGACCACAGAATGCTCAGAGCAACAGTAAGTTTGAAAACAACAAAAAAATCAAGACGAAACTTCGGTAATACACCAATAACACTGAAAACGCCAAAAGAGCAAGACGCATACCTTAAAAATTTAGAGAGCTATATCCCGACACTGGTTTCCACAAGCAATAATTATAAAGCAAACGAATACTGCCAAAAAATTATGAAAGCTATTTTTGAAAGCATAAAAAATATAAAAGAAAAAGAAAAAAGCAAAATCTTATCAGACAAAGCTCTACAATTCATGAAACTGAGAAATGAACTTCAAAATAAGCCGAAATTAAACAAAAACGATAAAGAAGAATTTAAAAAATTATACAAACTCACAAACAAAGAGATAAGAAAATGCTATGACAGCTACAGAATAACCACTATTCAGAAACACTTGGAAAAATCAAGATCGGCAAAAAAAGAATATGCAGAGTTGGATAGATCAAAGACATGGATTCCATCACTACACCTGGACTCTACGAAAACTAATTCCCGTTTGGAGATTATAAAAGCAGCTACTATTTTTATACAAAATTATATCAGCTACCAGAAGTCTCACAAACAAGTAATAGTCTCTACTGTAAATCAGAGAATTCTGAAACAAATAATGAAATTGAAATCTGAAAAGAGCCCTGGACCTGATAGAGTGACAAACGAGTGTGTAAAATCTGCAAAAGCTCTACTTCTAACGCCTATCACTCTACTGTGGGATAAAATACTCGATGAAGAAGCCGTACCACACATATGGACCGAGTCGGAAATTATTTTACTGTACAAAAAAGGGGACCCAGCAGATATAGCGAACTATCGCCCGATAAGTCTTATGCCATGTCTCCTTCCTGTCTCTTAGAAAGAATAAATACAGACATAGATAAACACCAGCCAATCGAGCAAACAGGATTTAGAAGTGGTTTCAGTACCGTAGATCACATACAGGTAGTAGAGCTGGCAATTGAGAAATATCAAGAGTTCCGCAAACCATTGTATATAGCGTTTATAGATTCCAAAAAAGCTTTTGACTCTATCACTCACAATAGCATCTGGGAAGCTCTACATAGCCAAAACATAAATAAAAAATACATAAACATTTTGAAGAACATCTATGCAAATAGCTCAAGTAGAGTCAGGTTAGATAGAGCAGGAACAAAAATAGAGATAAAAGAGGCGTGAGACAGGGCGACCCTATCTCGCCCAAGCTATTCATAGCCGTGCTACAACAACTCATGAATAACCTAAATTGGACGAAGAAAGGTATTAAGATCAATGGACATTTTTTAAGTAACCTTAGGTTCGCGGATGACATCGTCCTGTTCTCAGAATCCCCAAAACAGCTGAATGACATGATCAACGACCAGCATCTAGCTAGCAAACAAGCAGGATTGGAAATTAACTTTAATAAAACCAAAGTTATGACTAACGCACGCGTTGGTGATTATGCAGCCATTGAAACTTTACAAGATAGTGAGGATGACAATATGGAATTAGATGAGTGTGTTTCTTCGATGCCTAGTCAAGAGTCGTCTATCACCCCTGAATTCAAGAAAAAGAACAAATATAAATCAAAGAAAAAAAGTGTAGACGTCAGACGCGATAACGAGGATGTTTTTCATAAATTGCAGATAACTAGTGCTGAAATCCATACTGAAAATAAGCAAGTTGAAAAGTCTACCTCTAGTACTAATCGTAAGGAAAGGAAACGTTTACTAGAAAGGATTTTAGATAAAATAAGAGAAGTTTTTGTAGCAGAAGGAAGTTTAAAAGATAAGTTTAAAATGTTGATTGAATTTTTCTGGTCCGAAATAGTAGATCTCTTACAAGAATATTTGAATTTTGAGACGGTGCTTAAGTTTATGGGAAGAAACAATAATGGCCAGTAATATCAATTCTTTAAACAGCAGTATCAACATTTTTCTATGGAATGCTAACAGTTTAAAACATAAGGCCAGTGATTTTGAACTTTTGATGTCACAAGACAAAACACATATGGCTTTTGTGAGTGAAACGTGGCTTTCATCTAGTATTAGCCTGAAATTTTCTGGTTATAATATTGTGAGAGCAGACAGAGAAGATTCATATGGCGGTTTGTGTGCCATAATACATAAATCAATAAAATATTCTGAACGAGCTTCTAATATTTCTAATTCTGATATCCAGATAATCAATATTGAAGTTTTTAACGTACCTACATTAAAGCACGTGATTGCTGTGTATTTTCCGCCTTCAATTTCTACAAGTCAACAGGATTGGGATGCGATTTTCAATACATTCAAAACAGGTTGTCTTATAATCGGAGATTTTAATGCGCATCACACTCTATGGTCTTGCAAGTTTGATAGAAGAGGTGAAGCTGTTTATAAAGCTATGTTTGAAAATTATTTTATATGTCTTAATGACGGTGCGCCTACTAGAGTGAAGTGGGTTAACGGTAACCTTCAAAAAACCTCGCCTGATATAGCATTTGCATCCACAGACATTGCTGTCAATATGGGTTGGCAGGTTACAAATGAATCCTTAGGCAGTGATCATCTAGTGTTAAAGTTAAGTTGTGGTTTTTATAAAACGAACAGATACATTAAAAAAAAATTATAAAGCAGCTAACTGGGTAGAACATACTAAAGAAGCAACGACAATGTTTAATCATGAAGAGGTGAATGATGTCCAAACGAGCTATGATAGTTTTACAAATCAAATTAAATATTTGGCTGATAAGCACATCCCTTGGATTAAAATTTGTCAAGACCCCACATCAAACTTCAAACCTAAACATTATTGGAATAAGGATCTTTCAAAGGCAGTTGCTGAAAGGATTCTATGGAAAAACAAAGTTGCATTGGCGCAGTTACGGCGTAATCCTACACCTTCTAATTTGCTTCTATGGAAAAACAAAGTATCCCAAGCCAAAATACTTATAAGAAAAGAAAAATCTAAGTCGTGGAGAGAATTTTGTTCCAGTATCAACCACGAAACATCAGCACCCGTTATGTGGAGAAAGATGCGATGGATCAAAGGCAACACTGGACGCAGAGATACTGTAGATCCTCTTAATGCTGAAAAGCTACTGCATTCCTTGACTCCTGATTATGTTGCTGAGCAGGAGCCAACTTTGCCAGAAAGACAACCTTCCATTATACAATCACCCATTACTCTCGCGGAGCTTCGTAATTGTTTAAAAAAGAAAGATACCTCTCCAGGAATGGATAATATATCATATACTATGATCTATTATCTTCCAAATAATGCTAAGTGTATGCTTTTAAAAATTTTCAATTTAATTTTGATGTCAAGTAACGTACCTGATCAGTGGAGAGACATACAAATAGTCCCTATTCTTAAACCGGGAAGGGATCCCACTCTTGCCTCCTCATTACGTCCTATCTCATTAATGTGTTGTCCGTGTAAGATATTCCATTTGATTTTATTAAGAAGATTGGAGTGGTTTATTGAAAGCCAGGGCCTCCTTCCCGGCACGTCAACTGGTTTTAGACGTGGACAATCTTGTGTTGATAACCTAGCTTTACTTACATCTCATATTATACAATTAGGTTTTGCCAGAAGAGAGCCAACAATCGCTTGCTTCATAGACATTGAGAATGCCTACAACAATGTAAATATAACTGCATTAATTCATATCTTGCAGGAAATTGGAATCGGTAATTTTATTTGTAAATATTTATTTAATTTTTTGTCTAATCGTCGTTGTACAATTGTTTTAGATGATCATAGTAAAGTAGTAGCATTAATCAGATGTACAAACCAGGGACTAGCTCAAGGGGACCCCCTTTCTCCTAGTTTATTTAATATGGCAACCAGATGTATTTATAGAATTATTGTAGATAATAATGTTTGTAACTCCCAATACGCTGATGATTTCGTGTTATACAAAACTGTTGTAAATGGTAATACTGTAGAAGCAGTTAACTCTCTTAAGTTAGCTATAAAGGCCGTGATTAACTATTTGGATAGTATTGGTCTACAATTATCTGTATCTAAATCTAATATTTGTATATTTAATAGAACTAGAAGAAATTTTAATATTGATATTGAGATTAACGGCTCATCTCTTAACGTGGTGGATAAAGTTAAGTACTTAGGTTTATGGTTGGACTCGTCTTTAAGATGGAGTCTTCACGTAAATGAATTGTGTGCCAAAAACTATAAATATTTGAACGTCTTAATTAAAAGTTCTATCGGGTAGGTCGTGGGGAGTTCACCCTCAATATATTCGCCGTCTTTATATTTCTCTTGTAAGGAGCCGTCTGGACTATGCTAGTTTTATTTATGGTAGTTGTGCTAAAACACATCTTAAAAAGCTCGATATTTTACAAAACAGAGCGTTGAGAATATGTGGCTCTTTTATACGTAGCACTCCGGTGTTTGTTATGCAGAGTGAACTCTCCATTCCTCCCTTGCATATACGTAGGTACGTGTTGGCGAGTAGATTCTTGTTTAAATTTAAGTCTAGACTAGGCAACAACTTGCTGTATTCTTTAGATCAGTTGAATTTGGTACGTAATTATTTTAGCAATACAAATTTCCCAATTCTAGCACAGATTAACTGTGAATGGAGCAATGTTATTGTGTATGAAAGTGAAAAGTTAGAGTCGTATTCGTTAAACACATGGGTGTCTTCAATAGATGTCGACGAACTCATTGTTGATAAAGTTGGCGATATGGCTCCAAAACGGAGCTTAAATGATTCTGAACTTAAAAGTATTTTTTTGCAATTCATATCTGATAATTATTCTGATTATTACAAATTATATACGGATGGCTCTAAATTTGCTCAAGGTGTTGGAGCTGCCTTCTTCGATCCCCAATTAAACGTTTCACAGAAGTTTAAATT
The DNA here is from genome assembly GCA_905187585.1 of Cyaniris semiargus. Classification (NCBI taxonomy): domain Eukaryota; kingdom Metazoa; phylum Arthropoda; class Insecta; order Lepidoptera; family Lycaenidae; genus Cyaniris; species Cyaniris semiargus. The sequence goes on from LR994567.1 coordinate 8,891,851, forward strand.
ACATAGAGATAATAATATAATGACCGCTGAACTTTTAGCTATTAAGGAATCACTAACATATGTTAAAAACTTGAATAACAACAACAGCATAGTTATTTTATCAGACTCGAGAAGTGCTCTCCAACATCTTCGTCGGTGTGCCACTAAGCAACGCGGCTCTCCGATAGCCTTTGAAGCTTTGGATTTACTAAGGCATGTTTCTGAAAAAGTTTCAATTAAACTACAATGGGTTCCAGCCCATGTCGGTTTGATTGGAAACGAAACTGCGGATGCGCTTGCCAAGAGTGCAGTTATGGATGGTTCGGTAATCCGTTCTAAACCTTTTGTAAATGAGATTAATCATCAGATTAAGCAGAAGGCGCTCGAGAAATGGGAATACCATTTTGGTGAGGAACTACAAAGAGGTGTTGGAATTTGGTACGGAACCATCCAGAATAAGCCAGTATGGGAGCCATGGTTTATTTCGTGTAACTTATCGAGAAAGTTGTTGGTGTCAGCCTTTAGATTGCGATCTGGGCACATTCCAGCAAACAAATTTTGTCACTTGGTTGGAATTAAGCCTTCGCCTAATTGCGATGTGTGCGAGAAGCCCGAAGACCTGTATCATGTTTTGCTGGAGTGTGCTCGGACTGCAGAGCTAAGATCAAGGCTCTTAGGTGACTTTGGCTGCCTGCACAATGGACGGATCAACAGTATACTTTCGGAGCCGTTGTCCCCAGAGGCAATAAAATTATATAGTTATTTGGATCTGTTCCTTATGTAGGGAACACTGTGTTCACCTATGAGGCTGACATTAACACTAAGTGTTAAAAGCCTCTGTAAAATAAAGATAAAAAAAAAAAAAAAAAAAAAAAAGCTTGAAGTGATTAAAACATGTACTTACTTTCGCAGGTACTTCTACTTGGAAGAGTAGTTCAAGGAATATCCTGTGGTTTCCTGAACCTCCTTCGGTCAATCCTTGTCGGCGAGTACACGAGTCCAAAAAATAGAGGTGCCTTCCTCATGGTGGTGTCGCTCAACCAAGGGTTCGGAATATTCGTCGTGCATCTCATAGGATCCTTCTTTAGCTGGCAGAGAACAGCTCTCGTTTCGGTCTTCTTCGCTTTCGCTAGTTTCGTCCTGGCAATTTACATGCCGGAGTCACCCAGCTGGCTGCTAGCTAAAGGTAGACTCGAAGAATTCAGAAGAGTATTCCTCTGGTTGAGAGGTCCAAAGGGAAACGACGAATTAGAGAGCATGATTAAGGCGAAACTGGCCTTGGAAGCGGCAGAAATACAGGACAACCACGGCAAGGGCATCAAGAAGGCGCTGTGGATAGTGCGTCAAACGGAATTCTACAAGCCCATTTTCATCGTCATTAGTTTCAACGTGATGATGCACATGGCCGGAGGGACCACCATGGCGAATTACTCCATGTCAGTTCTGACGGGTCTCATGGGTGCGGGCGCGAACGCTCACTTTTGGATGGTCTTTCTGGACTCCCAGAGGATAGTCTCGAATGCGATCGCAGTTTACATCATAAAACGCGTGAAAAGAAGAGTCATGGTGTTTGGCACGACTTTGCTGTGCATAGTCAGTCAAGTTGCCATTGCTATTTACTCGTTTTGGATAAGCAGCACCGGTGTTTACTCCGATATATGGATACCGGTGGTGCTAGTCAATCTGCAGATGTTGTCTGTCGCGATGGGGATGGTTCCGATGCCGACTGTGATAACGGGGGAAATTTTCCCCCTGGCTTACCGGGGCATAGCAGGGATGATCAGTGTTCTATCCGGGAGTCTCTTTATGTTCACCATTCTGAAGACTTTCCCTCTGCTACTGGACACAATAGGCATACACGGAACGTACGGGCTGTATTCCTTGTTGCTATCAGCTAATATGTTATACTTATGGTTCGCACTGCCAGAGACCATGGGTAAAACTCTGCAAGAAATAGAAGACGAGTTCAGAGGGAATAAATCCAATAGTGAGGAAGTGGAGGCGAGCAAATCGATTCAAACAGAGAACAAAGATAATCAGAATACAAAACAGACAATTCAGAATTCAAATGAGACAAATCAGATTTCAAATGAGACCAATCAGAATTCAAATGTTAAAATTCAGACTAATTCAAATAAGAAAATTCAGAATAATTCAAATGAGATAAATCAGAATTCAAATGAGAAAATTCAGAATTCAAATGAAACAGTTCAGAATACAAATCAGACTTAGGACATTTTTATTCTTAGGCCTAGGTTTCACCAGGCACTTAATTTCTCGAGTAACGCTACCCGTGTGCAAAATAATGTTATACGTAATCTCAATGAAAGGATAAGATAGTCGTGACCATAAGAAAAATTCAAGGTTAAAATATTAGATAAGCAATGTAGAACACAAAAATTGATAAGGTCTTAAGGTCCTCTTCACGTTGGGCCATGGTGTATAACCACGCTTACGAAGCTATCTACAGTGTGCACAATCAGCGTAGAGGGGCAATCATTAACGAATAATATACGTTCGTAATCACTTATTAGTCCATCATGGTTCAAGGTCGAACGTGGACAGGCCGCAGTATTTTATTACATCGGTCTCGAGAACTAATTTAGCTATATTGAAAACTACAGGAAAATGTAAACAGGCTAGTCAAAATATCGGTTAAATAAAAACTATACGATCTAATAAAAGAATTTTTATTAAATTTTATCTAAAAGTAATTACAACGTCTATACAAATGGTAATTTACGGGTAGCCTCGTATGTATCTATACAGGAGGCACGGATGTGTGAACTATGTATAATACAAACTAATGCTCGTATATGCGATGACTACATACAAAATGATGACCATACACCCACTCACACGTACATTATCAAATTGTCAAACACTAAAATATCTTTAAAAAATTCCATCTATTCACCTTAAAAAAATATTTACAAAAATTTATCTCACGCTCCCGATATACTTCATATAGTTCATAACATCCTCAGTGTGTGACGAGACCGTATCTGTTCAAATAATATTATAAAAGAAACAGTACATTACACTTGTAAAAAAAGATAAAGTAAATATATGCACATACTCATCAAATTCACTTTAATATATTTATTTTACACCACAGATATTATATCTCAAGTCTTCATTCACACTAATATTAAATTGTTCTAAAATTATAGGATAGTTTTCACAAAAATCGTAAGCACACGTGCTAGAATAGTTTTTTCTAAATGCCCAAACATCGAGAATCGAATTTCCTAAATAAAACATTTGTGTAAATGAAGGCTCATCTCAGGTACAGTCAGAAGCAAAAATATCTGAACGTGCAATTCAAAAATGTTTTAATTTCTATAATATTTACCTCTGAAAAAGTTATCAACGCCGAATGATCGTTATAATCAGATATTTTTGTTGCCGTTTCGTTTAGAATAGATAAAATCTACTAACAACACTGATTTAACATTTCCATTTTATAAATCTGTGGACAAACATTGATATAACAGATATTATAATCTACAATTTGATAGTATTTATTATTGAAGCCATATACAAAGTAAGTTAGCAAAAGCGAGGGGGAGAAATTATACAAGCAGTTTTGAAAGTGGCTTAGGCTGGCTTCACAGCTCCCCGGGACATCCGTACGGCCTGGCAATACGCGGATTGGTCCGCTCGCGACCGGCGGGTCACGACTCGCGTGGTCGCGTCCCAGGTTGCTCTGTGTCGCTGTGAAACGATGTTCTAGCCTCTCATATTATGTGCTCCTGCTCCGGGCGCCCGTATTGCCAGCCCGCACGGGTGTCCCGGATAGCTGTGAAGCCAGCCTTATAAACACAATCGAGGGTAGTCTTATGACAGCCCTTCGAAGTAGCCTAACCAAAAGTGATGTGATAAACTAGTGTATTATTGCAAATATAAATTATTTTACCAACTTTATTGCAATTTTAGATGTATTTTATAGTCGACGGTAATATTAGCAATCGCCAAAAATCGTAAGGCAATAAAATTCGTAAAAGCACATATATTATTTGCAATTATATTAGTCTACTTGCGTTGAGAAGACAGTGAATGTCATTATATCGCTGTCTTATACGCTAACAAGATCCTATAGGGATGTTTTGGCGCGTTGACATTGTCATGAGAGTGTCGATATCCGCGTTATTCAAAATGACGCTAACGTAACTTTTATTTCGGTCACGTGCAAAATGGTACTTGGGAGTGTGAAACAGCTGTCTAAAGTTACACTTTGCAACATGGCGACGTTAGTTGTTTTTGTCACACACCAAAAACAGCCTTGTAAGTCTCTTTAAGTTATTGCACAAAGTTCAAGCCACTTCTGCATCAACTGCCCATAAATAAAATAAACCTGTATTACTGATGCTGACTCATCCATAGCTCTACTCGCTTACATCAAGTCTGATCAGTCTTTTCCGTTCCTTACTAATTCCACTATTAAATCTAAGTTTAGATTAATCCAATGATATACTCATTGATAGATTGATCAAAGACATTAAGTAGAATTAGAAGTAACTTCTGTTCTTTTCTTAGGTATTTTAGAATAATTAATACTTTACAGTACTGTAACGAGTTTAAGCCTTTAATGTAATGAATAAACTCCTTTGATTATTTTGATTTTAAAGCCAAATGAAAAATAAATATCCGATACCACATTTTGTTCCATTATAAATTGTATGTAGTACAAAGGTACGAAACAGCCGATTAATCGTTTACAAAAACCATGTATCATTTCAGCATTCGAGTACATTCTTTTGATTTTTAATTGCGCTTTATTTTTTTTTAATTTTTTTTTTTAATGTAATAAGGGGGCAAACGAGCAAACGGGTCACCTGATGGAAAGCAACTTCCGTCGCCCATGGACACTCACAGCATCAGAAGAGCTGCAAGTGCGTTGCCGGTCTTTTAAGAGGGAATAGGGTAATAGGGGAGGGTAGGGATGGGAAGGGACGGGAATAGGGGAGGGTAGGGAAGGGAATAGGGTAGGGGATTGGGCCTCCGGTAAACTCACTCACTCGGCGAAACACAGCGCAAGCGCAGTTTCACGCCGGTTTTCTGTGAGAACGTGGTATTTCTCCGGTCGAGCCGGCCCATTCGTGCCGAAGCATGGCTCTCCCACGTATTTGTATATTTACAAATAGATCTTACGGCTTCGAAGCAAACAGCGAAAGATTGTGACTTCGGTTCACCAAAACAAACGGGGAACGCCTACGGTTTACAAAATGCGCGGGCGCAGGGTAAATGACGTCACACCGTGGCACGACACTTTGTTCCCGACTGGGGCGGAGCGTAGGTTTGAGGCGGGGTCCCCTAGAAATGGGACTGGCTTTCAACACTTGTAACGACACCGCACACTCACATAAGTCAGTTCGCGAGGGGAGCGGGGCGGGAGGCGGGCGCGGGGCGGGAGGCGGGCGCGGGGCGTGACGTGGGCGCAGGGCGGGGCTTGCCGGCGGAGCGGCGCTGTGCGCACGCGCCGCACACGTAGTCGTCATCCTCGCGCAGCGCGCCGTCCCTCAGTCCGACGCATCGCATGTGGAACCACTGATCGCAGCCGCCGTCGCATTGCACCCAGTAAATTCTTCCTGTTGGATATTATACATGTAAATATTCAAAAAAAATCAAAGTAAATAAACATAATTTGATGCCATAATATGACATCACCATTATTAGGTGCATAAGTAATGGCACTTTATAATGCTTATTTAATTTGGCACACAATAAGATAAATTGGGACCCTGGACTGATTTCTCCAATTTTGGGCGGCCAATAACTATATTATTATATACAAACACAATATAACGAAATATTATGATACTAACCTGTGGGACGAAGGCACGACTCCGCAGCGCAATCCTCATAGTCCTCTGCCGATGACTCTGACGAGGAACTCGACTCTTGGCCGCTCGGGCCTGGACGCGCCGCAGCCGCTCGGGCTTGACCCACTGGAAAGATTCATTTTAAATTTTAATATATTTTATTGGATATAAATTCGCCAATGAATGTTTACAATGTCTGTAAGTTACACAATAAATGAAAGATGATGACAAAATGAAGAAATAGCATTTGCCCGCGTATAATATAATCTCAAGAGAACAGTCTAGATTTTCAAAGATAAAATTTGCGACTACAGCTTTCTCTAGGATTTATCCAGTGGTTTTGCACAACGCAAAACATGTATCCATCCTCGTAAAAACATCTACCATAGTATTAAAATTACCTGGTCGTGCATGTCTTGCTAGTTTGCCTCTAGTGGTGGGCAGACCTCGCTTACGGCGCTCCTGACGCGCCATGTAGTGTTTCCGCATCATCAAGCCGGACCCAGAAGATAGACCCTAATTGGCAAATTTAAATTAGTAAAAATTACACTCGTTTTACAAGCATGTCTAACTAGCATAAAATATACGACACTCAGATTGAAGACTACTATATTACTAGATGACATATGTTGGCAGGACAAACGCGTACACTTTTTAGGTAAATAAAATACCTACCTGTTTCCTATTAAGATAATTCGTGGTTGTACTTGAACCACGTTTGATCGTTTTCGTGGTGGTAGCGGCGTGCGGGCGCGTGCGTTTAAGTTGGCGGTGCGGTCGCGGCTGGCGTTGGGCGCGCTTGCGTCGCCCGGCGTCGAGCACGCGCGCGCCACGCCCCTCAGCCGCACGTGCCGCGCAGACTGCACTCCATACGCCTGCTTGCTCTTCTAACCGGACCTGTCACCATATTAATATTGTGATACATGTAGTCTAAATTTACAAAGATAATGTGGCTCAAAAAGAGAAATTGAAAAGGGAAGAAAGGTAAGTTTGCAGTCAGTGACGTTTTTAAAGCTAGAAAATGAGTTATTAATATTAACTGCTCTTCAACTTATTAAAAGGAGTACGAACCTCTAAAAGGTCACCTTCCAGCATGAGATCTTCGAGTTTCTGCAGTTGGCCCGGGGTCACTCGGGCACTGGGAGATCGTGGAGAAGCGCTGTAAGCGTGTTCCAAATTCGCCGATGACCTGAAAAAATATTAAAATATATGACTTACTTTATGATGATACTTTCAACATCTTGCAAGACATGGACGTGTCTAATTTTTAAGTAAATACTACAAAATAAAATTAAAACAGACATGATATAAAACAAAGTAGTTTTCCACTTTTCTCGGATGGACCTTGATGAATTTTTTATTGATAATTTTAGAGATCATGTGAATGTCCACGCGGATCAGATTAAACGTTATAAATAACTAGATGACGCCCGCAACTCCGTTGTGTCAAAATTCGTTTATCGCAATGGAAACCGTACATTTTTCCGGGATAAAAAGTATCCTATGACCTTTCCCGAGACTCAAAAGTATCTCCATGCCAAATAACATCAAAATCGGTTCAGCGGTTTAGGCGTGAAGAGGTAACAGACAGACAGACACACTTTTGCATTTATAATATTAGTATGGAAGTATGGATTACATACCTAGCAACATGCGAGTCTTTAGCGGGCGTGCGCGGTGGCAGTGCCGAGAGCTGCGCACGCGCCGCGTCCTGCCACGCCATAGCGCGCTCCGTCACGCATTGCAGCGCTTCGCCCTCCGCCAAACGTACGGGGAGCTTTTGAAGCCACACCTGATAAAAACAATATCAATTGTTAGTGTTGATATTTCTTTAAAAAACTTGGAATTATGATGTAATATGCAAGAGAAGGGAAATAAAAACATGATAATATAATAAAAAAGTGCAGTTAAAGCATATTAATGTATCAATAAAACGATCAAGAATAATGGCAGTAATAAGAATATTGCCATTGCAATGGTAGCAACCATACCTTCAAATTGAAAAAATCCTAAACGCGTTATTGTCTGTAGCACGCTCTTTGTATTTTATAAGTATTACATTGTTGGTTTTCATAAAATAAAATCTTAGAAAAATGGTTCAAATGGAATTGGGTCTCTACACATGGAGACCCATCGTAATCTCACCAGCAGCGCGAGTATGCGGTGCAGGCGCGGGCGCTTGGTGCGCGTGCAGTCGGGGCATATGAACTTGGGCTCGGGGGGCGGGTCCGTGCGCTCGGGCGACTCCCCGCGATCAGGCTCCTCCTCCTTAGCGCCAGCCACGCACGACGCTGTAACGCAAATGATAAATAAATTATAAGGCGGAGTTAATTCAGCCACGGGTGATTTGCGTATATGATCTTCTGCCTTTTTTAACGGAGGTAAAGATGTTTTTAAGGCTTTATTTTTTAGCACTATGATAATTTCAACTTCGAAGTAACAAATGAAAAAATATATACAGGTTGCAATTAAACCTTCCTGCCAAATTTTGATATCTTAATCCTTGTTAAAAATAAAAATACACGTATTTTTTCTTTTATAATCACTCAATACCACAGAATATATATTAGTAGTACCAACAGAATTCCCACTCGCGAAACCCGTTTAAAGAAATAACGACTCATGCTACGATAATATAAAGTTCAAATTCCTACCGCGCAGTGCTAAGAGCCTACAATTATATTTACCTCTCACATCACATGTGCGCTCTCTTTCTATCGCGTAAGAGGTACCCTTTCTGACGAAATCAAGATTGTCACCTTTTAGAAAATAAAATAATCTTCTTTTAATTACTATACCTACTAATAGCAAACTTTTTTATAGTAATAATCAAATTTTAGTAACCCAACCTATATTTTATAATAGTTTTATATTCGATTATAGTGCAGGAGCTGGTCAGGAATTTTTTACAACTTAAACATAGTAACTTGTGTTTATTTCTGTGTAGTATGTGGTTTGTTTGTAACAAATTTGTTTATTTGCTATGTTTGTGTATATTTTATCTTGTTTTTTGTATTTTAAAGTCTTAAATTACCTTATTGAAATATTTCTTTGACCTTTTTTCAATTGTTCAAATTTATCAGATTAATAACGGTTCTGTCACAGCGGTTAAATCAGTACGTAAATATATGCGACGAAAAAATCTTGCGCGTGCGTCACCGCTCGCTTGTGAGTCCCTAGTGATCTGCCCCTTTAAAGGGGTACTTACATTTCGATACCTACACGCGCGAGTGGGACAGGCCTGTCAGTACTAAAATGTTGAGAAATAGCTTCCGAAAGTTATCCTAAAAAACACTACAATTAATGGACACGACGCGTCGCCCGCGCCGCGAGTGACCGTTCTGCAACGATTTTAAATAGGATAAAATATGTCATTGAAAAAAAATGGCAGGAAGGTTTAATTTCACCCTGTATATAAAGGATTCGAAATAAAGCATCGTAAGCGCAATGTCGCTATGACATGCACAACATACGTTAACAAAATCAAAACAATAAAAACCTTCCATTAATTGGATCTAAAGGAGAATGTAATTACTATTTACAAGTTGAACTCACCGTGAAACCAATCCTTGCATATTTCACACTGCGACATAACGCCGTACTGGCGTTTCTGGCACGTACAGAACGTCAGCCCGGCGGTCGGCGGCGCGCACACGTCCTTGCGGAGGTTGCGGATTCTGCGATAGAAAATTGCAACTAGATGAATAACACACAGAGACTAAATAATACGCAGAAATGTATAGATAATAGGGATGATGACAAGGTCAAAGATTAGCAGATTTTTTAAATAAAGTAAAGATATAACGGTAAAAAATAAGTATTTCCAAAATTTCAGCTTGATAACTTTTGTATTTTTTTTTTGTTATGAGCCTTCAAAGTTAGATAGATAAGTCGATTTTTTTTACATAAATTAACTAAATATTTATTTACCATTCAATGACCTCAGAATACGGAACAAACCAGAAACCGTCAACGCACTTGAAAGTGAGGCGGTCACAGCAACTCCTAATTGGAGTGGCTCGAGTCAGTCGATGGCCGACGCGCGCATCGGTATCTCGTGTTTGTAGCTGTCAGTTTTTAATTAATTATGCCGACTTGTGTCGTTCTCACTTGCAAAAATGCTGCTGCGACTGCAAAGAAATCGCATGGGATTACGTTCCATCTGTAAGTAGTACATTTCCAATTCATTTTATTAAAATATTGAATTTAATGTGCGTGACGTAATTGTCATAGAATTCATGCGTTCATTTTGTAAGTGTTGCCACAGAATAACGGAATATTTTACCCGCTTTTCCATAATTACTTATATTAGATTTTTGTGAAACTGGAAACTTTCTCCTTGATCTTGATGGGAAATTCTTTAACAATATCCACATTATAATAACAATTTTATGTATAATAATATTATACATAAAATTGTTATTATCATATTATTATTCAACTATTATATTATTCACTATATATTATATTATTGATTTTTATTCAGTTATTTGCAGTCGTACATAAAATTTTAATTTTACCCCATAAAGAGGCAATGTTACGTAAGCTGGTAACCCTACGCGGGTGGGTGAAGAGCGGGCGGGGCGGTGTTTTGCCATCGTTTTGGACACAGCGCGCTGCGTACAAATGTCATCGAATACTACTTCTGGTTTGTTCTGTATTCTGAATCAATGACGGAAATAAAAACAACTTTTGTTATGAAACCACTTTCATAAACGCAATATTTAATATAGGGAAATAATAAAACGAGCGAATAAAAAATTACTTTGCGACTGATGATGAACATACTGTTTTAATAACATGAGCGGTATGAATTTTAGTAAGCGAAAAATAAAGTAAACTAACGACTAATATTGATTTATGATAAAATCCAGAACGAGCTTACAAAAAGTGGATTGTGATTAATCTATTTCAGATATTAAAATTCTATCCGAGCGACTGTATTACTGTGAGCGACTGGAAATACATAGCGGGCAACTTCAATATTAAAGATAGATTCAATTTTTCTAAGTGAGGTTATACATTACGAACTACTAAAAAGTTCACTTTGAGCAAACTTTTGTGAGCTGCTTTATTAATGATTATTGGTTACTGATATTCTATTTGAGGGTTTATATTTTATATTTTGATACGTGTTTTTAATGAAAATCTCGAAAGTGAATAACTATCAGAGATAGAAAGGATTTCATACTTTGATTTGATGGTCCTAAAATATGGATTCGCGTCAGTGGAAACGCGGCCTAAAGTCTTAAGTCTAAGGAACTCCGTGTTGGCCCAATACGACTTTTTTGGGTTAGGTTAGATGGCTAATGGCCATCGTGGTTATTTTTTTGTGAACCACCCAGAAGTAGACGTCCTTCGACTCATAATAATTGAAGCCAGTTTTTTTTTTTGTAATAGGTCGCCATTAAAATTTTTACCCATTTCTTTGACGTTCCGTTCCGAAGGATTATAATTTGTGTAATGTCATAATTTATTAATGATTTTTATATATTATAAAAACATATATTTATATATAGGTTTACCCCCCTTCGCCCTCCTCCCCTCCCCCTCCCCCCTAAATCGTTGGGCATGATTCTAAACTTTTACCGTTATATAATTAAAGTTCCTACAAATAGAACAATACATATTTTGGGATCATCAAATCAAAGTATGAAATCCTTTCTATCTCTGTTAGCTACCACTTTCAAGATTTTTCACAGATAAAATTGTTGTTCCTCTTATCCAAATGAAGCTACTCACAAAAAAATTGCTTGATAGTAATCAAAAAAAAAAATTGTTCTAGGGATTCCTGATTAATAGTGTTTCATCAAATAGTTATTTCATATTCATTTTTTTTTTGTTTTAATGTGAGCTCATTATACTCTGCTCAGTAGTGAATTTTTCAAAGTGGTTTTAGTACTCGAAACACTTTATTTAAGATAAAATGCCGCTCAGTATAAAAAATACATTTGCCAAATATTGAAAAAAAATGCAGGACGTAACGTTGACACTCAAACAGATATTAGGTCGCCCAAATATTATGAAGCTGCTCATTTTGTATTTTAAGTAACTCAAATAAATAATTTGTAAGTTGCTGTTCTGTTAATTTCTCGTCACTCACAGTCAGTCGCTCAAATAGTAATTCTATACTTAACCCAAATTAATTAATTTTGACACTTAAAACTGTAATTTACAGTCACTCGATTAAATACTACCCTTAAATATACCTATCGAACAAAGTTCTTCCCCGATGCGTACAAACTGCAAAAGAGTGACGTCATAATTTCGTAGCACTTTGTATGGAGCATTTCGGGAAGGTCAATTTTATTCGATTTTTGTATTGTGATATCTTGGAAAGTTTCTAAGCTAACAGAGTAATTCTTTCACCGATGTTTCTACTTTTGAATGGTCCTTTAATTACCAAGAAGAAAAAATAATCATCATCAATTGCAATTAGATACACAGTGACTAAAAATACGTATAATAGATTATAGAATAGTATGTAAGAAGATACACGCTTCATTGCAACTTTGTATTTCGCTGAACAACGTACGGCGCGGCTATCCTGCTAATAACTCCGTAATTGTCGTATTTCAAACATCAATCATTCCTATCGAGAAAAAAGGTTGTCGAGCTAATAATTATCAGGATTTTCATTATCTGTACAAACTTCACGTACACTACACAACAATAGTAAATCCATTACCTTAGCTCCTTGACATAAGCCAGTTCCTTCTGTTCAGCGTTCTTAAACGCTGCAACGATCTCAGTTGGCGACGCGTCTTCGCTAAAGTGTTCTAGTAGGGCCGCAGAGCACTCCCCGCGCCCGCGCCGCCGCCCTGTGCCTTCGGCTGGACCGGCGCGCGGAGACAACGCCTCCAGGAGAGAGTACGACCAGTTCTGTGGAAAGAAATATTATTTCATCGCTGACAGAACTATAAGCTTTATTAGAGATTTTAGATATAGAACTTAATGAACCTACTAGCATCTTTTAAAATTATGATACATATTACTAGCTTTTGCTTGCGGCGAAAATACAGAATCAAAAATACAGACAAAATATGTGTAATTTACAGTAATATATTTACTTTAGTATTATAGAAAGGTGTTTTTTTTTTCTAAATAAAAGTAGCCATCAAGTAACTTTAGCACAGACTTACAAATCCTCACCATCCTTTACATATAAAAAAATCTGAATTAATGATTTAAAGACCCGAGTAAAAATATCTAACCTTCTTCAAGAACATCTCGGCAGCACCGCGTCTCCACTCGTGTGCTGAGTGCAACGCAGCAGCTAGTTGGTCCTTCTCATACAGGGCTAGTGGGATCTGTGAACCACGTCGCACCAGAGCTTCTACACTGTGCATGTAAGGGTATAGCTCCTTTGACTGCATCTCTTCCACCTGATAAATTACATTTAATGTTACATAATGCATAAAAATTAATAAAGAGAAATAATACAATAACGAAAAATCCAAATAAATGTATCTTTCATTAACAACAATTTGATAAAACATTAGGCAAAGTTATGGGTGATGATCAATAATTATACCCTAGAGTCTAGAGCAGCGGTCGTCACACTTTACTGGCCAAGGGCCACACGTGACAATGTGAGTGCCAGCACCGGGCCGCAGAGTATGTGAAGGGCGCTCCAAGAGCGGTTTCACACTAATGCCCTTTTTTACACCTAACGAGTGGAGTGGCAAGACAGTACTTTCTGCAAATTTTAATAGTCGAGAACATTGTCTCGCCATTCTACTCGGTAGGTGTAATCAGGGCCTACCGAGTACCGACTTGCACCACACCATAAAACAACTGGATTAGGTTATTATTATGATATTTGTTAACTAAACATTAAGAATAACCGGCCAGAATTGGCCTGTGGCTGTTATGTTTATCGTTAAATACGGCGTAATTGTAACCATTGTGTAGTGTAGTTGACCATTGAATTTTGAATTTACTTTGTCACGGGCCGCACAAATAACGGCCTCGGGCCGCATGCGGCCCGCGGGCCGCAATTTGACGACCAAGGGTCTAGAGCATGGGTCGCCAATTAGTTTCGCTCGGGGTCCATTTTAAGAAATTAAATGACCTTCGCGGTCCACACAATTAATATCAAACAAAATTATTAAACAAAGGTAATTAATTTGATTACATATCAATGAGAAAAGTGACAATTTTTGTGTGTGCTTGTTTGGAGTGAAATTTGTGCAAGCTATTGACATCCTGGAGATGTTCATGAGTAAGTCAAGACCGAAATTTAATTTTAACGAAGTTCATCTTCGAAGATGCTTGGTCCGCACACAATGGGTCGGCTGGCCGGATGCGGACCGCGGTCTGCCATTTGGTGACCCCTGCTCTAGAGTAACTCTTATTCAATATCCTCTAAATATTCATTAATAACACATAAAAAATTCCAATTTGCAAATAAAGACAGATCCGATAAATTGCTCTTGCAATTATATTACTCGAAAATAACTCACCTTGGACAGCCAGTCTTTGGCGTGCGATACAGCCGTATGCAGCGCGTGATGCGACGGCAATGTAGCGTCGATATCATCTCCCTCAGCCAGAAGCGTCTCCAGTTCCGCCAGCGTCGTGTGCTGCGGTTCTAAGTCGTCGCTTGGCTCGGGCTTGACCGAGTTGGGCTCGATGAGTACCGCCTTCGCTCGAGCCTCCCAGTCCTCTATTTGCACTGTAACGAAATTGGAAAGTTATAATTGGGCTTTAGTTATTTTAAACTTATTAATGTTAAATTATACAACGGAAATGAATATAGGAATTAACATCTATTTACTAGCTAAAAGCCGAACTTTGTGAGAGCTCGCGTCGTCACACCTTGACTGACTGATGATAACACATCTACATATAAATAAAAAATATAAATAAAAATTACTATGTTAAAGTACAAATCAATGGGCGTAATAGTTTTTCCGTAAAGTGTACCACAAAATGTTCAGGTTGTGGGATATACTAGGGCTCGCTCGCTCGCCCTGATTAATAATATTGGAGTTTGAATAAGATAATGTGATTAATTCAAACATTGTAACAATGTTTCAGTTTATCTATCTATATAATGATTAATGACATAGGACAATTTCAAAGTATATAGTTCAAAATAATTCAGAATTCTGGACTAATCTTTCTGACAGGTACAGATAAAGACTGACGATAAAGGACTGAAGATAAATACCATAGGGTACCTTTTAGTAAATACTCACAGCGTAGCTTTTGCAGCGCAGCTCGCTCGGGCTCTAGCCGCGCGTGCGGTACGAGCGTCGTAGCGTCTTGTAATAGCTTCTCGAGTTGTGCGGGCGACGGCGCGGCGGCGCGCGATTCCCGTGCGTCTAACAGCCAACGCGCCTGCGCCGCACGGGCCGTCAGCGCTGCCAGTTGCGGCAGCACGATGCATAGACGCCCGCCGAGGTCGCACACCTGTGACGTCATTATTGTTAATTTAAAAAAAAAGCATAAAATCCAGAGTAAATTTTACAATTAATTTAAAATCGGAGATACGAAAATTTTGCCCTAATTATAGCACACAAGTTAAATAATTTTGAGATCAATAAAGTTATGTCTTTATTTAACTTGTGTGCTATAATTATATATAATTAATAAAATAAAATTATATATTACTAATAAAGCTAATAAAATCAGATGTTTACCTCTTCCAAATCCTTTACATAAGCTGCGTCTGTATCATCCAGATCTTTGTTCAACAAATCAGTTGCTCGATCTTCGAATTCTTCAGTCTGACGTAGAACTTCTTTCACAGCAGAGCCTGCACAGAAAATAAATTAGAGTTTCTTAGATCAACGTCATATTAACAAAAAAATTTAACCCAATCTTTAATGAATAATGAGCCTTTGTATTTCCTACGAAAACCTATTTTACATTTAGAGGTTATATGATTATTGATTAATTAAAATGAATTGAAACGGATAATATATCCCAAAACTCTCAACCGAATATTATCAGCGCGTATCTTGGTCCCACTTTTGCCTACTTACCCTCAGGCAGCACGCACGCCAGGCCGTCAATCTCGGCCGCAAAGAGCGTCAACTCGTGCACGGTCAGCCGGTACTTGGGGTCGTGGTGGCGGGTGCGCGTGCGCATCTTGTTTAAGTCCAACTGCTGGATGACTGTCGCGCACTTCTCCGCGTCCTCGATTGCTGTTTCTAATGCGCGGACCAGCTCCGTTTTGTGCATCTGTGTTGTGAATAGTTTTTGTTATTGTAATAAATCAGAAGCATAAGACAATAAAAATTGTAACTCTTTGTGTTACAACTCAATTTGTATTTTTATGAATAATTAATTGGTTTACTTTTAAACTACACACTACATTTTCAATCTTATTTCTGTGAGCTTGTCTCACTCCGTACTTACCTTGAGATCATGTGCCCGCTTGAGATGCGCACGCAGTCCGTCCAAATCGCACGTTTTGGGCGTGTCCGGATCTAGCGCGTTCTGCACCGCCTCCGCCCACTCGCGGAACAGGTCCGACTTGCGTTTCAACTTCTCCAACATGGCGTGCAGCTCGTCCAGTGTATAACGATATCTGTGATAAGAGTATTAGTTCGTAAGTCATGACAAATAAATTGCAAAAATAAGTAAAATACTATTAACTCACTTTTATTTTAAAATGTGAAAAACATGTTAACAAATACTTTGTTATATGTTTAAACAAAAAAGTTAGTCTGTCACTTCTTTAAGCATGAGCCACTGAACCAAATTTAATCATAAACTTACCTCAGTTTATGCAGAGCCGGCGGGCACGAGCACAATGTGCTATAGT
The DNA here is from genome assembly GCA_905187585.1 of Cyaniris semiargus. Taxonomy (NCBI): domain Eukaryota; kingdom Metazoa; phylum Arthropoda; class Insecta; order Lepidoptera; family Lycaenidae; genus Cyaniris; species Cyaniris semiargus. Next base: position 8,908,432 of record LR994567.1, read on the forward strand.
GTCGGGGGCACGCGATGTGCGGCGTGCACGCGCACGTCACGCACGACAGGAAGCACGTCGTCTTGCACTCGTGACACTGACGCTCGTCGTCCGGCAGCAGCTCGAACGCCTCACGCTCCGCTTCCGTCACACCCTGTAGATTGAAGTTGGAGAATCATGTAATAAACTGTCTTTACCGTACTAATTTTCTCCTAATTGACGGCTTAGCAACAAGGACAGCATTACTGCTGTTGAACGAAACTTCTCCAAACCCCTTAACATTAAACAATCAATTTTTATTGGCTCGTAGCACCGCTACCTCGAGAGGAATCCCATTAGCAGTTTTTCGAGGGTTTTGGGCCAAAAGTAAGTTTTGGCCTACTACCCACCACATCCCGACCACGGCAACTCCTGGCCAACGAGTGCTAATTCTCATACCCCTGATCTTCAACTGGGTTTCTGTAATATAGTCCAAGAGTAGTGTCAAATTTTGTCATAATTATACACTCACCCAATCCAACAGCGCCTTCCGCAGCTTGCGTTCGTCGTGAAGCATTGTACGCATGTCGCGGTACGCCGCCAGCGCGACCGTCAGCGTGAGAGACTCCGCCTCCAACGCCATCTTGCACACGAGCTCGTCGTGCGAGAACACGCAGTAGCGCCGCAGCGTTGAGTAGTGGGATATGCACTCGCGACCCATTTTGAGCTGAATAATTAGAAAATATTATGGTCATTGCCGCTACATAGATGCATGATGAGAAGTAAAACTTAAACATAAGAAATACTTCCATAAAGAATACTAAGTGCAAACAAACCGAATCCTTGCGTGTAAAATGATAGTTACATACGTCATACGTATTCAGGGCATTGTCTGCATAATTTACAAGTGCGTGATTAAATAAAGGCGCGGCAGGCCCCCATATGGTGACCAACTCATAATTTTCAATCAAATTGCTACTTTATAATATTCATTACCTCATAATCCACAATAATATGTTTTAAATATTTATTACATATAAGTATTTTTAAAAAGTAACAAATTCATACCCAAGGTGTTTATAAAATTTCATAATTCTTACCCAATCTGCAGGTGTAAAGTTGACAGCCTCAGCAAAGTTGTATCCTTGGTTAAACCCAGCGTGGTACGCGCGAGGAAAAGTAATAACGAACTCTCCAGCATTTTGATCGCATCTGAAAGTAAAAATTAAAGCTTACACACATAAAAATAAAATTCTAAATTAATTTTACTAAAGTTTTTTTTTTAAACCTTATTAATGCTTCAAGCCCAAAGCGGTCACCAGCGACCGCGATAACAATAGAAATCTATTGTGTCTCGTTTTTAACATAGTGTTAAAGTTTAATATACCTGTAAACTGGAACTCCGGCCTTCATCAGCACATTCGGGTTCATGATGGTGACCAATTGATGTAGTAGATCCGGCTGCAGTTGGAACAGCTCAGGAGCTTCAGCCTTCATTGTGGCCTCAAACTGTTCAGCCTTCGAGCCTGGGACTCCATACCTAAGGACAAGGATCAGAATGAAAATATGGCACTTTGCCTTGTCTTTATGTTTTAAGAGCGAGGTCGCTTGCGTGTTTTGTGCATTGAATGCTAAGCGTTATTACGTTCGGATGGCGCAACGCACCACATAAGTGCATTTACAGTACTCCCAAATTAATAATGCGCATGCAAATCTTCGCTAATTGTCGTAATCCCGAAAACCTCCGAATCTATGAAACGTAAGAGCCCCAAACAATGCACTTGCATTTTGCACATTGTTCAAAGAACATAGAAGTAAATATCATATAGCCGGTGGCTGTTCGCTATCGCCGGTCCGTCAATAAGTGCTTTAACTCACCGGGAAGCCATCGCGACGTGGCCAGTCACGTTACCATGGTAGCAACGCAAGCAACGTCTGGCGTCTCTACGACGCTGCAAAGCGGTGAGTTAAGTTTAAAACATAAAGTTAATATACCTAGCGGAATAGAGAACCGAAATTGGTTTACATCTGTGTGTAAAAATATGTGTACGTATACACTTACACAAGCATGATTGAACATGAATCCTATGAGATTAAATTGTCAACGTGCCGATAAGTGCCGACTGGACGTCAAAAAAAGAGTTCTGCTGTCATGGATCACACGTCTCTTTTTACCACGCAGTGTTACTGATAGTCACATCTCGCTTGCTCAGGCCTTTTTTTCTCTATTCCGCTAGGTATATTAACTTTATGGTTTAAAAACAGCGCTTTGCAGCGACGTAGAAGCGCCAGACGTTGCTTAGACGTTGCCATGGTAATGGAATTATTATCGTCTTCCGATGCTCGGGAAATACGACCGTTGCCGAAAAAATACGAAAATTTCTATGCGCATTACCACTTTGGGAATACTGTACCCTCTACCTTTAGTTTTCGTCCGTCGTTCTGTCAAAACGCTGCGTTCGACGACGCAAAGCATCAATTTGGCATAATTATGTTATCATGTTATCTGGCAAAGCAAAAGAGGAAAGGATGTTTACTCACCAAGTTTTCGGTTCGCCCCAGTGCAGATAGTTGATGGAGTAACTCCAGTGGTCCTCATTGTGCCAGCAGAAAGTAGCGAAGCACATGCCCACATACAGCCATGGTATCTAAAACAATAAAAATTTCTATCTATACTAATATTATAAAGCGGAAGAGTTTGTTAGTTTGTTTGTTTGTTTGTTTGTTTGAACGCGCTAATCTCAGGAACTACTGGTCCGCTTTGAAAAATTCTTTCAGTGTTGATAGTCCATTTATCGAGGAAGGCTATAGGCTATATTTTATCACGCTAAGACTAATAGGAGCGAAGAAATAGAGGAAAATGTTGAAAAAACGGGGGAAATTATTTGAAAGGGCTTATCTCACGAACTACTAGAGCAATTTTTCTGTTATTTGGGTCAAATAAGAAGTAGACCACGTGAAGGATCATAGGCAATTTTTTGTAGACTGATTTGTCTGTGAAATATCTAATTTACGCGGGCGAAGCCGCGCGGAACGTCTAGTAGTCTTATAATAACTTAAAAATCGGAGAAGGAATAATTAATCTGTCATTAAAATCATAAATATTGGCACTATTCAAGCAAGTATTCTATCGCAGTTTTAGATAGCCAAGGAAACATGGTTTAAGCATAATATAAACGTTAAAGCTCACGTAATCTTAACAAAAGTAAAAGCTATTGTACAGAAAAACCAAAATTTTATTATCAGAGTATCTTTTGTCTCAGAGTATGTCAGAGAATCTTTTAGTATCTCAGAGAATATTTTGTCACACACAATCATTCTACAGATATAATGATGATTACCGTATAATTTTTGCAGCATAGTCTTATAATCTTTTTTAGTACTTAATATTTACTTACCTTCATTCCAGATATGTCAGCGTTGATATGTCCCAGTACAGAACCCTCCAGCACCGGCAGGTTGTTTAGATTCCAGCTGGACTCCGCGTACTGTTGCTCGCCGGGATACAGGTGTGCACTCGACTTTGTTGGAAAACCTAAAGACAAACAATTTTATTTAGACACACTTCATATTATCATAACTAAGGAATAAGGATAGATTGTTGTAATATTTAGTTAAGTATTTATAACCTTTAAAACACTGTTGGTAGATTTTATATATTTTTAAATATATTTTTGTTTAAATACCTGAAGCATGGTCCATCGAGTGAAGATCAGCTCCATATTCGACCGTCACATCCTCATCAATGGAAGAAACTATTCTCCAGAACTCACGTTCAACAGCTGACGTTGGTACCATCTACAAGAAAAAAGCATACATCTCTACATTTACACCTGATAAATAAAACAATAAAATATCAATATAAGGCCGCTTATAAAACGATTCACACTGTGTACACAGACATTATAATATCATTTGTCCTTGTCTGTCAAGCCATTTCTGTGACGTATAGGACAAGGCCTCTATATCGTCTTTATGCACAGAGTAATTTTTTTTTAAATATGTAGTATAAGATGTAAGGTTTTAGAACTTACATGTACAGGCATGTTGAAATAATCTGACTTGAATTGATCCGCCATCTCTCCGAATTGTTGTAGTGTGTACTCGCGGCTCGCTTGTTCGAAACCGAACGCTTGAGTTGGCTTAGATACCTACAAAGAATGAAATGAGATTAAATATTTATATTTCAACCGTCTAACAATAGTTGTATAGCTTAGGCAAAACTATTGTTAACTTATGTATGCATAGAAAGACAAAAAACAATTGACTTGCATGATGACATTTCATCGTCGAAGTTAGAAGAGTATAGAAACTCAAACTTCCCAAAAATATTTTAGCAATCCAATTTTTTTGTCATATAAGGACTAAACAATCAAAGGGAACGCCCAACGGAATCATCGTCTAATATTATAAAAAAAAAAAAAAAACAACAACAAGAAGTGTTGTGGATTTTAAACAATTGATGTCTGAGACTTTTTTTTATATAATTTTTTTAAATCTCACCTCCTCAGCAAGACACACGGGGCATCTCCAGTCTCCCTTGGGCACGTCAGCCAGCGGCGGCACCAAGCAGAAGGTGTGGTAGGAGTCGTCGCAGCCGTCACACAGCAGCATCTGCTCCTCCACGTCGCCGCGCCCGCACACGTGACACATGTACTTGGCCAGCTACAAAATAAAAAAGTAAAAAAAAAACATCCCACATAAAAGTCCAGGCCTTCAAGTGTTGTAGATTAAAAAAAAGTACTGTCAGGGGCCAATGTATAAAGAACGCCATTTTGATATTATTCTATTTACGAATTACAATAATGTTAGCTATAAAATGGGTCTGAACGGAAAAAAATGCATCTACAATAAAATTTCTTGTGATTTAACATAATAACAATTCAATCTTTAATTTACTTTTGTAGCATGAGGATAACTCTGAATCTTGTTAAACAATTAAATTCTATTAAATACCACTATGAATAGATATTTTATTTCTTTATGATCTACAAATTACTGTAAATTTCATTAATAATATGATCAGTCATAAAAATAGTTGTACTTTTTGAGACTTATTTCACCAACGCCTGTTAATAATGATCGTATAAAGATCAATGAGGCCATCTCCTTCATTAATACAAAGAACAAGAGAGACCTAATAATATTAAACTAGATGACGCCCGCAACTCCGTTGCAGCAAAATTCGTTTATCGCGTGAGAACCGTTCATTTTTCCGGGATAAAAAGTATTATGTGTCCTTTCCCGGGACTCAACGTATCTCCATACCAAATTTCAGCAAAATCGGATCAGCGGTTTGGGCGTGAAGAGGTGACAGGCAGACAAACTTTCGCATTTATAATATTAGTATGGATAACTTCAACAGGCGTGTGTGAAACTACATAATAATAATTAATTATTATCTTATATCTAACTTACTACAGTTTTAGTACGTAGTATTACTTGCTTGTTTTAGTCAAGTTTTGGAGTAGAGAAGATAGTGAAGCGTCTACTCTATGGTTAGGGTCTAGCGAAAGAAATGACAACTTGGCGGTTATGGGTGACGGCGTGAACAGACAGAGACATGAAAATGTCACGGGCACTATCAAGGATACACGAAATTCCATTGTTATGTATACTATGAATTAATAAACATACTAATAAGACAAAACATTTCAATTGAAAAAGTAATGACACATGTATCGTTTGTATTCACTAACCTCCAATATACAAGTACGCTGGACTTATGATACCCAGCTGTTTATTGTGCCTATTTGAATCGGAATGAGCGCCCCCAATGCGGTGGAAGAGAACTAAATCTGACGTAACCAAGACGTTTGAAAGTCGCCATATTGGCGCTGATAGCAGTAGTGAGAGTACTTGGAACTAATACTAATGATGACAACCAATAACGATTAAGCGGTCATTTGCAAGTTACGTCAGATTTAGTTCTCTTCCCCCGCATTGGGGGCGCTGATTCCGCTTCAAAAAGGCACAATAAACACCTGTCATTTCAAAGGGTATCATGAGTCCAGCGTACTTGTATAATGGAGGTCAGTGTTTGTATTCCTTTGTCTTATAATTAATGTCTGCAACACTATGCATCATCTATACATATAATAAAACTGTAGAAATGAAAATTCTGTACGTTAAAGATATTCAAAAAATAATAAGCGGGGGGTTTCACTTCATCGCTATAGAAGCCAAAAATGTGGTTAGTTTTTTGTCTGTCTGTCTGTGTGTCTGTCTGTCTGTCTGTCTGTCTATCTGTCTGTCTGTCTGTCTGTATGTTTGTTCCAGCATCACACGAAAACTACTGATCCGATTTGAATACGGTTTTCGCAGATATATTCGTCTTCTTCCAACTTAACATCTGGTGTATAAAAATTTTTCCCCCCACCCCTTTAAGGGGACCAAAGAGGGGGTCAGATTTTGTATCAAACTTTTTTGTTTAATGGGGTCACTCCTCCTCTTAGGGGACAAAAGAGGGGGGTAAGATTTTGTATCAATTTTTTTTTAAATATAATTGATGAAGTAGAAATACTTTAAATGGCAAAACAACGTTTGCCGGGACAGCTAGTTACAACATATTATATTACAAATCATGAGGTGACGTACTGGTACTGCACAGCAAAGCGTTCATTACTTTAAATTAAAATTAAGGAATTTATTTCGCTTTCTTAAAAACCGTTAACAGTCTTTACATGTGTAGTACTGTTAGAGAAATTTAAAAATTGGCAGTTGGTGGACCTTCCTAATTTGATGAGGTTATATCAAAATTCAAAGCCAAAACATACAGATCTCCAACATTGGCTTGGTATAACCCGACTAAATAACTCGTCATCTAACTGTGACTCAATCTCATATTATCCACTCTGATGGATACGTTCCGTTGTTAATTTTACATTATTCTGTCTGTAAATCATCCCAGATGCATATAATATCCATCCATCTATTGGGATTTGTCGTGTATCCATGGTAACACCCGTGGTAGGTGATAGTGGTGAGTAATGAGCGGGTCTCACCGGGTCATCGTGTAGGCGCGGCAGCGGCGCCGAATCCTGCTCTTTTTTAAAGGCCGGTTGTAGCTAACGACAATAAACAGTTCACTCATATGTTACATACACAATAATACATGTGTACAGTATAAAATGATCAGTTAGAAAAATCTGAGGGCTTATTAAAATATTAATATTGTTAATGTCATAACATCCATATTATGTCAGTGATTATCAAATATACTTAGAGCATTTTCTTCTACTATTTTTTTATTTGAATAAAAAATGTATTCAAATGTGATGCTTTTAATTAAATATAACTGTAGCAAATGCTATCTTTTTTTCCTTCCTTGAAAACCCAATTTGCCTAATATGTCCCTTGTTATTAACTAATATACTGTAAACATAATGCATATACTATAGATCATTACTAAGGAAGATGATAATGAAATACTTAACAAATGAAGGTAAATCCGATGGCTTACTTTACTAAGAAGCGATAAAGAAAACGCCTTGGCTAGGGGCTCAGGTTATCTCTTTCGTTCTTTTTGTATTTGAAAGGGATGGCATGATATTATAACACAGCTTTATTAAGAGTTCATATTAGCACAAATTGGCCAAGTAAAACATTAATTTTATTAAATTACATATAAGGTAATTCATTTTAAAGAACAGTATTTTTGTTTTGAACAAAGGAAGTCTCCGAAAGTGTGAATATGCCAATTAGAATTGAACGAATCATGTGATAATGTAGAATGTATAAAATTTTAATATTTTAATGAATTTAACATAACTTGAAGTATGTAAAACAGTCCATTCAATGCTATTTTACTTTTGACGGCACAATCTAAACAACATCATCAATATGTCGAGAAAAAAACAATATCTTAGGTAAAATAACTTTAAACAGAATATCTCCCTTTAATAATAAAAAAAATTCACAGTGTATACCGTTTTAAAATTGTGTTTTACTTTTATCCACATTACCTATGTCGTAATTAATACAAAACACGCGTAGTATTTAAACCATGTCCTATGTTATCTCTCTTAGATCATGGTGTCAGCCAGCATATTATGTCAGTTTATAAAACTATATTACACAGTGCGGATTTTCTATTAGCAAGGGAACGTGAGTATACTCAATTTATGGCACGTCAACTCACCGGGTCATCGGGACTAATAACTGGCGGTGCTGGTGTGACGGACACTGTCATGTTGCTCAGGCGATGCTCCCTGAGTTTGGTGGAGCGGAGCACCCGGGCGCGCGCGCCGCAGCTCCCCGCTGACGACATCCATTTGTTCTCTCTGGGACCTGGGATGTAGAGAATATAATGATGGTGAGTGAGAACATTTAATAGAGGACTTCTTCTTCTTTTATTGGAGGGTACTACTTGCCTTTGTGAGTTGCCAATGTCATAGTGCTTGTTTTGTTTCGAGATAGTATCGCGGAACGTATATAATGTATAGTGGGTGTGCAAAGTATAGATCGTGACATGAAAAAGACATAGTGACATGTGTTGTATGAATAGTGCATGGACATATCACTGTATTATCTGACATGAATCTTATCACTCTTTCTTGCTTGAGCCTTGATGAAGAAGTTGGCACTATAAGAAAGAGACGAGAATTATTTGTTATTACTAATAACCTGACAGGTGGACCAAAAGGGTAATATAGTGGACTGGACCGCAAGGTAAAAGAGCCAGAGGCCGCCCATGTGCTAGATGGGCAGATGAGATAGTTGCGACAGCTGGACCAAGATGGTTAACAACCGCCATGGACAGGGACGAGTGGCATTCTTTGGAGGAGGCTTTTACCCGAAGGAGGTCCGTACAAGCCTAAATTTGAATCCTATAAATTGTAATCTTAAAAAATTTATTAACTTGTATGGAATCAAATAAAGCTTTATTATTATTATTATTATTATGGTTTTTTTTGTTTTTTATTCTCCTTTACAGGGTTCTACTAAAGTTGCGGGCTTGTGGCCAAACAAGTTCAGGTAATGGGATGATTAATTGTTAATGGCTAAAAACTTGCGGACGATGCGGCATGTGTTGAGGATGACAGCTTTTTGTAAGGTGATGTATGTGAGTGGATGTATGTTGAGTGTTTTGAGCGAAGTGTGTAGCGCTTTAGGTATAATGCCAGTGGTTGAAATAACTATGGGTATTGTTTTTACTGTGTTAACTTTCCATTGCGTTTTTATTTCTATTGTGAGGTCTGTGTATTTGGTTAGTTTATTTGTGTGTGTGGTTGTGAGGTTATGTGAATTAGGTATAGCGATGTCAATGAGGTAAACTGTTTTATTTTGTTTGTCATGTAGAGTTATGTCAGGTCTATTGTGATGTACAGTCTTGTGTGTCAGTATAGTCCTGTCCCAGTATAATTTGTAGTCAGGTGATTCCAGTATTATTTGTGGTGTGTATTTGTAATATGGGTTTCTTTCTGTGATGAGGTTGTGCTTGAGTGCGAGTATCTGGTGTATGATTGCTGCTACTTGGTCGTGTCTATGTTTGTAGTCTGTTTGTGTTATGGATGAACAGGCGCCGGTGATATGTTGAATCGTTTCAGGTTGTCTGTGGCAGTGCCTGCAGTGATCGCTGCCTGCTGTGTTATCCCGGATGATGTACTTTCTATAATTTTTTGTGTCTATGACCTGGTCCTGAATTGCTATCATAAAGCCTTCGGTCTCTGGAAACAGCTCGCCTCTCTTTAACCATATGTTTGACGCTACTTTGTCAACATTAGTGTTGGTTAAATCCGTACGATGGCGGCCGTGCAAAGACTTCTGGGTCCATTCTTATTATTATTATTATTATTATTATTATTATACTAATAACCTACAATTGTAAATAAAACACACTTAAGGACTTCTAGATATTATTATATGTTTGAGTGTAGCTGTCTCTTTTCCACTCAACCAAACAAAGACAACGTTACATCTATGTCCCTCCCACACTTACTTCTACGAGTCTCTCCGGGCTCCTCCTTGATCGGGGTCTTGGTGTCAGAGGGCAGAGCCCCTTCAGTGTGCGACCCCTCAGCCGGCTCGGGCTCCGCGCTCTTGTAGCGGCGGGCGGGCGAGGGCGTCGCGGGCGGCTTACTGCTCGACCGCCGACCCACCTTTTCCGGAGTCTGTTCGCTTTTCACCTCTATTTTCTATGTAACAAATGAAATATATTCAAAGTGAGAATACTAACTACAGGTGAATTATAAAAAAAGATACATGACAATCGTAAACCAAATATTATATTACTATGTGAGATATCTCAAATTGAAAGATAAATTCTCGATCGTCTTGCTCGTCACGGACAGCTACTCCAAAGTGTTTTATTTTTTTCAATGAATTGTTAAGTTTGGTTAACTGTATTATATTTTTTATGTATAAAGTGGAATAAACACTAATGGGACATACTTTTCGCCTGACGGAAAGCCATTATAGCCACTAAGTAATTTCAGAGAATAACTCTTAAAATAACCCGACTAAATAATTATGTTACTTACAGTTTCTTTATTATCGGTGAGTTCACCGTTATTCTTAAACACATCGTACGGGTAGAGTATTCTCTCGTAGTGACTCTTCAGTATGGATCCGACTCCTTTGCCCTGGGGGTGTCCCATGCGCCTCGCTATCTTCGACCATTTCCGCTCCGCTGAACATACTTCAAATCCACCTAAATTAAATACAAAAATACATTAAAACATACTGTCGTAAACATTTACCCAATTAATAAGCGAGTTTATTATTTTTAAGCTATTGCATAGCTTTTATCGAATCAAGAAATTCTGTAACGAAAATAAACCTAACACCCCCACTCCGACCGGCACAGCGGTGCGGCGTTGCCGTGCATCGTTTGACGTCGTTTCAGTTCGGCAGACTTCGGCACGGTGTGTGTGCGTGCGACTAGACGTATGCATGCAGACTAGCTATTGCCGTGCAATAGCTTTAGCGCGGCAGTCCCCGAGTGCCACACATGTTTTTTTTGCTGTTACTATTAGACAACATGAGGATAATATTACTTTAAACTAATACAAATCCAGCTTAATGTGGATTCGATGCTGTCTTTATTTTTTTCTAATAATATATTATAATGCTACGAATAATAAAAACTAAGGAAAAGTAACTCCGTCAAAAAACATGCTCCACAATACTTGTCAAAAAAGTGTACCTTAGGTACACATTTCAATACATTTGCAATATTTAGGTGGCCTTGAGCGGTACTAGGCTGACGTTACATGACAGATCAAAAGGAACCAAATTTAAAACGGTGATAGTATGGGAGTTACGATTCCTTAGTTTTTGTTATTCGTAGTTATAATGGTATCTCATAAAATGTCAAAGCAATGACAAACGCATTGTGAATTCGTGATTGGTCAAAATTAAAAAAAAAAAATGTTAACAGAAATGCTATTTTGGTGGAATCAAAGCTGTATTAATGCTAGATCAAGCAGAATTAGGGTATAGGCTTCAGATGTACTTATATTTATTTATTATATTTATTTATTTATTATATTGTTCATAAAATAAGTTATATTGTAGATAATGGTGTTGGTTGCGTAATTACCTTAATTTCATTGTTTACTTATGTGTTAGTATTAAGCATGTACGCAATTGTTTGTTGTCCCAAATAAAAAAATAAATAATAATAATAAAAAAAGTAATTTTATCATAATATAAAGTTTAAATTCATCAAATTAATGTGTCATTGTACTCTTTGTTGTATGGTTAATAAGATTTAAATTGGTAGCATTGTGCCATTGTTCTCTTTGCTTTCATTCAGATAAAATGTGATATTAAACAGAGTACATAATATCAAAAGATAATAATTAATAACAATCAATATTATTAGTATGAAATTGAAAGTGTATCACATTTTATACTTATAACTTTCTGACATTCTGACATTATTTCCATGGACCTTTTAGTTTTTATTGCTTATAAGAATCCATACTAATATCATAAATACGAAAAAAGTGTGTATGTATGTCTGTTACCTCTTCACGCCCAAACCGCTGAACCGACTTTGCTAAAATTAGGTATGGGGATACTTTGAGTCCCGATTAAGGACATACATATACTATTGAGTTACGGGAGTCATCTAGTTGTATATATTTAGTGAAAGATAAGATTTAACATTTCAATCTTAACATCTATCTTTTAACATCTTAATATTTTAATCTTCTAGATTTAACATCTAAAGTAAACTCACCAGCCTCCTTTACAAGCTTGTGTAGTGCGTACAAATCCAGTGTTTTTCTCTCCATAGTGGGTATCTTTAACGCCGACCCCTGTAGTTCCCAAAAATTTATTATTTGATCCAGGAAATTTAGTTTCACCCTTGTAATGGCCTGTAAAAAATTAAAAAATAATATTGCTTGACTTTTATCCATAAATTAAATAAAAAAAAAGAGCAAATCACAAACAAAGGCTTGTTAAGGTTATACTATGCCTCACTGTGTAATCAAGGATTACAGACACACACATGTAACTGTCTTGTTGTATGTTGTTATGCTTTTATGTATTTACTGCATAAGCTAGTGTGTAGCTACAAAGGTGCACACATAAAACCCTGCCCAACTTTTGTCCAACAAAACAACACGTCTTTCCTATTTATTTGCTGGGCTGTTATGAACAATTACTATGAAACCCTTGACCTAAAGATGGATGATATCTATACTAATATTATAAAGCGGAGAGTTTGTTAGTTTGTTTGTTTGTTCATTTGAACGCGCTAATCTCAGGAACTACTGGTCCGATTTGAAAAATTCTTTCAGTGTTAGATAGTCCATTTATCGAGGAAGGCTATAGGCTATATTTTATCACGCTAGGACTAATAGGAGCGACGAAATAGAGGAAAATGTGGAAAAAACGAGGGGAAATTATTTGAAAGGGTTTATTTGAACGCGCTAATCTTAGGAACTACTGGTCCGATTTGAAAAATTCATTCAGCGTTAGATAGATAGCACATTTATCGAGGAAGGCTATAGGCTATATTTTATCACGCTAAGACTAATAGGAGCGAAGAAATAGAAGAAAATGTAGGAAAAACGGGGGAAATTATTTGAAAGGGCTTATCTCACGAACTACTAGAGCAATTTTTCTGTTATTTGGGTCAGATAAGAAGTAGATCACGTGAAGGATCATAGGCTATTTTTGTAGACTGATTTGTCTATGAAATATCTAATTTGCGCGAGCGAAGCCGCGCGGAACGTCTAGTAAGGATATAAGCTTTATTATTGCAAAGAAGTAATACAAGCAAGTGATAAAAAAATAAACAAACACATGTCACACATATTTGAAATAATGAATATTACAAAGAATAAGATTTTAATGTAACTAGTATTAACACAAGTCATTGACCTGGTTAAGTAAAACATAAAGTCCATACCATATAGATGCACTTTGGGTCAGCATGTTTTACATTTATTTAAGTACTAAGTGCTTAAGTGAGAATGTTATTCTATGAACTATCTGCATACAACTTAAGTGTCTTTGTTTGATATATTATGTACATTACAAAAGTAAGATAAAGGCAGCTATAGTGAATAACTTGAAAATAATGTGTTTATAAATATTTTTACAAGTAACGGGGATGGTAGAGCCCAGTAAGTGACGGTAAATCAATAGGGTATCTATGGTTCGAAGGATAATTATTGCTCGTCAAAAACACTACAACTGCCGCACTCAGAGACAAATATTAATAACTAGATGTTCCGCGCGGCTTCGCCCGCGTAAATTAGGAATTTTACGGAAACCGTACATTTTCCCTCAAAAAATAGCTTATGTCCCTTCACGTGATCTACTCTATATCTGAGCCAAATAACATAAAAATTGCTCCAGCAGTTCGTGAAATAAGCCCTTTCAAATAATTTCCCCCGTTTTTTCCACATTTTCTTCTATTTCTTCGCTCCTATTAGTCTTAGCGTGATAAAATATAGCATGTAGCCTTCCTCGATAAATGGTATATCTAACACTGAAAGAATTTTTCAAATCGAACCAGTAGTTCCTGAGATTAGCGCGTTCAAATAATTCCCCTCGTTTTCTCCACATTTTCCTCTATTTCTTCGCTCCTATTAGTCTTAGCGTAATAAAATATAGCCTATAGCCTTCCTCGATAAATGGACTATCTGACACTGAAATAATTTTTCAAATCGGACCAGTAGTTCCTGAGATTAGCGCGTTCAAACAAACAAACTAACAAACTCTTCCGCTTTATAATATTAGTATAGGTAATCTGTAATTACATGAAGATTTTGACATAAGCCCCATACATTATCTGTCAAACTCTTTATTAAATTGAAGTTTAATCATCATCAAATGTCTCTGAGTGCTAGACGAAGCTATTAAGCTATGAACCCTAGTCCATCTTGCCCCATTGTTTTGAATTTCCTTACCTCCAGTTCATTCAATCTCTGTATCCTTGGAGTGAACCGCAAACGGTCAACATCCACAGCAAACGGTGGCTGCCAATGCTGCAACAAATAGAATATTTGTGCTTAAAATATGTCTAATATATAAAATTCTCGTGTCACAGTGTTTGTGCGCGAACTCTTCAAAAACGGCTCAACCTGGCTTTAGGCCTGAGAATAGGTTTTTATCTACTTTTTATATTCATACTAAAAATAATTTATATGGCAAAGCAATTTTGCCAGGTCAGCTAGTTAACATTATATGTAAGACAACTTATATTAAGGACTAGCTGTCCCGGCAAACGTTGTTTTGCCATTTAAAGTATTTAAATCTTACCCCCTCTTTTGTCCCCTAAGAGGGGTGGGGGGAAAAATTTTATACACCAGATATTAAGTTGGAAAAAACAGTTAATAATATGAAGTAAGTCCATTAAAGAAAAAAGTTTGATACAAAATCTGACCCCCTCTTTGCTCCCCTTAGAGGGGTGGGGGGAGGGGGGGGTTGATTTTTATACACCAGATTTTGAGTTGGAAGAAGACAAATATATCTGCGAAAACCGCATTCAAATCGGATCAGTAGTTTTCGTGTGATAGTGAAACAAACATACAGACAGACAGACAGACAAAAAAACTAACCACATTTTTGGCTTCTATAGCGATGTAGTAACACCCCCCGCTTATTATTTTTTGAATATCTTTAATGTACAGAATTTTTATTTCTACAGTTTTATTATATGTACAGATGATTCTATTTTGTCGGTCCCATTTGCTTATCCCGGTCAAAATTTGGTATTTACGGAATAAAATTTTTCGATCAAATATTTTTAAAATGTTACGTCTATAGTGTTCTACTTTGCCACGTATTGCGTACTACCGTAAGATAATTAATCAAAAAGATATTAAACATCAAATTGGCAAAATTTCATTTCCATCCACCGTACATTCCCAGATTGCTTAGTTTAGACACCATTTTCTTAGAGTTTTCGTTAGTAATCTTTATTGGCTATATATATAGAGACAATATTTACGTAGGACAAGTTACTGACGTTCAAGACAAACACTTTTACGTAGCTTGTGGATTGTGGAACTCTATATAGATAATAGATATTGTAGATTTACGCCCAATCAAAGATTGTAGCCCTAGCACGGCGACCAGTAGAAATGCGAAAGTATAGACAAACTGTGGACATAAACTTAAGGTGCCGATCCGATCTTTACCGCGGATAATCGCGACCGACAAAAATTCAATTAAAATGCCACTTTATGACAGACATGTCTGTGTCATAAAGTAGAATATTATTTGAATTTTTAGGACTATAGTCTGTCATAAAGTGGCATTTTAATTAAATTTTTCGGAACGAAAAAAGATCGGAACGGCACCTTAAGTTTATCTCCGCAGTTTGTGACTATAGTCTGTCATAAAGTGGCATTTTAATTGAATTTTTCGGAACGAAAAAAGATCGGAACGGCACCTTAAGTTTATCTCCACAGTTTATCTATACTTTCGCATTTTCACTGGTCGCCGTGCTAGGGCTACTGGAGCCTTTAATGAACCGACGAGCACAAGTTACTGACAAATAATTTATGGAAAATATATCTTCGAATAGTATAAATTCTGTGTTAATCTCATAATAAAACTAAATGTGATTATTTTCAAATAACTAGTATTTTTAGTAACATAGGGGTAACCCTGTATATTTATCCTTTAATTAGTACCTATCTACGCAGTACTAATCTAGCTAGTACCTTATAATTAGGTGATTAAACATAATATTTAAGATTTTGAACTGTTTTTAAGAATTTAATATTTTTTAGTTACAGGGACAGAATACATATTATTGTTGCTAAACATCACTTTATCTATCGCTTGTTAATGTATAAAGTGGTGTGAAACAAATTAGGATATTATTTTCAAGAGTTTACTAAAGTTTACCAAACTAGTGGGCGCTAAATAGCATAGAATTGTGATTTGTGAAACTATTTCTTAAAATATTGTTTTCCTTATAAACTCTAGTAAGTTAATAGTTAGGTAAAGTACAAGGAGTGTTGATTGTAAACGATTATATATAGTAGAACTAAAGATTGGTTGCATTTTTAGGGTTCCGTAGCCAAATGGCAAAAAACGGAACCCTTATAGATTCGTCATGTCTGTCTGTCTGTCTGTCCGTCCGTATGTCAAAGCCACTTTTCTCCGAAACTATAAGAGCTATACTATTGAAACTTGGTAAGTAGATGTAGTCTGTGAACCGCATTAAGATTTTGATACAAAAATTTAAAAATTATTAAAAAATTTAGGGATACAACTGAAACAAAAAAATTTTTTTTTTCATCTAACCTACGCGTGTGGGGTGTCTATGGATAGGTCTTCAAAAATCATAGAGTTTCCTTATAACATTTTTTTCTAACCTGAATAGTTTGCGAGAGACTCTTCCAAAGTGGTAAAAATGGGGCATGATAAGTCTAAAAAAAAATATATGATGTACATTACTATAAAAACTACCAACGAAAATTGGTTTGAACGTGATCTAGCAAGTAGTTGTTTTTTTAAACGTCATAAATGGTAAACCGGTAAACCTTAATTTAACTTTCATTAAATCACCTGAAATATAAAAATAAATCAAAAACCTTTTAATTTCATAAAAATTAACCTTATTGCTGCTGCGGAAACCTTCATGGGCGAGTCCAACTCGCACTTGGTCGTTTTTTTTTTTATTTTTTATAAAATAATAATGTCTTAAGTCAGTATTTCCCAAAGTGTGGGTCGCGACTCGCGACCCACTGGTGGGTCGCGGGTAGATTTTGGGTGGGCCCTGAAACTATAGGACGATTGTCGTACTCGTTCGATTGTCATTTTACTCGATCGTTCGTCGTCGTGGGTGCGTACGGGACGGGAGCGGGGCATTTGAACGCAAACGTAATTGTAAGTAATGTAAGGCTGACGATGATGATATTATGGTGCTGAACTACGATAAAAATTAACGGGTTAATACTGCGGCAGCAACATACCGCTGCTTTTTTGTCTTCATGACACAAGGTGGGCCGCGAACTTTAAACTTTTTTGTAGATGGGTCGCGGTCCCGACAAGTTTGGGAAACACTGTCTTAAGTTGTTTCCAACTTTTTAACAAAAGTCTTATATAGTAATTTATGTTAATTTTATTAGTGAGACTTAAATTAAAAAAAAACTGGTTTTATTACTCATAAAATTAAAACAATAATAAGTATTCTGTTCATCAAACATGACATTCCTTAATTTTTTTCGCTTCCATATAACTGATTTTCATTTCCTTCCAATCCTTTAAATTTTCATCCTATCGATTTTTTCCGTCTGTTGCATCATTACTATCCATATATTTATGACAGCAAACTGGCAATTCAGGGCTCAGAGTAAGTATACATACACAAGCCTTAAATACAAAATCTTGAAAAAAATTTGATTCTACAAAAATGGCCAAATGGGACCGAAATAATAGAACCACCTTAACACGCCACGTAAAACTTTAAGATCTCTCAGTGAAACTAAAGGGATAAATCAGCGTATGTTTGCGATATTCACAACATCTAAAAATAGAGAGACAGTCTGATCTCTGATTACTTAATCTTTGCCCCACCAAAGATACCTGAAAATCAAACACCGCACGTTCGCCTTACATATTTACCAAGTGATCTTTAACTTGTGTGCAACTTATAATAAACAATTTTAAGAAACAAACAATTAAGATGTACAATAAGAGTAGCTTATCAGCTTGTGATGTCACATTGTAGTATAAACACTGTGACATCAAAAATCGTCTTATCAAAAAGAGAGATGGCAATATTTTTATAATATAATATTATGTATAGATTTTAAGGCGTTGAAACCTAAATTACTATGTCAATATAATTGTAAAGTTTGATTTGTTATAATGGCTATTCAAACATGTATCAAAGAAATTAAAATACAATTAAATAATACATTTACTTGTCAGTAATGAAAATTCTGAGTTCAATTCAAGTGTTGCATAGTATGTCAAAGATATTATTAAACAGTGATAAATTTTACTACGATAAGTTGAATGCTAGCTATGTTCATTGTTTATAATTTTATGTCAATCATTGTTTTCAAAGTTTTGTATTGTTAATATTGTAAAAATAACAATTTATTAAATGTATATCTTACAAAATATTCAGTAATTTTAATAATATAACATTAACTGGTATTTACTTCACAACGTCAAATTCAAAAGGCATAATTTCTGGCAGTCTATGTTACATATTAGGGAGCATACCCATACTACGTGACCTACTTTTTAAGATTTTTCACGCAAAAACTGACGTATATGTATATGACGTAACTGACTTGACGCCTCCGTGGTCCGGTGGTTAAGAGCGTGGCTCTTGACTCGGAGGTCGTGGGTTCGATTCCCGCGTTGGAAACATGTTATTTCCAAGTTTTTTTATGTTCAACGATTACTCCGCCGTTTGTAAACCGATTTTCAAATTTTGTTTTTTGGTGTATAGGCTATCATCCCAATTTGGTACAGTATTCATAAAAGTGGTGACCTCATGAAGGGATCCATAAGTAATCGAGGTAACTCCTCAAAATTTATATGGAAACATGTGGTGACATCGGTTTCGTGAGCAATATTCTAAGCATAAGCTACCAATAAGTAAGATTTTGCACCAAGGTATACCATGGTTCGGAAGGTGCTGAGAGAACTCCTGACTCTTTATAGATACAACTTTGGGAGTTTCGACGTTGTTTTAAAAACGCAAAGCATATTATGCTACTGTGCAAATTACATTCATCATCATCATCACTACAATAAACCATTATAGAACCATGTATCGTCCCGTTTTCACCCCATTATTGGTACTTTTCATAGTCTTTTATTATACCTATATCTCCTTAGCCGGGGGTAACACCGCGGGGCACAGCTAGTATTTAAGATATACTATAAAGGTGTAACAAAACTAAGTGATGTGTACGTGTTCCTTATAGTAAGTTTACTGTGAAAGTAGCAGCGCGGAATGAGCAATTTTTTTTTCACTTTTGTATGGGCAAGCGTCCCAGTGTAACGAGTTTATCCATACGAAAGTGAAAAAAAATTTTGGTCTTTCAGCGCTGCTACTTTCATAGTGAACTCTATGTAAGGAACACATACACACCCTAAAGTATTATCACTTAGATTTATGTATGATATATATATAATTATAGTCTAAAATTACAATAGAACAATCAGAGAAATTAATTTCTAGGCAGATGGCGGACCTAAGTAATTTGGTCGCGTTTAAAGTTAAACCCAACCGACAGATCACAATTAACATTGAATTGACATGATCCGACTACATGACGTTGGTCTGGCAACTACCTAGGAATCAATTTCCTCGATGGTCCAACTAGCTATTTTAGTCACGACTGTAGTTCAAATTGTAATCGAACACCAAATATAGTAAATGATCACCAAGCTTGACAGCTTCACCAAACTTCAAATGCCTGACAAGTGACAACAGTGCCTGTTTTTTTAAATGGTTGTTGGCTATAAATAACCATAATAAATGCCAGGGTCAAGTATTAAATGGCGAGAAAAAAAATTTCGTATGACGTTTCTCTCGGCGAAATTGACTACGTGACAAAACTCTAGACCAGACGGACAGACAACGAAGTCTTAGTAGTAGGGTCCCGTTTTTACCCTTTGGGTGCGGAACCGTAAAAACGATAAATTATGTATGAATTATGATAGTATATTAATATAAACTAATAATAAACTACGGATAGGTTATGTTCTCATGTCAACATTCCTAGATAATTATTATAACTAAAAAAATATATTCATATCGATACTACTTATCGATAACCTGATGCAGCCCTAGTGTAAAATAGATGAAAATTGTTTACACAAAATATCCTTAAATTGTGCACCATGGCTAGTCAAGTTATGTTTTCCATATAAATAAACATATATAGAAGCGAATTATCAAAATCAATACCAATAACTCGTAGGGAATTGGCAAAAATAAACTTAAAATTAGGTCCTGTCGATGTAGAATAATTCACCTGTAAAATGAATATTTGTCCAGGTTTTTTCGTTGTGTTGTACCACAATCAATCACTGAACAAGTAACCATGTTTATAGAGCAGTATTTCTCAAAATTATTAACTATTTTACTTAAAAATTACAATTTTTATGAAAGCTCAAATTGACAACGTGCCGACATGGTCAGACAGACTGTCAAACAGATGAAAAAACAGTTCGTACACCTCAAATCACGCGTCTCTTTTTACCACGCAGTGTTACTGATAGTGACATCTCGCTTGCTCAGGCCTTTGTTTCTCTATTCCGCTAGGTATATTAACTTTATGGGATAGCCAAAAACTTTTTATCGTGTCATGAGAAGAATAGATTTTTTTAGGATGAAAGTTCCAAATTTTATGGAAATAGTTTTAACCCGTCGATCGTGGGAAAACGAGACACAATAGATATTCTATTGTGTTTCGGTCACCGGTGACTGTATGGGGCTTGATGAATTAACTGATACACTTTTGCATTTCTAGTATAGGTATGGATTTTTTGTTACATAATATTATGTTTGGCACCATAGAACCTAAAGCTGTCCTGATAATGAACTGTATGATAGCAAAGTTACATCTAATAGGTAATATAATTTTCAGTTTGTAACTTTTATTATTACATTTTATAATGAAAATGTAATCCACATTGTTACATACAGTACAATTTATTGCCATCTACAATTTATCACCAAATTGCAGTACATTGAAGTAATATACACTTCAAATTACAATGTAAAGGAGGGAAATGAGTAAAACAATGTAGTTTTATAGTTCTAACACTACACACTATTATGCCAACACTGCTAAGCACCCAAAAAACCTTGTCATTCTACACAAAATGCTACATTACACTTTTATAATATAGTTAACTTTGTCAGTTTGTTATCTCATCACACTAAAATTACTGAACCCATTTGAAATAAAACTCGGTCTTAACATACATTTAAAAAAAACTCATTCTCAAATCGCAGAATTCTGTCTGTAGTGGTCATTGACTCCCTGTCAAAAAACTTGTCATTTTCTAAGCAAATCGCGATTGACAATGAAGTGACAGATGTTTCTATTTCTGTTGTATGATTACCTTCCTCCTAATATTCCTCGTCCCACTAATCTTAAATCTATTTTATCGTTAGTATATTCTCCATTTATAGACACCTTATGCTCGTTCATTGCTCATAATCACATTAGGCTCTAGTTGTAATAAGAATTCTCCGCCTTTTTTTTAATATATTATTTATTGTAATTATGTTTATACTGTATTCTGTGTATATTTAAAGGCTAAGAAACAATATTTTGCTTTATATTTGCTTGTTCTGGTTTTTTCTGTTCTATTATTATATCTTGTATTTGCATGGTCGCATGAAGTCATCACTTATCCGTGCCCAGTGCATGGCAATCAGTTTGCGTTTTATGTTATATAAGTTATAACTGTACATTTTTTTCGCCTCAACTCTGACGCTGGCAACTCCTAAAACGGGGAGGCTCTCGCCAAATGAAGAAGAAGAAGAACGCAGTATGAATTATATCACTTCAAACTCATAAATAGTTGGAGATTATCAAACAAAGAGGTAACCAAGACATTTTCCGATGAAACTATAATAGTATGTTTCTTCACAAGAATTCAATTTATTCTCAAGTAAACAGAATGCAGTGTGAGTATTTTTCATTTGGTGCCACCTTAAGGGTGCGTTTCCACTGACGGGGAGCCGGGCGGAGAGGAGCTTAGTGGTGCCCAAATTGACCAATCGTGCTGTTCCATTGAAGTGGAGTGGAGATTTCGAGCATCTTGATTGGTCAATTCGGCACCGCTAAGCTCTTCTCCACCCCGCTCCGCGTCAGATGAAACGGACCCTTAATTGTCCTGAGTATAAAACAACTCATTGATTTAGGAATAAAGTAGTAACAGACATACACCTGTTTGGATTTATGCTATTAGTAATTAGATAGTTAATCTTAATATGTATAAATCTACCTAAAAATGTTAGTAAATAAGAAAAACAACATTGAAATGCACAGTTATAAAAATACATGATAGTAGTTGAAATTATCACATTTGTATGAAACAAAAGGCTATATTGTATTATGCACCCTGATTGTTCTATTAAAATCATCAAATTAATAAAGTTAACCAAAACAACGGAAATAAATGAATTGTCATCGTTACATCATAATATTTTTACTGCACTTAATAAAATTATGATGTTTTTTTTTTAAGAAACAAGAATGGTAGTTTATGATTATGTTAATGTTATATTATTCTAGATATTTTGTGACTTGTATAATTATTCATGAATGATGATGAATAATATGATACAATAATAATCTGGTTTTTCTTTGTCATTATTGTAACAAGACACAATTATTTGCTTCTGACAGCTAATAGAATCCTCAAAATGGTCGTCTCACAAGCACAACTACTTGTTAAATAAATATATTCTTCAGACAATAAAAGGTGAAAATTACTCTGTATACAGAAGAAAAATATGGGAAACTAGAAATACAATGCATATTCCTAAGACTGGTGTAGTAATTAGGACATCTTCTCTATTTAAGATGTAGGTCAATAGATTTAAAAGATGATAGTTTTTAAATGGTTTTTAAATCAAGTAGTATAAATAAATGTTTATAATATTATGGATGTGATTAGATAGCTACAAAACAAGTATAAATTGAGAAGTGAAAAAAAATTAAAAAATAAATTGTTAGCTATTATCAGTTACTTTACAGGGTCACTTTATTTTGATACAATGATCAGTATTCAGTGCTTATATTGGGATTTTAAGTTGGAAACTAAAAATACCTATTTTATTATCTAAATTATCGTAGGTAGAGGGCACGACACAAAATGGCAACCAAGAATACTCCAACAATATGCGAGTGCATTCGTCGATTTTCGAATGCGTTTTCCTGTCAACTACATTCTCAAGGTATACACGATTGTGTCGGAGACTCAATAAAAGGAGCGTACCAAAACTAAAATAATGGAATATTGCATAGATCTAAGCACAATGGTTGCATCATAAGGAATTTTGAGCATGCTATTTTAGGGGTTAGGAGAGCTTTTAATGCGTATCAAATTCGGATGAACTAGAAGATCTAATTGTAAATCCTAAAAAGGCCTTCTAATGATGACAAAATATACTTACTGCGGGGGGTTTTATCTTGCAAATACCCGATTTTTCTGCGATGTGTCTTATTTTGCTGATGTACGCCAGAGGGTCCTGGAACTCTTCGACGGTGGGCTCGAACACTGGAGCCTCCGGAGGGACGGTGAATGTAAAATTATCAGGTTTCATGGGGGACGCCGAGTCCCCCATATTAACTTCGACATTAGCTTCGTCACATTTTCCCATTTTTGAGAAATACCAATGCAGTTCACACAAAATAAACTTTAACTAACACTTTACTATCATCTAACGTTAAGGAATGAATAAAGCACGTCCACAAAGAAATAGCAACAGGAGAATTTGCCTTTCCATAGGGATTCTTGAAGAGAGAATAATTGAAATAATCACCAACAAATAACAGTGTTCATTTGCACGTCCGCCATGCGAAATTGAACTTTCGAAACTGCGATGTTGCCACGTGGAAAAATAAAAATATTTTTTTAAATGAAAATAAAAATAAGTGCGTTTACGAAGACATCACAATTTAATTTTTATTTTATACAAAATATATTTTTTATTGGTTTTTGTCTTTGTCCGATAAATTGTAAAAGTATAGTGGTGTGATTCTGGTATAGAATGTTCAGATTTAAAATATTTTTAACAGAAATAAAGATTTAGATAGAAAAAAATAAAGAATAAAATAAAGATTAGATATTCTCATAATTTTTATTAAATTAATTTAACAAAGTAGCAATCTGAACTGTGCTTCTTATGTTTAGAGACCGGATTATATGCATTTGCATATTTTCATATGCATTTGCATACTTTAGCCATTCTCAGCGGTAATAGCATATTTTACCTAAGATCTAGTTATGACTTATGATGGATATTATCGGTACATTCACAACATTTTTCACTCACCCTGCGTTCCGAAATGTGATGAAATTTATAGGTCTACCAGAATCTGATGGTAAAAAGTGAGAAAATAAAATGACTAGCAATACGGGGGTGATTGGAATAAAACATTTTGATCCGTTTTTATTCTTATAGCGGCTGATTCTGTGTGTTAAACAATATGCAAATATAAAAATTTATCCAATGATAAAGGATATTTTTTTAAAATCTGCTGTCAAAAATTGCCATCAGATTCTGGTAGACCTATAATAACAATAATAGTTACAAAACGTAAGAGCTTTATTTGAGTAATAGTTGTGACTTTTTACTGCATTTAGAATGGAGTCAGTAGCCGTGCGCGTCTTTTGTTTTAACAGTTACGAATTACAATAATAAAATGAAAGAGATAAAAGAACGTCGCGCTCGCCTACTACAAAGTCGTTCCACCTATGTGGAGCGAAACTTTTCTATTTACAAAAATATTATAAATGATCGTAGACACAATCTTACCACTGAAAATTTAGAAAAATATTTGATTGCTTACGTTTACAAAAAATTTAAATAATTTTAATGTCATTTAATGTTACTTATACGTACTATACTACGTTTTTTGAAATAGAAAATTAAAACTTAAGTACTTTTTTCTTTGTTGGGGAATGGGGATTCCTAAAATGTGTCATTTAATTTTGCATATTCTGCTAATTTTCGTGCATATTTCAAGCATTTTTCATGCATATTTGCATGCATATGATAAGCTTTTTATGTTGCTTTTTATGTTATAATCAGGTCTCTACTTATGTATCTTTTGAAAACTTCTTTTAAAAAGTGCGAATACATCATTATTTTATCACAAAGATTTCATGCATTAATGAACCATTTTAATGCTGAGAATTCTCGTTTTACTTTTAATATTCATTAATGATGTTTAATAATAATTTGCGTAGTCATTAATAAGCAAAATAAGGTTTATTTTTATCCTTTGTCTTGATTTTTTTCCAAAGTTTTTTTCTTATAACCTTGAAAATCTAACAGTGTTGCCATATACATTAATTTTTACAACAGCTTCGTGAATGCGCAGACTCGACTGCAATCGATGAGAACATCCGTCAACCACGATCCGCCGCCATTTGCCAAAGAAAGGCCGATCGCTGCTCAGCGGCGCAAGTGTCATCGGAATTACTATGTCGAGTGTTTGAATTGTTTATTGATAAAACTGTGAACTCCGTGTGTTCGACAAAACAGTTAAAATGATTGTGAGATTTTTGAGCATTTTGTGCGTTGGGGTTTTAGTGGCTTCGGCCCACAACGGAGAGGGAAACAACGACAATGAAGGTGAATATTGCATGCGCTCATTTTATTTATTTTGTTGTAAACTAAATTTAGAAAATTGCTTATTTCCCATACTTAAATTCAAGTATCACGTTGCTTCTATTATTTAACGTAGAAGATTAGACAAGAAAATGTTAGTGTTAATAGTGTTTTTAGTCAATAAAAAAAAAATCACACGAATATCGTTTATTTCTATAAACTTTGTAGTTGTATAGAAATTGTATGGTGTCATTTGGTTCGGTGCAAGGAACTGGTCGTGTGGGTGTGAAGAAAACCGGACGAACCACTTATTTCAATGCACACACGCGCCTTCGACCTATGTAGGTGTTCTGGATTTCCAATACTTATATTGTATTGTTTTCTTAATTTAACGTGAAATTTCATTGCAAACAAAATTATTTCCTCTTCAGTTATGTAATGTAAACATTGGGACTTCTTACCTTACCTGTTTTTCTTTAAATATTATGTTTTTAATTAATATTGTCGTGGTCTAGGTTAACCCAGACTTTCAAGACAAAAGCATCTTAAGTTATCCTGAAGCCCTTGTTGAAGTTCCTACTAAGACATATTCCAGCAAATCACAAGATAAAAAGGCAGGTTTGAAGATTTTGAAAAGTTGAAAATTTAAAAACTTGCATTCTCAATGAAGAGAAAATTGTTTACTGCAATAAATTAATTGGACTGAGTGATCATTAAAGATTTTTCTATCTATGAGTAATATAATATCATACTAATGGAATTCAACCGCTACATAGAATTACCTTCCTCTCCAAGCTTACTAAATATCCTAATCTTTTCTGTAAACCATTAGTTGTGCTGACCTACTTTGTTTTTCTTAAAAATGTTGAATGTTGGAAGTGTAATAAAACAATAGTCATCAAAATTTTGTGATAACTATCATTTAGTATGTCGTGAAATGTTAGTCATGCTATTTAGAATTCTAATAAAAGTGATGTCATATTATGATCATTGATCATGCCTGCTTATTTTGGCTTCGACAATAAAATAGTAATGTTGATTTCAACTATAAAGAAGTTAGTACAGAGTGATATATTTTAGATTGGATATTACAATCACAGGATTATGTTTATATTGCCTGGTATGAAATAAATAAGAATATTAACCTAATCACATTGTTTTGTGATGTTTTATAAAACTTTTAATAGATTCAGGGGGGTTTTATAGGTTTATTAGATTCTTAATAAATTAAATATATGTATGGTATAATAAAAATCTTAAATATATGTATAATATAAATGTATTAAATATATTTGCATTGTCTGGTACCCATAACACAAGTCCTTCAGGTACTTAGCACGGGGCCAGACTGACGTGGTGTGAAGGGACCATAGATATTAATTTAGCCAACCTTAATGATCTGTTTAGAACTTTAGAAGTTAAAAGTTACTGGGTTCTTCTACTATGTTTTCATGACCTGATTATCTATAAACATAACTAGCCTTATTAGTCTCAAGGACATCATCATAAGAAATTGTAAAATTATGCTTCATAATTTTATTACCCTCAAGAGTCGACAATGAGTCTGTTAATCTTTTTTAATTTTAATTAATAGCCCCATTGTCATATAACAATCAAATTAGCCTTTTGTCACTAACACTTTGGGCCTAAAAAGTGTACCTGTACCTATTAACCACAAGATATTTTGGAGGGGGGTGTCACAAATAGTAGTGTAACAGAAAGAAAAGACTTGCACAGTAAACATTATGTATTAAAATTGTAGGTATGTACCTAGACATGTCACAGTGAATGACATCATGTTCTCTATGATTTCCTCCCCCACGTCGGTGCTCGTACCGCGAAAAGTGCTGGATCATCCAGCACTTTTCGCGGCACTAACCTAGGAAATTTCTGATAGACAGTAGATATTGCGCAATATCCAGTGCGCGGTGCATTGCTATCGCAAGATACGTAATCGTCCTAACTCCTAACAGTATTTACATACTCAAAAAACTCCCATCGCGGTGGAACCGCAAAAATTTGACAAAGGACGTGGAACACTATAACTCAGTGACGTGGAACGATTTAGCCACTTACTATTTTGCCGCTTTGAACTAATTGTAATGATTAATGAACAAAGACCGGCGAGGGTTAATGATGATCATTCTGTCAAAATATCCCTGGGCAAAATCAAATTAACTTGTACGCTGCTCCAGACAGGTTGTTTAAAGTTATATTTAACTGAAGCGGGAGCGTCCCTTCGAATCGGATAATAAACATATCAACATATCCGGACAGGTTGGAATGGAAATAGCTGAAGTCGGGACGGAAGGCCACACGGCTCCGTTGCGTTGCGGTGTGTTGCGTTGTCGGAGTGGAATAACGCATAGTATAGTATGTAACATCTGCGTTGCTGGACGCGCGACACCGCACTTGCACAAGATAACACAACTCGTCATTTTAACCTTCTAGCCCGTAACCACACTGTATTTACCCTAATTTTGGGCGTCTAAAATCTAATTAGGACTGGATTTTGGGTGTAAGGCAAGTATCGACGCCCTTTCCTAGTAACTATCGGGGCCTAAACCTTACTAAGTGTGGTGTAATACGGACTTATATCTCTTGTCCGTCGTTTCTTCAAATCACGGCGTCTGACAACATAACTTATCTACTTGGTATATGTCATAAAATACGTATGTCTAAGCGCTCCGCAACGGCGCGGCGGTCGCGCACCGCAACGTAGCCATGTGGCCTCGCTCTAACGGGGATTTTATTAACACTTGCGGCAATTCTAATGGCCACGGCAATGTTAAAGTCCTAACATTGACCGACGTGTAGTAAAAATCCTTTTAAAATGAAGTATTTTTCAAACATTGTCTAACACACATGGAAGTAGAGAGAGGCATAGGACATAGGTACTTACAAGTTACATGGGAATATGTTTGTCAAAATTGTACTAGGAAAATTATACAGTAGTGAGCAGAGGGTTCAATATGTGTGAAAGCGATGGTTATACGGTCGCTTCACGTGATTGACCAATACAAGCGATTACGGGAGGGGCATATTCCACTATAATTGCCCATTATCGACGTCGGTTGTAAATAGCTTCGCAATCATGGTAGTAATCATGATAATCCATCATAGTCCAACGCGGAAACCTAAGATGAACTTAACAAGACGTGCTGACGTCCGTGTAGGGACATTGCATTGCTAATAATAATTGTCGCATAATCAAGCTACATAAAACATCATACATAATAAAAAATAATAACTATTTATTTAAAGCTTCTGAAACGAAACACTCATTATTCCTCACTTCGTGTCAGTTTATAGCATGAGTCCATCCTACCTAAGACGTGACTCAACCATGAGTCTAGCTCGTAGTCATTGATGATATAACAGGAGCTATTAAGTATTAACTTTTGGCTACGTAGTCTAGCCCTCTACTAATAAAGATATTATTTACGCAGCATGTAACTATTCAAAGCCCGCTATCTTTCTTATTCTTGTTCTAAATGGCTCCTTAGTCTTAATCTTTGTCAAGTGACCTAAATTGTACCAGAAAAAGGCAAGCAGACCTTATTTAGGTAGGTTAAGCAAAGCTTAGAACAAGTTGAAGCTAATTTTATACTGGAACCTGCTTGTCAATCATCGAGCATAATATCGCGGCGCAAACCTTGCAGATGTTTTGAAAAAGCCACCTGTTTGGTGGTTTACTACTGAGAAATAACGCACGCAAATTCATTCATTAGTTACATCCTCCAAATGAGAATTAAGGTCGATTATCGCTTGGACTACTTCAAGTTGCGATTGCAAAAACGTGCACATGTTGAAAGGATATACACCAGATGTTTCATAATGAAAAGGTGCTTAAATTGCCCTGTCAGTGTTGAGATTTGAGCAGTTATTAATAATAATTGATAAATTTGTATTATCATATTTTAATGCCTATTTAGCTGATTTTGGAGTTAGTACATACATGGTAGCAAACTATTGTTTACACGATTATGCCTCTACACTTCTCTCTATCTCTCTCTATGGCATAATGAAATAATACTACATACATGGTAGCAAACTATTGTTTACACGATTATGCGTCTACACTTCTCTCTATCTCTCTCTATGGCATAATGAAATAATACTTGAAATAAAAACTAATTTAATACTAAATACCTGGTCAAAGCAAGCACCGGATATCCTGTATCCAGTGAATTCGCATCACCTGGCCGTCGGCTCACAAGTTAAAAATAAAGAAAAGGACAACTCAAGATTGAGTGTGCACTGTGCACTTGGTTTGCTTCAAGAATTATCGATTAAAACTTGAGGTCATAAAGTCGTGATCTAATAATAAAATTTTAAATAAACTAGATGTCCCGCCGTAAATTAAGAATTTTACGAAAACCGTACATTTTTCTGCAACAAAATAGCTTATGTCTCTTCACGTGGTCTACTCTATATCTGTGCCAAATAACATAAAAATTGCTTCAGTAGTTCGTGAGATAAACCCTTTCTAATAATTTTCCCTGTTTTAACCACATTTTCCTCTGTTTCTTCGGTCCTATTAGTTTCAGTGTGATAATATATTATAGCCTATAGCCCTCTTTGATAAATGAGCTATCTAACACTGAGAGATTTTTTTTTAAATCGGACCAATAGTTCCTGAGATTAGCGCGTTCTATCAAACAAACTCTTCAGGTTTATAATATTAGTATAGATTTTTTAAATCGCTACACAAAATCGAATATCGGTCTAAATGACTATGAAAAGTACCAATAATAAGGTCATATTAGGCTCATAATCATGGGACGATGCATGCATATGGTATAATATGGTAGTGATGATGATGATGAATGTAATTTGCATAGTAGCATATGCTTTCCGTTCTTAAAACAACGCCGAAACTCCCAAACTTGTATCTATAAAGAATCAGGAATTCTCTCAGCACCTTCCCAACCATGGTATACCTTGGTGCAAAATCTTACTTGTTGGTAGCATAATATGCTTAGACTACTTCTCACGAAACCGAAGTCACCACATGTTTCCATATAAATTTTGAGGAGTTCCCTCGATTACTTTTGGATCCCTTCATCAGATCACCACTTTTGTGAATATAGTACCAAATTGGAATGACTCTGTACACCAAAATAAAAATTTTGAAAATCGGTTCACAAACGGCGGAGTAATCATTGGATATAAAAAAACCGGCCAAGTGCGAGTCGGACTCGCGCACCGAGGGTTCCGTACAAACCTGCAAGGTTTACAAAGTTTGATTTTGTTACAGCTTAAAGGTATTATAGACCTGAGTATTTGGTATGAATTTCAATTTAATACCTCTACGCGTTTATGAGGAAATGGGTAGTAAGTTTAAAATTATTAAAAAAAAATATATTATGTGATGTAACTAAAAATTTATGGTTTTCGTAATTTTTCCTTTATCTATGCTATAAGACGTTGCTTCGTACCAAATTTCAAGATTCTGAGTTCACGGGAAGCACCCTGTAGGTTTTGATTCCCTTGCAAGTGTCGAAAATTTGCGGCATAAACGGCTGTATCTTTTGATTGCGTTGGCTTAGAAGTTTGATTTTTTCACAGCTTCAAGGGACAGTAGACCTGAGTAATTGATATAAATTTCAGCTTCATACCTCCACGCGTTCCTGAGAAAAAGGGTCTTGACAGACGGACGGACGGACAGACGGACAACAAAGTGATCCTATAAGGGTTCCGTTTTTTCCTTTTGAGGTACGGAACCCTAAAAACGAACATAACACCTCCCCCATTTTAAAAGTCGGTTAAAATTGTAGCCTTTGTGTTATTCTGATGTATTAAGCTATATTATTGTAAAGTTTCATTAAAATCCATTTAGTAGTTTTTGCGTGAAATAGTAACAAACATCCATACATCCAAACAAACTTTCGCCTTTATAATATTAATAGGAGTAGGATTATTTTTCAACACAAAAAGAACTCTAACCCTCTAAGATTACGAAATAATCTCTATAATGAATTAGTTTTCCTAGATTTTCTAAAGCTGGGATTTACATGGATTACTTCTGAAAATTGGGATTTTTATGTTCAAAATGTATCATTTTAAGATATCCAAATATAAATGTTTATCATTTTTTTTGTATCAAAATATATTTTTTTATTTTTTTAAATTACATTATTAACATATTATATTATATTATTACAAGTTATTACAGTGCGCCATAAACCGGATCAGTTTATCTGGGCACTAGGTATCGCACAATATTAGACTAAGTCAATTTTAAGTCACACACATGATGCAAATTTATAGAAATAATATTCTTTTTATATGTAATTTTAGTTCATTATCGCGAAGACGCAATAATAAACTAAAACTACATTTACACAAGTATGTGACTGCAAATTAAATACTTATTTACTGATGTAAAGTAGTAAAGTTATACTAAAAACTAAAGTTAGGGTAATAACAAGTATGTAAAAAGCTTTAGGACTTGGAAATAGGAAAAGGTATAACAGAAATATTATTTTGGTAAATTACGACAAACAGCAACATGGAGATAATTAAACTTGAATAACTATAGTCTACCTATAAAGTATAAACAATATAATGTAGAAAAAATTTTGCCCAGCCTAATCTGTAACAATTATTTCATAGCTTTATACATGTGTATTAAGTTGTGAAATCAATGACTATTTATATAATATACCTATTAGGTAAATATAAATTAATGTTATTGGCGGTTACAAGAATAAGATTTTGACAACGCCAGTTATAGCCAAACTCAACCCACCAATTCACTATTCATATACATATGTGTCTAATTAGTCACAAAATATACATTTATGAAATGTCTCTTCAAAAATTATATTTTATTTGAAGAGACATCTCATAAATTACAGTAGTCACTATTTTTTAAACGCTTCCAGTTACCAAATACTTCTTCAAATCACTAATAAATTTAGGTCGGTCGATGTCTTGGATTTTTGATGGTAGGCTGTTTACAATTGTAGGTACTATATTTTTTAAGGTTCTCGAGCCGTATACATTGTTAGGTTGAAAGCTCATATACTTACTTTTGTAAGTAATTTCGCGTAATATATTTGGTCGTACTCTTTGTATGAGTAAATTTATATTTTGGCATTCATTTAGAATTGCAAATTTAAATTTATTAAAGACACTCATCACATTGCAGAACTTAAATAAACCCTCTGTGTCATTTTTGTACTTAGCCTTGATATTTTTGGGCACAATTGACTTTAGGATTGTTACCTGCAGATCGTATAATATGTCCTGCAGGTAAGTCGTGTACGTTCTGCCGTAGCTACTGAGGCCTTAGTGCGAGTTTTATTCGATCATACGCATCGAGCACGTTAACGCGAATTTATATGGGATCAAAGCAGTATCCACGTTAGCCAGTAGATGGCGCTGCTTAGATCCCATATAAATTCGCGTTAACGTGCTCGATGCGTATGATCGAATAAAACTCGCACTAAGGCCTCTGATACCGTAACCGACGATCGAGTCAGCGAGGGCCATGTATATTAGCCTCAGGGTACTATATGGTAATTTATATTTAAGAATGCTCAGTTTACCCATAATAGACCTTAATTTAGCGCAAACGTGATCTTTTTGTGTTGTTGCCAATTGAATCGTCTGTCGATAATTGTCAAATGTCATCAAAGGCTCGCAAAAGCTTTTTTTAAATAATATGAGGAGTTATTGTATTATTTGTATTAAATATACTCGCAAATATTCAGTCTAGACTCGAATTAAATTTTGAACTCAGTGCTGTTAATATATTGAAGGTGATTTTCTGAACTTAATTAAAATAGCTCATTACTTAATTCACGCTTGCCTGACGTTTACGAATTTTGTTGTTATAGCATTATATCTATAGCTCTATGTTATACTTTTTTTTGCTCAGTAATAAAAATTGGTTAAGGCGAGCACTTACCTCAATTCCAAAACGATAACCTTGCGAACGCGAATGCCAAGCGTGTACGCATCGCAATAAGATTCATTTTAGCTTAGCATAAAATTGTAAGTTACGACGGGCGGATCTTCTCTATTTTATTTTTCGTGTTTTTTTTTAAATATCTTTCGAAATAAATATTAAGAAAAAAGATTATTCGTTTCAGACCTTTTTAAAATAGATTCATTGACAATTTATTAAAATAAAATGTAAGTTATTCTTGTTAATACTTATATTTCGATGACAAAGAGTTTTGTCGGAAGTGAGTTTGTAAATTAATTACAGCGAAAGTATTATTTTTTATTAAAATGTTTTTGATTTAAACCCTTTTAAATATTGTGCTCTAAATCTCATATTTTTTTTACATTTCGTTATTATATTGGAACTAGGTAAATCGGGTATCAAGAAATAACAAAATGGGGTTTCAGCCCGCCTTAACAGTAATGAGCATTTTAAACATGACTTTACCTTGTACACGAAAACATAGAGAACATGTGTAGAGCATACACGCAAATATGCATTACTAAGAATGTCGTATTGGTATAGCGTCATTAATATATCAACGAACGCTCAATTTTTTGACAAAAAAAAAATACATTCGCAGCCCGTCGCTTACACACACATCAGATAAGAAGTTAATAGGCAAAATTTTAAATTTCGAACTCGAATCGATAGGTATTCAAAAAGCGTCGTCCAAAGTGACATTAATAACAGTTAAATCACTCAATCAACGTCCTGTTCCCGGTGACCAGATCCGATAATTGCTTTCCATCATGCGCTTTTCATGTTTCAAGCGGGCAGGTAGCTGCAAATATCCAGTCAATGTTAATTAATACGTCGAGGTATTTTATTTGGACGAACATTTTAGGTGCCGTGGACACTTGCATGATCAAACCATTAAACTGTACAATATACGCGAAAACTTCATCAGCAATTTAGCTACCCAGAAAATTATAAAGGCTGTCTTTGCCGAAAAAAATTGAAAGGCATGTAAAGAAAGAACTCAACATTTTGGTTTCGAAACAATCATAACTGTCCCATGGGGCCCTGCGGTATTTCCGGATACATTCTTTAAACTTTCAAGAATCCAGAAACACCTCTTCCAAAGACCAGAAAACCTCTTGCGTGGGCATTCACTGGATTGCTTCAGGGCATTTTTGCCATCGGAGCATTCTTCTACTAGCAATTTTTTTTACTTTGCAAAACATTTGAATGATTATAAAGACATGCTCACTTAATAAAATTAATGTATTCCCAAGTTGTGTCAAACTTTCGTCATACTTCGACCGCGGTAAACAATTTCAAGTTGGTGCAGGTAATGGAAAAAGTTGAAGATTGACTTCAGCCGGTTTGGTTATTGATTTGCCTGATATGGTGGCGACGTGACCTACTTTCCGCTGGTCGGTGTGGCCTAGCCACCACTTGGAGGTGTCTGCAGTGACGTCATCGAGTGCTCGACAATTAGCTTTTTCTGGAATGTTCGCTTGGACTTCAAGTGTCCAAATTACCGTCTGATGCTAATTGTATTTTCTTTATGTAATTTATTCATGCTTTATATGGCAGTTAAATTTAAATAGTTGTACTAAAGAAGGAAGCTCGTTGCAGTTTAAAGTTTTATTCGATTCTTCGATAGAAATAAGAGAAATGTTTTCTTTTTTACGAATCGAATATTCCCTAATACCTGTGCGCCTAGCATGCGCCAACGAGAATTTTTTGTCTGTAACATGTTTTCTCGATGTTTGATGGTTTGTCTCTTCATCTCTATTGACCCTAACATGACATACATTTTTTCTCGTGTAGATTTGTCGTCAGAATTAGCGAACCCTAACATGACAACACATTTTTATCGAGTTTTGTCGAGATTTTGACATTATGAGAAGAGTAGTTTTCAACTATACTCGAGAGTGAGATATCTCGTGTGACGCATGCTACTTGCTAGACGCATTGGACGATCTATTCGGACTAAGACCACTTATATTTGTTCAATTATCAAGAGCGATACATCCCCGATACCGATTGACATCAATGGCGGGATTCGCTTTCTCCTGGCGGTTAATTATCCGATCCCCTTCCAAGAACATCCTTATCCGTCTTAATTAACTTTTTCATTACTGAGATACAGCCGAGTGGCTTCGATTTTTCAGATAAGAGGTTCATACAGCAGGGACCAGGTTTTTATTTGTATGCTTCTGGGTTACTTGCATGTTGCCACTTGTTAGGAATATAAATAATACAGTAATTAGAAATAGGGTAGAAGAATTGTAATACACGGATATTGTAAGGCTTTTCCGCCGGCAAGTCTGTATCGCTACTCAGGAGATTTTGCACGTTAGCATAATATACATGTAGTGAAAATCTTTGAAAAACGTAATTAACTAATAATTAATATAAATTGCTTATCTCAAACAAAACTTAATTCATCTTTAAAGACACAGTATTTTAAATTCAATATAAAATTTAAGTTATCTCCTTGAACTTTGCACACAACTATTTGTAGTTGACTTATCTTATATTTTTTTCCCGAAATCAACGAATTGTAACTTGCGGCAGTTCCAACTATTTTTAGACACGACACGAATTATGTGATGATTTAGGTAAGTCTCGATTATTATTGTGAAGGTGGAAGAAGAAATTGATTTGTTACTGGAACTTATAAGTAATAATATTTTTTAGGTATCCACCTAAAAACTATTGCAAGAATCTCTACGTTTGTTTTCTTAATTTTTTCTCTATATTTGGTAAGCTCTTCGCTTTCTAATAAATCATCCATATTCAGACAAGTCAATGATGATCTACAGGTAAACATGGCCAGTAGGTTCCATAAAAATATACCTCTTGTACCTCAAAGCAGAATAAATAGTACCTACTCGACTAATTTCGCCTACCTTTTAGTAAACATGCTCGGTAATACACAGAACACTTTATTGGTTTAACCTTCGTTTATGGGCTATTTGGGGCACGAGCATGGTTGCCGTAGGACGGTACCGTAGGTGGATTGCCTTAACTATTTAAGATGTATGGCAATTGGATATAATTTATGTTTTAGGAAAAACATCGTTTATTGGTGATTTACTCTATTGACTCATTCATCTACTTTATTCATGAAAAAATAGTCGCCGTTTTATGTGGTTCCTATTCAATTCTTTAAGGAAAGTGTATCTTACTACTAGACGTTCCGCGCGGCTTCGCCCGCGTACGGCGTAAATTAGATATTTCACTGACAAATTAGTCCACAATATAGCCTATACTTAATCCTTTACGTGGTCTACTTCTTATCTGTGCCAAATAACATAAAATTGTTCCAGTAGCTCGTGAGATAAGCCCTTTCAAACAATTTCCTCCGTTTTTTTCACATTTTCCTCTATTTCTTCGCGCCTATTAATCTTAGCGTGATAAAAAATAGCCTATAGCCTTCCTTGATAAATGGACTATCTAACACTGAAAGAATTTTTCAAATCGGACCAGTAGTTCCTGACATTAGCGCGTTCAAATAAGCCCTTTTAAATAATTTCCCCCGTTTTTTCCACATTTTCCTCTATTTCTTCGCTTCTATTAGTTTTAGCGTGATAAAATATAGCCTAAAGCCTTCCTCGATAAATGGGCAGTATCTAACACTGAAAGAATTTTTCAAATCGGACCAGTAGTTCCTGAGATTAGCGCGTTCAAACAAACAAACAAACAAAATAACTCTTCAGAATTATAATATTAGTATAGATGTCTAATGCTTAATATATATTTACTGTAGTAGCTATGTCTGTCTGTAACAAATAACAATAACCACTGCATTATTAACATTCAAACTACTATTTATTTGCTTAAAGATGAAGCAAAATCAATCATTGCATGAATGTAGTCTGTAGACGTTTATTTCATCTTGTTCCAGTTTCCATTGATCTGTTTGGTCTCAAATTTATGGCCAGACATCGGACAACTCGTAAAGGCCAAGTTTGGGTGGATTTATTGAGGACCGTGCATGCAAATGCCGAAAAAGACCGAACATGTTAGAACTTTACAAAGTTTCATAAGTTTTATTTGAAATTCGTGCCCATAAATCTGCGAGTGCCTATAAAATATTCAACTCATTTCTGAACTCCGCCCCGAGTATGAGTTATTCGGGATTCGATGTTTGATGGCTTTTTGCGCTCTGTGCCCACGCTGGAGCTATTT
Source organism: Cyaniris semiargus (assembly GCA_905187585.1). NCBI lineage: Eukaryota > Metazoa > Arthropoda > Insecta > Lepidoptera > Lycaenidae > Cyaniris > Cyaniris semiargus. The sequence continues at coordinate 8,946,240 of LR994567.1, forward strand.
CTGTCTTTGTCACACTTTCCTTCTCTTTCAGGCTTGGCATGGCGACAATAGAAATGCAAAAACACTGTCAGATTTTAGGGTACAAACTTACAGATTTCCTTAATTAATCTGTCACTTTGTCTAGTCTGGAAAGAAACCTTATGGTCATGGTAAGCGTGCTGGTGGAGTAAAGGTTTTCACTTAAGCGGATTAAAATAAGCGCATAAACGTTTCCACCATACGAGCCAGTAAACAGTTTGTTTGTAATTAACAAATCTGTGATCAGATTATGAAATGGCATGAATAATTAAATCCGTGATAAATCTATTTGTTGCGTGTCCGCTAATGAACTACTTCTCTATGTAGGACATTTCGGTGATTAAATTCATTTTTCATAAATGAAGCATCTGTTTATTGTTTCCGAATTGGTACATAGTTATGGACTAATTATTAACGCTAGGTGCGCTTATGGCCAAAAATAAGATGCATGTTTTTAAAGAATTTACTTTCGGAGCTCTTACGTTTCTCCTAAAACTTCGTCCTAGATTTTTAAAACACAATCTTGAGAGATTAGCTCTCACAGAATAAGTCAGATTTTAATAACGTATGCTCATCGTTTAAATTACATAAAACAAAGTTAATATGACTATTGACTAGGTGGCTTTGTGCTTAACGAGCTTTTTCTATGTGCCAGTTTTGCAAGATGTTTTATGCCGTCGTCTTTAATATTACTTTGAAGATTGTATGGTTATATTAAAAATATAAGCACCTAATTAGAATTGTTGCTAAGCAGCAAAAACTAGTAGGTTTTGTTGAGCTGGTCAAAGCGACTGCTAAGGAATAGGCGAGACGAGATTACTCGCGCCATTTCCGTAATCAAACATTAATTATACTAAAATAACCAACATAAATAGACCCTTAAGATTACGCTCGCTCTATCTTCCACAGTGTCTTTATACTGGTCACATAAAAAGTTAATTTACCTAAGTATAACTTAGATTTATGTAGTTTTATCAGGATTACCGATAACGGTACCTAAGCGTTAGCTTTTAATTCAGGAAGTCGCAGAAATCTCGTGCAGTAAGCACTTTTAAAAAATATATTTTACGAATAGGGTTCAATAGATTAAGGGCCTGTTTCACCACTTCCTGATAATTGCCGGATAGGCTATCCACCACTTAACTTGACAGATAGAGTATGAAGAATCTGTCAAATAAGTTGTGGATAGCATATCCGACAATGGGTTTATCAGGAAGTGGTGAAACAGGCCCTTAAAATAATTGTAAATGAACGAATCGAAATTATTTAAAATTTCTCCTATTTTAATTCCTCTAGGTACCGCATTGTGTACTCTCAGTTAAAACGTTTTTAGGATAGCCTGCTTTAGAATTCATCTTTCTACATTTAAAACGTTACTGCACCAATTTTCTGGACTTGGCAGTTATTTCCTTGGTTCTTTTAAGTAAAGTGGAATTATTATTCTCGAGCACTTCATTGGTAATCCATTTCAATCTTTTATGTTTAAAATATCCTTGAGAAACTGAAGTTACTTCGCTGCTACGAAAGTTCCTTTAAATGGTCTGAGTCAGAAGTTTGCTGCTTTAAAATTCTTTTCTTTTCCCTAGAGGTTGAAGTCTTAGTTTGCAAGTAGGACGTCATATGGTACTTTACATTTACATTTATTTTAGTTTTTGCTACAAGCAAGCAAGTTTGTTGTTCGAGAAATCTTAGAGTTTGAAATCTATAGTTGGTATTGGCAAAGCAGCCGGCATACACTTTGAGGTAAATATGTTCTGAAAATCTAATCAAGATAGACAGAGTCAATATGTGTAGACTCAAGACCGCAACATAATTATGCAAGTTAATCCAGACACGCGGTAGCGGTAGTGAAAATCTATTGTGTCTGCGATACCCACGATGGAGGTGTCAACAAAGTTCTGCAAATATAGGTGTGACGTTATTGAAAGATCTCGAATCTCGATTTAACACAGGTAATGACACTTCGTCCAGGAAGCTTGTGAAGTGTGACCTACATCCGTAGCCAGTTAACCTGAGAATCCTTTATCTTATAATCCTGTTGACCCAGGCCACGGAAAGCTATTTAACTATACGACCTAACTTTGGTGACTAAAGGATTCGATTGAGGCTATATCTAACGGAAAATTGGGTTTAGGCAGTGTTCCGAATCTCGTGCCTACAATCTACATAATATTTAGCAAAAACAAACTTTACAAAACTTTCATCCCTCAAGGATGCTGAGTGGATGTTTTTGGTGAAATGCGTGCCAATCCGTCAATCCCGATGGGGTTGGAAGAATTTTTCCTACATTTGCCTGTTCGCAAGTTCTACTTAGATAACAAAAGAAGTTCTTTTGAAACCCCATGCTAATAAAAATATCTATATTGTGTATTTAGTTCTATTCAATGTTTTGTCTTTTTTGACAATACGTTAGAAAAGTAACTTGATATATTAGGACACAACATTGTATACCCATAACGCCTATGGACCTTTTTGTTAATAAAGAGCTTTGAATCTTCTTATGTAATTTATGCAGAACTTGAGAGTGGGGAGTGCTAATAAATACCAGTTGATTTTAGATCGGTAAATTTACTGCTTGCCGAATGTATCGTAATTTTATACGGTGGGTTGCTAAGAGCATTGTAAAAATATCGTTTTGTTACGAGGGCCGTTGCCTCCCGCGCTGAATGAATCATTAATGACCCGATTCGCTTCGAAGACGTGACCACTCTTGGTCGACTGCCAAACTATATTTCATTGGAAATTACTACTTCTCACGCTATCACCAGGAGTTGGGTAATATTTCCTTTTACCCACATTTCAGTAGGACCTTGGAAAGTTATGCAATTGAGGCTGATTATAGCATTTTTACGACGTTTATTTGAGTTTGAATATACCAGGCTTTATTTAACTAATTTACTCTAAAGCGACGACCTGGAAGCATACCAGCCAGACTGACCAAAGGTAGCGCAGAAGCCAGCACAAAGGAAGACCCTGAGGGAGGCCTTTGACCAACGGTGGGACAGTGTAGGCTAAATTTTTTGTCCTACCTACATACCTCACAGTACCAGGTACTAAAATGGTAATTTTTTGGCCTTCCGTACCCAAAAGGGTAAAAACGGGACCCTATTACTAAGACTTCGATGTCTATCCGTCTGTCTGTCTCCAGGCTGTAACTCAAGAACGGTAATAGCTAGAGAGTTGAAATTTTCACAGATTGTGTATTTCTGTCGCCGCTATAACAACAAATACTAAAAAAAATATTGAGGGGGGCTCCCATACAACAAACTTGAAACGGTGATTGCTCGATATCAATGAAGGCAGCACCGTGCCTAGACACGAAATGTTCACAAAATACTCAATTTTATTTATACTTCAAAAATTAATAATATAATAACAATTAACAGAAATAATTAAGGTGGGCTCCCATACAAAAAACCCTTTTTTTGCCTATTTTTGTTCTATTATGGTACGGAACCCTTAGTGCGCGAGTCCAACTCGCACTTGGCCGATTTTTTAGTTTTTTATTTTGAAGTCAGGATACAACTACCAAGATGGCCTTAATTAAATATAACAAACAATACGACCATAACAACCTTTTTTCGCGAAGCGACTCATGATATCATACTTCATAGTCGTTAAAAGCCAGTCCACACGGCGCGTTGCGTCAGCGTTGCGTCGACGCAGCACTGTCGTTGCGTTGTTTTACATACAAATAACCAAGGTGTTCACACGGCGCGCTGCGTCGTCACAACGCACACATGACGGAAAGCAGCCCCCGAGACGAAGCGAGAGGGGGTGTTGACGTTAAGACTGCTTCATAATATCGCTGCGATGACGCAGCGCCCGTGTGGCCGGCTATGCGTCAAACGGCAGCGCTGCGTCGACGCAACGCGCCGTGTGGACTGGCTCTGAGGCGGCCACTAATAATAATTTGCGATCGATCGTTTTGATCTATCAAATTTTCATAAGGTCCATACCCGAATAATGAAGCCCAGTTCATACCAGTTTCTTTTGCAATGGACCGACACGATCGATCGCAAAAGAATACGAGGCAGAGCTTTTTTAAAACACACAAATTGTTATCCAGAGCTATTTTAATTTTTATTATCTGTTTCTGATTATTATTTTTTACAGAAAAAATTGATTTCTTTGAACAAAAACAATTTATTCATGAAAAAATGCAGCGATTTGTGTGAAATTAAGCAATTTTCTGTTTAGAATGTTAAATTATGGTAAATTTATGTAAATTATAGTCGGGGATGGAATATTTGAGACCCGGGCCGGGTCCGCGATGGAAAAGGCAAACAAAGTCGAACACAAAATAAATAACATCGAATACCTGAACTGCCCAGTTCTGGGAACCATACGGTGGAGCCGCGGAATGCTGAATTTTTTTTTACTATATCCATCAGGCTTGAGCCTCTCATTTGTTCGTATTACATCCAAGATCCAACTCTTTAATAATAATAAAATATAGTCTTTCTTTAACAAAATATAAGAGAGGACTAGGGTTGAGATTAATTACAAGTTACAACCATGTGTAAATTGTATTTAATTCATCAAGCCCCAAACGGTCACCGGCGTCCGAGACCCAATAGAATATTTATTATATTGTGTCTCGTTTTCCCACGATCGACGAGTTAAAGCCATAAAAAATATGTGTCAGCTTTGTAGACCGTACCAATACCTAAACATGTTGTAAGTATAACAGGGGTCACCACTCACCAATTAGTTCCTCTTGGGATCCGTTTTAAGAAATAAAATGACCTTCGCGGTCCACACATTAAAAAAAAAAAAAAAAAAAAAAAACTAAATATGTAATTACAAAAATTACAAAGGTATTTGTTTGTATCAATGAGAAAAGTGACATTTTTGTTGCTACTGTATGTTCATCAGTATACCGAGACCGAAATTAATTTTTAAAGAAGTTCATCTTCTAGCATGCATGCTTGGTCCGCACACAATGGGTCGGCGCGGCGCGGCGCGGCGGTCCGGTTGCGGACCGCGGTCCGCCATTTGGTGACCCCTGAACTATAATATTTATTTGTAAATCTTTAATATTAGTAATAAATGAGATGTTACCTTATATTCAAGATCATTACTTATTTCTCAAGGACCTTATAATGGTTTCTGGGAATCGTCCACAGATCCAAAGACAATTTCGGTAAGTCGTACCTATTGCTTTTGAAATAACGTTAGCGAATTAATTATGACAAAATATTGTTTTATTTGGTAAGATATTATTAGACACCACAAATTTATATCACGGAGTTTGTAGAGAGTGCTCCTTATGTCGAAAGTATTAAGGTCCTGAAAATGTAAAATGGTAGATGTATTAAGGTGCTTAACAAGTAGGTAAGTGAATAATACCTATTACATGATATATTATGTACTTATCTACTTACTTATTATAGTTTTGATAATATTGTTATTTTTGTTTGAAGTGTATATTATTATTTATTACTGTGAAACATGAATTTCCATCAAGAAGTACAGTACATTCAATATCATATTATACAAACAGCTACGTTTTTATGGGGTGATAACTACTGGCAATATTAAAAAACATTGTTATTTGTTTGTGATACAAATAACAACGTTTATTGTTATTTGTATGTTTATATTATGCCAGATAAACTTGAGCTGACTTTGTCGCAGTGTCAAAACAAGCAGTCAAACAGCTTGAACCCCTTGGAATTACTGATGATGTAGCTTCACTCTGCATCCTCTATCGGTTGTATCACGGGGAGTGCTCTGAGGAATTGTTCGGAATCATACCACCTGCAACTTTTCGCCATCGTCCCACGCGAAAAATATACCATCCTCATCACCTTGATGAGTGGCAGTCTTTCACCGTGCGTTTTTCGCGTAACTTTCTGCCGCGCACTGTAAAACTCTGGAACGAACTGTCACCAGCAGTATTTCCGGACCTATACGACCTGCAAACCTTCAAGAAGAGAGCGTATTTCTTCTTAAAAAAGCCGGCAACGCACCTGCAGCTCTTCTGATGTTGCGAGTGTCCATGGGCGACGGTAGTTGCTTTCCATCAGGTGACCCGTTTGCTCGTTTGCCCCCTTATTTCGTAAAAAAAAGTGTAAAATATATTATATTTTCATCAGTAAGGGGCTGAAACTTTATTATCAAGTGATAAGGCTCTATGGATGGCAGTTCGTCGCATTCCACGCGGGCGAACAGTGACAATGGTGGCGATAGCTCGAATATCACACCTTGTGGTCAGCGTTCTGCGTTCGCTTGTGCAATCTGCCGCATCGGGTTGCACTGATACTCGTATGTTCGTCATCACTTATTTAATCCGTTTAAAATGAATCTATTTTCACTACATTTGGTAGTCTATCCGGGATGAACATTTATTTTCAGACTTTTTTGAACTGACAGTACTGTCTGTTGTTTGTTAACTCTTCTGTATGCTTAAATCGCTAGATATCTCAAGTCCCGAGAAAGGACATGGGATAGCTTTCTTGCGGAAAAATTAAAGGTTCCCGCATGATAAAGGAAAACAGGCCCAACAATGTTACGGGCCACGTCTTCTAAGAATATTTATTACTAGACGTTCCGCGCGGCTTCGCCCGCGTAAATTTGATATTTCACAGACAAATCAGTCTACAAAAATAGCCTATGATCCTTCACGTGGTCTACTTCTTATCTGACCCAAATATCGAAAAAATTGCTCTAGTAGTTCGTGAGATAAGCCCTTTTAAATAATTTCCCCCGTTTTTTCCACATTTTCTTCTATTTCTTCGCTTCTATTAGTCTTAGCGTGATAATATACCCTTTCTCTAATAATTTTTCAAATCGGACCAGTATTGCCTGAGATTAGCGCGTTCAAACAAACAAACAAACAAACTCTTCCATTTTATAATATTAGTATAGATTAATAAATAATATCAATACCAAATTGATAAATGATAATAACAATAATTATTTACACTAAATACAATTTATTCCTCAAATAATTGTGCTAAGTGATTGCTTAATAGGGGTGAAAATATTATGTAATGGGAGTCCCCGAATCGTGAATAATTTCCGCTGAAACTTGTGAAAGGTAATCGTAAAACGAATTAATACAGCAGAATAAGCTCATTTCCATGCGCTTTTACTGAAAAATTTCATCATTTCCACGTTTATTAATAAGACAAGCGTAATATTATGTTTTACCAATTTAGGTAAAACCTATCTTTTGTTCCTATACGTACCTAATGTCTTCTTGTTGTAGAGGCTTGAGTTATAGAATGTAGAGCGTGACTCTCGATAAAGTCTAATATTTTTACCTAAGATTTCATAGGTAGGTATTAAGGATTTTAGAGTAAAGTTTTCCAATAGCTACGTAGAAAAGATTTAGTAGTTTCCTATAGGTGCACGTCCTTTTAGATTTCAAAAATCGAAAGTATCTACATACATACTTAGTTTTTCCTTACAAGTATACCAATATTCTCTCTACGAAGGTAATAGAATTTATCCTTGTCGGCATTTATTTTAATTACGTGGAGTGTACAAAATTTAATGAAGCAAGCGAATAAATTCAAATCCCTTTACCTGTGGGCCAAGTCCGCCATTTTGTCGACGTCAGTGACGTCACGAAAAGAAGCGCCAAAATTAATTAAAGCGGCGTAAGCACAATTCTTTGGTTGGTTTAACAATTTTGCTTGAAATACCAGCGTACACTTGTTCTTTTTTCATCTTCTACTTTAATCAGTATCATAATTATTATTTAAAGAGGTTTTATTGGTCGTTGGTAACTTTAATGAGACAATTAGTCTGACTGACCTCATTTTAATATAACATTATTGTTACATTTTACTCCATATAATTTAAGTTGTACATGACACAGTGATGACGCCCGCAACTCCGTTGCGCCAAATGTAGATTATCGCGCGGGAACAGTACATTTCCCGGCATAAACAGTATCACACATTTTCTGGGACTCACAGTATCTCCATACCAAATTTAAGCAAAATCGGTTCAGTGGTTTTATTTATTTATTTCAGAGGCACATCTACAACATAAATACAATTACAGATATGCACAACATTATTAATATATTTCAATATAACATAGTCAGTACAATAATATTCTATAAAAATATGGTTTGGGCGTGAAGAGGTAACAGACGGACAGACTTTCGAATTTATAATATTATAGATCTACCAGAATCTGATGGCAATTTATGACAGCAGATTTTCAAAAAATATACTTGATCATTGGATAAATTTTTACATTTGCATGTTTAACACCCAGAATCATCAATCAGGATCAAAATGTTTTATTCCAATTACCCCGGTATTGCTAGAGTCAATTTATTTTTTCACTTTTTGCCATCAGAATCTGGTAGACCTATAGTATCAATGGAATTTGTATAAAAAAAGTATAAAAGTTCCAAAATCAAATTAGCGATTGCATTAGAATAATATTCTAATGCAATCGCTAATTTGATTTTGGAACTTTTTCGAAACTTTTCCGTTTGAAACGGAACGGCAGAATGCATATTATGCATTCTGCCGTGTGACACGGCGGTACTTAATACACTCCAGAGTCCAGGGTGACTGGCGCGATTTTAAAAATCCCGATTACAAAATCTAGGATCAACAAGCGATCGATCATGTAACCGCAGCAAATGGAGCGTCAATTTGTCATCGAATTTGCACTTAGCGTACAGACAGCGGGAAATCAGACGCAGCGAGTGACGTCACAAAAACCGCCATCATTTATCACCGAACGCCCCCTGGCAAACATTTAATAAGTATGTTCATTAATTATGATAGACTGGTTAGACAGATCGGTCTAGCTCGAGATGAAAAGAACATTTTATAATAAAGTAGCATCGGCAATTGGATTATTTGATAGGGCTATCCGTTCTACGGCGTTTTTGATGAGTTTTAGCCAATCAAAAGCGCTTATGAATATTATGTAGATAAAAACCATTAAATAATACCAGATTGAAAGGAGTAGCAAAAGGAGCACCTACAATTTACATCTCAACAGGTAGTAGGTATAACTAAGTCAGTACGATTCATGCAAACAAATTGTCAAATTACATTTAAAACAAAACATCTGACAAGTTTTCGAATGAAATCCTGTTAATTTTGTACGGGAGAGCGCGTCAAACAAGTCCCCTTTGAGATGTTCCCGTGTTATTGCTTAATTGAAATTGATATGTGACGCCTCCCGTGACGATCGCTTATTTGATTTTGGAACTTTTTAAACTTTTTTTAAAGGATTAACAAATGGACAACCGTGACTTTATATGGCAAAGTGCGCAGCCGTGTCAGTGCCAAAATCTCCACAAAAAAATCTTGACTTTGAACCTCGGAGCATATTATTCTTTTGAGCAGGGCCATTCTAGGCTCACAGGCGTTCTCTTTAGCTGAAAGCTAAAGAACAAGAATGTGATACTAGTTATTGCTTGTGCTGCAGTGTAATTAATCCAATCAATATAAATTGTACTACATACCGTCGCACTGATTAAAAATCACCAATTTCTTTTAATCATAACTATTTAGATCGCAAATAAGGCTGAAAACTAATTTTCAAAATATATTTCGAGTACTTCACATAATTTCTGCAACATTTGCGACTGTATTTTAATATAACTGCGTAGCTCTACAACTCGGAAATTCGGCAAATTAATATCATTCAGTAAAGTGTCGCCATTTTCCGGTATTCGATTCCGAAACTAGTTATCGATAGAGATTTTCACAACAATTACTCGATGATTGCCGAGTTGGGAGTTTGCAGATATGTATTTGTTTTGTTCAGATATTTTCAGTTTTCAACACCGTTTAGAGATAAACTTATCTAAATTTAGGCAAAACATTTGAGGCTAACTCAAATGTTAGAAATACTCAAATGGTAGATAAGTTTATCTTTAAATGGTGTTGAAAACTGAAAATATCTGAACAAAACAAATACATATCTGCAAACTCTCAACTCGGCAATCATCGAGTAATTGTTGTGAAAAAAGGTTTTTAAAACTAATAAGGCTGTTTACATACGGTGCCGTGTGTAAACAGCCTAATAGACCGAAATGAAAACATAAATGACACAAAAAATACAATTAGGTACATAATAAAATCACAACTCATGAACTCACGCATTAATATAAAATATTGTCAGCTCTCGCGTATTTTTTAACTTCGGAAACTTTTACCCTGCTTCCGTAATGTTTGTGTGAGTTAGACCTTTATTCATACAAAATATTAATGATGCGAATATTGAAAGTTTGATTTATTTGATTTACTGAAGTTATTCAATAGGTACGTTTAAATATTATTATGGAAAATAGCTAGACTCTAGACTAGAGTAACGGCCGCACTCACAGACGTTTAATGATGATTAACCTTCAATCTAATGAAGAGTTTAATACTTAGCTATAAATTATAATGTACATGGGGCTTATGTCAAAATCTTAATTTAATTACAGTTAACTAATGAGTGCGGCAATAAATCGGCGTTTAGTATTAATGCGACCATTCCTAAGGCTGCGTTTCCACTGAAGCGGAGCGGAGCGGAGCTTAGCGGTGCCCGAATTGACCAATCGTGCTATTCCAGCGGAATGACAGCGAAGCGGAGCGAAGATTTCGAACATGGTGATTGGTCAATTCGGCACCGCTAAGCTCCGCTCCGCTTCAGTGGAAATGCAGCCTAAGAGTTTGGATTTGCTTGGTGGTAAATTCAGAAGTTTTCGAGGACACTAATGGGAATGCCAATGCCTGGTTAAAAAAAAGACAAATATACCTAGGAGCTACTTGTCTTTTTCATTCACCTGCAAAGATATTGCTAACGTGTACCTTTCGGAACAATATAGCTAAATTTAAATAAAGTGAAAAAAAAGACAAAGACCGGTAAATCAATAGCCTCGAATTTCTATGAGTTCGGCAACCAGGTTATAGCTATACCCTCGCCTCAGATGAAAGCAAATAATCAAGCTTATGTTTAACAGTCGTGTCAGTCGTCCGTTCCACTGGGTTATGAGAGAAGAGAGAGAGAGAGAGAGAGAGAGAGTGCTCTTGTGTATTACGCACACACTTGGGCACTATAAAATGGCAGCTTTACTGACCTGGTTTCAATGAAAACGGCTACCATCACCGAAACCGGTGCGGGAGTTATTGTTATTATGTATGTTTGAACTTTTAAAGATATAGTTAGGGGCTGGGAGGTAATATAAATTTACTACCGAAATAATAAACTACCATATATCTTTTAAGTTTCTCTTTATCATTTGCTCAGATAACATACCCAGTAACTGCAAATAAAGTTTTAATGTAAATACCCGTGATTTAAACAGTGTAAACTGGCGTAAGTGAGCCGTAAAGGCGCGCCGTCTGATAGTGTCACTGGGCTATCTGACGTTAGCGGTTTTAGGTTAGAAAGTGTTTATAGCTATCGATTTACCTGGGTTTTATGCCTATATTTTGTCGTACTAGACGACGCCCGCAACTCCGCTGCGACAAAATTCGTTTATCTCGGTGGAACTGTACATTTTTCCGGGATAACGAGTATCCTTGTTATCGGGACTCAAAAAAGTCCATACCAAATTTCAGCAAAATCGGTTCAGCCGTTTGGGTGTGACATGGTAAAGACAGACACTTTCGCATTTATAATACTTGTATTTTGACGAGTGCCAAAAGGCATTTCGTTACTGATTGTGATTTTTTGTTTGTTACAGGTAAGCTACTTGAACGTGGTGAAGTCGAAATACACGAATGTACGATCGAAGAAATTGATTCATAGGCAGTTAACGGACCTACGTCATTCGGTCGCGTTACGGCCATGCCACACGATGCGGTGCGGCACCGCACCGGTGTCCGTCTCACCGGACTACCGGCCACACGGTGAGTGCGGCACCGCAACGTTTTACAGTACTGTAGCAGCGACGGTCTCGAGCTCCCCGCGTCTCCACCTTGTCTCGATTCCGGTGCGCGTGCGGTGCAGCGCCGGAGCGCACCGGACGGTGCCGTGTGTCATACCATCCATTTTTCTATGTAGGACACCGGAGCGGCACCGGTCAGGCGCCGTACCGCCGCCGCACCGCATCGTGTGGCATGGTCCTTATGTCAAATCCATCCAACAGCTCCATTGACATAAAAAACTTAGAGGTCTTTGAACAGCTCACAGCTTACATTGAATTGATATAATTCGACCAAATGACGTAGGTCTGCCCTAATCCTAACCCTAACATGACAACACATTTTTATCGAGTTTTGTTAAGATTTTGACAAATTATTATTATATATATCTGCTCTCTAGATCTCTATTTTTTCCTATAAGTACTAATTATTCATCTGTGGTCACCGCCGTTGGTTTTACATTTAGTAAATCTTTTAAATGTATACCTTACTTTAAAAATATGTAAGACTGTTTGGAGACCCCAATAAAAGAAAATAAAATAAAATAGTTTGTCGATATATACCTATTATCTGTGAAGCTAGTCTACGAACGAGAAATTTATCTCTCGACGTACGCATGTTAGGGAAAAAGAGATATATATCGATATCGACAATATCACTACACTCGAGAGTCGAGAGTGAGATATCCACGAGATATCTCGTTGGCGTATGCTAGGACGGCAGAGGGCTGAGTCATAAGTAGGGCTGTTTATGGAGTACCTACATACTAAAATTCGTTTAACATAACTCTAGATTTGTGATCGCAATCGCATACAATCAGGTAATCTCTCTGCTCGTTTCCTCGTTCATTTAATAAAAAGAGAACATCAAATATTGCTAAGACGTCGATGGCGAATCAGGTATTTTTCTGAGAAGGGTCGAACGAATCTTGTATGAAAATACTAAATAGTTTATTTTTAGTATGAAATATGAATACCTAGAATTAACTTATAATAATCTTTATAAGTTTACATCGTGGCGGGTCACAATGGTAAGAAAGCAATTAATTATAGCCGAACATAGAACCTCATTCTTTTTTAGAAGTCGGTTAATCCATCAAACCCCAAGCGGCACCCTGCTGCCGGCTGCCGCATAACAATTGAAAATCTATTGTGTCTGCGGTTCCCACGATCGAGGTATTAAAAACGACAGAGTTTACATGATATTTTACAAAAATCTGTATTATCGATGGCCTCGCACTGGTAGCTTGCCAAACCTAGAAAAATGGGGCAGCTAATTACAAACTTTATAGTTATTTAAACTAACACGCTTCATATATTCGTAAAATATGAGAAACTATGCTCCAATTACGTTAATTTTGTTAGGGTTCCGTACCCAAAGGGTAAAAACGGGACCCTATTACTAAGGGTATCTACTAGCCTGGAGACAAACGGACAGACGGACAGACGGACAGACATCGAAGTCTCAGTAATAGGGTCCCGTTTTTACCCTTTGGGTACGGAACCCTAAAAACAAAATAATCAAATATTTAGGGGGGGTGAGAAACAAATTAACTACTCCCATACAAAAAATAACAAAATTTTGATTATTTTTGCTCTTAAATGGTACGGAACCCTTCGTGCGCGAGTCCGACTCGCACTTGGCCGATTTTTTACCTACCCATTATAACACCTACCGCTGTAGTAGAAGCTTTTACTGTAGCTTTTACAGCTATTATAAGAAGTACATACTAAGTCGTGACCATATTGCACATTTTTTATTCAATGCTTCCTTGACCACAGTCGCCATTTACTACAGAATGCTTAGCCAAAATGCATTTCCTAAGATTCAACTTAAAATTCGAGTAGAAGTGTGCTAAAGCAAGTAGCGTTTACAGGTTTCAACTAACCATTCTAATGTAAATCGGTCTTTTGCAATGAGTTATGTCAAACCCCACACATTTTTTTACATTTAGTTTCCTTATCGGCGAATGGGTTTTGACTAAGCTCTCTGGTGAAATTACTAGTCAGTTGCCATTTATTGGCACCATATAATTATAAGCCAGGAACTACCAAAATACATCCAAAAATACAACTGTTAAACAATAAGCGGATTCTGGTAGGGAACGATTTGTCAGATGTCACCGCAGCCAATACGAGCTGGGAGTGATTAATCGTACTTTGTTTGTTCTCGATACGACCGCCTTTTTAATAATTGCTTACTTTAAAGGTGCATTGCACACTTGGCGACGAAAGAAGCTATGTAAGAATTTAAAAACTATTAGGGCAAGATTCGAAGTCTTAATGATCTTATAATGGTGTGCATCGTCAATTGGCCGGTCAACACTTAAGACGCTGACAACTGCCAATGACCTTGATCTCGCATCACTCTCGCACCACTGTCGATTTTCATGCCAGAGAGACAGAGATGTGAAGTGTTCACTCGGTAGCGTGGATACATTTTTCGTTTGTTAGAAGAAAAAATAAATATTATGGGAAATCTAGATGTCAGAACCGAAAATTAAATCTGGCATTCTTTGGATTTTTGTAAAAGGTATCAAATAAACAAATTTTTAAAGCATAGATTGTAATATTACTTTAGTTAGAACTGTTTAAAGTTCCTGAAAGATGTGACTTTGATTTTTTTTTCATCCAGTAGGAGTACATTATTTTATTATTTAAATTAGACAAGCTTTTCCAAATATAATCAAAAATCACTTTTTTTTTGTGCCAATCAATGAAATACATACGTCTAGAAAACTGCACAAAGATGTCGAATTGGCAGATGTCTTCGCCTTAATGCGTCTGTAAAATTGAACTTACGTACGTACTGTTTTGCAGCACCCTCTGTGTAAGTTTAAAAAAAAAAAACCAAAAGTTCACCCCAACTAATTTATTAACCCAAAATTAATTAGTTACACTTTACTACGACTTCCCACACCTTACTTGCCCGGCTTCCAGAATCTAACTGCACGATAAATTGAAGTAAAATGAATGCTAAACGAAAACCGCAACGCAAACGGAAAAATATCGAAGAATATAGAAATGCTAAGTAAACGGAATGTACTAACTAACTAGGGATGTAACAGACAACAGTACGTCCGTTTGGATGGACATGTCTGTATTTCATTAGATTCTTTGGAAAGTTTTCTAATTAAGTGTGCCTTTAATTCACACCATAAATGCAATAACCTAGAAAATAACAGATCTTTACCGTGTCATTGGTAGGATCTGTCTCGAAATCCTTGCTCGAACATGGCCTGCTATATTAAGTTTTACACCAAAAGTTCTCCTTCATTTCGCTACTTAAATTTTTAAAGGTAGAGTTAAAGGTAGTAAAGTCGTCGTCTTACAATTGTTCATAATTCTTCGTCGCTAAGTGCGTTCGCAAATAACGACAATAAATTAGAATTATTACTGACTTTTGGGGGAGTGTTTAGATTTATCACCGGTTTGCACAATTTTTGATTAAGTATTTCTGGTTTGTACTCTCTTAATCGGCTTACAAAGTATATTTCATGGGGTTTTTGTCATCAATAAGGAGAATCTCTTTATTAATCATCATCAAACACATCAGAAACAGTAACGAAGGCGGCTAGTTCTTTCTTACAGGTACGCCCTACCCTTTAAATTAGAAGATAGAGGAGGTATAGAGTTATAGGAACCTAATGTCTCTTTCTAGAACTACACGAAACAAAATCACGGGAGACGGGCGAATACAATTATAAGAAAATATTCCAAATGGAAATCGATAAATTGCATAAATTATTTTTAATTTGTTTCAATGTTTCGCCATCAATTTGCGATTTGGATTCAAATCAGCAGAGCAGCTGGCGCATAAAAAACAGGTGTCAGCATTACATTAAAAATATTCTCGTTCTGTTTGCACCAATATATTTATTGTGGTTTCACTTTAATTAAACGATGTATTTGTTTTGGTTATCGTATACACAGGCAGCTTCATATGAGGTGAAAGCTGGGTAATAAACAAACTTACGGCTGTTGTTAAAAAAATTAATTAAAATTTGGGGAATTGGATAAAAGAAAATAATTCTATGTGCCTAAATTACAATTCGTAAATTCAGCCTCCGATATTTCATGATGTCGAAATATAATTTCTTCATTTATTTTGTTCCCAATTTAATTTGATTAATCCGAGAATATTGCTTTTTAAACTCAGATTTTTCTTTTTTGGTGGCGTTTTAAGGCGACGCCTTGATAATTTGGCTGTAGCGATATCGATATTTCTCAGCAATGACTAAAGCTAAGAAATTAAAGTTCATTGTCAGTATTCATCGTGGTTTGTCTTTGAATTACCCATAGCATAACACGATTGGTCAACTTTTATAACACAGAATAATCAATCAAAAAGACCTCTGTAAAAAAAGAGATTCAAATTTTGCCAACAGAGGAGAGTGATTTAAGCTTCCAAAATTCGTACATAAATTGGTTCAAGCATACACTTTAATTTGCACATAAGCTTATATGAAATATATTTATGGTTTTTAAATTACGCGATAAAAACCATTTTGTCGCTTACGCCCTTTCCATTTCTAGCTGTTCCATTGCTTGTTTTCTATGAGCGGCCTCTCATAGAAAACAAGCAATCTACAACATTTCCAACACGGTTTTTTACTTTAACGCGGCGTCACCTTAACTTTTACCTTTCTTTGTTTACCTACTTGTTATTTGATGTCTTCATTCCTTTTACAGTAAAGATTTTTATTGTCCCTGCTACTTAACTCCTTTGATAATAGTATAGAAATATTATGGGTCAAAGTCCAATTATGTTTTTTTCCAGGTCGTGTAAGGAACCTCAAACAAAAATATCCCGGCTCTGAGCTTGTAAGTCGCCATTAGGTTCGAGGCTTCGAACGCTCGGGTGCACATTTTCGTTATAAAAATATAATATAGTTTGACGGTCCACGGAACATAGTATCGATCCGCTACCCACAAGCTATGGGGTGTGTTAGTTGGTATATCTAAAATATATAAATATTTATGGCAAATGTTGGCCATTTTTCGCCACATACATGAGAATAAAATAGAAAACTCTTTTGCGCACTAATTATAAAACAAAGCAATAATTTTTGGCCAACATTTGCCATAAATAATAGTCTGGAGACGCGTTGCCTAAAAGAGACTCGTCGATGTGGTCCTTACCTTGAGACGTCGAGTGAAAACCATGAGGTTTTACACCTTCTTGACTCTTCTTGGGGTTCCATCAAACGGCATAGAGGACTAGATAATGCGGGATCCGTATCTTATGTCCTTTCCCGAAACTTTATATCGTCATATCCATAAAAATTGATTTAGCGGTTAAAGCGCGAAAAGGTACCAAATATACGGTCAGACATTTTCCAATTGTATTAGTATAGAATAGTTTGTCTACCTTTTAAGTCAATTCGAAGATTATGAAACGAGAAGTTGCTTAAAATGTTTCCGTCACTATTTTACAGTTTGGCGATAGCGAAAATTTTTCGGCTGGTACGTTTATCTTATCTGTCCGAGTCAATCTGGCGGATCACTCTATCATGGCGCTCTTTATCTCGACATAATGACGTCATAAACCCACCCCGAGCGTCATTAGATCGGGGTTGCTGGATTAATCGTCTGTCAAAACGGATTTTAGTCAATTAAATTATCTGATGAGCCTTTAGGTGAGCGATTTTGTGCCGTTCTGATTTGAGTGTCTTCCATTTGTTTGGCTGTCCTAACGTTGAAGAAGGACTTTCTATAATAATAATATGTGTTGCAAAAAATATTCAGGATAACACTTTAAAGCAGTTTCCAGTACCAGTTTCCAGTACCAGTTTCCTTCCAAATCATCTTGGTAAGGGAAGTCAAAAATGTCTGTGTACACGAGTTTAAAAAACATTTGATTTTTTTTATATGTCGGACAGGTTGGTGGTGGTAGTGGCAACGGAAGAAGTTGCTATATTCAGGAGTATGTTCATTCTGTAAAGTCTCAAAACGAAATGAATATTCATGATGTATATTATGGTGTTGGAAATTGTTATTTCCATGACCTCGATTCTACCTCATCAGCTTCGGTAACGCATGGGTTAGATGGAAGTAAATTTAATCAAGGATAATTAATTAGTGACGCAACGCTATGGAAATCAGGTATTTGCATACGGAGTCGGAAAACTACAGTGCAGCTACTGGCTTCTCTCTTAATGAGGCTGCTTATGCTGAGCACGCTTTGATTGAACAGATGATTTGAAGAAGCCCCTTGGAATTCTATTGGTTTCGGAGTTTGGACACAATATATTGCTGTTTTTGATGTAAATTAAGATGGAGTCAAAGCCACTAAAAACAAGGGGACAGACATTTTGATTTTTTAGATTGCTACAAGATTAAAATTACTAAACTGAATAAAACCAGTGTCTCATTCCATTTTTTTACTCTAGATGCCCTCTTCTTTTCGTCTTTTAGGAATTTATTGAACCTAAGAATTCCTTTTTAAGTTTAGCAAAGATGAGGGTAGAAAACACACAGAACGAATAACATCGACGTGGGATAATTAAATCCACCTACGTATCTCGACGATCCTCAAAAGATGCCTTTTGAATTGAAAAACAATTCGTCAAGTTGGAAAAGACTTCTTGTAACTCCGTACTGTATGATAAAGCTTATGTTGCCATAGTAACCTTTTGTTCCAATAAGGTTAAAATTAAATCAATCTCAGAATCTACGTGTTAAAGCTTGAAGACTTTGTGTTGCGGTGCGATGCGTTGTTGGAATGAAAAAATGCATTGTATACTACATATCAGCGTTGCGGAAACGCGCGACAACACAATGAAAGACTGTGACACTTCTTTAGCTATCCGGCGCCGTTTTGTCAATATACCGGGTCCAAAATATGTAAAACGTCAAAGCGTCGACGCTGCGGCACCGCAACACAACGCAGCAACGTGGCCTCGATAAGGGGTGATTTATACTTCATATGTTTTACTGGAAATGTCGCTTCGAAACCCAACGACTTAATGAAAGGAATACCTTGGACCGATAATGAAAGACCTTTGTCTTCTTTACGGCGTGTTTTAGGCTCTATATTGCCAGACGGTAGTGATATAGGATTGTAATACCTTTTTGATGACGCAAGCAATCGTTTTATTGTATAAACTAGGATTGATAGTGTTATTACGAAGGGATTAGGAACACTGTTTACAACCTTAAGACTGCCGTGATGTAACACATTTGAGATTCCATAATCTAGTTCGTAATTTGTGGGGGAAAAATAGGCATTTGCCCATTAGTGCGACACGATAGGCTAATAAATGATGAGTAAATTGAAATGCTACACTTTTCCATTCTATTTCATCATCATAAGTTAACATCTTTTTCATTTAATATTTATATATTAAATGAAAAAGATGTTCTATGTAATAAATATTAAATTTTCATTTAATATTTATATATTCGTGAGGCACCTACTGTTAACACATTTAAATTAAGATTAAAACGGTACTATTTATCACAGGTTTAAATTACTTCTAATATATTAGCTACAAAATTGCTTCTTCATATCACATATCTATGATCTTTACTATATTAAAATTACGTTCATTTATATTGTATGTAAGTATTGTATATGTATGTTTATTATAATATGTTACTTATTTAAGTATGTATATTAATAATATAATATTATGAATTTAGTTATAGGATTTAAGCGTTAGTATTATGTTTTAAATGTACTAGTTTAAATGTTGTGTCTTTAGTGTACCTACATTGCCCTGTTTTCACACCTTTTTATATCCACTACTGTTTATGGTTTGCTGGAAGAGATCTCTTAAAGAGATAAGCACGCCAATGTTATATTGTCACTTTTATAAATAGTATGTCTTAATTTTGTACATAAAGAGAATTAATAAAAAAATAAATATATTAATTTTACCCTATGGATTAAATTAAATTCGTACCATCCCACTTCTGATGCTACAATTCAGCAGTGGGATTATACTGCGAGAGGAGATGATTAACCAATCGGAATTGAATTCTTTTCGTTTCAATTTACGAGAGAAAGTTCCAGTTCGAAGAACTTGTACGCCCGTCTACAATGTACAGTGTACACATATGTATGATAAGTACGCTTTATTTGTTGGCAATCTCTCGATGCTCGAGTGAACATGAAAATCGATTTTCGAATATTAAATGCCGAATTCAATTCGAATCGTTATCGGAATCTTTTTCGTGCGAGACGTGGAGTTTTTGAAGGGGTTTTGGAGGGCACTCGGGGAATACTTTGTAATAATGTGTTGTTGAGCCTTGAGGGTTCATTTACCATAACGAGATAAGATTAGGCACGATCCAAATTTTGGAGGTGGAGCTTCCTTCTTAAAGCAAAAGTTTTAAATTCAACTGGAGATAAATAACTTCTAGAAATATGTTCTAGTGTCTTAGAGTTTGGCTCCTGACTCTGAGGTTGTGGGTTCCTGCGTTAGATAAAGTTCCTTGATTAGGACTCGGGTTGTTGGACAAGAAAAATGATCCACCTGATTTCGCCAGTTGCATCGGAAATGTGCCTATTAGGTTACTAAAGTAAAGGAGGTTAGAGTGCTCCTTCATACTCCGCACTCACTTGGGCTTTAAATTACTCCTGTGCATTTGGCCTGGTTTCATTGAAACCAGTCACCGTCACCGAAACCCATAAGTCCCGCAGAAATCTGACAGGAAATCAAAGCTTTGAGTAATTGTTAGTGCTCGATTTATTGGAAGCGTACTCGTAAAAGGCTGTGAAAATTACGTTTTATATCCTTTGTTTAAGGCTTTCTTTACGAGGCTCTTGTAACAGCGTGACTTAGATATTGGACGGAAAGTGTTTATCATCGTTCTATATTGCGTTATAATATCCCTTTGTTTGGACTTTTCATTTTTCTCACCGTATAAACCTTCCCTGGACTTCCACGAATATTTCAAGATTAAAATTAGCAAAATAGTTTCTGTCGTAGTAGACAATAACTATCATTTCAAATGAAAGTAACTTAGGCGCTACATAGTTAATTTTAATTAAGCTCAAACGGTTTACAGTTAACCTATGCAAAGCTGCAAATAGAAAATATTTATGAATTTTCAGCCCTGTATTGAAATCGCCGTATCAGCACAGACAGTGCTTTGAAAACAAATCCATCCTATTCAACCATATTCAAACATAATCCCCTTTTACTGGACAGGATACACGAGCGGCATTTTCAACGGCTCTACTATCGCAACTCGAAAGCACATTATATTATTCGAATCATTTAAACTCTTTTCAACTTCGCTGACAAGTGCCGGACAATAACTTGATAAGTTTTGTCTGTAAGGGCCTGTCCACATCTCCACGTCACGACGTCGTCAACGTGGAACGGTGCGGTAACGTGGCACGGTACGTTGACGTGACGTGCAAATTTATGTTAACGTAACGTAAAATGCATATCACAATATAGCAACATTGTACGTCGCCATGCCTTGTAAAACTGCTACATTCTTCACTACTGATCTAGATGTGGACCGCACAATACGTATTCTGCTTTTGCTATTGTTAAAAACAGAGAAAGAGAAGAAAAAAGACAGTGCATTTTTACGTTACGTTGACGTAAATTTACACGTCACGTCAACGTACCGTGCCACGTTACCACATCGTTCCACGTTCACGACGATACTGCTTTTGCTATTGTTAAAAACGAAGAGAAGAAAAAAGACGTGCCTATTTACGTTACGTTGACGTTAATTTACACGTCACGTCAACGTACCGTGCCACGTTACCGCATCGTTTCACGTTGACGACGTCGTGACGTGGAGATGTGGACAGGCCCTTAGTCGTCTTCTGTATTAGTTTTAGGTTCGATTTATATGCGTCCAAACAGTTCTGTCGCGCGGACGCATAAAATCGAGCCTTACCTGCAATCATGCTAGAAAATTCCTTTTTGTCGCGTCATACTTAGAGAAAGTCCTTTTGACACTAGTGTCGAACGTCCTCGATATTATATCCGGACCATAACGCCTCTAGTCTTAACGACGCTGCGAACTGCGAAACAGCGGCGAACTGATTTACTGTCTCATCTGGCACACGACAATGCGTTATATTGCATCTCGCTCTATTCCTGTTTCGCATTGGTTTCGCAGATATTTCGCAGTTCGCAGCGTCGGTGGACTAGGGGCGTAATCCCATCAGGAAAATCTGTCAGGACTTTATTTTGTCGAGCAATACTGACCGATACTGTCGAAGCTCTAGAGTCCAAAATGAATCGAAAATTGGCAACGTATGTGGGTGTTATTATTATATAGCTAATTTAAACCTGTTCCAATTGACGTACAAATGGATAATCCGGGTTAATAACCGAGCTTCATTATCCGGATTAGGTAATATCGACGTTACAGAGCAATTTAACGATTCAGTTAATAATGTACGCCGGTGTTAGGTAGGTAGGTACCTGTGTTAATTTGTAAGCTCGATAAAATATTGCGTTAATAGAACTAGTCTTTTCCCGCAGGTGATAAAGTCCTGGCATACAGAGTTTGATAGTTTATTTAATAATATAATGTGTGATGTTTCATCCACTTAGAAAAGATTTATCTGGATGACATTATGAGAAAATTTGAGAAAAAACTTTGCGTTGATCAGGTGTTGTACATATCAAATGTACATAGGAAGATAATAAATAATATTAAAAACGTTTTTATTTATAAAATGAAATCAAAGTTTAAAGCTTATGATAACAGTAAAAGCGCATATCGTGAAGAATAACCTGATTTTCCATCTGGATAGCAATTACCTACTTAACATTTTTCTCTGACAAATGTGAAAAACATTCAGTTTATCATAAAAGCAGTGAACGAATCCATAAACTATTCTTATTCGTTTAACAATACTTCCTTCTAGTACATATCACTGCAGTAGAAAAAACTGTTAAATAAAATATCACAAACCTCTGAATGGAAATAGGACAAACGAAATAACACGGCTGGAAAAGCCAACTGACCCATACTCATATTTTCCATGACTAAATAAAAGTTTTATGTACAGTGTTCTTTTCAACGTATTTTAAAATGGCGCAGTATAAATTTTTCATTGCGCCATCGTCAGTTTGTTCATGGTAGAGTCGATAGGAGAATGATATCGCCGAATCTGCGGTTTATAACTTTGTTTTAACTTATATTCGAAAAAAAATTGCCCTTGATTACTAAGGGGTATCATCATTTTTTGACAGCTCACGTAGTTGTCCATAGGTATTCTTGCTCATCCCTCATCGAAATCGACTCAAACGTCGCATACGTTTTTACACTACATTGAAAGAGATTTTAAACAACCTCTATTGATGAGAATACTCCAGTTTTTAGCCGTATAAAACAGAGTGCTCAGTTATAGGTTAAAATGCATTCGCTAGTTTCGGTAGCGAAGCTAGATGTCAAAAATATATGGGATTCAACATAAGGCATCGCAAGCGCCATGGTACCTTTTTTTTACATGGGGAAATGCTTTGCGCATCCCCGGCGGATTGGGGACGTCGGCCGGGGTAAATGGGACTCTCCGAGGAACTACTCACTTTAACCTCATGGTGCTCCACTCCCCGCTTAGGTATAGTTACGGGCACCATCAACCACCACATAAGCACCATGGTACCAAGCAATGCGTTATGTCAAATCCCATACGTTTTTAACGTCTAACTTCGCTATCGAAACTAGTGAAAGCGAAAGCATTTTTGTCTAAGTTCTCTGTTGTAGAAAATACTCCGTGTTTTAGGCGTGTAGAATAAACAGGTACGTACGAAATGATCAAAGTTTGGTTAATTCAATTGAGGCACACGGATGCTCACGTCGACGGAGACAATGGAGGACGCGCCGTGCATAATATGTATTATGCTATGTTTCCATGCTTGCCGAGCCTCAGCAAGCGTCCACAAGCACGAGCGTGGAAAGAGATAAAATGGCTTGGCTTGCGTGAGCTTGCGGACGCTTGTATACGATCGGGAGTAGTGTCGGTTTTTGGTCACAGATCAAAGGGCATTTGCGGCAAACGTTTGCGACGCGTTCACACGTTGGCGCGCGCTTATTAGCCGCTGTGATCTCGCGACGAACGCACGTCTAGTTCTGACTCAATAATCAGCCAAGTGCGAGTCGGACTCGCGCACGAAGGGTTCCGTACCGTAATAGAGCAAAATTAGGCTAAAAATTGTGTTTTTTGTATGGGAAAAAAAATTTATTTTATTTTAATATTATTATTCATTATTAAATTACATATATAATTAAGGATTTTGTGAAAATTTCATGTCCCTACCTTTTGCCATTATTGATAGCGAGCAAAATAATCGGCCAAGTGCGAGTTGGACTCGCGCACGAAGGGTTCCTTACCGTTATAAATCGAAAGTTGGAAAAAATGTTTTTTGTATGGGACCCCCCCTTAAATATTTATTTAATTTTAATTTTATCATTGATTATTAAAATACAAATACAATTGAGGATTTCCTGAGTATTTCAAGTGCCTACCTTTAGCCATTATTGATTGCGAGAAAAAAAGGCCAAAAAAATCACGTTTGTTGTATGGGAGCCCCCCTTAAATATTCATTTTATTTTGTTTTTAGTATTTTTTGTTATAACGGCAACAGAAATACACAATCTGTGAAAATTTCAGAAGTCTAGCTATAGCGGTTCTTAAGATACGGTCTGGAGACAGACGGACAGACATCGAAGTCTCAGTAATAGGGTCCCGATTTTACCCTTTGGGTACGGAACCCTAAAAAGCCAAAAAAATCACGTTTGTTGTATGGGAGCCCCCCTTGAAAATATATTTTTTTTGTTTTTAGTATTTGTTGTAGCGACAATAGAAATACACAATCTGTGAAAATTTCAGAAGTCTAGCTATAGCAGTTCTTGAGATACAGCCTGGAGACAGACAGACGGACAGACATCGAAGTCTCAGTAATAGGGTCCCGTTTTTACCCTTTGGGTATGGAACCCTAAAAATGAGTAGTTTGTCGAACGAAGAGAGTTTATCATTTTTAGGGTTCCGTACCCAAAGGGTAAAAACGGGACCCTATTACTGAGACTTCGATGTCTGTCCGTCTGTCTGTCCGTCTGTCTGTCTGTCCGTCTGTCTGTCTGTCCGTCTGTCTGTCTGTCTCCAGGCTGTATCTCAAGAACCGCTATAGATAGACTTCTGAAATTTTTACAGATTGTGTATATCTGTTGCCGCTATAACAACAAATACTAAAAACAAAATAAAGTTAATATTAAAGGGGGGCTCCCATACAACAATTGTGATTTTTTTGGCATTTTTTGCTCGTATTCCATAGTGGCAATAGGTAGGCACTTGAAATATTCACAAAATCCTTAGTTATATTCGTAATTTAATATTTAATAATAAAATTAAAATAAATAATTAGGGGAGGCTACCATACAAAAACACTATATTTTCGCTCTATAACGGTACGGAATCCTTCGTGCGTGAGTCCGACTCGCACTTGGCCGATTATTTTTGGAATAATACCAAACCGAAAAAATGTATCTGGAATACCAAAGATGTTAATAGCCGACACAAGTTCGGTGTCCGCCATGCTTGGATGTACGGAATACACTGACGCGTTCACGAGCGTGGAAACGATTTCCAAATGCAAAGCGAGATTTGTGGAGGCTTGTGGCTTATGGACGCTTGCCGAGGCTCGGCAAGCATGGAAACATAGCATTATGTAACCTTGTGTATGCCGTATTATATTAAAGTATTATAAATTATAATATACATACTTAATATTATAAATGGGAGATTGTGTCTGTTTGTTACCTCTAACCGATTTTGCTGGCCGTGCATAATATGTAACCGTGCGTATGCCGTGTTATGTTAATAGTTAAAATAAACATAATATTTGTAGAGGATATGGTATTATAATCCATACTAATATTATAAAAGCAAAGTGTCTGTCTGTTACCTCTTCACGCGCAAACTGCTGAACGGATTTTGCTGAAATTTGCTATGAAGATACTTTGAGTCCCAGGAAAGAACATAGGATACTTTTTATCCTGAAGAAATGTACGGTTCCGCGCGATAAAAGAATTTTGGCGCAACGGAGCTAGTACCTATAATATACATATTATTTGTAGAGGGTGTGTATTATAATAATCAAGAGACACGCAGAAGTTGGCTAGACAGTAGGCACCTCGTCTTCGAAGTGCCTACTGCACTGGAGACTCTATTAAAACTCGCTTTTAATTTCATTTCATTATCCTGTACTGTTAAAAACACATTTCATAAGCTTAAACTTTTGCTAGACTCGTTCTTACTCTTCCAAAAATTTTCTTTAAAACAGTTTTTTGCGTTAATATGTTATTAACATACCAAACTTTTGTCCCTTCAGAGCTAGTTTACATTCTATCGGAAATAAAATTTATAAAAGTTTGCCTAAAGTTTAGGCTAATCAATTAAATTATTTCTATTTGCATACTCAACGTAGTTAGATACAATCGGCCAAAAATATATTTTTTAAATTATAGTGTTGTGACAATCGTATATCGATATTTTGAACACTGGGATAATTGGGGTTGATTGCTGTCGACAAATGAAACTGTATTTAATTAGCGATTTCGGATAATTGGTATCTGTATCGAATATGATAATGATATCATACATGTGAAATTAATTTTGTCACTTAATATTTTAAAACGGTAATGTATTAAATTAATGATGTAAATTGAATGTCTCGTCAAATTTTACTATCAAAAACTGAAATAATATTTTATTTATGCAAACATCAAAAAAAGTTTTATTATTTTTTTGGGTTTGTAGATTTTCTTCAAAATAATGTTTATACATTTTTTTTGACTAAGAATAATGTTCAAAATTATAATACTCCAGGGATAAATCCAAGAAATAGCATTTAATTACTGTCACATCTTTAATATAACGCCTAATAAAAATTCCTCGTTTCCTTTTATCCTGGCGTTTTTCCACTTTATAATAAAGAGTGTTATTCTGTCCTGATTACATTCCTGTTTTATTAAAGTGCTAAGCGCCTGTGCTCGTTAGACCCATAGAGGTAACACGGTACAGTCAGATAAATAGTAGGAAAGTCTCTTTTTTTATGTCCAAGACTTAGGAAAATACTTGCTACTTGCTAATACTTTAAAGTACAGTTTATATTGGATAAACATGCGAAAATTCTTACCATGTACATAAAATACTTCTCATTTCTCTTATTAATTATGTAAGAGATAGCTGCTCATAGTATCTCTTTCAGTAAACCACTTGTCACCGCATTATACACCTGAAATACATAATTATTAAGTGTTGTTTGGTTAGGTAAAGGTTAGGTTCACGTTTGGGCGTGAAGAGGTAAGAGACAGACTGAAAGAAATACAGACAGACACCCTATCGCATTTATAATATTAGTATGGATCTAATCAGACTACACGATAAAGGACGCTTAAAAAATCTACGGTTTTAGGTTCTACAGGATACGTTTTCTGCCGACTATACCCCCTAGTTCCACTACCTCTTAAGTAGTCGCGTGAGACGTTCATTATATCTGATATGTTTCCTCCGAGCTACACCAAGTCTGGATTTTCTCGCTTCATTGAACATTTTTAAAACGTGTACGGAGGAGACGAAAAATCGGAAATTTTCTATTTTCTTCAATTTTGAATAGGCATTAATATTATGAATGCGAGAGTAGAACACCCGCGTGTCAATTCGCAATAGCTTTGTTGCTACGAGCTACCAAAGTTTAGCGTTTTTTTGCGGCCCGGAAGCGAAGGATCCATACTTCTCCAAAATGTTTACGTAATAAATAAACTTTTGTATTCCACCTGAAAGCCTATTAAATAAGGTATATTTCAAGCTTCTTTCCTGATCCACCCTGTCAATATTTTACCTACAAAAAAAACAAAAAATAATTTTCATTTTTAGGTTTTTATTTTTTTATCCAAAACCAAACAAAAGATGCAATCGAAAATATCGACAAATTAAAGGTATACAAGCATTCTATACGCACAAAAAAAAATCACCCGTGAGATCCGTTTACTATTGGAGATATTTAATTGTGAATCCTACGCTCGGGCTGCCACCATACGTATTTTAATGGATGGCTGTCAATAATGCAATAGATATACATAATATATTAAAATGTATAGTATGAAAGTTATATATGCTATTATTGAGCATAATTTAAAATTAAAAAAAAATATACTAAGTATATATAATTATAACATATAGATTATAGGAATAGCCTACCTACATTTTGAAAATCGGTTCAGAAACGGCGGAGTAATTATTGTGGAACAAAAATATCCACAGCCGAATATACAACTTCCTCTATTTTTGGAAGTCGTTAAAAAATCTGATGTCAGTTCGTAATACTTCAAACAATTAATATTATTTCTCATATATATTAAAAAAACCGGCCAAGTGCGAGTCGGACTCGCGCACCGAGGGTTCCGTACAAACCTGCAAGGTTTACAAAGTTTGATTTTGTTACAGCTTAAAGGTATTATAGACCTGAGTATTTGGTATGAATTTCAATTTAATACCTCTACGCGTTTATGAGGAAATGGGTAGTAAGTTTAAAATTATTTAAAAAAAATATATTATGTGATGTAACTAAAAATTTATGGTTTTCGTAATTTTTCCTTTATCTATGCTATAAGACGTTGCTTCGTACCAAATTTCAAGATTCTTAGTTCACGGGAAGCACCCTGTAGGTTTTGATTCCCTTGCAAGTGTCGAAAATTTGCGGCATAAACGGCTGTATCTTTTGATTGCGTTGGCTTAGAAGTTTGATTTTTTCACAGCTTCAAGGGACAGTAGACCTGAGTAATTGATATAAATTTCAGCTTCATACCTCCACGCGTTCCTGAGAAAAAGGGTCTTGACAGACGGACGGACGGACAGACGGACAACAAAGTGATCCTATAAGGGTTCCGTTTTTTCCTTTTGAGGTACGGAACCCTAAAAATCAAGGTAAGTGATGGTCACGCTAAAACGAAAAGACCTATTGACAATTAAATTAAGTTTGTAAATTGAATAATTTGATTTAGCAGTAACTATTTGTAAACGGATCTCACGGGTTATTTTTTTTGTGCGTATAGAATGCTTGTATACCTTTAATTTGTCGATATTTTCGATTTCATCTTTTGTTTAGTTTTGGATAAAAAAATAAAAACCTAAAAATGAAAATTATTTTTTGCAGGTAAAATATTGACACGGCGGATCAAGAAAAAACCTGAAATATACCTTATTTAATAGGCTTTCAGGTGAAATACAAAATTTTATTTATTACGTAAAAAAATTTAAAGAAATATGGATTCTTCGCTTCCGGGTCGCAATAAAACGCTAAACTTTGGTAGCTCGTAGCATCAAAACTATTGCGAATTGACACGCGGGTGTTCTACTCTTGCATTCATATTACTAATGCCTATTTCCGATTTCTCGTCTCCTCCGTACACTATGAGATTGTGCCAGATTGCTGGTAATGAAGACATTGTTACTTTACTAGTATAATTTAGATACGGGGTAAATTTTATCGATATTAAATTTTTATCGATAACTAAGATCTACACCACTGACTTGCAGTAGACCTAGGCGTCCTAAGCATAATATTATGTTTAATGTATGCGTGGAAACTATCGATATAGTGTGAAAGACACTTGCTGTTATAGGCCTATAACCAGTAGCCGAATTTATCCTATCCAATATTTGGGCTTAAGATGTTTTTATTATAAGTAAAATCTTGTATGTATTTAAGCAAATGTTTTTAGAAGGCATAACTTGCATACAATACTTTTAATGATACCAAATTATATTTATACCAAATCTGATCCATTTTGGTAACAGATATTGAGTGTTTCCGATTTCCCGTTAATCATTGGATGGAGTTTTGACAGGTGTACAGTCGGAGCAACAATACCATGTCCATCGATCACGCTGATTGATGCTACACAGATACGCTGATGGAAAACAGATATTTTGTCATGAAACTGGGTAAAAGATATGGGCTTCGTCATACAAAGAAATAGAACCCGATCGCAATAACTTGGGACTAGATTAGAAGACGTTATTGTGACGCGGTTTAAATACATATTATAATCGCCAAGTCTCAAGATATTTTGACTGGCTTTTAGGGTGCGTTTCCACTGACGCGGAGCGGGCGGAGAGGAGCTTAGCGGTGCCGGAATTGACTAATCGTGCTATTCCAGCGGAATGACAGCGAAGCGGAGCGAAGATTTCGAGCATGGTGATTGGTCAATTCGGCACCGCTAAGCTCCTCTCCGCTCCGCTCCGCGTCAGTGGAAACGCGGCCTTACGCCTTACTTATACTGGGAGGCCAATCGTTCCGGCCGGACTGTTCGCAAGCTGCCTGACCTGACTGGATACGTGCACACACAATGGAATGAATAGTACGATGTCCTCACTTAGAACGGAACGATCGGCCTCCTCGTATACGAGGGCTTTAAGTCTTAACGTTAAATGTCTTCTAGCTGCATTAAAGATATCTTATACCCATGTTAATACATGAACTCAAAATGAAATAACCAACTTCCAAGTAGCTAAGTACATTCTAGTCCCCAGAGCGAAGAAATCCAATAGAGCTCCCGAATATCACCAACAATATAATTCCTACTCTCATAATCTCATAAAAGTTTATTTCGTAACATTGCAAGATAGAAAATTATACGGACATAACATTTATGATGTTGCAATTGTATCTTGTTGCAGCCCGACCAGCTTAGCTGGATCCACCCACCGCTTACTTTCTTTTATCTCGAGTATCATCTTATATCGGTCGTCCTATAATAACAGATCCACCAAGATAGCTTTACTTTGTCCCTATCTCGTAACCCTAGAGTGCCCCTTATTATCTAGATATAATTACCTTCAATAAATGTCCTAGATTAGGAGGATTTAGTGCCTCTTTAAAGCACTAAAACGTTTTAAAGGTTAAAACTTTGCGACGCGGGTATCCTATCAGGTATACTTTGGGAGATAACTCAGGTGTTCTGTAGCTCTGTGTGACCAAGATGCGACGTATAGATTGCCTAGATTACGTCCTATTGGTGAGCTATAAATTTCTGAAAATTACCAACACGTTTTATGAATGGTGATATTGAATTGCTTTTATGAGTTTGCGAACAAATAGAGTTGGATTTGTAGAATGTTTTTTATTTTTCTGGATTACAGTTTACGCGGAAAATACTCACTATAATTATAATAATAATAATAATAAAACACTTTATTGCTCACAATTACAAAAAATTACACTAAACACAAGCTCAAATTAACAGTTATTTAAATATGTGGGCAAAGGCGATCTTATCGCTAAAAGCGATTTCTTCCAGACAACCTTTGTGTTAACTGGAGAACTTTAATGTTAGTGGAAGTATAGTTATTTGTATAAGAAATAGAGACGAAAAATATATGTATATATATATTATTATTAAATATATAAGTTATATTATTATTAATACTATATAGATATATACTCATTATGATAAATACTTAGATACATACATAAAGTATTAATACGAATATTAAATTAAGAAGTTACAATCTATACCTTTTCTAAAAGATATTTGTGCAATTTAGATTTAAATATTCCAATCGAGTCAGAGTGTCGTATGTCAGATGGTAGTGAGTTCCAAAGAGTTGTGGCCTTAACGGTAAAGGAATTATAATAATAACCAGATCGAGCAAGAGGTGTTTCCAAAATATTATCCCTATCAGAGCGTAATTATCTTCTAAAAATATAAATAGAAAAACAGCAACAAGATATTCTATTGAAAACAATAATATAATTAAAAGCCGTACTTGCCTAATAAAATATCTAATTTAGTATCTGCAAAAACTTTATTATTAGCACATTCATTCGAGGAAAAAAGATCATAATATAATAAAATTAAAGAAATAATGAAACGAGCAAATGTAGTTATTTCTCGTGAATAGGAAGAGGATACATCGTAAAATATCCGAGTAAGGCCGCGTTTCCACTGACGCGGAGCGGAGCGGAGAGGAGCTTAGCGGTGCCGAATTGACCAATCACCATGCTCGAAATCTTCGCCGCTAAGCTCCTGTCCGCCCCGCTACGCGTCAGTGGAAACGCACCCTAATGCCCGTTGCCGCGACTGGCGTTTTGTGTCCGTATAGTGCACATAACATTATATTTATTAGATAGATACCTATTGAATAGCATTTTACTAAACGGCTCTTAACAATTTGAAATTATTTTTAAGAGTAGGGAATATAGCATAGGTCGGAGCAGGGGCGCTACTAGCACATACAGTAAATAATCATTATATTAGAATATTGACAAAAACGTTGCCAAACCTGTAACAAAACTTTTTGTTTACTGTATATGCTGGTGCTGCCTCTAGCGTGAAAACATTGCAGTCATATATCCTACTCGCTTAGCGCTCGGGAACCGTACATACCGATCGCAGGCCGACCTGGGGGGTGTGCCAAAATCTTTTCGTTTTCGCTTCGTTCTAGAATCGCCGATGAAAATGTATGGAATTGACATAAGCGTTCGTTAGTATGACGTTGACGTTCGACTCGTCTTATGTCAATTCCATACATTTTGATCGGCGGCGATTCTATAACGAAGCGAAAACGAAAAAGTTTCGGCTAAATGGCCAGACAGGATTCGCCCACGAACAGTAGGGGCGTTAGGGGGGAGCGACGCTAGACGATCGCCCAGGGCACCGGATAAAATGGGGCGCCGCAGTCGCCCCATTTTTTAGCACTACCAGCACCCTGGGCGTCGAAGAAATTTTGCCCAGGGCACTGGTAGTGCTAAAACCGGCACTGCCCACGAATGCACAAATCGAGCCCGGTCAAGTAGATTTACGATCAGTCTGACTGTGACTGGATTGGATCGGCCTCACCGTTTAAGCAGGAAAAGGCCCCCATAACTTTGTCTCTCTTAGTTTCATCCCACTTCATTTAATTTTCACAGATTTGTGATTTTAATACACCATTACACGTGTTTTAAGGATTTATATTATGATGGGGTTTTTCGATTTGCGTCCTGATTTCTCCTGGGGGTTCTTGATCGGATATTGCAGCTACGGGGCTATTAAGGAATGTCAATACGCGCCGAATTTGGTAACGTGAGGTCTGAGGGACCGCTTTAAAAGTTGGGATTTTATGTGTTAAATACTTTTGAGGGTTTTCGTTATAAATTATATATTTTAATTTTTAAAAATGCCACAAAAATGTTGTTTCTTTAGTATTTTTTGTAACAAATAGATATACATATTTAATAACAATGGTTCATTTTGAATATGCGGTCGTTCACTAACATTTTCGTTTACATAAGATATAACTTATTACAATATTATGTCATCACTGGTAAAAGGATTTAAACATGAGCTCTATCTTAACTTTAATACGAAATAACTAAAACTTACAACCTTCGTACATCTGACGTTGCCCTGTCGCATTTATTACTTTGCTGGAATATTGTTACATAAACCAGGGGAAGCGAACCTTTGGCGCTTATTCCTGGACTTGACATTGATAGAGTAGTAAAAAATATTGCTCCTCCGAGCGTAAAATGACGATTTATTACGGTTACGACTGTTTTGATAGGCGCCGATTTCAATATTAAATTTTTATTGGGACTCTACATTTGCTAAGATATTGTATTGTACATAACATAAAAACGTAAATTGCTAGATAAATCTGGGTACACATTGCATATTCTCGTTAGCAAAGTTTTTACAACATTTCGGCTTCTTTCGTAGTACATTTAAGTAAAGTAAAAAAGTGTCTGTTAAACGTCTTTCACAAAGAAAATAATTTCTCCGAACAATATGGCTGACAAAATGTTGGCTACCCCTGCTCGCATATGTCGCTAGGTTCAAGGTCTATACTAATTGGTGTCGTTTCGACCCGCTGGGGCGGAGGGAGGGTTGTTTCAGGGTTGAGCCTATCATAGTGATATTCTAATTGCAACATTATTCTACCTATTTGTGGCGAGATTTGGTACGATTTTATGCCTTATTGGCATTTTCGTCTCATTGTTGTAAGATTTTAGGGATTTGGAGAGATTTGATGCCGTGAAAGCTTTGTGTGGTGAGTTCAACCTCTTGGCATCATGGGGGTGAAAAATTGTAACTTAAACATCGGGATTCGGGAAGGGGTCAAATTGACCCGACTTCAACATTCAAGCATTTGCACAACATTATGTTTTATTTTAGTAGTAGTTTTATTTTAAAGCTTTAAAAATAAATTACAAGTACCAAATTACCACAAATTACATTAAAGTATCGTTTACATTTAAAATTCAGACCAGTTTGCCAATCTGCATTTATTTAGCGGCTCAATATTGTGAAGTGTCATTAACAGTGAAAGCACATAAGTTGACCAATCCTGACCCTATTTAACACGTTATTAAACTCAGTATCCGAACAATATGCGATAACGCGTTCACCGCAAACGAATATGTTATTATGGGTTTATTATGCACTAGATGACGCCCGCAAATCCGTTGCGCCGAAATTCGTTTATCGCGCGGGAACCGTACATTTTTCCGAAATAAAAAGTATCCTACGTCATTTCCCGGGACTCAAAGTATCTCCATGCCAGATTTCAGAAAAATCGGTTTAGCGGTTTGGGCCGGAAGAGGTAACAGACACACAGACACACAGGTAGACGGGCTGACAGACACACTTACGCATTTTTAATATTATGTAGTTTCGATTATAACTCTAGTGCTTGGGAATGTGTTGGAGATTTTGAGAAATTAAATGCAGAATACTGTTTTAGTTATGTTTTGATCGCATTTAAATATTAGAGGTACGAATCTGTAGGCCTACCATAAAACCGTTTTGAGACTCAAACAATCGGCTGAGAATGCCGCGTCCTGCTCTAACGTCATTTCTCGTTTGTTAGAGTAGGACGCGGCATTCTCGTACGATTGTTTGAGTCTCAAAACGGTTTCGTGGTACGGCCTGATTGATACACGCGGGTACGATTCTCATACACATGCGGGTGAGATGGTTTGATGTCGAAGTGACATATTTTGAGTTATAAGAATTGGTCCACTAAACACTTTGAGAAGTGGGTGTAGCTCAGAAGTGAGAGATATAGAAGTATTTTTAAATATTTTTTGCTAAAAAAATTAAGATACTTGCTTTGATTTGATGATGAGATTTGACCCTCTAGCTAGAGCCAAGCCAAAGACGTTCTCTACCTGGTACGGTGGTGATAAAACTGGACTTTTTGCAAACTATTTTTTCAAAGTAAGCTATTACTTTGAAAATTTGATAGTTTGTGATTGCCTTTGACCGTAGTTAAGCTAACCGCCCACGTATAATCAGGGTTATAATTACAACTCGAGGCAAACTGTTTTGGCAATTGGGACGAAATGCAAACATTGCTAATACGAACTGCATAATCCGCCCGAATTCGTTATTAGTTTACTCATTAAAACATCGTCAACATTAGCGTCATAGAACAATGTAGTTAAAATAAGGCTGAGAGCGCGGATTGAGGCAATGATTGTGATCTTCGATCAAATATTTCTGGTGATCGAAGAAATGTTTTGTGGCGAAAGAGGAGTCACCCCCACCAAAACTTCGGAAAAACTTACAAAAATAATAGATACCTAAACAACTTAATAAAAAAAAAACACTTTTTTTTACAATTGTGATTAGAAAAACCTCTAATATACTGACAGCCGCAATTCTTGGGTTGGTACGGACTCAACGGAGTACGGACCAAACAGCAAACAATAATTCTGTATCGCGCTATCAAAGTTTCTGATGGAACTACATAATCCAATACATTTAATATTACTTAAATCAACTTCAAACTCACAAACAAGCAAAATATTTTGCGTATTTATGCAATTGGCTAAAACATTATCAAATATTTGTCATTCACACTTAGCACATGATATAACATCATCACAATAATTTACGAGCGGCTCGCTAATGACAGGATGATGATTTATTAGTTGTTAGTTGTTTAATTACACCTAAAATGTGTCGTATTTTGCTTTTGTTAATATAGTAGGTGTTGCTAGGGACCCAATTCTCATAGGTATCGCGAATGTCGCATGTCGCCTTGAGTACAGGCTCTTTTTTTTTTTTTTTTTGTTTATAT
This sequence comes from Cyaniris semiargus, assembly GCA_905187585.1. Taxonomy (NCBI): domain Eukaryota; kingdom Metazoa; phylum Arthropoda; class Insecta; order Lepidoptera; family Lycaenidae; genus Cyaniris; species Cyaniris semiargus. The sequence goes on from LR994567.1 coordinate 8,982,158, forward strand.
GAAATAAGGGGGTAAACGAGCAAACGGGTCACCTGATGGAAAGCAACTTCCGTCGCCCATGGACACTCGCAGCATCAGAAGAGCTGCAAGTGCGTTGCCGGCCTTTTAAGAGGGAATAGGATAATAGGGGAGGGTAGGGATAGGAAGGGAAGGGAATAGGGGAGGGTAGGGAAGGGAATAGGGTAGGGGATTGGGCCTCCGGTAAACTCACTCACTCGGCGAAACACAGCGCAAGCGCTGTTTCACGCCGGTTTTCTGTGAGAACGTGGTATTTCTCCGGTCGAGCCGGCCCATTCGTGCCGAAGCATGGCTCTCCCACGTATACAGAAAGTGAGACAGCTCACAAGCGAGTGATCGGTCTCACGTTCGAATATTATACTCTGAGATATAAGGAAAATTCGAGGTGTCAGAATCGTGACCAGTTGGGGCTAGAAGGTCTACGGATAATGAGTAAATAAAAAATAAAATGAGTAAACCCTAAACAATCTCTCCGCTCTCGGTTAATTTCCCCTTACCTTCAAACTACTAGGAGAGTCGTAAAACTTCATATTAAGGAGGTTAGAACATTAATTTGTGCGCCATCTAATTTAATTTACAAAATATAAACTTTCCGACATTTTTCTGAGTCGTAATATCATCCACTTGTTCCTCGATGTTAAATACGCTATCTTATATAAACGTCTTTTTTTCAGGTAAGCAATTTATTCGACTACCCGTGCGGCTCCGTAAGTAATGACCCAGTAAGAAAATTGGACCAAAAAACTCATTTTCGCTTGCGGCCGTCGGCGGCACGGAACCCGGCTCGGTTCTAAATGAGCGCGGTTAAAGCGCCAGGGAATAGCCCGGAGCTGGCCTATCCATAACTGTCCGACTTATCTTTATCTTGTGACCACCATGGCCCTAATGAAAACCCCGTACTTGAGATATCGCCGTTTTTTGGAACCTAGTTTGCAAATACATATATTGATAACTAGATGAAGCCCGCAACTCCGTTGCACCAAAATTCTTTTTTTCTGGGATTAAAAGTATCCTATGTCCTTTCCTGGGACTCAATGTATCTCCAGACCAAATTTCAGCAAAATCGGTTCAAGGCGTAAAGACTTGAATAGATAACAGACATACAAACACACACACTTTCGCATTTATTATAATATTATTATGGATATCAGGGTTTGTCGATTTATTGGAACCTTTCGAAAACGAGTTCCTTTAAATTGTCTATGGATCGTTGGTTTTAATGATATTTTTATGCCAGTACGATAAAAGGATATTTTATATTAAATCGCTAAATTAATGTGCATGAAATGTACGAGTGAGGTAATTTTTTATCAAGTCATTTACCTAAAGTTAAATACTACTCGTTTATGTATATAACTTATACTTATCAAATATAACAATTAAAAATATCAAACGAAGATTTTTAACCACGCTGCGTATATTGTACTCTATATGACTAAAGAGTTCTAGTAAGGAGGACAAAACAGTCCATATGCCGATATTATACCATTCTTTCAAGTGTTTCAAGTTTATGGTGCCGATAGAAAAGACGTGGCCTCTTGTAGACCTAGTTAGGAAGAGCCTTACTTTCAAGATCCCATAACGTATTGCCAAATATCGATAAGAGTTTCAGAATACAGTGTGGTATTTAACACAGAATTTAAAACACAGTTTTCGAACATTATTGCGAGTAGCTAACTTAATATGCCTTCAATGTAATCCGCACCAAAAGAAAATCACTTACGTAGATTAAAGCACAGCATTGGCACAGCTCCAGCAATAGCCACTTTAAGCCTACATTGAAAACAAGCAATCTATGGGCGGGGTAAGCAATAATTGCTGCTAAATTGCCAATTGCTTATAAATCTTGCCATCGACAAGTTGCTTATTATGCCCAATTTTCCTTATAATACTTTCTCTATTTCGATGGAAAATTTTCTTATTCTTGGTTGTTTGTGTGTTCGAGTGGAGTAAAGGACATTTTTCATGAAAAGCCATCCGAAAGGACACAGATAATTTTTTCGACGAGATTTTCTTTGATGCTCACAAAGCTGCGGGCTACCAAGAGTTTTATCATGTTTCCACGGAAACAGAAGGATTTGTCAGCTGGTAGAAGGTGGACATGGACGACAGCCTAACCCTTAGCAAAGATGCTTGAACGTTATTTTGACAGTTTTTTATTTTATTTCGAATTTTAACAATAAAATTAATCAAGGCATCATGGCTTAAGGCCCGTATAAATGGTCAGTACTTAAGATGGGATCCGGTCTCAAGACGCGGTTCGGCTCTGTGATTGGTCCAGATTGGTCCAAATTTTGACAGCCAACTAATCACAGAGCCTGAACCGTGTCTTGAGACCGAGATCCATCTTAAGTACTGACCATTTATACGGGCCTAAGAGTCCGTGACGTTAGTGTCTGATAATGAAGGTCCGATACCTCTTTTCATTGTTTCGTAATATTTAAAAGGTAAAACTTAAACTTTACCGAATCAGTCGAGGCAAAGTGGTTGGGTTACTTTAGTAAGTTACATTGTGGCTAAAAATAACTTGGCATCTTGTTAAGGGCCTCTAGTGTAAGTTGGGTTTTAACATGACAATAGTGGGTTACCGTTGTTCGTTGAGTTGTTTTATGAAGACACAGTGTTGAAAAACTTTTAGCTGTCGTGTCGGTGTTTAGGGACCCAAATTAAAGCTTCGAGATCTTTATTCCATCACTCATCAGTTAAAACAGGCTCCTTATAATATAATAATAAACTTAAAGAATAAGACAGGACTAAGAATTCCATATTGCTTTGTCTTATACGTAGAAAGGCCCCTTAATAACTAGATGACGCCCGCAACTCTGTGGCGTCAAAATTAGTTTGTCGTGCGGGTACCGTACATTTTTCCGGGATAATAAGTATCCTATGTCCTTTCCCGGGACGCAAAGTATCTCCATACCAGCAACAAAATCGGTTCATCGGTTTGGGCGTGAAGAGGTGACAGACAGTCACACTTTCGCATTTATAATATTAAGTATGGAAATGGATGCAGCGACGCCTTGTCTGTTGTGACTTGTGAACTGACCCTAATTGCAACATTACCCTCATTTTTGTCCGCAATGCGTTTATATCATCCCGTTCGGCCCGCACGCGAAACCGCTTGCCTTGAACCAAAATCCGCTCGTAAAGGCGCGGTCGGCGAACTGATCACCTTCACCCATATAGACCGTGATTTTATGACACATTTAATGTTTTATTATGTAATTAGCCAATATTAATAATGTATATTAATAAAAAATAATTTTAAATTTTGTTTTCTCTTCTAAAAACTCGTGAACGGCTGAACCGATTTGGCTAAATTTAGTCATGAAATGTTCGTGGAAATCCAGGGAAGGTTTATATTATGAGGAAAGTGATTCAAAGTTTACCGGGTTATCTAGTTCAAGCTGTTTATATCTTGTGGAAAAAGGTTTGGGATATTCATAGGAGTAGCCTTAGATTTCATAATAATTATGTCAGACATAGTTTGTGGAAGAAGTTTGGTCGCCTTTTGTACAATTTAGAGTTTGGTTTATAAAATATCTTATAAGGTACTCAATACAGGCTCATTTATCTATTTACATATTTGGCTAGCAGCAAATACCGTGATAAATATTCGATATCACTTTGATTTTGACATACTTCTCTAGGTGGTATATCCTAGGGTTCCCGGAGAGATTTTCTGAGGCTACAGTTTCCTATTCGCAATATAATATGTCCCAAACCGTTTTGCTGCTCTACAACAACTCTGCGCACAAAATAAATTATTTCTTACTTACTCTTAACACCAATAAAATTCTAAGAGTAGGACATATTATTACTGCAATAATTTAACTTTTAACACTAAAGGCAGCACCAGCATAAACAGTAAACAAAAAGTTTTGTTCGACGTTTGACAACGTCTCTGTCAATATTCTGGTATGACGTGTGCAACATGTCGGATTATTATTTACAGTATGCGCTAGTCGTCCTCTGCTCCGATCTTTGCGTAAAATCCCAATTGCACTAGGTACAACTTGAATCGTTATGAAGTTAACGGAGTTGTCGCCGACTGAATGTACAGTTACGATCTATCATCCCGGAATCGCAGTAGAACTTACTGCCGAAGTGGTTCCTTACAAATTGGAATAGTTGTTGAGCCTAAAATTTTGATATTCGTCTGCCGCAGTCTGCCGCAGCGTGTTTGAACTTCGAACTGAGTGACGTCAGCTAATGGACATGGATTTCCTTGTTGGAGTTGTTTTGACTATTTTTTTTTGTTAAGTGGATTGGTGACCAAAGAATAAAGCAAAAATTCAAATCAGAATATCAAACTTTCAGACAAACTTTGATAGCGTGATTCAGGCTTATGCGCTGTTTGGTCCGCTACAAGGTCATTCCGGGTATGAATTATTTTTAACAAAAAATTAAAACCGACTTCCAAGGTAAAAACAATAATAACATCCTTATAATATGAACTAAAAAGTATTAAATAATATTTCCTATCTAATAGTGCCTATTTCCGAATTCGGCTAAACCTCAACTATTTCTGTACTCAATCTTCATCATTTTGAAGTCGGTACCAGATATAGCGGAATCTTCAGTTCTCTGACAGAATAGGTATTTGAAACTTTTGGAACTGGCACCGACTTCAAAATTATGAAGATTGAGAATAGTTGTGGTTTAGCCGAATTCGGAAAAAGGCACTATTAGATAGGAAACATTATTTAATACTTTTTAGTTCATATTATAAGGATGTTATTATTGTTTTTACCTTGGAAGTCGGTTTTAATTTTTTGTTAAAAATAATAATTTCACTCTTTTTAGTTACCTAGTAAACCATCTCGTATATTCTACGTTTATTACCTCGATCGTGGGAATCGCAGACACAATAGATTTTTAATTGTTATGCGACAGCCGGGTGCCGCTTGGGGATTGATGGGTTAATAATAGTTAAACTAGTTAATAATAGTTAAAAACCTATCGAAGCAACTTACTTCTCTTTTTTCTTTCGAATCTCAGAAGAAATGTCAAATGTGTGCCTTATGCTCTGGAGTTAAGGTTGACTTTGTTATGTACAATTTTGTGGTACATAAGTCGCTTAGAACTTGAATCATTTATTTTGAAACAACATTATATTTTTATTAAAATCGCTATGAAAAGTACCAATTATTATAAGGACATAACGTGATGATATAATTATGGTGTTGTGGAGGCCAGTGGTATAGGCCATGGTTGTATATGGATACATCATACATATTGTATGATGTATCCATATACAACCATGTGACACTGGTGACTCTGACGTGGTAATGATGATGATGATGATAATGATGATGAATATGATTTGCATATTAGCATATGCTTTAAGTTCTTAAAACAGCGCCTAAACCCCCAAACTTGTATCTATAAGGAATCCGGAGTTCTCTTAGTATCTTCGGAACCATAGTATACCTTGGTGCAAAATCTTGCGTTTTGGTAGCATATGCTTAGGATACTTCTCATAAAATCAAAATCACCATAATATGTTTCCATATAAATTTTGAGGAGTTCCCTCGATTACTCATGGATCCCATCATCAGATCACCACTTTTGTGAAAATGGGTGGTCCCAATTGGAGGGAAACCTAATAGAACAAAACAAAAATTTTGAAAATCGCTTCACAAACGGCGGAGTAATCGTTGAACATACAAAAATAAAAATAAAAAAAAATAAAAAAAAATCTCCACAGCCGAACATATAACCTCCTCCTTTTTGGAAGTCGGTTAAAAATAGATGTATGCCCATTCTTAGACCTACAGAAGAGACTCACAAAATTTCAACAAAATAGATCCAGCTGTTTTGAAGGAGTTTGGCAACAAACACATCACAACATTTATGTCTAAGATGGTTTGGAGTTTGAACATTTTTCGCAATTTTCAAAGTTAATGCCTACCTATTTATATACCGCAGCGGTGTTTTCATATAATCCTTTTGTCAGGGTCGATATATCCACTGTTCATCTTTGTTCCATACTTCCTGTATGACCCTAAACAAATACCCTGGGCGATCTCGTGGGCTTTGTTTGTCTTAATCGAAAATGTTTTCTCTTATATTTGTTACATTATTACTAAAGATGTACCGACTAGTCGGTAAAGCCGACTATCCGGCTTTTTATTATTTTACTATTATTGATTTACATTTAAGAAAAACATGGATTATTTTGAAATTAAGTGAATTGTTTCTGTTGTTTGAATTGTTAAATAAAATTTGTATATTAAATACCAAACAGAACAACATAATATCTTCTTCATTCTAAACATTTATATTTTATAGCACAAAAATACGTGTGGCACTCGGGAACTGCCGCGGTAAAGCTATTGCATAGCATTTTTATCAACTTATGCAATTATAATTCGCATACGTCTAGGCGCACGTACACAAACACCGTGCCGAAGTCTGCCGAACTGAAACGACGTTAGACGATGCACGGCAAATGGCAATGCGGGTGGTGTTAGATTTATATTCGTTACGGAATTTCTAGATTCGGTCGCCGCGCTCAAAGCCCGCGGTCAAAGCTATGCTTAAAATTTATTCTTATTTAAATAAAATACTCGGATTTTTAAGTATTAACAAATTAGGTAATTATGTTACACATGATGTACCTACAGTAAAAATATATCCTGAAGACCATCAACTGTATCATGACGTTAACATAACCAAAACACGATCCGACACGTTCGCCGGCGGCGTTACGTATGCGACTTACCCGCGAATCAGCAGTAAACGAAGCGTTACGGAAACATGCGAAACCATGATCGGCTTGGCCGACTAGTCGGCTTCTTTGCAACCGACTAATCGGCTAGTCGGCCAAAGTCATGATCGGAACATCTCTTATTATTATTACTATTGTATTGATAGTGATTATTATAAAATTATATTAATATATATTATAGTTTTGCCATAAACGTTATTTTGGGTATGAAAATAGATGCTGGCATCCGACCATCCCGATTTAGAATAAAAATAATGAAAATCATTTCAGATCTGTATTCAAAGAAGGCAAGACGAATCTTACTGTATAGTGTATACCTTCCTGTATACAATGTGCACCCGGGCCTCTAGTACATATTAGTCAACTAAACCATCTTCATCAGTCTACTGTATATTAAATATTTATATTATGTTGCCTAATATGTCATAGCAAGTTTGATATAGGCATCAAAATCTTGATGACTTATGCACCCGTAAGTAGTCAGCAGTTCATGACTAGTCACTAGAGTCATGCATGGTCAACTAGTGCCAAGTCCTTAACCAATCAAAGATTAATTATTATGATAACCAGTAGTAGGTACCTATACCGAGATCCCCGGGACACATACTTTACAAAATATAATATTGTTCACTGGTTCAAATGTTTTTAAGAGCAAGTGAAAATGAACGAGGTAAAATAATTGAAGACGTGAGTGGAAGAATCGAACAAGTAACATTACGTAACATACGGACAATAACTCATTTTTTCCCTTATTATTTTCATAAAACTTGTAACTTATCTACTTCATAACCTAGGTAATATATCTGGCTACACATTATAATCCACAGTTTTTCTATTTCAAATAATTTTTCCGGCCTTAAATCCTCCATTTATGCAAAAAAACAGGAAGTTTTTCTATGTTACTTACCTTATTCTTCCACTCACGTCTTTAATTAACTTAACGTCTGGAATAACACCTAGTTGTCTAGTACCTACATCCATCCATACTTCCATACTAATATTATAAATGCGAAAGTGTGTCTGTCCGTCTGTCAGTGACCTCTTAACGCCAAAACCGCTAAAGCAATTTTGCTGAAATTTGGTATGGAGATACCTTGAGTCCCGGGAAAGGACATAGCTGATACTCTTTATCCCGGAAAAATGTACGGTTCACGCGCGATAAACGACATGTAATTTTAAATTCCTATACCATTACATTCAAACATTCAACTTTGATCACGTCATCAAAGACATTCCTAGGGCGAAGGGCTTCGACTGCGTACCAGCTCCACCAAGGAGAACTGCTATGTGCTCAGCGCATGTGCGCATTCTACAAAATTACATTTAAATATTCGCCTCGCGATATTAAATGGTTTGAGCTTGCAAGTTGCAACTACATTTTGCCAGCCCGGGATTTATAAATATAGGCCTAGGGTCTAGACCAGCCTTTCCCAAAGTGGACGATAACGCCCCCTTGTGGGCACTGAAGGTCTAAAAGGGGGCGGTGTGGGACCCAGAAAAAATGGGGGTGTTGTGTAAAGGCTTGGGGGGTAATTTATTTCATCTGGATCCATTTTAAATTGAAACAATGGGGGCGCTTAAACATTATTTGTTCTCAAAGTGGGCAGTAGACAAAATAAGTTTGGGAACCCCTACAGGTCTATACTCTAGGGCAGTCTAGGGGATAGAGGACCTACATATTTCGTACATGGGGCAGCGGAAATAAAGTGGCCTACTCTCATAAAAAATATAAATTTTGCACACATTAAAACCAAGGAATAGTGCTTAAAATACAGAATGTCTTTTTCGATGTCCATAACTTCAAGAGTCATTACTTGAATATTCTTGATAATAATCATTAAAATTGTATCAAGTCAAAGTAATCAAAAGTAGTGAAGATGTTTAGACTCTCTGTAAAGTTCCAATAATAAATAATTTGTTCATTTGTTATTTGATATTTCTATATATTTTCCATATTTTTTGCATGTTTGCAATTATTTTCTACTAGACTTTTCGCTCTTATTGCCTCTCTCTTCACGCCCGCAACTCTGTATCGCCAAAATTCGTTTACCGCGCGGGAACCGTACATTTTTCCGGGATAAAAAGTATCCTACGTCCTTTCCCGGGACTCAAAGTATCTCCATACCAAATTTTAAACAAAATCGGTTCAGCGGTTTGGGCGTGAAGAGAGAATAACAGACAGACACACTTTCGCATAAATAATATTAGTTAGTATGGATAGTCATTAAAGCAATTTTGCACTTGACTACGTATCTACTCATGGATTTCACAGTAATACTAGATTCCGTTATCAAAGTAGTTAGTTGTAAGTGGAGTTTTGAATTGAACATGAGTTCAGATTCAAATGTGACAACTTCTCCCACAACGTTGTGGAGTGTTAAAATTGGTATAATGCACCGAGCGAGGCGAGATTATGTCGTATAGAACGGAGTAGGTTTGCGACGTGCTCAATCTCACGCTTTATACAGTATACTACTCTAGTGTACACGTACTCCAGTGTTTTTCAACTTTTGGGTCGTGAGTCGTGACCCCCCGGGGGGTCTGTAGGGGTTGAGAGAACTATTTTAGTAAAAAGAAGAGAATTGTAAGAAAATGATTTTAAGGACACAGTTGTGTTAATCTTTAATTTATATAGTGGCTTAAGGCCATCCCCCGAGCAAACGACCTTGACCACACATTTGACGCCTTGCCGAGATCGCACAAAAATCCTATTTTTTTTACTTATCTTAGTTCAAAATCTTGATCCAAAAAAAATTTTAAACGGGGAATATGTAGTAAATGAAATTGTCTATCTATTAATAATAATAATAATATCTATGAACGCTTCACACCACGTCAGTCTGGCCCCGTGCTAAGTACCTGAAGGACTTGTGTTACGGGTACCAGACAACGGAAATATATTTAATACTTTTATACTATACATATATTTAAGATTTTTATTATATGATACACATATTTAATACACATCCATGACCCAGGAACTTTGAAAACTTTTTGTTCCGTCGGCGGGATTCGAACCCGCGACCCCCGGCTTGAGCTACCAACAGCCCACCAACTGAGCCACAGAGGTCGTCAAAATCTATTGTCTTATTGTCTATTGTCGTATATCTATTGTCGTGTGTTTCAAATAAACGTAATTTGTAAGGGAGATGCCGAAAGTATGCTTCAATTTTAATAAATTGGTATTACTTTGGAACCTAATATCATGAGTATAATAAACAAAAATAGAAAATTTAAAACGGGGAAAGGAATGTTGATATACTGATTATTGCTGGTTTTTATATTATAACTTTGTAGCTTTCAAATTATGAGTTTATAAGGCTCTAAATACGGTAAATTACGGAATCTCCGTAGGGGAAGGCCCTTAAGCTTTACTTGTTCATCCCTAACTCCTATGACCCTATGTTAATCAGTTTAATCCTCGTCAACGAACTCAGCTCCTAGTCATCGCTAGAATATATTATGTCTGTGTGGTCTGTCGTATGGACAAGTGTGACGTCACCGCGCCATATATGAGCATCGGCTTATTCCGCGCACGCGCTTACGGAATGAGCTAATGAGCTATTGTGCTGCTATGGTGTTTTTTTTTCTGGAAACCGAAATCGTGCAAAGAATCTGGTTGGACAAGGCCTGAGTCTACAATCTACATACCTACTGTAATTTTTTATAGCCGTGCTATATGTAGGCAAAAAGCGTGTATGAATGGCCCCAGTTTGTGATAGATTTGGGGCCAATCTGACAATTAGAAATTCACGTGGGTGATGTAATTTTTTCCTAGTATGATTTCATATCAAATTTACGTTGTGACTTGTGGCATAATTATTGTGTTTTGTAATCTTTCTTTGTGGTTAATTTCGGTAAAAAGTGTTTCACGCATAATTTTATGAAATACAACCGATAGAAATGTACAAAATTTGTCAATGCCGAGTAACGTATAAAGGCCTTTTTTTCTGAAAAAATCCACGAAAATAAGCTAGTGTTAAACACAAATCTGTATTAAGTAGCTTGTTTCGAGGAATATAAAATAAATTTCGAGTAAATAAACAAAAGGTTGATCAAAGTATAAACATTTTGTAAAAATTTAATGATATTTTTAATTATGTTTGCGTTATGCGTAGGAATACGGATTCAAAAATATTTTTTCCGTTGGTTTTCAGTGCTCTGAAACTTTTTCGTAATCCATATTAATATTTTGAATGCGAAAGTGTGTCTGTCTGTTACTACTTTACAACTGCTGAACTGATTTTCATGGTACGAAAATACTTGAAGTTCCGATAAAGGACATTATCTTATATCCTTTCCATGGACCTAAACACTATCGTTTTTATTCCGAAAATGTTACAGTTCCTGCGCAATAAACAAATTGCTGTCTCAGTTGTCTCCCAATTTAAAAATAATTTAACTTTGTTTTTCAGTGCTCCAAAACCTTTTTCGTAACATTTATCACTCACTGCCGCATCGGAGTTATTTAATGATGATTCAACTTCAATTTAATGAAGAGTTTGACAGATAATGTATGAGGCCTATATCAAAATCATTTCATTACATCTCTCATCATTACATCATTACATCATCCAAAAAAAAAAACGTTCTCTCAGAGTACTTTGAGCAGTAGAACGTTTTTTTTTTTTTGGAATTTTGCCCTCAATTTTTCATTTTATTTGTCGAAAAAAAATCTAATCTTTTGCGATAATGTTAAATGAAAACCTGACTGTAATCGGTGGAAAAGCTCATCGATCTTCCGATGTCCTTATCAGCTTACCTCGCCCCTGATCGTCCTGCCAATTCGTCTCCATCTACAAGTGCTCTGATTAACATTGGAGATTTGCTTACTTGACTTCTTTTCGTTGTTTTTGACTTGTAAAAATCCCGACACAGACCTTTGTGAGGGGGCAAAAGTGAAAAACGATAAGTGAAAACATTCCTGATTCTCGGAGAGAAATCTTTGTGAGATGCCGAAACCGAAAAATAAATAAATTTTGCTAAGGACGATAAAGATCGTTGTTACTTGTTAGATGTATGTTTTGCGGCATGATGAACAATACAAGCTGTTAGATATGCGCAGAAGGCTCTTTATCTAATATTGTCCATGATTGATGATTGTATATGGTGATCAAAGCAATAGGGAATATTACGCAAAGGTCGGAGCAGAGGGCGCTTCTAGCACATACAAAAATAATCCAACCAAAATCCGACATGTTGCATACGTCATATCAGAGTATTGACAAAAACGTTGTCAAACGTCGAACAAAACTTTTTGTTTACTGTCTTAGCTGGTGCTGCCTCTAGCGTGAAAACGTGGAAGTAGTAATCCTATTATGGATTATCCGTCCATGGCCCATGAACGTTAAGGAAACTTAAAACTAAAGAAATAAGTTTTATAATCATTAATAAGTAATAAATATCCAGAGACAAAAACTAAACCAGGACAACAAAATATGTGTAATTTTAGAAGCTTATTGTTTGACTATAGGCAAGTCAGTGAAAAAAAATTTCAAAGAACTTACTTTCTTTGAAGCTCTGGCTCTTTTGAAGGAAAAATATTGTGTAGCGCAATCAAACAGGAAATATTATAAAAACTAGTGTTCATTTTGCTGGGCTTCTGTGCTAAAATAGTGTACGAGACATGAGTTCGTAGTAAAAATATGCCCCAATTGTTATTTTCATCGGCGCCGAAAAAACACGCTCCAATAAAAAATACGATTGTTATTTGAAAAAACCGGACGTGGTGACATTCTTTGTGGAATTGTGACTGGGAATTGGGATGTTCACAGGAGACCCTAAAACTACAAACAGACGAACTTGGTTCGGGCTGGATCCAGGGTTGCCAACTTTTCCAGCCGCCACAACCGGACAACAAATTAAATAATAATAATTAATAATTAACACAGTTTATTGCGCCATAGGAAAAATTACAAACTTTTTGCACCTACCTAACTGTAGAACAGTTTGTTCATCTAGTCACAAAAATAGTCAAATCGAAAAAAAAAGTACTAATGAAAGTTTTATTAGAGATGTATCAACATGCATGCCTGCGGGGCTAAAATGGTAACGTTTTGCAATTCGTCCAGAAAATGAATTGTCAAAACTGTCAAACTGACAAATGTCAAATTAGTACAAATTGTGAAAATTACTAGACATATGAATTGCAAGCAGAGTGATTTTTAAAAAATAAATCATAATTATTATGATTCGTTTTTTAAAAATCACTGCTGTCTATAACTTAACTACCTACGTCGCCGCGTCGCCGGCGAATTAGCAATGTCGCGGTAACATATTTTATGTGACCGGACAAATTGCATCCGGTCGGAAGTTAGTGACCTGACCCCAACAATTTCATCTAAAACCCAACAGTCCGGTCGAAAACCGGAACCCTGGCTGGATCACGAACATGGTTCCGAACCAAGTTCGATCATCTATATCTCTGTTCGCCAGACGTTATTATTATTACCGATATTAATAACTAGATGACGCGGAACGCCCGCAACTCCGTTGCGCCACAATTCGTTTGGCGCGTACCGTACATTTTTCGGGATAAAAAGTATAGCAATCTATGTTCTTTACCGGGACTCAAAGTATAAGTATCCATACCAAACAGCAAAATCGGTTCAGAGTTCAGACGTTTGGGCGTGAAGAGGTAACAGACGGACAGACAGACACACTTTCGCATTTATAATATTAGTATGGATAATAATGTCTGGCGGACCAAGACCACGATCGAATTTGGTTCGGAGCGTACTGTTTCATCCCTAGTTAGTACATTCCGTTTACTTAGCATTTCTATATTCTTCGATATTTTTCCGGTTGCGTTGCAGTTTTCGTTTAGCATTCATTCTAGTTCAATTTATCGTGCAGTGAGATTCTGGAAGCCGGGCAAGTAAGGTGTGGGAAGTCGTAGTAAAGTGTAACTAATTAATTTTGGGTTAATAAATTAGTTGGGGTGAACTTTTGGTTTTTTTTTAAAACTTACACAGAGGTGCAAAACAGTACCATGTTCGTGATCCAGACTCGAACCAAGTTCTATCCTCTGTTTGCTACTACAGGCTTACAGAATGGACAAAGATGACAAGAGCGTTCCTTGCCCACTTGACAGTAAAATCTGGAAAGTTCAGAGCAGTGTTTTTTAATCTGTGGGTCGAGACCCCCTGCCCCTGTTGCCTAAAAAAGCTGGCCTTTTTGCCACTTTTATGCCCCGCAGACTGCCACTTTACATGTTTAGCCAATGATATTCTATGTTAGCCACTGCATTCATAGTCTTGTAATCATGTAGATTGCTTGTGCATTTACTTTCGAGCCGGTTTCGTTTAGGGTTGCCAAAATTTAATCCGCGTAATGGCATTCGCGTATTATATTTTTGGCCTTTGACTTTAAAACTGTAAAATAATATTACGGTGTTCTTTTGAAAATGTTTGGACTGTATGTACCTAATTGAAAACTGTGATGTTTATTTTTATCAACCCACCAAAAATGCGAAATATGACGGAAAACAGATAAGGCTTTGTCCACATTTGTATCATTTTTGCGTATCAGATCTCCGTCGCGTAGCACCGAAGCGTATCATGTTCGCTAGTGTGGACGCAAAATGATCGCGATCGTGATACACTTCGTATCATGATACACCCCGATCGCTATAAACCGCGTATCTGATACGTTTCGTATAAAAATCGATAAAAGATACGCTATGGTCAAAATAGGCGTCCACACATAGGGCCGCGCCAAACTGGAATGGCAGCGGCGAGGCGAGCATTTTCAGTGTCATATTATGATTTTAAACTTTATCTTCATTATTGTAATACATAGTATCGCTTGAGAAGTCTACGGCCGCCCGTGGCCGCTCGTGGCCGCTCGTAGCCGCCGGCGGCCGCGATTTCTCAAGCGATACTATCGCCTCGCCGCTGCCATTCCGGTGTGGCGTGGCCCTTAGGATACGCATACTCGATACGATACGCCATACGGATACGACTTCTTGATACAAATGTGGACAAAGCCTAACATATCAGCAGCCAGCACCCACGGAAGGAAAAAAGGGAAAGGATATAGGATATATTATGTAATTAACAAAGAAAAGTGTACGGTTTCCATGGGATAAACGAATAACCAATTTAAGGGCAACCTCCAATAATATAGTGCGACCCTGAAGCACTCACTAATCGATAAGATAAAATATACCTAGTACTTAAAAACAATAATCTAAATTCCAAATTGCCTAGATCCAGGTCAGTATATACAGCTAAGTCTAGACTTGTATTTGTCTTACCTTTCAATTGTGTTTTGTTCCTTTTACGTGACTCGAGCCAGGGCTTCTAAACATTTACGCAGGAGTACAATTTCTTGGACCTATATCTTTTAATATAATGAATTTATTAGAGAATACAATAGGTATTCTAAAAAAATATATATTTTCATGTATATCTTTGCTTTGTTAATTTATTTATAACTTAACTACAACTTTTAAACGTTGAATTGTGTTTTGATTTTAACCATAATAAATCCATTCTTATTTTTCCTTTTTCACGTTGAAACTACTGAACTTTGAGTCTGAGGATATGGAATTGTTTTTATAGTTGTAATATGTATGGTTACTACCGTGCGATACTCGAATGCCTGGGCACCAACGAATCTATCATCTAGATTCTAGTAGAATATTAAAACTATTATGTCATTGATGTTCCGTGCCACTGGTTCGTGACACCTGCGATTGTTGTCTGGAAGTTAATTGTTGTGTTGTAGTGGACCGAACAGTCTCCGCCCACTGACCACTGCTTAATTGTACCCCCAGCTATACCTCCGCTTGTACCCTTGATTGTAACCCCCCAGCGCTTGTACCTTTTTGAACCCCCCGCTTGGAACCCCGTTTGTAATTTGCACCCCTGCACTGGATGTACCTCCCGTGTGTACCTCCGTTTGTACCCCACATTTGTACCTCCGTTTACACCCCCCGTTTGTACCCCTGACTGTACCCCCAGGCCCCAACTATTTGTACCCCCATTAACTATTAAGATTGTAGGAACGATTGTTTTGATCAATTACCTATAAATGCAGTATACAGAAGTATATGTTTCAGTTCTTTCTAACAGCTTTTCTAGATGTGCTTAGATTTTTACGGAAAATAAGGGTAAGTATTTGGCGATGTATTTCAAATTGAAATGTTAAAAAGCGCCAATTCAACTTTGTATCGCTATTATTACGCCGCCTTTTCTCACGTTGGTGTGTAAATGAGTACGCTAAGTATTCTTATTCTCAGGACACAGGTCGGATAGGTATTTTAAAAAATCTACGTTATTAGCCATCTCTTTCTATCTACTCTATTCTAAATGTCCACAGCGGGCTAGTTGTACATAAAATTTGTATGTATTTGTAAAGCATATTTGTTTAATATTTGTGTACAAACTAATTATGCAAAACAACACTAACAACAGCCGAAATAAATGCTCTGTTTGTTTATTTTACTTGTGAACTAAATTTAATAGAACGTTCCACATTATATGAACTGCAATTGTGTTTCAGTGCAGCTATGCTTTATTTAGAAACACATTTTGGGATAGTTTTGTATGTGGCAATTAAAATATTGTGTTCTTATAATTGTGCATTTTTTACGCATATATTTTGAAGCGCATTACATAGAGTATACGTATACTTAACAGTAAATATTTATACACGAAAAAATAAGTTTATTTCTAAGATCGCTCAGCAAAAATAGAATGACGCTGTCGATATTTAAAATCTTAGGTCAGGGGAGGAGTAAAGACTTGATTACACCTTTCGAGTAGAGTGGCGAGACAGTGCTCTCGGTCAATTTGATTCGCCGAGAGCACTGTCTAGCCACTCTACTCGGTAGGTGTAACAAGGCCTTAAGCGCGCATAGTTGGTAAGTCGCCATCAGACGGTCTCACCGTCTGATTGTAGATACTACGTAGGTGATGCGCCGTTTGTAAACGACAACTCTCTATTCACTTATTTGAAAGTTCTATACGAATGTATACTTCAATTAAATAATTATACACTTATCTTGCACTTATTCCACTTTATTACATTAGATTTATTACAAACTTATTATTTTACACGACCGGTTTCGATAAAATCATCATCAGCCCCCCTAGCATACGCCAACGAGATATCTCGTGGATATCTCACTCTCGAGCGTAGTGATATTGTCGATCTCGATATATATCTCTTTTTTCGCTAACATGCGTACGTCGAGTCTCGAGAGATAAATTTCTCGTTCGTATATAGTTCGTTAGTATAAAGACAAAAATAGCACATATAAAAAAAAAAAAACAAAATTATCTCCAATTTTGACGACAGACGTACGAGAAAAAATTTATGTCATGTTAGGGTCAATAGAGATGAAGAGATACACCAGATAACATCGAGAAAACGTGTAGACAAAATTTTCTCGTTGGCGCACGGCAGGTGTAGTCTGATGTAGGTGTAGAATGTATACTTCAGTCGTCTCAAATCATCATCTATCCATGATGTTCTGTTCTATCACCATACAATAGCAAAAACCCATGCCTCACAGAGAATAATGTGGCAATTGGTTTAATTAATGCTGAGAACCGCTTACACTGAAATAACAATGGATTCTATACGGCCAATCACGTTTTTCTCCCTGTTAACTGTTTAAACAATTTATTATAATATGTTATGTGAGATAGTGTTTGTTATAATTACGACTCGACTCTTGTATGCGGTTGGTCGATGTTATGTCTTACAAATTACAAAATGTACTCAGAGCGACTAAAAAGTGAAGATAGAGCATCAAAGATAATCGTTAAATGTCTCTCTCTATCTGAGTACTATTAAAATATTTTATACTACATGACGCCCGCAACTCCGTTGTGCCAAAACTCGTTTATCGCGCGGGAACCGTACATTTTTCCGGGATGAAAAGTCTCCTATGTCCTTTCCCGGGACTCAAAAGTATCTCCATATGCCAAATTTCAGCAAAATCGGTTTAGCGTTTTGGGCGTGAAGAGGTAACAGACAGACAGACAGACGGACAGACACACTTTCGCATTTATAATATTAGTATTGATATGGATTTACCTTGGGTTAATTCATCTAAGTAGGAAGCATGTACAAAATAGTTATATTAATAGAACTTTGTTCAATTAGTTTATTTTTTTGTTTCAGGTAATTGTCCTGTGCTGAATTTGCTGCGTCATCATAAACTAGGTCTTCTTCTTCTTCTTCTTTAATTATGGCGGCCTCAGTGAGTTGCCAATGTCAGAGTGGCTGTGTTGACTTTGCTCTATATTGTAGGTCTGGTGAAACAACAAGGTATAAAAGGTATAACGGAATCTAATTTAGTAGATTAACTGTTGAATAATCTAAAACAAACAAAAACATATAAGGTTTAGTAAAACATCACAGTTTTATGTTGTTAGAACAAAGGGTCATGTAAGGGAAAGGGCAATAGACATTGACAAGATGTCCAGACTTATATTGCTCTAAACCAGGGTTTCTCATTCATTAGTAAGGGGTTCGCTGTCACCTGGAAATTTTAACAATGCAAGGGTTCGTGGAGTAAAAAGTTTGAGAAACCCTGCTCTAAACCATCCTGTCTTACCATGATTTATAGACGAGAAGAGTATAGCGTAGAGCAGCCGTTCTTAAAGTTTGCTCTCTACAAAGACGTGTAGAAGCTCTGTGAGCGAGACATAAGTTGTTTTTAGAATTGTCAGCAGACATCAACATTGAGACAATTATTTCAAAGACAAAACATTCTTTTTTTAAGGGTACGTCAAAAATGTAATTTCTTAAAGGGGTTCCGCCACAAAAAAAAAACTTTGAGAACCTCTGGTGTAGCCTCCGTCGCGTTGTGCAAAAAATCAAAATCAGATTAGGCTACTAAATTAGGTCTATCAATCAAAATTCAAAATACATAATAGTACGGGAGCCCTAGAACTATTTTTATTTAACTATCAAGTTAAAAAAAAATTAATTGTGAGTAGCTTCATTTTGATAACACGAACAACATTTTTATTTGCGAAAAATCTAGAAAGTGGTAGCTAACAGAGATAGAAAGGATTTCATACTTTGAATTGATGGTCCTAAAATATGGACTGTTTTATTTGTAGGACAATGTTACTATTAAATTATATGACTAATAACCTATCAATATACAAAAAATAGGGTTCCGTTATAGGGTTCTGTAATCAACAAAACTTGGTTGACTACTGAACCCTAAAACGGAACCCTAACAAGCTGATTTTTGAATAAGCAGATTGTGTACAATCTGTGAAAATTTCAGAAGTCTAGCTATAGCGGTTCTTAAGTTACATACAGTCTGGAGACACACAGACAGACAGACAGACAGACAGACATCAAAGTCTTAGCAATAGGGTCCCGTTTTTACCCTTTGGGTACGGAACCCTAAAAATTTGTTCTAGGGCTCCCGTACTATTATAATACATTACGTTTACGAAGCCTTACCTAATTTACATAAATAAAACATAATTAAATAATGTCTTTTTTACTTCGTAAAGATATCCATACGAATTAAAAAGCGGCCAAGTGCGAGTCGGACTCGAGCACGAAGGGTTCCATACCGTTATAGAGCAAAAATAGGGCAAAATGGTTTTTTTTGTATGGGAGCCCCCCTTAATTTTTTATTTTATTTAAATATTATTATTAATTATTAAAGTACACTTATATTTAAGGCCTTTGTGAAAATTTCAAGTGCCTACCTGTTGCCATTATTGATATCGAGCAAAAAAGGCCAAAAAAATCACCTTTCTTGTATGGGAGCCCCCCTTAAATATTTGTTTTATTTTGTTTTTAGTATTTGTTGTTATAGCGGCAACAGGAATACATAATCTGTGAAAATTTCAACTCTCTAGCTATCACCGTTCTTGAGATACAGCCTGCTGACAGACAGACGGTCAGACGGACAAACAGACATCGAGGTCTGTAATAGGGTCCCGTTTTTACCCTTTGGGTACGGAACCCTAAAAAGATAGAAATATATAGGGCACGAAAAGTGAGACGAAAATATTACAAAATCGTGTAAACGTTGAGTCATTGGAACAGAGAATGTTATTACGTAAACCGGTGCGTTATCCTTTAGGATTCAGATAAACAGTGGCGGTGCGCAGGCGCAGGTCAAACACCTTATTGTTGCGGTCGAATTTGTGTCAGAGGGCAGCACTAGTCTTACGGCCAAAAGTGTAGAAAATTAGAAATGTATTAAATTGGAATTGGCAGAGGGCAGCACTAGTTTTAATACGCCATGGCAAAAAAGTGTAGAAATTAAATAAAGTGGAATAAAGCATTTTTCATACAAAATTTTTGCCTTCAGACAATTTACGTCAAAAATGTGGCAGCTCTACGAAGAAACTAGCGCCCTTATTTTTTGTTAACTCTTTATGGTCAATCTGTGCGTAAATCAAAATCATGCAATGAGGTTTTGTGTAGCATATTTTAAGGATTTATTTTGGGTTTCTAAAAATAAAAAATAAAAATAGTTTTATTTCTGAATAGATTTTAAAAAAATGCTTTCAGAATGTTGATACTACATGGTGCCTACCACCGGTTCGGGAACTAACCCGGCGAGAAGAACCGGCGTAAGAAACTCGCACGTGGCCCACTTTTTTACCAAAAAAAGTGAGAAAAAAAATAATCTTTTAAATAAAATTTACAATGTTGTAACTTAAAATTATACAATGTCAACATAATTGTAAGTCATACACTAATGTAGAAGTAGCCTTGCAAGAAGCCATCCTACTCCCAAGATGTGCCATCGTTTATGAAATCATTGAATAATTTTGGCACACAAACGCTCTTTGACTACTTTTTTAAATTTATTAATGAAAAGATTTTGAACGTTTTCTGGGATTTTATTGTAAAGGCGTATACATTGACCTTTAAAGGATTTACTGACTTTACTAAGTCTGATCACCGGCATATCTAGCTTGTGCTTATTTCTAGTATTTCTACAGTGAATGTCACTTTTAACTTTAAATTTACTTATATTTTTTTTAACATATATTACATTATCCAAAATGTATTGAGAAGCAACAGTTAGAATACCAATTTCTTTAAATTTATCTCTCAGAGATTCTAAAGCAGACATTTTATAAATAGAACGTATGGCTCGCTTCTGCAGCACAAATATTGTATTAATGTCGGCAGCGTTTCCCCATAAAAGGATTCCATATGACATCCTACTATGAAAATAACTAAAATATACTAATCGTGCCGTGTCTTCGTCAGAAATTTCTCTAATTTTTCTGACTGCATATGCTGCAGAACTGAGCCTACCTGCAAGATTAGCAATGTGAGGACCCCACTGTAATTTACTGTCAAGTGTAATACCTAGGAATACAGTGTTATCTACCAAATTTATCTTCTCATCATTTAATAGTACATTGGTTTGGACTTGCCTAACATTGGGCAAAGTAAACTTTATACATTTAGTTTTACTAGAATTTAAAAGTAAGTTATTAACATTGAACCAATATACTATTTTTGAGAGAGCACTGTTTACCTCGTCGTAGTTCGACTGTTGTCGCTTCACTTTAAAAATAAGTGAAGTGTCATCAGCAAAAAGCACTATCTCATTATTATTATCCTTTACTAGATAAGGTAAGTCATTTATATAGATGAGAAAAAGAAATGGGCCTAATATAGATCCCTGTGGGACGCCTAATTCTATTTTGGTTCCATTGGACCTTTTACCATTTACCTCAACCCTTTGAGTCCTATTTTTAAGGTAAGAAGTCAAAAGGCTGAGAGCAGAGTCCTTTATGCCGTAGTGGCGGAGTTTCCTGATCAATGTAGCATGCTCAACACAATCGAAGGCTTTGGAGAGATCGCAAACCACACCTAAGGCATCCTGCGACTCCTCCCAAGCTTCAAAAATACTACAAAGAAGTCCTATACCAGCATTCGTTGTGGATCGACCCTTAGTAAATCCGTATTGGTTATCGTGTAGCAAATTATTTGAATTAAAATGTACTAGTAATTGTTTTAAAATATTTTTTTCAAATATTTTACTAAAGTCGGTAGAACTAAGGTCGATATAGGCCTGAAATTCGTGGGATCCGATTTATTTCCGGCTTTGAATAAAGGAACAACCTTGCTATGCTTCATTAAGTCAGGAAAAACACCATTTTTTAAGCAGTCATTAAAAATCATTGCTAGATGAGGAGCTACGATATCAATTATTGATTTAATAATTTTTGTAGACATGCCCCAGAGATCAGCAGTATTTTTTATATTCAACAATTTAAAGGTATCAATAATATCACTGGGGTTAATTTCTCTATACTTAAAATTGACATCACACTCCTTTACATTGTCTCTGAGTAGCTTTTCGGCAGCTTCAGGTGAAGAATTTAAATTTTTAGTCGTTGAGACCGGAATGTCAGCAAAAAACTTTTCAAAGACCGTCGCAACTTCTTGGTCATTAGTAATCTTTTTATTTTCAAAGTATAGTTCAAAATCAGAGTTGCGACAGGATACATTTCCAGTCTCATCAGCTATTACCTGCCATGTTGTTTTTATTTTATTTTTAGAGTTCTTAATTTTATTTTTTATGTACAGGGCTTTTGCAGCTTTACAAACTTTTCTAAAGGTTTTTGAGTAGTTTTTAACATATGCTTTAAATACTTCACTATTGTTAATACACCTTTCATCATATAGTTCATATAATCTTTTCCTACTAATTTTAATCCCTTTTGTTGCCCATTCAATAAATTTAGTTTTTTTATTACTGTTTCTAACCGTTTTAGAAGTAAATATTGAATTAAATTAAGTTCTTATCACCTTAAATAATTTATTAAAAGCTTCATCAGAGCTATGTGACCTATCCGATAAATGGATATTTGAATTTAATTTACTTCTAAATTGCTCAATACGTTTTGTGGTCACAGGAATAAACACAAGACTTTTCTTCGCATCACTGTCACAATTCATATTAAAAGAAGCTATTTGTCCACAGTGATCAGAACTTAGCTTATTAATTATTTATTTTGTAACAGGAATAAGATTAGTAAATATATTGTCAATACAAGTTGCTGTAGTCTCACAGACTCTTGTAGGTTCCTGAAACAAACTGTTGAGGTTATACGATTGAAATAAAGATGTGAATCTAACAGTAGTGGATGTTAAATCTAATAAATTAATGTTAAAATCACCACATATAATAACTTTTTTGTTAGATGCACATATTTTTGACAAAATTTGTTCCATTGTTACTTCAAAAGAATCGTATAACCCTGATGGAGGCCTGTATACGCTCACAATTATTAGATGGCTCAGCTCTATGCAGGCCACTTCTATTATTCGTTCAGTAGAGAGACTCACAATATCCTTACGTTCCTTAAATTTCAAATTGTTTCTGATTAAAATTAGAGAGCCGCCTCTAATGGCATTTTCTCTACTGAACGAACTTGCTATCTGGTGATCATTGAAATTGAAAATGAGTTCATGCGATCTGAACCAATGTTCAGATATACACATAATATCAATGTTAAATTCCTTCAAAAATAACTCAATTTCAAGTTCTTTACCTACCACACCTTGTAAATTCTGATGCACCAGATTAATTAAATTACAATTATTTTTACTTACTATACTTGAATCTTTCGATCATGTTATGACTTATGAGTGTTCTGCTTTGAATTATTGCTTTAAAAAATAAATAAGAATTGTCAGAGTAGACAGAACTAGTTTTGTCCACGGCATGCCCTACCTAATAAAGATTTGTAGGGTTCAGATGTAAACAGTAAATTGGCAGCTTAGTTTCGCAAATACTTGGTCTCAATCCAACACCCTAATAAAGTTTAATTTAACTAATATAAATACAACATAGATGACCCTGGCAACTAGCACTTTATGGTAAAGCATTAAAATTAATTGCCATGGTAACCTACAGAGACCTATTTAAACGTTATATCCTCTTTGGTTATAATATAATCTTTGAATTTCGAAAATTGCGAGGCACGAGTCCTCGCAAGTAATGGTCTACCAGAATCTGATGGCAAAAAGTGAGAAAGTAAATTGACTCTAGCAATACCGGGGTACTTGGAATAAAACATTTTGATCCTTTTTTTTCCTTATAGCGGCTGATTCTGTGTGTGAAACATGCAAATATATCAATTTATCCAATGATCAAGTATATTTTTTGAAAATCTGCTGTCAAAATTTGCCATCAGATTCTGGTAGACCTATAGGTATTTTTTTTTCAACGACTGAACTCTGAAGCAGTCTGAAGTCACAGCAAAGATATTGCTTCGATAAAACTTTAAGAACTTTACAGCCCGCGCATCTCATAAACATTTAATGACTAATACTTAACTTTAATTTAATTAATATTAAATGTCGCTAAAAGCCGTAAGAACATAGATTAAACATGTATGAAGGAAATAGCTACTTATGTTATCTTGAATACCTACTTTCGTGTAGAATTCAAAGTTCAAATATTTAAATGTTATCACGACAACACGGGTTTAACGAACGTTCCATTTTCAAAAGGTATTTTACCTTTATTGCAGATCTTTTTACGAAATATGGACTTAGGGTTGGGTACGTGATTATTATGTTAATTCAATTTTAAATTACACACATACATTCTTCGTTTCGTAGTACCTACCTATGTAATAAATTATTCTGTGATGTAGCTAGACTAAGAAAGGATTTTTCAAAATCCACCACCAAGAGAGTTAACCCATCAATCCCCAAGGGCCAAGCGGCACCCGGCTGTCGCATAACAATTGAAAATCTATTGTGTCTGCGATTCCCACGATCGAGGTAATAAAATAGGGGATCAAAGTTTTTATGCTAGAAATATTGTTTGTAAATGGCAGTACATAATAATAACATACATACTGATATTTCAAATGCGATAGTGTGTCTGTCTGTTACCTCATCATGCCCAAACCGCTGAACAGATTTTCCTTAAATTTAGTATGGATATACTTTGAGTCCCGGTGATGGACATACTAACTAGGGTAGTTTTTATTGCGGAAAGAAAATAAACCGCGATTGACAATGAAGTGTCAGATGTTCCTAGTCTAATGCTAAGTACTCACTTACGGTTTTACTCGATAGTTTTACTCCAAATCGAGCAAAAACCACAAAACTCACAGCTCGAAGGCTCGCATCGAGCCGGCTCGATGTTTCCTTCGAACTTACTCGACGCGAGCCGTTGAGCTTTACCCAAGCCTGTCGACGTGACTACAAGTGGCGCGAGTCGACCTTCTCCTTAGTTGACCAGACATCTTTTGGCTCGAACGGTTCGGTGAATACAGAACGGCGAGCTTACTCGATAGAGTAATGCTGAATGTGTGGACGAAAGCCCAAGCCGTGGGGTTTGCTCGACGTGATTGCTCGATCGAGTAAAACCGTGTGAGTACTTAGCATATGGGCGATATCGTATTTTTCATACTCGATGTGAACTGAATATGAAGCATATCACTTCGAACTCATAAAAAGTTGGAGTTTATCATTATTCTAAGAGTTAGCAAGAGGTTTTCCGATAAATCTGTAATTATCTGTGTCTTTATAAGAGGTCAATTTTATTCTTAAATATTCTAAATACAGTGCGAGCATTTTTCATTTGGCGCCTAGACTAAAAAGGTCAATGACCGCTACCGCCTTGTTTCGCCGAGTACAGTATAGTGTAGTAACTTATACAACATAATATTTGTTTATTTGTAGATTCGATTGTTTTTCCACGCAACATTAAGGCAAACATTAGTGAGCAGTGCTTAATCGATTCTCATTAGTTCGCGGTCGTTTCCATTTTCACGCATGTCTAGTGTCTACCTACATCGTAACATGATTGCTTGGAGGTTTGTAGAAAGTGTGAGCTAGCTTATAGTTTTATATATTATACAACAAGATGACACCCGCGCTGGAATTCGTTAATGGCGCGGGAACCGTACATTTTTCCGGGATAAAATCTCATGTACTTTCTCGGAGCTTAAAGTGTCTACATACTTACCAAATTTCAACAAGATATCGGTTCAGACACAAACACACTTTTGTCCCGACAAATTGGTTCTAATTTTTTTTCTTCTCTTTTTTATGCTTAAAGGGAGCGACTAACCCTAAATTGTCAATTTTATAAATCATTTTTATACTTGAAAATAAGCCCCGAATTATTTCATTTTCTAAACATAGATACTACATTATATTTCCAAGAATTTCCAAAAAATCACAAAGATGCATCTAATTTTCACGAATTTTTCATATACTTATTGCCATAACCAACCGTACATTGAACGAAGTTAATATTTCAACACATTGTATAAAATTCTATCATTGAGACACTGAACTGGCGGATTTTTAAAATGTTGTATATTTATCGAGTTATTAAGAAAAAACTAACTTGGCGATGATTCGGCGTCGTCCTTTTTCACCTGGCATTTGAAAGACGGGCGTGAGTGTGAAGAGAGAAGAACGATGTTTGTTTTTTTGGGTTAGTCGCCCTCTTAAAGGCGACAATCTCAAGTACATTATTTTATCTGTCTCGGTAGAATTTTTCATGGAGAAAAACGCGAACGTATCAACTCTCGTAACACTACATAATACATATTATTCTGTCTACTAGTCTTATACGGTATCTACTTTCATACGAATATTTTTAAAAAGATGAAGCGTCAAATAGACTTCGAAACTACTGGGCTAATTTTGATGAAAGTTTCAGATACTACATAATATGCAACATGACTTGACCATGATTAATTTAAAGTACTTTAAACATACAAACATACACTGCCAAAATTATTATACACTTTATTTTGTAGTCGGGTAACACAAAGTAACACTACAAGGCTTGTCAACGATGGGAGTGCAATAATAGGACTCGTTCAGATAATTGGCTCTTCGGCTCCCGAGCCGAAGGACCCTCGGAGCCCACCAAGTGTTTGCTCAAGACGTAAGAGAAATTGAGAATTACTTTTTTCATTTGGACAACGTTAATGTGTCTGAAAGAACTCTTGTTGTAAAAATAGGTCATCTAAATAAAATATGTCTTTCGTAGTAATAGTCTTGTTAATATTATAATTAATGCCTCCGTGGTCCAGTGGTTAAGAGCGTGGCTCTTGACTCGGAGGTCGTGGGTTCGAATCCCGCGTTGGAAACATGTTATTTCCAAGTTTGGTTAGGACAATGCAGGCTGATCACCTGATTGTCTGACAAGTAAGATGATCCATGCGTCGGATGGGCATGTAAAAAGTCGGTCCTGCGCCTGATCTCTCGCCAGTCGTGTCGGTCGTCCGTCCCACTGGGTTATGACTTATGAGAGTAAAGGAATAGAGAGTGCTCTTGTGTACTGCGCACACATTTGGGCACTATAAAATCACTCCTGCGTAACTGGCCTGGTTTCAATGAAACCGGCCACCGTCACCGAAACCGGTGTGGGATAATTCCCATAACTTATTATAATTAATGCGAAATATTGTGTTTGATGGGTGAGGTATTTTTCTCGGAAAATGTACGGTTCCAGTGGAACGACTCGATTTAACGAAGTTTTATGATTTTTCTAAAATAAGCAATTTTAATTTTATATGAAGAATATGTTTTTATTAGTATCGATAATTTCGCTAATTGTATGACGATGTTCACTGGTCCAACGGTACGAGAGTGCGCGGCGCGCGATGGACCGGGGTTCGATTCTCGGTGTGATTTCTCACGCATGAAGCACAGAGGACTGATTCTGTAGTCAGTTCATCTGCAACAGCATGCCAGATTGAAGTAAGAGATATTTACTTGGTCAAATACGAGTTTGATCGAGTTGTGTAAGCTTACGACAATTTTATGATGTTCCTTCTACATAATTCTCGTAAAAATTAGTAAAAAGATATTTCCTAAAAATTTTAATGATGGAATGCATAAAATAAGAGGAGTAATTTAGTTTTTTTTTTCTGAAAGTTTTTAAACGATAAACATACCGTTTGGTAGCCGAGTTTTAAGGCTCTACAGACCCAATTTTACATGACTTTGAATCAATAATAAACAAATACTATTTGTTTGTTTATTATTTATTCAAAGTATCATAAGTATAGTAAATACTAAATAGTGACTTTTAAAAGCCAAAAAAAAATACACATTGTTGTTTACTTAATGTACTTTGACAATTTGTGGTTCGAAACATAATATTGAAAACTTCACTCAATCAAAAATAACTCTAAAGAGGAGGCTAAATTCGAATATTTTGTGATATTTTTCACTTTACTTTACTTTCAAAAATCATATATATAAAGAAGAATAATTTTTGGTTTAATTATCTAAGTAAAAAGGTTTTTTTCTCCTATTTCGCCCTATCAAGGACGCGGCGAGCGTCGTAACCGCCACTGTACAAGGTGCCCTGGTATGAATGTTATTTTAATGTCCTTTACGTCGATATTCGTACTGACAGACATCGACCTGCTAATTCACACAAACAGGGTCTACCTGGCCTTAACGTAAATTGAATTTAAAAATATCGGAAAATGAAAACTCCGCTCCTATTTTCAGGGGAACTACTTATAATAAAATTGCACTTACTGCTCCACTTTCAAAGCAGATAGCCTTTTATTAAACTGCTAACGATTTTGTCGATAGTGATGTTTTAAATTATTAACGGGAGGGGCGTGAAATACAAATACTTTAGGCCCCTCCCTCTAATTGGAGCTAAAAATAACCCGACTGTTTAAAAAATCCCATATCATATTTTCATGTCTTTGTTATTACACGATAAACATATCATGGCAATAACAATAATACCAGATGGAAAAGCAGCCTTATTAATTTGAGTACCACTTGCATGAAAAACTTAATAATAAAATTCAAGGTATTTTCCAGACAGTAACATCATTAAGTGTAGCGTCGCGTCGTTATCAATATTTTCATCTTTTAACTAAGTAAAGACTAAGCAAGAAAGAGCACTCTTTCAGAATTCAGATTTTTTTATTTTTCATTAATATTATTAATATCATTTTCTTTTTTAAAGAATCAAAAGATTTTCTTTTTAATTTTGTTACAATTATATTTTGTAAGACTATTCATAATGATAAATCATTAATGATTATTATTCTTCAGAGGTATGGCAAGTTTTATTTTAAATATTGGGTGTTATGTAGCATTGTCCTAGGTTTAGTCTTTTTTGGTCAGAGCGGACAATAACGACCCATAATAATATGTATCCGGGGGTTAATACCTTAAGTTTCTATAGCGTGCCTTGAATATTTTTTTTATAGTAAGTATAATTTAAGAAGGGCTGATAATGATGAACATTCCAGTCGCATACCTTACGGGATCGTTTCCAGGATATCGACTCGTCTAGACTGAGGTATTCTAAGCTGTTTGTGAGACGCCAAAACAATATTTTGTTTAGAATTTATTAGAATTAATTATACGTATCTAATATTATATAAAATTCTCGTGTCACAGTGTTTGTGCGCGAACTCCTCCAAAACGGCTCAACCGATTTTAATGAAATTTTGTATGTACATTCGTTAGTAGTAGTAGTTAGTTAGGTTTTTATCTACTTTTTATTCTTATATATCATATAAATATAAATTATATTTTTTCTAAATATTTCTATGCTTAGATCCCTCAGTCTATGTATATTCACATAAATGCTAAACAAAATCAAACGTTTGAAATGTGAATACAATTTCCGAAACTCGATTGTCTATAAACAAAGCGAATCGCGGGATTTGGGGGTATTTTTGCAGCGTTTTGAATAATTGATGGCTGGGAAACGGTAGTCGTGTCACACGTCAGTGTCTCCTCTCTCCTCTCTCCTTATCCCTCTTTCCTCTCTCTCCGGTTGCCCCGGTCCCCGCGGCCCTTCCATAATTAATTTTATGAGTGACGTGGAAGTTGATGTCGAGTCCCCAAACAATTGACAGCTGGTTAGGCCTGTTCACATCGAAACGCAGTGTTTTTGAAATAAGATAGAACTAATTTTTATTGACGGCCGGTATCATGCACCCAACACGACTATTTAAGTAACTTTTTAAGCGCGGGTTATTAAAGGTTAAGCGAATTTATTTTTTTACTATACAAGTAAATATATTATGTTTTTTTTCTTACTAAAAGTATTATTACGCTCGTGTAATAAAACTTGTAGTAAGAAAAGTTCAATTTTGAATAAAAAAAAATTAGGCTTTGCGTTGAGTCGCGTCCTATTGTGAAATAGCCCTTATAAAATGTGCCTTAAATATTATCAGGGCACATCAATCATTTAAAATTTCAATTATTGGTTATTCGCTTTAAGTTATTTAACGTCTCCAACAGATTTTAACTATCATTTTCTTTATTAAAGTCTAAGAGGAATTTTGGTCCATGCTTTATTTAAACACTAGATGACGCCAGTAGCTCCGTTGCGCAAAAATAAGTTTATCGCGCGGGAACCGTACATTTTTCAGGGATCAAAAGTATCCTGTCATTTCCCGGGACTCAAAGTAATCTTCACACCAAAATTCAGCAAAATCGGTTCAGTGGTTTGGGTGTGACGAGGTAATAGACAAGAGACTTTCTCACATATAATATTAGTATGGATTCAACATTGAATTTACTTGTCGATAATAATCCAAAGGACTGACAAGCTAGAGGGGTTAGAATGAGTTCCTGTAGACAGCTACATAATCGTAACCTTATTTTACGAGAAAATCCCATAAAAATCATTTTCAATGATGTTACGACTTACGATTAAGGCGGACTGCGGCCATTTTGTTATTTCTTGATACCCGATTTACCTAGTTCCAATACAATAACGAAATGTAAAAAAATATGAGATATAGAGCACAATATTTAGAAGGGTTTAAATCAAAAACATTTTAATAAAAAATAATACCTACTTTCGCTGTAATTAATTTACAAACTCACTTCCGACAAAACTCTTTGTCATCGAAATATAGGTATTAACAAGAATAACTTACTTTTATTTTAATAAATTGTTAATGAGTCTATTTTAAAAAGGTCTGAAACGAATAATATTTTTTCTTAATATTTATTTAGAAAGATATTAAAAAAAAAACACTTAAAAAATAGAGAAGATCCGCCCCTAGAAACTACAATTTTATGCTAAGCTAAAATGAATCTTATTGCGATGCGTACATGCTTGGTATTTGGTTGTGTGCAAGGTTATCGTTTGGAATCGAGATAAGTCCTGGCCTTAAGCACCTATCAAATACATGCTTTAATATGCTATGCTTGAGCTCTGCTTCAATAAGAAAAAAAAAATTGTTCTAGCAATAGACAATGTGCAATAAGCAAAAAAAAAATGTTCTAGTTCTATAACATAATTTTTTTTTATTACTATCAAGCTAATTTTTTGTGAGTAGCTTCATTTTGATAAGACAAACAACAATTTTATATTTGCGAAAAATCTCGAAAGTGGTAGCTAACAGAGATAGAAAGGATTTCATACTTTGTTTTGATGGTCCTAAAATATGGATTGTTCTAGTATAACTATTAACCTAACAATATACAAAAAATCAGCTGGTTAGGGTTCCGTTTTAGGGTTCTGTAATCAACAGAACTTGGTTGACTATAGAACCCTAAAATGTAACCCTAACCAGCTGATTTTTTGTATATTGATAGGCTAATAGTAATATTATTTAATAGTAATATTGTCCTACAAGTACAACAATCCATATTTTAGGACCATCAAATCAAAGTATGAAATCCTTCCTATCTCTGTTAGCTACCACTTTCGAGATTTTTCGCAAACAAAATTGTTGTTCGTCCTATTAAAATGAAGCTATTCACAAAAAAATAGATTGATAGTAAGTAATCAAAAAAAAAAAAATTGTTCTAGGGAACCCGGACTATATCTTTCGTGCTTACCCCACTGAGTGAGTGATGACGTCACAGTGACGTCATAGTTCACCTTTCCACATTCAATCTCAGAAGCTATAAAACTTTACAAATAGTTTACCAACTTCATTATCATAAAGATATTAATGCTTTTTGGTCTGAAAATAGTCTTGAGTCCTACCACAGTAACTTTGACCCTTATGTGCTTTGCATAAAGTCTAAAGTAACTGTAACACAAACGGCGTCCAATTAAAAGTTTTTGTTTTTAATGAGGCGAAGCTGAAGCCCGATCTCCGATTGTTAAATACGATATCCTTGTTATTTCGACTTTAAGATTTGGAATTTGTGCAGGCTGGATTCACAATGGCCGTTTGGCTTGGATTCGGAAAGTTACCACGCTGTTATTGGTTATTGCTAGGCGCGGCGAGCGCTTATCGGCTATCGCGTATCAGTAGGTCTACTACGAAACTGTTTTGAGACTCAAACAATCGGACGAGAATGCCGCGTCCTGCTCTAACAACGTCATTTCACGTTTGTTAGAGTAGGACGCGGCATTCTCGTCCGATTGTTTGAGTCTCAAAACAGTTTCATGGTACAAGGCCAGATTCGTATTCGAGCTGAATTACGCATTGTGAATTACCTGGCGCCCAATTCTCATAACAAGATCGCTTCAAAGACTTTCGGACTCGCGGGTACATAATTATTATGTCTTACGTGCGAGCGTGACAACGAGTACGAGTTTGCTTTTTATCATGAAGAAAATTCTCCTACTAAAAATATCAACATTTTTAATATGTTTTCTTACTGAAATAGTTCTCTCAACCCCTGGCGACCCAGGGGGTCGCGACGCAAAGGTTGAAAAACACTGTTTTACATAAACGAAATATCCACACTGTATACCAGCGGTCGCCAACACGCGGCCCGCGGGCCGCATGCGGCCCGCGAACGGTTAACTTGCGGCCCGTGAATGTTTTGTGAATAAGTTATAAAATATATCAAAAACAATGTTTTCTAATATTGCCAGTAGTTATCGCAACCTAAAAACGTAGCTGTTTGTGTCAGTCTGTCTCCAGGCTGTATCTCGAGAACCTCTTTAGCTAGACTTCTGTAATTTTCACAGATTATGTATTTCTGTTGCCGCTATAACAACACATACTAAAAACAAAATAAAATTAATATTGAAGGGGGGCACCTATACAACAAACATTATTTTTTTGGCATTTTTTGCTCGTAGTCAATAATGGCAACAGCTAGGCACTTGAAATTTTAACAGCATTCTTAACTATATTTGTAATTTAATAATTAATAATAAAATTAAAATAAAATAAATATTTAAGAGAGGCTCCCATACAAAAAACACATTTTTTTTTCCTACTTTCGATCTGTAACGGTACGGAACCCTTCGTGGGCGAGTTCGACTCGCACTTGGCCGATTTTTTTAAATTGTGGTCTAGAAAAGCCCTCATTATGCTTAGGTATATTGGGCTTCTAGGGTTAATACGAGTAGGCCTGCGGCCCGCCTTTAGTTTGTTTTGCCACCTTGTGGCCCTTCCCTGCCAAAAGATTCCCGACCGCTGCTGTATACTATTACCTATAATATTATGAATACGACAGTGTTACCTCTTTACGCTTAAAAAGCACTCAAGCCATTTTATGGGTATTTTTAAATTTAGAAGGGAAAATCCCGAAAAAATGTACGATTCCCGCTAGAATTTTAGCAGTATTCTAGGCTAGACGTAGCTATACATAAAATACTTTGCATCGATTCTCGGCAGCGGCCTGTCTCACAATTTACATATACAAAGGTTTCCTGAAAAAAGGGAAAAGGAGGCTTACCGCTCCAAACTCCGAAGTGTATTCGATCGACACGCGTGGATGGTTCCCTGAACGTATGTGAAATGGGATTTCAAATATAAAACCGAGTTGCGACTTCGTTGGCTCTGAAATTCGTTTATTGTGGACATCGTACATTTTTAGAGAGAAGTGTCCTTTGTTCTTTCTCGCAACTGCATACTAAATTTTATCGAAATCGTCTTGAGATTTAAAAGTGAAGGGAAATAATTTTTTCTCACCTCCGGGCGGAAAGCGTCAACATTCGTCCCGCTGTGCAAAACGAAGTTGCCGCTTTCCGCCTCCGTCGAGGAGAAAAATAGTATACACTCCTCGGGAAGTAAATAAGAAAGCCTCTGATCACATGTTTGTTGACCTCGGCTTCGCCTCGGCCATTTTACAATTACATGTAATCTGAGACATTTCTTATTTTTCTTCCCTAGGTGTGTAATGTACTATTTAATATTGAATCATAGATTTTTTGAGGTCATGATCTCCTCACACAATATGATATGTGCGGTTCCAATGGGCTAGATACATTCGCGAAAGTCGCGAACAAATTATATTTAAACAAATTTTGTAAATAAAGGTTAGTGTTTACGTTGAGCGGTTTAAACTAAAATACTCATTTATTTCAAACCGGATAATCGCATAGCTTTTAAAAAATAAATTACGAGAGCTAAAGCTCTATAGATAAACTACTTTATAATACAGTATATTGTTATAGTTATCTATACTAATATTATAAAGAGGTAAACTTTGTTTGTTTGTTTGTTTAATTGTAATGAATAGGCTCAAAAACTACTGGACTGATTTTAAAAATTCTTTCACCATTCGAAAGCTACATTATTTACGAGTAACATAGGCTACTTTTTATTTTGGAAAATATAGGGTTCCGTAAGATATTTGGGTTTTTCTGACACAAGGTGAAAAAAATCAACCAGAAAAGTTACTTAATTTGCGTACGCTGCCTAAACTATAAAAGATAGAACCATACAATGTTCTAAGTAATTGTAGATCATAAAAATATCTACAAAAATGTCCGCTACATACTATACCTATCTATGTCAAGTGAGTCGCAACAACCATTTTTTTATTTAAATACCTTGATTTTTACTTATTTTATATTATTTTTACTACATTTAGACGGATTTATTTCACTCATGCTGATAATCCTTATCAAAATAAATTATTTCATCACTAAGTACAGTTTATGTAGATAATATTTGGTCTTTAACCCTTCGATCGCGGATTCTTGGAAATGCTATTGTATTCTATTGTTGTCGCGACCACCGGTGCCCGTATGGGGCTTGATGAGTTAAATGATTATAATTGGACGTTTGGTTTAGAAGTTATGGCGAAATTAAAATATTGCAATTTACGCCCGTTTCGTAGTGGGCGCTACGATAGATTTACGAAAAGAATGTTTTACACATGGGCAACTTTACGTTGCCCTATCACGAGTCGGGGCTCCCGCAATCAGTATATTTTGTTACCTGAAAATAACTTAATATCAAATGTTGTTTATAGAGAAGCTCTACAATAATCGCTTTATTTTTAGGGTTCCGTACCTCAAAAGGAAAAAACGGAACCCTTATAGGATCACTTTGTTGTCCGTCTGTCCGTCCGTCTGTCAAGACCCTTTTTCTCAGGAACGCGTGGAGGTATGAAGCTGAAATTTATATCAATTACTCAGGTCTACTGTCCCTTGAAGCTGTGAAAAAATCAAACTTCTAAGCCAACGCAATCAAAAGATACAGCCGTTTATGCCGCAAATTTTCGACACTTGCAAGGGAATCAAAACCTACAGGGTGCTTCCCGTGAACTCAGAATCTTGAAATTTGGTACGAAGCAACGTCTTATAGCATAGATAAAGGAAAAATTACGAAAACCATAAATTTTTAGTTACATCACATAATATATTTTTTTTTAATAATTTTAAACTTACTACCCATTTCCTCATAAACGCGTAGAGGTATTAAATTGAAATTCATACCAAATACTCAGGTCTATAATACCTTTAAGCTGTAACAAAATCAAACTTTGTAAACCTTGCAGGTTTGTACGGAACCCTCGGTGCGCGAGTCCGACTCGCACTTGGCCGGTTTTTTATTTTTTCCTAAAACAACGGGTTGCACTACGGGACTCATCAGTTTCCATCGTCAGAAGTGAAAACTTATTATTAATTACATTTAAATATTCTCATCATTAACAACTTTAACATCCACAGAAAGACAATCTGTGCAGCCTGCGGAAAATGATTGCGTCGTCGATGTTTCTGCGAATTGACCTGGGAATCATTTTGCTGACCGTGTCTTTCCTGGGTAGGCTTTTTGCAGCGGTAACCGACATCCACGCGGGCGGAGCCGCGGGCGACTGCTAGTATTGTAATAAAACGCTTTCGAAGATTTAGAAATAGACGACGACATTGATGATGCTTGGGAAAAGATGAAAACAACCGCAAAAGAAGTTGGACTCAAAGTGGCTGGCAAAAAGAGAAAGAGTAGAAGGAAAAAGTTGTGGACGGAAAAGTGTAATATGATAGTAGAGGAAAGACGAAAGTACAAAATATTATCAGAGCAAGATAGAAAATGGAAACCTAAGTATGATGAATTACGGACCACAGCAAGAAACGTCATAAGAACAGCAAAGAGACAGCATTTGGATGCAATAGTGCGAAACATGGAGACAATTTTAAAAGCTAACGAGACACGCAAATTTTATCAGGAGGTAAGAACGTTTAAAAAAGGGTACCAACCAACTGCCCAATCTCTCCTTGATGAAGATGGCAACTTAATAAATGACGCGGAGGAAATAAAATTCACGTGGCGAGAGTATTTCATGCAACTGCTGAACTGCCCCCCTTCACAAGAACCTATCATCTGCCATACCTCAGAAGAGCGTCCTGAGGCAACAGAAGCCCTGTCTTTTAAGGAAGTGCAGGAGGCCATCATGAGACTAAAAAACAATAAATCTCCTGAAATTGATGGCATACCTGGAGAGATATGGAAATATAGTGGAGGGGTGGTACAGTCGAAGTTGTATGAACTGCTTGTTAAGATATGGGAGAAAGAACGTCAGCCCTTGGAATGGAATGCAGGCATCATCTGTCCAGTCCATAAGAAAGGCTGCAAAAAGAAGTGCACGAACTACCGGGGGTTACTTTGCTTCCAACCGCTTACAAGATCTTGTCTTATGTGCTTCTTAAAAGGCTGGAACCTTACGCGGAAAAAATCCTTAGCGATTACCAGCGTGGATTTCGCCGAAACCGAAGTACAATTGACCAAATCTTTTTACTGAAGCAGGTGATGGAAAAGAGATGGGAGTACGCCCAAGCGGTCCACTCATTATTTGTGGACTTCACCAAAGCCTATGACAGTATTGACAGAGATGCCCTGTATTCCATTTTGAGATATTTCAATATCCCGGACAAAATAGTCACGATGATTAGAGTTGCGACATCGGAGTGTAGCCTGCGTGTAAAGGTTGGAGGTGAGCTGACGGATGACTTCACAGTTGCAACTGGTCTAAAACAGGGGGATGCCTTGTCACCTATGCTCTTTAATCTGGTGCTAGAATACGTTCTGAGAAAGGTTTTATACCTAGAACTTGGCGTGGAGCTGGATGGAAGGCATAAAGTGATAGGGTATGCAGACGACTTAGCCCTGTTAGGTGAAACTCGTGGAGAAGTCATAGAGGCCATCACAACTTTGGAGACTGAAGCGAAGAAGGTAGGGCTCAGGATCAGCCACGATAAAACGGAGTTTCTCCACATGAGACGCTACAAAAACACGCGTACTCCTTGCGAAGACCTACATGTTGGAGATACAACGTATAGGGGTGTACACAAATTTAAGTACCTAGGGTGTACTGTGACTGATACCAACAGTCGAGAGGACGAAATTGAAATTCGTGTTAAAAATGCCCTGCGATGCAGCGCAGCTCTTCACAAGGTGCTCGTGTCCAAGCTTCTCAGCAAAAATACAAAAATCCGAATCTATCATACGATTATTCGGCCTATACTAATGTATGGCTGTGAGGCTTGGACGCTGACACAAAAGGAGGAGAACAAACTTCTAGTCGCTGAAAGGAAAGTCCTCAGAAAAATCCTGGGCCCAGCCAAAACAAATGACGGCTGTTGGCGAATTCGGAAGAATGCCGAAATTGAAGAACTAGTGGCCCAACCCAATATAATCGGAGAAACAAAGGCTCACCGACTCCGTTGGCTGGGTCACGTGGAAAGAATGGGAGAGGATCGCAGGGTAAAAAGAGCGTATAAGGGCCGTCCAACAGGACGTCGTCCTGTTGGACGCCCCAGGTATCGCTGGAGAGATGCTGTTGAGGCTGACCTGCGTGACCTTCAAGTCAGTAACTGGCAGGAGGTAGCGCAGGACAGGGCTCAATGGCGGAAGCTCATTTCGGAGGCCAAGATCCACTTCGGGTCGCTGAGCCAGCGGAGTTAGTTATTATAGCAAAAAAGCTCGCGGAAACCGTAGGCTTTTCCGCCGTAACTTTAACGTGTTCAACTCCATGTCATCAATATCGTTCAGTGCTTTCAGTGACTAATTAACATTGACTTGACATAACCAGACTAAATAACAAAGGTACCTCTGCCACTGAATCCATACTAATATTATAAATGCGAATGTGTGTCTGTCTGTCTATTTCCTCTTCACGCCCAAACCGCTAAACCGATTTGGCTGAAATTCGGTATAGACTATAGGGATACATTGAGTCCCGGTAAAGAACATAGGATACTTTTCATTCCGGAGAAATACAGGGTGTAACAAAACTAAGTGATAATACTTTAGGGTGTGTACGTTATCACTTAGTTTTGTTACACCCTGTATACAGCTGCCGCGCGATAAACGACTTTTGACGCAACGCGGGAGTTGCGGGCGTCATGTTGTCAATTATAAACCAGCGAAAGTTCGCTAAAATAAATTAAGATGTCGTATCTCTAAGACAGTTATCTTAAAAAGAGATTATCTCTACAAGAACTAGTTCCTTGACCTAAATAGACCAACTTTTTGTAGGGCCGCGGTTAACAAACGACCTTTAGGTTCAAGAGCTCTCTAACTTAGCTTCTAAGGCTCTCTAAGGGCCCAAGCACACTAAGATAATAACGACGCAAAATGGCAACGCCACTATCCTAATTAAATTATACATGGTGTAACAAAACTAAGTTATAAAACTTTAGGGTGTGTATGTGCCACTGTGAAAGTAGCAGCGCTGAAAGAGCAATTTTTTGTGATTTGTATGGCCCAACACCCCAGCGTCATGAATTTGACCATAAGTACAAAAGCTTAAATTGATTAATAGACTAGTTACAACTGGCAATTTAAAGATCTTAAAAAAATTTAGAATAGAATAGAATAGAATAATTGTTTATTTGCAGCTATTACTATAAGATACAGCAAAGAAAATATATATAGGTTTATACTTAAATTATGAGTAAAACGGGGAATATGTAGTTAATGAAATTATCTATCTATTGTCGTGTGTTTCAAATAAACGTAATTTGTAAATACTAGGGAGATGCTGAAAAAAAGAGAATGCTTCAATTTTAATAAATTGGTATTACTTTGGAAGCTAATATCATGAGTATAATAAACAAAAATAGAAATTTTAAAACGGGGAAAGGAATGTTGATATATATACTAAAGATTATTGCTGTATTTTTATTATAACTTTGTAGCTTTCAAATTATGAGTTTACTAGACGTTCCGCGCGGCTTCGCCCGCGATATTAGATATTTCACAGACAAATCAGTCTACGAAAAATAGCCTATAATCCTTCACGTGGTCTACTTTTTATCTGACCCAAATAACAGAAAAATTGCTATAGTAGTTCGTGAGATAAGCCCTTTCAAATAATTTTCCCCGTTTTTTCCACATTTTCTTCTATTTCTTAGCTCCTATTAGTTTTAGCGTGATAAAGTATAGCCTATAGCCTTCCCCGATAAATGGGCTATCTAACACTGAAAGAATTTTTCAAATCGGACCAGTAGTTCCTGAGATTAGCGCATTCAAATAAGCCTTTTCAAATAATTTCCCCCCGCTTTTTCCACATTTTTCTCTATTTCTTCGCTCCTATTAGTCTTAGCGTGATAAAATATAGCCTATAGCCTTCCTCGATAAATGGACTATCTAACACTGAAAGAATTTTTCAAATCGGACCAGTAGTAGTTCCTGAGATTAGCGCGTTCAAACAAACAAACTCTTCCGCTTTATAATATTAGTATAGATAAGCCTCTAAATACGGTAAATTACGGAATCTCCGTAGGGGAAGCGCCTTAATAAAACTATTTATCCTTTTGTATTTACTTACGCTTCTTTTACTTATGTACAGTAAGAAAACATGCGCTAGTGCCTTCCTTTGCGTAACAGTACCCACCCCTATCCCGGATATTTCCGGGACTGACGCCCAGTC
The DNA here is from genome assembly GCA_905187585.1 of Cyaniris semiargus. Classification (NCBI taxonomy): domain Eukaryota; kingdom Metazoa; phylum Arthropoda; class Insecta; order Lepidoptera; family Lycaenidae; genus Cyaniris; species Cyaniris semiargus. The sequence goes on from LR994567.1 coordinate 9,021,930, forward strand.
CCAACTCCCAGGGTATTAAGCGATTACCCGGAATTGCGTCAAATACGATATTGATTATGCATTAGGTGTAACTTTATCGGTACCATAAAAAGCTCTTTTACTATATTTTATCCAACTTCAAAAAAGGAGGAGGTTTCTCAATTCGACCGTACATGTTTTTTTATGATTGTTCGCGGATAACTTCGTCTTTTGTGAACCGATTTTGGTGATTCTTTTTTTGTCGGAAAAAAAAGATTTAAAAGGTGGTCCCATGTTATGGTATTACTGTTTGAAGTCGTTTTTTTAATATTATCCCTCTTTCGTGGTGACAATAATACAGTAAGAGTAACGCTATTATTATCTAAGGGTCTTCTAGACCCTAGAGAGTCCTCGCCATTCCAAAAAAAAAAAAAATAGGCGGCCCTGTTACGACAAAACAATGCAACCCTGTGTTACATCGTTTTGTAACAATATAGTCTAAATTAATCTACTTGATGTAAGCTTTGTATTGATTGAGCCCACAAAATTCAGGACAAGTTTTCGACCAAAATATTCCATATTACATTTCGCTGTCCCCTAAGACGTGCTTTGAGCTAAACAGTTTTAAACTCATTTTTCGCAAGTGTTACAGGTTACAGCGTTTTGTCCTAACAGGGTATAAGGCCTTTGCATCCATTGTGGAAATACTGTATAAATTTTGCAGTATTTTCAGAGCGAAGTAACCACTCTTGAAATACTGTAGTGCCTAGGACAAGATTTTTAAATGTCCGTATGGTTGCCCAAGCATATACGGCATTCTCGCTACATAGTCAGCCTAGTCCAGAGGAAAGAACAGGTCAATACGTCTGGGACCAACCATGTGCGGGTTTCCTCACGATGTTTTCCTTCACCGTACGAGCGTCCGTATTGTGTACTTGAGATTAGAAAATATCTCATTGGTACACGCCTCCACCCGGGATCGAACCTACACCCTCTGCGAGTGCGAACCAAAGGTCTACCCACTAAGCCACGGACGCTCATTTCGCCATTCCAAGTGTGTGTAACGCTAAAACTATTTACTGGTCTTAGAACCTGCCTCTAAAATTCATCAGCATTCATTTTTTGATCGAAATGACACGTCACAAAAAGAGATTTCTGAAAGCCAAAGAGATTGTAGACTCACTTTGCTTATTAACCGACTTTTAAAAAGAGAGAAGGTTCTATGTTTTGGCCTTCTTTTGCTCCTATTTTATTAGAAGCAGCTGTAGGCAGACGAAAAGTTTTTCACTTCTCTTTTGCTCTTCTTCGGGTTATAAAGAGGCAGCAAATCTGTGGAAGGCGAGTAAAAATGGTCTCTATTGCGAGAAGCTACGGCTATCATAACATGGCAGTAATGAATAATTCTTATCTCGGCCGAAATGAATAATGAGAGCATTCAGAATAAGTGAGGAGGGTCCGACAAAAACATAAGGTTGGGGGTAAAAACTAGCTGTGTTCAGTCCTGCTTTGGGGAATTTGTGTATTGTGTTATTCTATAGTTTTCAACTTGCCTTTTTGTCACTACGTTGACTTCTGGTACGGTTTTTGTGGGATTTCCAATCGTCATTGAGGACCTTATATGCACGATTATGACGGATTGAAATGTCAAAAATGAATTTGAATCAATTGTCTGTATGCTGGTGTCTGATGACATTTCTGAAATCAATTCAGGTGTCAATCGCGGAGCCCCTACAGGGCCTTAGCGGAGCCCCAGGGCTGTCTTATTTAGATTTAAAGCTAAACCCACAGACATAGATCAAGATAGATACCGCATGTGTATGTACTTCGCGTGCCATATCGCGTTCTCAAACGACGAGCAAAGCTCGTCTTTCGAAAGTCTGTTCTTTAGTCTGCGCTCCACCGTTCAGAATCGGACGTCAATCTGAATTTTAGAAATGCCTAATTGTGTCGTATTGAGCTGTAGAAATTCGAATAGAAACGTTCATAATATAAGAAACGTGGAGGGACATGCGGTATCTATCTTGATCTATGTCTGTGGCTAAACCATTTACTGCAGGTTTTAAGCTGTGCAAATAAAGAAATGCAATCGGGCAAGTCGGCTCGAGCTATTTTTCAATTCGTTCCACTTTTCAGTCTTTTTCAATCCGGCCTCTGAAACAAGTAAACAACAGATAACGGGGGGTTAAATGTCAAAGTCGTCCGCTCTAATTTGCTTTATAAGCCTCGATTTAAGGGCTCTATCTAGAGAATATCGAGATTAATCAAGTTTCTTTGATCAGAATTTAAAGAATTGGCTGTTTAGTGTTTAACAAAGTGCAAATGTGTACAGAATGTAACTAAACAAAGTGATAACACTTAAGGGTGTGTTAGTGTGCCTTATGTAGAGTGCACTGTAAAAGTTGCATAGCTGAAACAGATTTTTTTGTGATTTGTATGGGCAAACGCCCCAGAGCGTCATGAATTCCCCCATACAAAGGTTAAAAATAAAAAGTTACTCTGAGCTCTACTACTTTCACAGTAAACTATACAGGGGACTCGAGCACATCTTTTAGGGTGTGCTTGCACCCTTTAGGTATTATCACTCTGTTTTGTTACATCCTGTAGATTTATTAAGAAATCTTTGATCAAATTGCATTTCATTTCGACGGCAAAGTTAAAAGAAAATGGGATTTGAATCATCCAAAGCATCGCAAGCGTGAAGTGCGAAGCTTGAAAATTCCACTTAAGAGCGGGCTGTCAGAAATATCAAAGCACGCTAGCCCCGCCTACACATTCATACATTCCAGAATCGTGCCCTGGGCATTGTGCTTTGCGCTGCAGCTAATAGTGATCAATATCGCGTAACAACGGTTCCCGCATTATAGCACGAAGGTAAAGGTCGCAAGTCCCAAAAATTTTGTTTGATGATTACTTATTTAAAATCAAATACAATACTAATATTTCCTTTAGCCATTATTTTATAAAGTGTGTGATTGTAGTAGTGCAAGTTATTTAATGATAGTAACTCTATAAGTGTAACAGACATTTGTTGAAAAGCCCAGAAAGATTCATAATTTCGAAAAATATAACTATTGAGTCAAAATAAGTGAATCGTGTTTTTCGTTAGGCAAATATCAGATAAATATACAATGATTAAATAAATCTCAATTTCATTTGAGTCAATCGTCTTTCGGGATCGTAATACTTATTAGAAAACACAGCAAAATTTTACAGCCCGCTCTTAAAAGAATATTATTTCAGGCACATAGCTATTTAATACTAATTTATTTAAATTAACCGTAAAATCCGCCTATGCTTTGTCACCCACGCCTAAGAAATTAGTGAAAGTCCAACTGGTTATTTATATTGCTGTTATATTTAAAGTTAATGGGATTTATGATTGCGTCAGCCTTGTGTGGGATTTGTATTATTAGGGCCAATTCAGACCGCAACGCGACGCGTAGATGCATTTCTAAATTTGTATGGATTTGACAGATTTTAATTGCGTGAGACGTCTTGCAAATCTGTCAAATCCGATACAAATTTAGAAATGCATCTACGCGTCGCGTTGCGGTCTGATTTGACCCTTAGATTACATTAGTCTTAACTTCATCAGTTAGGCCTTAAAAAAGTGAAAGAACTTTTTACAGAAGTAATCAAAATCAATCAAAATCAAAATAATTTTATCCAGAGTAATTTTTTTACAAAATTCTTTCCGAACGTCGATACTAAGTATGAATACTCAACTCTTTTTGAACTTAACTCTGGAACGAACTAACCAATGCGACCTGCAAACCTTCAAGAAGAGAAAGCCCTCTTAAAAGGCCGGCAACGCACCTGCAGCTCTTCTAATGTTGCGAGTGTCCATGGGCGACGGTAGTTGCTTTCCATCGGGTGACTCGTTTGCTCGTTTGCCCCCTTATTTTATAAAAAAAAAAGATAAACTCGCGTCAGGTCCACGTGACCTGAGCGGTTTTTGCACGGGTCGCTTGACAGTTGTCTAATTATAACAAAAATATAACATAAAGAATACTGTTCAAAATAGCCTAATAAAAACCATTGAAAGCAATAAACCTTAATAAAACAACCACAATCGTATAAACCAGTACACTGTTCATTTGTATTATGAAATGAATTTAATACGCAGTGACCCGTGCCCTTTTTGTCCCGGACAAAGTGTCCCTCCCGCAAATGTGACACGCGTCAAATAAATGTGGCGCTCCCGCTCCGACTATAAAATGTCAAACGGCTGCGGCTCCCGTACTATAAAATATTTTCATGTAAATCCTGAACTTTGAGCCCAAAATGTTTTTAAAATTGCTTTGGATACGTAATATCAAAATATTTATCAAAAATTATAATAATTCATAACTCATTTTGAAAACTCACCATGGCAAAGTTATAATAAAAATTAGCGCATTGAACACTCCGGGAGTGTCACCAAACGTGAAACGTCCTACGAGAGGAGGTGGTGGATTTTCAATCAGTTCACGTGACATGATTGTAAATACGCTAGTTTTACACTTCTTTTCTGACACTTCTTTTCACATTTTTTACCTACTACATTATGAAGTTTTTTACTTCATAATGCTACTCATATTTTAGCTATCTGTGTCCTCAGACGAAACAGAGAATTCAAATCTTCGCTCAATGTTTGCAACATTATTACGGGAACATAAATACAAGTTTATTACTGCACGAAGACGTGTGAGAGATCTCGTGCAGGGGACTGACATAATACAAATATATGACGGTAGCGTAACTCGTCGTTATAAAAAAATTCAAACGGTATTCCCGGAGTTTGAACTCCGGGAATACCGTTTGAAATAAAAAAAAAACACGTGTGGCACTCAGGGACTGCCGCGGTAAAGCTATTGCATAGCATTTTTTATCAACTTATGCAATTATATGTGCCGGTCGAAGTGGGGGGATGTTAGGTTTATTTTCGTTACGGAATTTCTTGATTCGGTCGCCGCGCTCAAAGATTGTGATAAAATCAATGCAACAGCGGGCATACATTTTGACCGCTGAAACCGTGGGATATTATTCCTCTGTATTACGAATTTTAGATCAGTAGGCCTACTACGAAACAGTTTTGAGACTCAAACAATCGGACGAGAATGCCGCGTCCTACTCTAACACTCGTGAAATGACGTTGTTACAGCAGGACACGGTATTCTCGTCCGATTGTTTGAGTCTCAAAACGGTTTCGTGGTACAGCCTCATGTTACGCGTTCCGCTAGTTCTACATTTCTTTTAAACATTAAAAAAGTGTACAACGCAGCTAAAGAAAAATTCACCCAAAAATAATAAAAAAACTTATTTTTGCAACACCGACAAGCATTTAGCGCGCGGCACGTGGAACGTGAAACTGCATTCAAAATTATTTGAAACCACGCTTATGTGTGCGTGCGCTCGTTTCGGGAGGTCTAGTATGAATGGTGTACTGTTATTATATATAATTTATATTATGGTACTGACGTTGAATGCGGGTGCCTTGTTACGTGTTGTTACGATCTCACGGTGAACTTGCAGTAAATAGCGTGTCTACGCTTCAACAATGACATTTTATTGCATAGCTAGGAAACGGTTTTCATTAAATGTAGAGTTCAAGAATATTCTAGATGTAAGGGCCTGATTACATCTACCGAGTAGAGTGGCGAAACAGTGCAAACAATTTGATTAGCCGAGAGCACTCGCCACTACTCGGTAGGAGTGATCATGGCATAAGGGTTAGTTAACATTGCTAAGAGGCGAAGCGCTCTTTCAAGTCATTAAAAATTTGGAATAGCCTCACACCACAAGCTTGTCAATTCAATGTTCTTATTGTGTAGTGGATAAAGTTCAGTTTTGACTCATTTAAAATTGCATCGCTTTCCCTTGTCGCATTGCTATGTGAGCTGACCCTAAAACTAATATGATCCTACTAAGATTGAAGGAGCTATGCATGCACTAACGTCTAATATCAAGACGATTATTAGCACATACACTGAATATGCATTGCATTTCTGAAGACACTTAATACAAGGAGTTCCAATTTATTCCCCATTCCAAGGACGGCCATTCATTTACAATCGATCGTTTCGATCCATCGCTTATAAACTTTAGAAACCAAATTTAAGAAACCAGTTAAAACCGCTATGAAGTAAAACTATTTCTACTTCCGAATTTGATTCGATGTCGATTTTGAATGAAATCATAATTCATAATTGAATTCATAACATTTAATCCCGAAGATTTCGGGACTAAAATAATACCGGGATCCCGGGATCGAATTTTTTCGTTGGGACTTGGGAGTAGGCAATTCGTCGAAGATGGATCGAAACGATCGACCGCATACTAGTTAAACCTCCCTTACAGAAGTGAATTGTTCAAAATGACAAAATAAATGACGTCATTTACATTTTTACCGAAACCCTTGACGTCATTAGCATTTAGTGGCATTCAAAAGCTATGAGACCGCATTTTCTGTCCATTCACACGGAAAATTACTACTTTATAAATAAATAGGGCGTTGAAACTGGAAAAGCTTCGCCAGCAAACATTTACAGATGCGATCTTTTGTGTTACTCAGCCGTCTAAATAAATTAGTTCTTTAAGTTATTGTATATCTATAAAAATCGTATGAAAAGACTTTACATCATTAAAATGTAGAGTCTTTTCCTACAGTTTTTAAAGATTTTATCTACCTTTGTAACGCGTACGGACTATATTTACAAGGTGTGCTGAAAATACTATTAAATCGATAATTTACCCTTAGCAATTAGCGTGGAAAGAGCATCTTTCTACGCAATAGACAAAATGACAAATCAATAAATGCCATTATTTCCCTTAAATCTGTCTCGTTAATATATTCGTTTGCGTTTATACTGCGGTGATGCTAAGCTTACTGATACCTCAAGAATCAACTAAATAATAAATCAAATAGAATGATCTTGAATCAGCTCTAGCAGTCATTTTAGTAAAGAATGATTTTAATCAATGGTACAGAATAGAAAACTGATTTGTGGTGAAGAGAATTAATCAGGATTTCATTGTCCGTTTTGCGTCCATTATCAAAACTTTTTCATAACGGTTTAATATTCAAAGCCCATAAATTAACATTAAACGTCTTTATGAGGTGATAAATGTTGGTTTACCTTAATCCTGACGATTAATACCTCGGTTGGAACACCACAGGTGGATCTGGGCAAAGTTGACGAAAGTTTGGAAGCACTTAGACTAATCTTATCGTTCAACAGTTATTATACGGATAAGTTATTGAGCTAATACTGAATAGAGTTTGATAGATGTTGAATCAGGGGTTAAGGAATCAATAAATTAAGTGATATCAAGGTCCAGGCGATAGTCTGAGTTAATTCTTGAAAGTTTTTGATAATAGGTATTCGATTACAAATAAACCGAAATGCCTAGAGAAATGAAAGATTACCTAATAATTATATGCAGCATATCTCGACTGACAAATGAAATTTGGAATTTCGATTTATTAATTCTGGTTAAATAGATTGTCAATATTGATCAGTGAATAAAGTCTAGACCTGGCTAGAGCAATATTGGATAAACCCCTAATGCTACCTGTCTCTTTCATTTCATGAGTAAATTTTCATAAAATGTGTAGGCAGGGTAGCCAAAAATCCTATTAGGTATTAATAAATACACAATATTGTTTCGATTTAATGTAGATAATTAGAATTGAAATAAGGTATAATATCCAGGTAATTACCAGGTACCTTTGTATCTGACTGAGGATTGCTCTCCTAACCCTTTGTGTGTGTACAATGGGCGTGAGGGGATCGCCCCAGACTGCTACTGATCGATCTTGTAAACTGAGATTGATGCGTTTTCGCCCTCTGAAAAACCTACGATAAAAGGTTTCCTAATGAAAGAATAGCTTTTGGGCATAGGTCCAAAAAGGAGGCTAGTCCTAATTTCTAGACCCTTTAAAAAGGAGCTTTCTTACAATATCTTTGGACTGGGAAATATGAAAGTAAAGCAGGCCAAAATATGCGGCATTTTGTTGCAACAAAAATAGCTAAAATAATGAAGCAGTAACTGAAATACAAAATAAACCACCACAAATCGCAGTGTATTATGCAACCCATAATCTCATTGTGATATTTATTCGCCTACTAGCTTCGTCTGACCCAGCAGCTACAAAGCAAGAATATCGTAGCGCTTACTATGGATCCAATAGTTGCCATAATTGCAAAGGTTTTATGCAGTCATATCTTACTAACTACTCAAGTATTTTTGCAGTCATTTTTTCATTATCATTATTCTTCTACCTTTAAAATCCTTCGATAACTATGCTCTACCCATCATATTATTAAAACATTATAATAAATGAAGATGGGCACATAAAAATTGTTTTAAATACCTACCCAAAAAGTTATATTAGAGGAAGAGCGGAATTCTCCTTAAATTGCATTATGATGGCACCCAAAAATAAGTCTCTCCTTAAACTAGGAATTACAGAAAAGAGAAACTTGGAAGATAGGCAGAAAAGAACAAAAAAGGATAACGTGAGTAAAAATTATTCCATCGCCGATGTACGCTGAAACAAATGCTACAATTTTCAAAGAAATCGAGTCAGATAAGAGGAATATAGAGTAAACAATGCAGCATTCGCATTCTAACGTCGTTTTTATGTGACTTGGATGTGTCGGAAATAAATTTATTGGATCCAACAATAAAGGTATCATTAAATTTATGCAAATCGTTTTTCTACGACAATGAATACACGTTGCTTTGTGGATATTGCTGAGTTTATGGTATTTCTGTTGCCGCTATGACAACAAATACTAAAAACAAAATAAAGTTAATATTTAAGACGAATATCTAAGCAAATGACCTTGGACGTTTGACGCGGAGCGCCATCTGTTTATGAATCAATGTAGCAGTAGGTGTAGGTTGCCAAGCTACGGTAAGTTACATAATATTTCCGCTAGATGTAGCATTTAGCAATTTATTTTGCAGAGGTGGGCAGAGTAATAATAAACAGAGACTACTTATTTTTTTTTCGAATTAATTAAATAAAATAAATATGTACATAGAATACTTTTTTATTTTATCCCCTTTTAACCCGTATTTTATGTATGTCCCGTATTATATGAAGACTACAGGGGAAAAACAAGGAATGTCAGTAAAAAGTCAAAAATGAACTAATAATGCCATCTAGTGGCATTCCGGTGTAGCTAACCCTCAGCAAAAATTCAAGATACAGCAATCGTCGATGTCCAAGTTATAGAAACTTATTTGGTTGTTTGAACATGGCAAGAATCATGAACGTCCGCGCGCGAAAATGCAAAAATCGGGAATGTCACTTTGACAGCTCGGCCTACGGCGTGTGGCCGGCGTCATTGACTGACGTATTTCACTTGTCGTTTGTCGGTTTTGTGCGCATGTTTAATTCAATTTAAATGATTTGTTGCATAATAAAGTTATAAATTTTAACTATGTCGAGCAGCAGTGATGAGAACACGCGGGTGAAGTCACCAGAACGAAAAAAAGTGCGGAAAGGTCGCGTAAGAGATGTGATGAAAATAATAAATTTACAAAGTCATGAAAGTGGTGAAGACTGTGGTTGTAAACGTTTGAAATGCTTTGAAACTGTAAGGGAAGTAGAAAGGCGCAAGCTTCTTAATCATTTGAATAGTTTAGAATCAGTAACTGAACAAAATACTTACTTGTGTTCCATGATATCAGTCCAAAATGTTAAGCAGCGAAGATCACGCAAACCAGAAGAAGAGGCAAAAGGTCATGATTCTTCATATTCGTATATTGTAAAAGTAGTTAGAGAGCAAGTTTGCGTGGAAATTCCTATATGTTTTAAAGCCTTTTGTTCAATTTTTGGGATAACCAAGGCAAAAGTGCAGTATCTCCAAGCTAGCCTAAAGTTTTCTGGAACTCCACCAGTAGATAAGAGAGGCAAACATCATAATCGTCCGAACAAATTGAAAACTCGAGTATTGAATGATATTAAAGAACACTTAAAATCTTTTAAGGGACGCTCCAGCCACTACAGTAACAAAAAAACCTCAAAAATTTATCTTCCAGAAGAATTTAATATCAGGAAGGTATACACACTTTTCGTAGAGAAGTATCCACATCATAAGCTGTCCTATGAGGCATATAGAGCAGAATTCAAGAAATACAAAATTTCTTTCGGCTACCCAAGGTCGGACACTTGTAGCACATGTGATAAAATGAATGCTGAATTGAACTCTCTAGCTAAACAAGAGAGCACACCAGAAATCAAGCAACAAATTAAAGATTTGGAAACAGCAAAGAAATTACATCTCACCAAAGCTGGAGTTTTCTATGAGAGAAAGAAAAATAAAAAAATAAAAGCAAGAAATGATTGTGACTTTGAAGCAATTGCAGTTGATTATCAAAAAAACATTTCATTACCAAACATTACAACGAATGATGTCTACTATAAAAGACAACTGTCTATGTACACCTTCAACATACATGTTTTATCAACTGGACAATCATATTTTTACTGCTATCCAGAGACTTCTGCAAAGAAGGGATCGAATGAAGTAATGTCATTTCTTCATCATTTTATAATCAATTACCTAGATAAAAGAGTAAAACAGCTCAGCATCTTTTGTGACTCAGCAGGTGGACAAAATAAAAATTACAATTTGATAAAATGGCTTCATTTTATAACAAACAAAAGTAACTTGCTGAATCGGGTGGATATCACATTTCCCATTAGAGGCCACTCCTATATGGAATGCGATAAGAACTTTGGAATTATAAAATTGAAAACCAAAATGGAAATGCCACGTGATTTTTATGAACTCATCGCAAATGCACGGGCAAAACCCAGCCCTTTTCAAGTGATAAATGTTGAAGAGGATCCACGGATTGTCAGAGATTGGGCTGAATTTCTTAAAGACCCAATCTACAAGAAAATGTGTCCTTTTAAAATACAGGAAATCCGGGAACTGTATTGCTTATCTGAAAAATCATATATTTACCATCGCAGCAATTATAATGGCCTGTACTCAAAGGGAATAATTATTGCTGCAAAAAAGAAAGGTCAGCCTCAGAATACTCAAGTCACTCAAACACCATGTCAAGGCGGGGAATTCTATTTGCCAAATGCTGCATATGAAGGTATTTACTAATATCTATCTAGCACAGGCTATGTATTTTGTAAAATAAAATTTATTTTATTTCATAACTAATTAAATATGTAATTAATCTGTTTCAGGGCCCATAGCAATATCAAAGGAAAAGTACAGTGATCTCCAAGGCTTGAAGAAATTTTGTTCACAAGAAGCACAAGTTTTTTATACTAATCTGCCACATTTAACCTAACTTCTTAGGTTTAATTTAAAGAGAATTCAATAATAAAATCAATTACTTAAATAATACTAAAAATCTTTATTTAAAACAAGCTATTTTAACCTACAGTGGCTGGAGCCTCCCTAAAATTAGCAAAAACAAGGAATGTCATTGACATTCATTTTTCTTGCACATCCCTGTGCGACTTTGCTATAGTTTTGTAAAGCTTTCTATGAATTTGATGTTATATTTTGCTTAATTTTTAGTCTAGTGATGAAACATATAATTATCCTGATAAAAAGGAAATAAAATTTTTGTTTTCTACCATTTAGATAAAAAAAAATAGACTTTCATTAGCTTTATTTTGAGTTTATGTAAAAAACCTTGCAATTGACATTCCTTGTTTTTCCCCTGTAGTCTTCATATGTATCTCGAATACGGCTCAAACGATTTTCATGATATTTGGAGTGGGGGAGGTTTCAGGGGAGAAGACGCGGAGATGAATGTTTCATTTTTTGCCACTGATATAGAAGTCTTTCAGCTTTTTCTACATTTTTGTTTCCCAGAATTCCTCATCACGATGGATTATTTCCGTTTTAACTGGAAAGTTTTTGCCAGACTATATACCAAAAATGCATTTTTTGGTTCTGGTTACATGAAGCTGGCCCTTTATTTGGTAGAACCATGCGTGGTTTTTATTTATTACAAAAAAATAAAAACCATATAGAAGTGCAATCCATATAGAAGTCTTTCAGCTTTTTCTCCATTTTTGTTTCCAAGAATTCCTCATCACGATAGATTATTTCCGTTTTAACTGGAATGTTTTTGGAAGACCATATACCAAAAATGCATTTTTTGCTTCTGGTTACATGAAGCTGGCCCTTTATTTGGTAGAACCATGCGTGGTTTTTATTTGTTACAAAAAAATAAAAACCATATAGAAGTACAATCCATATAGAAGTCTTTCAGCTTTTTCTCCATTTTTGTTTCCCAGAATTCCTCATCACGATAGATTATTTCCGTTTTAACTGGAATGTTTTTGGAAGACCATATACCAAAAATGCATTTTTTGCTTCTGGTTACATGAAGCTGGCCCTGTATTTGGTAGAACCATGCGTGGTTTTTATTTATTTGTAACCCGCCTTTGGTTTTTTTTTATAAAACGTTAATTGTTTATCATTTATGGCTTTTTTTACACCAACATTGTAACAACATTTTGGGCATTTTATTTCTACTATAGTGTCGTCATCTACAGTGCCATCTGGGGTTGCTCCAAAATATTGGACTTCCGGATATTGGACAGGACAGGAATTTTTGTATTCGAGTAAATTTGAGAATTATTAAGTTATTTTTTTTTCCTTTTGGGCAATGGGGCTTGTTGGCTTGAATGGTGGGGGACTAATTTTCTTTTTTCTGACTTTTTTTCATTTTTTCTTGTAACAGCCTCTGTTATATACTGTGGGTCCCTAATAGGTATTTTTCTCGGATATCTAGGATCCACTAATTCTGGCAGTATGCAATCCATATAGAAGTCTTTCAGCTTTTTCTCCATTTTTGTTTTCCAGAATACCTCATCACGATGGATTATTTCCGTTTTAACTGGAAAGTTTTTGCCAGACCATATACCAAAAATGCATTTTTTGCTTCTAGTTACATGAAGCTGGCCCTGTATTTGGTAGAACCATGCGTGGTTTTTATTAATTTGTAACCCGTCTTTGGTTTTTTTATAAAACGTTAATTTTTTATCATTTATGGCTTTTTCTACACCAACATTGTAACAACATTTTGGGCACTTTATTTCTACTATAGTGTCGTCATCTACAGTGCCATCTGGGGTTGCTCCAAAATATTGGATTTCCGGGTCTATATATAAGCCACATGGCTCTATTTTGACATTTGCCTCCACCGCTAGCTGCTGTAGGGCAACTTTTTCATATTGTCGACCATGTTTAATAGACGCCACATGTTCAATTGATTTTTTGTAAAGAATATCCTTGACCATATTTTGACAACTAATGTCAAGGCGCCTTTTTACAACCCTACCAAAGTTAGAGGCAGTTAAGAGGTTGCGACGCAGCTCTAACCACTCTGAACTCCCACTCTGCAACACAGTTTCTCTGGCAATTCTCTGTCTTTCCTCGGCATTTCTCTCTAAATTCTGTAAAAATACTCTTTTTGAATCCTCCAGCATATCTTCAGCCATATCCGGTTTTGAGCAATTTTCCCCATAGTTTTTTCCATCTTGGGTCTGAAACAGTCTCCTCTTTTTTCTCAAATATTTCTGAGTCAGATTCCGACTCTTCATTCGTTTTTCTTCGTTCCTTTTAATTTCGTTGCGTGGACTTTTTGCAACAATTGATTTATGCAGAACGGATAAAGGTTTTTGAGTATTGAATGACACAGCTGCTACATTACATCGCATTTGGTACTGGAATCTGCGGCTAAAGTTTATGCGCTTGCCTCCTACAAATTTAGCTACCAAGCTATGATATCTCTCTACAGAGTTGCTGTCTACATCCAAGATTAAGCTTCTTGCATGGGCTGCGAGTTGAGCTATAATTTGCTTAATTTTCAACCAAATGCTGTTAGAAAAAATTTCCTTATCTATTGCCTCTTCTTCACCTTTGGTACAAAAATATTCTTTACATTTGTCGTGGCGTCCGAATGCGTGATCTGGTGCAGTTATAATATCTTGATAAAGACCCGTAATATTATTTGTATTTTTGTATTGTTGGATGGCTTCGGTAATTACTTTTCTGGTGCCTAATATTCGTGATTTCGTAATAGTTTTTCTGTATTTAAGAGAATACTTGGTATCTGTACTTAGTGCTGAAAATTTATTACAAAAATTTCTTAGTAAATGATTCCGGCATTCTACTTTTTCAACGGTATAATTTTCATAAGGTCTAAATTGAAGTATTTTTGAATACGTGTTGGCGTCCCCGTCCGATATTAAACGTCCATATATTATATTGTGCATTTCAATACTTTTTTTAAACCCTTCCACCAAGATTTCAGACTCCATTCCTGTAGACGCTCCTAAAAGAAAAAAACTAAAATTTGTTTTGTTTTGTTATTAATCATAAAAAAGGGATAACCGTTACTTATACCTCAGTCAGAGTAATATAATAATACCTAATATACATAGAAAACAGTTAGGGAAATAAAGGGTACTAGGTGTCAAAGAAAAAAGCTAGTAAATAAGACTAAGTTACCAGAATAATTTTTGTAGCACGTGTGATCTTTTGCCTCTTTACCCTTGTTCTGAGCTAGGGCACAAATACAGCAATATTTATTTCTTACTGCCATATAAAGAATTTTATTCGTTCTTTTTCCTAATATAGCTGCTGCACCCGAAAGAGACGAATAATTTTTTCTATAAGATCGTTTCGCGTAGCACCCGTCCGCTATGACATCTATTACTGGGATTCCATTACAATTAAGCCTACCCTCCTCAATGGCTAAACGACGCTCTTCTTCACCAGCTTCTGTCATTGATTTTAGTAATTCAACTTCCCATTTTTTATGAACAACTTCCAGTTTTGCAGAAAACAACTGATTATTCATAGGAGGTATTCCCAAAGAAGCAGTTATTTCGGTTAGCTGGCTGTATCCACACCCAATAGCCACTGTACCCGCCACTGCAGCGGTATTAAGATCCATATCATCAACTGGGTTATCGTTGTATATTAAAAAAGATAAATCACACATTTTGCATTTTATGTTGAATTTAGAAGTGAAACCCATGCGTGTTTCTGAAACTATTTCCATTGACTTTAAACCGCAGTCAAGAGGACCATGAGATGATATTTCTTGAAGTTGTTTAAAAAATTGATACATATTTATTATTCTTCTTCCAAACTTATTTGTGTCTCTGGAAAAAATAAATTTTGTTTTATACTAAAAACACTCCTGTATAGTAAAAAAGTTAAACTAATAATAGTAATGTGTCTTACTGGGCACCACATTCTGTGTTTTTTGATGTTTTCTCAAATTCACATTCAAGGCCAGCAAATGTATTTTCTCCAGTGTTGTGTTTGTCCCTGTAAAAACAGTAAGTAATGTATGTTAAAATAAAATTATTATTATAAAAACAAAGAACCCGACTGAATGAACTGAAAAGGCAAAAACAATAATTACTTTACATTACACGTAGTCGGAGGCAATATTGTGCTGACAAAAAAAAATACTACTACTCCCTCCAGTCTGGCTTTTTGTTTTTAATATAATCAATAATTAATATTTACGTTAAAAGATAATAATAATATTTCTTACTGGACATTTGAATCCGTGTTATCATTAATCTGATGTAATGACTCTTCTAAATTTTGTCCTTCGGTTGCATCAATTTCAACTATCCTACCTTGGATCCTACAGGATTACAAAAATAAAAATTTTGTGAATAAAAACAATTTGAAAATCAATGCATTGTCTGATGCGTATACACATGAAGGTATATTAAATGATGATGAAATGTATTTTGCGCTGTAGCTAATAGTGAACAATATCGCGTAACAACGGTCCGGCGCATTATAGCACGAAAGTAAATTTCGCTAGTCCCAAAAATGTTTTTGATGATTATTGATTACTTAAAAATTAAATACAATTCTAATATTTCCTTTAGTTAATCTTTTATATAGTGTGTGATTGTAGTAGTGCAAGTTATTGAATGATAGTAACTCAATAAGTGTAACAGATATTTGTTGAAAAACCCAGAAAAATTCATAATTTCGAAAAATGAAACTATAGAGTCAAAATAAGTGAATCGTGTTTTCCGTTAGGCAAGTATCAGATAAATATACAATCATTAAATAAATCTCAATTTCATTTGTGTTTCATCGTCTTCAAGGCGTAGGGATGTGACGACCCCACCGCCCGCCTGATGGTAGTTCTATCTCACAATAATTAGTGTGGGATAGATCTAGCATCAAGCGCAGTTAGTCAACCGAAGGATGGCGGTAAAACCATCAACGATAGGGTCAGTGAAGAAATCCATGGCCATCAATGGGCTGCAGCATTGATGGTTTGATTTACTGGCCCCTGTCAGATTGCCAATCCGCGTGCTCCGCGTGGCAATTATGAGCAAATGCCTTTCATGAAACGCACCAGAAAAGGATGGCCCCTAGTTCCCGGTAGCGGTACTATTCCTGGCCACGGTAGCGGCCATGGTAACGGCACTGCGAGGGGTGCTAAGAATCTCCGGGCTACGGATCGCTACCACCAACTGGACCTGGCGACGTACAACGGACGAACGCTTAGACTCGAAGACCACCTAGTCGAACTGGAGGTAGAATTGGAAAAAATCCGTTGGCACGTATTAGGGTTGTGCGAGGTCCGAAGACAAGGGGAGGATACCATAACTCTGCCATCGGGTCACCTTTTCTACTTCCGAGAGGGAGATCATACATCCCGTGGCGGCGTGGGATTCCTCGTCAACAAATCTCTCGTCGACAACGTTGTTGATATCTCGAGTGTGTCGGGGAGGGTAGCGTATCTTATTTTGAGACTCACCAATAGGTATTCTCTCAAGATAGTACAAGTGTACGCACCAACCTCGACACATTCTGATGACGAAGTGGAGACCATGTACGAAGACATCTCCAAGGTCTTAAATACCACCCCTAAGACCCACTTCAATGTTGTCATGGGAGATTTTAACTCCAAAGTAGGAGTACGAGCTAGCGGCGAATCTAGCTTGGGACAGCACGGTGTTGGGATTCGAAACCGCAGGGGGCAAATGCTAGTCAACTTTCTCGAAAAAGAGGGGCTCTTCTTGATGAATTCCTTCTTCAAAAAGAAGCCCCAAAGAAAGTGGACATGGCGAAGTCCTGACTCTGTGGTAAGGAACGAGATAGACTTCATCATTACGGATCGGAAGTATATATTTAGGGATGTCTCTGTGATCAACAGGTTTAATACCGGTAGCGATCACCGATTACTGCGAGGATCCTTGAGTGTATGCTTCAAGCTCGAAAGAGCCCATATGCTGAAGTCTACTCTCCGACCCAACTTCCAACAATCCGTCGCTGATACCCAGAAATTTCAGTTACAACTGAAAAATAGGTTCGACGCTCTTAACATCTCGGAAACTACAATGGAAGTTGACGAGGCTTTAAATGCAATTGTGGAGAGCATACGGGTCGAAGGTGAAAGGTTTTGCAGGCCTAAGCATGCGGGCAGGAAATCCAAACTTTCGGATGAGACCCTCAAACTTATGAGGGAACGAAGGGAAAACACGGACTCGGGCTCGTCAGATGTGAAACTTCTCTCGAGGCGCATACGGAAACTTATACGTAGAGATCTTCGCCGCTCGAATACGCTAGAAATCATGGAAGCGATTGAGCGGAATAGAGGGTCAAAAGTTTTCGTAAGGCGCCTCGGGAGGAGTCGTCTGACGAAGGTGAAGAATAGCTGTGGCCAAATCGTTTCCTCGCGAGGGGAGGTTCTGTCCGAGATCGAGGATTTCTATAGCCGCTTGTATGCTTCACATGCTTTGCAACCTGACCCTCGTGATAACGACCCGCGTGCCAAACTCACCCGGCATCTTTCTGGCGAGCTTCCTGACGTCAGTATAGGCGAAATCGAATTGGCTCTGAAACAACTTAAAGGAGGAAAGGCCCCGGGGAGGGACGGAATTACGATCGAACTTCTCAGAGCGGGAGGCGAACCCGTCTTGAGAGAGCTTCGTAAAGTCTTTAATTTTGTCCTTCAACGGGGAGTTTCCCCCGAAGAGTGGCTTAGGAGCGAGGTGGTTCTCTTTTTAAGAAGGGAGATAACACCCTTCTTAAAAATTATAGGCCCATCTCGCTTTTGAGCCACATATATAAGTTGTTTTCCAGGATCATGACGAATCGCCTATCAAATAAACTTGACGAATGCCAGCCACCGGAGCAGGCTGGGTTTCGCAGAGGCTTTAGCACCATAGACCACATTCACACCTTAAGGCAAGTTGTACAAAAGTCACACGAGTACAGACAGCCACTGTGCCTTGCCTTTGTGGACTATGAGAAGGCTTTTGACTCTGTTGAGACCTGGGCTGTTCTGGAAGCCCTGCAACGATGTCAAGTCGATTGGCGTTACGTCGAAGTTTTAAAAGGTCTATATAATGCCGCGTCTATGTCCGTCCGAGTACAGGGGGCCACAACAAGGCCAATCTATTTGCATCGAGGAGTGAGACAGGGGGATATTATTTCCCCGAAACTGTTCACAAATGCGTTAGAGGACGCCTTCAAGACCCTAAACTGGAAAGGACGTGGCATAAACGTTAACGGCAAGTACCTCTCACACCTTCGTTTCGCTGACGATATCGTCATATTGGCAGAATCGTTGGAGGACTTGCAGGAAATGTTGAACGACCTAAATGAATCTTCCCGGCGGATCGGTCTCGGGATGAACTTGGACAAGACGAAAGTCATGTTCAACGAACATGTTCTCCCGAGACCGGTTGTAGTCAACGGTGCCTTTCTCGAAGTCGTAACGGAATATGTCTATTTGGGGCACATACTGCAGGTAGGTAGACATAACTTCGAGAGAGAAACCGATAGGAGGATACAGTTGGGTTGGGCAGCATTCAGGAAGTTAAGCCACATTCTCACGTCGCAAATTCCGCAGAGCCTGAAGACGAAAGTCTTCGATCAATGCGTGCTTCCCGTTATGACCTACGGGGCGGAAACCTGGCCTTTTACAGCAGGGCTAGCTCGTAAGTTTTCCGTTGCTCAGCGTGCTATGGAGCGCGCTATGCTCGGAGTTTCTTTGGCGGATAAGCTTCGAAATGAAACAATTCGTCAAAGAACTAAAGTTACCGACATAGTGCAGAGAATCAGTACGCTGAAGTGGAACTGGGCTGGTCACGTAGCTCGAAGAACAGACGATCGCTGGAGTAAACTTACTCTGGAATGGAGACCAAGGCTAGGAAATCGGGGTGTAGGTCGACCTCCAACTAGGTGGGACGACGATCTCCGTTTAGTTGCGGGTCCATGTTGGATGCGAGTAGCAGGAGATCGGTCATCTTGGCGTTCATTGAGAGAGGCCTATGTCCAGCAGTGGACGAATATAGGCTGATATGATGATGATGATGACGTCTTCCGGGATCGTAATACTTATTAGAAAACACAGCAAAAAAAGGGAGCTCGGTCTTAATGCCAAATTACAGCTTTGTAAGTCCTATAGTCTTTGAGCAAGACTGCGGACAGACAGACAGACAGACGGACAGACCGAAATTATAAGGGTTCCTTGTTGACTACAGAACCCTAAAAAGTTCATTAAAAATATTTTTTTAAAATTTTACGGCTTCCTTTAACAATACTGAACCTTCCCTGAAGCTATGGCATATTATCTCCATGTATGGCAAACATTTTTTAAACATCCTATAGTTATGTAGGTATAATAGTGTAACAGTAAAAAATAATTGTTTGAAGTCTCTGTGATAAACTATTCTGTATGATATACATTTACGTAACAATTTACATTACAATGTCCGATAAATAATAGACTGTTGTAAATGCATCTGATGATCACATGATCATAATATTATTATGTTTTCTGTACGGCAGAATCTTGGATCTTTTGAGGGACTTTTAGCGGTCCCATAGACTTGAAATGCTAGCAATTTATTAGCGAATTGTGCTGTAACTATAGTACGTCAAGTGTAGTGAAAGCTTGTAATGTACCCACTAATCACATACAATAATAAAGGTTATGTGATATTAGGCACAAAATAGACGATAATTCAGCATTACATGCGTTACGTGCACGCATGATCGTTTATTGTATTGATTGATGTGAATGACATGCAAACTACGTGCTGTACATTGATTGACCAGTTCTTTAATTTTTCGTCCTGCAATATGTACATTACATGCACGCATGTTCGTTTCGCAATCGACATGTCATGCAACATTCAACAAGCCCCAAGCGATGCGACCGCGATAACAATAAAAATCTATTGTGTCTCGTTATTTCCACGATCGAGGGATATACTGTCACGTAGATCATGATAGATCGATGCATGTCATGCTGAATTACCGTCTGGGAGCACTATAATATTATATTTAAAAAGTAGGTAGGTACTTACTTTTCAATATCATTTGGTTTGGCTTGTTTTGCTTTTTTTGCCTGATATGCAAGACGAGATCTTCTTTTATTTAGCAACTTCAATGATCGTTTGTTACTTTGTTTCGGAATACTTTTATTACCCATGTTTTCACCTTGTTTCACAGCTCACCAAAAGAAGAAATAATATATTTTTCACTTTTTTCAAAATCGAACCGTAATCACACAACATGTACACAGTACAATACGCGCGCAAAGTGCAAACTGTTAAAACTTAAAGCCGGTAAATTGTCAAAGTGAGACTAATCAAAAGAAGAGCACGCACTGCTTGTGCCGTGTGCGCGGAACGGCAACGCCGCGCTCCGTTGTACATATCTCGAGTTGACAACGACGCATTCCGTAACTAATTTACGCCTGTTAAATTTTATGAGCAAATGCTTTACTACATTTACTAGTGGAGTTTGATTTACAGTAGGCACTAAAGAGTTTGATGATAAAACTTCTATTTTGCAATACTGTTTATCGCAAATGGTTCGCGATCAACAAGATAAAAAATAAAGAAACATGTATGCAAAGATTCATTATAAACGGATTAGCTAAACCAAAAAAAAAACCCATCCTAAAATATACATCTTACGCGATTTAAAAATATATTTTCTGATAACTGAATAAAGATCACCAAAAATATCGTTCACGACAATATATTTCAAGATACACTTTCTAATTACACAAAACTTCTGTATTTCCCGATCTGTAATTTAGCTGTAAAACATCGCCAAAAAGACGTCTAAAACGCATTTTGCTTTACTATTCACCTTAAGGAGGGCTCTCATACAAGAAACGTGATTTTTTTGGCATTTATTTGTTCGTAATTAATAATGACAACAGCTAGATACTTGAAACTTTCACAAAATCCTTAATTATATTTGTACTTAAATAATTAATAATAAAATTAAAATAAAATAAATATTTAAAGGTGGCTCCCATACAAAAAACAATTTTTTGCCTATTTTCGCTCTATAACGGTACGGAACCCTTCGTGCGCGAGTTTGACTCGCACTTGGCTGATTTGTTATGATGCTAAACGACTGTCAAATTTCATTTAACAGGCACCTAAATAGCATAATTGATTAAACATTGAAACAACAACAAACAAATGAAACATTGATTAAATCTCATAAAATATTGAAATTTAATCAAATCTAGGTACGATATATCGGTTTCAATTATTAAAGGCACAATCATATTATAATGGCGTGTAAAGTGAAACATAAATAATTCCACAGATATCTAGTTCGGTATTGCTGTATTGTGTGAATGGCAGTTTCACGAAGGTGTAAGATTGGTTTTGATAATGGAGTCACATACAAATTGAAATACACTAACGTTTTGCGAGATAAAATTGATTAATTCTTATTCTGGCACATCCATTTACAAGGTAAATATCTCTGAAATATATCATCTCTCGCTCGCAGACAATTAAAGAGCACTTAGTAAGTTTATAAAAGAGTTCGTGCAAAAGTTTTTGAATGATTATATTACAGGTGCTTTGTGCGATGTTGATTATTAAAGATATGCTCAATATTGGTGCGGTCGGAAGGATATTAAACTAGCAAGCTATTATCTAGTATATCAATTTATACTAGCGCAGGTTCGAAGCGCATCGAAGCGAATTACCGAAATTGAACGCGTTAACGCACACATTACTTTTGAGAATTCATAAAAGGCGAGCGCATTCGCGGGAATACGCGCGAATGCGCCCGACCAACGCCGATTGGTCTCGCAGAAGTAATGTGTGCGTTACGCTCTGGAGTTAAGGTTTGAAGGTTTGAGGAATTTGTTAAGTTCAGTTTTTGGGAATTCGCTTCGATACTTCGACTCTGCGCTAGTATAAATTGACCCTTAGCAAGGTGCTAAGGGTCAATTTATATTTTGATAGTTCTATTCAGTGCTACCGTAGTCATTAAAAGGAAGTTGTTAATACAATTTTAAGACGAAAAAATCTGCGCAGCTATTACAGTTATCCCAGTTTATTTATTACTCGCTTTACGTTGAACGCTAAAGACGTTTTTTATCGTAACTTTTTTAATCTGTTCTTGTAAATTTCGCGAATAGCCAATCTAGAAAGTTCTTAAACGTTGAAATAGCATCGCAAAACATAAAACGCCGTCACTGTCATAAAAACTTCCAACTGTACTTAGTTTACGAGGGTACATAACATAGCTTTTAACGCGAATAAACCTCGTTATGATTTAATGGCTGGATTGGGTTGGCACAATAGATGTATTCGATAAGTAAATTGTTACTACTTTGACAATCCCATAGTTATGGGATTGTCAAAGTAGTAACAATTTACTTATCGAATTATTTACAACTAGACGTTCCGCACGGCTTCGCCCGCGTAAATTAGATATTTCACAGACAAATCACTCTACAAAAAATAGCCTATGATCCTTCACGTGGTCTACTTCTTATCTGACCCAAATAACAGACAATAACTCTAGTAGTTCGTGAGATAAGCCCTTTCAAGTCATTTCCCCCGTTTTTTCCACATTTTCTTCTATTTCTTTGCTCCTATTAGTCTTAGTGTAATAAAATATAGCCTATAGCCTTCCTCGATTAATGGGCTATCTAACACTGAAAGAATTTTTCAAATCGGACCAGTAGTTCCTGAGATTAGCGCGTTCAAATAAGCCCTTTCAAATAATTTCCCCCCGTTTTTTCCACATTTTCCTCTATTTCTTCGCTCCTATTAGTCTTGGCGTGATAAAATATAGCCTATAGCCTTCCTCGATAAATGGACTATCTAACACTGAAAGAATTTTTCAAATCGGATCAGTAGTTCCTGAGATTAGCGCGTTCAAACAAACAAACAAACAAACTAACTAACAAACTCTTCCGCTTTATAATATTAGTATAGATTGTAAACCATACTTATTGGTCCGTTTTTTACACAATTGTGTAAAAAAAATCAGAATCATAATTTGCAAGCTTTCCTGAGTTCAACCCCATTCACAGAATGCCTCACTCATATTTTGCATCGCAACTCCATCCAGCGCCTGCTCTACTTTAACTTACTAATTCCTCAAATTCAAATTTCCTACATAAACCCAGATTTTCAATCTCAGTACCAAAAATACCAGTACATTCACAGGTAAATGTGTAATTGGCAAACCCCTGAGAGGTCGTAAACAGGAGCGTCTAAGTTATTTGTAAACCCTGGCCATCCGATGGTCCGTTCCCTAGGGGAAGTCCCTTATTTTAACTTTCCTCAGTTAGCTGAAAAAGTACTGTCTGATTTTTGGTTCTCACCATTCTTTATTTCGAGAAGACAATAATGCCGACTCTGTAGGCCTACTACGAAACTGTTTTGAGACTCAAACAATCGGACGAGAATGCCGCGTCGTGCTCTAACAACGTCATTTCACGTTTGTTAGAGTAGGACGCGGCATTCTCGTCCGATTGTTTGTGTCTCAAAACAGTTTCATGGTACAAGGCCTGATTTGATTTCACGTCGTTCGCCTTCTCATTAAAATAATATTTTTGAATATTTAGGGTTCCGTAGTCATCAAGGAACCCTTATAGTTTCGGTCTGTCCGTCTGTCCGTCCGTCCGTTCGTTTGTTCGCGGTTTTGCTCAGAGAATATTGGACCTATAAAGCTGTTATTCGGTATGAATGCACATATTAATGATGCCGACAAAATGGTATAAAAGATCTATAAAAAAATCTTTTTTTAAGGTATCTCCCCTACACATCAAGCGGAGATGAATTTTTATTTTCGCGTCCACCCCACCGTGTGGATACCCCACACGGTGGGGTGGATAGGTTGGATAGGTTTTTTAAAAATATTACGAGTATTCACAGATCATTTTCCGATTTAGGGATCCATTTGTGAAATATGAAATTTTAAAGTGGAAAAAATCGTTAAGAGTCCAGTGTGAAAATGTGAAAAAAATCACGGGAGTAGGAAATATGCTGAATTTAAAAGAAAAACTATCACGGCTAAAAAGACTTCATAAGTTATTGAGTAATAGTCGATCAACTAAAAAAATGTATTCGGAGAAGTTTATAGGAACTTTTCATTCAAATTCCTTTAAACGTAACTGAGATGATGTTGTTAGTAGTGTAAAACACGTTATAAATGTACTATCAGAGAAGTAGATTCCTAGGCAGATGGCGGACCTAAGTAATTTGGTCGCGTTACGTCAAACTCATCCGACCGATCACAGCTAACATTGAATTGGCATAAGCCGACCAAACGACGTAGGTCCATCAACTACCTAGGAATCAATTTCCTCGATGGTACATTCATTGACCATACAACAATTATCAAACTAGCGGTACTACGGAACCCTATATTGCGCGTGGCCTGACACGCACTTGGCCGTTTTTTTTTTAATAACATACCTCTTCATTGACTTTTTTTAAATTCAATAAGGTATTTGACTGTGGTGTTGTATGTAAGAATATAGATATTGATGATTTTTTTTATTTTTTTTTATGAAATAAGGGGGCAAACGAGCAAACGGGTCACCTGATGGAAAGCAACTTCCGTCGCCCATGGACACTCGCAGCATCAGAAGAGCTGCAGGTGCGTTGCCGGCCTTTTAAGAGGGAATAGGGTAATAGGGGAGGGTAGGGATGGGAAGAGAAGGGAATAGGGGAGGGAAAGGAAGGGAATAAGGTAGGGGATTGGGCCTCCGGTAAACTCACTCACTCGGCGAAACAGCGCAAGCGCTGTTTCACGCCGGTTTTCTGAGAGAACGTGGTATTTCTCCGGTCGAGCCGGCCCATTCGTGCCGAAGCATGGCTCTCCCACGTAAAAAACCTAATGATGATGAACCTAATGTGCTATGTGCGGATAATATTGTGATTTGCTCATTGTATTAATTTCATTAAAATTCAGTTACCTCCCCTAAACTTTCGATAACACTATAATAGGAACGCTAAGTTATCAATTAGGTTAAAACTTAAATTAGATGAGAGACGCTTCGTAGACAACATTTTGAGTTCCGCAGTTCGAGTCTACCCTCACGTCTCGGTAATGATTGAGCAATTATATTCTCTCGTATTTATTAGTTTCTGTGTATTTATTAGTCTTTATCAGTCAGTATCTAGTGTATCTCACATCCTGTACATTTTGTGGTACACTTAACGGAAAACCTATCACGCCTATTGATTTGTGCTTTAACATAGTAATTAATAATAATAATAATAATAATAATATCTATAGACGCTTCACACCACGTCAGTCTGGCCCCGTGCTAAGTACCTGAAGGACTTGTGTTACGGGTACCAGACAACGGAAATATATTTAATACTTTTATACTATACATATATTTAAGATTTTAATTATATAATAGGTACACATATTTA
Organism: Cyaniris semiargus; assembly: GCA_905187585.1. Lineage (NCBI taxonomy): Eukaryota > Metazoa > Arthropoda > Insecta > Lepidoptera > Lycaenidae > Cyaniris > Cyaniris semiargus. The sequence continues at coordinate 9,047,593 of LR994567.1, forward strand.
ATACACATCCATGACCCAGGAACTTTGAAAAATTTTTGTTCCGTCGGCGGGATTCGAACCCGCAACCCCCGGCTTGAGCTACCAACAGCCCACCAACTGAGCCACAGAGGTCGTCACAAATTTTTATTTATATGTAGATGTGTTATCATCAGTCAGTCGAGGTGTGACGACGCGGGCCCTCACAAAGCTCGGCTTTTAGCTAGTCACTAGTGTATGTCGATACTTTTTCATAAGCTACTAACAGAGAGCGTCCCTAGAGGGTGCAGGTTCGATCCCGGGTGGAGGCGTGCACCAATGAGACATTTTCTGTTCTCAAGTACATAATACGGACGCTCGTACGGTGAAGGAAAACATCGTGAGGAAACCCGCACATAGTTGGTCCCAGACGTATTGACTAGTTCTTTCCTCTGGACTAGGCCGACTATGTTGCGAGAATGCCGTATGCGCTTGGGCAACCATACGGACATTTAAATCTTGTCCCAGGCACTACAGTATTTGAGGAGTGGTTACTTCGCTCTGAAAATACTGTATAAATCATCCACAACGGATGCAAAGGCCTAGTTTTTTAACAGAGAAATATTTTTTTTAAAACTTTCCCTTGGTGCATCCATACTAATATTGTAAATTCGAAAGTGTGTCTGTTTGTTTGTCTGTTTGTTACCTCTTCATGGCCAGAATTGATTTTGCTGAAATTTGGTATTGGATATAGGAATTTTGGTGCAACGGAGTTGCCGCCGTCATCTAGTATAACATAAGATGGGTCACAAAATTTAATAAAAATTTTAACATTTTGATTACACAACATATTGAGTCGTTTTATTAACTTTCATTTATTTCTGTTACAGGTAAGTTATTCAGCTGATATCATCTTTTGGAATAACAGTCGTCAAAATTAATATGAAGGTAATCACACACTTGGTAAGTAATTTCCCTGTCTAATGACAGTTCAAAAGACTATTAAGTTCGAATCTCTCGTCTGATGAAAATATTTCGGATCGTAACGTTACGTTCGAAACGGGCAATTACTTTTGAATGGCGTAAAGAGGAAGCATATCCCTGTGTAGCTACAGTAAAACATCATGCAGTAGAGTGACTCAGCCGTGTTTTTGAAGTCAAACTAGTGCAGAGACCATGCAGAGAGGGGCATTAGGCTTTGTCCACATTTGTATCAAGTAGTCGTATCCTTATCGGCGTATCGTATCGAGTATGCGTATCCTAAGTGTGGACGTCTATTTTGACCATAGCGTATCTTTTATCGATTTTTATACGAAACGTATCAGATGCGCGGTTTATAGCAATCGGGGTGTATCATGATACGAAGTGTATCATGATCGCGATCATTTTGCGTCCACACTAGCGAACATGATACGCTTCGATGCTACGCGACGGATATCTGATACGCGAAAATGATACTAATGTGGACATAGCCTAACGTGATTCTGCGTTGCTCAGGACACGAATTCTTGTCGAATGTTAGCTAGAATTTGGCTGGTAAATAGTGTCTCTGCTGGCAAAAAATAGTAACCAATTTGATGTCATACAAATTCTAGCTAAAAGTGGCGGAAACTCATCCCTTTGCACGTAGTAACTATTTAGTAATCTGTGCCTCTGCTCTCTTAAAGTTATGAGAAATCACGCGTATGTGTAGGTTTGGAGCAAAGACAGTATACTGTTTGTCATATTTTATTCTGCGTATATACCCCACAGTATAGCAACAAGAGTGAAATGTCGAATCTGGATCCGGTTTACCGGTGCTGTATCGAACGGTTCATTACAGATTTACGGCTTAATGAAGCCTTTGTGTTAACTCAAATATTGATCATACGTGTGCTCACACTCGGCTTGCCACACGGTGCCAAAAACATACTAGCTTTGGTTTCAAATGCCTTTGGTCTAGTGGTAAGACCTATGATTGTACTCGAGAGGATGCATGTTCGATCCCTGGTTGTGGCTTGTACTAATGTGACATCTATCTCAAATGTGAGATCTGCCTCAAGTATGTAACCCCGCGCACGGTTGTTCCCAGACGTTTTGACTATTTCATTCCTTTGGAATAGGCCGTCGGTGTAGTGAGACTATTAAAAGAATGGTTATCTCGCTCGGAGAATACTGTATATACCATCCATAAAGATTGCAACGAGTCGGATTAATGTAGACAGGAAACACCTTTCTGTTCTTTCAAGATTCCGCATTCACACTCCAAACGTAACGTGGAAACGGAGAATTTGAAAAAGTGGCTGGTTTTGCATTCGGAAAAGATTTAAATCCTGGACGTTGTGGAAATAAAAAGCATTCCCTACGTGAAGCGAATAACGCATCGCGAGCATAACTTGCGAATAAAATGCGCAGCAGAGAATCATAGTTGAATTTATAACGTTAACTGCAACTTGTTAGAGCGTGAGGGTTGCTCATTTTCAGAGGCTTCGAATAAAATTTTCTCATTTTCAGGTTATAAATTGGTTTGAGGAAAGCTCAGGATATGATTCGATGTACAATTGATAGAAAAAAATCACTATAAACGGTAGCTAAGTGCGTGTCATGCCACGTGCAATATAGGGTTACCGCTAGTCTATACTTAATATTATAAAGCGGAAGAGTTTGTTAGTTTGTTTGTTTGAACGCGCTAATCTCAGGAACTACTGGCCCGATTTGAAAAATTGTTTCAGTGTTAGATAGTCCATTTATCGAGGAAGGCTATAGGCTATATTTTATCACGCTAAGACTAATAAGAGCGAAGAAATAGAGGAAAATGTGGAAAAAATGGGGGGGAAACTATTTGAAAGGGTTTATTTGTACGCGCTAATCTCAGGAACTACTGGTCTGATTTGAGAAATTCTTTCACTTTTAGATAGCCCATTTATCGAGGAAGGCTAAAGGCTATATTTTATCACGCTAAGACTAATAGGAGCGAAGAAATAGAAGAAAAGGTGGAAAAAAACGGGGGAAATTATTTGAAAGGGCTTATCTCACGAGCACTAGAGCAATTTTTCTGTTATTTGGGTCAGATAAGAAGTAGACCACGTGAGGGATCATAGGCTTTTTTTTTGTAGACTGATTTGTCTGTGAAATATCTAACTTACGCGGGCGAAGCCGCGCGGAACGTCTAGTTTTTGATATTTTTTGTATGGTCAATGAATGCACATTTATAAGGTGTTTTACACTACTAACAACACAATCTCAGTTACATTCAAAGGAATTTGAACGAAAAGTTCCTTTATACTTCGCTGAATACATTTTTTTTTATTTCTCATAAACTTATGAAGTCTTCTTAGTTGTGATAGTTTTCCTTTTAAATTCAGCATATTTCCTACTCCCGTGAATTTTTTCACATTTCCAGAAGCAACCGTTTAGCTGGTAGGACACTGGACTCTAACGATCTTTTCCACTTTAAAACTTCATATTTCACAAATGGATCCCTAAATCGTAAAATGATCTATGAATACTCGTAATATTTTTAAAAAACCTGTCCAACGACACTTCACACGGTGGGGTGGACGTGAAAAAAAAATCACCCCCGCATTGATGTGAAGGGGAGGTACCGTAATTTTTTTTTTCAAATATTTATTATAGCATTTTGTTGGCATCATTAAGATGTGCATTCATGCGGAATTACAGCTTTGTAGGTCTTATAGTCTCTGAGCAAAACCGCGGACAGACAGACGGACGGACGAACAGACAGACGGACGGACAGACCGAAACTATAAGGGTTCCTTGTTGACTACGGAACCCTAAAAATGATAAAGTTGTGTTCCTCAGTACTCAACTCTATACAGAGAATGCCAAACCTGGTCACTCCCATTTATAATCGTAACGTTATGGCTTTCACCTATGTCTTTTGTCCGTGTGTTCCTACTGGAAAGGAAACTGATACAATAAAGAAAAACTTCTGAAGTTACGGCATCTACGTTAATGTAACACCTGAAATGGTCCCAAATCCGAAATGGCTCACTTTTTTGCTACAGAATGCCAAGTCTATATGCTCACATCTATGGCGTACAGGTTTTTAAGGCACCTAACTTTCAAAGGCGGATAAAATTCTCACATTTTCAAGTTATAAATGGGTGTAAGATAGAAGCAGAACTTAAATGTATTAAACGTTTGCAGTCTGAAGATACATTTCCTTTTTGGACCTATTCGGTCTTAATTTAATACGGTTAAGCATTTTTCAGCCATTACAAAAGTTCAACCCAAACATAAAATATTAGACGAAATCTGAATGATGCTATTATTTGATACAGTTTAATATAATATGGTTTGTCACTTCTATGAATTTGACTCTATCAGTTTTAACATCTCTTTTTTAACAACCGTAGGAAAAGGCATGTTATCTTTTATGATATTGATACGTATATATGTCGTGTTGTTTTAAGCTCGCTGTCTACTAACAGCCTTAATTGTTTACATACGAAAAGCCTCGCTCGAACTGATCGGAATTGCTAATCACTTAGTTTCTTAAACATTTCTTGTTGCCTCGTTAGCCACTTTGAAAATAAAAGCATCTATATCACAAGCAACTTGGGTCGTTACCTTAACTATTAAATAACTGATAAAACTTGAATATATTTTAACAAACTTCGTTGGATCTTTAGTACTAGAGAACTGTTGTACTTTACCCGCTTAGTTTGTAGTTTTAAATCTTGTTGAAAGAAACTCTCTAGTATTTATAAATTCGCCGAACGTTGCAGGTAATGCATACGAAATCGTTCTATTTATTACTTTCAAACGATCCTATCGACTTTTATATTTTATCATTTTAACCCCTGACGAAAAATAGGGGTGTTCTAAGTTTTACGTCTAACGTCTGTCTGTCTACCTATCTGTTTGTCCGTGGCATCGTGGCATCCAAACGGGTGGACCGATTTTGCTCTAGTTTTTTGCATTTTTATAACTCCAAAAAAACCGATCAGCAGATCAATATTATGATCTATATTATTGTTAATCAACAGATTTCATTTTCGATACTATTTGTCTTTACTTTATTTTAATCTGAATTGTAGATTTCTAAGGCTTCTTCGCTAGTTGCTACTCATCACCAATTAGGCATATCTGATTAATTAATCTTAAATCGATATTCTGCTATTATACGGATGAATAAGTCTTCAGTGGAGATCAAAAGGTATATTCGGTTGTACGTAACTATGCTTTTGGATGTTCTGCTTACTTTTCGTATAATGGGTATCGGTGTTTTGTTCCGTTCTCTGTTCATTTTAACTTAGGTATTGTTTGAAATATCTCCATATCGAGTTTCTTTCAGAAACTTCTTAACGAATATCGATTTACGTTTTCGTTGAATTCTTAGCAGAGGATTTCTTTTGATTTATTTAGAGATTAATATAATTAATTTTATAGTTTCTTTAAAAAAATGGAGGCGAGACTAGATTTTACAGAATATTTAATATTATAAAATAGTTTTTATATTATTATTTAAATTTGACGACCTCTGTGGATCAATGGTTAAGAGTGTGTGGGAGCTCAAGCCGGGGGTCGCGGGTTCGAATTCCGCCGACGGAACAAAAAGTTTTCAATGTTCCTAGGTCATGGATGTGTATTAAATATGTGTATGATATAATAAAAATCTTAAATATACGTATAGTATAAAAGTATTAAATATATTTCCGTTGTCTGGTACCCGTAACACAAGTCCTTCAGGTACTTAGCATGGGGCCAGACTGATGTGGTGTGAAGCGTCCATAGATATTATTATTATAATATTATATTATCTACATGAATAGTTTGAGAAGTACCTGCGATCTAATTACTTTAATTCAATTTATTATATCTGTAAACAATAGGTAGGGATAACGTAAAAGGTAAACAAATTCAATTTACAAATTAATGTAAAGTTGTACCAAGTTTTAATTTTCCCAACAAAGCATTTCTCGTTGTTATGAAAACTTAATCTGTATCAGATTAATCAGTAGTTATCGGATTTATAGTTGCTAAGGTAACATCAAGAGATGGGTTTAATGGCTGTCGAATAGTTCAGCAGTCGGAAGCTGACGGCCATCTTGGTTCGCCATTAGACACTTCCGGCTTCGAAATTCGGTTGCCAAAAAAATTGAAAACATTTTTACCTTTTACCTTTCCGTTTGAAAGGATTTTATTCGATTTAGTACATATAAAAACCTTATAGGGCATTTAGCATGAAAATTATTATGTAAGTATTGACAAAAGGCAAATTCATAACATACTCGTAGTTTGTTATAAGTAAAAGATCTGAATACTTTCTTGAATACATCTCGAGCGTCGTCACAAAGCCCTGTAATAAGCCGTTTAGAAATAATTGGGATAAGGTTTAAAAGGGGTATTAAATCCTTTCGCTTATCTCCTCCGAGCACGTCATGGCCCAGCTGCTTGCTTGTGACAAATTATACTCAACTATTGAATACTTAAATAGCCCGTGAATATTATTTATTTAGGTCACATCACAAATTCCTTTCGAATTTGTCCTTTTTCCTCCTGATTTTTTATTTCGTTATTTTTTATTAGAGTTATTTAAATCGTGTCGGTAAAGCGCTATTTCTTTTTTGTAACAATTTGATTGTAATGCTATTTTTGTATTGGTAATTTCTCTCTTTATGATGCCCGAAACTCCGCTGCGCCGAAATTAGTTTTGCTTGGATGGTTTTTGTAGCAGAAAAATTTACGGTTTTCACAGGAAGAGACGTTTTTTAAATATACCCAGTTTGTATGTAACCCATTTATATCGGTTGAGCCCTTTAAGCGTGAAGACGTAGACAGACACACTCTTTCATTTATAATATTAGTAAGGATTTTGTTCTTTTCACATCTTAATTAAGTTTATTCGATTAGTTGCTTTCCCCTAACAAAACTACTTTAGAGTAGAACTAATACTGTTAATTCCTTATTGTTATACCGAGCCAGCTAAAGAACATCTTAGTACAAAGACTGAAGTGTTGTTAATCCGTACTCAGTTCGCTGAATGAAATCTCTTTGTCTCTATTCTCTTGTTCCAAAGCTTCAGCTGCCCTAGCACGGCGACCAGTAGAAATGCGAAAGTATAGACAAACTGTGGACATAAACTTAAGGTGCCGTTCCGATCTTTACCGCGGCTAATCGCGACCGACAAAAATTCAATTAAAATGCCACTTTATGACAGACTATAGTATATGTCATAAAGTAGGATATTATTTGAATTTTTAGGACTATAGTCTGTCATAAAGTGGCATTTTAATTGAATTTTTCGGAACGAAAAAAGATCGGAACGGCACCTTAATTTTATCTCCACAGTTTGTGACTATAGTCTGTCATAAAGTGGCATTTTAATTGAATTTTTCGGAACGAAAAAAGATCGGAACGGCACCTTGAGTTTATCTCCACAGTTTGTCTATACTTTCGCATTTCCACTGGTCGCCGTGCTAGGGCTACTGGTCCCAATAACTAGTTCTGCGGATGCTGAGTTATGCTCCTAAGTTGTGCTGCTAAGTGTTGCATTCATCATAATTAAGTATTCTGGTTTGATGGTTGATTTTATGTTGATGATATTATGAGGGGATAGTTATGACTTATGGACAAATAATGTTTATGTATATTTTACTTACAACTTTGTCGTTTATTTTGACGCGATAAAATCTATCTCTTCTCTGGGGAAAAAGTATTACCATAACTTTAAACAAAATCGGTCCATCACTTTGAGAAAGAGGTAGCAGACGGAGTGATAGACAACACACTTTCGACTTTGTAACATTTGTATGAATTTTGTTGCTTTTCTACATTCTAATTTTGCTTCCAAGGCCTGTAATACCTCGATCGTTGGAATCGCAGACACAATAGATTTTCAATTGTTATGCGACAGCCGGGTGCCGCTTGGGGATTGATGGGTTAAATTGTGAACAAATGTTACATATAAACTAATCGACTGAACTATTCGAAACGAGTTATCTACTTCTCAAGTGCAAAATCATGATTAAATTCCGAGAATATATTACGAAGTTTGAACAACAAAAGTACATCAATAACGTCTATCTGAGGCGTGTAAGATAAACAGGGCGAGACATCTTGATTCACCCCAGGCAATTACAGGCGGAAATCGCATTACTCACTCCTCCAGGTATATTTCGGTTTCAAATTTATCGTCAACCGATTCGAGAATTTCTAGTTTTGTATAACAGAGATATGTTTTAGATACACTGATAGTTCGGTTACATATTTTGGCTTCGAGCTACCGGATTTCCGCTTCTCGTTGAACACGAGAAAACGTAACTTTGTGTAAATATATCTTCCCTATTCTAAGGGCATTAATATTATGCCTCTTGACTTGCGAGAATCCTGCTTCATTCGTGTTTCGAGGACCTCATTAACTTAATACAAGAGACTTTAAGTATGTTCAGCAGTTGAAAGTAATCCGGGATTAATATCGCAAGCGTTTGCTTTAAGATGGTAAATGCTACCCACAAAATTTACATTTCACTTTAACAAGGATAATGTTTCTGCTCACAAAACCGTATAATTTTTCGCACTTCACGTTTCTGAAGTCAGTTCCATAGTATCAGCAACGTTCAAATAATTATTACTATCGTCATACTAATACAATAAAGTTACTGTCGTGTCTATTATAGAAATTTAAATATCGACATCATATTTTCTATGATAGAATTCTCGCCATTTCTTTGAAAAATGTGCCTTCCCCAGTAAAGAAAGCAGATATCTGAGGAATCGATGGTAACATAATATTCAGATCCGTTGAATCATGTTTGATGTCAGGTAAATGTTTCTCTGAATGTAAGGTTAAATTTTCGAGCCCGAAGGCCTCGTAGCATCTTTTATGTAAAACCGCTAATCATATAAGTGTATTATATCACCCGTTTGTGTTTAAACAGGATCATAGGGCCATCCCGTACAACCGAGTACGTTCCCTCCCCCGGAACAACCCTCCAATACAAACAAAATTAAAACCCCGTCTGAATCACAAAATATCCCTCCAAATTAAGGTAAGGCTTAGATAAGATAGATTGTTTCCTCGTGTTTTAATGTTTCTGTGTTTAATTTTATTATCTCAAAATTGAATTAAAGGGAAAGGGTGGAAAGGAAATTATTCAATAAAGCATAATCCGTCGCTTTTTAGAAATTTACAAAACTCCGTCTACTCGCAGTCGTGGAGTCGTGAACAGTTCAGTGACTGTGGAGTCGTGAACAGTTCAGTGACTTTTAAAATTTGCATCTAACAGACATCGTGAAATATATTGATCTCGAAAGCGAGGTTCTAAAGCGTGGAATTTTGGAGTGTTTTTCTTGTAGTGTCCGATTTTGCTGCAAATTTTAGCACCGAATATGGGTCTCGAAATCCAGTGAGTGGTCGATAACCGCTAAATCTTATAGCTGCAGATTTTATCACGGCGTCGAGTCCCTGGGATTAAACTGAGGGATTATGGCGGACAGGCATAAGATCGACTCGTTATCCCCTATTTCTATGAGCTTTAATTTATACCCTCGCCCGAGTTTTAAGCTGCTATTATATAGCTTTTAAACAATACGCTCTGCTACATTTTGCTGCTTTAATATTAATTTTTGATAGAACAATTTAGCACGATTTCGCCTGTGTTTATCGTAATCTTGTTATTATTGACCCGTCGTTTTATGATACACTTTTAACGAGAGTAGCGTCCGGAAAATATAATTTGCTAGAACTACGTTTTTATAGCCTCGATTGCACTCCCTGCTTTATAAATAGCCGTAATTTTTAATTTCAATATAAAAAGGCGAATGCGAAAGCTCTTATTTGTAATTCAAATATTGCTCTATGATATTAAAGCTGGCATTTTTATAAAGTCGCAGAAGAACTAAAATTATGCATTCACAGCTTGTCGACCGTAGAATTCTCTGCCAAAGCCTCGCAAACCTAACGAGGCATAATCTTCAGTTTTCTTTTCAGAGTTAACTGTTTTAAGAGGTCCATTGTAGGGAGTCTATTCTGGTTGCTGGCTAGCGTAATTTGTTGTAATTGCAGTTTTCAACTCATTCCACTTAATTGTTTAACTTGTTTTTAGGGTTCCGTACCCAAAGGGTAAAAACGGGACCCTATTACTAAGACTTCGTTGTCTGTCCGTCTGTCCGTCTGTCTGTCTGTATGTCTGTATGTCGCCAGGTTGTATCTCAAGAACCGCTATAGCTAGGCTTCTGAAATTTTCACAGATTGTGTATATCTGTTGCCGGATAGCGGCGTTTTTTAGTATTTGTTGTTATAGACAACAAATACTAAAAAACGAAATAATATTCATATTTAAGGGGGGCTCCCATACAACAAACGTGATTTTTTTGGCCTTTTTTGCTCGATATCAATAATGGCAACAGGTAGGCACTTCAAATTTTCACAAAGGCATTAAATATGTGTGTACTTTAATAATTAATAATAATATTTAAATAAAATAAAATATTAAGGGGGTTCCCATACAAAAAACACAATTTTTGGCCTAGTTTTGCTCTATAACGGTACGGAACCCTTCGTGCGCGAGTCCGACTCGCACTTGGCCGATTTTGTAAATGTTTGCTTCTATGCTGTTTTTGGATTTTGCCATTTCTGTTACTTTTTTGTCGAGTTTAATTACTTAATTAGGTGAAATAATAATTGTGCTAGAATTTGCATTGTAAAATTTCAACGTTTTTATTTGAAAAGATTTAAGATTAGTCTTCTGGACTTGAGACAATTATAATTATTAATTTGCTGTAATTAAATACTTCATTGCTCTAGGCCCTAGGGCATTGGTAATCAAAAACGTGATTCTGAGTAATTTGAAGATGCTTTGGTAATTAATATTTTAACTATTTTTATTTGCCTCTTACATTTTTCTTCGTCTTTTTTAACCGAACTCAAAAAAAGGAGGTTATCAATTCGACGCGTATGTATGTAATATTTCCAGAACTGCCCAATTTTCGTATACGTTAGTCTATATCAGCGTTTAAACAAATGTGCCAAATTTCAAAAGTGTATGTATGTATGTATGTTTTTATGTTTGTGTTCGCATATCTCTGGAACTACCATTCCGATTTCAGTAACTCTTTTTTTGTTGTACTGGGTATTGTTCAACTTAGGGAATAGTGCAAGTTTCATCAAAATCGGTTCAGTAGTTTTGGAGATAGGGAGTAAAACTCCAACTTCTCTATTACGTACAATTTGAAGTCGGTTTTATCTTTTTAAAATACGGTTATTATAATCAATTATTTTGACCTCGTAAATTTTTTATCTAAAAGCCAAGGAATATTCGAAATACGAATTTTACCTTCACAAATCAACAGTATTGGAAACCTCTTGGCCCAATATTATGCTTGCCTTAACACATACCAAAGTCTCAATAAACGAAAAAAGGATTATCGTACTCCTTCCGAGTTCGGTACATAAAATATTTATAACACACAAACGTCGATCGAATACTCCCGATTCAGCTAAGCACTGTACAAAGAGAACGCAGAAAATAGTTCGTGTTCGATTGAATTTAACCAAATGCGCATTTAACGAGTGGTCAGCGAAAAAGTTCCACTTTGTACGTCCAGCGCTGTTCGAGTGAACAAAACATTTTCATACCGCTCACTCACTCGGATGCTTATTAAAACTAGTTCAACGGAACGTTTGAATTTATTGCCCTTGTAATTTATGCACACAGTGCACACAATACTAATATTGGTATTGCTAAAGTTAAAGATAGCTTACAAGTCTGAGGTACACTATTTGAAGAATCTATTGTATCAGATATATCTAATGTAAATCGCAAGACCGTCCAACCTGAGCCTAAAGAACTCTTTAATACAAAAATATAAGAAGTTCAAAATAAACAAGCGACATTCCCATTACCACTTCAAGTACGGTCTACTCCCCGTGTGCTCGTTACGGCTATGAATTTTTGAACATTACTCACCTTACATGGCGTGCTAATGTAGCTACCAGAACAAACAGAGGTGTAATTACTTTGTAAAATTTGCTTTCAGAACATAAAACGTGAAGTTTATGTGAATCGAGACAGTGTTTTAATGTGTTCCCTTGATAAACATATTTCATGTCCCATCATAAATTAATTGACTTCATCGAAAACATAAACGAAAAATGCCAAGTTTACCGCAATATGCACTGTAACGAAACCATCTTAATATTCATTTACATATTTGCCTGTGAAAATAAGAATTTTCCTGAATTCACTCGACGCAGTTATGCAGATGCAACAAACTTCTGTTCTTATAGCTGTTACGAAACTAGTTATTTTACTTGATTTTGCTACTTGTTTGTTTTTTGATAGTGTTTTCAAACTGTGCTTTTCTTACAGTTACATTTTCTTGATTACTGTGAATGTGATTAGTACGGTTATGTTGATGAAATGGCAGATGATATTTACATCTGCATTTTACATCTTTGTCTCTGTCACGTCAAGTCGCCTGCAGAATTAATCCCGCTCTGATTATGCGAGGAGCCTCGTCTCGACTTGGCGCGTTTACCAATTTGTTGATCTTTTGTTTTGCGAAATTTATTGAAAGCGCTGAACAGCCCTTTCCCCTGAAGGCATTTCCTCTCAGGAAAGTTCAATAATTGACAATTTATTTTAAGCGTTATGTTCTTTCTTTTTTGAATGAGTTCCTACTTTCTGGTATATCTAGAGTAGTACTAATACTTTTTGTTGATGGCTTTTTTAAACCTTAAATAATCTACAATTATTTATTTCTACATAACATTTCAGTTATTCTATCGTTTATGAATTCAATTTCGTTTAAAAACGTGAGAGATCGTAAAAGATAATCTTTGAAATATTTGCAGCGAGTCAATTTCTCCGGAATTAATTTTCAGTTAACCGAAAGAATTTAATCCGCCCTTATAAATTTTTATTAAATTCTTTCGCTTAAAAGTGAAATATAAAATCCAGCAGAGAATATAATAATATTTAGACGTTGAAGACCTACTCGTCAGTAATTGGCCTGTAAACGAAGTTTAATTAGTTCGTATAAGTATTTGTAAGCGAAAATTAACTTCGAGGATTTAATACATTTTAAGCATTAAGTATTCGATATATTTATAGAAATTTGGCAGCGGTATTCTCCAGAGTTCGAGGAACTCCCTTAGGCATGTTTTATATAAGGCAAAACTTTTTACTCTTAAAGAATCCATTAGCTTAGTAAATATACCTCTGATGCGTTATAAAGATAAGTAAATAATAAATAAATAAATAATAAATGACACTTATTTTATCAAGGTGTACAAAAGCAAGAAGGTTAAATAATAAATAGTGAGAAGGAGAGAAATGGGATTGCGCATTTAAATTGTAAAGAAACATCCGTTAGTAATAGGAAAACTTAATGCTTTCCACGGGAACGCTCCTGCTTGTTATCTCAAAAAGATTTATTGCAAGATATATTCTGTAAACATGGTTTTGAACACTCTAGAGTCTAGATTGTGGGATTAACTTAATACTGATTGAATTGAAATTCAACGAAACTCGTTTTGGATATTGCAAAAGAAATATAGAAAATAGTTGGATTAAAGACTTTTGTTTCAAGAATCAATAAGATTGTATCTATAGTTCTAAGAAAATCATTAGGTGTATGCAGCCTTTCAAGGTTGTATATGTATATGCTATGCAATCAGAAAGGAAGGTCTGTGAGTCAGTCGATTGCTTTGAATCATACTTTTATGACGTTATGGATGCAGAATTATAATTTGCTCTTCTACCACACAATATCCAAGCAAATGAAATCAAAAATACTCGAAAGTCAAGTCAGAAATATCCAAAAGCTTTTGTGTCTTAACCCCATCATCATTCAAATTTCGAACTCATGTTCTACAATAAGTTTGAATTAACCATAGAAATTAGAACGGTGTTAAAAATACATCACGGTAATAACAAAAAATAAAAAGAGTCACTCTTAAATTTTGGGTCCATGTAGGGAGTGTTACACAAAACTACACGACATTATTTATGGCATGTAATTAAAATATTAATGAGTAATATGCTGCGCAGATTCAAACTTACAGGCAAGATAATTAGTTGTGAAGTCGCGGTACCTGTGGCCTGCAGCTCTTAACTTGAAAGCAATTAATTCCAGCGTTCACGCTGTCTACATGCAAGAAATAATTAAATGCATGCACTTAGGATTCCACCTCGAAATAAAGGTACATAATGGGCGCTGCAATATGCAGTTAGAGACTATTTGCTCCCCGCAACCGATTATCAAAATACCTCCCAGCTTTTACACGTCGTTCTCTCTACCCGAGAATATGTAAGCTCTCCCTCTACCTGAAATAATATCTTTCTATCAGCAAGATAATCATAAAAGAGTTTAGCGATATAAAATCATCAAGATACAGACGTTCAAGTATACGAATCTATATATTAAAACGCGAGCGAAAAACTTTGGATTCCTTTTGACGAAAAATGCGGAAACGTAAGGGATTGAAATTTTGCACAGTTATAGTTTATATGGTGAAGGAGTGCATCGAGCTAATATTATTTTGAAATTATGCTTTTATCATACATTTTTTTAACAAATAAAACATTACACATACTACAACACACACACTAGGAGATTTTGATTGACAAGCCTATACACACAAATTGTACTCTTTTATTTATGGTTAAAGTCTGTTGTCAAATTGAAAATAGATTTAGTTTTTTTTTATTGAATCTTAAATACTGTTAGACAATTTTTACACGGCCAGTCTGTCATCATTTGACTTCATTAATCTGAGACTGTCGCAAGAATGATGTCTAAAAAATAATAAAGTCAATATTTTGACAATAGAATATCAATAGAAAAGCGTTGTTTGAAACTTATATAATTTAATTTTTATTTGAGGTCGAATTTCGACCATTGGGCGATCTCTAGTTGAAATTAAACTATAAAAAACATGCCGTTTGTAAAAGCAAACGACGGAGCTATTAATGGTCTAGGAATTGTAAATGAACGACTACAACCAAATACCAATTTACAAGTATCTAGTTCAGCTAGAGACCCGTTTTGCAACTGCAGTAGTTAATAAGTGCATGCTGAAGATTTGTGATGCTCTCAAGTCTCAGAATCCTTGTCTCGATTCATATGACAAGTATCTAAGAAATACTTGATGATAGAATTAAACCCCAAATGAAGTGTGGCTGCTATATTACTAAAATACCATGATTAGAAATACCTACAGAGAATTTTATCAATCACGAGTTCAAAACTCTTTTCAGATTTCTCAATTAATCGACTGTAGACAAATATAAACGAGGCGAAACGAGTAAATAAGTAGAAACATTTTATTGGAACGCTTATCATAAATACGTTTAGATCGGTGCTTGAATTGATTTCATAATTTCATAAACGGAGGGAAAATATAAAGTCATTTTTCCCATTATACTCCTTATATTCGCGCTTAATAACGTCCGTTGCTCTCGAAATCAATTTTCCTTCAGGTTGACACCATTTATGTGGAATATTCACCCCGGCTTCGGGCCCCGGCCTCGGTATTATATCAAACAGAATGGAATATTTAATATTTTCGTGGTGGTCCGGCATCGGAAAAATGCGATCGATTGCATTGGGTTTTTGAGTTACACCCCTTTGTGAAAAATTAACTCCTCCAACGGAATAACTTAATAAATAATAATATGTTATGGTGGCAACATGATTTTTTCAAATGTTGCGCATCTAACATAAGTATGAATGGCTGATACAAAAATCCAGTCAAAAGGGAAATTATTGTTTAAATGTTTTTGTAATGCGGACTTCGTTAGATGTTTGGATACAGACGGAGGGTTCTGGGAACATGTTACGGCAAATTCAAAGCAAATATCCATCGAAGTTTAGACACAAAACAATAACTATGTTACACCCCAAAACTATTTTCTCCTGCTTCCACTTAAAGGAGAACTTGGTATAGCGGTGTTTGGAGATGCACTGGAACGGCTCGATAAACGATTCTACGAAGTTGGGAGTGCCTGGAGGGAGCAACTATCGTTACCTAGGATCTGGGTAATTTACAGCTACTTGAGTTAAATCGTTAACATTTCGGGAATCGTTTTTGCAACTGACTTTTAAATTTGTTAGTTTATATATGTTAACTTTCTGATACATTTTTCTGGCATCACCACCTCGAAAAGATCAACGATTGTTTTTTTTTTTGGTAAAAAACGCACGCCTTTTAAAATTCCGTTTGCTCCAAATGATTCTATTGTATTGTTTTTTACTGTATCGCCTGCCACAAAGAAATTTTCTAAACGTCGAAAATAGTATCTCACGAAGTTGAATTGTGCGACACTTCAATGTTCCACAAAAACCGTTTTCCGTAAACCATTTGTGTCGTCATGTTTTTCCGCAGTAGTTTCGCGACACGAATCTCGATAGAAAATGTTCTCCAAATATTTGAATGTATCACAGACGTGCTAAAGTTGCCACAGAGATTATCGGAGGGGAGCTCGTACGCCAATACTTTCCCAAACGATACACGTAATATCACGTTGTTAATCTTTTGAGGGTAGACGAATTTCTTCCCAAAGAACAACATTTACTTTCGATTTTTAGATTTGGGATTTTATCACCAGAAAGAAGCTTAATCCTTTTATGATTAACAGGAGCCCAGGAGGTGCCACTTCCGTAAATATCTTGTTAAGAAATGTAAAAAAGAAAAAAGCTTCATAGTAAGAAATTATGTCTTTCGACATGAGCAGTTATTCAGACCTAATCAGGCTTAAGTTTGAGTAAATCACAGTAATCCTATTACATTTGACCTCGTTCAAAAACTCTGTTCTTCGAACGACAAGGTCACCTTTCGTAAAATTAATGAACGCGTTAATTGACAAAGTGGCTTTCTAATTAATTAACTTCTGCAGAAAACAGAGTATAAAGAAATTTTAAAGATATTCGGGCGTATGTGGCATTAGAGTGAGACAAATGGAAGACCTTGGAGGAGGCCTTTTTCTAGAAGTGGGAGAGAATAGGCTCTTAAAAAAATATATACTTATATAATATGGAGGTGAAACAAAAATACTCCCAAATACTCGAGTATAATTGATCAAAACCCTATACGAACCCATTATTCTAAGCGGTCTCCGAAACAATCGCTTCCCCGAGTGCTCGGTAAAACCCACATCCGAACACTCCACACGATTTTCCCAAATGACACATTTTATCCCATATATTATTTTTTCCCATTGTCAACATTTCAACCAATTTGTAGCCTTCCTTTCCCTACATCTGAAATTATTTATGTTATGCGCCATTAGGGCTGGTTTCGCTCCCATCGCGAATTACGTCGATTTGGGCTTGACATGACTCTAATGGGGCTCGTTGGATGGTAAATGTTTCTGTGATTACCGGTTAACTCGATCTAATGGCATTGAATTTTGATAAAAATGTGACCTTTAGGCCCACGAGCAATTGAAAACCAATGAGCTTTGCAGTTGTGAAACATCAAAATTATCTCGTCCATCTCTTTTTCATCTCCATCTTAAATACTTACCACGCCTTTTACATCATTTTCATCGTCATCATCTTCGTCATCATCAACACGAAGAAGTGGCCTAAAGAAAACGAACGCGTCTATGTTGTTTACATTGTTATCAATTTGTGTCAATGCGACCGAAAATCCCGATATCTAATAAAAGTTAATTCGGCTCTTAGACAACATTACGTCCGGTCGACGGGCCAGGGATGGCTTTAGGGCAGTTCGGGGCCTTAAATTCCAATTCGATGGCGCCTCGGACTCTATCGGGGGGTACTTAATCGACTGCTTATAGCTGTAATATCCTTACATTTGGGTAAACATTGGTTGTGGAATAGATTATCCATTTTGTACTACATTTGTATTTAACGTCCGCTATCTTCAGATGTAATGGTTCAATCGGCTTATGATTTTAAGTAAATTTTAGTAAAACTAGTCACTATGTAGCGCTAGTACTGTTGATTAATTTATGTAATCCATATTCATACTAATATTAATGCGAAAGTGTGTCTATCTGTCGGTCTGTCTGTCTGTCTGTTACCTCTTCACGCCCAAACCGCTAAACCGATTTTGCTGAAATTTGGTATGGAGATGCTTTGAGTTTGAGTCCAGGGAAAGAAAAGTCAAGAAAAAATTACGATTCCTCCGCAATAAACTAATTTTGGCGCAACGGAGTTATGGGCGTCATCTAGCTTTAAATAAATTTTAGTCACTACATACAACTATAGTACTGTTGGTTAATTTATCTAATGCAATAATAATACAAACTAAGAAATCAGACTGACCTTATTCCTTAATAGATTACAAATGCAGCTCCAGATTCGTGAAATGTATAGACAAAAGCTTGTACAAATTCTAGTCCACCTTTTGTATCCCGCGGTTCTAGGCTACAATGGACGTATAAACAATAGAATTATGTACTATCAGAGAAGTTGATTCCTAGGCAGATGGCGGACCTAAGTTATTTGGTCGCGTTACGTCAAACCCATCCGACCGATCACAGCTAACATTGATTGACATAAGCCGACCACATGACGTAGGTCCGACAACTGCCTAGGAATCAATTTCCTCGATGGTACATCGCTTTTATTTTAATAAAGTTTCCAAGTAAGTACTGGCGTACTTCATAGTCTGAACTTAATTTGCCCCGACCCCGACAGTAACGTCCTTAAAAATTATCTCCGCCGTCTTACCTTCTATGTGCTGTAATGTTTTGTTTCTGAAAACTGGTGTATTATTGTTAAGAGCAGAATTTCTCTCTGAAGAACTAACTCACTGAATAAAACACTTACTACACTATATTTCATTTAAGTTTTGAATGAAGCGTGAAGCATTCTTAATAATATAAAGCTGACTAGTTTGTTTGTTTGGATGCACTAATCTCACGAACTAGCTGACTTTATGTATGTTTTTCGTGGCCAATGATGATTAAGCCCCTAAATTCCTTATTGACACGGGCGGCAGAATTTCTAATAATTTATATGACTTTAATTAGTTAACAGAACTTCTAATAATTTATATGACTTTAATAAGTTAAATGCTTCTATCAAAAAAGTAGAACATTAAACTATGTATGTTTCAAATAAGATAAAAGAATAAAGATACAAGGATGATATTATTACAACTAAAGAATAAACTTAAAACAAAATACAAGACAAGTTTTGCAGATGTTTTGCAATAACAAGAAGTAATCCTATTTGTTACAGGTAACCTAAGTTATAGCTCCCGTAGAACTAAACTTTCAATACAAACAATGACAGGCGAACAGATACAAGTTGTGAATAAGCGAAGTTTCGAGCGCTATCCGAACATCTGGGGATAAAATTAAAAATTTGTCATGTAAAAAGATTTATGTGATCCAAAACAGTGGCATAGCTGCTAAGGGGCAAAACGGTACCCGGTGCGTTCAAGCTGAAGGCCAATATCTGATTTTGTTGATTTTTAAGTAACTCTTAATTTTTCTAAGATATCTTTTGGATAGTGAGTATAGTAATAATTAGATTTTATATTGCAAATGTTAAGGGACGTCAAATTCTTAATACGCCTCTGATTAAAGGGTCTCGCGTGAATAAAATTTACGTCTTTCCAGTCTGTTTGGAGCCTTTATTTTATCTGTCATCGGTTACCTAGCTACGCCACTGGTCCAAAACGATGAATCATAGATATCGGAGTCACTTCTGGAGAATGCATTTTTTAATAAGGTTGGGTTCGAAGATTTATTGGTGAGTTTACATTCGTTTTGTGTTATAATAGTTTCCTGTCTGCGTGTGTTCAGTTAACTTAGTTTAGGGTTTCCGTACCTGTACTTAAATGCTTCTTTTTTACTTACTTGAACTTTTTTTTTAAACGGGCAAACGGGCCCACCACACATTCCCACCACTACAACTCCTGTGTCGCCAGGATCAACAGTGGTAACCAACCACGAAAACCCTTTGATATGATCTCAGGGGTGCCCGAGGGACAAGCTAAATCTGTATTTGGACCCGCAACGAAATTAATCAGAAGAAAAGTAGGAGGAGTAGGAGAAGTCCAATTATATCCAAATTTACTTGAACTCTTTTACTTCGCAATTTTAACTTCTTTCACTTTATAATTTATAATTTATCATTTATACCTTTTACTGAGATTTTACTAAGATTTATTTAAGGTTTGCTGAAAATCAGGGATCATGTTTGGCCATAAACTCATTTTAAGGTTATACATAAATGGGCATAGAAAAATCTAAGGCTTTTCGTTGTTTCGCCGAAACTATATCTATTTTTGAGCTGATTATAATATTATCTCCAAAATACTCTTAATTGATTAACTAAAATATATGTCCTAGGCCTATAGTGCTGAGTGCAATGCTACACATAATTGGTGCGTAATAGTTCAACAAACTATACATTTGAATTCAAATTTGGCTCGAGGTGTGTTGAGAGTAAATATCCTCAGAGAACGGTCTCGTGAACGGATGTCGGATTATATTTGCATCTGAGATCGATGGCCCGTCACAATGACTGCTTTGGTCACCGTCAGCTTCTGATGGTAATGAGTTTGCTTTGCACCTTAGGGTAGACATTTGCGATGGATCGAAACGATCGATCGAAGCCTCACGAAGAAACAATGAAGTGAAAGTGTGATATGGAAAACAGTTCATTTGCGATGAATCGAAACGATTGATGACAATTTATATAATCCTTAAATTCGATTTAGACGCACGTTTTTTAAATATTTATTAAGGACTTGTTCAATGTTCATAGATAGAGATGTTCTCATAGGACTACATGATAAAATGTACATGATAATAATTTAACATTGTGTTTCCTAGAAGGTATTTAACTTCCGCTTGCTAAACTTGTAGATATTTATCTAAATACTGCTAGTAGAGCCCCGTCTCGTCGTAGTTAACTGTGTCAAGACTTAGAAGCAATTTTCGTTCCAGTTTGGATTTGTTTGAAATGTACTCTAAGGTGCTGAAGTATTTATCAAATTCTTGGTAAATTATGTTAAGTTTTGGTTTCCTGCAATTCGTCTTTGCTGTCTATGGTGTGAAATCTAGAATATTTATAGCTATTAGGTTTTTCTGGTTCCTGCAGAACATGGATAAAAGTGTATGATGTTTTCACTTGTTTTTTGATATCAACTATTCCTTTCTTTATTTAGTGTATGAGTTTATCTATTTTTATTTTCTACTCGCTTTTAAAACTATTTTCAAAAAGAGTTTTAAATCTGCACCGGTCAGCAGCACATACTGGCAGCGTGTTCCATTTTCAACGGAGTTCCGTACATGTACCAGGATTGTGAATTTCAAACTGACCCGTATCTTTGCCAGCACCTGGTTTAATCACAGTTACTCAACACCTTTTTTTACATTTTGTTTGAATTTTTTAAGTATGTATTCACAAAAATTCAGTTTAAAAATTTTTTTGAGCTAAGTGTGGTCTGTCATGTATAAGACTATAAATACAAGTTTCTTTATAACACTTCAAAAGATTTTTCTCAAAAACAGGCACATATGAATTCGTATCATCTTCAAATGTTTTGGGTTCTCTCGTCGATCAAATCCTGAATACGGAATGGCAACTCAATCTAAGAGCAAAACGTACTAAAATTTATTTTCCTATTTTTTATGGCTTAGGTTTTTATATACGATGCTTACTGTGTTTTTATTGCCCGACCAGCTGGGCAGAAAATGGACAGAGCCGCAAAAGAACGAGAGGAAAAATTGAAAATCAATTTCATACAAAACAACTACGTAAAGTGGTTATTTCGGCTTAGATTGTTTTAGTTTTTCTAATTTCATATTTTCTTTGTTTAGGGAGATTGGATTTTGAAATTGTTTGAGTCTAGACTTGTTTACTAACTTTATGTTTATGTACAGTAGATCTGTTTTATGCTAAACTGCCGGAAAAATCACGCACACAGTAACGTGATCTCAGATAACTTGAAGTAGCATTAAAAATACAGTTGTCTATGTGTTGAGCTCTACGAATAATAAATAGTTTTTATTATTCGTAGGTTGAGCTAGTACAATTTGAAGCTCACGTCTGAGCTTCTCTACTATTTAAATTTACACTATGTCCTATATCTGCACAAATATTTTCAGTCACAAAATTTATGCTACTTTAAAAGCTGTTATCACAATAATATTCAAAACATTACGGTTTACGTAAATATTTCCAAATATCGGAATTATTGTTGAACACATTGTTACAATGTAATCAACGATACAAAGGACATCATTTGATGTATGTGCTCTATTAATTTTAATTGGGTTATTTAATTAATTAGCTCTAAATCAAAGTTTGTTATGCATTTATAAGTAAGTAGTTACATATTATATTTTATGGTAGACTAGCTTTATGGCTTCGAACATTAAATTATTCTTGGCGTACAAAATTTTGCCCTTTTTTTTTAAAAAAAAAAGGGCATAAAATAAAAGACAAAAAGAAACAATCAAGCTCTGATACAGTTGGGGGATGGTATTTAAAAAATTATAAAGATTACTAAAACTATGGGGGTTAAACGCTCTTAAACTCAAACTGCACTTAAAATATAAATTCTTATGAATGAAGTATTTTTGTGAACAATTTTCGTCGTCCGTTTTGAGATGTGCGAAACTGTCTTTAACTTTTCGTTTACGCTTATATAAAGTTTCGTGGGTGGTGTACTCTTAAAGAAACCCTAATTGGGAAGCCTTCGGGGAGTAAAAATATGACATTGAAGAAAAAATAAACGATCATGTTTGTGTAGGTTACGATGACCTTGCCTATATTTTTTGCAAATCTTTTAAGTGAGAAAAAATTACCTAATTTATGAAATACGGGGGCAAATGAGCAAACGGGTCACCTGTGCGTCTAGCATGCGCGTACAACGAGATATCTCACTCTCGAGTGTAGTTATATTGTCGATATCGACATGATGTCAAAATCATTTTTTGACATTATGTCGTCGATAGATTTTGACGACAGATCTACACGAGAAAAAACGTATGTCATGTTAGGGTCAATAGAGATGAAAAGACAAACCATCAAACATCGAGAAAACATGTAGACAACATACTGATAGAAAGCAACTACCGTCGCCCATGGACACTCGCTGCAGGTGCGTTGCCGGCCTTTTAAGAAGGCCTCTTCTTGAAGGTTTGCAGGTTGTATTGGTCTGAAAATACTGCTGGTGACAGTACGTTCCAGAGTTTTACGTTTCGAAAGTGTACTTGTTTAAGCAAACTCCAATGAAGAATTTTTTTTCTACCATTATGACTCGGTTGGTTAGGGCATCGACACTCGCAGATTGAACAATATCTGCTGTCAAAGACCTGTTGCATAGCTGTCGACTGTCGTATATACTCGTATAATACCAGAAGACGCCCGCAACTTCGTTGCGCCAATGTTCGTTTATCGCGCGGGAACCGTAAATTTTTCCAGGATAAAAAGTACCTTAATATGTCCTTTCCCGGGACTCAAAGTATCTCCATACCCAGGAAAATCTGTTAATGTTCAGCAGTTTGGGCGTGAAGAGGAAACAGGCAGACAGACAGACAAATATCTGCTGTCAAACACCTTTTGCATAGCTAGCGTATATATTTTACGCTATCATGCCGGAGCATTTTATTAGTCATAAATATTTTTCTTTAAGAAAATAGTACATACGCTCCCACGCACCGAGCAGTAAGTAGGTACCGGTAAAGGAAAGGTTTTGAAACTACCCTCACTTTTGTACAGCAATTACCTTTGTGGGTCAGTACAGTTCGGCATTCAATAGCTTTTGTGTGGTGTTTTTACTGGGAAAAAAATATTTCAAAATTTCAAGCTATTTGTATAGTCATTACAGTATCCTACAGAAAACTCTAATTTTTCGAGAGAACCTATGATTAATTCACAATAATTATGGAATACTAGATGACGCCCGCAACTCCGTTACGCCAAAATTCGTTTATTGTGCGGAAACTGTAAAATTTTCCGGGATAAAAGTATCCTTTGTCCTTCCTCGTTATATCTATACCTAGCAAAATCGGTTTAGCGGTTTAAGCGTGAAGAGGTATCAGATAGACAGACAGACAAAGACTTTCGCATAAATAATATTAGTATGGATAGACCCTGATTGCTACTGTTTTGAATTAGCTGGTGTAGTTGGTAGTTTGGTTAGTTAAACAGCAGTTTCGGGGAAATGGTTCATTAAAACTTGTAGTTGATCATACCCCCAAAAGTATTTGCATGTTAAATGTGTTGCTTTAATTTAAATACAGGGATGCGATGAAACCGGATTAGTTAACCGATTTTGATAAATGAAATTTACCAGCAACATCTTTGCAAAATTTGCCTGTTTTTATCTGTAGCAGAGTAAGTAGTACCAGTACCTAACTCGATTCTGATATTTCAATTCAACATTATTACAGCATAATTATGATTTCGATGCAGTCTCGGTCAAATACACGTCAAACCTGCAAGTGTCAAACCAACGTCAAAGGCGTTGCTTCGTCAAAACTCCAATAATCGGCCAAGTGCGAGTCGGATCGCGCACGAAGGGTTCCGTACCATTATAGAGCAAAATTAGGCCATTAATTGTGTTTTTTGTATGGATACCCCCCTTAATTTTTTATTTTATTTTAATAATATTATTTTATATTAAAGTACACATATAACTAAGGATTTTGTATTTTTCAAGTACCTACCTGTTGCCATTATTGATATAGAGCAAAAAAGGCCAAGAAAATCACGTTTGTTGTATGGGAGCCCCCCTTAAATATTAATTTTGTTTTGTTTTTAGTATTTGTTGTTATAGCGGCAACAGATATACATAATCTGTAAAAATTTCATATCTCTAGCTATTACCGTTCTTGAGTTACAGCCTGGAGACACAGACAGATAGACAGACAGACAGACGGAAAGACGGACAGACGGACAGACAGACAGACGTCTGTCTGACTGGACAGACGGACAGACAACGAAGTCTTAGTAATAGGGTCCCGTTTTTACCCTTTGGGTACGGAACCCTAAAAATCATAGTTTACGTACCTAAGTATATTTTGAGATTATTTAGATGTTCAACAGAATCCGGACTGGACCGAAGAGGTTCAGTTTGTCATCAATCTGGCGTTAGTCTGAGACTGACGCCAGATTGATGACAGATTGACGACTAAAAATTACAAAACAAAGAAATGATCATGTCAATCAACTGGTTAGACGTTCAGTTTCGCGTCAATATTACTGACTAAATATATTGCTGACTGAACTGATGATAAACTTTAGATTAAAAAAAATATATATTGTAGAATCGGTGCAGTAAATATTATGTTTCAAGAATTTTAATTGTATTTGAAGTTCGAACAATGTGAACAAATGTAGGAATCAGTATTCCGAACGTTTCATTGGAGAGTTGTAATTTTTTCTAGAATCTGGAACAAGTTTAATTAAAAGTTCTCCCGCTGTTAGTAACAGTTTAAGGAAGGTTTGCTATCGACGCCACACGTGAACTTTGTTTGCTTCTTGTTTTTGCAAGTAATTGTACACTTGAGCTTTTCGTAATAGGTTTTTTGATATGTGATGAGAAAAAGTTTACCAAGCTCTCGAAAAAGTTCTCTTTTGTCAAAACTTTGCCAGACTAAGCATTTAGCAGCTTCGCTCATAAGTCATACAAAATTATAGAACTTTTTATTATCAAGTAAGCCTATTTATAATGAAGATAAATACGAAAGACTAATACTAGACTAAACACTAGTTTTATTTCTTTGTACCGGGATTGGTGCAAGCTAGACTAAGGCCAACATCTGTTAGTGTTAACAGCTTTTTAAAATGTAATGTCTTCTCTTTCATTCATATGAAAAACGAAAGAGGTAACGTGATACTAATTCGAGCATTAACTTTAACAGTCGTTGGTGAAATTGGGCCTTAGTGCCGCAGTCAAACATTTGATGATCATTAACTTAAATTATTTTTTATTCAGAATAATTTTACATTGAATGAAGAATTTGGCAGATGGAGCAATGCATAATGTATGGGGCTTATGTCAAAATCTTCATTTACTACAGGTAATTAATCTTCGTCTCTGAATGCGGCAGTTGGAAAAGTAATTTTTAAAATGAAACATCTAGAGAACATCAACGCGTCAGCGAGGTGAGCAAACTCCATAAAAGCCCATTCATCGTAATGCAAAACCCCTCACAATAACAGCGGTATTTAGCGTGACAATAGCTTCGTTTGCACGGCGGGGAATAGCTGAATACGCTGTCACGTTTGTGTGGACTCAGATAAGTTTTGTGAAATACGCCAATGAAATTGACGCGAAGTCTCGCGAAAAATCGCATGGGAATCGGGAAAGACACTGCAGCGGAACCAAAAGGTTGGACAAAGAATACGAGCTTCATAAGTTACTCCGGGGGTTAGTTCGGCTTTGCTGAAAAGTGTATCCGTTTAGAAGATCTACACGAAAAGACAATAGAAGCGATCCTTTTAATGATACATTTATGTGTAGATATTGATAAAATTGCGAAACAGTGCTCTCGGCTAATCAAATTGTATGTTTGCACTGTCTCGCCACTTTACTCGGTAGGTGTAATCAAGACCTAAGTTAACAGGACACGGTGCGAGCATTTTTCCCATCGCTCCTAGACTAGAAAGCTCAATGACCGCCGGTGCCATCTTATTTCATTTTGACTATAGAAGCTTTGTCTAGATTCAATACTAGAATGTAATAGAAATTCTAAATCATTTCGGGAATCGATTTATGTAACATAAACGTCTGTACTTCACCTGTTTCCATTATTCATAGGTTTCACTTGTCAACTGTTGATTGATTTTCAACCATTTCACTTAGTTTATCCAACACATATATCGGATAGATCGTGTTTGGGCCGCGTTAACGGTTAAACTTTTAGATCGGCCGGCAAGAGTTTCGCGAGATATCGCATGGTAAGGATTTGCATAGGTGTGCAATATCTACTATCTACCAATAACGTTATAAATCGCGATTCACTAACTTGCCCCATACATTTACGGAATATGAACGTCGAAAACATAGTTTTATGAAATCAGCTGGCCGATTCTGTATCGTACATTTGTGAGTTAATCACTGAGTTAGTAACGAAACGGAGGAGTGAGCAACGGAAAGTCTCACTTTTGTATGCAAGTGAATACAAAAGTGACACTTTCCGTTACTCACTCCTCCGTTTCGTTACTGACTCAGTGATTAACTCACAAATGTACGATACAGAATCGGCCCGCTGGTCATAACTTGAAAAGAATCAAATGACTAAAAGAGAATAAAAATGTACATGAATACCTAAAAAATAACCAAAAAGTATATCGTGAATATACTTTATTGACTTTCTTATTTGTTGCGTCTGTAACATTGTCACGCTAGAACGGATCGCAAAGACTTTAGACTTCCAGAAAAACTTATTGTCTCGCAACATAATATACACTTTGTTCGTATTCCGATTGATCGAGGCATCTAGGGCTGTTCCCTTTTGTGCGAAGAAAAGATCTCGAAAGAATCCCCATTCGAAAAATGGCGGATTTGGAGCACCCATTGTCTATAAACCGGCCCACTTCGTACTTTTGTTTTTAATTTCTGTCCGGGACACAGCGCATGGGACAATGGCGGGAAAACAAAAGACACCCATCATATTGTGTAATAAATACCGGAGTATCACTCAAACGCGATTCAACCCTAAAAGCGTCTGAATAATTTCAATTCATTACGTAACACTGATCATAAACAAATATTAATTCAACCGTAAACTACTTAGTGCTGAAAAACATAAAACGTTATATATTATCTATAATATATTATACACAGTTTAAGAAAAGACTTTGTGAAAACGGTTTTTCATTTGATAATATAGTAAATTTAAAAGCGTTTTTGTTGTAAAATGCAAAATAAAGTTTAATGATCCTTCAATATTCCAGTAAATATAAACAAAAGCATAGTAATTAAACATATTGTATTTCAGTGGTTGTATTTCAATAATTTTGGTGAAACATGTTCGTTTAAGTCAGCAGTAAAATTGTCAGATCTGCAGTCGACGTTTAAATTAAAAACGTTTACGAGGAAAGTTTGTAAACGTAAAAGTTTATAAAGCGGTTACAAAATTCTGGCACCTCTCACCGAACTGTAAATTGAGCTGTGGCGGAGCCAAAATTCGCCGCAAAATTAGACAAAAAATTGCTTTCACCGACAACTGTGGTAAAATTCATTGCTGCAACATAAACAGTTAAAAACTGAACTCCCTCACTCTGCTTGTTTTTGTCTGCCATATGTGAAACATGACAAACACAAGAGAGCGAACCTTGAATATAATGTTACAAATGTACTTCTCCCAGTCGGGTTAGCTCTAAAAAGAGGTAACCTGGAAGGAAATATAGTCGAATATATACATAAAATAGCTTAAATCTAAAATGTCGACCACATCAGACCGGTGCGTTAGCAGCCCTATTAGTTGTACTATTCTTAGTTGATCTTCCAAAAATGCTTATCAGTCATCTAGAAAATGAAGTATCAAAGACATTAAATGAAACCATTGAAACTTGGGCTATAAAAATGTATGGATATAAAGGTAGTTGTAAGCAGGTGTTCTGGGAATTTCAAATCTGACTTTCTGAACATTGATCAAAGGAAAATTAACTAATTTTACTTTGATCAATGTTGATGATTTGTTTATTTTCGTTCACTTGTCAGATTATCGAATTTCAATTTTTCAGTCGGTATCGATTCTTAAATTCTTCTTCATTTATTGATTATAATATACATTTTTTGCAAATAAAGCAAGTATTGCAAATAAAACAGTTTTATTTGCATAATCATGCATAGAAAATGAAGTATCAAAGACATCAAATGAAACCATTGAAACTTGGGCTATAAAAATGTATGGATATAAAAGCAGTTGTAAGCAGGTGTGAGATGGGTCTTCGTGGGTCTCGGCGGGCGTTGGGTGGCATCTCGTATTCACACCACGTCCACACACAGATATTTGATGTAATGTGATTTAAAATTACGTATCTGGTATGGATTTTCTAAAGGAACTGATACACTAAATGTGAAGAAAGTGTGAAGACAGAGCGCGCCCTCCAAACCAACAAGCATCTTGCGGCACTTGTATGACAATTTCATTATGGCGTCGATGCTAGAATGTTCGGGTACTTGGATGACATTGTTATTATGGCGTGGATGCATGGATGTTACATTACTTGGATGACATTGTCATTAGAGCATGGACGTAAATCAGCTGACACTCAATACGACCTGAGCGTAGTTTTCATTTCGGCCACATGCAATTGTACTTGGATGACATAGAGGGCTATTGTTAAGCCCTTAATTCTCGTTTTGCTGACATAGCCTAGAGCTACGATCTAAAAAAACGAACTCTCTTTTGATGTGACAGAAAATTAACAAAAACATTATATAAGGAACTAGGCGTGAGCCTCAGTCCACCTGGCTACCCTCTATTTATGTGGATTCCAGGTCTAAGTTAAACAGATTAAATACTTTCACTTGTATGGGTGTAATGTCTGCAATTTTATACGCTACCTGTTGCTTACGTAACAGGTGTTATTTTAATCCGATTGTATTTTTCCTAACGGATTTAAGTTATTGCTCTACCCTTAATATAATAATATAAAGATGACGTCCGCTACTTAGTTGCGCCAAAATCCGTTTATCGCTACCCTACATAACACTACATTTTTCCAAAAAAAACCCGGGACTGAAAAAAATCTTCCGGTGTTGCGAGTGTCCATGGGCGACGGTAGAGGGCGACTTTCCATCAGGTGACCCGTTTGCTCGTTTGCCCCCTCATTTTATAAAAAAAGCGATAACGTTATTGAACATATAAACTCCCGTCAAAAATCCTCAGGAAGTTGGCATTGGGCATGTATGTGATTATTATTATTATCGGTCGCGAGGGACCTTCTTAGGGTTCCGTAGTAAACAAGGAACCCTTATAGTTTCGGTCTGTCCGTCTGTCTGTCGTCTGTCCGTCTGTCTGTCCGTCTGTCTGTCCGCGGTTTTGCTCAGAGACTATAGGACCTACAAAGCTGTAAATCGGCATGAATATACATATTAATGATGCCAACAAAATGCTATACAAAAACTTAAAAAATATATATTTATTTATGGTACCTCCCCTACACATGAAGCGGGGATGATTATTTTTTTCGCGTCCACCCCACCGTGTGGGGTGTCGTTGGATAGGTTTTTAAAAAATATTACGAGTTTTCTTAGATCATTTTTCGATTTAGGTATCTATTTTTGAAATATGAAGTTTTAAAGTGGAAAAAATCCTTAGGGTCCAGTGTACCCCCCTTCTAACAGCTAAACGGTTGCTTCGGAAATGTGAAAAAATTCACGGGAGTAGGAAATATGCTGAATTTAAAAGGAAAACTATCACGGCTAAGAAGACTTCATAAGTTATTGAGTAATAGTCGATCAACTAAAAAAAATGTATTCGGCGAAGTATAAAGGAACTTTTCGTTCAAATTCCTTTGAACATAACTGAGATGATGTTGTTAGTAGTGTACAACACGTTATAAATTTACATTCATTGACCATACAAAAAATTTCAAAAACTAGCGGTACTACGGAGTACGGAACCCTATATTGCGCGTGGCCCGACACGCACTTGGCCGGTTTTTATAACCGCCTTTCAATAAGAGGTCTTTCCCTGTCGGATTTAGTATGATTGGGCCTTAAGCCTTATAAACCTGATGTGTCTGACATAGGTATACCCTGGACAGACATGGAGAAAATGAACATTTGGACCGGCTTTTAGGGTGGCCACGGCGGCGAATGGCGATGGAGCATTTCAATCCGTTGCTAATAGGGAATATTACGCGAAGGTCGGAGCAGAGGGCGCTACTCGCACATACAGTAAATAATCCCACCAAAATCCTACGTGTTGCACACGTCATACCGCAATATTGACAGAATCGTTGTCAAACGTCGAACAAAACCTTTAGTTTACTGTATATGCTGGTGCTGCACTCTAGCACAGAATACATATTGGTACAAACTCTAGCGTTAAAACATTGCAGTATATATTATCTTATTGGTGGTTTCTGATATTTGCTTTTTAGAAACCTACAGTTAATACCAGTTTAACCCGTCGATCGTGGGAAAACGAGACACAATAGATATTCTATTGTGTGTCGGTCACCGGTGACCGTATGGGGCTTGATGAATTAAGGCCAGGTAGTCCCTAATTTACATGACTTTGAATCAATAATAAACAAACAAATAGTGACTTTTAAAAGCCAAAAAAAACTTTAATAATAGCGCAGAGTCGAAGCGCATCGAAGCGCGTCGAAGCGTCAAATTCGCAACAAGTCGAACGAATGCGCGCGAATTCGCCATAATGCCTACAGTGATGACGCGTAGATTCGCTTGTGGGCGCATGGATGCTCGCGCACCAAAAATCGTTGGTCAAGCGAATTCGCGCGAGTGCGCGCCAATGCGCGCGCCTTTTTAAATTCTCAGAAGTAATTTGTGCGTTAATGCTTTGGAGTTAAGGTTGAATTTGTTATGTTCAGTTTTGATAATTTGCTTTGATACACTTCGACTCTGCGCTAGTATAAATTGACCCTTAATGTACTTTGACAATTTGGGGTTTGAAATATATATTGAAAACTTCACTCGATCAAAAATAACTACGAAGAGGAGGCTAAATTCGAATATTTTGTGATATTTGTCTTATTTTTCATGAAGCTTATGATAGTTTTTACTTTCAAAAATCATATCTACGAAAAATCATAACTTAAAGAAGTATAATAATATTATGTGGTTACATTTTGCATTTTGGTCTTTATCTAAGTGAAAAGTATAATTTTTTCCTATTTCGCCCTATCAAGGACGCGGCGAGCGTCGTAACCGCCACTGTACAAGGCGCGCTGATATGAATGTTATTTTAATGTTCTTTACGTCGATATTCGTACTGACAGACATCGACCTGCTAATTTTAGGGACTACCTGGCCTTAATTTCAACTAGACGTACCGCGTGGCTCTGCCCACCTGTGTCAAATATAATGAAAATCGGTCCAGTAGTTCGCGAGATTAGTGCGTTCAAACAGTGAGACAGACTACGCAAATGACATTATTCCTTGGTCGTTAACAGGAGTTGTCAGCGTATGTATTTATTTGTTTACTTATTTGTTACTTTAAGTCTTAATATTATGTAAAGAGCAGTCTTTGCATAAAACATTTATATTAAATACTATTTTTTCCTGCATTTCGATCCTTCTACTACGGCAATAAAGTACAAGATTTCGTTGGTTTTTGCAAGGCTTTCATTTTATTTATCATAAGTCTTGGAGTATTTTATTATTTTGTTTGCGAGCAGAAGTGGGCCCGAGCTCTTTGTAAATTGTAATGAATATATTTACATCATTTAGGCAGGGCATAAAGTTTGTGCTTTCAAATTAGACGTGACCGTGACCACGAAATTTCAGAACATTAAGTACTGAACCATAATATTATGCCATATCATATGTCACGACATAATTTCCGTGTGGCTAATCCTGAAACGTCACGCTACACGGACGCACCCATAGAATTATTGATGTAGAGTTTTAGTGACAAGTGTATTTATAGTATGTTTTTAATTGTTTCAGGTATAATCATCGAAAGTAGTCAAGGATATTTGAAAAAAGCGGCGACAGTGAACTCAGCTTTCTCAGGAGTTTCTGGTAGAGGCCTGAAATTTCACTTTTGCTTGAAAATGTTAAGAAAACACTTTAACTCCTTACTAATAAAGATATTTACGTTGTAATTAAGGTCCGCTTTCTGGCATTTAAAATGTGCCAGACAAGCAGATCTTCTATAGCTATATACGCTGTGTAAATATTTAAAATAGTAAGAGAGAAATTTAAAAATAAGGCAATGACAGCCAATGACTACGTGAAAACTGAAACGTGCGCCCAGCCTTATGACGATTGTTATGAACCCTATGTTCTGGAATTACCTCTAAAATTAAGACTCAGGTGGTTTTCCGAACACTTTATTACCGCTGTCCTGATACTAACATTTAAGTATTACAATGTTTAGTTTCACACTTAGTGCTAGTTACTACTAAGTTCTCAACTACAGTTCGATTACAGATAGGTAGATGATTTATGATAATATTGAAGTCAGTCTAAAGTAGATTAGCCTAATAGGTAGATTAGACAATACTGTAGCACTCTTAGGGGCTGTTTCACCACTTTCTGATAAGTGCCGGATAGGCTATCCACCACTTAACTTGACAGATAGAGTATGGAGAATCTGTCAATTTAGTTGTGAATAGCCTATCCGGCACTTATCAGGAAGTGGTGAAACAGCGGGTCTAGCCAAATTATCTTTCGTTAAAAACGATGACGAAATTCGTTATCAAAATGTATGCGGTTTGATATAAGTCATCGCCAAATGACATTTCGCTTGCGAACACTAATGTCAAATCCCATACATTTTGGTAACGAATTTCGTCATCGTTTATAACGAAAGATACTTTGGCTAGACCCGCAGGCCCTTAATCTATGAAGAAAACAATTCTCGAACAACACCCATCGTGAATTTTCTTTCTGCAATTTCCTGGTAATTTATTATTTATTACTCTTCCCACAACATATTATTACGTGATATTGTACGGCTTATGCATTGTCATTAGTGCGGATAACATTATATCGATAAAATAAATCCTGCAGACCTTAAAAGGTCACAAAGTGCAATTACTCTCAAATCAATTCAGAAAATGAATTGTCAAAACTGTCAAACTAATAAATGTCAAATTAGTATGAATTGAATGTGAATTACTAGACCAGGGGTTCCCAAAGAGTGCACCGTGGAAAGGCAAGAGAGGCGCTGTGAGCCGATCCTCCATCAGTATCCGAAACCACAAATATCTAATATATAAAATTCTCGTGTCACAGTGTTTGTGCGCGAAATCTTCCAAAACGGCTCTACCATTTTAATGAAATTTTGTATGTACTACATTAATTAGACCTGAGAATAGGTTTTCTATCTACTTTTTATATCGATACTAGATAACTTATATGGCAAAACAACGTTTGCCGAGTAAGCTACTTATTATTTACACGTTTAACCTAATTATAATAATCATCAAAGGTGTTTATTTATGTATATTAACACAACAACGAACAATTTTACATAAAAGAACACGTATGATGATGTACAAAAGGCGAACTTATTGCTAATAAGCAATCTCTTCCAGTCAACCTATGATCATAATATGATTCTCCAAACTGGCTATTTTAGATCCGCTGTGTTGGCCCAAGAGTTAGCGACAGCCGGACTTTCGTCATTTTATAAAAGTTGAAAGTTTTTCTGAAAGTCCCCTATAGAGGTAAAAACTTCCCACTACCAGACACGCCTAAAGTTGACGACTTTGAGGTGGTCTGGAAGCAACTTTAAAAAATGTCCGGAGGTGGAAGACGAGATTTTTACAGTCATTCCGAAGAAAATAAGATAAAAAAAATGAGCTTTATGACGCTCTAGATAACGCTCGCAACTCCGTTGTGCCAAAATTCGTTTATCGCGCGGGAACCGTACATATTTCCGGGATAATAACTATCCTATGTCCTTTCTTGGGACTCAAAGTATCTCCATACCAAATTTCAGCAAAATTGGTTCAGCGGTTCGAGCGTGAAGAGGTAACAGACTGACACACTTTCGCATTTATAATATTAGTATGGATAGTATATATAACCGCGACCGAAACCCACATAACGTGACCATTTATTTTTTTGTCAGAGCGGGACATCTAAGAAGCGGGGAAACCCCCCCCCCCCCCCCCCTAAGGGAATGCTAATTAATACTTTAGGTCAGCGGTCGGCAACCTTTTTGCAGGGAAGGGCCACAAGGTGGCAAAATAAACCAAAGGCGGGCCGCAGACCTCATACTCGTTCGTATTAACCCTAGAAGCTCAATTTTACTACACATAATGAGGGGAAATAAGTGTTTGTTATAAAATGACACAAACAGCTAGGTTCTTAAGTGGCGAATCGGCGATAACTACTGGCAATATTAGAAAACATTGTTTTTGATACATACAACTTTAATTTACAAAACATTCACGGGCCGCAAGTAAGATGTTCGCGGGCCGCGTGTTGCCGACCGCTGCTTTAGGTTATGTACACACCGTGAAAATCGAAGCGCTGAAAGACCAAAATGTTTTTTGTGATTTATTTGGGCTAGTGCCCCAGCGTCACTAATTTTCCCATAATTGCTCTTTACTTTTACAGTG
This sequence comes from Cyaniris semiargus, assembly GCA_905187585.1. Lineage (NCBI taxonomy): Eukaryota > Metazoa > Arthropoda > Insecta > Lepidoptera > Lycaenidae > Cyaniris > Cyaniris semiargus. The sequence continues at coordinate 9,082,717 of LR994567.1, forward strand.
AACTCTATACACGCGGTACTCATAGACATTACGCGGTACACACCCATAATTAGTATTATCACTTACGTTTGTTACATCCTGTATAATATGTACCATTATTGACATCGAAAAAAATATGGCAGAATAATCAATCGCGCTCGAAATTTTCGCGCAGTTTCAGAAAACGGGACAATTTGGCGTCCCAGAGATCATTTCGGGGACACCGGGACACGTAACTATAAAAAGGGACAGTCCCGTTCAAAACGGGACGTCTGGTCACGTTAGTCATATACCTACAGTAAAACTTTCATCTTTTATAAAATGACGAAAGTCTGTCTCTGGCTCTTACTCTATGTGTATTATTTGCAAATAAAAGAAGCTAAAACTTGGCAAGCGGATTGCTAAATTGGCGAAGCATCTTAACTTTGTAGATAAACCTTTTTAACAGACTGTAAAATATGAGAGATGTTTCAGCTTTTCGAACGAGGTTTTCTTTTATTTCCCAAGTCGTGTATTCAGTTTTTTTGTAATCCAGTTAATAAACTGAAAAAAATAGATTTGTATTCCAGTTATTGAATTTGAATTTGATAGGTAATTTTTGTAACTCAATACTGGCAAAATAAATATTAAGCAAATGCATCGCTACATTAAAAAGCTCGTATCTACGATTAATTAAGTCGATGTTTTCGAAACTCGATAACCCGTGTTTACCGTTTCCCATCCCTAATTACATTAGCGCTACACACGGATGTGAACATTCCTGAATATACATTTGCGCTTAAATGTGGTGCGACCACGAAACCGCGGATTCGGCGATAAGTCGCGCGATTTGTCGCCCGATCTTTCATCGGTGAAAAAACGAAGTGATTTAAATTAGAAGTTATTTAAAGTAGCTACCTATCAATGATTGGAATAGTAATAGTAATTGATTTCAACGAAGATGAATGCAAGAGCATTACAATGCTTTTGCATGGAATTGCAGAGAAAATTTATTTTACAGTCTGGTAAAAAGGTTTACCTACAAAGAATATTTAATAATTTACTTTACGCTTGCCTCCATGTAATATTATATCACCCATACTTCAGAAAAAAATCCGTTTAAGTCTTAAGGCAAGTCGAAGTTATTTCCTCTAATCATCTATTATTATCTGAGGCAGTTTTTTTTTTAAATTTTTTCTCCCCCTAACATGATCAGGGCTGTTTTTAAAAGCTTTTATTTAACTTGCTCTGTATGTATGTAAGTATGTGTGTTACGGTGGAATTTCGGAACTCAATTTCGAAGTAGATATAATTAACCGATTGAGCTGAAATTTTGCATACGCGTTTAGTTTGGATGACAATGCACGATATAGTATGTGACATCACTCTAAATCCAATATGGCCGACCATCCAAGATGGCGAAATAATTATTTTCTATGCAGACCTACAATATGGATATTAAATGAAAAGGCTTTTTGAGAGTAACTCGGAAACGAATGTAATTTCATTCTACATCCAACATGGCGGCTCATTCAAGATAGGGGAATAGTTATTTTTAACGCACTTCTGCAATATGGGTATCAAATGAAAGAACTCATTGAGAGTAACTCGTACACAAATTTAATGTCATTCTACATCCAATATGGCAGCTCATCCAAGATAGGGGAATAACTATTTTTAATGAACTTCAGCAATATGGGTATCAAATGGCTCATTGAGAGTCGTGTCGTAACGAATCGTGTCGTGTCGTGTCGTGACGAATCGTGACGTGTCGTGAGTCGTGACGAATCGTGTCGTGACATGTGTCATGTCGTGTCGAATCGTGTCGTGTGTCATGTCGTGGCGTGTCGTGTCGTGTCGTGTCGTGTCGTGTCGTATCGTGTCGTGTCGGGTCGTGTCTTGTCGTGTCTTGTCGTGTCGTGTCGTGTGTCATGTCGTGTCGAATCGTGTCGTGTGTCATATCATGGCGTGTCGTGGCGTGGCGTGTCGTGTCGTGTCGTGTCGTGTCGTGTCGTGTCGTGTCGTGTCGTGTCGTGTATTGTCGTGTCGTGTCGTGTCGTGTCGTGTCATGTCGTGGCATGTCGTGTCGTGTCGTATCGAATTGTGTCGTGTCGTGTGTCGTGTCGTGTCGTGGCGTGTCGTGTCTTGTCGTGTCGTTTCGTGTCGTGTCGAATCGTGTCGTGTCGTGTCATGTCGTGTCGTATCGTGGCGTGTCGTGGCGTGTCGTGTCGTGTCGTGTCATGTTTTGTCAAGTCAAATCCAGCCGGGTTTTAGAAAATGCCCGGTTGAATCCGGTCACTTTTGTTAAGTGAAATTTAATTTAAATACCCCAAAAATAAGAAAATAAATTTCTCCTTAAAAATTTTAACTATTAAGTTATAACCTCAATATAAATTATACAATTTGCATGATAATAAAAGCATGTCGCGCGATTTGTAAATAAACTTGTGCCAATTTAACTGAGTAAATTGATTTTATATTTTAAAATCAATTTACTAAATACTGACAGATTGTTAAGTCTCGCGACAAGCTTTTATTATCATGCAAATTGTATAATTTATATTGAGGTTATAACTTAATAGTTAAAATTTTTAAGGAGAAATTTGTTTCTTATTTTTGGAGTATTTAAATAAAAGTTTTTTTTCTAAAAGTTTTTTGCCTATAATTTATTTTATCTTTTATTTACATACTTTTCGTTTTCATCCTTTTCTTTTTTATGTCATTTTTCTTTCACTAATTTCTTACATGGCTAATATATCGCATGGTCTCTTATTTCTTACAATATTCTTTTGTTTTCTTATTTTACGTTCTTACATTTTTTATCTGAGGCAGTTACGATTACTTTTTAATATTTGTTAGGGCAAAAACAAACTTATTTCCACCATTTGTAAGCGACCACTCGCGTGTCTATACGCTGAGACTAGAGCTACGTGGCCACAACGTACTACGTGCACTTAGCTCTAGCACACTACGGGGTGCATGAATTAAAAACGTAACGAGCTACGATATTAATACTGGGGTTAGGGGTAGATGGGGGTATGTGCGGGGGAATATGGAGGTATGTGGGGCACTGTTGTTGTGACATTTTTGAAGCATACCGTTAAATGGCGCATGCAAATTACTTAGCTTTAGGGTTTTTTATAAAATGCGTTATTGTATTGTTACGTGCTAGCCGCTAGGGTTCGAAGTTTTGGAGAAAAAGACCTGCTGACTCTTAAAAAGACTTTACTAGCACTAACACTAGCTTACACAAATCACTAAGTTCAAACACTAAGCACTAAGTCTAAACACTAAGCACTATCACTGTCCTAGGTCGTAGCCGAGTTGTAGGTTTCACTGGTTCACTCGCTATTGATCACTTGTTTTCATTCCGAAGTCGCCTTGATGATAGCTCGTATCGAACTGAACTGCCGGGCCGTCTACCTGCGGCTATTTATATGGGCGAGACGAATTCCCGAAAGTTCCTTGCCCGATTCACGTAAACAAGTAAACAAGTGTGGTAACTTTCCAGAAAGTTCGAGCATGTACTTGCGCACTTCACGCCATCTAGTATTGAGTAGGGGATTTATGTTGTTTGTGTTCCTCCGATAAGTTTCGCTGGTTTGACGCTAGATGGCTCTGTGTATCCGTAACAGTATGTTATGAATAATTATGTAGATGAAATAAGGACGGTTTTTTGAGAATAATTTGGTGTGTAGTGATACTTAATGCAGACGTTTTACTTATACAGTGTTTTGTACTTATCCGGTATTATAGAAAGAGGCTTCACAGATATCTTTTTGTTATAGTAAGACGGTTAATGATATTATAATAAAGGGTGTAGAAATCTTAAATTAGATTTATTAAGTATTTTTAATTCTTGATAATTCAATGATACGCAAACGAGTGACCGCCCTAAAAATTGTTATCTCAATGGAATTTATATTAAAGAACATTGGAAATTAATAATTACTAGATGACGCCCGCAACTTCGTTGCGCCAAAATTCGTTTATCGCGCGGGAACCGTACATTTTTCCGGGATAAAAAGTATCCTATGTCCTTTCCCGGGACTCAAAGTATCCCCATACCAAATTTCAGCAAAATCGGTTCAGCGGTTTAGGCGTGAAGAGGTAACAGACAGACAGACAGACAGACACACTTTCGCATTTATAATATTAGTATGGAAATATGGATGTCCAGTCTTCGAAAAAAAAATTATTCTGAGAAACCAATCAGTATATTCTCATCTTATTCATAAGGTCTGATTTTACTGCCTCTGTGTTCGGATTTAGTTATTTGTACCCCATTATCCCAGACCTCCGGACCTCTATTTGCGCGGTCGTAAACGGGTTCGATTCCAGGGTCAAAGTGAACATACATTTCTACCCCATAAACCTTTAGATATTCTGTATTTACTTGAGACCGTAACATTTTTGACATGTTTGTTTATTGGACATGTTTGAGGTTGTTTGCTATTATTTCAATACGTTAGATGTCTAGTTGATATTTGAGTGATTATAAAATTTGGTTATCTTTATCTACGTTTTGCATGCTCATAAGATTTGTATGTCTCAGTGTCTAAACACACTATGCCGAACTTCCGCGGCGGAAGTTCGGCTTGATTCCGCCTGCAATGTATTTTAAACGATGACACACCATGCCGAAATTCCGTCGCGTTATATTGTATGCGTTTCACATTGCTGACGTAATCAAGCCGAACTTCCGCCGCGGAAGTTCGGCTTGATTCCGCCTGCAATGTATTTTAAACGATGACACACCATGCCGAAATTCCGTCGCATTATATTGTATGCGTTTCACATTGCTGACGTAATCAAGCCGAACTTCCGCCGCGGAAATTCGGTATAGTGTGTTCAGAACTTTAGACACTTACCCCCTTACTAATAAACGTTGTATAAGCTTTGAATAGTTATACAGTGTTTTGTTCCTGTCACACAAGTGACATTTTTAATTGGATTGAAGAAGACAAAACACTGTATAACTATTCAAAGCATATACAGCGTTTATTAGTAAGGGGGATAGATTTTAAAAGCAAAAAAGCTCCTGCCGTGCTACTGTGAGTGGTGCAGCTTTCGGTGGTCCACATATTATTTGAAATACAATATTTCAAATAATATGTTTATATATTGTATAATATTCAATAACACTTAAACAACTTACTTATCAAAAGATTCGCACTGTGTCAAGCTACTTTTCTAACGTATCCGACAAGAACAATAACATTATAATTTTATTAGTGAGGGGGCGTACACATTCGCCAATATAATACAGCACTTATAATAAAAGTGAAGGAGTGTATATGAAAATGTTGTAACGAAATCTGTGTTAGGGCGGCATGGGCGGGAACAGTGCCGCCACTTGTTTCATTAAAACCCGCAAAAACACTACGCCATCTAAAATAGGGTTGCCAGTTGCCACTTGTCACAATCATTTTAAGTTTTATACGTTTTCAACAAAAAATATTTCGACTAATAAATGTATTGTAATAAATATATACAATAACCAAATTAACTGACTTTTTAGTAATTGCATAATATTTGAATTAATATATTTAATTCTTTAAATAATTATTTTAGTATTTTATACGAAAACTAAAATTTAAACAACTATAGAGTGTTCTGCCTGTCTATAGAATTTTATTAAATATTTTGACATTTACTCGGAATATAGTTAATAATTAAAGACACGAGTGGTCTGGATGAATCGGGTAACTAACATATTACAACATAAGAGCAATTAATGTTATACGTGGGAGAGCCATGCTTCGGCACGGATGGGCCGGCTCGACCGGAGAAATACCACGTTCTCACAGAAAACCGGCGTGAAACAGCGCTTGCGCTGTGTTTCGCCGAGTGAGTGAGTTTACCGGAGGCCCAATCCCCTACCCTATTCCCTTCCTTTCCCTCCCCTATTCCCTTCTCTTCCCATCCCTACCCTATTACCCTATCCCCTCTTAAAAGGCCGGCAACGCACCTGCAGCTCTTCTGATGCTGCGAGTGTCCATGGGCGACGGAAGTTGCTTTCCATCAGGTGACCCGTTTGCTCGTTTGCCCCCTAATTTCATAAAAAAAAAAAAATTACTCATTTTTTTCCTTATAATTTCAACAAACCTTGTAACTTACCTTCTTCATCATCTAGGTAATATATCTAGCTATACATAGAATCCACATTCCATTTATGCAAAAAAAAAACCGTCAGTTTTTAAGTTGTTACTCACCCGGTACACAAGACGTGTTCACTCAAATCTTACACAATCATAAAGTCTGATATATCAATCAAGTGTGTGACAGCCCTGCTAAGTTATATAACGTTAGTGTAATGGGGGCTAGTGGCCGTCCCCGCCTGTTGAGATTATTAAATTGTGCGCCCGAAATCAGGGATAAGCCTAACGCGACCGTTACACGCGTCCTGCGCACAGGGTGAAGTTCCGTCCTGTATTCAGGTTACATTCTCGTTATAGTGTACTCGAAGAACCGTCCGTCCTACCGTCTGCCGTCTTGCATCCAGATCACGAAGAAAAGGTCTCTTCACAGAATAGTCGAAGAATGTGAAATTCTGTGTCAATCTTTAGTGTACTAAGGTTTTGCTTTTTATAATGAGGAAGATAATAAGAATTTCTTTTGCAATCGAATTAGTACCAATTGTTTGCAATATTTGAAGAAATCTGTCACTTTGTCCCTACAGTCAGACGGTTTTTCTATCCTGTCCTGTGATCTGCCCTATTATAAAGACAAAAAATTAGGTAAAGGCACGTTTGTAGTGATGATGTCGTAAGGTCGTCAAACCTGTCGTTTACAAATATTCTAGTGACTATTATAATATATTATAGTAATATTCTAGTGATACTTCTATTATGCATCATTGACTAACATCAATGACATAGATGAGTTTTTCAATCCTGTAGGAAGGATCGTGTGGACGGACTTTAAAATTTTATTGGAGCGCTCTACACGTTAAATCAGATTTGCCAAATGAAACTTGGCAGAGATGTAACGTAAGGTTTTATTACCTTTTCCAATGGATTCGGGCTTACGAAGAGACCCTTTTATAATTATTTCAGGAGTATAATTAAAAATTAATTCTGCGGATGTACCGTAAGTATGTCGTTAATCCTTATCCTAAAAAGGTTTATTTGGTAATGTGCTAATCTGTTTATCTGTAACCTGTACAATACAAATTTTATAAATGCGAAAGTATGTCTGTTTGTTACCTCTTCAAGCCCAAACCGCTGAACCTATTTTGCTGAAATTTGGTATGGAGATACTTTGGGTGACATCATATCAAATTTTCCCGGCGCGATAAACGAATTTTGGCGTTTCGTCAGTTAGTTACTTTTTACTTGGAGTTATTTTATAAGAATTTTTTATGTTTAGGACCTTTTAATGTAAATTGAAATTGAATTTGAAATGTAGATAATTTAAAAGTTAATAGATAACAACAAGCCCTGACACTGTTAGGGGAATAAGAAAAAAAAAACGAATTTTTGCGGGTATTATCTAGTAATTCATATAACATAACAGCTTTTTAACCGACTTCCAAAAAGGAGGAGGTTTCTCGATTCGACCGTATACAAGGTGTAACAAAACTAAGTGATAATATACTTTAGGGTGTGTATGTGTTCCTTATATAGAGTTCACTGTAAAAGTAGCAGCGCTGAAAGAGCAAACATTTTTTTGCGATTTGTATGGGCAAGTGCCCCCGCGTCATGAATTTTTCCATAAATAGATGAAAAAAATGTTCCTCTTTCAGCGCTGCTACTTTCACAGCGATACTACTGCTAGCTATACACCCCCTAAAGTATTATCACCAAGTTTTGTTACACCCTGTATATGTTCTTTTTTTTTGTTGAATGTAATCCAGAAAGTTATTCATAGCATAATATCATAACGTCTTTTATTGTCTTGTTATCCCAAACACCTTGAGGGCGAAGTCTGTCCTTCACATGTCGTCCTCAAACTGTTGACCCAGCTAGGGGTTGTATAGACGATTTTACGCAAATGTTTGGATGTTACAAACTTTAATGCCTGTACTTTGCTTTTATTGGACACTCCGTTCTAGAATCTACCTCTAGACACTTGAGAACTTATTTGTGTTGTGATATTTACTGGATTAAAGGAATAGACGTCTTTGCTGTTACCGGACTTTATTTTCTGCTATTTTCTTGCTGGATTCAATCTATCGTTTTAAAATCAGTTGGCGATGATTATTTTCTATATTGAAAAACGCTATCCTAAATAGCGATATATTATGCCCAATTTTTTACAGGAGTTAAATCTTTCCAACAAAACTGTTGATACTTGATTGGTTAATGTTTTGAATACATAAACTTCATTTAAAAATCTCAGAAACTGGACTCCTCTTAGGTTTTCCGAAACTTTTAGCTATACTTTTCTTTGTTAGACAACTTAATACTGTCATTGGTATGCCCATAACGATGGTTGGCCTACCCCAACTCGGTTATAGTTGGTGAAACCGCCTGTCCTGGCGACCGTCCAAATTGCATGGCCCGTACATATGCGATATTTCAGCACGGCACAAGGTTACATAATGCATATTACTTTACCTGGGGAATACAGTTTGGGGTTTTTGAAACTGGATGTATTAAACGTAGCTTAGGGTCGTAAATGGAGAAGTTTTTATGCTATGCTTATGCTTAGGTCAGGTGTCAAAACTCTAGGTCCAAAAATCTTGTTGTCAAACTATTGTTATAGCTCTATATTACGTTATTATAGACAACTTTAGGCTAATGCCAATATAAGGGTCGTTGCTGTATCCAAAATCGTTTGTATTCCATTATGGGCCAACTTGGAGACGCTACATATACACATCCTTTGTGGACCAGATATTATGGTCCTACACAGTCATTTAAGTAAAATCTTCCGTGTCCCTCACTGTATTCTCTCTTTCAGACATTCCATACCTGGAGCTAGCGGAGCCGGACGAGGGTTACCACGGTCTGATCCGCGAGAATGAGACGCTGGTGGAGGTGACGCCGGCGATCAAGGCCCGGGGACCGCTCTGTTCCTTCCTCATACTCAACAACAAACACCATGGGGAGGCGCCTTTCGAGGTAAGTGATAGAGACTACGTATTAGGGACCATCCATATAGTACGTCACACTATTTTCATGATTTTAGACCCCCCATCCTCTCCTTGTCACAGGTGGTCACATTGGTGAGAAGCTGAGAACCCCCCATCCCTAGTGTGACGTCACAAATTAGCAATTTTACATCTAAAAATTATAACCACCTCAATATTTAAAATCTCACTATTCAATTTAGTAAATTTAAAATGTGATATCACAAAACTTAGGATCATTGTCACACCATATCACACTTCGTCGACCCCCTCTCCTCCTCTTTAGGTGTGACATACTTTATGGATGGCCCCTTACGATTTCCAAACATTTTCCAAATTTGTTTAGGAGATCGGCATTAATTTTTAAACATATTGTACTTTAAACTAGAATATACTGTATATTTAGAAAAAAGTTTTGTCAACGACTGCAATCTTTTTAATATGAGAAAGAAGAGGGAATGGGGGATAAAAATGGCTGGGTACCTACCCTCGGGAGCGGGACACCGCTTTTTTTTTTTTGGTTATTTATGTTTTTTTTTTTTACTCAGAGCAAAATTTGGTCTTCAAGGTACTATTGCTTGTTTTCGAGGGACATTAGGAAAGTAGATGCACTTTTAATGCCAATACTACATTTAGCTGGCTTTAACTGGATACGATATTACATTGACTTAACAACTAAATGCTGCATCTATATCTTGGCTGCCCACTGTTAGTCTAATTGAGTGGAAAGTGTATATGTCTGTGCCATAAACAATATATATATATATATATATATATATATATATATATATATATATATATATATATATATATATATATATATATATATATATATATATATATATATACATATGCCCTATTCCAACAGGCAGAAACTGGAACGTTTCATACATGGCTACATGTTATTATTATGGCTTCAAATAGTTACCATGATTTTAAGTTTAGACTCTAAACCAAGGCTGCTCAAGTCTCAACCTTTTGAAGAGACGGGCCACTTACATTTTATATTTCAGTTAGGACAAGCGCAATACAATTTTTTTGACCATAATGTTTGCGCGGGTCACTTAAAATTCTTACGTGGCAACACTCTGGCTACACTGTCGCCTGCGGGCCTGGTGTTGAGCAGTTGGGGTTGGTATAAAATCTAAACTCTAAACTGTCTATTGTGAGACAAGTCACAAAATTATGAAATTGTATGAAATGCCGTGACTCGTTTCGTGGTTTGAATCCATACCATTATTGTTAATGCGAATGTGTGTCTGCCTGTTACCTCCTCACGCTTAAGCCGCTGAACGGATTAACCCTTTGATATGAACAATGAACATAATTTAATCCAAATTCCCAGAAAAACGAACGAGTATTGTCAAAAACTTTTTCATTATAATTGGGATACAAAAATTCCAAATGTCAAACCAAACTCCAAACTCAAGACTTTATTTAACCAACAACAAAATTTAAATTCTCACTTTGGCGATCTGCCATCTATTGAGCCCGCAAGACTCATTACTTAAGCCCAAGACCCGGGTTATCCGGCCCATAACGGGAACAGATTGTCCCATATCCGGGTAATACACCTCCGTGAATCGCCTAATTGACGATTAGTATGTTATATAACACCTCCCTGGTCCAGTGGCTTAGAGCACTCGGAGGTCGTGGGTTCAAGTCCCGTGTTGTAAAAATGCTGTTTCCTAGTTTGGTTAGGAAAATATAGGTTGATCGCCTAATTATTTAACTAGAAAGATAATCCATGCGTTGAATTAGTGTGTATAGAGTCGGTCCAGCGCCTTATCTCTTGCCAGGCAGTCGTGTTGGTCATCCGTCCCACTTTGTTATAAAAAGGAGAGAGTGTATACTCTGTACAAACTCGGTCACTACGAAATCACTCCTGCCTAGCTAGCGCGTTATCAATGAAACCGGCTACCGTCACTAAAACCTAGAAGAAACTTGGATTTAATAATACCCAAAGTATTATTAAACCCAAGTTTATACAGGTTATACTGTTAATAACGGGTGCAGATTACCGTATTTACGTACAATACGGGTCTAATGTCTATGAATCGCCATCGAAAAGGTAAGAGAAACGGGACTGGGGAGGAAACAATGTTTTATTGTCCCTTTCTATTCAGGAAACAAAAAAAAGGGACAGAGCAATAGGTTCAGGAGAGAAAAGACTGCCGTTGAACAAATAGCCTACGCCCTACAGTTTACATTAGAAGGGTCCGTCTGCCGTCTAGACGTGTTCCACCCTCTACAACATGTACTACAGTACTATATCATAATATAGTAATCGCCAATTAAGGGTCGATTCAGACCGCAACGCGACGCGTAGATGCATTTCTAAATTGATATGGATTTGACAGATTCGCAAGACGTCTCACGCAATTGAAATCTGTCAAATCCATACAAATTTATGCCGCGCCGCGCCTCGCCTCGCCTCGTCGCGTTGTGGTCTGAATTGACCCTAAGAGTTTCATAGACTCGTATTACACGTGAATGGGACAATCTGTACCCGTTATCCATACTATACTAACTATACTTTTTACTAATAATATAAATGCGAAAGTGTGTCTGTCTGTCTGTTACCTTTTCACGTTCAATCGGTTGAACCAATTTTGCTGAAATTTGGTAAGTATATAGAGTTACTTTGAGGTATCTCAGGATACTTTTTATCCCAAAAAAATGTACGGTTCCCGCGCGATAAACGAATTTTAGCGCAACGGAGTTGCGGGCGTCATCTTGTATATATTTTATTATAATTTATAGGTAACCTAATAGTCAGTGATCCCTAGAACAAAATTTTTTTTGATTACTATCAAGCAAATTTTTGTGAGTAGCTTCATTTTGATAAGACGAACAACAATTTTATCTGCGAGAAATTTCGAAAGTGGTAGCTAACAGAGATAGAAAGGATTTCATACTTTGATTTGATGGTCCCTAAATATGGATTGTTCTATTTGTAGGACAATGTTACTCTTGGGTTCTGTAATCAAGTTCTGGTCCGATTTGAAAAATTCTTTCAGTGTTAGATAGCTCATTTATCGAGGAAAGCTATAGGTTATATATAACATCACGCTAAGACTAATAAGAAGAAATAGAGGAAAATGTGGAAAGAACGGAGGAAATTATTTGAAAGAGCTTACTCACGAACTACTGGAGCAATTTTTCTGTTATTTAGCACATATAAGAAGTAGATTACGTGAAAGATCATAGACTATTTTTTGTGGACTAATTTGTCTGTGAAATATCTAATTTACGCGGGCGAAGCCGCCCGGAACGTCTAGTACTTTATAATGAAAACAGTCTCTGGGTTAGACACTTATTTTGATGATTTGTTTTTGTTTGATGCTTTGATAGAGTTTGATATTTTTCATATATATATATATATATATATATATATATATATATATATATATATATATATATATATATATATATATATATATATATATATATATATATATATATATATATATATATATATATATATATATATATATATATATATATATATATATATATATATATATATTAACAATCTTTCAACCAAATAATCAATTGCTCAACTATCTTTCATTGGTTAGTGTGGTTTAAATATTGTATTACTGGTATTTTGACATTTCTACAGAAGATTCACTGCAAAATAAACATAGAAACTTTCAGAAAACGTGAGCCTTTTAATGCTCATAAGTCATACTTGTACTAATATGTATTCTGTGGTCATACACGTTCCGAATTGCAAACTGTGGAATCAGTAAAGTTAATACATAAAAAAGTTGGTCGTGCGTCCCCCTTGTATGGGATGTATCATGCATCCCATCAAAACCCAATCAACGGCGCCCCCATCTCACCCCATACCTCGTCTCACCCCATGCCCCATGACCCCACTACCCACAGTTTTCCATTTACTGGACTAGACTATCAGGAAACAATTTCACTTCGACCAATATTATACTCGGTGTGCGCGCGAAATTTAATGTTACACAAAGGCATTTTTCGCTATTTCGCGCTGTAAATATTTTATAGGCTAAAAGGCACTTAAGTGCATGTTAATTTATAAAACATAGGCGTATTCTATCTATAGACTACTAATACTATCTATATGTCTACAAGAATCTGATGGCAAATTTTGACAGCAGATTTTCAAAAAATATCCTTGATCATTGGATAAATTTTTATATTTGCATGTTTCATACACAGAATCAGCCGCTGAAATCTGAAAAAAGAAGAATCAAAATGTTTTATTTCAATCACCCCGGTATTGCTTGAGTCAATTTCTTTTCTCACTTTTTGCCATCAGATTCTGGTAGACCTATAAAAGCCGAGCTTTGTGAGGGCCCGCGTCGTCACACCTTGACTGACTGATGATAACACATCTACATATAAATAAAAATTACTATGTTAAAGCACAAATCAATAGGCGTGATAGTTTTTCCGTAAAGTGTACAACAAAATGTACAGGTTGTGAGATACACTAGGGCTCGCTTCGCTCGCCCTGATTATAAATGCGAAAGTGTGTCTGTCTGTCTGTCACATCTTCACGCCCAAACCGCTGAACCGATTTTGCTGTTTCGTATGGAGATACTTTGAGTCCTAGGAAAGGATATAGGATACTTTTTATCCCGGAATAATGTATGGTTCTCGAATCTCGCGTGATAGACGACTTTTGGCGCAACGGATTTGCGGGCGTCATCTATTGTTATATAAATATGTTATAGCCTAAAACGCACTTAAGTTGATGTTAATTTATAAAACGTAGGCGTATTCAATAAGCTCATAAATCTATTGAAATATTGTCGTAAGTGTAGGCGATAAGCTGACGAAAATGGAAATCTGATGCGACGTTGATGGATCTACATAAGACATCTTGAATTCTTGATCTCATACATCAAAGAGTTGAATAGTCGAAACTGATATACAATATTTGCGTCATCGAAATATTATTGTTTTAGTTGACTTGCTGCCGCATTCAGAGACGAATATTTATTACTAAATTGTAATTAAATGAAGAGAGGAACGTGGAGAGGAACGTGGGAGAGCCATGCTTCGGCACAAATGGGCCGGCTCGACCGGTGAAATACCACGGGCTCACAGAAAACCGGCGTGAAACAGCGCTTGCGCTGTGTTTCGCCGAGTGAGTGAGTTTACCGGAGGCCCAATCCCCCACCCTTTTCCCTTCCCTACCCTCCCCTATTCCCTTCCCTACCCTCCCCTACTCTATTACCCTATTCTCTCTTAAAAGGCCGGCAACGCACCTGCAGCTCTTCTGATGCTGCGAGTGTCCATGGGCGACGGAAGTTGCTTTCCATCAGGTGACCCGTTTGCTCGTTTGCCCCCTTATTTCATAAAAAAAATAAAAAAAATGAAGATTTTGACATAAGCCCATACATTCTACTCTCTTCTCTATCTGTTAATCTTTCACTGAATTGAATCATTATCTAAATGTTTCTGAATGCGGCAGTTAGCTTCTAGCGAGTAGCGCCAATCTCAAAAAGTTGACTACAAACAAGACAAGAAAATATAAAAAAAAATCAAACTGCCACCAAAACACTGTACAATCGGCATGTAAGGAAAGTAAAGGAAGGAGCACTAAGGCTACTTCCTTAGTGCTCCTTCCTTTACTTTCCGTTCAATATCCTTTATATCGTTTCAATACTTTTTGCCTAAAGAAGTGGCAACCATTGGCACTTAACTTTTTTTTTAATTCACACTATAATATTAAACAACAAACTTTCCCCTTTATGATATTAGTGTGATGGTTATCCCGCTGATGAAGACGACTCAACCCATTAGCCGTTTGAGCCAGACATAATGCCAGCTATTATTGTTGCTCACGGACCATTTAGCGCTGTAGGGTTAGGCTGGTTAACCCCACGGCGCTGTGGAAAAACTTACCGGGTCAACCTGGGAAGCTAATATAGCTAAACCTAAACGGCTAAGTATTACTAGAATAGTCATATTTGAAAACTATAAAAAGCCTAACCGCCGCACTCAGAGACGATATTAATTACTTAAGTGTAGATGAAGATTTTGACATAAGCCCTGTACATTATCTGTCGAACTCTTCATTCAATTATGTTGAAGTTAAGTAATAATTAATATTCGTCTGTGAGTGCGACGGTATATTTTGTTATTTCATTAGTTTAGGTTTTTTTTTACTTACGGTTAATCTTAGTTAACCCACAACAAATAAAACCAAATTGCCCGGTCCACCCGATCCATTTTTTCAGGCTATTCGGAATTACATAATTATTATATAATTTATAACACATCACACTATTATTATAAATGTGAAAGTTTGTGTGTTTATTCTAACAATACTTCACGCAAAAACTACTGAACGACTATGATCAATTGCATGATAGTAGTTATTAGTTAAGAGGGAACGCGGGTGCAGTAGAATTTAACCTTTAACTATGGACGCGCGGTCTCTCATACCGCTCGTACCCTGCAAGAATCGCATCTACCCTACTTCCCCTTAAGCTTCACTCTTGCGGCTCTCAGTAGCTTCAGTTTTAGTCGCAACATGTATTCTGAAGCAAAAAAACGCCGACTGCAAGTTTGCATAGTTATTTCGTTTTGAACTTCGAGCGCGGTCTGTGAGACCGCGTGTCCATGCTTCCCATACAAAGAATATGATTTCCATTGTTTGTGTTTTCCGAAGTACGCAACCAATGTCTAAATAAAATGTCTTGAAATAACTTCTACTTATGTTTTCTAGTGAAATCCTTCGTTGTAATACATAAAAAAAACTGGAATCAGTCAAACGATTGGAATATTGCACTGAAAAGGTTCTAAGGAACAACTTTGACTCTAGGAGAGCTAATATTTATGAAATTTATACGTGGGAGAGCCATGCTTCGGCACGAATGGGCCGGTTCAACCGGAGAAATACTAATATTAATTAATTAATTAAAAAATAAAAATTAATAATTTTTCGTCACAGGTGATTGGAAGTCTTAAAAGTGACTTTTATTGCTTAAAATGCTTAATTTTACAATATAATTTATAATTTTGGATATTTAACCCATATATTCCCTAAATCAATTGTGTGTTGTCATTTAAGCGAAAATAATACAAAAAAATCTTAAAATTACTTAAAAAACAGAAGAAAATATGAGCGGTCTGTCAGACCCCATGTCCATAAGTATGTAACATTTTTTAGATGTCCATAGTTAAAGGTTAAACGAAGAAACTATTGCCATCACGCTTCACCCTACGCCGGCACGTGTATTGTGATAGAGACAGATACAGTAAATCGAGGTAACGTAGTCCTCTGATTCCTCCTTCAAAATAGAGCCTATCTAATTATTTTTTTAAATATCTTCAGGAAGAGTGAGTTAGTGAGAGTGAGTGAGTGTTTATCTTAAAGATCTTTAAAATTTGTTTTATGGTCGGTCGATTGGCGGGATACGGGGCATTAATTTTTTGCGATTTTTGAAGGGTCATATTTTATTTATTTATTAGTAAATTTAGAAAAAATCGAACGTAGAGGCATAGTTCTAACAGATCCCAATATTGTATAAAAAATCATTTGTCTAGACGCATTGTCCAGGGAGTAAATTGGGGAATACGTTTGTATGGAAAAACAGTGTTAGCGTACCCTCTTAAGGGTTCTCATAAATACATGAGCTTATTCCGAAAAAGTATAGTATAATGTTCCTATGAGATATTGTGAAAACTAGGTTTTACCTTTGCTTGTTGAACATATTAAATACATCTTACTAATATTATAAATGTGAACTGTTTGTCTGTTACCCTTTCACGCCCAAACCGCTAAACCGATTTTGCTGAAATTTGGTATGGAGATACTTTGAGTCCCGGGAAAGGATATAGGGTACTTTTTATCCCGGAAAAATGTACGGTTCCCGTGCGGTATACAAATGGCGCAACGGAGTTGCGGGCGTCATCATAATAATAATATTGTCAAGTTTCAACGTAATGGAAATGTACACAGTGTACTTTAGTACCTTGGCTGTAATAGAATTTGATTAAAACGTTACGACCTATGTGGCTATTTGCGTGAAATGTTATTTGTGTGTTTCTATTAAACTAATGATTTGTGTGCCATAAAAGGAACGGCCAGGTATTTATAGACGACATATAAATCACTTTAGATAATAGAATTTAATTAACTTAATAGAAACAGTAATTTCTGTAAGATATTAACATTTCTACATAAATAACACAATGAGTTAGAGCAAAGTGTAATAAACATTAGACCACTTACTAAATTGGTTTGAAGAAGTAGCTAATTTGTTAAAAGTCTAGACCTGTTTTTGTTTTCTCAAAATTAATACAAATTTTGGACAAGAAGTGCTCGATTTATATGCGTCCGCCCGAACGCGCGGTTTGGCGGCTACACCGCGAGATCACAAGCAATCGTATGTAAATGACAGCGCGATTGCGTCGCTATTTAAATAAATCGTTACATACATGATACAATAGGGATGATGACAAGGTCAAAGATTAGTGAATTTTGTTAATAAAATAAAGAAATCACGGTAAAAAATAAGTGTTCCCCAAAATTTCAGCTTGATAGCATTTGTATTTTTTTTTGTTATGCGCCTTCAAAGTTGGTTAATCAAGTCGATTTTTTTTTCAATTAAATTTCTTAATATTTGTATACCATTCGATAACTTATGCAATTAAAAGCAAATTTTGTTATGAAACCACTTTCATAAATGCAATATTTAATATACCTACCTACCGAACAAAGTTCTCTCCCGTTGCGTACAAACTACGAAAGAGTGACGTCATTCTTTCGTAGCACTTTGTATTCAGCGTTTCGGGCAGGTCTATTTTATGAGATGTTTGAATTGTCATATCTTGGTGAATTTTTAAGCTATCAGAGTCATTCTTTCAGCGATGTTTCTATTTTTAAGGGTCTTTCAATTAAGAAAAAAAAATAGTCATCATGCCTATTGCTTGTGATCTCGCAGTGTAGCGGCCAAACCGCTCGTTTGCGCGGACGCATATTAATCCAGCCTACAACGATATTACATACATTCATATTTTTATAATATGTATAAGTGTTTTCTGTGTACTACCTCTACTTCCTCTTCACACCTAAATCCCAAAACCGTTTTTGATAAAATTTTGTATACTTGGAGTTGGGCGAAAGGATATTATATACGATCATTTTCCACACGGCATATCATAATATTATGATTACCACGCAATATGCATGTTTTGGCACAACGAACTCAAAAACTAGTCATTTATAAACTACGAACTATTTTATATTGATAACAACCGGCTTTTACGACCAAAACTTGCTATGATTATGGCGTTCTATATTTAGGGCTTTCACTGTATAAACTAGGTATTAGGTCTCTATATCTTGACCTGGATCTACAGATTATGTTCTAGGTATGACAGATAGTTTTCTAGATCTCACAGGCTTATGTCGAGGATTGGGGACCCGTTCTCTACAGCGCTGTAGACTAATATGACAGATAGGATAAGGATCGATGACTAGGGAATGCAATCCCGCAAGATAATTTCAATCCCGGTATTTGCGGGACTGAACTATCACAATCCCGCTGGATCCCAGTATTTGCGGGATCCTGCAGGGTGGACTTAAAGTTTCAAAATAAATGACTTTACTTGATAGACCCTGTTTTATTCTTAGAAACTCAAATGAAACAACTTTGTCGGAAACATTTTTTTAACAAGGGTTTATACTTCAGACTTTAGATGTAAAAATAAAAGAAAAACTAAACATTTTTTTTTAAATGGCTAAATAATAATAGTAGTTAAAATAAACTTAAAAAAAACACGCTTATTTATTTTAATATTTTATTAAATTATTAATTTCTTTTCGAAATACATATAGGGAAAATTGTGCTAAAAGTTTCCGTTACATTATATATATATATACATACAGCCCAAGCTTATAAAAGTACCTACCTACCTACCAAACCGCAAACGGCTCCTGATATTCGACACAAGGTAGCCAGCAGCTGAAAAAGTTCGCTCAGCTTCCACGCTGGTTGGTACAATTGTCATTTAAAGTGAATTATAGGTGAATTGAAGGTAATTTGTTTAGTGAGCTGCCTGTAGCCAGCACCCCCGCGCGTAGAGTTACACGTACGAATCACGCTTTTTTGTAATCCCGCCAGTCCCGCGGGATCCTGCTAAATTTTCGACCGGGATTAGTCCCGCAAAATGCTTGCGGGATCCCGGTATCCCGGTATTGCATTCCCTAGATCGATCTATACGGATTTCGTTTTCCAATATAAGGAGTTAGAAATAGTCGGCTAAGGTGTAATTTGACGGTAACACTCCAAAAACCTACTAGTACAGCTTCCCTAGAACATTTTTTTTTACATATATTACTATCAAGCAAATTTTTCGTGAGTAGCTTCATTTTGTTAAGACGAACAACAATATTTTCCTCTGCGAAAATTCTCGAAAGTAGTAAGTAACAGAGATAGTAAGGATTTAATATTTCGATTTGATGGTCCTAAGGCTAAAGCTACTCACGAAAAATTAGCTTGATAGTAATAAAAAAAAATATTTTAGGGAACCTGTACCATACTTAAAAATATAAATATATAAATACGACCGTCCGTTTGCATGAAAGCCGTCCTCTTAAGCAAAAAAATCATCAAGCCAGTCAGGCTGCAGGCGTAATAAACAATTAAAAATATATACAAACCCTCAAAAAACAGAACCCTTCTTCTGGCACTGTCGCTTCAGTAAAATGGTGATGAATCGTTAAGAATAAGCCCAAGCCCAGTAAAAATAGTTACAAGTGCAGTCAGAGTGACGCTAACACGATTTCTGCTTTAAAAATATTTCTTGCAAATACGATTGCATATGGAATTCTTGGAAATGATTGAAATTCCAGACACAAAACGGAAGTATACTCGCATCCGAAGCGAGAAGCTGCAGCGAAAATAAATTGAATAAAAATCAACAGGATCGACCGTGTCGTCCTTATTCCGAATGCAGTAGGGTTCATATTCACCATAAAATGACGCAAAGGCAATGCAGTCTTATTACAAACCCCATAAGGTTCATGCCAGATATTTTACAATATAATTAGCGTAGAGCGATTTCTAGTGGATTCGGTATTGGTGACACTGGATGGAAATACTTTTAGCGATGGTGTAACATTTTAAATGCAGGATGCAGGGTATAACAAAACATAATAATATTATGATACGTGGGATACGTGGGAGAGCCATGCTTCGGCACGAATGGGCCGACTCGACCGGAGAAATACCACGTTCTCACAGAAAACCGGCGTGAAACAGCGCTTGCGCTGTGTTTCGCCGAGTGAGTTTACCGGATGCCCAATCCCCTACCCTATTCCCTTCCCTACCCTCCCTTCCCTTCCCATCTCTACCCCCCCCCTATTACCCTCCCTCTTAAAAGGCCGGCAACGCACTTGCAGCTCTTCTGATGCTGCGAGTGTCCATGGGCGACGGAAGTTGCTTTCCATCAGGTGACCCGTTTGCTCGTTTGCCCCCTTATTTCATAAAAAAAATAAAAAAATAAAAATGATAGTACTGTAAATTGTGTATGTGTCCCTTTTATATATTTCACTGTGAAAGAAGCAGCGCTGAAAGAGTTCCTTTTGACTTCATTCTATGTTTCTATGAAAAATACTCCCGTTATGAACTTACCCTTAGATTAATTAAAAAAAAAGTAACCCTCAGCGCTGCCACTTGGACTCGCACTTGGCCGATGTTATTTATTGTTCCTAAACAAAACGCTAAACTTAAATATCATACATTTTTTGTATAGCCAATTAGTAGTTAGCTATCCAATATTTCATTTTAATTTTAGATGAAAATAGAATACAAAAGAGTATCGGTTCCATATATTATTACTTATCATTTATCTTGACGCCCGACTGTGGTTTATGGACAAAATGTCTACGGGACCATAAATAGCTAATCCATATTGATTGTCTCGTTTTGAAGGCCGATTTCATTGGAAATGGATTTTAAAATTGCTCGCAACCCTTGTCTCGCTTTTGGGCATAAAGTTCAATCGCACTTTGTCGGCTCATCGCATAATAAGATTTTAAGATTGAATATCAGCGTTTGATGTGTTTGAGACTTTATTATATTTTAGGTTTAAATTAAAATATAAATGACTCATAACTAGATAGAGATTATTATAGAGACTAACGAGCCTCACGGCTCTACGCCTAGAGATCTAATCATTTAATTATTACATAATTTAAATTAAATTGAGATTTTGACTTATTTAAATGATTGTTAAACTTAATTATTGAATTCCTCAGAGTGCGGCCGTAAAAAACATTTTTCAAACCCGGAGACAAAAGGTTTTATGTGCTTTACACGACGTGCCTATCTGTGTGTCTGTCCGCGGCATCATATCTCTCAAACGAAAGAACAGTCAAACAGGTAAACAAGTAGGCCGGCAACGCACCTGCGACTCTTCTGATGTTGAGAGTCTCCATACGGTTGTTGCTTTCCATCAGGTGACCCGTTTGCTCGTTTGCCCCCTGATTTTATAAAAAATATGACGTGATCATTTTTTTTCTTCTAAGATATTATGTGCAAATCCCACTGTTTCTCAAACTTTTAATAGTGACTGGAGCCCAGATCCAGATGATTGGAAAGTGTCGACTGTCGGGGCTAATCCGATATGTCTGGGAGTTAATAAATAACGACTCGGCGTAAACCGGCGTGACTCCTAATACTCCTAAATCCTAATACCTATTGATTTCTTAGCACTTTTTATTATATTTAGCATATTTTGGACAGGCTTTGATCTTTAAAAGGATAGAGTACTCGAACTACTAAATCTGTAGAAGGCTGGCGCTAAAAGTTATCAGTACTAGTTCGTATACAAGTTCAACTTTGCCTTCGCCGCGGTAAAAACGTATGACCTTGTCTAACATTCAAAATGTGTCCGACGAATATCATTATACGAATTATACGAAATATCAATAAAATTGATTCAGTGGTTTAGGCGTGAGGTGGTAACAATACAAACAAACACACTATCGCATTTATAATATAATATACTCGATGACGCCCGCAACTCCGTTGTGCCAAAATTCGTTTATCACGCGGGAAGCGTACATTTTTCCGAGATAAAAAGTATCCTTTGTCCTTTCCCGGGACTCAAAGTAATATATCCATACAAAACTTCAGCTAAATCGGTTCAGCGGTTTGAGCGTGAAGACTGAAGAGGTAACAGACAGACAGACAGACACACTTTCGAATTTATAATATTAGTATGGATTATGGATGGATGGAAATATATAAATAGAGAGACGAGGATACGAAAGTACTATAATATTTTATAAGTATAATACTGGGGGCGTATGAAAGGATGGAAAATATGTTTACTCCCACAAAAGTAGAGTCCAGTTTAAAAGGTCAACGTAGCTAATAAATGCATATCTCCGTCTGACCGAGGTACGGGAGTAGGTACTTGTACTAATATGTATTCTGTGACGGGGTCAAACGCAACAAATCGGCTAACTTTCACAAACATAAATAGAACGCACGACTAGACGGGTCGATAGTCGATACCTATAGTGTACAGTAGAGCAGCCAGAGGCTAGGGCTTCACGCGAGAGCGAGATTTTTCTCGTCTCGTCTCGTTCTCGTCTCGTCTCGTTCTCGTCTCGCTTTTTCGAGACGAGCCGAGACGAGACGTTTTGGGAAATATTATGGGCAATACCGAGACCACATCAGGGCAACCCGAGAGTCTCGTTTTGGGTCTCGTTAATTTTGAAGTTTTTATTCGAAAAATCAGTAAAACTTAGAAAACAATATATTTTACAAAATATAAAATCTGGTAACCATCTGTGAAATATTTTTTTGTAAATTTAAAAAGAAATCAATAACCGAGTATGATTTTTCCACATTTTTACTTCAACTTGTTAACGCTTCTTATAGTAACCCATCTCTTATCGGTACGGACGGCGGACTGGACCGGACGGTATGTTGTAAATGAAACCTTGAAAAGGCACAAATTCAGATCAAGACCTTTCCGATGATACTAAATTTATTTATAAAAATGCATTTTATCATATAAATACGCTAGTCATAAAATATTCCTTATTCTCTCAATTATATAGAAATAGATCATTATTTACAATTAAGTGAGACGACGACTACAAATAGTGAAAACAATACACCTCTGCTATCAATCAGTGTCCCAATTTAGTTTTTTTACGAATTCAATTACGCGTTACCACGCAAATATTCATTTAAGATTGCAACATACTATACTTCTTACATTATACATTACTGTAAACGGGCACTGGATTGCATTTTTGCAAAAAAAAAAAAAAACAAACAACCAGCTATAACTTTTTCTTTTATTTTGGGTTCCGTCAGAAATTTAACTTTTCCAAAGGGTCCCCACCACCACAGAAAGTTTGAGAGCCTCTGCAGTAGAGTAAGGGTAAATTCACAAACTTGATTTTTTTGGTCTTTTTTGCTCGATATCAATAATGGCAACAAGTAGGCACTTGATATATATGCAAAGGCCTTAATTATGTATCTGCTTCAATAAATAATAATAATATTAAAATAAAATAAAAATCTAAGGGCGGCTCCCATACAAAAAATAAAATTTTTGGTCTATTTTTGCTCTATAACGGTACGGAGCCCTTCGTGCGCGAGTCCAACTCGCACTTGGCCAATTTTTATTTATTTAATGGAATCCCAAGCACCTGCCTAAAGCGTATGACTCGTGTAAACGCCGAAGTAACTTTGGCACTGACTGATGATTGTTCTGGCAATTTTGTCAATCAATCAACCTCATCGGATGTCGAAAACCAATTTGAGTTTTATATTAACCGATATTAAGATATACAGGGTGCAATTGTACATATAATATTGTTAGCACAGTAGCACAATAGTAGCTTATATTTTTTCATTTCTTAGTTGTTTCGTTTCGTGTAATAGGCTAACTTATTTTACACAAAAAATCCTGACAAAAAAAATTTAAATAAGCTCCTGTCGATTAACAACAAAAAAGGGGTTATTATATCTGTCAAGTTAACTGTTAAATTTTGCATATTATAAAAAGAAGACGTCATAAACGATACAACTTACTGACAGATATGGGAATTGACAGTTTGTAATAGAGCCCAATACTTAAATAGGGCCCAGTAAAACGTAGTGATTATATTCTCTTTGGGGCCCAGTATCGTAGCAGAGTGCAACATCTCTGATCTCTGTTGTTGCATATTATAATATGTATGTTATTTTATCTGTCGGTCCATCTGCGATTAATTTGTCTATTTGACTAATAAATCTGTCTGTTTGTCCATCAGATCATGGTGATCGACGAGAACGAGGCGCGGCTGCGCGTGCGCTACCCGCTCAACTGCGAGAAGCGACGCAACTATAAGTTCGACATCGCCGCCGTGGGCTGCGACGGCTCCTACTCCAACACGTAAGTTTCATTAATATGAGGGTAGTAGAGAAAACGAGGGTACTAGAAAAAAAAGTAAATTGAGGGTAGGTCGAAAAAAATGGGTAACGGTTTTTCTTGGAACTGAGAACAGTTCAAAGTGACATTCATTGTTTGGAACACGTTCCTATCGTAAGCACGGTCGCTGGAAAGTGTTTTACTGAAAAAAGTGTGGGAACAATCCGTAAGTGCTTAAAACAATGAAGAATATTCGTGTAAATGTGACATTGGCAGCGTTTGTAAAAAAGGCGTTCAGATGCGCTTGAAGGAAAATGGTGATCGCTAAACGATAAACGCTATCGACCTGCCTGTGACTATCCAGTAGGCAGTAAAGTGGCAGATTCCGTTTTTGGATGCTAGCAAGAGCATGGGCGCCTTTGTCCACCAAATAGCCGTTATGTGGAAAAATTTGCTTCTGATGTTCGATTAAAATCCAGCTAAAATCAATTTAAAATCCAATGGAAGTAGGGCTCAAAAAATTTCAAATCTTTAAAAAAGGAGAATCCCTACTTCATAAATGCCATATATATTTCAGGGTCCCCGTCCACATAACGGTGACGGACGTGAACGAGTTCGCGCCGGTGTTCGCGCAGGCCGCGTACATCCGCACCGTCGACGAGGGGAAGATCTACGACGAGATCGTCCGCGTCGAGGCCACCGACCGTGACTGTACCCCGCGGTACGGCGACGTCTGCAAGTACGAGATCCTGAACGACGGAGACGTGGCGCAGCCGTTCACTATCAGCAATGAAGGTAAGCCTGTGAGAGGATGGATGCACATATTAAAGGAGGTCTACGACGAGATCGTCCGCGTCGAGGCCACCGACCGCGACTGTACCCCGCGGTACGGCGACGTCTGCAAGTACGAAATCCTGAACGACGGAGACGTGGCGCAGCCGTTCACTATCAGCAATGAAGGTAAGCCTGTGAGAGGATGGATGCACATATTAAAGGAGGTCTACGACGAGATCGTCCGCGTCGAGGCCACCGACCGCGACTGTACCCCGCGGTACGGCGACGTCTGCAAGTACGAAATCCTGAACGACGGAGACGTAGCGCAGCCGTTCACTATCAGCAATGAAGGTAAGCTATGAGAGGATGGATGGATAGATCTAACGCAATTGTAGCATTTGCTAGGACGTAGACGTGTCATTTCTATCAGCAATGTAGTAAATGTATGATTTGTTATGTTTAACAGTTTAACTCTCAAAGGTGCGATTTCAGCGTTGGAGCAACAGAATTTGGTAACGGGATTAGGACAATTATTCAGCCTGATCATCTGATTGTTAGGTCCTTTTTATATAGGACCTCTTTAGGTCCTTTTTTTGTAGGGTGCATGCGATTGCGATGCGCTGAAAAGAACGTTGCTCCGCTCTCGCCAGTCGTCTCGGTTATGATTCCCTGAGGGTGCTCTTGTGAACATCTATTCTTGATTTCAACCATGTTTTTAACTTTCCAGGCGTGATCCGCAACACGGAGATGCTGGAGTACGAGAAGTCGCACAACCACATCCTGTCGGTGGTGGCATACGACTGCGGCATGATGCAGTCCGCACCCGTCATGGTTACCATCAAGGTCAACAAGCCCTGCCGTGCTGGATGGAAAGGTAAAGGCTTGATACATCTTCGAATCTTCTGTAACTAATACAGGCTTATTGGGTACTAGTTAATGGCTTGACCAAATTAGGCTTTAAATTAGCTTGAAGAGAGGAAAATAGTTTTTTAAAGCTGCCAGTGCAGTTGTTACTCTACTGGCTGAGCTAGAAAGTATATCAGAGATCGGTGGCATGATAGGCCCAGATGCCGTAACTTAAGTTTAAACTCTTACTAGTTGTCGGTGTTATTATCAAGCATTTCACCTCAAGACTTTAATGATTTAATACCTTACTGCTATGTGTTAATACAGATGTTGTTTTAAACCCTTACGAGACCTTATTGGCAGTGATCTCTTATGAACATTATAATATTTATTATATTTTACTCACCAACTCTTCCCCAGGTATCGCTGAGCGAGTGGACTACGCGCCCGGCACGGGACCGCTGGCGCTGTTCCCGGCGGCGCGGCTGGAGGCGTGCTCGAGCGACGAGCGCTGCCCCGGCGTGACGCGCATTCAGGCGGCCGTGACGCTGCAAGCATCCCGCGCGGGTGTGGCCTGCGATAGGGACACGTACTCGCTGCACGCGCAACGGAGCATTTGCGGTGAGATTTGACCTTGAAACAAGTATATGCTAATGCATGTGGCTGTGATTGTCTATGGAGTGGCTTTTACAATATATAAGCCAAAGGCAGCAACATTGATTAGCAATATTGCAAGCATTTTTATTAATAAGTTGGAGATAACCATTGAGAAATATGTAACACAAAACAGCAGTGTATCTAATGTAAGAAGGTTGTTATTCTATGAGCCTATTTTTTTTTCGTTTTCAGGATTGGACCAGAAGACCATTGACCTGCTGCCCAGCCCCGGCGTCGGAAACGAGTGGGCTAAATCACTGAAACCTGACTCAGG
Source organism: Cyaniris semiargus (assembly GCA_905187585.1). NCBI lineage: Eukaryota > Metazoa > Arthropoda > Insecta > Lepidoptera > Lycaenidae > Cyaniris > Cyaniris semiargus. The sequence continues at coordinate 9,109,680 of LR994567.1, forward strand.
TACGCCACCATCATCATATGCAAAATGCTTTTATCTTGGCATAAGATGCATGATAGTATTTTTTTTTTAATTATAAAGCTTTATGTCATTTTTTGAAAAAAAATTCAGTATCGTACGCGCCGCAATTTAGAAATCGTTGTATGAAATGACGTCACGAAACGAATTCTAAAATGCGCCGCGTTCGGCGCTGACAAATGTACCTTTACAACCACGTATTATCCACTTGCAGGTCGCGACGGCGAGCAGATGTTCGAGTTCGACGGCGACTCCACGTCGGCTGTCGTCCCGGAGACAGTGCTGGCTCACTCCATCGGCAGCACGTTCGCCGTGTCCACGTGGCTGCGGCACGCCCCGCCCCCCGACCACGACAAACACCGCAAGGAGCACGTGCTGTGTCTCGCCGACGACCACAGTGAGTAGACAGAACATTTCAGACTCATGAGTCATGAATGGCTTTGGCTAAATTTACAAGAAACGATAAAAATGGTGTGCTTACAGTCCGCACACAACTAGAAGGGCTCAGTGAAACTTTAAATGATTACTAATCAAGGGTTATCATTTGATCGCGATCTACTCGTAACGATCCATCAGATGATTATTGAGTGATCCTCAACCTCTCTAAAGAGGCCTAAAGTGTTCTGTCGATCGATGCGCATTCACCTTCCATTTTAGCAGCGATCTGTGCGCGGTTAATAACATCATAACGTTAACATAATTTTTTCACCGTTTCTACTTTTTCATCTTTCCTGTTCATGTTTTAATGTAATATTCGGAATCAATTTAATATGCTTTCACTCGTTAACATTTTTATTCGTCCCTCCAGAAATGAACCGTCACCACTACGCGCTGTTCGTGCGCAACTGCCGGCTGATCCTGCTGTTGCGCCGTGACTTCGGCGAGGGCGACCTCAACATCTTCCGACCGGCTGAGTGGAGGTGGAAGCTGCCAGAGGTGAGTTCAGAAACATTATAAATTATTGCACGGACAAAACATATGTGGACCCATTTGTTATATCTAAGTAAACCATGTGCCACGCTGACTATAATATGCAAAAGCAGCCGCAGGTTTCTGAGAATTTTAAATAAAGTTCAAAGAATCTACGTTTAAAAAAATCTTTCGAGTCAGCGACATCTATCGGAAGTATTATCAACTACAATTTGAATATATAATCCGTTAATCATCCTGATTAGTCAGTCGAATTGAACGTATTTTGTGTACTGTAAACTTTTATGTTCAGGAACGAATTGTCAAGTTAATAATTAAAACATAAACTTTTGTCAAATTGACCTCAGAAGCCGGAATAGCTAATTTTTTTGTGAACACGTCGTTTTATTATAACAACTTGTTTTCTTCTCAGGTGTGCGACAACGAATGGCATCACTACGCTATCAACGTGCGCTTCCCGAACGTCGAGCTGTATGTTGACGGCGAGCCGTTCCGAGCCGCTGAGGGCCGCGCGCCGGAGGTGATCGACGACTGGCCGCTCCACCCAGCACACGGCATCAACACCACACTTGTAGTGGGTGCTTGCTGGCAGGGTACGTACTACGTAGTCATCTGACGTAGGCCAATGAGGGTTTTTGATATTTAATTTGTCACCAGTTGGAGCTCTGTAGGCTGTAGCCAGTCTCTCTTATCAATTGTCATGTCAAACAGACATATGACACGGCTAGGGTACGGCTACATAGATCCACCTGACGATAAAATAATATGAAATTTCGAACACCCTCAGTACCTTATTGACGCCTTATTTAACAAGACAAAGGGTGTAGAAGTCACATCTCCATACCACCTAAAACTGGTCCCTTCTTTAAGTCTAAAAATAGTTGATTTTTACACAAAATGCTTTTCTCCGTAATTCACTAACGGCCGTTCCCAATATTTGATCTATGTCTGGTTTTGCCCTACTAGAGATAGGAATAGCTCTCATTAGACATTAGAGACATATATTTTATGTGAATTCAATGTTAGCTGCGATCGGTCGTATGTCAAACCAGAGATAGATTGAATATTGGGAACGGCCGTTAATTGAGAATATATTTTGGTTTGAGAATAAGTTGTAGACTATATTTTTTATGTCGACGAGTAAGGTATTAGGTTAAAGCTACGAATAATAAAAACTAAGGAAAAGTAACTCCGTCAAAAAACATGCTCCACAATACTTGTCAAAAAAGTGTACCTTAGGTACACATTTCAATACATTTGCAATATTTAGGTGGCCTTGAGCGGTACTAGGCTGACGTTACATGACAGATCGAAACGAACCAAATTTAAAACGGTAATAGTATGGGAGTTACAATTCCTCAGTTTTTATTATTCGTAGGGTTAAAGGCAAAATTAATGCTGAGTCAAATCATCATCTTTATTTTTTGTAGGAACGGAAGGCGACATGAAGCACCACATGCACGGTTGGATGGCGGGTCTGGGCGTGTTAGTGGGCGGAGTTCAGCCCGCCACCGCCCTGCGCTGCGCCGCGCGCTGCAGGGAGGGGCTTAGTCTCGCGCCTGATCTATGTAAGTTTATTAACCTTACTCATTACCTTACTATACAGTGTGTAACATAAATGAGTGATAAAGCTTCAGGATGTGTATATTTCGCTCATATAGATTTCACAAAGTGTGTGCAAATTGATGAAGTTGGGGCATTTTTCAAAGGAACATAGAAGTCAAAAGTAACTCTTTCAGCGTTGCTTTACAACGAACTGATAAATTGTATTATTATAGTTTTTTATTATTCGTTCTTAATAAAGTAACGGGTCTTTCATCAAAGTTATTTATTATATTCCAGATCTGAAGTCAGTCTCGGTGGAGGGCGACAGTGCGGGCGAGGTGGAAACGCTGGTGCGGCGCGTGGCGTACGGCGACGCGCGCTCATTCCCCACACCCGGACGACGCAACGTACACCTGGCTACTACTATCACGTACGTGTTTGTTATATTTTAAGGCTCCCACACACAACTGCGAATTCGCATTGCATCGCAAATATCTGCGACAAAATTCATAATAAAAATGACATTACGATGCGATGCGAATTCGCAGTTTTGTGTGGGAGCCCATATGTCTACTGCTGTGAGGCTAATAGCTGTAAGGTCTCGGTCTCGAAATCAGCGGGCAGCGGGCGGGAGCGGTCGCGGCGGCTCGAGAAGTCGTCTAGTACTACTAGACGGTTTCGCGCGCGGCGTACTAGACTGCACGCCGCGCGCCGCTCGCCGCGCCGCTGCCTTCGAGGCCAGTTCCATATAAATCTATACATTGAAACGCGCCGCTCTTGAGACGCCGCCGCCACCGCCCCGCTGCCTTCTGGTTTCGAGGCTGAGGCCTTAAAGATATTTCTATACGCTCTCGGTCGCACTCAGAATCATTTAATAGTTTTACTAATCCCGATATATTATGAGGGTTAGATATTCAAACGCTCATTAAACAAATAAAACTTTATTAAAAAAACGTTTCATCCCGCAGTTGCGACAACGGTCGCGTGCTGCACGCTCGGGGGGCGGAGTCGTACGTGATGGTGCTCGCGCCGCAGACGCCCACCATCCTGCTGAATGGCACGCCGGACGCGGCGCAGGACTACGCCCACTTCCGCGCCGGCCTGCGCGTGTTCCCCGACCTGCGCGTGCGCGTGCTGCCGCCCGGCGCCACCCGCACACCCGGTACGTACACGTGACCACGCCAGCAACACGTGACCACGTCAGTGCTGCAATGCACGTGATCACGTCAGCGTTGCAGCCAATGTACGTGACCACGTAAGCGCTGCAGAAGGTCACCATCCTGTTGAAAAGTGATTTTTAGGTCAATTCTAATATCCATCCATATCCATACTATACTAATATTATAAATGCGAAAGTGTGTCTGTCTTTCTGTCTGTCTGTCTGTTACCTCTTTACGCCCAAACTGCTGAACCGATTTTGCTGAAATTTAGCATGAAGATACTTTTAGTCCCGGGAAGGGACATAGGATACTTTTATCTCGGAAAAATGTACGGTTCCCGCGCGAGTTTTGGCACAAACGGAGTTGCGGGCGTCATCTAGTTTCCACATATAAACGAGTTTGACAAACGGCAGCATGCCTGGGGGCTCAGTTAACACATTTTCTATATCTCTTCTATATAATATCGTCAATAAATAATGTATGGAATTGACATAAGCGTTTGATAATAAGTAATATTATGAAGTCGACATTCGAATTATGTCAATTCCATATACTTTAATCGGCGATTCTATAGAATATAAAGAAAACGTATTGCCTGAGCCCTCTGGTTGGTTCTTTAAAACAATTTGATACAAGGAAAGTAAACTAACCTTATAATTATCTCCACAGAAGAAGACAGCCAGAAGCTGGACTCGTGCGTGGTATCGGTCTACCCGGCTCTGAACCCGGACCACGAGGCGCTGGCGCTGCGCGGCGCGGGCGAGCTGCCCCGCTCGGGTATCCGCGCGGCGCTCACCAGAGACGGTGTTAGTCTCACCGGCGCTGACTCTGTGGCTAATTACCAGGCGGTGAGTAATTTAGTTATATTTTCTAACATTCAAGGAGCATTTTGAACGAACTTTATCGACAAACTAGCGTTGGTTTGCCATTTTGGCGCGTATTTAGCTGTACCATGTACTATCAAAGAAGTTGAATAGGCAGATGGCGGACCTACTTACATCGAATTGACATAGCTCGACCAAATGACGTTGGTCCGTCAACTGCCTATGAATAAATTTATTTGATAGTACGTCTGCCCTGTGCGGATATATAACGTTTTCATCACGAAACTACTTGCGTGACATTAGTCTTACGAAAATATGCGCATGGCACAATATTAATCCAGTTTCGCTAAACAGATTTTCACCATGTATAGGCTGCATAGTCACTACATATTATAAAACAAACCAATACGGCATTAATCCTTATTCAATTAAATACTTTAACTACATTGTTGATTTAATATAGATCTATATGGCCCTTTACAGCATATGATTTAAATGAATATTTTCGAAGATATTACAGATTTAAAAATTGCGGGACGTAACTTTTCGGCGGTACCGACTACCGGCCAATGCGGGCCACGGGTAGTAATGAATATAAAATATCAAAACTACTGAATCGATTTTAATCATTTTTTCAGTGAGTGACATCTAAGGCTATATATTTTATACCCGTGCGAATCCGGGGCGGGTCGCTAGTACATTAAACTAAATTTTGCTCACAAATCTTGTTTTCATCGAAAGTGAGTGTAAAACTTTTTACAATACCGACTATATTTCAGGTTCTCCGTGAGATCGAGTACAGCAACAAGAAGCCGGCATACTACCTGAACCGCGTGTTCAAGCTCACCTGCTCCGAGCTCAACGGACGATTCACAAGCAACGAATACGTGCAGACTGTGAGTACTTTCTGTAACAAATAACACTGGGCATTAAGAAGTCTGGTCATTGACAAGTCGATATTTATACCGTTGACTGGTCTACTGGCCCTTTAGCCAAGACCTTCTTTATTGCTTCGTTATAGAATCGCCGAACAAAATGCATGGAGTTGACATAAGCGTAGTATGAAGTTGACGTTCAAATCGTCTAATGTCAATTCCATAGACTTTGATCGGCGATTCTATAAAGAAGCGAAAAAGAAAACGTCTTGGCTATAGGCTCTGGTCAAACAACAACTTGTACCATTCACTAGTACGAAAATATTGGTATCACCCTTCTCTTGTATGAAATGGAAACGCGGTATCAAAATTTTTGTGTGTGTAAAAGACACATCACACAAGTTCCCACACAAGTTCCGATATGTCAATGAGTCTCTAGGACTTAAGGTACAAGTTGGAACCGAGCGACAAGCGACAACTGCAGATGTCGTGTCGTCGCGACACTACTGTTTTCTATGTATTTCTATGAAATACCCTCCGCAGCTAGCGACACTTATTCATAGAAATACATAGAAAACAGTAGTGTCGCGACGACACGTCGTCTGCTGCCGCTTCATGTAGCGGGCTTCCAACTAGTACCTTTATCCTTAACTGGACTTACATCATAAATAGGCAGCCACAATATTTAATTATTTAGTAACATAATATTAACGTATTGCATCATTTTGACAGCTGACAGTAGAACATCCGCGCGCGGCCGCGGACGTGCACGCTCAGCGGCCCAGCGGGCTTGCTGATAAACTTGACGTCGCTCGCGACAAGGTAATTCTTAATACTATCATAACTACTATTTATATGATCAAGTAGTAATATCAACATTTAGGCAAGAAAATAGAAAATGATTGTAAAGGCCTATCGAAAAGTTAATAAATTCACGATTATATTTAAACGTATGTCATTTTTAAGGCAAGACCACACTAAGCGACACTGCGCTGCAGTTAAGGAGATCGACGCGACACTTTACGTTCCATAGCCGTGATCGATTGTGTCGCGTAGCGCCGTTGCCGCGTAGTCACGCCTATTGCGGTCTCACCTTAAAGCGCAGGTGTATTATTATTTGAACAATGGCCCAAAAGTATTGGCCGCAACCATTTTGCCTTACAATATCGCAATGTGTATCCACAGTGGCAGTCAGCTGACACCGCGCGCGTAGTAGACGCCCCCCGCGCGTTCGCGGCGCACGCGCAGCACGCGCCGCACTCGGCCGAGCTGCCCGCCGCGCGTCTGCGCGACCTGCACGACCTGAGGGAGCTGCACGCGCACGACGTGCATTCCAGTGAGTGTTCGAAATTTAAAATATATGTGGCATAACAAACCAAAGTGATCGTAAGGGTGTGCATGTGTCCCATAAATAGAATTCACTGTGAAAGTAGCAGCGCTAAAAGAGTATTTTTCTAATTGTTGTATGGTTTAATTCATGTCGTTGAGACGTTTCTCATACTGTATAGAAGTCAAAAGGACTCTATACAAGGGGCACAAATACACATTAAAGTATTAACACTTTGTTGTTTCAACCTGTTTTAGTAGATCTTTAAATTACTAGTAAAAAGTATTTAACCCGTCGATCGTGGGAAAACGAGACACAATAGATAGATATTCTATTGTGTCTCGATCACCGGTGAGCGTATGGGGCTTGATGAATTAATCTTAGTCTAATCACTAAGACTGGCCATAGACGGACCGCAAGTTGCAGTCGGGACAGACAGCGAGCGGTCGCGTTGAAATTTGCACCGACCCGGTCCGTGTATTGCAGATATGAATTTAGTATGAAAACTGCGGATCGCCGTGCGGCGACCGCATCTTGCAGTCGGTTTCGACTGCAAGATGCGGTCCGTCTATGGTCGGCCTTAGTCTTAGTTTCTTACTAAGTAAAATAAAAGTTACTTTACTTCTTAATTAACTCTGTAAGATCTATTAACATTTCTTTCTTATAGACAACGTGGCGCTGCTCATCGGCGCAGTCTGCGTGGGCGCGGTGGCGGCGCTGGCGGCGTTGGGCGTGGCCCGCGCGCGCTCCCGCCCCGCCCCCCAGCCCGTACGCGTGCACGACGAGATGGCGTGGGACGACTCCGCCCTCACCATCACCGTCAATCCTATGGACGAGGTTAGTACCTTATAATAACATTTTAGGCTATACTTATACTACAAAGAAAAAATGCGCAATAGCAACAGTTACAGGACTAATGGTTGGGCGTGTCCCGTAAGCTTCTTCCACCCTGTCGCCTGTTCCGTACCCCGTGTCCCGTGACCGCTGTCACAGGGTAATGTCCGCTATCCTATGTCCCGTATTCGTAGAAAGTGTCTCTGTTCCCTGTCATGTGTCTCCTGTCCTGTGTTTCCAGGGGACAAAGAAAAGGGGACATGGGACAGGCAACAGGGGATCGAGACACGGGACAGTTGATGTAGGACAGGATATAGCGGACAGAGGACAGGCAACAGAAAACAAGGAACACATGGGAAATAGGATAGCGGATATGCATGTCAGCGATACTTTCCACGCGACCAAACCACGAGTGTCATCATGTTTTATATAATTACTAGTGTTCCGCTGCGGCTACGCCCGTGGTACATACATAGCCTACGGTCTAGTAGTTTCTGAGATTATCGCGTTCAAACAAACAAACTCTTCAGCTTTATAATATTAGTGTAGATATTAACTCTAGAATCATTCAAAATGTCTGTACTAACGTGTACTGCGTGCAGACCGGCGGCACGAGCGGGCGGGCGGCGGGCAGCTCCGACGACTCCTGCTCCGACTCCGACTCCGACAACAACTCCTCAGACGACGACGACGAGGAAGGTCTGTAATCATTTAATAATATGTTGATACATTTATTTTATTACAGGAAGAATTTTTAAATCCTATCCAAACTTCTAGAAGTGAAACTCATGAAAATAAGCAACTCTTTGTAACTTTGTAAGTTGAAAAAAAGCACTATTGTATAAAACTGACTGTATAAAACTTGCTTATTTTCATTCCTAAAAGTTTGAATAGTGTTTGAAATTATTTCTGTATATTACATAGATTGAACAATTTGAAAATTGAAATTCTTCAACTAAAATTTATTTTTAACAATTTCAGTGATGACGGGCAAGCAACACAAATACAGGAATATCAGTCAACTGGAGTGGGACAACACCACGATGTAAGCCTGCCGCGCCGCTCGCACACTGTACTTACCACTGTCGCCCTCTCGCTTCCACACTGTCGCCGCCTCGCTCGCACCATCTCCGGCTACCCGCACCTGAAACCAAGACTGTTTCTTTGATCACTTTACTACTGGCAGCTGATGTGTCGACTGTTTTGCAGACACATGTTAATCACGGGTACTCGAATAGATTTTGCGAGTGAACACACTGTTTTAAATGGAATTGATTTTGGATCACGGGCCGTGATTTTAGCCTGCTATTGACACTAGCGGAGCGGATAGCGTTTTCGGTTATCCGCTTCGCTAACGTCAGGCAGATTAATTCTTCTATCGCACAATTTACGGACGCGACAGTGTCGTGTAATTAGGAACAGTATTTAAATATAAAATAAAAAAAAATATTTCTAATTAATAATATTAATTTACGACGGATATTGTTTCTAAGTGCACGTTTTATTAGTTTAAGTCTCAAAATCATATCAAATTTATACGTAAACACGATCCCGCTTGCTTACGTGGCGATATGATAGAGTTCGCTCGGACCTTTCCTTACTGTAAGAACAACTGTATCTATGTATCAAACAGTAGTCGTGATTTCGTATGGAGTCGGTTAAGTGGAATTAGGGTTAAGCTATTGAAACTTTGTATTGTATAAAATTGGTGCGTTGAGAGTAGCGGAGTGGTTTATATGAGAGAATATCAGATATGTAATTTTCAGCCTTATCGTAAGGTGTTTATGTATACAATGTAATAATGCAAAAATCGCTGGTAGTGAGATCGCTACGCTCGTCGCTCCGCTGCTCTGAATGAACCTCCCAAGTGACGCTTTGTGACTATCCTTAAACCGTGTACCGACGCTATTTCGTTTCTGCATTTAAACAATAGTACAATAAAATAGGCATTTTTTAAACGTACAAAATTTATATGAGATAAATGTCCATTTTCACCCTTACGAGCTTCTCAAAAAAAAAACGGCTTAAAATGTATATTAGGCACAGAATTATTAAATATAGATGTACTATAATATACACTTATACAGTGCGAAATAGGAGCAGCTCTAATATAATTATATATATATATTTTGAATGCGTTAAGATTTTTACTAACAATTTAGGTACTAAGTGGCTATGTGTTAGAGGTAGTTAAGGTTCATTTGTACCGGCACTTGACGGATATTTCACAGGCTTTTTCACATTCTAAAAGCTTTTATATGTTCATTGTCTTTTCACTATTCATTTTATCCTATAACTACAGTATTATTGACATTCCAAAACTTTAAGGGTGTATTAAGCATAATGGCTAGTTCATACCAAAACGAGGCGCGACTCAGCGATGCAAACAATCCAAAATTGAAACGTCAAACAGCGTAATGCCGCTTGAAATTTTAATTTTGAAGCTTGAGTGGTCGCATCGCGTTTTTTGTTTCATGAACTGACCCTTATTCCTAATTTCAATAACGCCTGTAAGTCGGTAGAAATATTTTTTCTTTCAGATGAACAAAAATAGAGACAGAGTAATCAGCGATTTACTGAAATAGGCGTAAGGGAAATTAACATCAAAGGTACCTATTTAAAAGAATACAAATGTAGCTACTGACAAATCCTTTAAGACCTGTGGAATATCCTGTAAACTGGAGTTTGCATATCAAGTTAGTTTGCCATATTAGCGTAGTATTCAACAGAAGCAATTGTGACATAATCATGGTGTAACAGTGTCTCCTGTTCCCTACACTTTACTGACTTGGTTGAAACTTACATTATGGACTAAAATCACTAATTTTTATTCTTTAACTAATGATTATTAATTGGTTATTTGTAATCGGTTTTTTGTACCGTGCTAAATGGTATTAAAATATATGTTAGAGACAAAGTTAGATCCTTGACTATAATATTATTGACAGATAAAAAAAACAAGGAGATTATAGTCGTATTCGTTTCATTTTTCAACGTGTTTTTTAACGCATTACGCATGCGCAAAGTTGAAAATTAGTGTCTCAGTGTCAGTGTCATGTACCAAAATCTGACAGAAATTGATGAAAATTTAGCACAGTCATGTCAGTGTCACTAATTTTTAACTTTGCGCCTGCGCAATGCACAGTTGAAACACGTTGAAAAACGAAACGAACCCTTTGGCTAAATTGACGGATGGATAACAAAATACGAATGACATTAGGCATCAAAGTGACACGTGGCAACTGTCAAACGGCGCAAAGAACAGATTATAAATCGAGACGTGCGGTAAAAAGTTGTCTGTTGTCATTTAAAGTTGCAACTGGACGCACGACTCGTTGTTTTTATTTTGTTGAGTATCGATATCGCTCGACAACCGTCCAATAGTCCTTTTTGTTTTAATTTTAAGATCTGATGTTACTTGGCACAAATGCAGGCGTTAAATTATATTAAGTGGGGTAGCTACTTATTTCTATTTACTAATTATTTTTGCATTATTATAATTTGTATTATTGTGGTATTACTGTAATTAGGAAACTTCTTTGATGTATGAATTATTATATTTTAGCTAAAAATAAAGTTGGTTTAAAATATGTATCGGTGTTTTATTTGCTACCTTCGTAACAACTCGACACATAAAAATATGATAATATTAATTATTTCACTATTTTCGAATCTTTAGCTTTTTAGTCTTTACTGTAAAACAGAGTGACACACAAAACTACTTATGAAAGAATTGGAACTTGGTTGATCTTAGGTCGGGTGATTGCTGGGTTATAGTATCAAAACAAGTTGACTAACTTCAATTGAAACAAAATAACTATAGGTGTACCAGAATCTGATGGCAAACCAGAATCTGATGGCAATTTTTGACAGCAGATTTTCAAAAAATATCCTTGATCATTGGAATTTTTTTTAAATTTGCATGTTTAACACACAGAATCAGCCGCTATAAGAAAAAAAAAAAAAGGATCAAAATGTTTTATTCGAATTACCCCGGTATTACTAGTCAATTTATTTTCTCACTTTTTGCCATCAGATTCTGGTAGACCTATACATAATATTGTTTCTAACACTCCTTAACACATTCAGTGCCTTTAAAACACCATATGTGTCCACACTAATCTTTATCGCTATGCCGCTGGCACGCCGGGCGTGCTCTCCGTTTTTCATCAATATCTCAAAGATAAGACAGTTTTTTTCACCGAAACTCTCAGAGCATAAACTTTGTGCCGTAAGCTAATGAATTCTTAAGTGGTTCCATGATCTGATATTTTTTTTATGTTATCGAAAATAATTTATTATGTAATGCCGCGAACATGCCAGGTGTGTTCATCTACACGAGTTCTCAACCTTTTATATCTGTGTGCACGGTATCTATATTGTTTGGTGAATTTACTTTAAGAAAGAGGGGCATTTCGTACCCACTTATGTAGCACTTTAAGACATAATATACCAAATGAATGGGCTTGAAAAGTTGAACATTTTATTGTATGACGAAAAATCTTTAATAGTTAGGGAGGGGAAGAGGGGATTTCGTGACAAGCTCGAGCGTGTCAGATTAAGCTTGTATAGGTTTCCGACATGTGTCGGACACAAGTTCCGACAAATTATCATGGTGGGACCGTGGGTTAAAAAAATGTTTTTAACCGACTTCCAAAAAGGAGGAGGTTATACGTTCGGCTGTATAAATTTATTTTTTTGTATGTTCAACAATTACTCAGCCGTTTGTGGTCTGATTTTCAAAATTCTTTTTTTTTTTATTGTATACGGTCTACGAATTTGGTACCATGTTAACAAAAGTGGCGACCTGATGATGGAATCAATGAGTAATCGAGGGAACTCCTCAAAATTTATATGGAAACATATTATGGTGATTTTGGTTTTATGTCAAGTATACTAAGCATATACTACCAAGAAGTAAGATTTTGCATCAAGGTATACCATTGTTGCAAAGATGCTGACGGAACTCCTGACTCCTTATATTTACAAGTTTGGGGGTTTCGGCGTTGTTTCAAGAACGGAAAGCATATGCTACTGTGTAAATTATATTCATCATAATTATTCAGTAATATACTTTTATATTGTCAATAAGTAATAAATAACATATTATAGTAGCAGTAGCATCGCTGGTGTTGCAGACGTCGCATAGGCGCATTATGGTAACCAGCTTCCATCAGGTGGGCCATACTCTTGTTTGCCAGCTTAGTTATAATATGTATAAAAAACATCATGATCATCGGGAATGAGCTGAACCCTCATGAGTGAGGGTAGAAAAATTAGGGTAATATCTTGACGTCAAGAACAATATACGACTTACCAGTGCCTGAGGCTTTACTAAAAACAATATTTTGTCGCTGTAAACAGAATAAGAAAGGAATACCTACATATTTAAAATAACGCTTTTTTTTAATTGTCACTTTTCCTGGACTTTGGACGTTTATTTGATGGGGGACTATCTGCTTGCGTCGCATCCTCATCATATTCCCCTCTAGCTCATATTTTGTATTGTCTAAAAAAATCATAAATAAGTAACCAAAGGTTGACAGTCACTGATCAAATTACGATAAATACTTACCTCGGAATCTATTTACTGCCATAATTAAACATTCAAGACCACAAACGCTTCAGAAAACAAAATATATCTTCAGTAACTCAAGAAGGACTAATGAATATGCACGTTTGAAGTCAAAATAACGCTTTTTATAATTTTACCTCTTTACAGTGCCAGTGAACACACCTAGTGTGCCATGTAATTTCATCCTGTAATGCCAAGAGCACACCTTTCATAATTTGAGTTTTTAATAGGGCGGCATCGCTGGGGACTTTTAGAAAATCGTGGTGGCAGTGAATGTGTTAGCATTTTACGTATCTACACTCCCTTCTAGGGTTCTATGCCTCTCTGGTTGGGAAATTCTGAACTATCGAATTCTAAGGGCTGTTCCACACGTACCACAACAACACCACGATCACAACCACACCACGTGGTCGGGCGTATACTTTGTATTCAAAATGAATAGTTCACACGTACCACATTTTGCAGTCGTTATCAAACGCGTCTGTGATAGTTGATACAGATGACCAACTTTATAATGGTTCTTGGTGTAGGAGCAAAGATGAAGATGGCTCTGAATTAAGACTAAACCACAGTTGAAGATTAGTGCGATGGTGAACCACTAGTATGTAATCTCGCTGGCTATTTGTACCCGTACCTTCTGGGTTTCTCCAGTAATTTGATAGATGGCGCTGCATCGAAAATCGTGATTATCCAGGAGTATATTTTATTTCAAGTTCTATACTATTGTACCGGGACTAAAATAGATCTGATTTTATAGCATTCTTAAAGCGAAGTCTAAGAAATAATAAAATAATAAATCTTTATCGAAATTTGTTTCATATTAAAAAATTAAACGTAAATGATCGAAGTACTAGAATAAAATTCAACCGCGGCAAATTGTCGTAATTTCAAAATATAGTAATAAATCGAAATATCAAAAAAAAAAGATTGCCGAAACCCGGGATTGAACCGGGGACCTTTAGATCTTCAGTCTAACGCTCTCCCAACTGAGCTATTTCGGCTATGACAACTGTTGTTGAATACCTGACCGCGCCCACGCACCTGTGTTTAAATTAATTTAAATTTAATTTTAAAAAATATATCGGAGAAATAAAATAAATAATGCTGATATTATAATAGTGGATTTTACTTATCGACCACTCAAGTTACGACCGACCGGTGTATTCATCACTACAATCGTTTTAATTATAAAACTGAAGAGGTTGTTTGTGGTTGTTTGTCAGTTTCTAGGCTTGTTGAAAGTTGAAACGCGCTAATCGCAGGAACCATTAGGTTATAATTGAAAAAAAAATCTGTTAAATAGTCCATTTTTCGAGGAAGGCTATTATTACATTACGCTGTGACCAATAGGAGCGAAGAATCAGGAAAGTGTGAAAAAAAACAGGAAAAATTAATATTTGAACGCTCTAATCTCGTTAACTGCTGGACCGATTTTTATGTGATTTGGAACAACTTACATAGTAGACCACGGGAAATGACATAGGCTACTTTTTTGCGGGAAAATGTACGGTTTCCGCGAAACTCCTAATTTTAGTTGACGGCGCCGCGTAGAACGTCTAGTAGGTACTTACCTATAGGATTAAACAAAATCGCTTTCCGATGTTTATCCCCAATCCATATACCTACAATGTTAAATAAATAAATAGTTTCTTAAAACTAGACGACGGATTTTGATGCGATTTTCAAAAGACCATAGAGTAATTTATAAGGATGGTTAATATGTACATAAAAGGCTACAAAATGTTTGCCGAGTCAGAACTCTACATAATTTTGTCTTTTCTATTCTCGATTGTACGCATTTTAAGGGTTCCGTACCCAAAGGGTAAAAACGGCAGCCTATTACTGATACTTAGATGTATGTCCGTCTGTCTGTCTGTCCGTCTGTCTGTCTGTCTCCAGGCTGTATCTCAAGAACTGCTATAGATAGACTTCTGAATTTTTTTTTACAGATTGTGTAGGTATATCTGTTGCCGCTATATGAACAAATACTAAAAACAAAATAAAGTTAATATTAAAGGGGGGCTCCCAGACAACAATCGATTTTTTTGGCTTTTTTTGCTCATATTCCATAATGGCAATAATAAATAAAATTTTCACAAAATCCTTAATTATATTCGTAATTTAATATTTAATAATAAAATTAAAAAAAAAACTATTTTTTTCGCTTTATAACGGTACGGAACCCTTCGTGCGCGAGTCCGACTCGCACTTGGCCGATTATTTCTTTGCATTATCGATTTGGATCGAAAGCACAGAATACATATTAGTTGTCGAAAGTTATATCGATAAAAACCAGCCAAGCTTAAGTACGAAGAGTTCTGTATATAGATGTAATTTGTAACATCCTATATGGGTGCAACAAATTACAAAACATAACTTAGTGATAAAACTTACTTGATTATGTATGTAGAGTTTACAATTTTTAAGTCTTTACTCACAATTATTGTTTGTACTTATATTAGGTAATTACTTTGTTTGCAAATAAAATCTTTGAATCTTTGAATGTATGAGTCCCTTATTATAGAGTTAACTGTGTTAGAGCAGGGCTGAAAGAGCAAAATTATTCTTTGCGATTTGTATGGGCAAGCGCTCCAGCGTAATGAATTTTTCCATACGAAAGTAAAATAACTTAGGTAGGTACTTTTTCAGCGCTGCTACCCTATCACTTAGTTTTGTTACACCTAATATGGTTGATAATAATCCTAAATCATTTGTTATTGTATTGTATGGTACCCGCGCCTACCGTAAGACAGTCTAGTCATCTACTTTATAAGATAACTAGCTTTTGCCCGCGGCTTCGCTCGCGTTAAGTATTATTATATACAATCTTTCATCCCCTATTTTCACCCCTTAGGGGTGGAATTTATCAAAAATCCTTTCTTAGGGGGATGCCTACGTCATAATAGCTTTATGCATGCAAAGTCTCAGCCCGATCGGTTTAAAATTGACAAAGTTTCATACAAACTTTCATCCCCTATTTTAACCCCTTGGGGGTATAATTCATCAAAATCCTTTCTTAGCGGATGCCTACGTCATAACATCTACCTGCATGCCAAATTTCAGCCCGATCCGTCCAGTGGTTTGGGCTGTGCGTTGATAGATCACTATGTCAATCAGTCAGTCAGTCACCTTTGAGTTTTATATATTTAACGGCCGCACTCGGAGACATATTTTAATAATTAGTTAACATTAATTAATGAAGCTTTTGATAAATGATAAACTCCATAAGTACCTATAGTCTGTACATTTTCTGTCATAGTCTGTCATTTCTGTCTGCGCTTGACCGCGTGACCGCTCTCTGTCTGACAGATCCTAACCTAACCTTCCCTAGACTTCCACGAATATTTCAAACCTAAAATAAACCAAATCGATACAGCCGGTCTCAAGTTTTAGCGAGACTTACAAAATTGAAAATTATTTTTTATACAGGCATATCTCTTATTTCGAATCATGAATTTCCACCAAGAAGTTACAATACATTAAATATCATATGCTTATCTCTTATTATGTACCTAAGCTTTAAAACAATGCCTTCAGTCTTTTGTGTCTCAAACAAAACAGATTGCCGAAACCCGGGATCGAACCGGGGACCTTTAGATCTTCAGTCTAACGCTCTCCCAACTGAGCTATTTCGGCTGTGTTATCTACCATGAATGAAATAACTTGATTTTTTTTTCTTCCACTTAGTTATCTGTAACAAAAGTAAAAGTGCGTGTATTTCCTAATTAAATATTTTCTTATGCTTCATTTATTCCGGTTCAATTCACATTGATCTAAATGTAAACAAAACCACACGAAGTCCTTATAGACTGTAAACGTACCTACCTATTAAAAGAGCGACTAACATTTACTAATTGAAATGTCACGTAATAACTGCGAAATAAAGAAATCCAATGGCGTATTCATTTGGTAGAATTTTGATGTTTTGCTTACAAATTACATATACAATATAATTTGGCCGCACTTAGAAACATTTAATGATAATTAAACATCAATTTAATGAAGAGTTTGACAGATAATGTATGGGTGTTTTGTCAAAATGTTCATTTAATTACAGCTAAGTAGGCCAACTATATTCGTCTCCGAGTGTGTCAGTAAGGGAAACGAATAGACGACTATTGTATCTGCAAGTACTTACCTACTTTGTAACTCATGCATTTTACGTAAGATAAGTTTATTTTCTTAAAGATTAGATTTATATCAAAAATATTTTTAATTAATTTACCAAGAAGACCTTAAAATAAAATAAACGCAGCCAAAATTGTAATTATTTGTGTCTGACGACCTCTGTGGCTCAGTGGGTGAGCGCGTTGGTAGCTCAAGCCGGGGGTCGCGGGTTCGAATCCCGCCGACGGAACAAAAAAGTTTTCAAAAGTTCCTGGGTCATGGATGTGTATTAAATATGTGTATCATATAATGAAAATCTTAAATATATGTATAGTAGGTATAAAAGTACTTACTTATATAATAAATTTCCGTTGTCTGGTACCTGTAACACAAGTCCTTCAGGTACTTAGCACGGGGCCAGACTGACGTGGTGTGAAACGTTCATAGATATTATTATTTGTTAGTAATAAGACGTGGATGCCTAACTTATTTAAAGCTGTCACCGTCACTGCGCTCTCTACGTAGAGCTGCTCTACGCGCAGCGCAAACCTCATAAAACGTTTGCCAAACAGTCTGCATAATGTACGCACCGAGACCCGCCTAATGAGTGCGAGCGGGACGCACATACACGTCCCACGTACGTGCGAAAGAGATAACTGCGGCGTGGAGAGAAATGCGCAACATATTAGAGCGAGACGGACGCATCTGGGTGTATAGATATGAGAGGGAGGGGCTAGCCTGAATAATTGAAGGCGTCGACCGTCGCTTGGGCTGCGAGTGGCGGGGTGGGGGGCGCGGGTGTTTGCCACAGCCACTTTTCGCGCGCCTTTCCGTGGTCACAAATTTCGCGTCCGCCATCTTTGCTGTGTGTGCAATGAACGATGTTCACTTGGTGATGTGATGGTGAAAAGTGCTTAAAGGGTTCATGTCAGGTGGGTGGTCAGTTATCTTATAAGAATTTGGATGTGATTAAAAATACTTGATTTTTTTTCGAAAACTTGATGAGAGCATGAAATTTTTAAATTGAAAAAATATTTAATGTACGTAAATGGACCCAACTTCCGCGCTCTTTAAATATCCAGATACTAGGTGTTCTTATTTCTAAAAACTACGCGCAAGCGAAAAGAAGTACAACCGTATGACTCTACGAAACTTTGTACTTACGTTAAAAATTTGCGTTCGATCGTACTACATACCTTATTCTAAGTACCATTTCAACTTATTTTAATCTGAATATAAACAACAAATTCAAGTCTCAAATAAATGAGCTATTGTGATAGTATGAAATAAAAATTGGCAATAGGTAGAGCTTTATATAGATGACGCCTGCAACTCTGTTGCGCCAAAATTCGTCTATCAAATGTATCGCCATACCAAATTTCATCAAAATCGGTTCAGCGGTTTGGGGTGAAGAGGTAGCAGACAGACAGACAAAAGAATGGCCTAGTATACCAAATAATTTTACCTTTTACATATTAACGCCTAAGTAAGATATAAAAAGTGACTCTACCTTTAACTCTACAATCTACAACCAATGTCTACGATGAATCACGAAAGATATAGATAGGTACCTAAGTTTTTTCTGACGCAATAGCTGTTGTAACTTGTAAGATACAAAATTAATCTATCAAACTGTCTACAACATATTATGTTTTGAGTATGTATGTACTTTTGAGTCAACAGTAACTAAATCCATAAGAGCCAGCCAATTTTTGTGACTTACTATTTCCGTTATTCACGATATTTTAATCTCAAACTTATCATTAATTTAATCTCAAAAATCCATATCCATATCCATCTCCTTTTCTTCGGATTTATTGTCATTATAACTGTTTAGTCCTTATTGTTATATTCGGATACTCACTGGATGTCTCATGAACAAAAATTAGTTTTAATTTCGTCTCTCTAATAATTCGTGATCATACCTAATTTAAAAATGGGAACACAATTTATCAAAATACTCTAGCTGAAATTCGTATCACTTTCCTTCTAATATACCTTCCCTGGAATTTCTCAAACATTTTAAGACTATAAAATTAACCAAATCGGTATAGCTGTTTTATAAAACAGAAAATAAAATATCATGCGGCCTACTGACTGAGCTTAGTCTCAATTAAGATTTTGTCACAATAGTAAAATTATGTTTTCAAGTTAAAAAAAACATGTAAGTATATACAATGTCAAATGTGTCACAAAACTAAGTTATAATACTTTAGGGTGTGTATGTTATGTAGAGTTCACTGTAAAAGTAGCATCGTTGAAAGAGCAATTTTTTTTGCGATTTGTATGGGCACGCGTTCCAGCGTCACGAGTTTACCCATGCAAAAGTGAAAAAAAATGTTGCTCATTCGCCGCTGCTACTTTCACAGTGAACTCTATACAGGGGACCCATACGCACCCTAAAGTATTATCACTTAGTTTTGTTACACCCTGTATATCCAAACAAAATAATAATCAAAACCGTATTTGCCTGATGAGATAACACAGACAGATATAAAACAGACAGATGGACAATAATTAGAATATTAAATATTTTATATTAGTAATATGGACTAACGGCCGTTCCCAATATTTGATCTATCTCTGGTTTTGCCCTACTAGAGATAGGAATAGCTCTCATTAGACATTAGAGACATATATTTTATGTCAATTCAATGTTAGCTGCGATCGGTCGTATGTCAAACCAGACATAGATTGAATATTGGGAACGGCCGTTAGAGACTGCTACGCGCTACGGCCACAGCTACGGCCTACGATTACTGCTACGATGCATAATATTATGTTCACAAATCACAACACCATCCATCTTCAACTAGTAACCGATAACTTATTTTATCCATACCTACGTATACTAGTCTTATATACACTGACATATAAGTACTACGTACGCAGTACATAATATCTCTATGCTTATATATAAAATTCTCGTCTCACAATGTTAGTTACTGTACCTACTCCTCCGAAACGGCTTTACTGCGATTTTTACCAAATTTTATATGCATATTCAGTAGGTCTGACTATAATCGGCTACTGGGTACTTTATATATTGATAAGTGCATTTGTTGAATAAATAATAGTAAATTATTACAACTCGAGACTGACGGCGACCATTGTTTGTGCGACGGGATAGCGATGGACGTTGCCATGGCGACATACTTATTTAGTCACTTTAATAAAATAATATGGGCGAAATCTACATCTACACTAATATTATAAAGAGGAAAACTTTGTTTGTTTGTTTAATTGTAATGAATAGGCTCAAAAACTACTGGACCGATTTTAAAAATTCTTTCACCATTCGAAAGCTACATTATCCACGAGTAACATAGGATAAATTTTATTTTGGAAAAAAGTAGGGTTCCGTAAGATATTTGGGTTTTTCGGACACAAGGTGGAAAAATCAACCAGAAAAGTTACTTATTTTGCGTACGCTGCCTAAACTATAAAAGATAGAATCATAAAATGTTCTAATTAATTGTAGATAGAGGCACAACAACCATTTTTTTTTATTTAAAAATCTTGAATTTTTTTTGGACTTCATTTAAACGCGTTTATTTTACTCATGCTATTAATCCTTATCAAAATAAATTATTTCATCACTAAGCACAGTTTATGTAGATAATATTTGGTCTTTGAATGATTAATATTGGACGTTTAATTTTGAAGTTATGGCGAAATTAAAATATTACGATTTCTGCTGCACGGCCCGTTGCGAAGTGGGCGTCACCAAGGCGGGGGTGCGCGTGCGGGAGGGAGTTTAGATCTATTAGTAAATGATGATTTAAATGATACTTAATTATTCACTAAATCTAAATCTAAATAATATATAAAACTCAAAGGTGACTGATTGACATAGTGATCTATCAACGCACAGCCCAAACCACTGGACGGATCGGGCTGAAATTTGGCATGCAGGTAGATGTTATGATGTAGGCATCCGCTATAAAAGGATTTTGATCAATTCTACCCCCAAGGGATAAAATAGAGGATATACCGATCGGGCTGAGACTTTGATACCTAAATAATAATAATAATAATAATACTTAACGCGAGCGAAGCCGCGGGCAAAAGCTAGTACATACTAATTTAAGAAAAATATTTAAGGGGACTCCCATACAAGAAACGTGAAACGTTTTTACCTTTTTAGGCTCGTACTTTATATAGCAAAACAACGTTTGCCGGGACAGCTAGTAATAATATTATGAATGCGGAAGTGTCTGTCTGTCTGTTACCTCTTCACACCCAAACCGCTGAACCGATTTTGCTGAAATTTGCTATGGAGATAGTTTGAGCCCCGAGAAAGGACATAGGATACCTCTTATCCCGGAAAAGTGTTGTTATTCCTAAATCCTACACGAGAAACGAATTTTAGCACGGCGGAGTTGCGGCCTGCGGGCGTTATCGACTAAAATTATCAAATTAACTTTATTCGCCGAATAGCTATTGGTACTTTTATCTGATGTTTGAAAAATCGGCCCTAAGCTTAAGGCCCGTTCCCCTACGGAGATTCCGTAATTTACCGTATTTAGAGCCTTATAAACTCATAATTTGAAAGCTACAAAGTTATAATAAAAATACAGCAATAATCGTTAGTATATCAACATTCCTTTCCTCGTTTTAAATTTTCTATTTTTGTTTATTATACTCATGATATTAGGTTCCAAAGTAATACCAATTTATTAAAATTGAAGCATACTTTCAGCATCTGCCTAGTATTTACAAATTACGTTTATTTGAAACACACGACAATAGATAGACAATTTCATTAACTACATATTCCCCGTTTTAAATTTTTTTAGACCAATTTTGAAATAAAAATAAGTAAAAAAAAATAGGATTTTTGTGCGATCTCGGCAACGCGTCAAATGTATGGTCAAGGTCGTTTGCTCGGGGGATGGCCTTAAATATCGTTTTCAATTAGTGTGACTACTGATTGTGGCCCCCGGTATTGAAATGTTTTAAACCATTTTGACTTAAATGTAACCAATGTGCTATTACCAACTTAAATATCACGTATTATAACCGCATATAAAAGGTTAGTTGACAAATATGTTCATTTGGTCGAGTAAAAACCTTTTTGTAGATTCAGATCGAATTAAAATAGGTATTATATACTATAAATAAACTGTTAGATACTCGCTACGGTTAAATGGATGAAGTGAATAACTAACATTTTATAACATGAGGGCAATAACTTTATTTTTTTCCCCTTATAATTTCGCCAAACCTTGTAACTACCTACTTCGACATCTCATCATCGAAAAACGTAAATTTTCTAATTGTTAGTAAATAGTTATCCACTTATTTTTATAATTGTTACATATCCATACTCATCCACTTACGTCTTCAAGTTCTGAATTCAAATAACTAATTCAAATTTTCAAACGCGCAAATGCTAACTTTTGAAATTCTTAACTCGGCAACTTAGTCGATATTGCACCTATACTGTACTCGGCGAAACATGGCGATAGCGGTCATTGACTCCCTGTCAAAAACTTGTCATTTTCTATACAAAGCCGCGATTGACAATATCTGACACTTTATTGTCAATCGCGGTTTATATAGAAAATGACAAGTTTTTGACAGGGAGTCAATGACCGCTACCGCCATGTTTCGCTGAGTACAGTATAGTACGAAATACCTAATTTCTATAATTGTCTGGTACGCGATTGTCAATTGCCTCCAATACCTTGGGGTAGAGGGTGGTAAGAATTAGGTGCCTTCGGCGTTAAAGTTGTTGAGTGTTTCTATGACAACGTGAGGAAAACTCGGAAAAGGGGGAAACGGAACTTATGCTACCTTACAGATAAGATTAGGTAGATAAGTTAATATTATATCGCCTTGGCGGGGGCACTACCGTGCACCCAGATTTATTAAATACTTAATAACTGAACTTTTTTGAACATTTGAATTTTGAGTTGAACTATGTAAATGAAAAAAAAAAGAACAAACTTTGTAATTTTGTATGAAATTTTATGGATTCGCCTAGTGGTTTCAACTATTACTCAAACGAAGTTTTTGTACAAATCTCGGAAGACCAGCAGGCTTAGCATGACAACATTAGAAACGGGAAAGAATGGACGAAGGACGAAGAAATGTACTGACAGATTTTAGTGACAAAATGGCGGATTTTCTTTGTGTATCTGTCACTTTGTCTATTATTCCATAGAAAGATTTCTATGATGACTATGCTAAGCCTGCAGTAGGCCAGGCGCGACGGCTTACTTCCTATTATTAATATCCCTAAACGATAGTGAAATGAGTTTGCAAAAGGGAGTAAATATAAAATATGTACCTAAATATTATATCTCAAACGATTGCTTTGTACAGTGGCGGGGCAAAATCTAAATTTCATGTTGGCAAGATAATATATTTTGCGAGGCCCCCCGATGAATGACGAAAGAGGACATTATCCTAACTTATTTTTTTTGTATGCGTGTTAATTTGGCTGTGTATGCGTGTGGTCGCAATACACAAACGGTGTAGTTTAGGTTATCTTAAATTTAAAGTACCCTTTAATTTTGATCGCCCGAGTCTAGGACCTGATAAGCGAATGTATCCAAGTGGAAACTTCCTAAATCCTAATAGCTACTCGTTCTAGTTTTAGGAGAGCGCTTAAACTACCTCTAGATAGCAATAATTTTATAATGCTATAATTGCCTTTCAATTCCACTGTTACACAGTTCTACTTGTAGGTAGATAATATTAGGATAGTAGGTAGCTCTTCTCTTTATAACTATTCAACGAATAAATGTAATATTTGAGACTTTTAAAACTTAATCAACAAAACAATAGATATTTAATGATAATTAGAATAAAATAAACCATTTTTTTTACCACTTACAGGTATAACTAAACACAATATAGGAAAACTATGTAGTATGTATCTACAAATTGGCGGTGTTATTACCGCTGACAGCGGTTTCTTCCAGACAATCTTTATATTTTATAATAATTGTTATTATAATGAGTTCTTAGATTTTGCGAATATTAATAATGTTTAAAAATCTTACCAGTTTTGTCACGCAGCACTATTCTAATTCACTACTAGTAGTAACGTTTCGGCTGCTTTCCAGCGGCCGTGGTCACGAACGGACTGAGATGACTCACGTCCAGCTTGCTAAAGAATAACAAAAATTTTCAAAGTACCCGAAAATCTATCAATTATTTTTTGCGTTCCGATCTATGCAAATGGAATGATTATTATTCTAACTACTTTATGAAAATTTTTACATACAGTCCATAGATCTGCAAAAATCTTTATTTATATCTACTGGCCATTATAAACTTCGTATATACTTCGTAACACATTTGTGTTATTTTTAACCGACTTCAAAAAAGGAGGTTATCAATTCGACGCGTATGTATGTAATATTTCTAGAACTGCCCAGTTTTTGTATGTTAGATTAGTCTAGTGTCTAAACAATTAAATGTACATGTATGTATGTTTTTATGTTTGAGTTCGCATATCTCCAGAACTTATAGTCCGATTTGAGTAATTCCTTTATTGTTGTACTTGGTATTGTTCAACTTAGGGAATACCTACTGCAAGTTTCATCAAAATCGGTCTAGTAGTTTTTGAGATAACGTAATTTTAATTCTCAATTACGTACAATTTGAAGTCGGATTTATCTTTTAAAAATACTATTATTTTTTTCTTTTGTTGTTTGTCTAATGTCCTGTAGTGTAATAGCCAAAAATAGGAATAAATGTTTAATTATTATTATTATCACATTTAAAAAATTCCTTTCCCCACGAAACAAGTGGAGTGATTTAAAAATTTCCAAACAATAGGCCCAGGTGACATAACCCTAAAAATTAAAATGCAATCCCTATTCGAAGTTATCAATGCACTTACGCCCTCACTGAAAGGGCCCACACCTCCGAGGTAGGCTTATTTTAAACTCATCAATTAAAAACCCCGGTAATGAGTTAACTCACCCTTCCACCTGATCTCACCGAGCCCTCCGGAGCCCTACGGAGGGCGGAGGGCGCTGGGCGAAGCGCTAGGGCTATTAGATTAGCTTCGGTGACACGGGCATCTGCTTAAATATGTGTGAAGTGGGGAGCTAAACCTTTATGTTTTGTTAATATTATCTGTGTAGGTAGGTGGTAGCTATTGAAAGGTAGTGAGAAGGTGTACTTAGTTTCAATTTATTCAAATATAAAATAAAAATTTTAACTTCACCAAATTAATATGACATTTTGCATCTTTATCGTGCAGTTACGTGGTATTAAATTAGTAACGTTATGGCCGTCAATACAGAGTTTTGTTTACACTTAAATCAAAATTAACAAAACGTAGACATTTTAGTACTTACACAAGTTTATATTTTGTATAATTTTAAAATCTAAACAAGCTACCTTGTTTAGATTTTAAATTTAAACCTACCTAGGAACCTAAATATTGTTGTGTTGCTCACTGCTCACATGTTACTAAAAAAATATTTTAAAAGTGTTTTTAAAACTTTTTTGCTAAATAGATTACTTAAGCATCCGAATTTTAGCGATACTCGCGAAGCTTCAATTTATTTTCTTCAAATATCACGACGAAGTAATTACAATTGATAATGCGGTCCATAAACCTATCAAATATCAAAACGATTGACATTGTTGTCAACATCGTACCTGGGGTCTAAAATACCCATCCAATATGCCGGGTTAATATGAAATTGCGTACTTCCGTCGTATTCGGACGTCCTGTGAACGCCACTTGAGTCTTGAGCATGATATGACAGATTCTGATCAGGGTTGACTTAGGAAAAAAATTGGGGAAAAAATTTAATCGGTTCTAAAGTGGTTATATTTAATACAGCAAAAAGGAACCGTCTGGCGGTTAAAGTTATTAAGAACTTTATAGGTCTAGGTTTTTATAGGTCTACCAGAATCTGATGGCAATTTTTGACAGCAGATTTTTATAAAATATCCTTGATCATTGGATAAATTTTTATATTTGCATGTTTAACACACAGAATCAGCCGCTATAAGAAAAAAAAAAACGGATCAAAATGTTTTATTCCAATAACCCCGGTATTGCTAGAGTCAATTTATTTTCTCACTTTATGCCATCAGATTCTGGTAGACCTATAGTTACTAGATGTTGGCCGTAACTTAGTCGCGCCAAAATTAGTTTATCGCATTGGTAGGTACAGTACATTGTTCTGGGGTAAAAATTATCCTACGTTCTGTTCCAGGACTAAAAGTCACGGGTTAACAATAAACTCGTCGGGGTTAAGCAATCAATACTATACTTACTTAAAATTCATACTAAAATTGTAATTGTGCTAAATACTATTGTGAGTTTCTGAGGGTTTTTGCAGTTTATCTTTTCACTAACGCTTTTGATTGGCTAACCACAAAACACTGACCAATCGACAATTGCGTCAACACACTTTGACATTGGCGACTAACTAAGGAGCCATTTTCAAAAAGAATAAGAAGAAGTAGCTGTCTACGCTTCTCTATAGGTGCGTTAAAGATTTTAAAAAAAGAAGTATTCATAATATTTTGCATAAATAAGGTCGATACCGTGACAGGGGCTTACGCCAAACTGACAGCGAGTGTTGTTGACGTGCGAAGCCCCTAATCAGGCGAACTGTGCGCTCGTCTGACGTCGAGGACCCGACCCAACCCTAGCGATTATGACTGTATTCAGACTTATTTTACCTCGGCCTTTTTTATAAATATGATCCCTATGACGTTGGTATTAAGGTCCTATAAGGGAACGTAAGAGAAATTCAAAAAATATTGGCCTTTGTTGATAAAATATTTTATTGAAGGATTTAATTATGTTTTGGAGTTATTGGCGACTGGCGGTTTTTAATTCGTGCCGACAGCTCATTCAATATTTTGTCTGCCACTTGCCTATGTTTGGTAAATTCTATAGTAATGTTATGCGACGGCTCTGTCTGTTACCTTATTACCCTAACCGCATTGATTTTGATTAAATTGGGTATGGAGATAGGACATATTAATTAAAAGTCTCGGGAAGTGTAATATAAGGCTACTAAGTGATAGCTTACTACTCTTACGGCCGTTCCCAATATTCAATCTATCTCTGGTTTGACATACGATCGATCGCAGCTAACATTGAATTGACATAAAATATATGTCTCTAATGTCTAATGAGAGCTATTCCTATCTCTAGTAGGGCAAAACCAGAGATAGATCGAATATTGGGAACGGCCGTTACTAACTACATAGCCTAGTGTAAATATCAATTCTTATAAAAATCCGGACTTGAGTCCTCTGTTACACACACTACAAAACCTACAAATTAGGAATCCTAAATACGTAGTTACTACGTTAATGCCAAATAATTACTTTACCGCAGTAATAACCGAACATTTGGGAGTTTGCACCCGAATTCCAATCATAGTTATTTGCGGATAAATGACAAATAAATGAAAAGCAATTTCTGTGCTAACAAACAATTTACAGCTTAATACCAAACACCATAATCCGTACTACTGTATTGGAGTGACCAGTGTACTGTGGTCTCTAGTAAACATTACTCTTAGTTGAACTTGTAGTGATTAGTGATACGATTTTTGGTGTATAAGTTATTGTTATTTTTAACCGACTTCCAAAAAGGAGGAGGTTATATGTTCGGCTGTGGATATTTTTTATTTTTATTTTTTTTTGTATGTTCAACCATAACTCCGCCGTTTGTGAACCGATTTTCAAAATTTTTGTTTTGTTCTATTAGGTTTCCCTCCAATTTGGTCCCATTTTTACAAAAGTGGTAATCTAATGATGGGATCCATGAGTAATCGAGGGAACTCCTCAAAATTTATATGGAAACATATGATGATTTTGGTTTTATGAGAAGTATCCTAAGCATATGCTACCAAAACGCAAGATTTTGCACCAAGGTATACTATGGTTCCGAAGATACTAAGAGAACTCCGGATTCCTTATAGATACAAGTTTGGGGGTTTAGGCGCTGTTTTAAGAACTGAAAGCATATGCTACTATGCAAATTACATTCATCATCATCATCATCATCATCATCATTACCACGTCAGGGTCACCAGTGTCACATGGTTGTATATTGATACAATATGCCCCCACAACACCATAATTATATCATCACGTTATGTCCTTATAATAATTGGTACTTTTCATAGCGATTTTAATAAAAATATAATGTTGTTTCAAAATAAATGATTCAAGTTCTAAGCGACTTATGTACCACAAAATTTAACATAACAAAGTCAACCTTAACTCCAGAGCGTAAGGCACACATTTGACATTACTTTTGAGATTCGAAAGAAAAAAGAGAAGTAAGTTGCTTCGATAGGTACTACACTAGTTTATAACTATTAACCCATCAATCCCCAAGCGGCACCCGGCTGCCGCATAACAATTAAAAATCTATTGTGTCTGCGATTCCCACGATCGAGGTAAAAAATTGAACCCTTAGTATGAAAATACTTACATAGGAAAACAATCTACATCGTAATAGGAATAAGAAACACAATCGCATTGAGTGTGACTCTTAACAAATTGTAATAAGATAGGTACGTAGAATATACGCGATGGTTTACTAGGTAACTAAAAAGAGTGAAATTATTATTTTTAACAAAAAATTAAAACCGACTTCCAAGGTTAAAACAATAATAAAATCCTTATAATATGAACTGAATTCGGCTTAACCTCAACTATTTCTGTACTCAATCTTCATAATTTTGAAGTCGGTGCCAGTTCCAAAAGTTTCAAATACCTTTTCTGTCAGAGAACTGAAGATTCAGCTATATCTGGTACCGACTTCAAAATGATGAAGATTGAGTACCTACAGAAATAGTTGGGTTTAGCCGAATTCGGAAAAAGGCACTATTAGATAGGAAACGTTATTTAATACTTTTTAGTTCATTTTATAAGGATTTTATTATTGTTTTTACCTTGGAAGTCGGTTTTAATTTTTTGTTAAAAATAATTACACTGAAGATTAGTTTTAACTTTTACAATTCTGGATTTTTGTTATTTTTGTTATCCAACTTCAAAATACAAGAACTCATTACAAAATATAAAAAATAAGTTATAGGTCAATCTCGGATTTAGGTGCACAAATTTCTGCTCCCCAAACATCTCCTACGGCCTATCCAACTAGTTTCACTAAATATTTGCTGTACTAAAAAAGCATCAAAAATCAAACGTATCCTGTGAATTAATTTAATCCGCAAAAATTCAGTAGGTAGGTTTCCCTAAACAAGAAAGTATACAAGCCTTTTCTTCCCTGCTTCTCTAGGCAATAAAACCTCACAATAATTATATTATTGTTTTACAGAACATTTCAATATTACAACAATTTGATTTACAAAACATTACTCCTGTAACATAATTAAATTTCTGTTCATTTCCGTAATCGCAAACAGCGTTACAAATCACAAAACATACCGTTTAACAATAATCGCGGGGTCAGGATACGCTGGTGAGTGGTGAGGGTTGGGGTCGCGCTAATGACGCCATCCCTGTAATGAGAGACGTGTTGACAAGTGGTTTCTTTTGGCATTTATTTGGATTTTCATGTCTGGGTTTAGAGATTTTTTGACAGAGGATCACGGTTGTTTAGCTGTAGCACTGTAGCCTGTAGCTTATTTTACAATGGGCGCAGTTATTATTTTATTTGAAAATAGTTTCTAGTGCGAAAGAATAACGATTTACGCACAAAAAAATATCCTTTATATTCGGGGAGTTTAGGATAAGTATGAAGTACCAAATTTCATCTAAATTGGTTCAGAGTTTCTAAAGACGAGCTTTTTAGCTTTCGCTTCTGCTAACTTAGATTTAATACATGGGTGGTTGGTGCTCACGGCTCACCTGTATCCTGATACAAGTAACAAACAAACATAATAATATATAACTAATTTACTTAACAGTTTGATATACATTCAAGTTCATATCAATCACAACATCACGGTCAAGAGTGTCAATATCCTTTGAAGGAGGAAGTCCAAACGGATTATAGGGTGATTACACCCTCCAGTTGAAAAACAACTCTATCCCCGCCACATAAGATTCGATCTTCATTGTGTGAGCCAACAAAAGAGATAGCCACTAGAAAATTATAATTTTGAACGCCATATTCTCGACTTAAAGACCCGGTGTTATGGTTTATAATCGAGTGGCGTCGCGAGATGTGCTTTATCTTTCATGTCAAGAGGCTGAGCCGAATTAGATGCGATCGTAGTGGATAAGAGGCGGTGTAGAGTGATGAAGTAATTATGATATTGAGATGATAGATAGGTGGTAATGTGATGGATCAGGCAGATTCGCTGGCAGATAGCATTGTGCTTCGGTTTTTCAAG
Source organism: Cyaniris semiargus (assembly GCA_905187585.1). Classification (NCBI taxonomy): domain Eukaryota; kingdom Metazoa; phylum Arthropoda; class Insecta; order Lepidoptera; family Lycaenidae; genus Cyaniris; species Cyaniris semiargus. Next base: position 9,140,182 of record LR994567.1, read on the forward strand.
GCTACGTAGCTGCATGGTAAAGTTAATAACTATGAGTTTTTTGCAGTCACCAACATACATAGATAAATAGTATGTCAGGCCTCATATATTGCCAATGCTACATTTTAAACGCAAATTATACAGAAAGAATGCGAATTTGTAACTTTTTAACGCAAAAAGTACAAAACAAATTTAATTTATATTATATTAGGTGTATAAATAGCTAAGGATCTGTATTAACAAAAAGGTTTATTTTCATCACATGGAACATAATAAGTTTTAATTAAATAAGGTTAACAACCCTTTAATTTTTATCCTTAAAAACAAAACTACTCAAGCTTAAAAGCGACAAGCTGCTTAAACTCTTGATGCCCAAGAAATAATACACTCTCGATAAACGAAACCCTCCTTATGCAATCGGGTAAAAGGCAATATAAAATTTCATTACCACAATATTATACAAATCACAAAACACTAAATCACAATAATTGTTGGCCAGGTGATGTTGGACCAACAAAGCAGCACAAAGCCAGAGAACTTTTTGTTCGCAACGTATTGTAAGTGCCAACCGTTAACATATTTTATTAAAACAATTCAAAATCTTGAGAGTTCAGAATGTAGGGGATGTGATTGTTTTATTCCGTTATAGTTTGTAGAGTATGGTAGAGTTCTGATTGCGAGCGAAAGTGTTGTATAGATATTTTTTATTTTTCATTTTTATAAACCGTTAATTTTATGCGTGGGAGAGCCATGCTTCGGCACGAATGGGCCGGCTCGACCGGAGAAATACCACGCTCTCACAGAAAACCGGCGTGAAACAGCGCTTGCGCTGTGTTTCGCCGAGTGAGTGAATTTACCGGAGGCCCAATCCCCTACCCTATTCCCTTCCCTACCCTCCCCTATTCCCTTCTCTTCCCATCCCTACCCTCCCCTATTACCCTATTCCCTCTTAAAAGGCCGGCAACGCACTTGCAGCTCTTCTGATGTTGCGAGTGTCCATGGGCGACGGAAGTTGCTTTCCATCAGGTGACCCGTTTGCTCGTTTGCCCCCTTTATTTCATAAAAAAAACCTTGCATTTTATATGAAAAAATCCTTATACATTTATTTTGCGGCCCAACATTAGTAAATATAAATTTTGTTAAATTTAAAAGTTGCTAATTGTTTACATGATCAAAAAAAATTGCATAAAATTAAAAAATATAATATAATAGATAACTAGCTTTTGCCCGCGGCTTCGCTCGCGTTAAGAAGTATTATTATTATATACAATATTTCATCCCCTATTTTATCCCCTTAGGGGCGGAATTTATTAAAATCCTTTCTAAAAGGATGCCCACATGCAAAGTCTCAGCCCGATCGGTTTAAAATTGACAAAGTTTCATACAAACCTTCTTCTTTGAAACTAATGAAAAGAAACTAACTTTGTTGAAAGTATTCTTTATTCTATTTAAGGCTGAAAATTTACCTGTATTTGTTCTACTGAAATTTTTGTGAAAGTATAAAAGTTTATTTCTTCTACTGTTAAATCTTGGTAAATTAAAGTTTACTTGCATTAACAAAGATAGTTCTGGTATGGTTCCATTGACAATTTTGTGCAAAAACTTGAGATCTAAAAATGTGCGCCTTTTTTGTAAGTCGTTCATCCCAAAGTGTTTGAGCTTCTCGTTATCCAGCCCTCCAGTTGATGCCTTCATTGTTGTAAAGCCTCTTGTGTACCAGATATCTAGTGAAAGATCTCTGTACTCGTTCCGGGCGATCTATATGTATTTGGTACCCAGGACTTCAGACTTGACTGCAGTATTCGAGACGACTTAAAACCAGAGAATTATAAAGCGTTAGAATTGTTTCTTTTTTAAAAACTTTTGCTGATCCGCTTAATGAAACCAAGCATTTTTTGACTGTCTCTGATTACTTGATTAATGTGGCTAATGACACTTAATTTTTTGTCTATTAGTACTCCTAGACCCCTATGGTATTTACTTATTTTAGTGAGCTGGTACTTATTTTGTAAATTGAATTTATTGGTAATGATTTTTTTGTGAATTTTATGTGAAAGCATTTGTTTGGATTTAATTTCATAAATTATTAATAAGACACCATTGATTGACATTATCGAGATCCTTTTAAAGTAATATACTTACGTACGTCCTGTAAATGTTTTACTATTTTGTATATTTTGAGATCATCCGCAAAAAGTGAAAATTTAGAATTAAGTATACATTTAGTGATATCGTTAATGAACATGACAAATAATTTGGGACCAAGATGGGAGCCCTGAGGAACTCCTGATACTGCTATGTACGGAGAGGAACAATAGCCATCCTTTACTACAATCTGAACTCTATCTGTCAAGTAAGACTCAAACCATTATTAAACCATTATATTCTCTTAGACACTCTCATCCGAAAAACTCATATAAGGTATTTGTAATGCATTTCCAAAAACATACCTTCAGCAATATATGGACTAGTTATATGTTACAACTTACCCCAAGATTTTGTTACAACTAACCTCAAAGCATAGTTTTTATCAATTACTAACTGTCCTGGCAAACGTTGTTTTGCCATATAAAGTATCCGTGTCGGATTAGCGGATTTGTCGGATTATAGAGTACTCCATACATTTTTACACATTACAACACCTTAAAATCATAATGTTAAGGTTTTATCTGAACTACAAATCATTTTCCTAAAGCTAGGTACTTATCAGCAAGCTGTAACCGTAACCGTTGCATGCATTGTAACAAAAAAAATTACGTACCTTGATAAAGATTGGGCAAAATAATGTTTATGTACCTAAATGAACCAGTAACAGGCATGTCGGATTACAAGGGGAGCCGGATTAGACAGGGGCCGGATTAGCGGGGGTCTACTGTATTCAACAAATGCACTTATCAACATGGACGTATAAACCTTTTTTATACGTCCATGCTTATCAATATAAAAAGTAGCCAGTAGCCGATTCTCAGACCTACTGAATATGCATATAAAATTTGGTAAAAATCAGTAAAGCCGTTTCGGAGGAGTACGGTAACTAACATTGTGACACGAGAATTTTATATATAAGAAGATGATGATGATGATGATTAATTATAATATAGCCAATCGAAAGTTTACGAAAGCAAAATAATAAATAACCAGGGGGGTGTGCCAAAATCTTTTCGTTTTCGCTTCGTTATAGAATCGCCGATGAAAATGTATGGAATTGACATAAGCGTTCGTTAGTATGTCGTTGACGTTCGACTCGTCTTATGTCAATTCCATACATTTGGATCGGCGATTCTATAACGAAGCGAAAACGAAAAAGTTTCGGCTAAATGGCCTGGTGAAAACGGCGGGCTCCCATAGGATCCACGCACTCCACCACCTGGTGGAACCCTGACTGTGATGACGTGGCGTGGCACGTTATAACGATAAGATTGAGTCAAAAAAAAACCGGCCAAGTGCGTGTCGGGCCACGCGCAATATAGGGTTCCGTAGTACCGCTAGTTTTTGATAATTTTTGTATGGTCAATAAATGTACATTTATAACGTGTTTTACACTACTAACAACATCATCTCAGTTATGTTCAAAGGAATTTGAACGAAAAGTTCCTTTATACTTCGCCGAATACATTTTTTTTAGTTGATCGACTATAACTTAATAACCTATGAAGTCTTCTTAGCCGTGATAGTTTTCCTTTTAAATTCAGAATATTTCCTACTCCCGTGAATTTTTTCACATTTCCAGAAGCAACCGTTTAGCTGGTAGAAGGGGGGGACACTGGACTCTAACGATTTTTTCCACTTCAAAACTTCATATTTCACAAATGGATCCCTAAATCGAAAAATGATCTATGAATACTCGTAATATTTTAAAAAACCTGTCCAACGACACCCCACACGGTGGGGTGGACGCGAAAAAAAAATACACCTCCGCTTGATGTGTAGGGGAGGTACCATAAAAATCTGTTCTTACTTATTATTGTAGAGTCTTTGACAAACTACTATTTTTCATAGTAAAAACTGTACAATGAACTATTAAGCTTGTCGTTTAGCTAGTTGTGATTGTGAAAGGGAGGATTATTGACCATTAAGTACGAGATGAAAATAAAAGTTAGGTGTAAGTGTGAAAGTGTACAAACACCGGAAGCCGGATGTATTGCTGTTACAACTCTTTTTGTGAAGTCGGATAATAATACTTCTTAGAATGTTAGCGGGTCCCTTTGAGTTTTGGCTTACGATAGACTGAGTAGACTCTCTAAAGTCTGAGTAATATATTTCGGTAGCAATATGTCGACAGTGTTATAAAGATTAACCATTTACTTTGCATATAAAAGGATTAGCTGATAGATTACAGTATCCGTAAACAAATGTTGAATGTATAGGTATCTACAAAATATATAAATGCGATTATTGTGATTTATACGTCTCGCTTAAATTCCAGCATGGCTTGCTCGATTTGGCTTATTTTGGAATCCGTAACACGGAGGTCCTAAAAGTTGAGAATTAGGATAAATTAGTAAATTAAAGAAAAATATTAACGCTATGATATTATCATTAAAAAGTTGAAAGATTAATACAATTTTCGTTTTGAATTTAAAACGAGCTATTTTTTATTTCTCGTCTCTACCATCTTACTAGTTATCTACCATCGGCATTGGTTTAAAAGGTTTTTATATATTTTTTTATTCAATTTCATTAAATTATTATGATACTTCTATTACTAACCGCAATGTTAATACGAGTATTAACAATATTTTGTATAAAATTTTGCCGAACAAAGCTAATATCCTAGTTTTGATCACAATACGGATAATCCGCGTTAACACTTTCCCGCCGGAAGGAAGCTCGCCGACACTGGGATTACACATCATTTGGCGAAATCCCTTTGTGATCCGTCCTCCGCAAATATATCAATGGCATTTTTTTATTCATAACATGTTTAACTTACATTAATTATTGTCTGTTTAAATCGCCGACTATTACTGATTCATAATTTTTTTATGTACAATAAATTATTATTAGTCATTTTCTTACTTAAGAGGCCGGGTGCCATCGAAATTCTCATACAACGTAATACCAAAAATTTTTTGTGCAGGAACCTAGGTAATTACTATTTTAAGCTGAAAAATAACTCAAATATGTTAAATATTTTCGTATGAGAAAATGATTTTGGTATTACGTTGTATGAGAATTTCGATGGCAACCGGCTTTAAGTAAAGGTTGGCATCACTATGTCACATAAGTACTTAAAAACATCTACACTGCTTCGATTCAGTACAGATCCTATCAAACAACAAAATAACATTCTCATATTATTATAAAGATAAAAAGTAAAAACCGTATAATTATATTTAATTTTTTAATATTAGAATCGGAGTAGGTATAGTTGTGCAACTTGTGTGACGTGTAAAGACGAAAGAGCGTAATTTTTTAACAATGAAATCGTACGTGCTTTTGGACGTCTCAAAATAACTGAAGCATATTCTCATCAAATTAATCATATCGGTCAAATGTTAAGGTTAAACAATGGTTGAGGACAGAAACCACCAATTATCAACCCCCCTGGTGTCCGCATGAGGGTTAACCCTCCGACAATTTGCCCCCAAACAATACACGACACCCCATTGTTTTAGGGTTAAGTGCTAGCAGATTAGTCTCGTCAAATATGTTCCATAACAAGATGGTGGTGATTTTAAGTTTTTTTTTTAATTTTTAAGGTCTTGAATATTCAAATATTTAAGATCTTTAAAACTATAAACTAACAAAATATGTTTGTTAATTTGGTAGAGACAAAGATGTATGATGTAGAGAGAAACATTACCTACTGCCGAAAGTATATCTAGTGCACAGAGTATACTGACCTTATTTTTTAGATTCAACATAAAGTAAATAAAAACTCTCTTTTGTACTTAATGCGAAGAAGATCATAATACAAAGACCTAAAATAATGCATGTTGAAAGCAAGGCTTTTCTATAAGACATAATTTACTACATAACCTCTTACAAATCAATGCCACCGGAACACGGAGGGCGCGTCTATCGCGATACAAACATTCAATCGTACTTTCTTAATTAGTAGCGAAAATGGATTTCCGAGCGCGGAGGGTCCTTTTCCATTTCGCGCCATTCACACGGCGCAATCGGCACGAATGTTTGCAAACGATTTCCCCACAAAGGCGGCGACAGATCGAAAAGGGTACAACCCTAGCAATTTACTAAAAACAAGCGCGGCTTTGTCCCCGCCGCCACAATACCACTGAACAATGCTCCCTCCGCAGGCACTCCCGAGATGCAGCCGATCGCGAGCCCGAGCCGGGCGGAGGGCCCGCGTGAGTCGCCCCCCGCGCCGCCTGCGCCGCCCGCCGCCCCCGCGCGCCCCGTCCTCAACTTCTCCATCGCGCGGCTCATGGAGCCGGACCGGCGGAAGTCCGTCTCGCCGGAGCCGCCGCCGCCGCTGCTGTCGTACGGCGCGCAGCTGCTGGACTCGGCGTTCAAGCAGTACATCCCGGCGGCGCGGCGCCAGCTCGCCTCCCACTACCCGCTGCTGTACTATGGGCCGGACCTGGTGTCGCTGACGTACGCGCACCAGCTGCACCTGCCGCGCCCGCCGCCGCCGCAGTCGCCCCCGCGCCCCGCCAGCCCGCGCGCCCCCGCCCCCGACCACGCCGTCTCCTCCACCACCGGCCCGGCGCCCTCGCCCGCCAAGAGCAAGAGCTTCGCGTGCGGCGACTGCGGCAAGGTGTTCAACGCGCATTACAACCTGACGCGGCACATGCCCGTGCACACCGGCGCGCGCCCCTTCGTCTGCAAGATCTGCGGCAAGGGGTTCCGGCAGGCTTCGACGCTGTGCCGTCACAAGATCATCCACACGTCGGAGAAGCCGCACAAGTGCCTCACGTGCGGCAAGGCCTTCAACCGCTCCTCGACGCTCAACACGCACGCGCGCATCCACGCCGGCTACAAGCCCTTCGTGTGCGAGTTCTGCGGGAAGGGCTTCCACCAGAAGGGCAACTACAAGAACCACCGGCTGACGCACAGCGGGGAGAAGGCGTACAAGTGCAGCGTCTGCAGCAAGGCCTTCCACCAGATCTACAACCTGACGTTCCACATGCACACGCACAACGAGCGGAAGCCGTTCACGTGCAACATCTGCGCGAAGGGTTTCTGCCGGAACTTCGACCTGAAGAAGCACACGCGGAAGCTGCACATGGGCGCGGGGAGCTCCACCAACGACTCGTCGCTGGACACGCAGGACGAGTCGACGCAGGAGGCGGGGGCGAGCCCGGTGCGCGAGGACTCGGGCCGCATCGCCTTCCGGCCGTTCCTGTCCTCCTCGTACCCGCGGCTGCTGGACCCGGCGCGCATGACGGCCCCCGACGCGTTCTTCTCCAAGCTCTTGTGACCCGGGCCCTACTTCAACGGCTACGAAACCAAGGAGTGATTTGATCGGGGATTTGAGTAGACAAATATACAGATTATATTATATTTTGTAAATATTAGTGGTTCTTGTGTAAAATAGCTATTATAGTTGGTATATACGTGTATCTTCCTAGTTAAATAAAATCATTATTATCTTTGTCATTAGCTACACCAAACCTTGTAAAACATTCAAAAATTAGTGTAAAATCTTCTTAAGTGATTAATTTTCTTTACAGTATGTATATAATTGTATAATGTAGCAAAAAGAATATTTAACAAAAAAACTTACGTGTATAATCATAATATAATGTTACTATTATTAAGTTAATTTTTGAATTTTTATACCTAGTTTCTGAGGTTTTTTGACATTGACGTCAAACATGACAACCAATCAGCAACACTATTGAAAAGCTAAACTCCTGTCATAAATCCTCATAAGCTGGTGAAATATAAATTATAAGCATAGAGATATTAATAAGGGTTCTGTTATGTTGGTACCTAAGTGATATTAGATAAATAAGGTTTTGATTGTATTGAAATATGATATCCAAGTGAAAATCAATATAAATGAAAGTAAAATAATATAATTATAATAATAATATATATTATTACTAGATGACGCCCGCAACTCCGTTGCGCCAAAATTCATTTATCGCGCAGGAACCGTACATTTTCCGGGATAAAAAGTATCCTATGTCCTTTCCCGGGACTCAAAGTATCTCCATGCCAAATTTCAGCAAAATCGGTTCAGCGGTTTGGGCGTGAAGAGGTAACAGACAGACAGACAGACAGACAGACACACATTCGCATTTATAATAATAGTATGGATAGTATGGATGTCATTTAAATATTTTCGTCGTACATTTAAATACATAATATAGTAATAATGCTCAACGATTCACCAATACTGAAATAAAATGTTTTTTTTTTCGATTCGAGTTGTGAAGGGAGAGAAAAATTATAAAGTATCAATTACAAAATAAATTTACAAAATAAATTGTCAGTTACAAAATAAATAAATATAATTTATAATATACTGCTACTTATAATAATTTTATTTGACTTCATAGTAGAAACCGGAAGTGTTTTAACTTTTAAATTCTGGTTACTTAAGTTTTAAAGCATAGATTTTATAGGACTAGCTAGATTCTTCATTTTAAATAGACACAGACAATATTGTAAATAAAAAAAATGTTTATAAATATGTACTTGTAAATTATTATCTTACTTGCGTAACCAACATGTGTATAAAATATCGTGTACCAGTATAGAAAACTTGTAAATATTGTTGTAAATGTTGACACATGCAATATGGGTGATTAGTGTCCAAATAAAAATATTGACTGAAATACTTTTTGTTTTAATTAATTTTCCAATTATAAAAAAGTAAAGGCGAAAAAGAAGATTGCCGAAACCCGGGATTGAACCGGGGACCTTTAGATCTTCAGTCTAACGCTCTCCCAACTGAGCTATTTCGGCTGCGTTAGTGAAGCTCAAATTATCGAACGAATAATTCATATCACGGCCGACCAAACTGGTACCAAAATGACGTCATTTTGTTATCACAGCACTATCAAGTATCAACTTGCTATCATACTTTGAGGTTAACCTCAATAACAAAAAAAATACAAAGATGTTTAAAACTATGCGACCTAATTTACTGTTAGCTGGTAGTAATTTGAGACAACTTTTGGAGGGCAGAAATAAAAAAAATACTCCTAACTTTTTCTTATTTGCCCATAGTTTAGCAGAATAATACTTATCTAACCTACAGCTTAAGATCTGAAATAACAAATAATAATAATGTAGAGGTAGATCGATTATAGTGATTATTTTAAAAAACGCCTATAATTGAATAAAATGTACAGCGTGGTATTTGCGCTATTGTGAGTGTACACTTACCTTCACATAATATGCCCTTTGCCGTTTGGAGAAGTCAGCGGCTCTCAACATTTATACAGCAAGAGTAAGTATAAATAAGTTATTCTCAAAACATTTTAAGGTGGCACCAGCGGTCATTGACCTTTCTAGTCTAGGAGCTGTGAGAAAATGATCGCTCACAAAAACTATTACCTTAAGAAAAAAATTTGAACTCTTATAAAGACATAATATATACTATTATATTATAATCATCAGAAAACCTCTTGGTTACTCTAAGTATGATATACTGCAATTATTTATGAGTTTGAAGTGATATAATTCATAATGAGTTCACGTCGAGTATGCAAAATACGATATCGCCCTTAGACTAGAAACATTTGTCACTTATATTGTCAATCACGGTTTGTATTTCTCTGAAATCTGAATACAGCGATTTGATAAGGGAACAAATATAATGACCACCAAAAAATGCTCTGATACCCTAAACTTGTTTACCAAAAAAAGATACTTAATAACAAAAAAGGAAAGTCTAAAATTGCAATACTAACCAGCTATTTTAGTCACGACTACACTTCAAATTGTAATCGAACGCCAAATATAGTAAATGATTACCAAATATAGTAAATGATCACCAAATCCTTGTGAGCAAATCAATGCGATATTTCTGTCCAAATAAATCACTACGATTGACAAAAAATGTAAGCATATAATTAACAAAGAAGTATTTATCCATATTATTGTTATATTCAGCAGTTTGGACCTGAAGAGATAACAGATGGACACCTACCCTTTCCAATTTAAAATATTGGCATGGATTATGAGAGTTTTACATACTTATAATATTATAAATACGAAAGTGTCTGTCTGTCTGTCTGTCTGTAACCTCTTCAGGCCCAAACCACTGAACCGATTTTGCTAAAATTTGGTATGGAGATACTTATACTGAGTCCCGTTATCATTATAGTATTATGATTGTTTATTTGCGATAGTCAAATAACGAGATGTAATTCTTTTGTTTCTCATTTTAAAATTAAAATCCAGTTCAAATTTGGTTTTTATTATTTATTATTTTCCGGTTAGTAATGATTTTTTGGTTCATTTTTCTTTAATATGATAGCAAAATTAAAATACTTTGGTTATAATTTTACATTAAAATAATTTTGGTGATCATTTACTATTTTTGGTTTTACAATGATTTATTTGGAGTCATTTTGCAAAAATAGCTATCCTAATAGCGAGATGTTAAATCTTTGGTGGTCTGTATTTTGGTGATCGTTTACTATTTTTGTCTGTGAAATGTTACTATTTCTGGTGATCAGTTAATTAAAAACCATTTGATAATAGTAAAAATAATTTTCAGCTATTTGGTTAATCACAATTTTAATAATAATTGAAACTAAGATAGACTGGTTTTAAAGAGAGGGATACATTGCTTACTATCGGGTATTTTAACCGGGAGTGCAAGTGAACTCGCTTGGTGCACAAGTCTTTCTTCGAAAAGATTCCTAGCCTGCTAAGAGTGCCCTGACATACGTTGCGATTTGCGACCATAATATCATTAATTAGATGGTGATCACTGATCAGTATAATCATCGTTTCTTGATGATAAATCTAATTTATAATTATAAATATTGGTTTATAACAATTCAACGACGAATATTATCCAGTGCTGTTAGCCATGCAGCGGGGCTAAAATGATCGCTTTGGAGAATCATATTATGAATCATAATATGAATTCTTTTTTTTTAACCCAAAATTGACACTGTCTTGGCAATTCAGATGTCAAAATTCGTACTAATTTGACATTCGTGAGTTTGACAGTTTTGACAACTCATTTTGTGGATTGATTGAGAGGAATTGCTAAATGTGACCATTTTAGCCCCGCAGGCTACGAATAATTAATATTTTTTATTATTCGTAGCCCGCAGATCTTTCTTTATCTAACTACACTAACACATCTGTAGGCTGTCATACATGATCTCATAGTCCTAGCAATTACCTATAGGTAGGACTGGTTTTTACATGCCTTTTTTTTTATAAATACGAGGTAACATTAACCAGCGGCTTCACGATTAGAATTATACCCAGACTGGCGTAAACTTTGAGAATCACACCCGCGAAACGTCACGAAACCCGAGCCGCTGAACAATAGTAATTACGTCACAATGCGCGCGCGCTGTGCTCTTGTGCGGCGCGCGCTGCCCTAATTACCACGCGAACAATATGCGCCAACGGACTTTTGACTTTCAAGTGAACAAAACGCAATCTGCTAGGGGAGGTAGTGAAAGGTGAGTCTGTAGGCGTGACGCGTCGCCAGCCAGCAGCAACGGGCACTTCCGGTGTACCGTTTTTAAGCTATTGCATAGCTTTTATCGCGGGCTTTGAGCGCGGCGGATCAAGAAATTCCGTAACGAAAAAAACCTTACCACTCCGACCGGCACAGCGGTGCGGCATTGCCGTGCATCGTCTATTACTTAGACCAGACGTATGCGAACTATAATTGCATACATTGATAAAAAATGCTACGCAATAGCTTTACCGCGGCATGGCCACACGTATTTTTTTGATATTGTGAATATAATGTCAACGGCCTACGAGGCCCAAAGTGATCCTTCGATGTTTCATCCATACCAATCGTTAGGAACTATACATATATAATCCTTTCTACTTAATACCATAAATGCGGCAATGTGTCTGTCTGAGTTTCCGTCTGTCTGTCTGTCTGTTGCCTCTTCAGACCTTAAACGTTGTACCGGTATATTTGAGTCCAGGAAAAAGACATAAGATTTTCTTTAGGTAGTAGGTAGGTACCATAAAAATGTACGGTTCCTGGCGTAAACGAATATCATCGCAACTAAGTTGCAGGCAAAATATGACCCAGTAAATTAAAATGTCTGTCATTAACACGACTTTACCGTTAGACTCTACATTCTATAATGAACAGTTTGAGACACCAAACAGTACCTAAATGTTTATAGAAAGAGCATAACCTAGGAACCCTACACTTTCTCGTTGACACCTAACCCACCTGGTTAGGTTATAAAACATAATCAGAATAATTTTAAGAAATTGGTTTCATCAGTTAGCAATAAAATGCTCTACAATTTACATTGCAAGCTATAACTAGAAGGGCTAAATAAGTTATACAACTCTTTATCCAAATGTCAAAATCATATTATTTATTGAATAATTAAAACTGACAAAGATTAAGATGAGTCTTAGTATTTCATGAGAAATCGCAATTATCATAGACTGGGTGAATATCTTTATCAGCAAATAGCATTAGATGCTGGTGAAAAAGTTATAACGGAAAATTTGACAATAGATTTTCTAGGCAGTAAATCGTTTGCAAAAAAAATCCACTACTTATTCCGGAAATTGTATATTATGCCTTAAGTGTAATGTGATTAATTACAATTTACGATTTACCATAATATAAGTAGCATACTAGTAATATGTAAGATAGATTTCTTATTCATCTCATCTCTACAATAGAGACGAGCCTCCAATTGCCAATCTGACGGTCAGCCCTCCGTGTCACGCTGCGAGTCATCCTGACACCGCGTGACAGGTGTCACGGCAATTGCGTGTCACTTGGTGTCACGTGCACTGTCATCGCGTGTACCCTCAAATTGGCGGGGTTTTTGAGGGTAATTGATTTCAGATCTGAAGACTGTTGTGTAGATGACTACGGTCTACAGCTAAGGGAAGGAAAGACTATTTTATCTATTTCATACCGTTAAGTTTCATAAAAATTCCTACAACAGGGTCCTAGCCTAGTTGCTATCACTAATTATGAAGACGAAGTTCGGAAGCAAATATTACGGATTTGGCAAAAGCAACGCTTAGAGACGATTGCGATGCGATTACGTCAAATCTGTCGTAGAACATTGGCTAAAGGCTATTGAAAGTATAGAGCTAAAGTACCTATATCTTTTTATGCATTCCACATTTTATTATGACCATCTTATTCTACAATTATTTAATTAAGTATAAAATATACAGGTAAAATAGTTTTAATCTGCTACCTTATATGTACATAGTTCAATTTCTCAACGAGTGTTACACAAATCTTCACAAAACAATAATTAAAACATAGAACAGTTATGTAATGTTATTACCTAATAATGATAAATGCTTAATACCTGTTTGTTATATTGTGAATACCACTCTAAACGTAATGTACTTCGTAAATATTTATAAAGTACAGTACTTTATACTTACAATCTATACGGAGTACATTACAAAAAAGTACTTAAACACAAAAACATGCGAATACAAAAAACATAGTTTTTAAAACTCACGCCTCATCGAAACAAAGCAAATGCAATCGCGCAGAACAGAAATCATAAAAGCATTAAAACTGTAACACAAACACTATGTAGCTATATAGAGGCGACAAATCGCAGTAAAACTACGCCACAACAAAAGGGAACTCCGAGCGATTGAGTCCTCGTCAAAACAATATAATATCAATCAGAGTTGAGCTGACGCGACGCGACGGGTTATGAGGAGCATATTGCACGGTGAGGGGAGACAACAATAAAAAGCGAACCCTCCCGCCACAGAGTAGCGAGCAGAAGGGACGAGTTTTATTTTTAAAATTTACCTGAAAGCGACGAAGCACTAGCCGACGCTCCAGCGATGGCGAGTTATGGTGTTGATTGCCATTAACGTTTACAGTATTTACGAGTAAACTGTGTGTTTCTCATATTGGAGGAAGGGTTTGTTAGTATAAATATTATGTAAGTATAAGATATAAGCAAAATGCTGGACATTTTGCGCCGCTTACATTAAGTACAGCCTTTTGAGTTGACTAATGATGGACCAATACGAGCGAACGTATAGAATTTCCGCATATGATTGCCCATAATCAACGTCGATGTTGCATGCTACAAACGGCTACACAATTCTTAATCTTCAGAACAAAAAACGTTCGAATTATGAGATTCTTAAGTTTGAGTAAGTTGCAAGCAATAAGTAATTTTAATCAAAAAAAAAAAATCACTTGAACATCTCAAATTCAATATTGTGAATTGTCAAGATGTCTCTCAGAGGTCACACTGTATTAGGCATATACCCTCGTCTTCACCCCCGGGGTCAGTGAAGTGTTAACGTACTCTCTGTAGCTTGCGGGCTTTATTAATTATACAAACTCATATAAACTCACTTGCTGATACACTTTAATAAAACACTTATGTCCGCCTAAATGATATTGCTATTCAGTGTTGTTTTACCTATAGAACTTTAATGTCTACAACATAAGCGAGATTTTTTAAGGAAAAGATATAATTTAATTTTTATTAAGCATAAAATAATAATATTAAAAAATTAAGTGTGTTTCACATTTAACTATAGGGCCTTTGCATTAAGCTCCCTAAGGCTTGAGAAATGCAAAGAAACTGGAAATCCTTGGTCTTAAATACTTAGATCGTATCGAAATGAGAAAATTTGCCGTGGCACGGCAATTCAATATCTTGGACGTCTGAGGTTTTTGTAGCCCTTTGCTTTTCACGGCTTGCCGTTGTAAAAGCATCTGCATACGATTCCATAAAGCTTTCCTATTTTACCGACGTGACGTGCCGAGCCAAGGCATATTATAAAAGCGACCACTAACCAACAAGATGTGTCACAACAACACGACGTGTCGTGGGTATTCCACATCTGCGGACAACAGACAACAGAAACAACAGCAACGACTAATCCGCCAGAACTGTTCTGCGGTAAACGACACAATCTGTAAGCCGCTCTTTGACACGGTAAGCCTATTAGTGGGGGAATATTTGGGGAAATTGTACAATTACAATCGTATATCAATGAAAAATAAGGATTTCTTGAATTGTGTTTTTTTTTTATACAAAACTGTTATAAGATAGCAAATCTGTGTAGGTAAGTGCTATAAGATAGAATAATAGAGAATTTACCGAAATATTACAATTTTAATAAGAATCTACTCGCGGCAGTGCCGCAGGCAAAATCTATAAGTTCTTACAGTCTCATGTGAGAAGCCATACTAAATCTTCATAAAAATTGGTTTCATGAAGATGCAACAAACATAACTTTCGCCTTTAGTACAAGCACAGAATACATATTAGTACAAGGTACACTGGAGGAAGTTGATTTCTATGCAGGTAGCGGGTCATCTTAAACTGGTCAGTTATGTTGGTCGGGAAAAAGAAAAGGACAGAATCGTATTTCTATATTTCCATCTTGGTCATCTTGTGTTTGCCAAAATATCAACATAGAGATCTCCTTAGCAACGATAGGTTTATTGGTCGCTATCTGTCGGCTATGCTCATTCACGATAGAATCGTATTTTTAATGGTCCCATTGCTTTTGACAAATAATCTACTTAGCAACCGCCCTAGCAACGAAAGTATTTACATTTTGAAGTTTTTGACACGATCATCTTCAAAGATGTTTTTCAAATATTCGGAATTGATTGTACTTAATATATTTCATTTCTTATTTGGCTTATTTTAGCTAGTAAAATGTGTTTATTGAAACATTGTAATCCATCCGACATGTGCTACAAAAACAATGGACTTATTAACAGCAAATCGTTGAGCAGATCAAACTGGCCAACCTAATTCTACTCCTAATATCTTAGTCAAATATCATGACTTGGTTAGTTGGAAAAGGCTTACCCCATAGGCTACCCAGAAGGATTAAGTAACACTTATGTTATGTTTTTGAATTATATTCACATTGCTGATCATTATAACAACCCAGAGTTCATAATAATACATCAAGAAGAATAAGAGTTCATAATAATTTTATAACTTTTATGATATTGTTTTAACGCTCAAATAAAATATTATCACGATATTAAACTTGTGTTGTGATTTTTATAAAAGGTTCTTGTAGATTAGAAAGATGTTAATCTTTAGACTTTAGAGCGTTTTTACATTACGCAAAACATAAAAATGAATAGTAGTACAGATTCCCTAGAACATTGATTACTATCAAGCAAATTTTTTGTGAGTAGCTTCATTTTGATAAGACCAAGAAGCTATATAGTATAATATAAGACGAACAACAATTTCCTGTGCGAAAATTCTCGAAAGTTAATACATATTTCGATTTGATGGTCCTAAAATATGGATTGTTCTATATTTTGTAGGAAAATGTTACTGTTAAATTTTATACAAGCTATTAACCTATCAGTATACAAAAAATCTGCTGGTTAGGGTTCCGTTTTAGGGTTCCATAGTCAACGAGGACTTGTTAATTACAGAACCCTAAAAGGGGTGACAGACGTGCGTAGAAGTACGCGGACTTATGGCTCGACGATCTTTTTCGCCTGTGTGTCACCTTAAAAGTACGCGTTTTTAAGGCGAAAAAGATCGTCGAGCCAAAAAACAATTTAAAGGTGAGCGCACATTTATCAGCAACGTACGTGCTGCACGCACCACATTTTAAAATTCGTTGCATGAAATGATGTGAAACCTCGCACATTCATCCGCAGTCCGCACCGTACGCGCCGCATTTCGTGTATTATGCGGTTAAAATTCGTTGTATGAAATGATGTGAAACCTCGCACATTCATCCGCAGTCCGCACCGTACGCGCCGCATTTCGTGTATTATGCGGTTAAAATTCGTTGTATGAAATGATGTGAAACCTCGCAGATTCATCCGCAGTCCACACCTTACGCGCCACATTTCGTGTATTATGCGGTGCGGGTGAATGTGCGAGGTTTACAACAAACGAGGCCATACAACGAATTTTAAGATGCGGCGCGTACTTAGCTAACAAATGTGCGACCACCTTTAGAAATTTATAGGTAGGTATCTGAGCTCAAATTACGACAATATTATTTTTACAGTAATTACTATTATTGGTTTTGAATTTTTTGCCTGAGTATCTATGAAAATGATCTTTAAGACGTGCTCAATAAGGTTTAGGACATTTATTACCACGTATTAAAGTTAATCATTTTTGATAGAATAAATTGCAACAAACTGCTGTGTCAATTTTTGAGTTCGAATTCAAAATGAAAAATTTAAAATATCAAACACGAAACAATGATTTCGAAAGTAAGGACAGGGCATCAGGAAACAATTAAGTACGAAAACGAGTAAACATTGTGAATTCAAAAACTGATAGGTATTATATTTTAAGGCCGACTACTATAGCGTCACTCAGATTTTAATCGCCTACTATGTGTCTGAAAAACTCATATTATGGTACCAAAAATTTTGTCAGCGCTTAGATTTTAAGTGATGTATTATCATATTTTATCATTAAAAATTTAAACGCCGATTTCAAAATCGACCACTACTGAGAGCAGTGTAGCCATAAACATTATTTTTTCAGATCTCGTGGACCTTAGACTTCTGATAGAGTTGTTCCATTGGGGCAAACACATAAAAATATGTAGCTAAGACCTGTCCTTACTTCAGAAATACCTATATCATGTAAGCACAATATAGAATATAATATATTAATTTTACCAGTTTGACTGCAATGCGACGTTGCCAGTTCGAACACATGTACCGAGCGAAAAGGCAATAGCGTACGTATGCAACATATGAAAATGACTGAATATCAAATAAAATGCTACTTTATGACCGATGCTATAGGTTTCATTTTGCTCTTTTCAAAGCAGCAGCGGTATGGGTCGCTAGACCAATGTCGTTAAAAATGAAACCTATACGGTATGCTATAAAGTCGCATTTTATTTGATTTTTTTGGTCGCGGCCGCTTGCTACAAGAATCAAAAAGTCATCTTGGCTTGATTTATATAAGTACGCCCGATCGCGCGTTTTTGTGGCTACACCGCGAAACAAGCAAAATATTAGCGGCCGCGCTACCATTTGCGTATATTGGCTTGCAATGTAGCAATATCGATATAGCCGCTAAACCGCGAGTTCGGGCGGACGCAAATTTTAAAATTACTGGTTAAAATATAAACAAAACGATTAAAGTATTATCATAATACATATTTATTTGGATATAACTAAACATACTTTATTTAAAAATTGTTATGTCCTTTGCGAACTGCAACGTGAATTAACCCAACAGAATTCGGTATCCTTTTTCCACTCTTTACAGTTTCAGGCATTTTAGAGTTCTCCATTTTGAAGCGAACTGAACTTATTATAATATTATTGTAGCCGCCGAATTCATCATTCAGTGAAAATATTGCGTTGAGACTTCATGCATACCTAAACAAATAATTTATCACGAATAGCACTTTTGGACTTTCATGTTTTGCACAAAACACATAGCACATGTTGAAAAATTTCTGAAAATGTGCCTGACCATTAAACTATTATATTTTAATATGCGATACACACGCGATAAACTTTATGTTTATAATCATTAATTTTTTTGACCATAGTGATTATATTCTCTTTGTTCTTGACCACTGACCTCCATTATACAAGTACTTGTATAATGGAGGTCAGTGTTCTTGACAAAATGTATATAACTTCGTTGCTAAGGTGGTTGCTATGTTTTTAGCAAACACGAAATAACCAAGATGGATATATAATTCTGTTATACTCTCTTTGCCGATCAACCGGCCCAAACTAAAAAACCTGCCACCTGCATAGGAATCAACTTCCTCGAGTGTACAAGTAACAATTTGAAAAGTAACCAATGATTTTTGTTTCGCGATATTAACAGGAAATCATCAATCAATTTCGTTCCTATCAAGTTCTACTGGTTCACACGATTAAAACAAAGGTAATATCCGGCACGCGTCGCGTCACGTCAGCACGTTAAATCGCCACGTCGCGTCACCTCGCCACAACGAATGCCATCGCCACAAGCCACACGCCACAACATGCAATTTACATGCGATCTCTTAGTTACTGCTAAGGCCGTGGTCATAGAGGAACGGAGCAAGTTGTTTAATTGCTTATTCGATAAAGTTTGTGACGGAGTTTAATGGATTAACCACATAGTATTTATTTCTTTTTAATAAAATTCTTTATTAAAAGCATTCAGAAAACTTATTCTAATAGCCCGCCAAACCACGTAGCGGTTTGTTGACAAAATATTGACAATCAGGAATGGAATCCCGAATCAGTAGAAAATTTGCTTTTTTCCGAACGGAAGGAATTCCGCACGTGCGTTTCGAATGCAAGCCGCCGCGTTCGCTTGTGAAGAAAAACGAACGTTTGCACTAGTCTCACGGAATTCCAAATCGAAATTCCACATTAGGAAAACGAATTCGGAAAACGTGTGTATGCGGCCAGCCTAATAAACTAAGACCAGACCGGACTGATTTTGTGCATACATATTACACTTGTGTGTGCAACTGCACACATCCGGTCAGATTAGACTGTGATCAGCCCGACGACGACGGAATCGAGCGCCCTCTTCGCCTATAGGCCACCCTACGGCTACCCTTTACGAGACTGGATTTAAAGAAATTCGTTTTCAAACTGAATAAAATGATCAATGTGTAAAAATAAATGTATACGACTGTCTATGGTGGCTTTAGAATAAACTGCCTTTGTGTTTAAATCTTATATTTTTTATCCGCTCTGCTTGTCTCCATGTGTGTATTAATGTACAATATGAAGTAGTCGGGAGTTTCCAGGTCTTACTCGCACGAAACTTCACCAATCACGTTATGTATTGGAATTACAATCGAGTTAGTAACTAACTATCGCCTGTGGCTTTGCTTATGCTAAAAAAACAACAACAATGTAAGATTCGTTAATACATTTTTATTTAGAACTAGCTGTCCCGGCAAACGTTGTTTTGCCATTTAAAGTATTCAAATCTTACCCCCTCTTTTGTCCCCTAAGTGGGATGGGGGGAAAATTTTATACACCAGATGTTAAGTTGGAAAAAACAGTTAATAATATGAAGTAAGTCCATTAAAGAAAAAAGTTTGATACAAAATCTGACCCCCTCTTTGCTCCCCAGAGGGGTGGGGAGGGGGGTGATTTTTATACACCAGATTTTGAGTTGGAAGAAGACAAATATATCTGCGAAAACCGTATGCAAATCGGATCAGTAGTTTTCGTGTTAAAGCGAAAGTCTTATACAAAATCTGACCCCCTTTTTCGTCCCTTTAAAGGGGTGGGAGGAAATTTTTTTATACACCAGATGTTAAGTTGGAAGAAGACAAATATATCTGCGAAAACCGCATTCAAATCGGATCAGTAGTTTTCGTGTGATAGTGGAACAAACATACAGACAAACAGACAGACAGACAAAAGAACTAACCACATTTTTGGCTTCTATAGCGATGTAGTAACAAGCGGGGGGCGCTTATTATTTTTTGAATATCTTTAATGTACAGAATTTTCATTTCTACAGTTTTATTATATGTATAGATATAATTGAATATATACAACAAAGACTAAGCTAATCGAGACTGTTCTTAATTTTTTGTGTAAGTAACAGGGCCAAATTTATATATGCCGCCCCTATGTACCAACTCTGCCACCATCCTAGGACGCTGCCGCCCACCTAGGACGCCATAGAACGCTGTCGCCCATAGGCCAAGGCCTATACTGCGTATACATTAATCCAGAGCTGGTAAATATTAAGTTCTTTCTAAATAAAAATATTGCACATGATCATAATCCATACTTAATATTATAAATGCGAAAGTGTGTATGTCTGTCTGTCTGTCAGTCTGTCTGTTACCACTTCACGCCCAAACCGCTAAACCGATTTTGCTGACATTTGGTATGGAAATAATTTGAGTCCCGAAAGGACATAGGGTACTTTTTATCCCGGAAAATGTGGGGTTCCTGCGCGATAAATGAATTTTAACGAACGGAGTTGCGGGCGTCATCTAGTATAATTTATAGATTCTATTTTATGCTTGTATGCCCGAAATATTTTAGGTACACAAGCATAAAGCTTTTACGGATAATCTAAAACCGTGCGCGAATTTAAATTCGAAACAATATTATCAAAGAACTCCCAGTAGAAATGATACGTGATAATATTTGTACAGTTAATTGCGCATACACAAACATCCCGCGGGGCGCCATATGTTATGTTTAGTCCGATTACTCGCTTATGGACCCTAGTAGGTAAATGTTAAGAGGAAACAAGTGCAATATAAAATCAAATACAAATTACAATCAAAGTTGAAGGTAAAACAAAAGGTAAGAATGTAATTTAAGTTTTTTTTTTCGGTTGATGGGGATGTATAATGATGCCAATTTAAATGGTTCGACTTATAAATAAGGCAATAAAGAAATTCAAGGTACCTAAGTCCTAACCACATATTTGTACAATTATAATAATAATATAATAATAATAATAATATAATAATAATAATAATATTTATGGACGCTACACACCACGTCAGTCTGGCCCCGTGCTAAGTACCTGAAGGACTTGTGTTACAGGTACCAGACAACGGAAATATATTTAATACTAGTAGTGTGTTTTCGCGGGTTCTGGATCACGATTTCTGGGTCCACCCCTCCCCCCGCTCGTGGCTCGCAAACTTTCTCGATCACTTTTTGTCGGTTCGAGCAGCGACATCACCTAAAAAAAAAAAAAAAAAGAGTTTGGTGTCAAAATAGGGGTTTTGGACCATGCCCGATCGATATATGCGGTCCGTTTCTGCGTATTTGCACTAGTTTCAAAGTTAGCTTTTGTGTTTAACCCTCATTATCTACTATCGCCACGCTCCATTGTTCCTTCATAATTACAATCGCTACTTATTGCATTGTTATGCTCGCCTCAGTGTCCTATTGTTCGTAATGACTACCTGGGCTTATCGCTTACGTCACCTTAATTTCTTACAAGATTTTAAATAAGTAAATAAAACTTGATCAGTTTTTCATTACATTTCTTTAATTTAAGTAATTAAAACATGTAATAATAATAACTCCCATAGTAGTATGTTTTCGTGCATTGTGAATCACTATTCATATAAAGTTACCCCCTCGGTATCTAATGAATATTGACAATTCATTCCTGCTAATAACATTTTGCTGTGTCGCAATCCTCGTAAACAACATTTACTAAATAACTTTTGAAACTCTACTAAACTTTCCCCATTGAACTTATAATACAAATACATTAAACAAAAAATGTAGGTCACCCGATCATTCGATGGACTTCGTAAACACACGGCGACACGGCGCGCAAACTGACACGTTTTGCTCGTCAGCAAATCCGACGAGTCAACGACCGCAAGGCAGAACCTCCTCGACTCAACAAGGATGAGAGCAGGAGGTGCGATGAGGAGGGCTTCACACTAGTGGAGAGAAGAAAGAAGAGGCAACCCACCGTCCGCAACCACTGCGGCACTGCACCTTACGTACCCGAGCTGCGTCTGCCGACGTCGCTCTACATGTCGCGCCTGCACTGGTCCATGGAAGTCGAGGACGTCGTTAACTACATCCGCGAGAAGACTACCTTCACCTTGAGGGTGGAGCGTCTGTACTCTCGGCACAAAGTTAACTTCGGTTCTTTTGTGGTGAGAGTGCCGACAAAACTTATGTCCACTCTCGAGGTGGAGGAGTTCTGGTCGGCCGGTGTAGTTTACCGAAGGTTTCGGGGAAGGGTCTCCAATGAAGCGCGCATCACGTCGCCGCCAAGAAAGACAACGTGATAATAGTGTGAATGTGAGAGTTTTGTGAAAATAATAATATGCTGTAGGATAAGACTGTTCGGTGTGCATCCGTTGTCTGATTGTCATAAAGTTCAACTTGTGCTGTTGTGTATTATTGTATGAGTGGAATAAAGAATTTGTATAATTTGTAACCTTTATAATAAAACTTGATAATTTTTTCATTAAATTTATTTTATTTCATTAAAACATGTATTGAACATACTGTACAATATTATATCACTACACAAAGTGTTGCTACTAAATAACTTTTGAAACTCTACTAAACTTTCCCCATTGAACTTATAATACAAATATAATACAAAAACTATACTCTCCACAAACTGATGTGAAATCATTTTGTAATCTCCATTTGTTAATATACCATCTCCTACAGTTACACCCCATAAAGCGCGCCCGCAGGAATCAAAGTATTGATGTCATTTTCATTGATGTGTATGGCTATCCAGTGGGGTCTAGGTGTAACATATCAGGATCCAAGTTGCTAATAAATGTATGTAGGGATTTGAACATATATTATATAGACAGACGATTCGCAATGTACATTATCTTCTAAAGTCTAAACCTACACAAATTCTTCTCAAATAATTAAGGATCTCTATTGTGTTCATACTGTATTATCACAGAACCAATCTGGTTTATGGATCTTGTATAACGTATCCGTATTATGTATACTTTGTGTATTTACTAAGAGGGGTATTACATAATATGAACAAATAAAAGAAACATAACTTTGGTACAATATTTTATTTCATAATATTCACACACTATTAGTTTCACACACGTTACACATTATAACTCAAATAGATCATACATGTGACTTTTCTTAGCTACTATAGTCTACAGTTACATTACGTTTCTATCTATTTCTATAACATTATCAAACTCTGCAAATACAATACAGTTAATCGTTTCAGAGAGACTAGAATCAATTGATATCCCATTTCCTTTATTAAGGAAATGTATACCAGTGCCGGAAAATAATGTATGATAGGTTGAAGTGAACATAATATTAGATACCATTGAAGGATGGTTGTAGAGTTTTTGAAGACACTTGTTGTCCATCTATGTATAAACAAAATGAATTCATACCATAATTTTCAAAACTGAAAGGATTCTTACTAATGATTAAATGCTGCGTTATTTACAAATCCTATGATAAATATTTTGAGTACTTGCCCCAGGAATATTATCAAGTGTTTTTTTTTCTCACCAGTGGAAAGTCGTAATATCATAAACGTTATTCACAATTATTGAGTCATCCTAAACATCCATTTAATGGTAAAGCATACAATAGTAAACAAACTTTCAAATTCTTTACTGATTATTCCTGTGAGTCGTTAAAAGAACAGGATAACATTAGATAAGATTGTAAAACCTCATATTATCATTTTTAAATAAAAAAAAAGTATAATAATATTTATCAAGTTTTCCTATAACAAAAAAAAACATATGATAATTCTATAACTAATTATATTCTGAATCGTATAGCATATATGTTCCTTTATTATAGAGTACAATAATATATTTTCTTAATCCTTATAGTTACCTATACATTTACATTTATCATCTTTGAATTCTATCAACGTTGGCCTTCAGCCACATACCGAAAGCTACTACCTCAACCCCGCTGCAATGACAACTTCTCTTAGATGTTTTAGAGAAGTTGGTATGACGATGGCAGTTTGACAGTTTTGAATTATTCCAGTCCAACTCTGCCATCACCTTTTCCACTTTGGGGCACCCAAACATTTCAATGTTTACATGTCTGAAGCCCAACGTTGATAGCAATTTTTTTTCAACTGTGCCCCCTTTATACGCCCATAAGTATTGTTTATTTGGATCGAGGGAGTGTAAATGCTCCACTAAAATTTCTTGGGTTATGTCTCCATCGGAATTTCTGAACGCCATTCCATGAACATGGCGTTCACAAAATGCAATTTCCTTACTTTTCCCCAGATGGAGAAACCATAACGGTAATTTAATATAGTGCAGGTACATCACCTCTTTCCAAATATCATAAATACCAACCTCTTTGAAGTATATGTCACTCTTAAGGGGGAAGCCATCGATGTCTATTACATACCTAATGTTAATCTCCATACTATCATTATTATTATTTCTCGACATTATGGCACGCACACACACTATTACTACTTTAAGTCTTTTTAAAACTATAAAATTATACAATAATTGTCTTTTACACTTGTTTTTTGTCTATCTGTCCGCACAGTCTATTGTTTTTGTATACGTCGCACAGTCTATACCGTTAACACTAATGGTACAAAATACGAAGTTTAACAGTTCACTTGTCAACTTGTCCGTATGTGATATCAGATATGGTGTGAGTGAAATACTCTGCCGACACTTCAACCAACCGTAACCACTCTTCGTGATCGGTGTTTACACACCCCCGTTGTATCCTTGAGATGCTCTGCGATATCATCCCGAATCAGTGTGTAAATGCTATCATCACTCAGCCCACTCCCTTCGTACACACTGGTGAACAGTATATGTACGTCTTCATGCAATTTATGTAACGGGATAGGTCACATCCACAGCTTCAACAACCTGTTGGTTGATAAACATTTTTTTCATTTAATCATGATCACATGGAAAAGTTAATTGCCCATGTATTACCCTCTCGACCCCTGTTAATTATGTTTACACCCTGATTGAGTATTGCCAAAATATCTTCATCTATGTCGTTATATCTCGATGGTAATGCCACAACGTATCCATTGTCGAGATGTACCACTGTCTGCAATGTATCGGCATGAAACTTTGATGGAAATTTTAAAGCTCTAATGATTTTATAAGGGATGTTTATCTCAAGATCCTCCAAATTTGTCCATGTCTTATTTAAATAATTATTTAATTTTTTCAGAGCTTCCCCCATTGATATTTTTAAACTAAAACACTTTTTTATACTCACAATATTCAAAAACTTCTAGCGGAAATATTAATTACTGTATTGCTGACGAGTGCAGTGGTACTGGTTAAATGTGATTTCAAACAGAACCTTTAGGGCTATTTATAGTTAAAAAAGCTCAATAAATTTTCTCTATTGATCCCCACCACCACCTGATAATATATGTATACGACAGAAACCACTTCCTGTGATAATATTTTGTTAATAATTATATTTTTAACGGTATTTTGAGATTACATTCACCATCTGTATCCCTTTTTTATTCACATTCAGACTTGTCGTTATGTCCTGAAAATATATGCATAGGTAATACTAAAGAGATTAAATTGGTTACAAATCTTAATAATAAAACTAAATACAAAATTCATTACAGGAATCTTAAACAATGCATAAAAATGGGATTGATAGAATATTAAAGTTTAGACAGCTACCATGGTTGCAAAAGTATATAGAACCAAATCAGGTTTCGATAAAGATAATTCATTATTTGACAAAACAATGGAAAATATTGAAAAAAAGAGTTAATGTTGAATTATTAACACATTTGGAATAATCGTGGTAAAGTTCTACTAGGTGCACAAGAATTAAGGCGGGCTGAAACCCCATTTTGTTATTTCTTGATATCCGATTTACCTAGTTCCAATATAATAACGAAATGTAAAAAAATATGAGATATAGAGCACAATATTTAAAAGGGTTTAAATCAAAAACATTTTAATAAAAAATAATACTTTCGCTGTAATTAATTTACAAACTCACCTCCGACAAAACTCTTTGTCATCGAAATGAGTTTCAATCAAAATTTGAATATACCTAATATATTTCAAATTTATTAAAGCTTGTTTCATTATTTTCAAAAACCCTTTAGAAAATTACAAAACGTGTTTTTTTGAATAAAATATATAATTTCAAATTTATTAGTTTTTTTCATTATTTTCAGAAAACTTAGAAAATTATAAAGTGTTTTTTAATATAATATATTTCAAATTTATTAAAGCTTGTTTCATTATTTTCAAAAACTTTTTAGAAAATTATAAAACGTGTTTTTTTTTTAAATTTAATATATTATCTTTAATTTATTAAAGCTTGTTTCATTATTTTCAAAAACTTTTTAGAAAATAATAAAACGTGTTTTTTTTTTTAATTTAATATATCTTTAATTTATTTAAGCTTGTTTCATTATTTTCAAAAACTTTTTAGAAAATTATAATACGTTTTGTTTTTAATTTAATATATCTTAATCCTTCCAATTTGGTATTTTTTTTTTTCTAAAAGGTTTTTGAAAATAATGAAACAAGCGTTAATAAATTAAAGATAATATATTAAATTAAAAAAAAAAAAAAACCTTTTATAATTTTCTAAAAAGTTTTTGAAAATAATGAAACAAGCTTTAATAAATTTGAAATATATTATATTAAAAAAACACGTTTTATAATTTTCTAAAAGGTTTCAGAAAATAATGAAAAAAACTTTAATAAATTTGAAATATATTATATTAAAAAAAAAACACGTTTTGTAATTTTCTAAAGGGTTTTTGAAAATAATGAAACAAGCTTTAATAAATTTGAAATATATTATATTCAATAATATATTATATTCATGGTTGCCTGGAAGAAATTACTAATTAGTAATAAGGCCGCCATTGTGTGTTACCTGTGTTTTAAAAATGTCTTGTATTTTAAATTGTTATATGTGTGCACAATAAAGAATATTTATCTTATCTTATCTTCAAATTTTGATTGAAACTCATTGTAACATAATTTAAAACTTGACGTTTTTAAGAAAATCTTGATTTAATATTATATTTTACAATGTTGTAATACAACGCAACTTTAAAAATTAAACATTCAGTACAATATTATACATATAAAAGTATAATATTATAAAAGTATGGCTACTCGAAACAAAGTATTACAATCTAGTTTAGAAAAGAAAAAAAATCATTAGTATAAAATTATCTCATAACAAAGTACGTTTTACAGTTAATAACAAGAAAACAAATTAATCTTATTGACTAAGCTTAATAAAAACAATAATAAAATCCTTATAATATGAACCAAAAAGTATTAAATAATGTTTCCTATCTAATAGTGCCTTTTTCCGAATTCGGCTAAACCTCAACTATTTCTGTACTCAATCTTCATCATCATTTTGAAGTCGGTACCAGATGTAGCTGAATCTTTAGTTCTCTGACAGAATAGATATTTGAAACTTTTGGAACTGGCACCGACTTCAAAATTATGAAGATTGAGTACAGAAATAGTTGAGGTTTAGCCGAATTCGGAAAAAGGCACTATTAGATAGGAAACATTATTTAATACTTTTTGGTTCATATTATAAGGATTTTATTATTGTTTTTATTAAGCTTAGTCAATAAGATTAATTTGTTTTCTTGTTATTAACTGTAAAACGTACTTTGTTATGAGATAATTTTATACTAATGATTTTTTTTCTTTTCTAAACTAGATTGTAATACTTTGTTTCGAGTAGCCATACTTTTATAATATTATACTTTTATATGTATAATATTGTACTGAATGTTTAATTTTTAAAGTTGCGTTGTATTACAACATTGTAAAATATAATATTAAATCAAGATTTTCTTAAAAACGTCAAGTTTTAAATTATGTTACAATGAGTTTCAATCAAAATTTGAAGATAAGATAAGATAAATATTCTTTATTGTGCACACATATAACAATTTAAAATACAAGACATTTTTAAAACACAGGTAACACACAATGGCGGCCTTATTACTAATTAGTAATTTCTTCCAGGCAACCATGAATATAATATATTATTGAATATAATATATTTCAAATTTATTAAAGCTTGTTTCATTATTTTCAAAAACCCTTTAGAAAATTACAAAACGTGTTTTTTTTTTTAATATAATATATTTCAAATTTATTAAAGTTTTTTTCATTATTTTCTGAAACCTTTTAGAAAATTATAAAACGTGTTTTTTTAATATAATATATTTCAAATTTATTAAAGCTTGTTTCATTATTTTCAAAAACTTTTTAGAAAATTATAAAAGGTATTTTTTTTTTTTTAATTTAATATATTATCTTTAATTTATTAACGCTTGTTTCATTATTTTCAAAAACCTTTTAGAAAAAAAAAAACCAAATTGGAAGGATTAAGATATATTAAATTAAAAACAAAACGTATTATAATTTTCTAAAAAGTTTTTGAAAATAATGAAACAAGCTTTAATAAATTTGAAATATATTATATTAAAAAACACTTTATAATTTTCTAAGTTTTCTGAAAATAATGAAAAAAACTAATAAATTTGAAATTATATATTTTATTCAAAAAAACACGTTTTGTAATTTTCTAAAGGGTTTTTGAAAATAATGAAACAAGCTTTAATAAATTTGAAATATATTAGGTATATTCAAATTTTGATTGAAACTCATTTCGATGACAAAGAGTTTTGTCGGAGGTGAGTTTGTAAATTAATTACAGCGAAAGTATTATTTTTTATTAAAATGTTTTTGATTTAAACCCTTTTAAATATTGTGCTCTATATCTCATATTTTTTTACATTTCGTTATTATATTGGAACTAGGTAAATCGGATATCAAGAAATAACAAAATGGGGTTTCAGCCCGCCTTAATTCTTGTGCACCTAGTAGAACTTTACCACGATTATTCCAAATGTGTTAATAATTCAACATTAACTCTTTTTTTCAATATTTTCCATTGTTTTGTCAAATAATGAATTATCTTTATCGAAACCTGATTTGGTTCTATATACTTTTGCAACCATGGTAGCTGTCTAAACTTTAATATTCTATCAATCCCATTTTTATGCATTGTTTAAGATTCCTGTAATGAATTTTGTATTTAGTTTTATTATTAAGATTTGTAACCAATTTAATCTCTTTAGTATTACCTATGCATATATTTTCAGGACATAACGACAAGTCTGAATGTGAATAAAAAAGGGATACAGATGGTGAATGTAATCTCAAAATACCGTTAAAAATATAATTATTAACAAAATATTATCACAGGAAGTGGTTTCTGTCGTATACATATATTATCAGGTGGTGGTGGGGATCAATAGAGAAAATTTATTGAGCTTTTTTAACTATAAATAGCCCTAAAGGTTCTGTTTGAAATCACATTTAACCAGTACCACTGCACTCGTCAGCAATACAGTAATTAATATTTCCGCTAGAAGTTTTTGAATATTGTGAGTATAAAAAAGTGTTTTAGTTTAAAAATATCAATGGGGGAAGCTCTGAAAAAATTAAATAATTATTTAAATAAGACATGGACAAATTTGGAGGATCTTGAGATAAACATCCCTTATAAAATCATTAGAGCTTTAAAATTTCCATCAAAGTTTCATGCCGATACATTGCAGACAGTGGTACATCTCGACAATGGATACGTTGTGGCATTACCATCGAGATATAACGACATAGATGAAGATATTTTGGCAATACTCAATCAGGGTGTAAACATAATTAACAGGGGTCGAGAGGGTAATACATGGGCAATTAACTTTTCCATGTGATCATGATTAAATGAAAAAAATGTTTATCAACCAACAGGTTGTTGAAGCTGTGGATGTGACCTATCCCGTTACATAAATTGCATGAAGACGTACATATACTGTTCACCAGTGTGTACGAAGGGAGTGGGCTGAGTGATGATAGCATTTACACACTGATTCGGGATGATATCGCAGAGCATCTCAAGGATACAACGGGGGTGTGTAAACACCGATCACGAAGAGTGGTTACGGTTGGTTGAAGTGTCGGCAGAGTATTTCACTCACACCATATCTGATATCACATACGGACAAGTTGACAAGTGAACTGTTAAACTTCGTATTTTGTACCATTAGTGTTAACGGTATAGACTGTGCGACGTATACAAAAACAATAGACTGTGCGGACAGATAGACAAAAAACAAGTGTAAAAGACAATTATTGTATAATTTTATAGTTTTAAAAAGACTTAAAGTAGTAATAGTGTGTGTGCGTGCCATAATGTCGAGAAATAATAATAATGATAGTATGGAGATTAACATTAGGTATGTAATAGACATCGATGGCTTCCCCCTTAAGAGTGACATATACTTCAAAGAGGTTGGTATTTATGATATTTGGAAAGAGGTGATGTACCTGCACTATATTAAATTACCGTTATGGTTTCTCCATCTGGGGAAAAGTAAGGAAATTGCATTTTGTGAACGCCATGTTCATGGAATGGCGTTCAGAAATTCCGATGGAGACATAACCCAAGAAATTTTAGTGGAGCATTTACACTCCCTCGATCCAAATAAACAATACTTATGGGCGTATAAAGGGGGCACAGTTGAAAAA
Source organism: Cyaniris semiargus (assembly GCA_905187585.1). Lineage (NCBI taxonomy): Eukaryota > Metazoa > Arthropoda > Insecta > Lepidoptera > Lycaenidae > Cyaniris > Cyaniris semiargus. The sequence continues at coordinate 9,171,292 of LR994567.1, forward strand.
AAATTGCTATCAACGTTGGGCTTCAGACATGTAAACATTGAAATGTTTGGGTGCCCCAAAGTGGAAAAGGTGATGGCAGAGTTGGACTGGAATAATTCAAAACTGTCAAACTGCCATCGTCATACCAACTTCTCTAAAACATCTAAGAGAAGTTGTCATTGCAGCGGGGTTGAGGTAGTAGCTTTCGGTATGTGGCTGAAGGCCAACGTTGATAGAATTCAAAGATGATAAATGTAAATGTATAGGTAACTATAAGGATTAAGAAAATATATTATTGTACTCTATAATAAAGGAACATATATGCTATACGATTCAGAATATAATTAGTTATAGAATTATCATATGTTTTTTTTTGTTATAGGAAAACTTGATAAATATTATTATACTTTTTTTTTATTTAAAAATGATAATATGAGGTTTTACAATCTTATCTAATGTTATCCTGTTCTTTTAACGACTCACAGGAATAATCAGTAAAGAATTTGAAAGTTTGTTTACTATTGTATGCTTTACCATTAAATGGATGTTTAGGATGACTCAATAATTGTGAATAACGTTTATGATATTACGACTTTCCACTGGTGAGAAAAAAAAACACTTGATAATATTCCTGGGGCAAGTACTCAAAATATTTATCATAGGATTTGTAAATAACGCAGCATTTAATCATTAGTAAGAATCCTTTCAGTTTTGAAAATTATGGTATGAATTCATTTTGTTTATACATAGATGGACAACAAGTGTCTTCAAAAACTCTACAACCATCCTTCAATGGTATCTAATATTATGTTCACTTCAACCTATCATACATTATTTTCCGGCACTGGTATACATTTCCTTAATAAAGGAAATGGGATATCAATTGATTCTAGTCTCTCTGAAACGATTAACTGTATTGTATTTGCAGAGTTTGATAATGTTATAGAAATAGATAGAAACGTAATGTAACTGTAGACTATAGTAGCTAAGAAAAGTCACATGTATGATCTATTTGAGTTATAATGTGTAACGTGTGTGAAACTAATAGTGTGTGAATATTATGAAATAAAATATTGTACCAAAGTTATGTTTCTTTTATTTGTTCATATTATGTAATACCCCTCTTAGTAAATACACAAAGTATACATAATACGGATACGTTATACAAGATCCATAAACCAGATTGGTTCTGTGATAATACAGTATGAACACAATAGAGATCCTTAATTATTTGAGAAGAATTTGTGTAGGTTTAGACTTTAGAAGATAATGTACATTGCGAATCGTCTGTCTATATAATATATGTTCAAATCCCTACATACATTTATTAGCAACTTGGATCCTGATATGTTACACCTAGACCCCACTGGATAGCCATACACATCAATGAAAATGACATCAATACTTTGATTCCTGCGGGCGCGCTTTATGGGGTGTAACTGTAGGAGATGGTATATTAACAAATGGAGATTACAAAATGATTTCACATCAGTTTGTGGAGAGTATAGTTTTTGTATTATATTTGTATTATAAGTTCAATGGGGAAAGTTTAGTAGAGTTTCAAAAGTTATTTAGTAGCAACACTTTGTGTAGTGATATAATATTGTACAGTATGTTCAATACATGTTTTAATGAAATAAAATAAATTTAATGAAAAAATTATCAAGTTTTATTATAAAGGTTACAAATTATACAAATTCTTTATTCCACTCATACAATAATACACAACAGCACAAGTTGAACTTTATGACAATCAGACAACGGATGCACACCGAACAGTCTTATCCTACAGCATATTATTATTTTCACAAAACTCTCACATTCACACTATTATCACGTTGTCTTTCTTGGCGGCGACGTGATGCGCGCTTCATTGGAGACCCTTCCCCGAAACCTTCGGTAAACTACACCGGCCGACCAGAACTCCTCCACCTCGAGAGTGGACATAAGTTTTGTCGGCACTCTCACCACAAAAGAACCGAAGTTAACTTTGTGCCGAGAGTACAGACGCTCCACCCTCAAGGTGAAGGTAGTCTTCTCGCGGATGTAGTTAACGACGTCCTCGACTTCCATGGACCAGTGCAGGCGCGACATGTAGAGCGACGTCGGCAGACGCAGCTCGGGTACGTAAGGTGCAGTGCCGCAGTGGTTGCGGACGGTGGGTTGCCTCTTCTTTCTTCTCTCCACTAGTGTGAAGCCCTCCTCATCGCACCTCCTGCTCTCATCCTTGTTGAGTCGAGGAGGTTCTGCCTTGCGGTCGTTGACTCGTCGGATTTGCTGACGAGCAAAACGTGTCAGTTTGCGCGCCGTGTCGCCGTGTGTTTACGAAGTCCATCGAATGATCGGGTGACCTACATTTTTTGTTTAATGTATTTGTATTATAAGTTCAATGGGGAAAGTTTAGTAGAGTTTCAAAAGTTATTTAGTAAATGTTGTTTACGAGGATTGCGACACAGCAAAATGTTATTAGCAGGAATGAATTGTCAATATTCATTAGATACCGAGGGGGTAACTTTATATGAATAGTGATTCACAATGCACGAAAACATACTACTATGGGAGTTATTATTATTACATGTTTTAATTACTTAAATTAAAGAAATGTAATGAAAAACTGATCAAGTTTTATTTACTTATTTAAAATCTTGTAAGAAATTAAGGTGACGTAAGCGATAAGCCCAGGTAGTCATTACGAACAATAGGACACTGAGGCGAGCATAACAATGCAATAAGTAGCGATTGTAATTATGAAGGAACAATGGAGCGTGGCGATAGTAGATAATGAGGGTTAAACACAAAAGCTAACTTTGAAACTAGTGCAAATACGCAGAAACGGACCGCATATATCGATCGGGCATGGTCCAAAACCCCTATTTTGACACCAAACTCTTTTTTTTTTTTTTTTAGGTGATGTCGCTGCTCGAACCGACAAAAAGTGATCGAGAAAGTTTGCGAGCCACGAGCGGGGGGAGGGGTGGACCCAGAAATCGTGATCCAGAACCCGCGAAAACACACTACTAATACTTTTATACTATACATATATTTAAGATTTTTATTATATCATACACATATTTAATACACATCCAGACCCGGGAACATTGAAAACTTTTTGTTCCGTCGGCGGGATTCGAACCCGCGACCCCCGGCTTGAGCTGCCACAAACTCAACCAATTGAGCCACAGAGGTCGTCGTGAATTAAAAAGTAATAGTCTATTTTTTACATTATTTATTCTGTAAGTAAATACAAAAATTTTAGGCGTCGGAATTAAATAGAAACAACTCCACAAAGAAGAAAATAATTATTAATTAATTATATACTGCTGCTGCCCGCGACTCGACGTCGTCTGCGTGTAGGCTCTACAGCAGTCAGCACCTAAAGTAGGTGATAACGAGATAATAATATTATGTAGCCTATATGTTATCTCTCATCATCATCATCATCATCTCTTAGTGCAATGCAAAAATTTGAAGTAAATCCATACAGTACTTTTTAGGGTTCCGTAGTCAACAAAGAACCTTTATAGTTTCGGTCTGTCCGTCGACGTCCGTCCGTCCGTCTGTCTGTCCGCGGTTTTGCTCAGAGACTATAGGACATACAAAGATGTAATTCGGCATGAATGCACATATTAATGATGCCGACAAAATGGTATATGAGATCTTTAAAAAAAAATCCTCCAAACCTCCCCAACACATCAAGCGGGGATGATTTTTTTTCGCGTCCACCCCACCGTATGGGGTGTCGTTGGATAGGTTTTTCAAAAATATTATGAGTATTCTTAGATCATTTTTCGATTGAGGGATCCATTTGTGAAATATGAAGTTTTAAAGTGGAAATAATCGTTAGAGTCCCGTGTCCCCCCCCCCCTTCCAGCAGCTAAACGGTTGCTTCTGGAAATCTGAAAAAAATCACGGGAGTAGAAAATATGCTGAATTTAAAAGGAAAACTATTACGGCTAAGAAGACTTCATAAGTTACTAACTAAAAAAATGTATTCGAAGAAGTATAAAGGAACTTTTCGTTCAAATTCCTTTAAACGTAACTAAAATGAACACTAATAAAACACAATTTTTCGTGCACTTTTTCCACTATATTATTCGGCATTTTCACACGAAAAATTGTGTTTATTAGTGTTCAACATGAATTTCCACCAAGAACCAATGCAACAGTACAATCAATTACAATATGTAACTGAAATGATATTGTTAGTAGTATAAAACACGTTATAAATGTACATTCATTGACAATTAAAAAAATATCAAAACAAGCGGTATTACGGAACCCTATATTGCGCGTGGCCCGACACGCACTTGGCCGGTTTTGAGTTTAGACATACATACAGACAGACAAAAATTCTAAAAACTATATTTTTGGCTTCGACATCGGTAGTAGATCACGCCCCAAGTATTCTTTAAAAATAAAAATATTCAATTTACAGTTTTGACTTTCCTAAAATTTTATTATTATAAGTATAGATTTTACTACGCTACATACGCTACGCCGCGTCGGCTACGACGTAGCACCTCTACGCTGAAACTTAAACTAGACTTTTGTTACAAAAATACTTTAATATTTTTCTGATTTCGTTTTCATTTCTATTCTTTATGTAATCTACCATCATACATACCAGTTACCACAAAACATGCGATCACAAATCACAATGTAGTGTGTGTGTGTGCTAATCCTGTTCTGTGTGCCTGTGTGTTGTGTGTGTGTAGAGGCTGCACTTCCCATCACATTATCAGTTGTACAATATACAATGGCGGAAGACGGATGTCGTGTGTCGAGCTTCCTACTGTCAAACTAAAGGGGACGCGACGATCGATAAAAGATGCTAGCATTCTATTCTTCTTTCTTTCTTTTCTTGTACCAAAATATTTTTATTTTTTTGGTAATGTATATTTACACTGTCATCTATCAAAGTATGTAGTTTAATATATTATAACAATTCGACTATTATTATAAAATATAATAAAGTTTATACTATAGGATTTGTGATGCTTTCAAAATTGTAACACGGTACAGAAAACTTTGTCTATAGATTATACACCATATAAAGTTCTCTGTAGTAGGAGGGTTATTAGAGTTCAAATGGTAAGACGTATACCATAGGAACACCCTACTTCTGAAGTCGGATAAAAACGATAATTTCAATGTGCTTCGCCTTAACCGCGCAAAAACTACAATAGTGTGTGGTCAGTGCTACTCGTTTTGATTTGTGCCGACACCCACAAATACTGCCACAATACCACACCACCAGATACCACTGAATACCATAATACCGGATTAGCAGCTTCCTTCCGAAAGTACTTTCGTTTTTTTCTGTTTTCGGACATTCTTATTTGTGGGTGTGTGAGGAGTATTCATCAAATTAATGTGTGAAATTTTATATAGATTCTCAATTTTAAGCAATAATAATTCATATAGATTTTCTTCCTTGTGCAAAAACTTTGACAATTAAGGTTTTTGTGGTAAAGTAAAAATAACTATACACATGACAATTTAGAAATATTCCTACTGATTTGTTGGTATTCACTTAGGAGTTAGGACAGTTAAAATTAGTCCTTATATTTTGGTATAATTTTTAAAACCAACTGACCAGTTTCAGTACTTTTATTTAAAAAATTGTTATTACCTAACCCAGGGGTTCCCAAAGTGTGCGCAGCGGCGCCCTGGTGCGCCGTGGAAAGGCAAGAGGGGCGCCGTGATTCGATCCTCCATCATTATCCGAAATCACAAATACTTATTATAAAATAAAATAATAATTATGTAAAGCAGATAGATGATTAATTGTATTTGTTCATATACCAATTACCTGCTTAACCTAACTATAATCATTAAAGGTGTTTATTTATGTATCTTTTTCTAATAGCTAGGTAGAGTAGGGCACCGTGACAAAACATTGCAATGTGTAAAGTTACGCCGCAGGCTAAAAAAGATTAGGAACCCCTGACCTAACCTTTGTCCTCACTGAAAATAAAGCATTTATAAAATTAATGGCTGTATCTTTATCTGAAATCTTTAAATGAATAAATTAAAACATCAATCAAATCATCATCTTATCAGTAATTGTAGTTTACAGTGATAAAAGAAATAATATTTTTGTACATTCTTCTTTTTTAAATCACTTATAGACCACGCATACACCTGCTTTCTACAGAAATAGCCAATGCCACTAAAGACTTGGCGTATTACATTAAAAACTACATTGCGCTATACTCTATAGTATAGCGGCTATACCAAAGGACAATTATTATGACACCATAATGACGTAATACTTGCAATAATCCCGCCAAATCCGCGCTTCCGGGCTCGTATTGTATGCAACAGTTGTAATAGTTAACGCATTAACAATCACATGACAATCCAACCACACTTCAGTTCAGATTAACAGAGTTTCTGGCTTTATTTGGCGTAAAGGAACTTGCAAAAAACTTTAACACTTGTGAAAAAACAACGGTTGCAGGCAAGGCGAGTGCTGCCAAGAGTGAAATCGAAACAGCCGAAAAGTGTACGGCTTCAGCGATAAACAAAGTGTCATACAACAAAGTTGCGACCAAATTAAAACAATAATTTGCCTATTTGTTTTATAGTTAAAAAAAAACACTTAGCAGAATCCAAATACATGGTCGATCTAAGATAGGTATTATCATGGTATTATAGAAGTCCCCAGTACAAGGAACTAAATTTTTTTTATATATACAAATGTAAAACTATTTGTGAGTGCCTTTTTAGGGTTCCATAGTCAACAAGGAACCCTTATAGTTTCGGTCTGTCAATCCGTCTGTCTGTCTGTCCGTCTGTCTGTCCGCGGTTTTTCTCAGAGACTATAAGGCCTACAAAGCTGTAATTCGGCATGAATGTACATCTTAATGAGGCCGACAAAATGGTATATAGAATCTTAATTATTTTTTTTATGGTATGGTATGGCACATCAAGCGGGGTTGATTTATTTTGTCCTCGTCCACCCCACCGTGTGGGGTGTCGTTGGATAGGTTTTTTAAAAATCTTATGAGTATTCAAAGACCATTTTTCGATTGAGAGATCCATTTGTGAAATATGAAGTTTTAAAGTGGAAAAAATCGTTAGAGTCCAGTGTCCCCCCCTTCTACCAGCAAAACGGTTTTTTTTTTATTAATAAAATTGGGGCCGTCTATGGGCTGTTCGCCCATATCCTTTTTTTGTTATTTTATTATTAAGATTTTTCGCACCAAGGATAATTGAAATAATATTATTAATTTTAATTAATTGTAGTCCATCACGCCATGGACTTTTTTTTTAATATATAAAAGTATAGATTTTAATATATACATATAATAAATAAATATATATTTATTGTTTTATAAATTACATAATTATAATATTAATGTTTTGAACGGTGTGGTCCCAGTGTGGCGGCCAGTAGATCCGACATTTTTCGATTTCCTTAGATTTTATGCTGCTCCACCCTTTGCCTTTAGATGTTGTGACATTGGCTTGGTGGAGAGGGGTCACTCAAGCTGGGTCGAGTTTCTAGGGTGTTGAAGAGATATCGTTCTGTGTCGAATCTACCAGATGCCAGCCAGTGGAATCGCCAGGACCGTGTCCTTCCTAACGCTGCAATATGTGAATTTTTGGGAAGGGCGAGGCTCTGTCGATCCCACTGACCAGTCCGGGTCCACACTTGGGTTTTAACAATCTATTTAGGACTAAGTTAGTGTTATAAGGTTTACGTTTTATTAGTTGGTATTTTATTTTTGCCGACCTCTGAGGATCACAGGTCACGAGTCACGACTAGGGATGTAAAGCGGTAAAATTACTTTCGTAAAATTCGGTAAATTACGATATTTTACGTAAAATATTATATTTTACGGTAAATTACGGTAAAATTGGGTAAAAAAAGATTTGATTTCGTGGCATAATTTTCATTAAGAATGTGGATATAAACAATTAAACAGGTTACTTAATGCAAGTCTAGACTGCAGTAAGTCAAAACAACATAATAGCCAGCCTGCCGGCTTGCTGTATGCTCTGTCGAGTGTCGTCAACTGTCAACAAGTCGCAACAGCGCAAAATATTATGGCAAACAGCACTAATCGGCAACGTCACAACTCACAACTCACACCGTGCGACGCGCACGCAGTACACAAATTACAACTTGCAACACGCTCGCCCCGCCCGCCGTCATACCACCATTCTGCATACATACGTAGCCGGTAATTTTACCGTAATTTATATAAATTACCGTAAAATACGCGTATTTTACCAGCGTTTTCGGTAAAATTACGTAATTTTGCAACCCTAGTCACGACCCGCTATGTGGCTTAAGACTTTATCGTTCCTGTCCTTTATAGCCATTTTTATGTTGTAATATTTTATGTGTTCGGCTGACACCTCCGTGGTTCTTTTAATAAAGCTTGCCACAGCGTCTCCATCAGTGTCAGTGTAATAGACACAGGCCAGCTAAACGGTTGCTTCTGGAAATGTGAAAAAATTTACGGGGGTAGAAAATATGCTGAATTTAAAAGGAAAACTATCACGGCTAAGAAGACTTCATAAGTTATTGAGTAATAGTCGATCAACTAAAGAAAGTGTATTTGGAGAAGTATAAAGGAAATTTTCGTTCAAATTCCTTTGAACGTAACTGAGATGATGTTGTTAGTAGTGTAAAACACGTTATAAATGTGCATTCATTAACTATACAATGAAAATCGGCCAAGTGCGATATTTATACGTGGGAGAGCCATGCTTCGGCACGAATGGGCCGGCTCGACCGGAGAAATACCACGTTCTCACAGAAAACCGGCGTGAAACAGCGCTTGCGCTGTGTTTCGCTGAGTGAGTGAGTTTACCGGAGGCCCAATCCCCTACTCTATTCCCTTCCTTTCCCTCCCCTATTCCCTTCTCTTCCCATCCCTACTCTCCCCAATTACCCTATTCCCTCTTAAAAGGCCGGCAGCTCTTCTGATGCTGCGAGTGTCCATGGGCGACGGAAGTTGCTATCCTCAGGTGACCCGTTTGCTCGTTTGCCCCCTTATTTCATAAAAAAAAAAAGTGCGAGTTAGACTCGCGCACGAAGGGTTCCGTACCGATACAGAGCAAAAATAGGCTAAAAATTTTGTTTTTTGTATGGGAGCCCCCCTTAAATTTTTATTTCATTTTAATATTATTGTAAAATATTAAAGTACACGTATAACAAAAGAATGTGTGAAAAATACAAGTACCTACCTCTTGCCATTATTGATATAGAGTGAAAATGGCCGAAAAATACACGTTTGTTGTATGGGAGCCCCCCTTAAATATTAATTTTATTTTATTTTCAGTATTTGTTGTTATAGCGGCAACAGATATACACAATCTGTAAAAATTTCAGAAGTCTAGCTATAGCGGTTCTTGAGATACAGCCTGGAGACAGAGAGACGGACAGACAACGAAGTCTTAGTAATAGGGTCCCGTTTTTACCCTTTGGGTACGGAACCCTAAAAATTATCAAAAACTAGCGGGACTATAACGGAACCCTATATTGCGCGTGGCCCGACACGCAATTGGCGATGAGTCCGACAAACTTTTCTATGCGAAAAGTTTCGGCGTTGCTGCTGTGGGGACACAATATATTGTATTATAATATATCGATGCGATCGTGTTACGTTATATTATATCGATGTTCGATGCACATGTTGTAACTTGTAAAATATTAGTTGAGTTAAGATCAGTGTTCTTGGTGCAGCGATTCCGGTCGCTTGCGTAATAAACGTAATCCAGTTAGCAAAAGGATTTTATTTATGAACACTCATCTCTAGTTACCCTGACGTAATAATCAAGGGTGTAACATTGGTGACCCCGACGTGATTTTCGAATGCTTGATTCTGGAATTGTCGATATGACGTCACAATGACTCCTCGTAATATACAAGTTACGTCATTGTTGACCTGTGGTTGAACTGTTGAACTCAATAACCACTTTATTCACTAAACCATTACTGTGAATTGAATTACCTACATTAAGTTGCCTCTTAATCAGGAATCATTTGTCTATATGCGGGTAGGCAGAGCTTAAGCTTTTAGTCCGATAAAACATCTAATTCCTGTGAAAATGTGAACTTTACAAAAATTCGGAGATTATTTATTTACAGCTTTTATTTAACTTGCTCTGTAAGTATGTAAGTTCGGGTGGAATTTTTGAACTCAATTTTGTTTAGCATTGGCAAGCGCCCCGGCGTTCTGATTCTGAATTTGCCCATACAGAAATTTAAAAAAAGTTACTCTTTTAACGCTACCACAGTAAACTCTATACAGGGGACTCATACACACTCTAAAGTATTTAAATTAGGTACTTTTTGTTACACCTGTATAAAATGATATTATTATAATACTTGAAAAATAAAAACTGACAGAATCTTTTGCCACAGTCGTAAATTTTGTACAGTACAATACAGTGCATATCACAGGGTAATTACCTAAGTACGATAATAACCCTATGAATTTAAGTTAAAGTAAATAAAGATACATTGATTACGAAAAGTTTCATCAAAACGGGTATCTCTCATCGAATACTTGCATCAGCTAAATAATTTTTGCGAGTACCCACTTCAAAGAGTTCCGATTGGAATTCTGTATATGAATTTTACGTTTTGTTTTTGAAATTGGGAACTCCAGTGATAGCGATACACAGACATAACACATATTGCAGACATATTTCTATATTATGATCCAGTACATGTGTGTGTAGCCAGTTGTGAAACAGTATAATATTAATTAAAAATATAACATAATTTATATGAATACTAGATAGGTATCGCTCGTTTATCGCACGGGAGCCGTACATTGTTCCGGGATAAAAAGTATCCTATATAGTCCTTTCCGTCTGTCTGTTACCTCTTCACGCTCAAACCGCTGAACCAATTTTGCTGAAATTTGGCATGGAGATATTTTGAGTCCTGTCCTGAGAATTTGAGTTTTTATCCCTGAAAAATGTACGGTTCCCGCGCGATAAACGAATTTTGGCGCAACGGAGTTGCGGGCGTCATCTAGTCTTATATAAAGCCTAACCAATAAGAAACTCTTATGCCTCAGAGTTTTATCCTTACGCAAATAATATCTCATCATCCTATAAGGCTCTCACCCAGCCTCAAAGGCAAATAATAAACAGGCAATCAATTAAGCGGTCCGGGGTTCGATCCCGTGCTCCCGCCTCCCGGAGCTATTACAGCGATCAAATATTTGCGGACCGCTCGCCCTGCGGCACTCCCGATTACTGCGGGGACAACGCAAGTATGAAATTAGAATAAATTAATTATTGTTGTATAAATATCGTAATAATAAATATGTTTTAGTGAAATGTTCATAGTTATTATTATTCTAATGTCTAGGTGTTAATGATCCTTGCTGGAGAGATATTTTTCCTGAAGATAGCGCTTCAATACCCTGTGAGTGTACCTACTTACCTAGTGGTAGGAAAGTACAAATATTCACCTGGAAAGATGGGACTGAAGGAATCACTGGTAACGTCAAGGCTTTGCTGGCTGGCTAGTAAAACTCTTCGAGGTACACCGTGGTGGCACTAGAACTTTTATGAAAATGTTATATTAAAGATAAATTGAGCACAATTCAGTCATTGAACCTCTAATAAGGTTATAAGATTTTGAGTTTTTAATAAAGGGGGCGTTCCACGCCAAGCGGACAGGAAAAAAGTCGATGTCTCCGATTTTGATAATATTTGAATATGTTATATACCTACACGTGTTATTAATACGTGTGCCAAATATTTTTGTAATAGAATGTCTAGATTAAGAATGATGGGGACTTTGAAACGTGACTTTCCTATTTGGCACTCAGTGCTTCAAAGCCGATTATAGATTGAAAATTTTTTATATTTGAATAATTAAACCACTGAACTTGTTACTCTATTTAATAAGCTTATTAACTGCATTTTTTGAAATGAAAAAAAAAAATTTTTTCTTTGAAAAAAAAAATGCAAATCTATTTTTTTTTCTTGATTTTCTCAAAGAGGGACCATTTTGATTTTTTAAATATTTTTTGTGTAAAATAGCAAATATTCTATAGAATATTCCTAATTTTTTTTTCTTGTTAACCTTTTTTGCCTGTTACACTTTCAAAAATCTATTGAATGTTACTTTTCACTACATCAAAATTGATGTTATTTGCCAATTTCCACTATGTAGCGATCTCTGCCCATAGTACAGTATGGCGCTGGACGCCACCCTTCGGCAGTATTTTCAGTCTAGCTCCTAATCCACTTCCCGGCCAATTATAAGAGTTGTGCAGGCTAGAAAGCCCCAAAGAATACATCCGAGATTCGGGCATTAATTATGTTTATGTCCTATTTAGGTAACATCGTAAAATAATTACTCACAAAGTGCGGAAGAGTTGAAAATAAATTTTCACGAACTCTAGAAGATTTTTTTTTATGTATATTATTATATTGCTTATTTTATTATAGCATTAGTTTTGCTTCGACGAGCACATATTGTTGTATATTATAATGTAATCATATTTGTGCACGTCCTATCTGCTGTTTTAATCCTATCTCTCTCCGTAGGGCTGCTGGAAGAGATTTCTTTTTAGAAATAAGCAGATCCTTTGTGTCGTCTTTCTGTGTAAACTGTAATTATGTAATGTTTCCTGTGCACAATAAATCATATATAAAAATAAAAGAATCTAAATTTAAATTTTGAAATGTTTTGAAATTCTTCTTTTTCTCAGCCAATCACAGTCGATGTTACGTAGTTTATATCCTCTTTGGTCGATCTTGTTGAAAAATCTGCACAGACTATGATCAGGTTTAAAGACTTCGTTTAAATTTGGAACAGATTTTTTTTTGAAGTTTCTGCCTCCCTGAAAGTAACCTAGCTGTACGAAAAGTAACAAACACCCATCCAAACTCACACACTCCTTAAATTTTTAAGGTTTTTTAGTTTACCAGATTACGTAAATCTACTCATTAGGGCTTTTAAGTGGCGTAAAAATCAACCAATCAATAACACTTTTGAAAGTCAACTTGTATCGTGCCAAAATAAAAACTCAGTAATTGGGCATTTTTATTTAAGAATTAAGTACCACCGAAACTTGAGTAGACATTACTTGAGTACATTAGTAGCTTTAATATTTGTTTACAAAGTTACTGATTATTATCTTAAACACATAATGTTTATAACCAATTAGCTGTATGATGAGAGGTAACGAGTAGACCGTATGACGCGTGTCGGCCACGCTCACGGATATTGCTAGTGTTTTATATTACTGCGATTTCACACTCCACTAGCTACCCCTGTTTTGCCCGCATACGTGGTCAATAAGGTAAGGTAATTAAAGGTACCTGAGAAAAGAGGTTATGAAATAAATAAAACATAGTTACAATAGAATACAAACATTGAGAGCATAAATAAAATAGAACTTATAGAAGTGATTCTAAAAAATAAAAATATAATGTGGTAATAAGTTTTTAAAAGTCTATTTATTCTTGCCTTGCAACTTACAAAACCTACCTGGGTATGTATCTATAATAATATCTATGGACACTTCACACCACATCAGTCTGGCCCCGTGGTAAGTACCTGAAGGACTTGTGTTACGGGTACCAGACAACGGAAATATATTTAATACTTTTATACTATACATATATTTAAGATTTTTATTATATGATACACATATTTAGTACACATCCATGACCCAGGAACTTTGAAAACTTTTTGTTCCGTGGGCGGGACTCGAACCCGCGACCCCCGGCTTAAGCTACCAACGAACTATCCACTGAGCCACAGAGGTCGTTAAATATCAATTGTTGATCTAATGTTGATCTATTGTTAATCTAAAGATTATTCTTGTAGGTACCTTCATTAGAAACTTTAATAATTTCAATACCAATTACTAATACAAAACATTATAAAATTAGACACGTAAATAAAAAATACATGCTCAAAGTAATTTGTTGGTAACTAAGAATTACTGCGAAGATTTTATCAGAGAACAGACAACATAAGTTGCTGAGTTTCATTACTCTAAAGTACAAAATATACAATGAAAAAGTAAGTAGGTATATTAATTATAATTAAACTATACAGTGAGGGTACCTATAATCATAAGGTTATAGAAGATAAATACCATACTCAAAGTAAATTGTCTATATCATGCAATATTTAGGTAAGTAGGTAAGTGTTTTTTAAATTTTTTAAATTTAATTTTTAATAAGGTATGTATTAGTTACTGCCTAGGTAAGTATTCAAATATAGGTACAAAATTTAAGCAGTAAAAAATTTAATAGGTATTATAAATGACGTCAGACGTTTCAAGACAAAAATAATTGATCAAACTCGATTCATTCATTTAAAGCTACGGAGCCCCAAACAGACACACGTCCAATTTTTACCCATTTTTGTCAAAGGTTAATATAATCCAGATATCGAGTGTTTCAGTTTACTCAAAGGTTCAACGATACCTATAGTAGGTCAGTACTTAACTGAAATTCGCGCCTCCCTCCCCCCTACCCACTACCACTTGGCGTTTGATCAATAATACATGAAAATACCGGTATATCTACACGTACCTAGGTCCCAAATGCTGTGCCAGGGTTGCCATCCGTAATATTTTCCCCGGATTTATGCGAGTTTTGGGGTAGTTCGGGAGGCTTAAAGTTTAAACTTCTTTTGGCAATATTTAAAAAGGTCATTTCATTTTTTAAATCGAAAATAAATAATGTAAAGTTACTTTATGTACCTACCTACTGAGACAAGTGACTTTATTCTGTTTTAGGTAAATAATATATACTTAAAATATTAGTTAATAATTAATACAGTAGAACATTTTTGTTGACATGACATTAATGAATCGTGCGTGGAGCTAAGATGTGTCGCATCTTACCGCCACACTCAGAGGCATTTAATTATTACTCAAATTTAAATTAATTCAAATTTTGACAGAAAATTTATGGAGCTTAAATAATACCTACGAGTATGTAAAAATCTTCGTTAAATTAAAAGTTAAGTAATCTTTAAATTTCCCTGAGTTCGGCAGTTAGCCCGGTTACCGGTATCTATATCATAGGCTGGCAACTCAATGTGTACCGAGAGCTAGCAAAAGGGCGGTCGCACCTAAATTATTCACGAACCAAGCAAAACTGAGCATTTATACATCTCTCGCTCACACCTACGTCTGTCACATAAGCCCGTCACGCTCGCTCTTTCTATGGTAGGTATTGCGCTTTCGCCCGCTCATTTGTCGTCTCCGTCTGACGTGGACGTGACGTATAGTGGCGTCCCTGTCGTTCTCATTAGGTTAGTCGACGTGTTTGCTCGACGCTTGGCAGTCGCATTTTGCCATGTAGAGCACAGTGTAATGATTACGTAGATATTTTTTTTTAAATGTGATTCTTTCTATCATATTCATAAAGTCATCATATTCATATATTTACACAAGGAAAACTATACAGTTCTGCCTGTCTTTGTGTGGCACATAGGAAAAGTTGCATGACGAACATAGACAGCGTAACTTGAATATTTATAAACTACGTAAATATTTTTGCAACTGAGGGGGAATACATTTTTTGTTTCTTACCTCGATCGTGGAAAAACGAGACAATAGATTTCTATTGTTATCGCGGTCGCCGGTGTCCTTAAGGGGGTTGAGAGGTTAATTTAATATTCTGATGACACAGGTGTCTCAACAAACGTACAGTACCGTAGATTCGTGTAGAATATTTTAATTGGCAGCTATTAGGAAATAGAAACTATCTATCTAATATTAGCAATTAGATAATTCTAATCGTAATCGATTATTACGGTCTACGGGCTCTACGGCGTAGCTAAGAGCGTAGAGCGCCGTAGATTGTCTACGGAAATTCTACGGTTAAGGTCGGTAAGTTACAAATTATGAAGGTATAAAAGTATCTATTAAAGATAAATTAACTATGTATGTTATTTTAAGTGTTTATTATAATTAACTGAGTAAATTGTTAGTTCTTGGTGGACAGTTATGAGCATAAAATACATATGTATATGCTTATAACCATGACCGATGATTGAGCCATTCGAATCCTGTCATGACAATATAGGTAGGTACTCATATTTTATACGATTGTAAAAATCTAAAATGTAAAGTAAAAAAATTTGGTCAAGTATTAAGATTATTACGTATCCATACTAATATTATAATTTATAATTAATGCGAAAGTGTGACAGTCTGTCTGTCTAATATCTCTTCACGCCCAAACCGCTAAATCGGGGAAAGTTATAGGACACTTTTTATCCCGAAAAATTGTACAGTTCCCACGGGATAAGCGAATTTTGGCGCAACGTAGTTGGTGGTGTCATCTAGTGATTTATAATAATTATGAGCAAGCTATTGCATTTTTGCCAAAGCGTCTTAGTACTTTACAGCACTCGGTGTCTGTGAGGAGTGGGGGAGGCCGGAGGACAGAGGATCAACGATCAAAGACGCGCAGCGGGGAGCTTGTAGCGCGACCGACGACACTTGGGATTCCAATCCGCATTTTTTATTACGATGTTTGCATTTCCTAAGGCCGAACTCAGGATAAATTAATTTATTGGAACTTATGGAGTCTCTAAATGCGGCCGTTAAGAGGGCGACTAACCCAAAAAATTAAACATCGTTCTTCTCTCTTCGCACTCACGCCCGTCTTTCAAATGCCAGGTGAAAAAGGACGACGCGGAATCATCGCCAAGTTAGTTTTTTCTTAATAACTCGATCACTATACAACATTTTAAAAATAGACTGTTATACAATGTGTTAAAATAATATTAACTTAGTTTAATGCACGGTTATGGCAAATGGCAATATGTATATGAAAAATTCGTGAAAATCAGATGTACCTATCTTTGTGATTTTTTCTATCGGAAAAATTTTAAGATATCGTGTTTTCACTCTGATCAATGTTAGGACAATGTTAGGTACTCTTAAATTATATAACTATTAACCTACCAATATACAAAAAATCTACTGGTTAGGGTTCCGTTTTAGGGTACCGTAGTCAACCAAGTGTTGTTGATTTTTAGAGAGAACCCTAAAACGGAACCCTAACCAGTTGATTTTTTGTATATTGGTAGGTTAATAGTTATATAATTTAAGAGTAACATTGTCCTACAAATAGAACAATCCATATTTTAGGACCATTAAATCAAAGTATGAAATCCTTTCTATCTCTGTTAGCTACCACTTTAAAGATTTTTCGCAGATAAAAATGTTGTTTGTCTTATCAAAATGAAGCTACTCACAAAAAATTAGCTTGATAGTAATCAAAAAAAAATTGTTCTAGGGCTCCCCGACTATCTTTTCCCGACAGTAAACTGAAAAGTGATCCTTTCCTGGGACTTAGAGCAACTTCATGTCATTATCAATATCGGTTAAGCAGTTTCTAGGTGAAAAGGTTCATGTATATCAGAAAAACACACCTTAACATTTATAATAATATTGATTTCCAACCATCAAGACTAGCTGAAGCCCCAACTCCCGGGTCGCGCTACACGGAGTGACAGGGCTTTGACGGCAGCACTCACTTCTGCTTATTTGCTCGTTAAAGGATTTATATAATTGAATCGACTTCTGTTTGACGCGACAAGTGCCGTTGTTTTCACTTCACTCGACATTCGAGACCCATAATTAAAGAAATCCTAACGACTCTCCGCATGTCCTGTGACCTGACCTTTAAAAGTGAATTTTAGATCTTAGTAGGTACCTAATTTCGCGAAAGCGTACCTAACATAAAACATTTCCTAGACAAAAACTATCCAATGTCCTTGGTCGGGACTCAAAGTAAGTTTACAATATTATGTCGTTAAGATTTCAGTCTCGAAATCAGTTCAGCGGTTTGAGCTGTGGAACCTGAAAACTTGTAGATAGATAGGTACCTACTTTGTGCAATGAGGATATAGCCTATAGAATCGTCGTTAACGCGAAAAATGTAGAGTTCCCTAGCGACAAATAAGTCTTTTGCAAACAAAGTTGCTAACAACATCTTGTTAAAATGTCTACCTATCGTCATAACTCACGTGTTATGTAAAACGTAGCCCTAGTCAAATGAGAAATTAAAAATAGTGTGAAGATGTGTAGTTAGCATCGTTATGCAGCACGAGAGGTATCTCAGGAGCTTTGACATGGAAATGAGTGGCGGCACCGCGACTAAATATTCTTTTGATTATAATAAACGAGTCTTACAATAAACAGAGGAATTAACTTGGGGTTCAGCTCTCGAGTGTTCGTGATGGGGGAGACTGCTGTTTTAGGGGTTTTATGGGGTTTGATATCAATAATTGATATTTCCGTCGCGTTGTATTTGTTATAGACAGGTTGCTTGATAGGTATAATATGAGTAGTATAATATTATTTATTTTAACAGTATAACTTAACAAAAACAACACAAGGTAAGGAATAGATATTATAGCAAATAAGCGACCTTAGAGCCCCCGCAGACTGCAGACTTTTAGTCGGCCGATAGTTCGATCGAAAGCTTAATCAGTACGAAAATGTATGAAGGTGCACACACTAAACGATTTGTATCGGCCGATAATAATGTACTGAAACCCCAATTTGGTCAAACTGTCGGCCGATAGAAAGTCTGTAGTCTGCGGGGGCTCTTTCCCTTTTCAGCGGTTTCTTCCAGACAACCAAACAATATCAAAAAATAAAAGTATAATATTATTCTATTATAGTCCGAGCAATAACTAATTACACGCAGAAGTTACCTAATTAGGCATCAATCTTCATTAGGGCACTTTTTAACCGACTTCTAAAAGAGGCCTCCACTTTTTAGAAGTTGTTCAATGTTCGGTTGTATTTTTTTTTATAGCCTCACGCTTTAATATCGGTAAGGTATATCAATTATGAATAAAATGAGTCTTTAGAAACTTTGTGAGCCCTTCAATTTTTATTCACTTCTAACAAAATTTAGATAAGGAAGACCTAGACCACTTTATTTTCTTTTCATCATAATATTATTTTCACAATCAGTTGATGCGTTATGAATATCCTTTGATGTTGTAGTGTTCAATCATCATTATGAATATATCTGAAGGCACTTGAAGTGAGGTGGCGCAAGAACGATAGGGGTGCTGATATTGCTGTCTATAAAACAAATTAATTGAATCATAAACACAAAAAACATGTTTGTTATTAAAAATGTAAAAATATTTTCAGTAACAAAATACGTTCTATCATTGTCTGACAATAGTTTAATACCTATACTTTATTAAGGCGACGCCTTGATAATTTGGCTGTAGCGATATCGGTTTTTCTCAGCAATGACTAAAGCTAAGAAATTAAAGTTCATTGTCAGTATTCATTATGTCTTTGTCTTTGAATTACCCATAGCATAACACAATTGGTCAACTTTTATAACACAGAATAATCAATCAAAAAGACCATTGTAAAAAAAGGGATTCTAATTTTGCCAACAGTGATTTAAGCTTCCAAAATTTGTACATAGATTGGTTCAAGCATGCACTTTAATTTGCACATAGCTTATATGAAATATAATATTTATGGTTTTTAAATTACGCGACAAAAACCATTTTGTCGCTTACGCCCTTCCCATTGCTTGCTGTTTCATTGCTTGTTTTCTATGAGAGGCCGGGCCGGCCTCTCATAGAAAACAAGCAATCTACAACATATCCAACACGGTTTTTAGGGTTCCGTACCCAAAGGGTAAAAACGGGACCCTATTACTAAGACTTCGATGTCTGTCCGTCTGTCACCAGGCTGTAACTCAAGAACCGCTATAGCTAGACTTCTGAAATTTTCACAGATTGTGTATATGTGTTGCCGCTATAACAACAAATACTAAAAATAAAATAAATTAAATATTTAAGGGGGGCTCCTATACAACAAACGTGATTTTTTTGGCCTTTTCTGCTCGATATCAATAATTGGCAACAGGTAGGCACTTGAAATTTTCACAAAAGCCTTATTTAGATGTGTACTTCAATAATTAATAATAATATTAAAATAAAATAAAAAATTAAGGGGGCTCCCATACAAAAAACACAATTTTTGGCCTATTTTTTCTCTATAACGGTACGGAACCCTTCGTGCGCTAGTCAGACTCGCACTTGGCCGATTTTTTACTTTAACGCGGCGTCACCTTAACTCTATCCTTACTACTTACTACCAATTTAGCAAATTTCAACTTGGCGATTGGTATCAAAGACAAAATCTTAAATTTCCTTATTATGACGTAATAGATTTTTCCACACCTTTTATTTTTGTAAGGCGTGATTTAATACCTCGATCGTAGGAATCGCACACAATAGATTTTCAATTGTTATGCGACAGCCGGGTGCCGCTTAGGGATTGATGGGTTAAAAATTAAAATAGTGTATTTATCATTGCTAGTTGCTACTTGCTGGATCAACTCACAACGCCATCTTTCGGTAGAAGGATAAAGTAGGGAGAATGCTTGTTTACTAGGAGTGTCAGCTCTCTGCATTAGCAATGTATTCTACGACCACTGAATTTAAATCAATACTTTTGCAAATTGTATTGATTTTTAAATGCAGTATGCTGTATGCACCAAAAGTTTTGATGAATACTGCATGATATTAATAATATTACCATGTCTTAAATTAAAAATTACTGCGCAATTCACCTAGCGGAGACATCCCAGTACTACATAAAACCAAAAATAATAAATTTGTTAAAAAAAGGGATAAATGACTTGAGGCCACACTTGAGAATTTTAAATCTTTTTTTTTTTTTGTAATTTCTTTATTATTTCACCATTTATCGTAAAACTTTCCTACGGAACACCGCGCGTCGCAGTCGCGCACCAATATTACGCCTTGTGTATGTCGAGCTACATCCCACACTCCATACCGACACACGCGAACAACCACAATATCTCTTAACTAAATAGAAATTGAAAAAAAATTACACATAACCTCAAAATAATAACACAATATGGCGGCGTCAACTTGACTGTGACTTTTACAACTGTCAAAATTATTTTGCAAATGCCGTCGCGAATAATAAATTTGATCTCGCACAGTATATTCGTTTATTTAAAATGTAAATCTTTCTTTTAGTTAAGAATATTGTCGGTTGCTCTCTTACAAAACCATCTGAGGAAAACAATGAGAGTAAATTTAGAAATGTTCAAATTGCAAATATAAATAAGCATTTAAACGTGTATTAGATACAGCGAATAGTAAAAAATCCATCGTAAGTACGAACAAGCACCATAGCTGCAGTCAAACTGCCTTACCCTCCTGGTATTCCCTCCACGTATGAACCGTCCCTCTTAAAGCCGATAGCACAAAGCTATCCTTGATCTTGTACGCAAATATCAATATTCATAAATCCAAATAGAGATCGAAAGTTTCATGCGCTCGAGGTCCATAAGTAGAGTTTACATCTTTCCATTTTAGAATACAAAAAATATATAATCAAAAACAAGTATATTATGACAATTCTCATAGAATCGTTTCCGAGCTGACACAACAATGCCTCACACTTGCCATTATTTTGCTAATTTAAAATTCGTCTGGGAGATCTGTAAAAATTTAAACAAAAGAAAACAACAATAGTGTATATATTACAATAAACCTATAGGAAGTAAACATCACACATTACAATCTTTGGATACAATATCATCCGAGTTCGTGCAGCATAATGTGCTAAAATTGTCCCAATTTGGGACTATTTTTGGTACATTACGCAGCAGGAACTTCAGGATCGCGGGTTCGGGGCCAGATAAGTCCAACCGTTTGACGGTTAACAAGCGATATGACCGGCCCCCAACGCCGCGCCCGTCCCAACCAAACCAGTCTCTACTTGAGCGTGTCAAACACGATAAAAACCTTTATGCTCATCTCATGAGCCGCTCAGTCCAACACAGCGCGGGTTAACTCGCAATACGACGTCACGATTATACCGATGACGTCACACACGAATCCACCCGCACACCCCATTCCTTACCAACTAATCCCGCATTTTCCTATCTACCGTTCACCGACCCTCAATTCCACTAATTTAAAGACTCCCCCCCCCCCCTCTCCATACACAACACCCAATATGCCGTCAGACTCCAACTTTACATACAAATTATATTGCGATCTAATTTTTACAACTTAGCTCTTAGCGAACAACTCGCAAATTCCAGCGGCGGCCATTTCGCGCGCCGCACTCGTGTACGTCAAAATGGCGACGGCAGCGGACGCACGCCGCGCGCCAGACGCCCGCCGCGTTTAGTGCAAACCTATCTACCAACCCCCTGTCGCTCGGTACACTACAGAACACAGCTTGTATCCACCTTCCACCTCCTAAGGGAAACATTTACATGGCGTTCGGTCTTGTTCAAAGTATGGGCGATACGTGATCGTAACCGTTTCGGAGTAACGAGGCCCCCTTGGACACGACCGAAGAACCGTATACGCATACTATACATAAAATATTAAGGACATAATATTTCAAAATTGTTATCTCTACAAATCATTATCCATTACAAACTACAATCAATTGGCAGTATTCGTTCAGCTTTCCTTCGCTTTATGATATTATAATCATCTCCCCACTTGCTTCTGGACGGCAATGACCTGACACAATATCTCTTACATTTCTCTTCGAAAGTTTCAAAGGGTTTTAGCTTAGCCGCTGCACTGATCAGAGAATTGTCGTCCAAACGCAAGCCATCTCCACTTATTTCTACTTATCAAATACATTTTACACCGATGTCAACCGTAGCCACGATCTGGACGTTTGACGAGACTAAACAATATTCGCCCGCGTAGATGACGATATCCCGCGCCAGATGTCCGACACGAAACATCTACACTAACTTATCACGTGTGTGATCCCTTCAACCTTACATCCTAATCGGCCTCCTCACGTCGGTCCACGATGGACAAACACGAACCCGTGGAGAATATTCTCCCATGATCAACGTGCATCTTGCAGTTAGCCATGCAATCGTGATCCGACGCGAAGAGGTGCCTTAAGTCATTCTATTATATGGCGGAAAAAACCCAAAACCCGTGGTTGGCCAAACACAAAGCCCGAACGTAAACCATGTCAGCAACGAAGTCTATCCTGCGTCCTGCGTCACACCGCTTATCCAGTGTTGTCCGACCACTATTACCATACTATTACAATTTAAACTCTCAAATCAGGTACTGGTATTGCTTAAATGTAATTATTTTTTTCTTAGTTTTCATTTAGAGTGGCGGTTTGCTGCACGCTATTGGAAATAGTAACCTATTTAGTACATTCTCTAAAAGAAAAATGAATTATTTTATTTGCCCATTTGAATACATTTTTAGTAAAAAAATCTAGTACACAAAAATTTCGTTAATTTCTTTTAGTAAAACAATATTAATACATTATTGAGACTAAATAAGGGAACAACATGACGTATATAATTTAGTCAATAGGCTATAATTTCCAATAGTTCTATATACAAGCCTTTAGGAACAGTAAAACAACGGTGTTGAAACACGAGGCGCGGCGTGCGCTGCGACGGCAGAGCACGGCTCAAACGTAACGTATTGATAAATTATCTTTTAGCAAAACATCAATCAATATCAGAAATATAATTAAAACTAACGTACTATTATAATTCTCTGAATCTTTTCTTTTTTTTTATTTTTAATATTTTTACTTTTACCAGTTATCGTATCTATTAGGTGCCTATGTAAGTATAACGTACAGAGCGAGAGCGGCGCGCGCCCGACGCCGTCACACCGCAAAATAAATCTATTGAGTTGAGAGAAATACGCTAGAGTCGAATATATCCTAGGACCGCACACAACACTCATTTTACGACGAATTTTAAAGATCAAACGTTCACTACCTAACGATGGAATTCGACAAGTATTGCTAAACACGGTCACGTGATACTTAGGGCGATGGTGCGGCGCGCGTGACGGCGACGGAGCGTGCATTAATGAATATTATAATAATTGACTATCACTTCAGCTCACACGACACCTGCCAAGTCAGACGATTCGCGCTCGCAACTGTGTACGCAATCAAATTGCGAGTGTGACGCAAATGGGTACGCACATTTACGTACACGACGCCATGGAGATCTTTATTACCGTAATTACGACGCGACTGAATGCGTATTACGTACGTGCAAAAGCGTACACGCAGATGCGTACGCAAATGGCGCGTCACGACGAGACAGGCGACAGCGACGCGACGCTGGAAGCGAGGCGAGACGGGCGCGCGCGGGCCGCAGCGCGGGATATCACAGGAGGCAGCTCTCGAGCACTCGGCCCAGACCGACCGACAGACCGACACACGGACACGGGGATGCGGTCAGAAGGACGTCAAGTACACTTCCACACAGTCAATATGGTATCATAGCATTTTGTTTTTTGATTACGGCTATAATAGACTTCCAAAGAAGAGATCGTTAATAATAATTGGCCGTTTGCCCGATCTAGCTGATAAAGGACAGTAAAACTAGTTTGAAAATATCGAATCTAATTATTAAATTCAATTTGCATTTTACGTTATATAGTTAATAACCAAATAATCGGCCAAGTGCGAGTCGGACTCGCGCACGAAGGGTTCCGTACCGTTATAAAGCGAAAAAATTGTGTTTTTTGTATGAGAGCCCCCTTAATTATTTAATTTATTTTAATTTTATAATTAAACATTAAATTACAAATATAATTAAGGATTTTGTGAATATTTCTAGTGCC
Source organism: Cyaniris semiargus (assembly GCA_905187585.1). Classification (NCBI taxonomy): domain Eukaryota; kingdom Metazoa; phylum Arthropoda; class Insecta; order Lepidoptera; family Lycaenidae; genus Cyaniris; species Cyaniris semiargus. The sequence continues at coordinate 9,195,914 of LR994567.1, forward strand.
TACCTGTTGCCATTATGGATTACGAGCAAAAAAGCCAAAAAAAATCATGTTTGTTGTATGGGAGCCCCTAATAACTTTATTTTGTTTTTAGTATTTGTTGTTATAGCGGCAACAGATATACACAATCTGTGAAAATTTCAACTCTCTAGCTATTACCGTTCTTGAGTTACAACCTGGAGGCAGACAGACAGACGGACAGACATCGAAGTCTTAGTAATAGGGTCCCGTTTTTATCCTTTGGGTACGGAACCCTTAAAAATCAATCATAACAACTGTGTTAATGCATACTTGACTCCAGGTAATTTACCAACACGTCGTTGGTTTGACTACTAAAGGCATCTTAGATAATAATAATTATGCAATATCTAATTAATGCTTTCCTAGTCAGACCAACGACGAGGGTAGGTTTTGATTTTTTATATCCGGATATGAAAAAAATGCATATTGATGGGAAAATATGGATCGGAGCAGCTGGATTTTGGAAAAGTGGTACACTACTCGTTCGTCGTTTCTTCCAATTTGTATATAACATGGCAAATAGATGCTTATTATTGAAAATTTAGGCCTTTAAATAAACATCTTTGTTGAGTATCATAATACTCAAACTTATTATAAGATTCACGCAATTATAAGGAGGTGCAGCGGGGCGGGGCCGTCTTACGCCACGCCCATCTAAATATGCGCGTACCTTTACTCAGCTCTGTCCAGTGTCGAGAGCACTGGAGTTTTGACGAGTAGTATACCACAAGCGGGACCCGCCGGTCCGACGGAACAGAGAAATCCTAAAATCAAATAATCCCATAGCTTCACAATCACGACAACTACTGCCTATTGCCGACGTCGAACACACGCCTAGCTAGCTTCGATACACTATGTTAATATTAACGTTACGTTAAACATCTTGTACATATATCTCTTTGATCGATAAGAATGAATATATCTTTTTTATCTCCTCTAAATATAAACTCTGTAAATATTAATCGTCTATGGAACTAAAATTACATTTTGTACCATAAATTGTTGTTAAAATTAAGCCACTAGTCGCGGGGAGACGCACTATACGGGACAGCTCATTTTTCCGGAATTATATAACACCGGGCTGTAAGTAAAAATCTTCTCTCTCTCTCTCTCTCTGTACTCTCCTGATACCTTTGACATTTCAACAATAGAACACATACCGTATTTTATGGTTCATCTATCCCGGTATCCAAGGTTTTTAACTACTCACTAGCACTTTTGATTGGCAGCATCAAAACATCAACCAATCAAAAACGCTGAATACATTAACTCCTGGCAATAAAAGGTTTTTTGACACCGGGCATTAGTACTCTCTACATAAGTTAGTATGCGTCCCCCCGCGAGCCAACATTACAGTAACAGACAAGCAATACGGAACACGGACTAAGATCGCGCCGCGGCCCGCGCACGCGCTACAGACACAGCGACAAAGGAACAAACACCACGTACACGAGACACCGAAGCCGACCACTTCAAATACATAGGCCAGGAAATAGACGCCTGATGGTAAGCTATCTCTACTGTCCTTATTTGAAACAACAGAGGCGTTACCCTCTGGAATTAAAACATATTGTAATACTTTATTGTAAACCTATCAACTGATTAGGCTAAGAATTTTAATTCCAGAAACTAAGCTCGGTTAAAGAAAACTATACTAAATACCTGTTGGTACAGGTTACAATTGATATCAATACGTAGCTTTTGATTTTTTTCTGTAAATATGCAACTGGAGTTTCATTTAAAATTCTGGATGCAATTCCCCACCAAGAAGTGGCCGACGCAGTGTCCCAAATAAAGAGAAAACTATCCTAACTTACAATAAAAACGCCGCTCTCGCTCCTAATATATTTCTATTTATTCGTATAGAGAAGTGAATTTTTATAATATACGTATTTAATTATTTTTTTTCTATTTATCTTTACCGGACGTTACCAAGTTCTCCCGCTATTAAATGGGCTGAGAAAAATAAACCTAACACTATTAGACTGTATCGGGTAAATAATCGTTTCGATCTATCGCTATTACTATCCGTTAGGGCGACGCTCTACGCGCGCGCGGAGGCCACGACCCCCGCGCACGCACTAATCTTAAAATTTGTCAAATGTCACTTATGAGAAAATATTCGTCATTACAATTTCAAGAAAAAAGCGTCACTCGTATCTCAGGCAACACAGGTATTCACAAATTAGCTGCAATGACCTATTCAATTATTCTTAAATACCTTAAAATGGTGCGGTCGGCGCCGAAAACGCTGCGATCATGCAACGCACGCAGTTTTCGGTGCCTGCACACCGTAAATAACACAGAATCTATTTATTTCGATGCTTATCAATAGTACTATTGCTAAATTTTACAATTTATTTTACAAGTAACGACCTCTCCGCGCCATATCACATTCCCTCGACGTATGACGCTCGAGATTAACAAAATAGCTGCGAACTCTAGACCGCCGTATACAGACATCGCAATCGATAACATTAAAATAAACAGCGAGACTGAAAAGTTACGTATTTACATCATGTGAACCGTCACAAAGAGTTGAAAGTCGATTGTAAAACTATGCAAAAAGCGAAGCGCAAAATATGTAACTATGTATATAGTAAAAATAATAACACACGTTTTGTTCTTACTTTGTTCCTCGTTTGACTGTTAGCGTAAACGACTACGCACATACGAGTAATGAAATACTTTAAACAACGTCAAATATCACGGGTCCGAAGTTAGCGTTTGTTCGCGCAGGAGACATTCATGTTCCTATTTCATAAGTCCTAAAAAAGCTAACTTAAGATCTTTGACAATAATCTACAGTCAATTTAATTAGTCGCTAAATTGATTTACATCAAAAATTCGGAGCCCATCACGCTTCGACGCGTTGTCACAAAAAGCCAACAATAAAAAGTGAAAAATTTTGAATTGTGTCAATATTATATATAAAAAAAAAAAAAACAAAATGCATAAATATATTAGTAAAGAAGTTAGAAGGCACGCCAACGCCTGCTGTAATTACTCTCCCGCGCACTCACACACGCAGACACGCACGCACACGCTCACGCGCGCCACACAAGTATATACACGCACACGATGTATCGACTTGTTGATGGAGACAAAATGGCGGACCGAACTACGCATCGAAACTTCGCACGAAAAGTATTAGTTTGAAAGAGTAGGGTGACGATATTATTTTAGCTCTACGGACATTCCTGATATGTGTGTACAAGTAACAGCACGTCCATCGACAAGTCGCAACAAATTACACAGGGTGCTTACGAACCAAACTTAATCTAACAGTGTGGACGCCGCGGCCCAGTGCAACGCTAGGCGGACACAAAACGATATCAAAACATATCACAACAATGCCAATTTCATCCTCGAAATGCCCATATTTTAGTGGAAATTTTCGAATATCACATCATTTTTCGAAAACAATTTTACACGCTTCGAGCGTCGTGGATCAAATCCGGGACGTAGGACGTCCGAACACCTAAAATTTGTATAAATATATAAATAATAAAAATAGCTTATAAATTTAGAAACGACCGCGTCGTCCACCTGTTATAATATATTTTTTTAATCCCTCGGATAATCTCCGTCTACATATATATCACAGCAATGTACTATCCTATCTAAGATTCGAGTGTGGCCGCCCTGCCGCCGTTGCCTCAAGTTATGGCAATAAAGATAAAAAAAATCGAATTTCAACAACTTTTGGTCACTTTCGCAACTACCCTCACTTCTCTCAGACGAGGCGGCGACAGCGCGGCCGCTGTAACACGCCCTGTAAACACCCGGTGCCCTATCCATCTCTCCAGACTGGCGTGGAATTTCACTTTTTCTTGTGGCTGTACACGTTCGCAGAATATCATCTTTCATTTAATTCTACTTTCATTTTTGAAGGAATTGCCCGAAAATTTCTACAAACATGTACACTACATTTTTTATGAAATGTTCATCTGAAATCCACGAGTCGTCGCCACTCCCGTGCCTTATATACAATGCAGATTAGAAAAAAAAAACTATGAATAAACATTATAAAAACGTTCACTTATAAACTAAGTGGCGTAACATTCTCCAATTATTGTTTTACAATTTTTATGGTGTTTCAATAGTTGCTTGATTTAGCCTGAAAAAATATGATTTTTAAAGTTTCGTCAAACACTTTTCAATAACATTTCGATAGTATTTTATACATTTTAATTTTATTTAGTAATTGATTGATTTTAATTTATAACAAGCAGGCTTCGAGTTTTAACGCGCTTAAGTAAAAGTTTAAATAAATTTTTGTGCAAGGTTAAATCAAGCAAATCGAAAATATCTTATAAAAATAAATTTGTTTCTTCGAAAGGCGTTAAAAAAACATTACATTTTCAAACAATGTTCATATACGACACCACGGCGCAAAGAAATAAAGGCCGAAACGCCTATATCGTAAACCTGATTAGTCGGGTGTCAAACAAAAAATATTTACAAAAGAAAAGTAAAGCTCTAAGCCGTTAATGAACTCGAGAAACCGCCCGTAGAAGAAGCTCGCAGATCGACCGTGCGGTCGGCGATCGGGGGACAGTCCTGGACCACTCAACTACAGTCCCGTCACTGGGGTGGCCACGTCGGTCCGAACAGCCGGGCCATGAGGTCGGCCCAGCGCGGGCCGTCCGGGCCGGCCGGGCCGGGGCTGCGGCCGCGCGGAAGTCAGTGGTCGTGGCGCGCGAGCAGGCGGGGGTCGAATCAAATACGACTCTGGGCGCCGCCCGAGAACGTGTCCTGAAATTTAACATTACAATAATATTTCAGACTCTAGAATACACATTGTCTTTTCTTTGTTTTATAATATAGTAAGCTAAAATAATATTCTATTATATTAGCTCTTAATAACTGCACTTGCAATTTGTCTGTAGGACATAAATACTAAATAGATAAAAATATTAACTTACTATGTCCCGCGAAGGCTGAGCGCTCCCGGCGCGAGTTGATCCGGAACCCTGACATAAAATATACAATGTAAAACATATACCTAATAGGATGATAGAAATACAGACAGATGAGCAAAGAACACTTTTCAATTTCCATTTCCAATGACAGGCATAAAATCGCAAAGATGTAATGTTACATCGCCCTGGATCTTCTATTTCCCTAGCGGTTTTGACGTAAACCTTTATGAATAGAACTATGCTCAAGCCCAGTGAGCATAATTCGACCTTCAGCTACGGCGGCTTCGTATCGCTTGTGGGAGTCTTACATATCCTTTGACAAAGTTGTCTTTGTCGCCATCTTCGACAAGGACGCCCGAGCATGTTTGACGAAATATATGTATGAGTTAACCTGGTGTGGCTCGGGCGAGAGCTGCGCGCGGCTCATCTTGTCGCAGTAGTCGGCGAGGATGTCGCGGAAGCGCGCCCAGCACTTCTCGGGCACCGTGATCGCGGTGCGGAAGTTGCTCTTAACCTGGAACGTGACACAATGACGAATTAACTGCTTCGTAAGGACACTCCACAAGACTCCAGTACGAATAACTCTGCTGGATACCGTCGTGGTTACGTTCCGTTTCGCCATTGCTGATACTAACTTCTCGTAAAGCTGATCGCACATATTTTGTTAGCACCGTACGCGCCGAACGCGTCGAACGCACCGCATAGTACACGAAATGCGGCGCGTACGGTGCGGACTAATGTGTGAGGTTTCACATCATTTCATAAAACGAATTCTAAAATGCGGCGCGTTCGTGCTGATAAATGTGAGATAGCCTTTAGTGTTAGGCTTAGGTAGGTATGTCGCAAAATTCCTTTGCTGTTATAAATCCCCAGAGCTCGCGTGCGCAATGTGCACTGGTGATATGTGTTGCAAGCGTCCATGGGCGTAAACATACACGCAGCATTAGCGTCGCATTTGTCTTTGGGCAGCGATAAGTACTTATTAGCGGCATTAGCGTTGCTTTTGTCCGTGGGCAATGGTATTTGCTTGTTATTATGAGGCAACATATCTATTTTAATAAATATAATTTTATTATAGTTTGACTATTTCAGTTTATACATCCACAATATTTAGAAACTCTTTCTGCTATGAATTTTACTATTTTATTCAATACTAGATGACGCCCGCAACTTCGTTGCGCCAAAATTCGTTTATCGCGCGGGAACCGTACATTTTTCCGGGATAAAAAGTATCCTATGTCCTTTTTCCGGGACTCAAAGTATCCCCATACCAAATTTCAGCAAAATCGGTTCAGCGGTTTAGGCGTGAAGAGGTAACAGACAGACAGACAGACAGACAGACAGACACACTTTCGCATTTATAATATTAGTATGGATAACAATTTGATTAATATAAATAAAAATATCAAGAAAATAGACTTAAAGAATTTGAAAATAAATAATAATAATGTATGCACGGGTGTTCATAACAATTACTTGCAACGAAGGTACCACCTCGCTGACTTTCATGTAGATGCCCCGGTTGTTCTGCCCGATGTCGAAATAGAAGTTTTTGTTGTCGACGCGCAAATGTCTTCCTTCTGGCAATTCTCCTTTGAATCTGAAAAACAAAATGTCATTTAAAAAATCGGACAAGTGCGAGTCGGACTCGCGCACGAAGGGTTCCGTACCGTTATTGAGCGAAAGTTGACAAAAAAATTGTGTTTTTTGTATGGGAGCCCCCCTTAAATATTTATTTTAATTTAATTTTATTATTAATTATTAAAGTACAAATATAATTAAGAATATTGTGAGTATTTCAAGTGCCTAGCTGCTACCATTATCGATTACGAGCAAAAAAGGCAAAAAAAATCACGTTTGTTGTATGGGAGCCCCCCTTAAATATTTATTTTATTTTGTTTTTAGTATTTGTTGTTATAGCGGCAACAGAAATACACAATCTGTGAAAATTTTAGAAGTCTAGCTATAGCGGTTGTTGAGTTACAGCCTGGTGACAGACAGACGGACAGTAATAGGGTCCCGTTTTTACCCTTTGGGTACGGAACCCTAAAAACGTCAAATAGTCTTATTACCGCACTCGCAGACAAACATTATTAGTTAACTATAATTATATGAAGATTATGACATAAGCTCCCTGTATTATCTGTCAAACTCTTCGTTAAATTGAAGTTTAGTCATAATGAAATGCCTCTGAGTGCGGCAGCGAAATTTCATTATACTATTATTTCAAGAAACATAAAATATATAATTTATTTATTTTAATACTTGAGCTGTATGAAGCTTGTCGCTAAACGTGATTAGCGTCGAAGAACATATTATACAGGGTGTAACAAAAATAAGTGATAATACTTTAGGGTGTGTACGTGTTCCTTGTAGAGAGTTTACTGTGAAAGTAGCAGCGCTGAAAGACCAATTTTTTTTTCACTTTTGTATGAGGAAACGCGTGACGCTCGAGCCCTTGCCCATACAAAAGTGAAAAAAAAATTCGTCTTTCAGCGCTGCTACATTCACAGTGAACTCTCTACAAGGAACACGTACACACCCTAAAGTATTATCACTTATTTTTGTTACACCCTGTATAGTACGGGAGCCCTAGAACAATTTTTTTTTATTATTATCAAGCATATTTTTTGTGAGTAGCTTCATTTTGATAAGACGAACAACATTTTTATTTGCGAAAAATCTCGAAAGTGGTAGCTAACAGAGATAGGATTTCATACTTTGAATTGATGGTCCTAAAATATGGACTGTTTTATTTGTAGGACAATATTACTCTTAAATTATATAACTAATAACATTTTTATTTGCAAACAATCTCGAAAGTGGTAGCTAACAGAGATAGAAAGGATTTCATACTTTGAATTGCTGGTCGGGATGGATAAAACGGAACCACCACCCACTTTCCACCACTTTCGAGATTTTTCGCAAATAAAAATGTTGTTCGTCTTATCAAAATGAAGCTACTCACAAAAAATTAGCTTGATAGTAATAAAAAAAATGCTCTAGGGCTTCCTTACTAATAACGTGCAGCATGGTCCACCCAGCGTGATTGTCAGATACACACTGTCTCCCTCATACACACACGCTCAGCATACGTCCTTCTCGCTCATCCGCCGACGCGTCGCGAATTTCAATCCTTCCGTGCCTACAGCGCCATGCCCCCGTGAAGATGCTACTCTATCTCCCTCACACACACGCGCTCATCATCACCCGCAGTCGTCGGTGCCGAAATCGTCGAGCAGGTCGGTGAGGGCGTCGCGGAACTCGTTCATGCCCTACGTCAGCAGCGCCACCTCGAGCGCGGCCCGCCCCGCGTGATCGCCTGCTACTCTTATCTCCCTCACACACACACGCTCGTCATACGTCCGTCTCGCTCACCCGCCGTCGTCGGTGCCGAAGTCGTCGAGCAGGTCGGTGAGGGCGTCGCGGAACTCGTTCATGCCCTACGTCGGCAGCGCCACCTGCGAGCGCGGCCCGCCCCGCGTGATCGCCTGCTACTCTTATCTCCCTCAGACACACACGCTCGTCATACGTTCGTCTCGCTCACCCGCCGTCGTCGGTGCCGAAGTCGTCGAGCAGGTCGGTGAGGGCGTCGCGGAACTCGTTCATGCCCTACGTCGGCAGCGCCACCTGCGAGCGCGGCCCGCCCCGCGTGATCGCCTGCTACTCTTATCTCCCTCACACACACACGCTCGTCATACGTTCGTTTCGCTCACCCGCCGTAGTCGGTGCCGAAGTGGTCGAGCAGGTCGGTGAGGGCGTCGCGGAACTCGATCATGCCCTGCGCCGGCAGCTGCGAGCGCGGCCCGCCCCGCGTGATCGCCTGCTACTCTATCTGCTTCACACACACACGCGCTCGTCATACGTCCGTCTCGCTCACCTGCCGTCGTCGGTGCCGAAGTCGTCGAGCAGGTCGGTGAGAGCGTCGCGGAACTCGATCATACCCTGCGCCGGCAGTGCCACCTGCGAGCGCGGCTCGCCCCGCGTGATCGCCTGCTACTCTATCTCCCTCACACACACGCGCTCGTCATACGTCCGTCTCGCTCACCCGCCGTCGTCGGTGCCGAAGTCGTCGAGCAGGTCGGTGAGGGCGTCGCGAAACTCGATCATTCCCTGCGCCGGCAGCGCCACATGCGAGCGCGGCTCGCCCCGCGTGATCGCCTGCTACTCTTATCTCCCTCACACACACACGCTCGTCATACGTTCGTCTCGCTCACCCGCCGTCGTCGGTGCCGAAGTCGTCGAGCAGGTCGGTGAGGGCGTCGCGGAACTCGATCATGCCCTGCGCCGGCAGCTGCGAGCGCGGCCCGCCCCGCGTGATCGCCTGCTACTCTATCTGCTTCACACACACACGCGCTCGTCATACGTCCGTCTCGCTCACCTGCCGTCGTCGGTGCCGAAGTCGTCGAGCAGGTCGGTGAGGGCGTCGCGGAACTCGATCATTCCCTGCGCCGGCAGCGCCACCTGCGAGCGCGGCTCGCCCCACGTGATCGCCTGCTACTCTATCTCCCTCACACACACGCGCTCGTCATACGTCTGTCTCGCTCACCCGCCGTCGTCGGTGCCGAAGTCGTCGAGCAGGTCGGTGAGGGCGTCGCGAAACTCGATCATTCCCTGCGCCGGCAGCGCCACCTGCGAGCGCGGCCCGCCCCGCGTGATCGTCTGCGAGACTCGCAGGAACCGCCCGCGAGAGTTCTCCTTCAGGTCAAGGTAGTACCGTCTGTTGTCCTGAAATCGAAACAGAACGAGTTACAAATGTCCTCAACTGCTTATAAATTAGTAATAAGCTCAAGAGCAAAGCCACACTGCTCCAAGCTCCGTTGCGTAGATGTGCTTAGCGTCATCGGAACGCAAAAACGCACTGGATGCCACATCTTCCGTTGCGGCAACGGCAAGCAGTTTAATCGGCCAAGTGCAAACCGGACTCGCGCACGAAGGGTTATAGAGCAAAAATAGGCCAAAAATTGTGTTTTTTGTATGGGAGCCCCCCTTAAATTTTTATTTTATTTTAATATTATAATTAAAAATTAAAGTACACATATAATACTTTCTGAAAAATTCAAGAGCTCCCATACAAAAAATCACGTTTGTTGTATGGGAGCCCCCCTTAAATATTAATTTTATTTTGTTTTTAGTATTTGTTGTTATAGCGGCAACAGAAATACACAATCTGCGAAAATTTCAGAAGTCTAGCTATAGCGGTTCTTGAGATACAGCCTGGAGACAGACAGACAGACGGACAGACATCGAAGTCTCAGTAATAGGGTCCCGTTTTTACCCTTTGGGTACGGAACAATACCTTAAAACGATACAATACAAAACGGTGACAACGCCATCGTTCCGTCAAAACATCGCTCTGCCTGGTTTCTGAGGTTTTTAGCCTGACATTTATATATCCACTAGCGCTTTTGATTAGGTAAGGTCATATATAAACTCCTTTCAAACACCTCAGAAGCTGAGCATTAGTCATCAAAGATGGCGGACAAGTATTCCAGTAGCAAAGAGTTTTTGAATATGCTGCGAATAACGTGTGACCTGGACGACGACGAAACGACCTTGTTGTTGCGGAATAGCTATTATTAACAGCCAAATGGTCATCTCGCCTGAGGTCATTCCGCACCATGATCGCGTGCAGCGATTATTGTGCGAAATTACCATTTGGCCGTATATACCGTAAGCATACCTTGAGCATCATTTCGGACTTGAGCTTGCCGTCCTCCGGCACGTTGTCAGGGTTGGGCGGGCCGAGCGAGCTGTAGAAGTCGCTGAACGCTGACAGGTGGTCGCGGAACTCCGCCGCCGTCGACATCGCCAGGAATATCTGACTCCGCCGCCCGTCTGCACCGATCTAGAAGGAGATGTGATTATGTTTATAATGATGGGAGAAATACTACTCTACGGTGACCTATGGTGGTCTTTGGGATCTAGGTTTATTTCTCTTTCCTCGATACGACGATGTTTTTTGTAATCACACACATTAGAGCCTACTAGTGAAAAGCAGTTTAAAAATACATAACATGTGTATCCGTGTTAAACCCTGTTGTATGTAGGTATATCACGCCTTCACTTTTATAGCTGATACGAAAGAGATGGGTGCGTTATCGATATTAATATCTTCTACAATACATAAAATATAATGGTCTTAGTTGTTAATAATAATTGTTTTTATGTTCAGCTGGCGTCTAATACCTAAGTCCTAAATCATTATCAGTTGAGTGCTAGCCTTCGCCTGAGGTACCTTGACAAGTGTCTTTGAAGCCATTGCAGTGTACAATCCAAAGCCGTTGCAAAATACTAATTGGTATTGGAATATCAGATGCTGCATACTACTTCATATAAGATCATTAGGATGCCGTGATTATAGTGGACTATGGATTAAACTTTACCGATGTAAGTGGCGGCCGAAAAGACAGATCTTCCGACCGAGCGAGATAGCATGCTCGGTCAGGCCGAAGCCCACTGACGTCATTTCAGACGTTGTATATATGTCGCAGTCAACTGGCTAAAATAGCCGTTCAATCAAACAGCTAGCCCTTTGACTGAACAACGCTATTCAATCACACAGCTATACGTCGTTTAGCTGACTTGTTGACTGCAACGTTCAACTCTACAGGTAGACGATGCTTAGCCAAATGGTTAAATGGCAAATTAACTACGGTGAATATTAGTTTAGTATGTGATTTGAGAGAATAGGAAAACTTCTTGTGATTTCTTGAAAGATTATTCATGGATTAAGTTCGGGCTGTCAAATTTTGCTGTGTTTTGCAGGTATTGAGATCCTGGAAGACGATTGACTTAAATGAAATTGAGATTTATTTAATCATTGCATATTGATCTCATATTTGGCTAACCAAAAACACGATTCACTTTTTTTGACTCAATAGTTTTATTTTTCGAAATTATGAATATTTCTGGGCTTTTCAACAAATATCTGTTACACTTATTGAGTTACTATCATTAAATAATTTGCACTACTACAATAACACACTTTATAAAATAATAGCTTAAGGAAATATTAGTATTGTATTTAATTTTTAAGTAATCATCAAAAACATTTTTGGGACTAGCGAACTTTACTTTCGTGCTATAATGCGCCGGACCGTTGTTACGCGGTATTGTTCACTATTAGCTGCAGCGCAAAATACAATTCATGCGGGCACGATACATGAAATCATTGTATCACGATTGGAGGATAGCGGGGTGTGTAGGCGGGGCTAGCGTGTTTAGATAATTTTGGGAGCCCGGTCTTAAGTTTAAGTTATAGAATTGCAATAAACACCTTATTGATGCATTTCATAATCTCATAATTTCTCCTCGAATATTTGTTAAAATTTTTATTCACTCGTATCACTCATATGTGCCCCCAAAATTTCTGTCTCTTTGATAAAACTTGTAACGTATAATTACTACTTTCTTTCCGAAAAATATCTTAAAATAACTACAAACACCGGCTAGTTGACACCATATTGTTAACAAAACGCACTTAGCGCCGCAGTGGTGAGCGCTGAAGTAATTCAATAGCCTACTTGACCTATTTTCAATTTCATTGAACAAATGCATGTTTCTAGTAGAACTTGGCCCAGGAAATCGTATTTCACCCTTATCATATAAAGTCGATTTGAAAATACGATTTTATATTTTTTAATTTGTACTGACGAAAACGCTTTTGCGGTACTTCCGATTTGGATGTGACGTCATCACACTAGTAATTTAATATCTTCAATTTAACGCGCTCGTTATATGTAAGTTTATTTGTACATAAATAATAAGAATAAGCCTAGAAAGATTTGTAAAATATATTTTCTTGAATAATTCAAATAAAACATCAGTTTTATATATTATATCCATTTATTGTAGTTGGGAAATAGTATAAGATATATATATATATATATATATATATATATATATATATATATATATATATATATATATATATATATATATATATATATATATATATATATATATATATATATATATATATATATATATATATATATATATATATATATATATAATAGACAAAAGTTTTCAACATTACAAATGATTTCCCTTTTCTTATTTAATTCTTTTCTAATTTTTTTTCACTTTTAGACTCGTACGTTTAGCACATAAAAAAAATTTTAATCAAGAAAGTATAAAATACAAAAAATATGCCGTCACACTATGGCGGATAGTGTTTTCGACGCCATTTAAAAGGCATATTTTTCAATCAACATTTTTATGGATTTCTACTGTTTAAAATATTAAAATATTAGTTTTTTTGGTGAAAATGAATGATTAAGAAGCGATTAGCATGAAGCAAAAAAAGTAGGTCAAGTAGCCTATTAGACGGCGGCTTTTGAATCAGCTGTGGTGTTAACGTTTTATGCGAGTCGAATTTTCAATTAAAAAGCTAGACGTGTGATTGAATGGCGTTGTTCAGTAAAAGGGCTAGCTGTTTGATTGAACGGCTATTTTAACACCAGTAGGCTGCGACATATATTTCTTGCCGTTCTCCGAAACTTCGATAGCGCGATGCAGGATTGTTAGGCGAATTGTGGGTACCGCCACAAACCCAACAACATGGAGGGAAATAATCAATCACCATGACAGGGATCTGTGATTCTATGAGTCGCCTGACTAGCATAATGTTTTTTTTTTTTTTAATTAATAAAATTGGGGCCGTCTATGGGCTGTTCGCCCATATAGTTTTTTTGTTATTTTATTATTAAGATTTTTCGCACCAAGGATAATTGAAATAATATTATTAATTTTAATTAATTGTAGTCCATCACGCCATGGACCTTTTTTTTTTAAATATATAATATAATATATACATATAATAAATAAATATATATTTATTGTTTTATAAATTACATAATTATAATATTAATGTTTTGAACGGTGTGGTCCCAGTGTGGCGGCCAGTAGATCCGACATTTTTCGATTTCCTTAGATTTTATGCTGCTCCACCCTTTGCCTTTAGATGTTGTGACATTGGCTTGGTGGAGAGGGGTCACTCAAGCTGGGTGGAGTTTCTAGGGTGTTGAAGAGATATCGTTCGATTCGACTAACATAATGTTACAATAACGAATAACTGGGTAGTCTGGATAGCTGCTAAAAAAAAGACCTTGAAAGGTAGACCCTGAATCCATACTTGCACACTAATATTTCAAATGCGAATTATCTGTCTGTCCGTTACCTCTTTATTCCCGAACCGCTGAAGCGATTTGCATGAAGATAGTTTGAGCGTCGGGAAAGGACATAGGATACATTTTATCCCGTAAAAATGTACTGTTCTATGTCTTTACCGGAATCCGAAGTATGCCCATACCAAAATTTATTTAACATAGGTGTGGTTAGGACATCTCATTCAGTAATACTTAGATGACGTTCGCAATTCCGTTACACCATATAAGCGTGAAGAGGTAGACAGACACACACTCGCATTTATAATGTTTGTATGGGTTGATAGTAAACCCAATAATAATATTTACCTCTGCCACTTTGATGAACCTCCCCCGTCGGTTCTGCTTCACGTCGAGGTAGAACCGTTTGGACTGGATCTGCAGCATCTTCGTCGCCAACTCCTGCTCCTGCTGCTGTTGACCTGAAATATGACAGCATTCATTAGTTGGATGATTTTTGTAGCTTATAAACACTTCAAATGGGTCTACCGTTGCTCGGTGGACAGAAATGTAAAACTCTGTAACGAACTGTCACCAGCAGTATTTCCGGAGCAATACACTCTGCAAACCTTCAAGAGAGCGTATTCCCTATTAAAAGGCCGGCAACGCACCTGCAGCTCTTCTAATGTTGCGGTTGTCCATGGACGACGGTAGTTGCTTTTCGTCAGGTGACCCGTTTGCTCGTCTGGCCCCTTATTTTATATAAAAAAAATGTCTCTTGCATCTACCATTGCATTCTGATATCGACTCTACGGCGACTTGCTTTCGTAAATTAGTCTTATCTTCCACCAAATCCCCCGTCCAGTTAAGTTTGTGTAAAATAAGACTTTATTTTAGGTAAGTATAGTCTTTGATCACGACCTTAATACAAAGCCCCTTAGGCATAAAGCCGTGGCATAGCCTCACTATACTGGAGTCTACGTTACAGACAGTTAAAACTACTCTGCTTAATCATAGGATTTTGACACTCTATATATATATATATATATATATATATATATATATATATATATATATATATATATATATATATATATATATATATATATATATATATATATATATATATATATATATATATATATATATATATATATATATATATATATATATATATATATATATATATATATATATATATATATATATATATATATATATATATATATATATATATATATATATATATATATATATATATATATATATATATATATATATATATATATATATATATATATATATATATATATATATGTATATATATATATATATATATATATATATATATATAGAATCGCTTCTTTATAGAATCGCCGATCAAAATGTATGGAATTGATATAACAAGTCGAACGTCAACGTCATATTCGAACGCTTATGTCAATTCCATACATTTTGATCGGCGATTCTTTAAAGCGATAAAGAAAACGTCTTGGCTTAAAGGTCTGAGCCGCCATTGTAATCATTAATAGGTTTATAATAAAACTATAATAATATTATAGCACTAGCTTTTCGATCCTCACATACTTTTACATTTATAATAGCACTAAATGACGCCCGCAACTTCGTTGCGCCAAAATTACTTTATCGCGCGGGAACCGTACATTTTTCCGGGATAAAAAGTATCCTACGTCCTTTCCCGGGACTCAAAGTGTCTTCATACCCAGCAATATCGGTTCCGCGGTTCGGGCGTGAAGAGGTCATAGAAATAGACAGACGAACACACTTTTGCATATCTGTAATATTAGTATGGATTAAGTACAATAAATAGGACACAGGGCGAACTATCCAATCGTTTGTAGGCATTCTAATATTTGCAATGAGCTGTTGTAGTATAGGAACTTTTTAAAAGGGTAGCAAGTAGGTTTATTACATTACGATGCGATGCGGCATTGCATTGCATCTGCAAGAAGTCCAAGAGCTGTCCTACACAGCTCCGTGCAGCTCTTGAAATTGTATCTTTAATTATTGTGATAGAACTAACATGGTATTTTTAAGTTATTGCATATCTTTTATCGCGGGCTTTGAGCGCGGCGGCCGAATCAAGAAATTCCGTAACGAAAAAACCTAACAACCCCCACTCGGACCAGCACAGCGCGGGTGCGGCGTTGAAAGCCGTGCTTCGTCTAATGTCGTTTCAGTTCGGCAGACTTCGGCACGGTGTTTGTGTGCGTGCGACTAGACGTATGCGAATTATAATTGCATAAGTTGATAAAAAATGCTATTCAATAGCTTTACCGCGGCAGTCTCCGAGTGCCACACGTATTTTTAAACTAAACGCTGCCCAGTGAACCCTATAGCCACGCTATTCTCCTTTAATCTCACCGAACCTAATAAAGACGGGAGAAAGTACTCAAACTACGTATGTGTATGTCCCAATTCTGGACGTCGCCATCAGAAAACCGTGTGTCCGATTCGAATTAGCCGTGGCAAATGGAGCGCGGCCTGGTTCGGGGTCAGCACTCAGCAGTTAGCACTCAGCACGGGTCTCGTTGAAGTATAATAATAGGAGATCATACGACTACGTCCCCGCGAGAGGGACAAGCTAGAATATATTATGGTTGCTGTTAAGCATTTGTGTATTAACTATTACCGCAGAAAAAAAAATTTTTTTGTTAAATTTTGAATGCAGTCTTGTTCTGAAATCTAAATCATCTAAAGAACATAACTGCATTAATAACTCAATAGGTATTTTTTTGTGGATAAGTACACGAATTCTTAACAGCGTCCATTTGACAGCTCATCATCATCATCGTATAGGTACCGTTCCGATCAAGGCGGCAAGCGACCGCGACCGACAAAAAATCAAACAAACTGCCACATTATGTGCCTGTCCAGATGAGGCGTTTTACGCGCGAAGTCCATACGCGCGTTTCAATACCGCGTTTTACGCGCGTTTTTACGCTACAAACATGGACTCGAAGTTATCACGCTCCAATCAAATACGTCCATTCGCAACGGACTCGCGCGTAGTTCTGGACGCTGCAATGGCACCTTGGACCTCCAAGTATCTCGACTCGCGCGTTTTACGGGCGAGTCGAGAGTCCCGCTCATTGCAAGCGTTTTACGCGCGAGTTAGAAAACGCGCGTAAGCATCTGGACGCGATATATACAGTAGCTCTAGTATCTCGGGTACGCGCGTAAAACGCCTCATCTGGACAGGCTCTATGACATTGGCTACAGGTTTCATTTTGCTCTTCGCCAATACAAAGCAGCGACGGAATGGGTTGCTGGACCAATGTTGGTAGAAAATTAAACCTACAGCCAAGGTCCTAGGCCCTAGACCATGATAGGTCATAAAGTGGCATTTTGTTTGAATTTTTGTCGGTCGCGGTCGCTTGCGCTTTAGGCTGCGTTTCCATCCAATAAAATCGCTGCGAGATAGATCAGGCAAATGAAGCGATCCTTTGGTTCTTAAAAAACACGCAACAGCTGAGCTAGCTGTTGTGGAAAGGCAGTCTAAAGGCCCCGGAGAGACCTAATAGTCCACCCAAAGAATAGTCCAAAAGAAGGTGTAGAGTGCGTGAGCTGCAACCTAAGCAATTTCTTCAGAAATGTGTTCAGGATGACCAGAATGTAAAAATACTAAAAATCCCTGCTCCTAGGGGGTGAGCCGGAGTTGGGGGAGGAGGTTAAAGTTCCCGTTTTTGAGTTTTTTGCTAATAACTTTAAAACGGTCCGTCGTAGAGAAAAAGTGTTTTCTACATAATGAAAGCTTATAAAATTTACTACAACTATGTCTTTTACACTTTGTATCCTCCTCCTCCTTTCTAACCTCCAATCATTCCCATGTTATAAAGTGCTGTAGCTTCTAAAATCGTCGATTAATAACGACAAGCTCGGACTGATCGTAGGCAGATCTGATCGGACTCATGCACCCACGGGAATGAGTTCGCTCAGATCTGCCTGCCTGCCTATCCATCGCCTTAAATTTTAACAAAATAGAACTTACCGGAGTCAAAGTTGTTCCCGCCTGCATCCATACCTTGACCATGATATTCTGAAAACACAACACGTAAACATATTAGTAAATTATTTTCAGGAACATTTTCCTTGGAAATAACTAAATCATATGATATAGAACCAATAAAAAGCTTAAAGCCTGTTTCACCACTTACTGATAAGTGCTGGATAGGCTATCCACAATTTATAGGACAGATGGGCTATACTCTGTCAAATAAGTTGTGGATAGCCTATCTAGCACTTATTAGCAAGTGGTGACAGGCTCTCAATATTCGTTCTAATAAAAGGATTGGAAATACGTATGCGGCAGAATGTGACCTTACTATATAATATTTTAACATCTTTTGTGCTGTATTCTGGCAAATAAAATATTCGAAGTGAACTGAAGGTGTAGAACAGGGGTCACCAAATGGCGGACCGCGGTCCGCATTCGGACCGCCGACCCATTGTGTGCGGACCGAGCATTTTCGAAGATGAACTTCGTTTTAAAATAAATTTCGGTTCCGAATTACTGATGAACACCTTCAGGATTTACTGTCAATAGCTTGCACCAATTTCACTACAAACTTCAGACAGATAATTAGCAACAAAAATTGTCACTTTTCTCATTGATATGTAAATAAATACCATTGTAAATCCCGTAATTACCTTTATATATAATAAATATTTTTTTTTATTAAATGTGTGGACCGCGAAGGTCATTTCATTTCTTAAAATGGACCCCGAACGAAACTAATTGGTGACCCCTGGTGTAGAGCAACAGACTGATCTATTTTCTTAGGTCTTCTTCTGACTTTGGAAGACCTTATTTACTCAACGGATGCTTATCCGTCGAGTAAATGTTGGCTTCAAAAGAAGGGTTACTTATTAAGAAATCAATAGTATGGGTCATAGGAAGTATTTTTCTGCACAAAATGGTAAAGGACTCCAAGGGGCAAAGGTAAGGCAGTTAATAAAAACACAGTTCATTAAACAACAAATACAATAATTAATATACAATTTTAATTATACATCATTCATAATTCTAAAGTCATCAAAATGTTTGTCTTCACTCTTGAAAATCTTGTAATATAGGTACC
This sequence comes from Cyaniris semiargus, assembly GCA_905187585.1. Taxonomy (NCBI): domain Eukaryota; kingdom Metazoa; phylum Arthropoda; class Insecta; order Lepidoptera; family Lycaenidae; genus Cyaniris; species Cyaniris semiargus. Next base: position 9,215,069 of record LR994567.1, read on the forward strand.
TACTTTCCTATATTATTTTTATTGAAAGAAATTACAATTTAGAATATGAAGCACCTTTACATAATTAGTAGGTATAAAAAACTATATTAAAATAATTTTCAGTTTTTAATGATATTTTTATTTGCGTGCATAATTTATTTAAAAAATCTTCATTTATACAAACTGAAACAACCTTTAATATAAAACTCTAGTATACAATATTCATTATCGAGAAGTTTAGTCTCTAACGTTCGTCTAGTCTGCGTACTGCGTAGTAGCAACTAGGACCGTCTACAAAACATAAAAATGTGCAAATTTTAATGTCTATCGTTATGGAATAATTTATAGCCCCGAAGGCCAGTGGATTTCGCAAGCGTTTACATTTTAACACCGACAAGCCACCATTATAATATAGCTTTAAATTATATAGCGTGTAACCAAATTTTATTCAACTTTATAATTTATATTTATATTCAACCTCGACGAAAACGTTTTATTCTTTTTTTGTATGCATGTTTGCTTATAGCATGAAGCATCTTAACTTCCAAGGGGTTGAACTGACTTGGTTTAAAGCTGACAAGATGAATGGATAAAACTAAACTTTCCATGCTCAGGTGGTGTTGCTCGAATCAAAATGAAAGTCGAGATTCGAGGATTAGCCCCCTAGGGCCTGGCTGCCTGAGTCAAAATTTCGTTCGGTAAACCTAATAACCAAGTCGAACGGATATTGGAAACCAGTATAAAATAAATTAAAAAGCTAAAAGCTAGACTACATATTGATGTCCCCATATCACTCTCATAATAAACACAAACCCACACTTCTCAAGCTAAAATCCATTTTATCATTGGCTGCAGAACGTGTCAAACAAAAAAATAAAAAAAAAATCAAAAAATAAACGGAGCTGCGGGCGTCATCTGGTATCATAACATTTATACCAATATTTCTGTCTGTCTGTCCGTCTATTTGTCTGTTTTACCTCTTTACGCCCAAACCGTTGAACCAATTATACAGAAATTTGGTATGGAAATACTTTGTGTCCCAACTCCCAGGAAAAGACATAGGATACTATTATCACGGAAAAATGTACGGTTCCCGCCCGCGCGACAAACGAAATTTGGCGTGACGTAGTTGCGGGCGGCATCTAGGGTTATATACAATACGTACTCTCAAAAAACCCTCTGGCGCAGTCGGATGGCAGGACGAATATAACGAAGGCTTCACATTTAAACTCCGAGTGTATTCGTTCTCAATCACACGACTAATCCGATCCACTAACGAGATCGGCTGACAGGCGACTCGCGCCCTAATACCTAGGCAACCTACATCCACATTCGTTTTAATTGTTCCACTACTGACATTGTAGTTGTCGATATCCATTCAACCTTATTATTACGAAGCAGGGTTTACAGGCATAGTACGAGAACAGAAATTATGCGAAAAAATAGTAATAACAGATTTTACTTTATAATTCTGTCACTTTAATCTTTACTTTCGTACAGAGAGCCCTTTCACATAAATGTCTCGCCTATAAAATAGGCGGAGATTTGGATGACGATCTTCAAATGTAGAGGTAAGTGTAGGTGTTGGGAATGGAGTTAAAAGAAGAGCTTGACTTGACACGCTGCCGCGCGTCTAGATCCCACAGCATTGCTGTACATACAGACTGTTGAAATATTAGAGGGAGACTCAAAGGGAGATCACAGAGTGAGGTGGTATGAGAATGGTCAATGGACAATGGTCTGACCGCTCGGTCATATCATTCATTTGCGATGTTCGCAGCTTGCAGAGTGCAGACGGATTGATGGCGGATGAAAACCCACTTATTTGTAGACACTTGCTATAGGTATAGAATTATAGATTGACAATTCGGCAATTGACCTATAGCTGCAGCTTGTCTCTGTCTTAAAGCGAGATAGGTACCTACCAATATTATCTATTTCAATAAAAGTTGTGATTGGTCATTGGTTAAATTTTAACGTTCGCCCATCGGAATTGCTAGTGAATACTTAAACTCCTAAAACTAAAACTACCAAAAATATAAAAAAACGAATAAATTATAGAAGATAGAGACATAAATTTGCGGATACATAAAAAAGGGTTGAAGTGAATTATAAATTATTATGGTTTAATATTTACAAAGTAGACAATTCATACTAATATCCATACTATCCATACTAATATTATAGTCTGTCTGTCTGTCTGTTACCTCTTCACGCCCAAACCTCTGAACCGATTTTGCTGAAATTTGGCATGGTGATACTTTGAGTCCCGGGAAAGGACATAGGATACTTTTTATCCCGGAAAAATGTACGGTTCTCGCGCGATAAACGAATTTTGGCGCAACGGAGATGCGGGCGTCGTCTAGTAATATTATAAATGCGAAAGTGTGTCAGTCTGTCTGTCTGTCTGTTACCTCTTCACGGCCAAACCGCTGAACCGATTTTGCTGAAATTTGGTATGGAGATACTTTGAGTCCCGGGAAAGGACATGGGATACTTTTTATTCCCGAAAAATTTACAGTTCCCGTGCGATAGACAAATTTTGGCGCAACGGAGTTGCGGGCGTCATCTAGTGATTCAAAGATCGTTAACTCGATAGTCGATACCATTAGAAGCCAGACGGAATTAATTATGATTTGAATTTTAAGTAGCTTGTTTAATTGTTTTGACAAAATGCTTGTTAATTTTGTTATGACTGGGGAGTCATGCATTACTGAACACTGAATAGGCACATTAGAACACACGATGGAATGTACATTATCTAATACATAATATCTAGATACCACGCAAGTTGTTCTGAAGACGTTAAAACTTGTGCTTTAATTAAGTGCCTAGTGCAGTGTTTTTAAACCTTTAGGTCGCACCCCCTGGGGGACCCGAAGCTTCTGTAGGGCCGCCAGAGGTTGAGAAAACTATTTCAATAAAAAAAATCTAAATATTGATATTATATTAAGTTGGAGAATTAAAAAAAGCTATACATTCTTAAACATACGTATACTTATATATGATAAAAAAGCAAAGGGGGTCGCGAAATATTGTTTTATACCAGGGGACCACATTATAATAGTCAAAAAAACTAAAAAACACGCTTTAGCCAATCCGCCATGTTGGATTTAAGTCACGTGACTATTTTTTTTCGTATTCCTGACAGCAAACCCTTTCATTTGATACCCATATCATGGGGGTGCATTTTAAATAGCCTGTCCGCCATCTTGGGGAGGCCACCATATTGGATTTGTAATGACGTTTCTTAGCTAGTCATATATTGTCGTCATAACTCAGAACGTGTGCAAATTTTCATCCTAATCGTAGACCGGGAAGTGGGTCAAATTAAGATTCCTAGAATAGTTAGTTACAAGTGTAGCTAATAAAAGCGTGTTAAAAAGGTTGAAAAACACTGACCTAGTGTAACTTAACATTGATAAGTTACAACTTAATGCTCAGCTTAGCATAACCACCTCAGAAATGTTTTGTTCATACAGAAGACTAAACAAAATGATAAATAATTGGTACAGATCTGTCATTTTGTCCATACAAACTGTCACTAAAAGTGGTGTACTAGAAGTATAAACATAAACGACGGTTTTTGTCTACACTTTCATTCCATTTGCTGGTCTTATTTTATAAATTAATGCGCCCATATAAAGTTTGTTTTCATTTTTTATATGTAAGTGTAACTTTGTATGGAGAAAAGCTTAAGAGCCGCTGACCTAATGACCCGTTAATTTTGTCTCAAAGAAAAGTAGTAAAATTAAGTTTGGTCTAGAATATTATGTTATGCGGATGGGTGTGTGGTCATTACTCATTAGAAACTACATCCGAATTCGTCCATTTTAAAGGAATAGAAACTATAATAGTTCCTATTCCTTTAAAATGGACGAATTAAATATAGACGATATATATATATAACTATAATCCACCCGACCTGGATATTTTAGTAAAAGGCCAATTTTAACCATCAAAGAAATTCAAAGGTGTGCTTCTTAGGACCTTGTGTAAGGACTAATAAGGAGTAAAGAGTAAGCACCAAGATGGGCATATCATAACAACAAAGCCCAAATCAATGTCGAAAAGACAGACCCAGAAATAGAGGTGTTGAGAAATTGCATGTAAGAATGCATGCATGCATGCATGCATGTAAGTCTGTAGGGTAGAGAAATGCACTTGAGAGAAGGCTCGATCTCAAGGTATAGGACATAATAATGTTTTTAAAGGGTCTTCGGGTTCTGTTTTTCAATAATATAGGTTATAGAGGAAACTGGTGATGATACTCATTCATAAGATAAACACGAGCAAAAGGTATTGGATAAAAGTAATATACCGCCTTCGGCAGCGCTGTCATAAAAATGTAAAAAACTTTGATAAAGTTTTAAAAACACAATAATTACTTATAAGCTATGTCCACACTGTGCCTTTTTTTGCTTATCAAGGGCATGCGTTATAGCGCAGTCAACAGCGCACGTGAGGCATGCCCGCGACGCATGCGCTCTGACCGTATCCAAAACTTTCGCTTTGTTCTTTTTTTCTGGAATTTCTTATGGCCAAATAAGGCGCACATATTCCACCCAGTAAAATGTTCTCGTTGCATATGTTACAATAATCTGACAGACACTGCAACTGAACAAAAATGACAATGTTGGCGTTGCGTTCGTTGACGCATTCAATTATTGAATGCGCCAATACGAAAGTTGAATGAAAGAAGATGACGAAAATTGAAAGATGAAAGTGCATAGTGTGGACATAGCTATTTAACAAAAAAATGACTTTGGTTTGTATTCAAAGCTGAAGAAGAAGAAGGTTGAATCGGAGAGGGAAAACCTCAAAAGAGCTAAAGTAACCATCATCTACGATTTGCAAATTATGTCGGCGCTAGCAACGGAAAGATAGGTAACAGCTTTCCTAGATTGCGAAGATACCCTTTCCAAGGTGGCAGAAACAAGAGTGGGTAATCGCAACTAATCGCAACGATAACAGAGGAAGACTGAATTCTGATCAATCCATGGGTAGACAAGTCTAGTCCGATTCTATTAACAGAAGCATTCGTCCACTCTGAACTCTGACCGTATTGTAATTGGAAAACAGCCAATACACTTGAACGGGGCCGCTTCAGTCTATCGTCAGGGAGCAAAAAAGCCTGTCTCACTGTCTGCACTGAAGTATCACTGCTCCACAAATATTCTAAAAGGAACAATGAAATCAGGAAATAAAAATAGATACGAAAATGGATTCTTTTTCGTCTACCCTCCTTGTACTCTATTTCTTGTATTATGCAACTAAAAACATAAAGTCTCATTTGGTTCCTTTTGGTTCATTCAACTTTTTAACAGACATCCAAAAAGGAAGACGTATTTGTATGCTAGGCCAGGTTTGAGTGAAATAGACAGCCACCGCAATAAGTATTAAATGAAGAAGAAGAGTATCAAATCCTTTCAAAATAAATAGATCAACGCATGTCTACAATAACTATTGTGTGTTAGGGCCCTTCCATGCGAAGTTTTTAGGGTTCCGTAGTCAACAAGGAACCCATATAGTTTCGGTCTGTCCGTCCGTCTCTCCGTCTGTCTGTCTGTCTGTCTGTCTGTCTGTCCGTCTGTCCGTCCGTCTGTCTGCCCGTGGGTCTGTCCGTCTGTCCGCGGTTTTGCTCAGAGACTATAGGACCTGCAAAGCTGTAATTCGGCATGAATACATATATTAATGATGGCGACAAAATGGTACATAAATTCTTAAAAAAATAATTTTTTTATGGTACCTGCCCTACACATCAAGTGGGGATGATTTTTTTTTTCGCGCTCACCCCATCGTGTGGGGTGTCGTTGGATAGGTTTTTTAAAAATATTGTGAGTATTCATAGATCACTTTCCGATTTAGGGATCCATTTGTGAAATATTAAGTTTTAAAGTGGAAAAAATCGTTAAGAGTCCAGTAAAGACAATACCCCTCTTCCATTTGCAAATATGTAATATGTATTAAGAACAATGTCACACCACGTTCGGTAATTACATTCAAAATTATTCGCCATATAAAATCGTATGATTAGACTTTTAAAACACCTTATATTATGCGAATTCCAAATGAGCTGGTATAGCAGACGGCAGACGCCGAATATAAAACAAGTTTACAAACACCAGACAAGATATTATTTACTAATATTATAGACGCTATTCGTCTATCAAGGTTTTTAATTTGTCGTTATTCTTTAAAGCAGGTGTTTTAAATTCAAAATTTTGTAGGCGCTTTCAGACGGTACTCGTTTTGATACCTTTTTTTTTTTTTTGATGCGCAGGGGAAACCCTTTATGGGTGCCCCGAGTTGGGGATGTGCCTCAGTTAAGCTGAAGCACCCCGGGGGTATGTGGGACTCCCGACGAGAAGCGTCGGGCTTACCCACTAAAACCACCTGCGGTTTGCCTTCAGCCGTATACGTGATCTAGATTATGAAATCGCAACTTTATACGTTGCAGGTATTAATATTATGCCTTTATTTCAAACCAAAATGCAACTGACACGCTTAGACATGTGAAGCAGTCATGTAGCTGCAGCCAAGCAGCCCCATCCGCAGGGTACCTCATTTTTCATTAAAATCGTTGAAGAAAACCATCAGGACTACCGACTAGTCAACGCTTCCTATTTGGGGTCATTTTGCTTGCTCATGGCCATGACACACCCCAAAACCGCTAACGGCTAAGGTTAAAACGTCGTATATCTTATTAGATCATCTCGTTTTAAAAAACATAAGTTTTTGGCAGTAGCAAAAAGAAACACATTTCAGGTCAACTACATAAATTACGACGCTCGCCTAAATTCCAAAATATCTGCCCGTTCTAGGTCACCGCGAAATTACTGGGTAATCAAATTCGGTCCATAGATAAAATGGTTTATAATTATGTGTTTAGAGTCAGCCTCGTGGCTGTAATTTTAGTAATAACTTTGAACCTTAAATTTGAACTATAATAAGAAAACCTCGAGTCCTTACGCAACATGCGCGAATAACTTTATTAAGAAATCCTAATTGGAAACGAAACATGACACAATTTTAATGGGGTTTTTGGGCATTCAACATTGACACCTTAACATCCTTCTCTTTCATTAGTTATGTCAGTTGAGAACCTTCAAACATAACCTTCAAAGCGACCCAGCCTCAACGAATCCCATATTTGGTTTATTCCATCTGCCGTCCGTGGTTTATTCTGTTCACGTTAGACAGTAACTGGTCCGCTAGGCGTATTCGGCCAGAGCTCAGTTCAAGGCAGGTCATTGGCAGCACACGCAGACGCAAGCCAGACGTGCAAAAAAGTGAAACCCACATTTTTTCTAGCCACCTCGTGTGCTTAATTAGCCGCAGTCGAGGGTATGGCGAATAGATTTCCAATTGTTATGCAACATTTTTTCTGTTTCGTTTACAACATTTTATACTATAGTTCAATTTATTTCGATCTAAAGAAATTAACCGCGCAATAACGAAATATATATACAACTATTTGCGATTTTTAATATAGATCATAATTGATTGAGACGTAATATAGGATCCATGAGTGATAACAAAATCAGGGAAACCATGTTTGATGTTGCCACCACTGGTTAGCTGAAACAAAAGATCAAAGAGTTCACTACCGATTGGGAATTTAGAGAACTAACGAAGGTTTGAGGATATTTTGCATTTTTCGCTATGGTTACAATCACTTGTCAGATTGTATAGACACCGTTAGCTAACGGTTCTTTAAAAAACGGTTTCTAAATTAGCTTCTTTAATAAGATAATGAGAATGTATGTTCTTTACTTCTTATTAGAACAGTTAACATGTATAGAGAAATAGAGTATGTTTTGAGTTTTCTAAATCAGACTAAATTGGGAAAGGCCGTTAAATGTTATTGTTTTATTAGCAAATTTTTTTTCTCGACCGTCGAGCCTCCGCAGTAAAGGCTCAAGCAGTAAATTGATATGATGGGTGACGCAACCTTTATTTTAGGCCACATTCACAAAACTAAGACGTGTAGAAGTCATAGGTGATAGTAATGCTAAGTACTCACATACGGTTTTACTCGATAGTTTTACTCCAAATCGAGCAAGAACCAGTGTGGACCGCAAAACTCACAGCTCGAAGGCTCGCATCGAGCCGGCTCAATGGAATTAAATATATCTAATTTCCTTCGATTTGGAGTAAAACTATCGAGCAATGCTGAATGTGTTGACGAAAGCCCAAGCCGTGGGTTTTACTCTACGTGATTGCTCGATCGAGCAAAACCGTATGTGAGTACTTAGCATTACATGACGAAAGAGTACCCAACAAAGTAGCTGCTAGAATATGATAAGTCCAGTTTCATACCCAAATATGGCTCTAATTTAAATATCCGCTCAAAGAGGCACAAAAATAACGTCATCACGTTTTCATCATCTTCAATTGTAACAGATTCCTTTAACGTAGAGAACACATCAGCGAATGATCACCAGCTATTGTTTTGACCCATAGAGGGTCAGCGATACGCACCCACGAGTCGAGCGTCACAAGAAATTGCGCGACATCGGAAGACCTATATAGCGTTTCCCGCTGACTAGGTTGCGGAGATTAGTCTGACTTGAGGTCAATAGTCGCAGTATCCGAAGACTTTTTGATGACCGATAAAGGGATCAAAATGACTAGAATAACGGAGTGACTAGTTGGGAATATAACTTTATGGTTGTGGATTAAGTTCATCAGCAAACTGTATCCCAGTATTCATACTGACATTATAACAAAATTCGGTATGGAGATAGTGTAAACTCTATAAAACGTCACTGAAGGGACCGTGCATTTTATGACGTTATAGAGTTGGCGTTAAATGGAGAAAGGTAAAATCAAAGAATTTCCGTCAGTATACAGTGATTTTTTTCGCTAACAGTATTTACTGTTTGGAAGTTTATGAGCAACTGAGAATATGATAACATTTCTGATACTTTATATGTTCAAAAACATTCTACACGTGCAAGAAATTCCAATTTGTAAACAAAAAAACGAATTTCTTAGAAAGTTCGGTATGCATGATGCCGAAAGTCAAGTTCATTGCGGGCTAGGATAGTAAAGCGACAAAAAAACGTACACAGCTGCGCAGTTTTTACTAATATTAGTAACTTAAAAGGTACTTTTTATTACTCAATCGTTGTGATTTTGTCGTTACTGAGAGTGGGAGTGATGCTATACAGAGTGTATCATTGTATGGTAAACAAGCTAAACCAACCAAAGTCAAATTATTTCGTTGCTTTGGAGTTTGTAGCTAAATCGAGTGACGTTACATGGAGTTGAAACCGGAGCACTAGAATAATTTTTGCTTTTATTACTATCAAGCAAATTTTTTGAGTAGCTTCATATTGATAAGACGATCAACATTTTTATTTGCGAAAAATCTCGAAAGTGGTAGCTAACAGAGATAGAAAGGATTTCATACTTTGAATTGATGGTCCTAAAATATGGACTATTTTATTTGTAGGACAATGTTACTCTTAAATTATATGACTATTAATCTATCAATATACAAAAAATCAGCTCGTTAGGGTTCCGTTATACCACTAACAACATTTTCAATAAAAATGTTGTTCGTCTTATCAAAATGAAGCTACTCACAAAAAATTAGCTTGATAGTAATAAAAAAAAATGTTCTAGGGCTCCCGTACTATAAGCATATGCTACCAACAAGAATGCAAGAAATGAATGTAGAATGCACCGAAGTATACCATGGTTCAAAAGGTGCTGAGAGAACTCCTGACTCCTTATAGATACATGTTTGGGAGTTTCGGCGTTGTTTTTAGATCGGAAAGTATATGCTACTATGCAAATTACATTCATCATCATCACTACCATAAACAATTATACCATGCATCGTCCCATTATGACCCTATTATTGGTACTTTTCATAGCCGTTTAGATCGAGACTCGAGTTTGTCAAGCGATTTAAACAATTATAGATATTTTTGTTTTAAAGTATATGATTTAAACTTGGTGCTTTAAGGTTACCAAGGTAGCAATTTTATCATGGGATCCATGAGGTATATAGGTAACTTCTCAAAATGTATATGGAAACTCATGGTGATTTTAGTTTTAGAAGTATCTCTAAATATATATAACTCAAAGGTCACTGACTGACTGACATAGTGATCTATCAACGCACAGCCCAAACCACTGGACGGATAGGGCTGAAATTTGGCATGCAGGTAGATGTATATATATGACGTAGGCATCCGCTAAGAAAGGATTTTGATCAATTCTACCCCTAGAATAGAGATTTAAAAATTTGTATGAAACTTTGTCAATTTTAAACCGATCGGGTTGAGACTTTGATACCTAATTAATAATAATACTTCTTAACGCGAGCGAAGCCGCGGGCAAAATCTAGTAACTACGATACTTCTTATCCCGGCAAAATGCACTGTTTTCGCGCGAGTAACGAATTTTGGCGCAAAGGCTTTGCGAGCGTCACGTAGTATATTAATTTGATATTTCAGGAACCGATTCTGATGCTGCGTTTCTATGCTTGCCAAGGCTTGACCAGCGTCCACAAGCACAAGCGTGTAAAGAGAGTATCAATTCTGGCTTGGCTTGCGTGAGCTTGTGGACGCTTGTATCCGATCCGGTGTAGTGTCGGTTTTTGGACACAAATCAAAGGGCGCTTGCTTGGAATGTACGTAATACACTGACGCATTCACAAGCGTGTAAACGACTTCCAAATGCCAAGCGATATTTGTTGACGCTTGTGCCTTGTGGATGCTTGCCAAGCCTTGGAAAGCATGGAAACACAGCATTATCCCTCAATTTAGGGAATGCAATCTCGTTCTCGCGAGATCTCGGCCTTTTTAGCGAGATTGATCTCGGACGAAAAAAAGGCGAGATCTCGCGAGTTTGACGAGATTGCACTTGAGCATAAAAACGTCTTATTCGAAGCGCGGACTGACACGGACGGAGTTGCGATCACGGAGTAAAAACAAAGAGGGGCTGGCCTAACCAACAGTGCACTGTGATTTTCAACTAGGTCCTGAATTTTGACTTCTCGTTGTTTTGTTTGTTATAAAAGAACTGTTTTATTACTAAAAGATTTTCGTTTGATATTAGAAGAGGAGACTGGTTGTTTCTTTCATTTGTTATTTGATAGATAGTAGATACCTATTACCTACGTATATCAAAGTTTACTACGTAAGTTTATTAAAAAATTATAGACAGACACGTCAAAACAATGTTTGATGCATAAAAGTCTATTGAAAAATTCGTGATAATGTTTAAGTATCTTATAATACTTATAATATTTATTATTTTTTCCTAATTTATCAAAAATTGTGATTACATATTTGCAAAAAAACCCTACCAAACTGCTCTCGCGAGTTCTCGAAATTGGCGAGATCTCGCAGTATTGTTATTCATAAACTCGCGGGATCTCGCGAGTTTTTGCATTCCCTATACCTCATGCTGCATGTATCGCTTCAATCGCAAGCTACTTCTAAGTTATAACATAATATCCCACTTATCACACCATGAATAGATCAGCAATGGGCAAGTCAGCACTACGCTGACTTGCCCATTGCTCTTGCTGACTTGCCCATTGCATACGCATTCTCTGCGAAATTTACGTTAGAAATCGACCTACTTACCAGGCCGAATTGTGTTAATTGTATGAATTTAAAGTTTATTGCCGTAATAAAAGATGACATAATTTGATGTAAACTAGTAAGTTTCAGACAATATGCTTAATTTATTACTAGTCCTGAACCTAATACCTATGTTTTAATGTTGCCGATCAACGCGGCAAGCCACCGCGACCGACAAAAATCAAATAAAATGCCACTTTATGACCTAGAAGCTATAAGGTTTCATTTTCTATTGACACTGGTCTAGCAACCCATGCCGCCGCCGCTTTGTAGTGGCGTAGAGCAAAATGAAACCTATAACCCTTGTCATAAAGTGGCATTTTATTTGAATTTTTATCGGTCGCGGTGGCTTGCCGCGTTGATCGGAACGATAGCTTTAATTACACACCTCAACACTATAAAAGTCGACGAGTGCTTTTACTTGCGGTGGCAAAAAACTATCAAATTAAAATAATAAATATTGACGAAGGAACCATATTGACGAAGGAACCCAAAGGGACGAGTAACCTTGGCAATAAATCAGATTGACCAATATTCGATGACCAGTATGTGATTAGTACTATTTTGTATGGCTGTCGGATACCTTCGCGCGCCGTCCTCGACCTCGGTTATGCAATTCCGTTATGAAATATTCAAATGGAGCCGGCCTGCAAATTTCAAAACGTCTCGCGAATTAAAGGGTCGCCGCGTTAAAGTAAAAAACCATGTCGGATATGTTTTAGATCGCTTGTTTTCTATGAGACGCCTCTCATAGAAAACAAGCGATCTTGGTGGAAATGGAACTGCAAGAATTGGAAAGGGCGTAAGCGACAAAGTGGTTTTTGTCGCGTAATTTAAAAACCATAAATATATTTCATATAAGCTATGTGCAAATTAAAGTGTATGCTTGAACCAATCTATGTACAAATTTTGAAAGCTTAAATCACTCTCCTCTGTTGGCAAAATTAGAATCCCTTTTTTACAGAGATTTTTGATTGATTATTCTGTGTTATAAAAGTTGACCAATCGTGTTATGCTATGGGTAATTCAAAGACAAAGACATGATGAATACTGACAATGAACTTTAATTTCTTAGCTTTAGTCATTGCTGAGAAAAATCGATATCGCTACAGCCAAATTATCAAGACGTCGCCTTGATAATTTGGCTGTATTCTTTATCTCTATTATATCTGTTATTTGGCGAATTAATATTCGCCCTTTGGCGAATATTAATTCGCCAAAGGGACTATATACGCGCAATTTATCAATGTTCGAATTAATTACTTGCACAGTGCACTATAATATACTGTGTGCTGCGTAGGGCATCGAAACCCGGACCCAATTTTCAAAACCCGGGTTTTCGGGTTTTCGTTAAATAAAAAACCGGGTACCCGGGTACCCTTTTTTAGAGTTTTTTCGGTAAAATTTTGTGTTAAAAATTTATAAAATAAAAATTTTTGTGCAAAATTTGTAAAGTCAGTCTTTGTATAACACCTTGCTGGGAAAATTTTCACACAGACTTGTCACTAATGAAGCACTAATAGCCTAATTATTATTATTTTTTTTCTATATGAATTTTTATTGTATTCATTAACACTCAATAGGAATATTTGTCCCACATAATGTATCCTTTATCAGACAATAGGAAAATGAGTCCCACAGTTTTTTTTATTTTTTATTGTAAGGGGGTAAAATTTTATAAAATAAAAATCATGTCAAATTTAAAAAGAAAATAATAATATTCTATATTCCAAATTTCATTAAAATATCCCAAGCAGAACTTTCAGGAACGGTAAAGGGTTAATTCGCCAAGGGGACTAAATACGCGCAATTTATCAATGTTCGAATTATGTAATTACTTGCACAGTGCACTATAATATACTGTGTGCTACCGGCTGAGACTACGAGTTGATGTCTTGCTAGACCAGCCATTCACAGCCGCGAGCGATACATAAAATGTTTTTAGAAATGTCATCAGACACCGGCATGGAGACAATTTATTCAAAGACAGAACAATCTTTTTTGGGAGGTCCGCAAAAATTTTACTTCTTACAAGGGTTCTACCACCAAAAAAAACTAACAAAGATGCGTCCGCAGACGACCATTTGACAAATTAACAATGACCGTAACATGGGTTAGCTTTTAGTACTGTCAATCTTCCTTTATTAACACGTTGGCTGCTACCACCATCACCATACTACACCTTCAGTAATTGCTCCCACGCCCCATACAATTTACAATGGTCTTTTGATCCCACCAGTGTTGGTCATGGCAGTCATGGCCACACAGAGACGCAAATGTGATCCCAACAGTGATGCTCATGGCAGCCTCTTTTGGGGTAGAAAATAGTTTATTGCATGGGAGGCGTTAGTATTTCGGTGATAAAACCTTATGTCATGTACTTCCAGGACTCACAAGTGTCTATAAAAAAAAATATTATATCATATATATCTAAATCGATTCAGTGGCTTAAGTGTGAAGAGGTGATACAGGCAGTCAGACACAGAACACACACACAGAACCCTAATGCTTAGGGTACCCAAGTTTAAGCATTGGACAAAACATATTTTAATACTAACTAGAGGTCGCTGTGGTCGAAATTCGTCCTTAAATAATAATTTAAGTTATAAGTTTGAACGCTATTAAGATTCTTACTTAAAATCATGGCTAATATTGTAAAGTTCAATAGTTAAATGATGATGTAGTCGTATATTCGTAAGGATAATATATTTTATTGAAGTGAGATAAACATAGTAGACACCATGATTTTAACCGTTATCGCCTATCGGTGGACGGTGTCACAGATAATATAATGTTACAGTATTTAAGATTAAAAAAAAAAAACTATAGGTCTACCAGGATCCGAGGTCGTAGCCAAACTCCCTTTCGTTGAAAACGATGACGAAATTCGTTATTAAAATGTATGGGATTTGACATTAGTCTTCGCAAGCGAAATGTCATTTAGCATTGAGTTATGTCAAACCGCATACATTTTGATAACGAATTTCGTCATCGTTTTTAACGAAAGATACTTTGTCTAGGACCTCTGATGGCAATTTTCGACAGCAGATTTTCAAAAAATATCCTTGATCATTGAATAAATTTTTATATTTGCATGTTTAACACACAGAATCAGCCGCTAAAAAAAAAGATCAAAATGTTTAATTCCAATTACCCCAGTATTGCTAGAGTCAATTTATTTTCTCACTTTTTGTCATCAGATTCTGGTAGACCTATAAAATCCATTTTCAATTTGATCACAGACTTCAACCATAAACAAAATAGTATAATTCGTGTGTATAGGCTTGTCAATCAAAAAGATGGTAGTGTGCACATTGTAGTGTGTGTAATGTTTTATTTGTTAAAAAAATGTATGATAAAAGCATAATTTCAAAATAATATTAGCTCGATGCACTCCTTCACCATATATTTTTTTAATGAAATAAGGGGGCAAACGAGCAAACGGGTCACCTGATGGAAAGCAACTTCCGTCGCCCATGGACACTCGCAGCATCAGAAGAGCTGCAAGTGCGTTGCCGGCCTTTTAAGAGGGAATAGGGTAATAGGGGAGGGTAGGGATGGGAAGGGAAGGGAATAGGGGAGGGTAGGGAAGGGAATAGGGTAGGGGATTGGGCCTCCGGTAAACTCACTCGGCGAAACACAGCGCAAGCGCTGTTTCACGCCGGTTTTCTGTGAGAACGTGGTATTTCTCCGGTCGAGCCGGCCCATTCGTGCCGAAGCATGGCTCTCCCACGTATAAAATATAACTGCAAAACTTCATGCTCCTACGTTTTCGCATTTTTCGTAAAAAGGGGTCCAAAGTTTTTCGCTCGCGTATTAATATATATGATACCTCTTTAAAACCAGTGAAAAATTTATCTTCTAATTCAGAATAATGAGTAGTAAATGAAGGCTTTTTAACCCAAGGGTTTCTATCAAGGCAAAATGTATGGTTGCTGTGGTCACTGGTCATTTTTAATTCATGCACTTACTACAAAGAGCTTTCTGAATGAATAAGTTATTATATTTCTTTACGATAAACCCTATTCATAAAATGATAATTTAACATTAACCGATTCCGTGCGGATGTCGCCGCAGAGGCGACATGGGTATCTTTTCTGTATGGCGTGTGACGCCCGAGAGGAGATAAAATGTTTACCTGTAAAACTATGATGAAATTACATTTTTCAGAGGTTTCCCCTCAATGAAAGTGGCTTTATTTGTCACGTATTTTATGTGTTCAGTGTTAGTTTTAGGATATTGCATAAAAACTTACACTTCAGGAGTCCTAAACATTTTATAAATATATAACGCCAACACCAGCAAAATCTCACATCAACATAATTTATTCTTATAATTAACTAGCAGCCCGCCCCTGCTTCGCACGGGTATGAAACAAACATTTCTAAAGTTGGTGGTGCTATCAACCTGGCGAGAGTGTGGTGAAAAAATGTAACAAGGAGTATGTGGCAGGGTATGACATACCCGCTTACAATATTTGCTGTAAAACCGGATTTTTAAGAAAGAGCGCTAAATTCATTATCTTGTATTATAATAATACTATATTTTAACATATTGGAAGTAAAAAAATTGCGTCATTTTAACATTTTTGTTATTTTACTTAACTCTAAGCAAGTCACTATGTATTTTCAACAAAAAAATATTCGGGTCTCTTTTTGCATAAAGTATGCATGTATTCGGGTTTCTTTTTGTAGCTCGCGGAACAAATTTTTTGACGCAGTTACTCTTCCTTAGTTTTTATTATTCGTAGAATACATCATTTCCTTTTTGATTTATTTGTTGAATTCAGATATTTCATTAAAAAACGACCACTTATACAATGTTTATTTGTTTCTAAAATGCTATAAAAAGTAGATACATTTTTTGGCGTTATACATGACTAGCATATAATATCCCGTTCTACAATAAAACGAAAATAAATTGATCAATATAGCCACAGGTTTTCAACCACCTGACAAAAATAAGTTACTTACCTTCCATTTCTGTTTGTACACGTAAATAATCACTTTTAAATACTTGAAATGAACTATAATTCCGTTCACGTTCGCTGTTGGGTCGCTACTAAAAGAAAAACAATTGGAAACAGACGAAACAGCGATAAATTACAATCCATGGCGGGTGGCGCTCGAGAGGAGATATCAAAGTTCCTGGCGCTAGGCGCCTCAGAGAAGATACGAAATATTTGTTCGCAGCCAGGCGCGTGAAATTGCAAAAAATGACACCGCACTGAATCGGTTAATAGAGTCCTTTATAAATAATAAGACATAAAACTTATATAAATTACTAGCTGTCCCGGCAAACACTGTTTTGCCATATAAAGTACTAGCTGTGCCCCGCGGTGTTACCCGCGGTTTAAGTGATATATAATAAAAGACTATGAAAAGTACCAATAATAGGGTCAAAACGGGACGATAATACATGGTTCTATAATGGTTTATGGTAGTGATGATGATGATGATGAATGTAATTTGCATAGTAGCATAATATGCTTTCCGTTCTTAAAACAACGTCGAAACTCCCAAACTTGTATCTATAAAGAGTCAGGAGTTCTCTCAGCACCTTCAGAACCATGGTATAACTTGGTGCAAAATCTTGCTTGTTGGTAGCATATGCTTAGAATACTGCTCACGAAACCGAAGTCACCACATGTTCCCATATCAATTTTGAGGAGTTCCCTCGATTTCTTATGGATCCCTTCATCAGGTCACCACTTTCATGAATATGGTACCAAATTGGGATGATAACCTATACACCAAAAGAAAAATTTTGAAAATCGGTTCACAAACGGCGGAGTAATCGTTGAACATAAAAAAACGAACATAACACCTCCTCCATTTTGAAAGTCGGTTAAAATTGTAGCCTATATGTTATTCTGATGTATAAGTTATATTATTGTAAAGTTTCATTAAAATCCGTTCAGTAGTTTTTGCGTGAAAGAGTAACAAACATCCATACATCCATACATACATACATACATCCAAACTTTATAATATTAGTAGGACTAGTAGGATTTCGCCCATATTTTGTGAAGTGACTAAATAAGTATGGCACCATGGCACTGACCTCCATTATACAAGTACGCTGGACCTATGATACCCACTTTTTTTTTGTGCCTATTTGAAGCGGAATCAGCGCGCCCAGTGATAGGGAAGAGAACTAAATTTGACGTAACTTGCAAATGGCCGCTTAATCGTTATTGGTTGTCATCACTAGTATTAGTTCCAAATACTCCCACTACTGCTATCAGTGCCAATATGGCGACTTTCAAACGCACAGAGTAATAATACCTCAATGTTCAAACGTCATTTTTACGTCAAATTTAGTTCCTAGTTGGGGGAGCTGATTCCGCTTCAAATAGGCACAAAAAATAGCTGTCATTTCAAAGGGTATCATTAGTCCAGCGTACTTGTATAATAGTAGGAACACACGTCCCGATTTGGTCGGGGCCGATCGAATCGGGGCTGACATGCCAACCATTCCGACATTGCTACAGATTGCCGGACGGTCGGCCTTCCAACCGTCAGTTGACTTTGTATGAAGTAGTGAACGGACGTCTTGCCAGCTATTGCCGCCGATGCATTAAAACATCATGCCGCCGGTATTATCTAATAAAATCGGCCAAGTGCGAGTTGGACTCGCGCACGAAGGGTTCCGTACCATTATAGAGCAAAATTAGACCAAAAATTGTGGTTTTTGTATGGGATGCCCCCCTTAATTTTTAATTTTATTTTAATATTATTATTAAATATTAAAGCACACATATAACTAAATATTGTGTGAAAAATTCAAGTACCTACCTGTTGCTATTATTGATATAGAGCAAAAAAGGCCATAAAAATCACGTTTGTTGTATGGGAACCCCCTTAAATATTTATTTTATTTTGTTTTTAGTATTTTTTGTTATAGCGGCTACAGATATACACAATCTGTGAAAATTACAACTCTCTGGCTATTACCGTTCTTGAGCTACAGCCTGGTGACAGACAGACGGACAGACGGACAGACATAGAAGTCTTAGTAATAGGGTCCCGTTTTTACCCTTTGGGTACGGAACCCTTAAAATGCTAAAATAGCGTTGGTTGCGGCAACCATTGTTCAAATTTCAAAGTTGCCGTACTGTTCATTTATTTAAAACATCCAGCATAATTAGATAAGCTTGATGCCGGGCATTCCTATTTGCGTAATCTCTATGAGCTAAGTCCCACAAACAGGGAAAGTCTTTATAAAGTTCTAATATCTTTATTATTATTTCACGTTCTGAGATCGTTACTCCCTCGGCGTTCATAATTACGTCTAACAACGGCGGCGTCACAAATGTGACTGAGCCGATTCGGTCGGGACAAAGCTTCCAGACGTTCCAATTCGGTCGGGCGGTCGGCTTGTCGGGTGCGCCGGCGACCCGACCATGCCCGACCAATATTAATAATAATTATGTCGGGCCAACCGCTCTCCACACTTCCCGATTTGGCCGTGGTCGGGTGGTCGGGAGTCGGGACCCGACCAAATCGGGACGTGTGTTCCTACTTAATGGAGGTCAGTGCACCATGGCAACGTCCATCACTATCCCATCGCACAAACAATGGTCGCCGTCAGTCTGGAGTTGTAATAACAATTTAATTTACTATTATTTATTCAACAAATGCACTTATCAATATAAAAGTAGCCAGTAGCCGATTCACAGACCTACTGAATATGCATATAAAATTTGGTAAAAATCAGGAAAGCCGTTTCGGAGGAGTACGGTAACTAACATTGTGACACGAGAATTTTATATATAAGATGCTACATTTTAAAAATGAGTGAAGGCAGGATGATGCAAAACAACCTTACATTATGCCAAATCTAAAACGAGATAAAAAACCATAAGATAATGTGGTATTTTTGCACAAGGCTGGAACCAGTCACCTTGACATAGTTTTTGCGATACGCCAATATAAAAGTTTTAGCCCTATGCCTGTTATAATTCTGTATACCTATCATCTAATTAGATAGTTTGAAAAATACATGGTTCTAAATGGAAAACATTATGATATTTTACTTAATTTTTTTTTTGTTTGTAATTCCTCACTCTCCCCCACTCCCGATATTTCTTCTTCATATAATATATCAAACCTAAATTCTCTGCTATTTCGATGTGCAAAGTCACATGGTAACCATACATTTTTCAGCTATTAAAATCCTATCCTGAGACTTAAAGCATCTCCATACCAAATCTCATTAAAATCAAATCAGAGGAGTAAGCGCAAGTAGGTACCAAAAAAAATTTTGCATTTATAATAATATCATGCAATGGATTAACTATTGCAAAAACTAATTTGCTACATGTTTCCCTAAAAACCAGTTAGGTCACATAATAATACTTTTATGTAACCATTTCATAATAATGATCAATTACTTCTGTAACCAAACAATGTGAAGTTATGGAACAAAACCAGAAAGCAGCATTTATATTTGCACTACTGGATTAGATAGTGAAAAATTACAGCACAACTGTAAAACAGGTATTTGTTATAAATGTTGGATAAGTAATTATCACTATCAGAGGTTTTCAATCTAAAGATATCAATGTCACCATGTATGTATTGTACATAACACGATTTCGATAAAAATACATTTATTAATGTAGACAACCTGTTTTTAAATAATAATTTGAGGCAATTGAGTGAATATATTGTGTGATTGGCTTTAAATAACCTAAATCCCGCTGTACATTGGGCCGAGGCAATAGGCTAGCGTGTAAAGTACAGAATTTTGCTAGCAACTTATGGCCAAGTAGGTGTCTATATGTTGGCCCAATGCGCTGGCTCATTGCCTTAGCCCAATGTGTAAGATAGGTTGCCAAAAGATAGGTTGGTTGGTAGAATAATATTTTGCTGATATCGAACACTATTTGTATAATCATCATATTGTTGTTGAAGAGCCAATTCCTCCTAACATTTTTTAAGAAATTAACTTCATGATCATATAGAGAATTATAGTTTAACACAGCCTTTCCCAAAGTGGACGATAACGCCCCCTTGTGGGCGCTGAAGGTCTAAAGGGGGGCGGTGTGGGACCCAGAAAAAAAATGGGGGCATTGTATAGAGGCTTGGGGGGGTGATTTGTAATTTAATTTCATCTGGATGCATTTTAAATTGAAACAATGGAGGGGCGCTAAAGCATAATTTGTTCTCAAAGTGGGCAGTAGATAAAATAAGTTTGGGAACCCCTGGTTTAACATATCACTCATAATTTCTAAATGAAAAATCAAATTTCAATAAGATCTGGTATTTGATTTTCATTTTGTGTTCGTTTTTCTTTATTAATTGGCATCTTTTACTCTAAGTAATGAAGCATCCATTAAAATGAACAATTACTTGAATGAATGCTTGAATCTGTCTCATGTCGTCCACTTCAATGTTTACATGATCTTATAAATACAGTCATAATATTAGAAAAAGAAACATATTAGCCGTGACTACATATTTTTGCCGCTTGCGTTTGAAACATTAGGCCCATAGGGGGATGATATGAAAATGTTTTTCAATTTTATATAGTCCCGCCTCAATCATAGAACGCACGGGTGACCAGAGGGCTAGAGTGTATTTTGGCCAGCATTTAAGCCTGGCTTTACAGCGGGGCAATGTCGCCAGCATTCTAGGCACTCTCCCTAAGGGCAGCAGCCTGGATGAGAACCTATTTTATATTGAAACTGTTTTTCTGTACTTTTTATTGTACTAGTTTTAGTTTTTTTATTGTAGTTTAACTTTAGTGTTTATTGTATTAGTTTATTGTAACAGTATTATAATATAGACTCATTCCTAAATACCTAAAACATAATTATATTTGACATTTCTTAAGAATCTAGGCCAAAGAAACAAATACATCCGTTCTAATGCTATAAAAGTGTGACTGATTCTCTGTTACTGCTTCACACTTATATTGATGTTAAACACAAATAAAACACATTCTACTGCACTTTTTCAACTATGTATATTCATTAATTATTATAAAATTTAACAAAATACATGACCGGTTTTGAATCAATTAATCATGTGTATTGTGTGTGTATTTCAGGTGTTCTTGTAATTGTGGAAAAAATTGTGTTTTATTTGTGTTTAAAATTAATTTCCACCAAGAACTGACAATAGAATCAATTACATATATTATATTGATGTAATGTATTCATGTAATTGGGGTCACCCGTTTTAAATAACTGTAAAATGTAAATAAATAAATCAATGAACCAGTTTTAATGAAGTTTGGCTCCCAGATACCAAGTACCAGTAAAAGACATGGGACAATTTTTGACAGAAAATGGTGAATAGTGCTAGTGGAATAAATTCACAAATCTCATTCTTAAAAATTACAGAACCATGTGTTCTATAAATATAAAATTAATAAGCCTGTATGGAGCAGCCTGTGCAGAAATCGTGATATAAATAAAAATGTTTACCGAGCTTTGCATACCGCAATATCTTGCTATTTTCAAACCTAAACAAGTATCATGTTCCTGACTTAATTTTTTGATAAGCAATACTTTTTGTAGAATAACATATTCAAAAAGTTTGTAGGACAATAGTTTCCCCATAGCAATAAAGAAATCTCTTAAGTTTATTTGAAAATTAGAAGATTATTTCATCAACCAGCTGCTTGATAATCCTTTGTCTGTATCTGTCAGTAAGAAATCTTATTAGATTTTAAAAAAATACTAGCACAGGTAAAATAGAATTCAGACTTACCCATGGCTTTCCTTACATTAGACTTCCTTGAAAATTGGGAGCACAAAAGTTATCACTTCAGAGAACAAAGAACACGCGAGGTTATAATGGCTGCGCGGTAACTAATCATCCAATCACTATGCCAATCCGGATTCCACCTCCAGGTGCCGCGGCATGTGGCCCCGAGTCGCCGGGGACGTGGGGCACGAGCCAAGCTGCGCGCTGCCACCGACCTTCCATCCCGCCGGCATCAGCTGACGCGCCGCGCCAGGACCCCAGCTCCCCGACGCTCCCGTGGGCCGAGCCGCCGCCCTCGCGCCTCTCCTGACACCAGACACCGGCCCGCCCGCCGATGAGAGGTCGCAGACAAAAAAATCGATAGGTCGTCAACCTTCAGGCGCTAACTCCCAGCCGGACGAACCGCCGCGCCGTCGCCCGACGTCGCTCGCTCGGCCCTCGCCAGAAACCGACCTAGGTCTCGCGCTCCTCGAATAATAGAGGCAAATTCGCCATTTTGAAACGGGAACAATGAAATATTTACTTTTGGACGTCCCGACGACAATGGAACGGTCACGGATGCGAGCCAAATCGGCGCGAAACGATACACGTTTTGGACTTTACGTTTTTGTAAATAAATACGTACTCTGACTAGAAATTCCCTCGTCACCGCTGCCGATATCCGACATTTCAATCCACACCGAATTCTACAGGCGATTCGCGAATCCGCGATCCACCGATCTTTTCAATGTATTCGACAAAACCACAGATAATAGGTTTATATATGACAGAACAGAAAAGTCAAATTGTCTATAGTCTATGGTCAATTTGCCTGTCCCGACCGGGACCAATTAACAAAAAAAAAAAGTCTATGGTCAAACAACGATCAAAATCTTTTTTTTTATTTGAGATTTGACAGCAAAAAACAAAGCTGAAACATTTGTTATGAGCACTGACCTCCATTATACAAGTACGCTGGACTAATGAGTAATAATACCCTTTGAAATGACAGCTATTTTTGTGCCTATTTGAAGCGGGTAAAAAAGTGGGTATCATAGGTCCAGCGTACTTGTATAATGGAGGTCAGTGGTTATGAGGCATTTCTTATTTTTTTAATTTCATTGTCAAACACTTTTTATTTTAGCAACTGAGTCGTTCCGTGTAAATTTGTACCAAAGCAAAAGCTAATGTCACAACACTTCTAAAGTGATTACCACTTATATTGCGACCCTATTTCATAAATACTTTTTGTTTTCTAAAATATGGGTTAATTACCTTTACAAATAAATATATTAATCAAAAATTACCATACTAATTAATTAATCATAAATAAAAGTGCGCAAAAAATCCGATGATTTTAGCATGTCACACATGTTTAGTGAATTTTTCAAACTAAATTTTCCCTATGTATTTTATTTCAGCTCTATGATAAAGGTATATTTTAAAAGCTTGTAATATGTATTTTATTTTAAACAATTATTTTAACCCATATTAATATAAGAATACAATAAAATCCTTGTCGATACCGTTAGTCAACATTTTGAGTTACATGGACAGTCCACTTTAGTCACGCATTTTTCTGGTATCTTGAGCTTAAATCCACCAAAACCCTTTTAATGTTTTCGTCCTGACAACATTATCAATTTAAAAAGGCCCAGTTGTTTTATCTTGCCCCTGTAAGTTTTGCAAAACCCGAAGCGTGTTCCCCGCGAAGTCAAAAAAGAAGTCCACTTTAGTTTCGATATTTGAGTGAAATCGGTAAGTTGGCTTATGAAAATTATATTATTATTGAAAGCTTAATATATGTTAGCGTGCATTGAAATTGCGTTATGTTCTTTTTAAGCGAAAACAATATTTTCAATTTGCAAATTACTCAGACAAAGCAGGGTTCGTCACGTCCGTTTAGTTTCGTGACATATTAGTGGACAGATTTCGGTGACGAAATGGACACATAAGGCGAAGTTCATAAGGAATGTTATCCGATTTTGAAAAGTAGTTGTTGTGTTATTTAATATTGTAAAATGTTCATTTTGATAAATCTACTGTGATTTTTGACAGGATAATGTAAAAGGATACAAATATTAACATAACTTTTAGTCCGAACAAAAAAGAGGGATTTCTTATATCCCTGTTTGAAACAAAACACCTTGACTCTGCGCCTGTGTATATGTCAGTATATATTTTATAGGCTTATATGTTTGCATTGAAAATCTCAAATAGTTAAAGCGATTTTCATACGGTCTATTTATTAGTACTTTTTTTATGCGGGAATAATAAGGTTTGTATACTTATTGTTACGTGCTAGGGTTCAAAGGATTTGGAGAAAAAGACCTGCTGACTCTTAAAAAGACTTTACTAGCACTAAGTCTCACACAACTAAGCACTAGATCCAAATCACTAAACACTATCACTGTCCTAGGTCGTAGCCAAGTCGTAGGTTCACTGGTTCACTCACTATTGATCACTTGTTTTCACTCCGAAGTCGCTTTGATCTATCATCAAATCTCTCGTATCGAACTGAACAGGGCGTCTTTCCCTTAGGTGCAAAGTGTGCGTTGCACACGGGCGCCGCGGTCCTAGGGGTGCCGAGCGCCGCTCGCAACGGAGCCACACTCGGCGCGCGCGCGTTTGCCGGCCGCCGCACTTTATGACCAACGTAAAAAGTACTCCAGTTTGAATACATTTTGTGTAGCATCTGGAGCTCTTCTTATATTTGTCGAATTACAGCAAAGCAAGGCGCGCCACGAGCAGTTCGGCTTTTACAATTATAAATATTGCAAAAGTCGAGCCGAGTAAATCAAATAATGTTTTGCAATATAAATATTATTGCAAAAGCCGAGCAATTTACAATATAAATATCGTTCGACGAACGATTAGAGCTTATGAATGTAAATAATATAAGTAATTTTTTCATTTCTTCAAAATTTAGAGCTGGTGGAAGGATTTGGATTTAGATACAAAAAAGCACTTTATTCTTATTTAAAGAACAAACTGTGCCATGCTGGCTCTTCGGAGTTCGGATGTAGAGAAGTTAGAGCTCTTCAATGAAATCGAATTATTACCGATGTTTATTGATAATTCCACTCCGCCTTTAGATGTTTTAAATTTAAATTATTTGTATACGAATAAGTTAATCTCAGTGTTCCCCAATCTATCCACAGCGCTTCGGATTTACCTCACATTGCCAGTCACATTGCCGCACACAGCGAAAGATCATTTTCAAAACTAAAAATAATAAAAAAAACTATCTTCGCTCAACATTGTCGCAAAGTCGATTGACAAATTTATCGTTAATTAAGTATAGAACTAAAATTGAAGTAAGCGATATAATTAGGGATTTTGCTAACGCAAAGGCTGGAACAGTTACTTTTTTGTAAATCAAATAATGTTGATTACGACCTGTAAATCCTGTAACAAATAGTAGCTAAATTATTATTAAAGACACAAACTTGTGTTATGTTTTTCTTAATTGTCACTCTTTCCTTCCTTAAAAATACTTTATACCCGTATATAGGGCCGTCGCTTTCAGTGAGCTTCCCTGTCAAATGTTCTCAAATGTTGTTGAACATTGTATGTTTGTAATAAATTATGATGTCGTAATAAGAACGAAAAAAATCTAAATTTGGACATTTCTATGAAGTACATTTGTAATAGACATGTTAACATGGGTACGTTTTGGGGTTTAGGGTTGTTAGGGCCAGTCAAGAGCACATCATGGTAATAATAGAGTTTCTTATCTATTGAAGTACCTATGTGGTAACTTGATGTGCTGTTATTGTTCGTCCGGTGGCTTCAGGACAAATGATCCATACTAATATGGAGTATTCACCCTTAAGCGGCCGAACAAACTGTACTTGTACTTTGTACCCATTTCATTTTGACCGCGCGTTTGCTAGGGGGCGCTAGGGTAATGTTTGCACTCGGGCGCCACATGGGCTAGAGACGGCCCTGGAACTGAATTGACTGGCTCGTCTACCTGCGGCTATTTATATGGGCCGAGGTGAGTTCTAGAAAGTTCCTTACCTGATTCGCGTAAACAAGTAAACAAGTGTGGAATGTTTCTACAAAGTTCGAGCACGTACTCGCGCACCTAACGTCATCTAGTATCGAGTAGGGAAATTATGTTGTTTGTGTTCCTCCGATAAGTTTCGCTGGTTTCATGCTGTGCTCTGTCTGTCCGTAACATTATTTTAGATGGAAGAAATATGACTGCTTGTTTTTTGCTTTGTTTTTCACATTATGGGCTTCATATTTCAGCTTTTTAAGGGTCCTATTTTACAGGAATGGCCCCCCTAACACCGGTCCAGCGAGCTAAACGCTACAGAGATAAATTGAAATTAAATGTTGCAAGCATCATAATGTTACAAAATAAAACTTATCCTTTTTTGAACACTTCTTTCATTTTCCTAAAGGTCCTCCTCACCGGGAGCATTCACGTGTAATGTAACATCATAGATTTGTCTTTACTCTTTGAGCATTACATTTATACAATAATACCTCCCTGATTGACGAGCGTTCGCGTGTAATGCAACATATAGATTCGACTTTGAGCATTACATTACAATACTTCCTCCCTGACTGACGTGCATTCGCGTGTATTGTAATATTATAGATTCGACTTTGAGCATTACATAGCAAGTTGACTGTCACGTAGCATTTATGTTACAAGTTGTATCAAGATAATATTACACATTGTGTCATTACAAGGTGTGCATTGTAATGCTTGGTTCTCCTCCTTCACTGATGTAATGTTCGACTCTGTAACATTACAAGCGAATGCTCGCGGTGATCCCTCACTTTTAGATCTTTTATTGTGTGTGTGTGAACACTGCCTATGTTTCAATTTAGTCACTATCAAATTTCCTATTTAGTAACGGTCACAATTTTTGTCCTATAATCGTCATGGATTTTGATCGTAAAATATCGATAATATTTAATTTACTTTCAAAGAATAATTAAATTATGAACAGGAATACATATGCAGGACTAGTTTGATTTAAAAAAAAAGTGTTTTTAGTAGCTAAACAGTGAAAATTGTGCTCTATTTGATTCGAAATATCGCGCCACGGTATAAACATCTGAATTTAACATTGTTAACGTTACATAGTAGGTATATTTTTTATATAGGAAGAACCACGGAGCAAAACTACTTAAAATTCACGAATTTTGCCTAAAATATAATGAAAAATAGTATCTTTCAAAGAAAACCAAAAAAATAAAATTGTAACTAAATGGACAACATTTAGACACTACCCCTAATAAAAATTGCGATATTTTATAAACTAATTATTTTTTATAGAAAAACGTACTTATTTCAAAAAGTTTAAGAAATTGTGCGTCGAACCAAACTATAATCCAAATAATATTTTTGAAAATTGTCCACTTTGTCCACATAGTCACGGTGCAAATTTTGGCGGAATTACTCAACTATAGGTCTACCAGAATCTGATGGCAATTTTTGACAGCAGATTTTCATAAAATATCCTTGATCATTGGATAAATTTTTATATTTGCATGTTTAACACACATAATCAGCCGCTATAAGAAAAAAAAAGGATCAAAATATTTTATTCCAATTACCCCGGTATTGCTAGAGTCAATTTATTTTCTCACTTTTTGCCATCAGATTCTGGTAGACCTGGTAGATGGCGTATGGGTAGACAACTATCGGTAATACCATCATTAATTGCTACAAAACTGGGCAAAAGAATGTAAAACTTAATACATTTCAATTTGAAAAAGACGCAATAATATTCCAACGAATAGGATAGTAAAGTTATTATAACGATGTTTTAGTTATAACTCACGGAAGAAATAGCCCTATTTACCGTTATTCACACTAAATGTCACAGGAATTATACATTTTGGTTTTGACAACATCTTACCTGCACTTGTGCAAGATACCGGATATTTAATAGCTAATATTTTACCAATAATGAACAGATTAGATAATTTTTGCCATCAGATTCTGATAGACCTATAATGATATTTATTAATAATGAATAAGCTGATAAATTGGTTATTTTCTCGGTATATTTAAACTGCTTAATGCACAAGAAAGAACAAAAATAACATAATGTCATATTGTATTAGCTTCTGTAGAACTACGGAAGAAAGATGAAAAGTACGAATAAAAAGGAAACCGTGTGAGGCATTGAGATTACTATAATACTTTATCTATGGTGTGAGGTTTAGAGGTCTTTGGCAGCTATAGGTCTACCGTCTACCTAGAGTGCGCGCACGATAACTCTGCGCGCGACAGGTGGCGTGCCAGCGTAGGGATTTATTAAAAAAATGGGTAATCCCAATGATATTTTTTTAAATAACATTAGTAGTTTTACTTTAATATCTTTATTTAAATTATGTATAGGAATAGGCGTATCGATTATCATGTAAACGTGGCGGCCCGACAATTAGTTCCGATTTCAGCCGCGCGCAAAGTTATCGTGCGCGCACTTTACCAGAATCTGATGGCAAAAAGTGAGAAAATAAATTGACTCTAGCAATACCGGGGTAATGGGTTGTTTTCTTTTTTTTTAATCTCCACCAGACGGCGCGACGATAGACACGTCTAGATTTTCTATTGGTTCCCCACCGATCTGAAATTATCTGCAGGTTGGCATCACTGACTGTGTTGTGTTTCTAAAAAATCTCAGTGTCCTGTCAAGTATGACATAAATCAAAATATCTTGAACCTAGTTTCCGTTAGCATAATATTAACATAAAACTGTATGTATTTATATATTTCCATATATTACTATGTTTTTTGCTTCGTCCCTCTAGTTTAAATTTCACGAAGAACATACGCCTAAGCGATCATTGGCCTAAGCGATTAGGCCAGTATACTGGTAACAGTTTAGGAACACGCTGACATAATATAATACTTGTCAAACTGAAAACTGACAACTGAATGAGTGTTGGCGGGCATGTTACTTTGACACTTCTTCTACTTTTTATTGTTGGTGTGGTTTTTATTATTTTTTCCCAAATTGTGTTATTTGGGTTTTTGATGTTCATTATTGGTAAAATATTAGCCATTAAATATCCGTTATCTTGCACAAGTGCAGGTAAGATGTTGTCGAAAGCAAAATGTATAATTCCTGTGACATTAGGTGTGAATAACGGTAAATAGGGCTACTTCTTCCGTGAGTTTTAACTAAAACATCGTTATAATAACTTTACTACCCTACTCGTTGGAATATTATTGCGTCTTTTTCAAATTGAAATGTATCAAGTTTTACATTATTTTGCCCAGTTTTGTAGCAATTAAGCATTAGATATTCGTTTTCATGCACAAGTGTAGGAAAGTGATGTAATATCCAGAAACGTGCTATTTTGTGTTCCCTCCAAAACTCCATCGGAAATTTCAGTATAGCGTCTACCACTTTACTGAATCGACCGACTTGACTCCTTGACTGTATTGACTTTTACTCAGACTTTGACTAGACTTTCGACCTGATGATATAGAGAAACGATGCCGAAAATTAACAAGAATATTGTTTTCCCGCCATTTATACTTGACACTGGCCATGGTTATATAGCCGAAGTGCCATAATAACAAAAAAAAAGGGAAATCTGCGAAAGAAGAGGTTAGAAGCGCCATCTCTGTACGGAAATGTGACAACAATTAATAATCGCGGCATTGAGATAGACTATAGGAGAGAGCCTTATATCGGTGTATAAGCGTCAAAAGCGTGTAATGTTATGTCCTACTTGCCAGGACATAACAAAGGAGTCGGTCTGCATATTTCATGTAATAAAAGTGTTAATAAAGGTTTTTAGTGAACATTTTATGCTAGATATTGTTGAGTTCTGTGGTTCCGCTAAATAATAAACCATAAGGACGGCCAATGAATGCTTCAAACACGTGGATTTGACATTAAATACGTAAGTTTTGAACAACGTTTTTTGGGCTTTTCAATCGTTTGTAAGTTAAAGAGATTATTTATAAGTTTAATAATCCCTTATTCCTGCTATATAAGGCATTAGTGCTAAAAATATCACATCAATTAATAATTTGGCTACAAAAATTGCATAGTTTTTTATGTGTGTTTACGGATTCTCA
The DNA here is from genome assembly GCA_905187585.1 of Cyaniris semiargus. Lineage (NCBI taxonomy): Eukaryota > Metazoa > Arthropoda > Insecta > Lepidoptera > Lycaenidae > Cyaniris > Cyaniris semiargus. Next base: position 9,245,416 of record LR994567.1, read on the forward strand.
TTACTTGAACAATAGTTTATCGATATCATGAACTAAATGACTTTCTTTTCTGGATTATAATGTGCTTCGAAATGATCGACAAATATAAATATTCAAGAAAATACACGTATACTACTTGTATGAAAATAAGCACAAAATGGACACGCGATGACGGGCTAAGATCTAATATCTATACTGTAATACTTTATCTATGAATCGCGGTACGGTCACGGGTTTGAATCTTATTATAAATTATTTTTGTTTGAAACACTTGAGTGTACCGGTAGATGTCGTCTCACGGTCTACACCACGATGTCTACAGTCTACAGTCACCAATTAGTTTCGCTCGCGGTCCATTTTAAGACATGAAAACCTTCACGCTCCACACATTTAAAAAAAATTGGCCAAGTGCGAGTCGAACTCGCCCATGAAGTGTTCCGTACCGTTATGGAGAGAAAGTAGGAAAAAATGTGTTTTTTGTATGGAAGCGCCCCTTAAATATTTATTTTATTTTAATTTTATTATTAATTTTTAAAGTACAAATATAATAATTTAAGGATTTTTAAAAAAAATTCTAGTGGCTAGCTGTTGCCATTATTGATTACGAGCAAAAAGGCCAAAAAATAACGCTTGTTGTATAGGAGCCCCCATTAAATATTAATTTGATTTTGTTTTTAGTATTTGTTGTTATAGCGGCAAAAGACATACACTATCTGTGAAAATTTCAGAAGTCTAGCTATAGCGGTTCTTAAGATACAGCCTGGAGACAGACAGACAGAGAGACGGAGAGACATCGAAGTCTCAGTAATAGGGTCCCGTTTTTACCCTTTGGGTACGGAACCCTAAAAATATACTAATTAAACCAATGTTATTACGGAAATTACAAAGGTATTTAATTAATCAATGAGAAAAGTGTAAATTTTTGTAGCTAATAATCTCTGATGTTTAGAGTGAAATTGGTGCAAACTATTGATAATCCTGGAGATGTTTATCAGTTAGTCGAGAGTCAAGACCGAATTTTTTTTAAGATGTTCATCTTCGTAAATGCTTGGTCCGTACACAATGGGTCGGCGGTCCGGATGCGGACCGCGGTCCGCCATTTGGTGACCCCTGGTCTACACTGTGCCCATCGTAGGTATTTTTATTAGGAATAGGTTCCTAGATAAATATAGTAGATTCAATTTTCAGGGTTCCGTACCCAAAAGGTAAAAATGGGACCCTATTACTGAGACTTCGATGTCTGTCTGTCTGTCTGTCTGTCTCCAGGCTGTATCTCAAGAACCGCTATAGCTAGACCTCTGAAATTTTCACAGATTGTGTATTTCTGTTGCCGCTACAATAACAAATACCTACTAAAAATAAAATAAAATAAATATTTAAGGGGGGCTCCCATACAACAAACGTGATTTTTTTGGCTTTTTTTGCTCGATATCAATAATGGCAACAGACTTGAAATTTTCACAAAGTCCTTAATTATATATGTACTTTAATAATTAATTATAATATTAAGCTCCACCTAACCTAAACCTAACCTAACCTAACCGAGATACCTGACTACAGACTACATAACGTGTGCGCAGCAGCACAAACTGGTTTTATTGTATTGATTGATTTGGAAGTTTAGAATGATGCATTAGCATTTAGGTAAACATAAATAATAAATAATTACTAATCACTAAGCAATTTTGTTCTATGCGATCACATTATTTCGCATTTAATTATTTTCTAAACTAAATGGAATACAATAACACGTCCAAAGCAAAATATGTATGTCGTTTCTAAATATCAGTACTTTCATTTGACACTAATTCCATCAGTGGCCGCCGATAGCCCAAATGTGCCCATACTCCTTTCAATAGATATTCTTATAGGCTATAATATCCAGAGTGGCCTATTAATAATTTACATATTAGTGCGGTTCCTGAGGTTTATGTCAGGAGTTTACCTATTCACTAGCACTTTTGATTGGTTAGTCAAGTCTACTTAAAAAACTGTAGTTATTACATTAATGAAACCCACAGCCCATATAATATGTGCCATAGCAGTGAATTTGTTAATTTGTTTTTATAGTTTAACCCGCTTACTATAAAAATATTGTATCAGGGATGAAAGGACATAATAAAACATCAGTATAATATTACAAATGACTATAATTTTGTCACAATTTCCATACAGTGTTAATAACTTTTTACCTTACACCTATTTATAATACATTACTTAAATATCATTAAACTTGTATCATTATTTAAAATTCTTCCTGTTTTATTACTAATTACATTCCAACGAGTCAGTTTCTTCAAATGAGAACATTCAAAACTAAAATATAAAAACCCTTACAAATACACGTCACAATTCGCGTTTATATTACACTATACTGTAATTCGATAAGATCTTACATTACACTATCATAACTGCTTACTCCTACGACAGGTATAGTTACTGTACAAACATAATATTATGCGCTAGCGAAAACAAACTCTCGCGAGAGCACTCGTCGCTCGCTCATAACTGCGCCCTTATCGCTCGAAATCAATTCGACTCGATCAAAATCGATTTTCCCCTAAATGTAACCGATCGATTTTGACAGAATCGAATGATCTCAAGCAACGTGAAGCTACCCGTGCTCCCGACAAGTGGGGGAACGCGAATCGCGGAAAACTATATTAGTAGTAATAATGATAAAGGTATCGACAAATTGTACTTTAAAAACGCGCGTCGCGGGCGCGACAGGCGGATGGCCTAAAATAATTGACTAATCGAGTTGATCCGAGGGAGCGTCGAGAGAGTCTGAGATATGTCGTCGCCTGGGCTTGCCTGTCGCGCCCTCTACCATAAATAAGCACCGTGATTGAAATGCGAGTTACTTGAGTAAATATTTTACAAATGTGTACCTCGGCTGATAGTACTGAGCCGCCTTATTCACCTACGCGTACGATACTGGTAAAAATCGATTTATTCACATTCAAGGCGAACGAGATCGAACCGTCGCAGACGTTCCTATCAGCCCCGGCGAAATAATCGAAACAACTGTATAATCAACAAGCGAGTAGATAATAGAATAAATTACAATAATAAAGTATTAATAAAATTGAGCTAAATTCGTTAAAAACCGCCTTCGCACGAGCGAAAAGTTCAACGTTCATATAATACTAAATAAAAGGAATACTATAGAAAACAATGACAGGTAAACATGATACAAAAATTGCAATAAACGCGTTATTGCTACACGAGACTATAAAGTAGTATTATTGCTCTGGGGATGATGCTGTGTTTGGCACGGATTTTGACCCGGAATGGCCGCCCGCAGCACTGTGACGTCAAATTTGCAGCTAATTCGCTTCTCGAAAAGTACAATATAACAAGTAACACGTTTTCGTTATCGGGATAAGAAACGACTGACGGGGGTGGGCAAAGAGATGGGCATGACGGAGCGGGGCGGGGGGCGGGGCGACAAGCGACGTGATTCACAACCAAGCGGCGTGCGACACGCGCCGCACGTGTGCAGCTACCCTAACAACGTGCACGCACTGCGCCCTGCGGTTCATTTTTTTTATCAGACAGAATATTCTGGAAATTATTTATCCTTCAAATTTTACATAAAAATCGGCCAAGTGCGAGTTGTACTCGCGCACGAAGGGTTCCGTACCACTACAGAGCAAAAACAGGCTAAAAATTGATTTTTTGTATGGGAGCCCCCCCCTAATTATTTAATTTATTTAAATTTTATAATTAATTATTAAAGTACAAAAACAATTAAGTATTTTGAGAACATTTCAATTGCCTATGTGTTGCCGTTATTGATTAAGAGCAAAAAATAGCCAAAAAAAAAACACGTTTGTTGTATGGGAGTCCCCCTTAAATATTTAATTTATTTTATTTTTAGTATTTGTTGTTATAGCGGCAACACATATATACACAATCTGTGAAAATTTCAGAAGTCTAGCTATAGCGGTTCTTGAGTTACAGCCTGGTGACAGACAGACGGACAGACGGACAGACATCGAAGTCTTAGTAATAGGGTCCCGTTTTTACCCTTTGGGTACGGAACCCTAAAAACTAAGTGAGGCTTAGTAACATGACACGTTGTACGAGTTTAGCTATGGTAACCCATTGCATTTATTTAACTTATCAATTAAATTACTTCAAGGATTTTACGCCTACAACTGGTAACCGATGCCGCAGTCCTCCGCAAGTTTTATTTCTTGACCTATCTACAAATTCTTTACCTAGTTACTAGTACTACTAGTATGTTAGCCTAGTACTTTATTGGGCAATGGTTTAGGAAAAAAAACCTTCACATTTAAAGGTAGGACATCTTAATTTGGAATTAAGAAATACTGCTTAAAGAAAAGTTTTTATGAATAGATATAAAATCTAATATTAAACAATGTTATCCGCTCCGTCACCGCCCGTAGCTAAATAACCGGCTTATACTAATACAAAGCAAAAGAAATTCCTGCGTCCATATACCCAATCTATATTACATTAGAGATCGGTCGGTTACTCGAGTTAAGTGTCTAAAAATTGTACTAATTATTATTAATTAGAGATATTTTTTTTTTTAATTTCGTAATATTGCCACAGTTAAGAAGGAATTTTACAAAAATATACATACTGTACAATTAGTAGGAGCGACGCAGTGGACGCACTGGTCGACCCTAAAGGCGGGTCCAGATAAAGACATGATTGGATGAAGCCGGTAACTAACATTTTACAACATGAGAACAATTACTCATTTTTCCCTTTTATAATTTGAACAAACCTTGTAACTTACCTACTTCATCATCAGCTAGCTAATAGATCTAGCTATACATAGAATCCATTTATTCTAATCATTTTCCCGGTCCTAAAGCCTGCATTTATGCAAAAAAATGACTGTTTTTAAATTGTTAGTAACCGGCTGCATCCACTCCTGTCTTCAACTGTATCATTTGCCCGACCCGATCACCGTATTAAAAAATAGCGTACCACGTATCAAATTGTTGACGACTTGATTTGCTAATTCCTACTGTACCTTCACGTCAATAGTCATCGGCCAAAAACTGATACTACATGATCGTGGCCATATAACGGCGTATCGAGATCTCGTATCGTACGATACGCGTAACATCACCCGTCCACATATGCGATCATGATACGCGATACAGATACAGTGATAGGATCGAGCAAATGATACCTGGACCCAGCTGAACCAGATTCCCGTGCGGCGCGCACGCACCACGCGTTAACGTCAACGAGCGCGGGTGTGCGCGCACGCATATTCGTGACCGTGCGTCGCAGCCGACCGCAGCCGCTTTATACCACGAACATGACAGTCAGAATACAAAAAAAGTATTCCCGATGTTCCTACACTATTTATCCAGTATTGGTAGACATGGAAAAAAGTTGCTGTTCATGTATTTTCCTGATGCTGCGTATTTCCAATGTCACTTATTACTTGTCGACTACTGGCAAATAGTCGACAAGTAATAAGTGACATTGAAAATACGCAAAATAAGCCAATCGCTTCAGAAATTGCTACATTTTCATACACTGACTTTAATCATGAATCACACGGCTGCGATCGGCCACTACGCGCGGATGCAAGCCGTCGGCCGAGAGCGGACGACGCCGCCGCTGCGGGCCGACGGTAGAGAGATCTAACTAACACTAGCTCGTTGATAGAAGACTTACACTAGGATGGCTGCCGAGCATCGGCCGGGCCCGGCTTAAACAACTACCGGTACTAACGCCTGAGGCTTTGCCGCGGACGGCGCGAGCCCCGCTAGTTGGGGGCGGCCTTATTCCCTCCCCTCCCTTCTCACAATCTTGTATCCGATTAAGTACAGTTTGAAATAACGTGAATAAGACCGCCGCCAACGTCAATACAAATTTCTAACCTCCTGCCATTGCACCTTTCTCAATATTCGAGATTATAAACGTAGAAATAACTATCACATCTAAATATTATTCGAGACTAAAATTCGAGGATACTATAGAAGGACCGAATAGAAGAGAACATGATTACTTCTAGAGGTTAAGGCGTAACGACCATGGCAATGCTACCAACATACGATATCTTTAACTCATTACCAACTCAGTATTGTTTTTTATTCCAACAACAAAAAAAATCTGTATGTTGGTAGCACTACCGTTAAGTAACTTTGCCAACTTAACACGGTGAGACTAGCCTTAGACATTTCGTTTAAATTATAGCTAAAAAGCTATAATATAGAGCGATCGACAGAGGAAAAAAGTATCTAAAGGCAAAGCGGCAGTGGAGTTAGGCCTTTGCTTTTGCGAGTCGGTGCTGTATACATTGCAATATTACGATTAAATTAAGTTACAATATTATGCTTTAAACATCACTTTCAAATATTACAAAACATTGTAAACATCGTTGAAATAAAAATACCGAGTTACACAATAAAAATTGTACAGTTATTATGTCAGAAAAGCACCGCAACGCCTTACAACAGAATTGGTATAACACAAAGCAAACAACAGTTAAATATAAATACATAATATCAAAACAAGCGTCATAAAGCACTCTCATAAAACGTATACAATTTTCACCTCTTTACTAATAAATAAATACACAACGAATAAACTCAATGTAGCTCTCATTGTCTGCTACACACTTTTCCACTGTCTCAGACAAAAATAGCGACATTAAAAAAGTCCCGTTGTGGAAATATATTTTTATTAATAAAGAGATTTTTGTACATTAATCATTGACGTACTTAAATATCGCACAAACATACCATTTTCGGGAACAAATTTGTTATGATTGAAGTATATTTCGCTTATGTATAAGATCACCTTATTGGCTTAAAGTTTTTTTGTACGTAGTGCGACTTTCTCAACATCAAGTACGTTAATGATACAAAATTACAAAACTGTAAGTGAGCGCAAACTCACTCTAAAACGAATTTTAGCCGGATTATAAGTACTTCATGAAAGGCAACTTAGAAACAAAAGTTAAAATATTTCAATGTCAATAAATAAATTTATTGAAAATGAAATAGAGAAAAATATACATCAACTCATTGGGTATATTGTACAGTTTTAGAGTGAGCTACTAGCAAAAAAATTAAGGAAATAAACTACCTAAGAATTAAGTATAAAAAAAATTATCACCCATTATTGTAATAACATTCGAAATATAGACGCAATCGATTATACAAAATATCGATAAAAATAACTCTAAACGCAACACGAGAAAAAACTCGCACAAAATAAAAATAAATATAAAATTATAATACAACTTAAGCAATCTTAAATACCCTGTCGATTTTCATTAATAGAAATTATAATTTTTATGTAATTTACTGACGAGAAATAAATTAAAAAAGTCGCGTTGAAATAGTGCAGCGGCAACTAAGCAACTCGTAAGAGTCAATCGTATGCCAATGTCACACGAAGCTGGCATATGGCAAAATTGCATGATCACAGACAAAATATGTTCAAAATTGTAACTACGCTGTTACTATAATTACTATATTAGTCGTTTGACCCAACTTCCTTTCCGTTAGCCCTTAACTGTCATAAGTTCAATCTGGCATACGTCAAACTTGGCACATCGGTGCCGGGCGGTGGCATATGCCACACGGAAATCATGGTCCTTCAAACCGGAAGGCCCCTGGTCGCGCCGCTGCACTATTCGAAGGCGGTAATTGAGCACGATCGACGGTCGAACCGTCCGCGGCGGCGCACCTCCCTACCGTATATAAATTCTTCGAGTAACTTATCTAACGTATATGTCTTTATTACGTATGTTATTTCGTTTCGTCTTATATTAAAATTCATTTTTGTGCAAAGAAACAATTTTGTACAAAACCACCCGCCCGAGCGCTACGAAAAATTGAACACAGAAATCGCAGTAGTCCTACCGAGTCACGCGCAGAACGAAAACTCAACATCAACAACGTCGAAGACGATAAAAAAATAAACGCAAACGCGAGGGCGGTACGAGACGTAGCCGCCCCATGGCAAACGATGAACAGCACTCGCGGCGCTGAGTCCGCGAACACGCAATACGCATATCTAAGGGCTCCCACACATAACTGCGAATTCGCATCGCATCGCAGATAACTGCGACCAAACTCATACTAAAAATGACATAACGATGCGATGCGAATTCGCAGTTTTATGTGGGAGCCCTAACTCCCTAGCGATCCGAAGCTCGACCGCGTCGGTAACTCTCCCGGACCTTCCCGGTCGCCACCCGACTCGGCGCCGACTCGAACGATATCAACTAAACCTAAGTAAAAGTACACTCGTAGGCCGCTCTCGTGACTTAGATGACGGTCGCCGGGGCGCGCTGGGCCGTTTAGAATTTGACTAGCCGACACAACGACCATTGACTAGAACGCGAAACGTTAAATTGGCAAGACTTTAGACCGGGATCACAGACCGAAAACGTGCGGGCCGCGCGCGCCCTGTGACGTTCGGGAGGTTCGATGACAAATAAATACGTACAATATTTACAAATAAACACTAGAAATTAAGCTCATTATTTTTTTGAAAAAGATAAAATTACATCACTAGATTGCTTTACAGGGGTGTGGGGGGCGCGGGTCGGCACTAACAGAAGCCGCCGAAGCCCACGGAGGGCACGGACGGCACGGCGGGCGCGTGCTCGCCGCTCTTGTGCAGCTCCAGCAGAGGCGGCGCCGATAGATAGTGCGTCTGGAAACGATAGAGAACAATCATGATTATTTTGTAAAGGTATTAAAAACTCCGTCAAAATTAGCCAAAGTGATGAACCCCACCGTTAAAATGTGACGTGCTTAGGTAAGAATCCAAGATATTACTATGATTACAATCCGTAGAACACACTAGTAACAATATCACCCTTTTCCCTGCCCAACTGTACAAATTGGGCACACTTGTGCTAGTCTAGGTTATTGCTAATCCTGTGTAAACTGTCCATTCTATGTATGCGAAGAAAGAAAGAGAGAGCATGATATTCTATCAAGGATTAACGTTACCCTAGACTGGCGCAAGTGGGCCTGAAAGTGTTAATACCAGATGATGATCGCATACACACTTACGTGGCCGGCCATGTTGTACTCCTAATACCGGGGGACCACTAATTCAGCACCTGATGTGAGACATTCGTCCGTCAGGGGGACTACCTTACCATCGAACATATTCGTCAGTTATTAAATAAAAGCATTCCGCGTAAAGCGGACCACTAAATTATTCTTTCGAATTATGTTATAATACTATATTATGTCACACCTCAGACATGCGATTCATCATAGCAAGATTTCTTAGTCAAAAAACATTTTTCTATGAATAGATAAAACAGAAACATGCATCTTGAACAAAAACTTGGGGGACCGCTTCATGTGGAATGCACCAATCAACTTTACTATTGTACCTGTTGATGGTGCGCCGGGGGCGGGGCGTAACCGTTGTAGTAGGGGGCGTTGTAGGCGGCGTAGGGCGGGGCCACGCCGGGGGCGTAGCCGTACTGCCAGTCCGGGAGGTAGCCGGGCGCAGGCCGCATCAGCTGCGTGCCCCAGCCACCGCCGTAACCGACGAACGGACCGCCGTAGCTGCAAAGAATATTGAATTGAAAAGCGTTACAAATATGTTTATTTTTTTATTGACAACGATAAACCTAATAAGAATTTGACAGCGTTTGTAATAGTATTCATTAGAATCAAATCACGCTCTACTCACGAGGATACAAACATATCTACATCGATTGTTAAAACCTTTGCCTTTGTCTTATTTTTACCCAACAATGGTTGGTTGGGTTAGGTTAGTAGTTATTATAACTAAGATTGTGACATCGCTTACCCATTATTCCCATACGTTGGCGCGCCGTACGCGGGATATGGTGGGTACAGCGCAGGCGCGTAGTCAGGCAGGGGCGCGGGAGGGGCGGGGTCTCCGCCCGAGGGGGCGGGGCCGGCGCCTGCCCCCGCGCCGCCCTCCGCGATGGACGGGATCTGGTCCACCAGCGACTCCAGCCCGGAGAGGGATTTGGACGCCACGTCCTGCGACTTGCCCTTGGGCGTGCCGCCCTCGCCCGTGTTCCCATACTCGCTCGGTGACCCTGATTAATGATAAGGTATTGTTTATACTGGTTCTAAAGACATGGTTTAGTCGAAGCGGGCCCCTAGACGAGCAATTTAATTGCGCAATATCACGTATTGCGTAATATTATGACCGTCTAGGGTTGATATTAAAAATCGCGCGCCTTTAATCTAATTGTCAAATAAACTGTTCGATAAAATTGAAGCGTGATATTGACAATATCAATTGATCGTCTAGGGGCCCGCTAAATGAGGATTAAAATGTATAAGTGTATCACATTTATCCATACTATCTATACTAGCCAATAATTATATCACAAACTGTAAAAGTGCGTTTCTATTCCTTCGTAACGCGATAGTCTAAGAAAAAATCGACAATGGGTATACTTTTGATATCGGAAGAACAAATAATATTTTTTGTTGCATGCAAATGTAGGTTTTCATGATCTAAGCAGATATTGGAGATGCACTATTTTATGTATTTCTTCTGTTTTCGAAAAAAAAAAATTCTTCATGTCTTACCAGGTGCGTGTTCCGACAGCGTCCTGAAAGGTGGCGCCCGACCGAAGTTTGAGTCTTCCTCACCCGTCGGCGTCGACCTGGTGGATAAAATAAGAATTAATTATTATAAATTAAGTTAGTAAATAATCCTGCATTCATAATATAGGTGAAGAACGTACGAATAATAAAAACTAAGGAAAAGTAACTCCTTCAAAAAACATGTTCTACAATACTTGTCAAAAATGTGTACCTTAGGTACACATTTTAATACATTTGCAATATTTAGGTGGCCTTGAGCGGTATCAGGCTGACGTTACATGACAGTTCGAAAGGAACCTTTAAAATGGTAATAGTATGGGAGTTACGTTTCCTTAGTTTTTATTATTCGTAGTGGATAACATAATAGTGTTACTGTGACATAGCGGCCGAAATATAATGGTAAATGAATGTATATTAAAATTACATTGGAAAACGATTTATACGTGAGAAACTTTTTTACGTTGAAAACTCTATAATACCATACTACTTTATTATGACAACAGAGCTTTAGTAATAATGTATGATGTCATCAATATCGTGTATCTTGTTCTAATTATTTAAGGCTAAGAATTCACCACTATGCTGTGGTAAGTACCAATGGTACTTTAGGCTCGTTTCACGACTTCATACAATGAAATAAAATAAAAATATTAGAAGTATAGTAACAGAAATACGGCTTACCTATTGTAATTGCTAGGATACATGGAGGGATGTTGATGCATCTGATCTAACCGTGGACTTTCCGCAACTCCAGGAGCTGTAATTATATCATAGCATTCTGCATTCGAATCATCGATTTACTAAAAAAAACATTCTTATACAGTACTGTGAAGTCAATATAATTGAACAGCTGTTAAATAGACTTTGAGGTGGTCTGGCAATAGGAAGCAACTGTCATAAATATCCGGCAGTGGAAGGCGAAAAAACAAGATGAAAAAATGAGCTTTATACTGTATCGGAGATTAGGTAGACCTTCAGAACTGGATACCTCTAAAGTAACCGCGACCGAAACAGGGGTCATATGCAGAGAAACTTTCATCTTATACAAGGTGCAACAAAACTAAGTCATAATAATTTAAGGTGTATTTGTGTTCCTTGTTGAGAGTTCACTGTGTAAGTAGCAGCGCTGAAAGACCAAACATTTTTTTTTGTGATTTGTATGGGCAAGCGCCCCAGCGTCACGAGTTTCCCCATTCAAAAGTAAAAAAAGGATCTTTCAGCGCTGCTACTTTTACAGTGAACTCTATACACGGGACTCAACATCACACTCTAAAGTATAATCACTTTTGTTTTGTTACACCTTGTATAAACAACTATAAACCTGACTGTCGCTGGCTCTTAGATAACTTTTGCCATACCTTGCTCCTGCTGATAATGGTAGTCGGGCTTGTCCTGGTACTGCAGGCGGCCCTCGTCGTACATGGCGCCGCCGAAAGCCCCGCCTACCGCGCCGCCCCCCGCCGCCGGCGATAGCTCCGCCCCGCCGGGGTTGCTTTGCTGCTAACGTGTTATATGTTTAGTATTTTTAATTATTAGGCGATGGAATGGTTTTGGTGGTATATGTAGTTGTTACATTGCAGCGCCGATACTACTAATTTTCTAGTAAAGAGAACCTATTTTTATTATTTTATTACGAAAACTTACAGCTTGCCAAAAAATTTCAGTAAGATTACAAATGTAGATAACCTAAAGCCCATTGAAGGGCTTCCAATAACATTAATGAGAGTATCGTAATAATAATAATTATATAAAGTGGTACACCTTAGCACAATTATTTGTTCCAATTGATTTTGATCTAAATGTAAACGAAGCTTAGTGTGGGCGTCAGCTTTGGTACCAATTTAAATGTGACGCATTTACCGTACCGCTCTTACATCACACTAATATTATCGGCGTTTTTAAAATCAACATTTATATCAAAATGAACAGAAACTGAATTTAAAACTGCAGTACCCACCTTGTTGTAGTCAGAGAGCGATGAGTTGCTATTACTGCCGGGGTGCATGTCAGTGCTGCCCATGGGGCTGTGGTCGGAGCGCGGCGGTTCGAAGTCCAGCGCCGCCATGCCGGGGGACACGGGCCCGGGCGACGAGATCGCCGCGCCGATGTCCGACGACAGCTCAGTTGAGAACCCGCCGGAACCACCGCCAGAACCGCCGCCGGCACCCTGAAAATTATTCGTTATTTTATTTATAATTAATGCTATGTTAGCCCCTTACAAATAAAAAGATTTACAAGTCCGTCAAGTCATTGTTACAAGTTACAACATAATATCATGGACAAAATATTGTAAAAGTACGTCTGTATACACATTATTATTATTAAACAAAACATAAAATATTCTTTGATAAAAATACTTTTTTTCATAAAATTATTGTCTGAATATGAGAAATATTACTTGACAGAATATAAGGACGCCAACTCTGCGTAAGCCGTAAGAAATTTTTAATAATATGTAAAATATTATATTATGATGAACTTTCTCCCTGACCTGGTTGCTAAAATGATGCGACTCCGTGTAAGTAGGCGCGGGGGAGGAGTGGTGACTGTAGGGCGTGTGTGCGGGGGAGGGCGTGTACGAGTGTAGCGCGCCCGCCGGCGACGCCGCGGGGAAGGGCGTGCTGCCCCCGCCCACTACCCCGACCACGCCCGCCGGCGCCGGCGACCGCGCGTACGGTGCTGACTGCGCCTGCGGGGTTGAAGTTTGATAGTATACTTTATGCATAGTAGAGAATTGATACTGTCACTTGTAAAGAATGGTATGATACGCCAACTAATAATAATCGATTACGAACCAAGTACCAACCAATAAATATTACATAAATTATATCGCAATTTGAACCTAAGACTCATGTTTTACTCCACATTTTGTTATATGACATTACAGGTATAATAAGCCGGCTTTGTGATTATGTTTAGTTTTAAGTTTAAAATTATTATACAACAAATCAAATATGTAATTATTTAAAAGGCACTTGCGTCAGTTGTGGTTGTTTTGCAAATCAATTGTCTTCGGCTTAATTTTTTTTTATGGCTTGTAGGCTTTTAAATGCAAATGTGTGTTATACTAAGTAAATGAAATAAAACAAATTAATATTCACCTGTGGCGTGGCGTCCCTCGAGAAGGGCATATCATGCGAGAACCGCGGCTGCGCGGCCGGGCTAGGCTGCTGTCGGTACGCGGCCGGACTGCTGGCGTACAGCGGCGAGCGTGCGGCGAACGACCGTGAACCGACCCCGCCCACGTTGCCCACATTACCCACGCCCACTCCGCCCACGGTGCCGACTCCGCCCACGCCGGGCGAGCTGTACGGCGCGCGCGGCGGCGACGGTGCGCTGAACGCGGCCGGACTCGACGGGAACTGCTGTGGTGCAGACAGATCCTATTTGTCGTTAATGGATAGTTGATTAAGTTTTTTCATATGGATGTTATTTGCTTTGATTTGACTATTGTTACGCAACGCTTTAAAAATAACTTTTACTTATTTTTGTAAGTGACATGGGAGATTTACAAATTAAAGTTTGAATATTATATCGAGTACAATTGCGAAGAATAAACTTTATTTTACAGTCCAGTCGCAGAGAACGTAGAAAACTGTATATCTACTACAAGTAATGAGAACGCGTAATCAACATATTTTATGATCAACGATCGACCAATGGTAATTTTTACTGTGTATCGTATTACCTGATGCTGCGGCTGTGGCGTCGCGGCCAGCCGCTGCGGCGTGGGTGAGTAGGGCTGACTGCGCGGCGACGCGTACACGGCGCGTGGCGACGACGCGTACCCCGCCGCGCCCGCGCCGCCCGGCGACGCGTACCCGCGCGATAGTATCCCGCCCCCGCCCCCGCCCACCTCAAGCGGGGAGTCCATCCCGCCTGTGGAAATATTGACGTCATTTATGTAGATATGACAAAGAGATAGTACAACAATTTTTATATAGAGGACCGCTAAATTTGCCACCTCATACGAAAGAATCAGTCACTGATTTTATTGATTAAAATTGGGTTATTAATTGGTTATTTGCAGTACATAAATCACCCTGAGTATTTAATTTATTGTCAATAGTTTTTCAAAAATGCCTTTTCTATAAAAGCGTAGAACTATAATAATTAATCTAGGACTTTGACCCAGACTTATCAAAATGTCTAAGTAGACCAAACTGTTACAATATTATCATAATAACACATGGCACAGCACTGTTATTTTGTTTTGTTACCGCACACAAAATAGCCACGTTCACAACAGCTGTATAATGATTGTATGCATAATAACATCTCACGTCCAACTCACCGGCGTTATTGGGCTGGTAGTAGGGCGAGCCGTCGGGCATCTGCTGGTGCTGGACGCCGTACATCTTGCTCTGCGGGATGGGCGACGCCATCTGCTGCGGGAACTCCCCGTGCAGGAACTGCTGCTCGTGCGGCAGCTGTGACAGCGACAGCTGCGGCTGGCTAATGACTACAGGTGCTCAACATCTAAACTCTAACTCACCGGCGTTATTGGGCTGGTAGTAGGGCGAGCCGTCGGGCATCTGCTGGTGCTGGACGCCGTACATCATGCTCTGCGGGATGGGCGACGCCATCTGCTGCGGGAACTCCCCGTGCAGGAACTGCTGCTCGTGCGGCAGCTGCGACAGTGACAGCTGCGGCTGGATCATCGAGTTCGCTTGCTGGAGAACAAAATGACAAACATGTACAAAAATAGTACTGTACTGAGCATATATTACGACATATAAACAAAATTTACAACCGCATCTGAGATATTTTTATGATAACTTCACTTTAATGACTATTATTTTAACATAAAATCCATATAGATCAATATGTCAAGCTATTTATTAAATTAAATTTAATTAATCATTAAAAGTGTCCGACTGACGCCGTTTTTTGTAAGGCACTGTTTATTATTCCGAATAGAATAATTAATAATTATTATGTATAGAAGAATTTTGTTGTTGTGTTTGCCTTAGGCTGGTTCAGTCTAACTGGCATCAGAATATAGACTTTGCTGAATTTGCATTTCATAAAGCTTTCATTGTGTAGACGGTTGAGGTTGACTCTAACCAAGCAAAGTATGCCTTTTTGAAAGTAAAAAGTATACCTGTTGTTGTTGCTGTTGCTGCTGCATCAGAAACTGTTGCTCCTCGGGTCTGATCTTCTTCGGCCGCCCCCTCTTCTTTTTGGGCGGTAGCTCACCGTTGGGGTCTAGCACGGGGGGCGGTCGCGGCTGGCGCGGCGCCCTGGGCACCGGGGGCGCAGTCTCGCCGTTCTCCAGCTTCACCTTCTTGGGGCGCCCCCTCTTCTTCTTCAGGGGCACTTCTGTACCGTCCTCAAGTATGATGGTGTCACCCGGCTCTGGCTCCATTGTCAGCCTGGAATTGAGACCGCTTTGTGCAGCATTTTTAATCTGTCATCGACGAAGCTAATTTTATATTGTATGGGTGCTTTAATTTGAAAAATTCAAACCTTCATGATTTTATCATAATATTAATCACGTCAGCTTAACTAACAAATCTTCGAAATAATATTTAATACACATATTGTAAGTTCTTATTTTTAAGCCAAGCTCATCCAATAAAACTTTGTTAATAAATCATAAGTACTTACCTGAGATCGCCAAATAAACAACAGCATACCGCACTTAGAAGAGAAAAATAAACAGAGATCGTCGAGGTAGTCGCGGCGGGAGCGGGACAGCAGCACGCGGTGCGAGAGGGACAGCCTACCTGCGGATCTCCATCTCCTCCTGCGGCCGGTGGCCGGTGGTGTCGAGGAATATGAGCTCCACCTCGTCCACGTGCGGCTGCAGCCCGTCGAGGTAGTCGCGGCGGGAGCGGGACGGCAGCACGCGGTGCAAGGGGGACAGCCTATCTGCGAATCTCCATCTCCTCCTGCGGGCGGCGGCCGGTGGTGTCGGGGAATATGAGCTCCGCCTCGTCCACGTGCGGCTGCAGCCCGTCGAGGTAGACGCGGCGGGAGCGGGACGGCAGCACGCGGTGCGAGGGGGACAGCCTACCTGCGGATCTCCATCTCCTCCTGCGGGCGGCGGCCGGTGGTGTCGGGGAATATGAGCTCCGCCTCGTCCACGTGCGGCTGCAGCCCGTTGAGGTAGTCGCGGCGGGAGCAGGACGGCAGCACGCGGTGCGAGGGGGACAGCCTACCTGCGGATCTCCATCTCCTCCTGCGGGCGGCGGCCGGTGGTGTCGGGGAATATGAGCTCCGCCTCGTCCACGTGCGGCTGCAGCCCATCGAGGTAGTCGCGGCGGGAGCGGGACGGCAGCACGCGGTGCGAGGGGGACAGCCTACCTGCGGATCTCCATCTCCTCCTGCGGGCGGCGGCCGGTGGTGTCAGGGAATATGAGCTCCGCCTCGTCCACATGCGGCTGCAGCCCATTGAGGTAGTCGCGGAACTTCTTGAGCGCGGCGTAGAAGGGCACCTTGTCGGCCGCGCGGGGCAGCTGCGCGCACCGCGCTGACGACGACGGCATCACCCACATGTACTGCGGAGATATATAATTGGGTTTCAATATAAGAAAGTTACTTCTAAGTCACAATTAACACATTATCTAGCGCTGGATCACCGTTTTATCAAGTTAGCAGTTTTCAATCAATGTAAACATCCAGTGTACACTGTACAGCTACTGTACAATATAAATCAGCACTAATTTTATTTCATAACTGGCGGCTTACAACAATAAATTATGACGTGTTTTAGCCCGGCCGCATATTGTCCGAATTTCTGATCAGAAACATACGCCGGAACGCAATTAAAAATTTCTGCCATCCGATAGACGGCATCTGACAACTCATCCGGACGGCGGACCGGACGTCAGACACAAAACATATGAGCAGAGTGCGTTCCGACAGGCGTCTGACATTATATGTCAGATGACGTCGATCGGATGGCCGTTCAAATGTTTCTGATCAGAAAATCGGATCGCGCTCTCTCTTACATTTTGTACTGAGCCGAGTGAGCTCGAACTCGCCGGAAGGAAATTTCGGATAGTGTGCGGAGTGGCGGTCCGGCGGACGTTCAAATGTTTCTGATCAGAAATTTCGGACAATGTGCGGCCGGGTTCAATCAAGTTCTACAAGGATCTTTTGACGCATGGGTGACATTATCTAGGCGGGATGGATGCTTTCGCACTCAAAATGATATCACGTACAATTAAATCCACAACGCGAAATGACATTTGGAATGACATTGGTTGCAACAAGATGGCGGTGTTGGTTCTTATTTCAGGCCCACATCAAAACATCCTTATAGAACTGTAAGTCAGTCACTAAACCCTTAACAACAACTTAACCCTCACCGTGTTAGTCCCCGCGATGGTATCAGGCTGTTTGCCGAAGCAGAAATCCTTTTTCCCGGAGAACACCTCGTAGATGAGTTTCCCGTTGAACACCGCGACCTTGGGCCGGAAGGTCTGCAGCTTCTCCAGCAGTATCGCTGATCCCTCCTTGATCTCGCGCCGGGTGAGGTCAGCTGAGCCCTTCGTCGGCCGCGCCACCATATTCGTGAAACCGATGCCGAAATTTAACAACTGGAATGGGATAAATAAAGTTTAAGATTACATATACCATAGGTTTAAGACTATAAAAGGACTGTAAAATAATAAGATTTTTTCTGGTAGTCCTTTCCTGTGGTGTAATAAAACGTGATTGTACCTTATAATCCTCATCGGCGCTCATCTGCTCGCGCGTGAGGCCGGACAGGTACAGGCACTTCCAGAAGTGGTTGCCGGGGCCCGCGTAGTGGTGGCCCTTGTACGCCGCGAACAGACCAGGGTTTATGCCGATCTGAAATGAGGAACATCACTAGGTTAGTAGAATGTAATTGGAAAGTAAATAAAGAGAGAGAGAAGGTAAGATTTCTTCAGCAATGCTAAGCCGGCTGATACTCAACTATAAATAAAAAGCATAGTTCGGTCATAAAAAAAAGAAAGGCAGTTGTGAACGTGCTCTGATTCAGATGGTCTATAAAGGAATATTCAGTACTATTCATATTATCTTCTGACGAAACTTTTCAGTTATGTCTGTAAATATTCGACTTTAAGAAATTCACTTTACGTCGAATGCACGTGGCCTCAATTATTCTCATTCCTCAATTTTCAGTTGACATAGCTGATGTTTCTTCTAAGACCACAATGATGCAATCATGGGTCGGCGCCTTGTTGGGATCATACTGCAGCATCACCTTGCGCTACGATATAAAGGCATACTCACAATGCATTCGACGTTCTCAACAAGCACCGTCGCTTCCGCCGGCACTGCGACCTATTTTTGAGCTCTCTCTCCGCGCTATGCTACAGATTACGCTACTAACTACCACCACTAGCTAGCACAGGTATGTGG
Source organism: Cyaniris semiargus (assembly GCA_905187585.1). Classification (NCBI taxonomy): domain Eukaryota; kingdom Metazoa; phylum Arthropoda; class Insecta; order Lepidoptera; family Lycaenidae; genus Cyaniris; species Cyaniris semiargus. The sequence continues at coordinate 9,264,324 of LR994567.1, forward strand.
CCGATCGTACTCACAATGATGATGTCGAGGTTCTCGGCCAGGTGGTCGGGCGTCCGCCGCGACGCCTCCTCCTCGCTCATGCCGTTGTACCGGTCGTGCTGCTGCGCTCCTGGTCAGCTACTACCACCACTAGCTAGCACAGGTATGTGGCCGATCGTACTCACAATGATGATGTCGAGGTTCTCGGCCAGGTGGTCGGGCGTCCGCCGCGACACCTCCTCCTCGCTCATGCCGTTGTACCGGTCGTGCTGCTGCGCTCCTGGTCAGCTACTACCACCACTAGCTAGCACAGGTATGTGGCCGATCGTACTCACAATGATGATGTCGAGGTTCTCGGCCAAGTGGTCGGGCAGCGTCCGCCGCGACGCCTCCTCCTCGCTCATGCCGTTGTACCGGTCGTGCTGCTGCGCTCCTGGTCAGCTACTACCACCACTAGCTAGCACAGGTATGTGGCCGATCGTACTCACAATGATGATGTCGAGGTTCTCGGCCAGGTGGTCGGGCAGCGTCCGCCGCGACACCTCCTCCTCGCTCATGCCGTTGTACCGGTCGTGCTGCTGCGCTCCTGGTCAGCTACTACCACCACTAGCTAGCACAGGTATGTGGCCGATCGTACTCACAATGATGATGTCGAGGTTCTCGGCCAGGTGGTCTGGCAGCGTCCGCCGCGACACCTCCTCCTCGCTCATGCCGTTGAAGCGGTCGTGCTTCTTGCGTTCTTTGATCGGCCGCGCCACCAGCGCCCCCTCCATGCCAGGCTCTACTTTGATTTCCATGCTGGAATTGAGAAAAGTTGGGTGTTAAGATTGGACACCAAAATAATTAAAAACAAAGGCAAGAATTAAGAACTTCAAGACTACGCACGCGCGTTCACGTGAGTAATGAGCATGTGTGCATGCGCACGATTAAGGCGCTGCTAAGCGATTTTCATATTGAGTTTTTTTAAACGGGCTTTGGCCCACCACACATTCCCACCACTGTATCTCCTGTGTCGCCAGGATCGCCAGCGGTATCCAACCACGAAAACCCTTTGATATGATCTCAGGGAGCCCGAGGGACATGCTAAAGCTGTCTTGGGACCCGCAACGAATTTAATCAGAAGAAGATAGGAGTTGGAAGTATATTACATATTGAGTTTGGTCAAGCGACTATATTTAAACTGTCAAATTTTTTCCACTATTCTAATTTTATACCTAATGCACAATTAATTTTGTCTAGTAGAACCTAACTTGTTAATACCTCGAAAACTGCTTATAAGGGGTACAGCTTGGCAAAGAAGAGTCTGACGCGGTGACTGCTGGAACTAAGAGTTTTTATTTATGACAACACTACATTACTTGTCAACTCTAGTATATATTGTGTCAAAAGCGAAGCGTAGGGTTGCCTGTATTTAAAGAAAAGCGCCCTCATTTAATCCACACTCTTCTTTGCCAAGCTGTACCCATCCAAATTACAACTTTATATAACTTTATACCTATCGAAATGTACATAAAACTGCCAATATTAACATAATATACACGTCCGCCCAGCGCCTGTAATGAGCCGGCATCATTGCACCATAGAACAAAGCGGTGATTAAAAGCCGAAAAAACCTCATCTACAAGTATAATTCGGATTCACGGGTGCGATAACGTTTTTTCGCCGGCCCCACGATAATTAGATGCGCTTTGACTGTCATTTGCATCGTAATGACTCTACTAGACTTCAATACTAGTAGCACTGCGTACTTAGTCAAATCACACTCGATAATTTCGACAGAAAAGTTACAAATCATAATTGTATGGCATTTGACGTAGTCCATCGTAAGTGCCATATCACTTAGCGAAGTAGCTCTAGGTTTATTCTGGATTCGATAATTTTTAATGTGAAGATACAATTCAAAAATGTACGGGCATGACTTAATGTTATCTTAAGTGACATATTACTTAGAGATGCGTTATGTCAAATGCCATAATGTTATTGATATCTACCTTCGGTGTCAAAACTATCGATATTAATTGGACTAAGTACCCTGGCTGATATAAAAACCTCCATCTTTATTCGCTTGGCTGGTCAAATATGTATGAAACATAGGCTGTAAGTGTTATTATTAAAATTTTTCGCGTCTTCTTGTGTTGCAAAATCGCTTCATAAACGATGGAGTATGTCTCGATTTTTTTCGACATTGTGCTCATTATTATAATAATTAAACTCACTTAGTATTGTAGTAAATTCTTAGAATTTTGGGTCTTTGTTGATTTAACGATAGAACCAAAATTATAAAATATTAAATACTCTAATAGCGTCCGACCAAAACTATTTTATCTTGTAATTTCTCGATGCGGGTATTGTAAGGATAAGCGCAGACCAAGAGAAATACACTCTTCGACACTCTAGAATAAACTTTAAAATTATTGATATAAAGCTGTATACTTCCCGCGTATCTTCCAGACATTTTTTCATAACCAAGCATAAATGAACTTTATTCCGATAGTTTTAAAATTGATTTTGGAGTGTCTCTACAGACTTTTTTCAGCTGCGCTGACCCTCTGAACTGCATCTAAATCGATACAGTTCATTGTCTCATATGAGGAAGTATGTGCCGTATGGTATACCCCGTAACCACACCAGGAAAAGGGGATGTGGTTGGAAGTTCCCACTCCCACATTTCCTTAGAGCGAGGCCGCATTGATCCGTTGCGTTGCGTCGTCGTCGTCGCTACCACTTATGCGTTGCGTTGTCAAACGCTGTGTTTTAAGGCGAGGACTTATCTCAATTCCAAACGATGACCTTCCACACAACCAAAGACCACGCGTGTACGCATCGCAATAATATTCATTTTAGCTTAGCATAAAATTGTAGTTTCTAGGGGCGGATCTTCTTCATGTGTTTTTCATGTGTTTTTTAAATGTCTTTCTAAATAAATATTAAGAAAAAAGATTATTCGTTTCAGACCTTTTTAAAATAGATTCATTAACAATTTATTAAAATAAAATGTAAGTTATTCTTGTTAATACTTATATTTCGATGACAAAGAGTTTTGTCGGAGGTGAGTTTGTAAATTAATTACAGCGAAAGTATTATTTTTTATTAAAATGTTTTTGATTTAAGCCCTTTTAAATATTGTGCTCTATATCTCATATTTTTTTACATTTCGTTATTATATTGGAACTAGGTAAATCGGGTATCAAGAAATAACGAAATGGGGTTTCAGCCCGCCTTAAACGGCAGACAGGAAAAAAGTGGCAGGGCTGATAAACTGCGCTGTTTTGTAAGTTGATTGGGTCAACGCAACGCAGAGGTAATAAACAATGTGTTCTTCATCAGGGTGATTAGTGATTAAGCGTATCTTGCTACAGACAGAGTAAACAGAACTAACGAGTAGGCCGACTCAGAAGAGATCTCGAAATTTATACCTTTGACGTAGTATGTCATATCGGCCGGCGCGCGCAGTACTAATGCGTTACCCAGCATTGTGAAACATGTTGAAAGTGACAGTTACGCCCAACTCTCGTATTATATTCGCCCGTTTGTTTGAAGTTGAGGTACTCCTTAGTTCTGTCTACTCTGCTACCACCACTGACCTCCATTATACAAGTACGCTGGACTAATGATACCCTTTGAAATGACAGCTATTTTTCATAAATAACGAAATTAGGTTTGTTTTTAGTTTCACGAAAATAAGTAATAAGTATAAGCATGGTCCAAACCTAAAAGTTGACTAAATCACACAAGCCCCTTTCATATTATTCTTTTTTAAGGAAATATCTGAATGTTTATCTAGAATTAAATATTCATTAGGCAGTTCGCCCACAGCCGATAACAACTTTTGGCCAAACGAAACCTACGCCAGCTATAAACCTGTCTGGTTTTTAGCCTTGTTCGTAGTTATACTACCTAAGACGTTTAGGAAGATTATCCTTATGTAGTTGACATAAAGGTGCTGTTACAGGTAAAAATAACTCTAAATTGTAGAGCTTAATCGATATAAGAACCATCTGCTCAGCTATTCGCGTACATTTCTTTCAAAACAATAAATTCGCGTAAATTCGCGTTATGTTTGCAGTGAATCCTGGTTACATGTGTCAAATGGAATACCAACGATGGAACCATACAAGAGAGTTGGTTAAAAAGTATCTAGGTCTAGTCTGTATGGTACTATTATGATCTTCAGATAAGATTATGTTCGATTCTTTCTAAGCTCTTATCTTTTGTGCAAATCGAAATCTGTTCGACAAAAAAAAGCAAATACAATACTGGCTTCCTTGTGCGTTAATGCACTTCCCACCGAAACTCTACATTTTAGGGATAAAAAGTAGCTCATTGTGTTAATCCTAAGCCTAAACCACTACCATATCAAATCACCATAGGAAGGCTCAGGAATCCTGCAAGACGCGGAAATTGCCGAAAGCACAGGTGGCCGACTGACGGTCGGAGATGGCGAAATAATTACAATACATCCGGCCGACGGCCATCTTGGTTTAACGAGAGGTGGCCCTTTTCTTATGGTACGTTCTAAGTGTTTTTACTCCTGACAGGACCCTTATTCCGAACAACATAAGGGTCACTCTAGTATAAACTCCGAGATAAAATTATTGTAAACCTAAGAGAAGACTATGTACTTTGTTCTTTGATCTTACGTAGAAGATTATATCCTCGAACCCACGGAATCAGATCTGACCGTCTGGACCGTCTTTCATCGAAGTCGATTCAAAAATCGACTTCGATGAAATTTGGCGCAGATATACCTAGTAAATCACGGGAAAGGAAAGCTACTATACTATATAACGTTGGAGAAACAGCGCACAATCCTGAATCGCACCATCGGAATTCGTCTGAAAGGAGATTGTCATAGAAATTATTGTCATGACAACTTTTCTCGTTCTTTGAGGTTCATAATCATATATATATACCCACAAGGTACAACAGAAACAAGATGACCCGGCGAACTTTGTATAGTTCCCTCCTAATATAAACCTTCCCTAAGACATCCACGAATATTTCAAGAATAAAATTAACCAAATCGGTTCAGCCGTTCTCGAGTTTTAGCGAGGTTAACTTTAAAATATTTTTTATCTCGCGAAACCTCGATTGAATTTTTTATATAGATTATCAAGAATCAGAATTTAGGTCTCCAATGTATGTATATTTCTCTCCTATATCTCTCCATCGATCCTCTTACGCGACCTTTACTGATCAAGTCGAGATAACATACACATGCTCCATCACCTATCAATATCGAAAGTAATTTGGGACACCGAAGTCTCTTAGCTGCTGTATCGCCCCAAGGTTGCCGCATATGGGACTATTAATAACCCTAAAACCTCCGTTGTTCAATGGTTTAAAGCTCTCGATTTGCAGTTGGTGGGTTCGCTTCCCAGCAAAATGTTATTATAAATTTAAGATTGGTTAGGACAAGGCTTATCATCTGATTGTCGAACAAGAAAGATTAATGCGTCGGATGGGAATGGACTAGGAAAAAAGCCGCTCTAGATGTTGCCAGTCGTGTCAGTTACCCGCGCCACTGGGTTTACAAGAATTAAAGACGAGCGAGTGCTCCTTATACTGCACACACACTTGGGCATCATAAAATGCTGCGTTTTTGCCACGTTAATGCAACCGATCACCGTCACCGAAACTGGTACCATTATAATATTTAAATTCGGATTCGTACGAGAAAAATTGTGAAGGTGGTAGCCCTAGGTCGCAGTGTGGGAGGGTTATTGCGGTCTTACCTGGCTTCTTAGTTCTTACCCTCAATGGAGTTTATATTAGAAAGTAGAAACATTCGTTATTGTCGAATATAGTTAGACTTTTAAATAAATTACCTACAGTAGCTCCTGGCAGCCAAAAACTTGAATAAATTTGTGATTTCATTCAACAAGAAAGTACACCTTGAAAGTTTACAGTGGTGGTGGTACTTGATTATTCTAAGAGCTGCGTCAACTCGGACTACTAGACGTTTTCGAAATTCGTTTATAGGGTTCAAGGTACTTAAAATACCTCAATAACAAATTAAATCTAAATCGGTGCAGCGATTTTAGCGAGAAGAGTTGTTGTATGTTACATACAGACAAACTGTCGCATTTATAATATTAGAATGGATCGGATATAATATCTGATCGTAGTAAACTATTTCTCTCACCTCCGGGCGGAAAGCGTCAACTTTCGTCCCGCTGTGCAAAACAAAGTGGAGAAAAATAGTTCGAGGAGAAAAATAGTATACACTCCTCGGGAAGTAAATAAGAAAGCCTCAGATCACATGTTGACATTTCTTACTTTACTTCCCTAGGTGTGTAATGTACTAAGTTTGTTTATTTAAACAGAATATTATATTGTTGTGGGTTTGCAAACTAATCTTAACTAATCGTACGCGTAACGCGTATACGATGTAGTATAATATTATCTTTATATTTTGTTTACAGCATTTTCATATAAATTCCTTATTACCACTTTATAGTTATAAATATTGTTCCGCCGTGAATCGTGATCCGTATTTCGGGTTTTGGCGGTGTGCGCAGCGCGGCAGCGCGGCAGCGGTGAGCCGAGCCGCGGGTTCCGGGACCGAAATACCTGCGACGCGACGTAAACATGCGCCCGCGCCGCATTGTTCCACGTTGCATTATCACTACACAAACTATTTGGATAGGTATAGCGTCTTAGCATCTTATGCTACTGCTCCACCTGCGTTAGCGTTAACGTTAACTTTATGCCAAACTGCGCGTCGCTTAATGCATTAACATTGCGCGTTGGCTACATTTAGGCATTAACGCAACAAAAATTTAGGCATTAACGTTCCAAAGGTTCTAATTGAAGCAATTCTAAAAATTCCAACGCTTTCTCATTGGACCACTCCATTGTCGTATATCTTTCGCGCCAAAAGAATGCAAACACGTCGTTCCTCTACGCATGTGTTGTGCGGAATGAGCCGGCGTTAATGTAGCCAATCAGTGTTGCCACGCCAAATTTTAGAAAATCAGTAGACGTCATATTATGCCAAAAATTGGTAGAATTAGGTAGATGTTAGAACCAAAAATTGGTAGATCTACCACCCTCATATTATCAGTATATTTTTTAGAATAAAAAATGCGAGTATATCCATAGAGAGAGTTTTATTTATGATGTTTAATACATATTTTTATTGAATAATTTTAAATGTTCAGCACTCGGCTCTTCGTTCTTTGAAATTAACCTCTTCGTATGAAGCAAACCTTCCAATGTGTCAGTGCTGAGGCGGTTTACTGACATTTGTACTGCTATGTGGAAGTGCAAGTAATTGTCTCACAAATCCACAAAGCAGAAGAAACATTGGGGACTGTTCTCTTTTTTTATTGTTGCAACATGTTTCCAGAAGAATTCGAGCTCAGGACCAGAGTCTTTTAAACGTTCCGGTTCGCGAAAAAAACATGTATTGTTGTCACCACTCTTGTAACGTTTCGGACCGTTCACAGACTAATCTGCGTTCCGAAAGTGAGCGAACGGCTCAGAACAGCTGCAGCTCGTGTAGTAGCGGTCCGTTTTTTTTAAATGATGATTGGAGAGGAAGTACTGTGCCAAGACGACTCAATGGAGCAAAATGCTATCCGAGGAGTCTGTAACGTTTATTATTTGTACGTGAACAATGATATGTTGAAAAATAGGTACATTTGATACCGAAGTTGGTAGATAGGTAGAAGGGAGGTGAAATAAGTAGATCACCATAAATCTCATCATCATCTACCAAAGATGTGGCAACACTGTAGCCAATATCCTCTAGCGCAGGGTTTCTCAAAGTGGGGTACGCGAACCCCTAGGGGTTCGCCATTCGACGGCAAGATCTACGTAATGGTGGCAACAGGAGTCATTATTAGAAATGTCCGTAGATGAAACCTCTTCAAGCTGATTTCAAAAGGATGTCTTTGATAGATTTTTGGGCAGATAGACAGGCAGAATATTTCGAACTCTCACGCAAAGCGGTGAATTTCCTTTTACCCTTTGCTACAACATACTTATGCGAAAGTGGGTTTTCACACCAGCGGGGCTAAAATGGTCGCATAGCAATTCCTCTCAATCAATTCACAAAATGAATTGTCAAAACTCTCAGTCACGAATGTCAAATTTAAACCAATTCAATTGGTCTAATTTGACATTCGTGAGTTTGACCAATTCAATTGGTCTAAATTCGTGTACTAATTTGACATTCGTGACTTTGACAGTTTTGACAATTCATTTTGTGAATTGATTGAGAGGAATTGCTATGTGACCATTTTAGCCCCGCTGGTCATGATAAAAATTAAAAACTAAATACAGAAATCGACTTGATACCAAGTCAGAATTAAGGTTAAAATTGTCCAAAATTACTCCTGACATTGAATCCGACAAGAAACAAGCACACCATCACCTCAGAACAGGAAAATAAGCCCATCACAATTAATTTTGAGAAACCCTGCTCTAGCGCATTACACTGCGCGAGAATTCCCTTTGATGTGTTCAAAAAACCGACACCCGACTCCCGAGCTATCGCTTAGCGTTTAATGGCATTAGTACTTTCGCAATGACAATATTAGTATGGAAGTATGGATTTTATTTAGCGGAATATCTTTATCACTAGCCAAACAATTTAAATGTCTTTAGCCAAGCTTTTAAAGCCCTTAGCCAAACAATTAAAAGAGATTTAATATTATGGAGGCGACCCACATGACCAGCACGCCGGCCTGCGAGCGCTACACTGAGCGCCGAGCGCGCGCTATAATTCTTATAAGAGCGCAGAGCCGCGCATAGCGCTATCTCGCTCCCGCATGGCGAAGCGACGCGCCGCAGGACCACTCCGCTACCCAGCGAGCGCCGCACTGAGGCTCCGCGCATACGTCGCCGCATATTAGCATGTGGGGACCGCGCATGCGCGTTGAGTATCGTGCTGTCCTACTCTACGGCGCAGCCGTGACGTAGAACCCGTCCGTTCACCAGCGAGCATCGAACTGAGGTGCAGCGCGTGCGCCGGGAATATTTATATCCTCGGTCGGCGCATGCGCAAACCGGACGACGACCGCAGCGCTCCCTGACGTTCGCCGTTGGAAATAATTTTTGTGATTTTGTATATAAGCCGTGAGAATCGTTAATAAATCGTTCATTGTTATTACCTCCTTCACCGTGTGTTTTACTTTGAGCTCTACCCAAGTCCGCTACATCTGGTAACCCCGACGTTGAAGAAATCGCTGCAGGAGAAAACTATGGCCGAACAAGGAGCAAGCACTCAGCCACAGATGAAGACTACTTCTGAAGTCTCTGAGGGTCTCGTCAGTGATATCAGCGCAGTCTCTGTGCAATCCAGAATGCTGCCATTTTGGAGACAACATCCGCGCGCCTGGTTCATGCACTTCGAAGCAGTCGTCGACCCCCTGAAGACGTCCGACGACCAGAAATACCGTTACCTGCTCCAACAACTGCAGCAAGCCGATCTAGAGCACATCACGGATATTCTCTACGATCCGACAACCACCAAGAAGTACGAAAAGGTGAAGCAGCGTCTACTAGAGACGTACGACACATCGGACGTCAAAAACTTCCAGAAACTCGTCAGCGGCCTCGAACTGGGAGACCTGAAGCCGTCACAACTCATGCGGAAGATGAGAGAGCTCGCAAGCGGCATGATAACTGAAGAAGGACTCCGGATCGAGTGGATGAATCGCCTTCCTGCGCAAGTCCGAGTTATACTCTCTATCAACAAAGAGTCATCGCTAGAAACTCTAGCGGCGATGGCTGACAAGATGGTGGAGTACGCGGAAGGTCCTAGCGTTGCTGCCGTCACAGCAACGTACCCCACACCAGCGCCGTCAACCTCGTCAGCTTCAGAACCTTCCTACATGGAAACTCTGGCGAGACAAATCGAGAAACTCACACTAGAAGTCGCCGAGTTACGTCGCGGACGGTCACACTATCGCAACCGTCGCCGCCGTTCATTTTCAAGACCGCGATCACGCTCGCATTCAAGGCGGCGTGGTCCAAGGCCGGGACAGGAAGACTCGTGGGAATGTTACTACCACCACACCTTCGGAGATAGAGCTAAAAACTGCGTATCCCCTTGTCACCGCAGAAACAAGAAGAGTTCGGGAAACTAACCCGGACACCGACCGTGGCGGACGTCGGTGTCTCCCGCACTAGTCATCGCCTCTGTGTCTTCGATCGTGACACCCGAGAACGTTTCCTCGTTGACACAGGCGCCGACATCTCCGTGCTCGCCGCCACACAACTTAGAAAAAAGAAGCGCACCGAGGAGACATACAAATTATACGCAGCGAATAACACGCCGATAAAAACCTACGGAGAAGAAACTATCAAGCTCAACCTGGGACTCCGTCGAAGTTTTCGATGGACGTTTGTAGTAGCTGACATCAAAACATCGATTCTGGGCGCCGATTTTCTACACCACTACAAACTACTCGTCGATCTTCATACGAAGAGACTCGTCGACAAAATAACCGACTTATCCGTCAACGCCATGAAAGTCGTTACCGATGTCGAGTCCGTGCATGTCGTGAGCAATGAACAAGCTTATCACGACATCCTCAAGCTGTTCCCGAACGTCCTCCGGCCGATGTCATTGAAGCAGCCAAGCAAACACGATGTCGTTCATCATATCGAAACGACTGGGCCACCGCTCTTCGCTCGTTCACGACCTCTACCACCGGATAAATACAAGTCCGCGCAACTAGAGTTCGAGCGTATGATGGAGATGGGAATCTGCAAGCCGTCTAAGAGTCCGTGGGCAAGCCCTCTACACGTCGTGAAGAAAAAGGACGGAAGATTACGCGTGTGTGGAGACTACAGGCGACTTAATGCGGTCACTCTACCCGATCGCTATCCCATACCGCGCATTCAAGATTTCACGTACAAGCTGCACGGCAAGAAGATATTCTCGAAACTCGACTTGAAGATGGCCTATTATTGGATACCTATAGCCAAGGAAGACGCAGAGAAAACAGCCATTATTACTCCCTTTGGCTTGTTTGAATTTAACTGCATGACGTTTGGACTCCGAAATGCAAGTCAAACCTTCCAGCGGTTCATGCATCAAGTCCTGAGAGGCATTGACGGATGCTTCTCCTTCGTCGACGATCTTTTGATCTTCGCGGAAGATGAAGACAGCCACAAGAAGCTTCTCCGCCAAGTTCTAGAGCGCCTGGATCAAAACGGCGTCACACTTAATATCGAGAAGTGTGAGTTCGGCAAAAACAAAATAAATTTCCTGGGCTACGAAGTATCCGCAGATGGTATTAAACCCAGCGAAGATCGCATCAAGGCAATAGCTTCTTATCCGAAGCCGAAGACCATCATCGAGCTACGTCGTTTCCTCGGCATGATAAACTTTTATCGCAGCTGCTTACCTCTGCAAGCCGAGTTGCAAGTTGAGTTAAATAAATACTTGCACAACAAGAAGCGAAACGACAAAACACCGATCAACTGGACTCCGCAAGCAGAAAAGGCCTTTGAAAAATGCCGCCAAAGCGTTTCAGAAGCCGCCGTCCTCAGTCATCCGGTTGTCGACAGTCCTCTCGCCATCATGACCGACGCTTCAGATTACAGCCTTGGCGCTGTTTTACAACAGAAAGTTGACGGAGTTTGGAAGCCGCTTTCCTTCTTCTCGAAGTCGATGAGCGAGACGCAGAGACGTTACAGCGTGTACGACCGCGAGTTGCTCGCTATCTACGCCGCTGTAAAGCACTTTCGTAGCTTAATAGAAGGTTGCGAAGTCGTGGTGTACACCGACCACAAACCACTCGCCTACGCCTTAACAAAATCTCCGAGCAACAGCGATACGCCGAAACGAGAAAGACAGCTGCACTTCGTCAGTCAGTTTTGTTCCAAGATTATTTACGTCAAGGGAGAAGAGAACACAGTAGCCGACGCACTCTCTCGCATTGAAGAGATAGAGTGCCCTACCACAATTGACTACACACAACTTAGCAACGACCAGAAAGAGGACGAAGAGTTAAAAAACCTGCAGGCGCAAACTAATTTAAAGTTCGGCGAAATAACATTGCCTGGCTTGACTCGCTCAATTACTTGCGAGTTATCAACATCGACGCCGCGACCCTATCTACCGAAGACATATCGTTATGCAGCCTACAAAGCGCAACACGAGCTGTGTCACCCGGGTGTCAGGACAACAAGAAAACTCATGTCAAGCAAGTTCTTCTGGCCGTCGATGAACAAAGAAGTCGGACAGTGGGCCAGAGCGTGTTTAAGTTGTCAGCGCGCTAAAGTACATCGACACGTCGCGACGCCACTAGAAAAGTTCCCGCCATCTCAGCGTTTCGAACACATTCATATGGACATAGTCGGCCCTCTCCGACTGTCTAACGACTGTCGCTACTGTGTCACTATCATCGATCGCTGTACTAAGTGGCCAGAAGCGATCCCAGTACGCGACATAACAGCCGAGATCGTCGCTCAAGCACTGTACAATAATTGGATTGTGCGATTCGGCTGTCCACTGCGCATCACGACGGACCAAGGACGACAATTTGAGTCCTCTCTGTTTAATGCGCTCATGAAGAGGTTCGGCATTACCAGACTGCGTACAACGGCTTACCATCCTCAGTCAAATGGGCAAGTGGAACGATGGCACCGAACTATGAAAGCCGCGCTCATGGCAAGAGGCGCGACAACAAGTTGGACTGAAGAGCTGCCGACAGTGCTGCTGGGCCTCCGAACAGCAATTCGGCAAGACAACAACCTCAGCCCAGCACTCATGACCTACGGGTCAACTCTCCGTGTGCCTGCCGACTTTGTCGTGCCAGACAAAGACACGACAATCAGCGACGCAGAGTTGGTGCGCCGTCTCACTCGCACCATGGCCTCTCTTTCGCCGGCAACGCAGCGCACGCCCGCAACTAACCTGCGGCCATTCGTCTACGAGGACCTGGCCACCTGCACACACGTCTTCGTGCGCAACGACGCGGTGAGGGCACCGCTATCACCGCCTTACGACGGGCCGTTTGAGGTACTTAAGCGATACGACAAGTACTTCAAAATTCAACTGCCCCTACGTACAACTGTCGTGTCCTTAGACCGACTCAAGCCGGCCTACATCGTCAGCGAGGAAGTCAGTGGAACCAGCACCAGCGACCAGACGAAGACAACGGCAACACCTGCACCTGCGCATCAGCCATACATAACGAGAAGCGGTCGTGTCGTCAAACGAAACGTACGCTTCTCTTGAGGGGGAGTGATATGGAGGCGACCCACATGACCAGCACGCCGGCCTGCGAGCGCTACACTGAGCGCCGAGCGCGCGCTATAATTCTTATAAGAGCGCAGAGCCGCGCATAGCGCTATCTCGCTCCCGCATGGCGAAGCGACGCGCCGCAGGACCACTCCGCTACCCAGCGAGCGCCGCACTGAGGCTCCGCGCATACGTCGCCGCATATTAGCATGTGGGGACCGCGCATGCGCGTTGAGTATCGTGCTGTCCTACTCTACGGCGCAGCCGTGACGTAGAACCCGTCCGTTCACCAGCGAGCATCGAACTGAGGTGCAGCGCGTGCGCCGGGAATATTTATATCCTCGGTCGGCGCATGCGCAAACCGGACGACGACCGCAGCGCTCCCTGACGTTCGCCGTTGGAAATAATTTTTGTGATTTTGTATATAAGCCGTGAGAATCGTTAATAAATCGTTCATTGTTATTACCTCCTTCACCGTGTGTTTTACTTTGAGCTCTACCCAAGTCCGCTACAATATCATAGAATTTTCGCGGTTGATTTACTGCTGCACTGTCGATCCTGGCTTACAGGTTGAAATTTGTGGTGGGCCCAAAATAAATGATAAAGAACTATTAAATCTCGTCAAAAAATATAGCTTACTAGACGTTCCGCGCGGCTTCGCCCGCGTAAATTAGATATTTCACAGACAAATCAGACTACAAAAAATAGCCTATGATCCTTCACGTGGTCTACTTCTTATCTGACCCAAATAATAGACATTAACTCTAGTAGTTCGTGAGATAAGCCCTTTCAAATAATTTCCCCCGTTTTTTACACATTTTCTTCTATTTATTCGCTTCTATTAGTTTTAGCGTGATAAAATATAGCCTATAGCCTTCCTCGATAAATGGGCTATCTAACACTGAAAGAATTTTTCAAATCGGACCAGCAGTTCCTGAGATTAGCGCGTTCAAATAAGCCCATTAAATAATTTCCCCCCGTTTTTCCACATTTTCCTCTATTTCTTCGCTCCTATTAGTCTTAGCGTGATAAAATATAGCCTATAGGCTATATTTTATCGATAAATGGACTATCTAACACTGAAAAAAATTTTCAAATCGGACCAGTAGTTCCTGAGATTAGCGCGTTCAAGCAAACAAACAAACAAACAAACAAACAAACAAACTAATAAACTCTCCCGCTTTAGATAATCTGTAGATTGTAGAGCGCAACAGCTGAACAATATAAATACTTTACGCCACCTTTCTGGCACAGGTAATCGTATCCGACTAATCACAAATTCTAATAGCTCCGACATCGTATCGCGGATACTGTAACAACTCTAAGAAATTTCCAAAATTTATGAAAGTGGTCGAGGAGCCGGCGCCGCGTCGGAAACTCGTATTCACAAGGTTGTCCTAAGTGGAGCACTTTTTAAATAGACCGAAATCGATACAGGTCCAGATTAAGGGTAGTGAAAGGCGGCGGAGGCCAGCCCGCTGACCCAGCATCTAGATTTGTGACTTGTGGTCGGAGAGCTGGTGGACATTTACGACAGGTGATGTGGTAAGAAAAGTGTGTATGTCATAACCCATACTATAATTCTAAATACAAAAGTGTCCATCAGCTGTCTATTTGTCTGTCTGTTACCTTAAACAGTTAAGACAATTTTGATGATACATATTTATTTACTTTGGAGATTGGAGGTACTTTATCATCGCAGGATATAAAATCTATCTGTTGTTCAAAGCTTGACTTTTCCGTCTTCGTTCTGCCCTTTTTCCGTTGGGGAAATGCGTTTACGCATCCTCGGCAGTCTGGGGATATGGGATCTATCACCGGGGTATGTGGGTCTCCCCGGGGGCGGTGAAAGATCTTCGTACTGACCTGACTAATAAGGTTTAAATAACATGACCCGAGAAGTAAATCTCTTGACAATTTTTCATCGATCACACAAGTCTCAAGTTCCCCAAACACCGACCCAAAACGTCCAGCAAAACACAAAGGGCTCTGGCTCTCCGACTACAAAGTGTTGTAACTCGGATTGATTTAATTGGCCCGCATAACAGGCGTATTCTGTATCGTTAATTATTGAGTAAAAGTTCGCCAGTCGTGGGATTTAAGGTGCCTTGAGCAATGAGATCTTTGGATCACGTGTCCAAATTGGAACAAAAGTTAAGCAAAAAAATTTATAATAATTTGGATAATACTTGGTGACTACCACCGATCGTGATGTACGTACATACATAATCTGCCAAAAACATTGCCTTTGCTGGAAGCAGAGCCTAACTTTGCTACAGCAACAGTGAGGTGAAAAGCGATTAACGAAGTTGAAAACTTCCAGATATTTAGTTTGTAGTTCACAGTCCATTCACAGTAATTGAACCTCTTAAAGCACCTTTACTCCACCGTCATAGGGATCACTTTAGTACAAACTTAGGTAAATTAACATTGAATATAGTTTCGTAGCTTCAGCGACGACTTTCCATTTCGCTTGTGAAGAGCTAACTTATGCACCTGTTCGATATAATTCTTAGAAATTAGAATTCTAGACCTAGCTTATAGAAGAAGAATAAAAATATTAGTTTTGGGAGAAGAAAGAAGAAAGTATTCTCGTGCCTGTAATCTTTGCCTCCTGTGTTAATCTCTATTCTCTATCATAGTAAAAATAACGAGAAATATTATAAAGTTTTGTTCTTCGATTCGCCAATTTGACTAGATTTGTAGGATTAAATACAAGAAAAACAGTATAGAACTAAAATATACCTCAAAGTTTCAAACACAGCTCAACAACACATGGAAATTAAAATTAAAGTATTACCCAACCTAACACGTGTTTTCGCCAGGTCCATTGTTACGTAGATGGGATTTTTGCGGAATTCTTATTTAAACAGTGGGGGGAACCCCCCTCTCGGCGGTAATGGCGGGGCCGGCTAACGAGGCTCTGTAATAAACTACCGTTTGGTAAGTTATTTGTTCGCCGCACTTCATCCCAGACCCGCCCGAGACCGGCAGACAGTGGCAGCATCAGCCGAAAAATTTTCTTTATGTTCCTTCAGGCGTTTGAGACGTACAGTTTTGATGCAATTTATAACTTAAATAGATGACGCCCGCAACTCCGTTGCACCAAAATTCGTTTATCGCGCGGGAACCGTACATAAAAAGTATTCTATGTCCCATCCCGGAACTCAAAGTATCTCCGTACCCAGCAAAATTGGTTCAGCGGTTAAAAAGTGAAGAGGTAACAAACAAACAAGCAGACAGGCAGACACACATTCGCATTTATAACAATAAGTACGGAAGTATGGATGGCCTATTCAAGTTGAGATTTGATAGACAACAGCTATCATTTCCACTATGATTGCACAGATGCCTTTAGCATGCACAATCAACGACGATCATAGACGTATATTCGTCTGTAAAAAAATCTTATGCACCCTCTATACACGTTTTGTAACTTTTTATTAGTAAGAGGGTTAAACTACAGCCACTATAGCCATATAGCTGGTGTAACCCTGGCACATCTAAACTCTGCTAATCTTAATAAGGCTCTACGTGCAGCACGTCTGCCGTTATCTGTTCAGATCAGTTGAGCGCGGCGGGCACGTACAGTGATAAGGGGCGCGTGACGCCATGTAGATACTGTAATACCTGGGATAAGGAACGGGAGCCGAGGTGGCCCAATCGTTGGCACCTAGATTAGAAATGAAGCGTAAGAAACCGTTATTCTAACTACACAACTTATAACACAAGCGAGCCTGCAAATTGTGGCATAAGTTGACGCGTAGTATGCAGCCTCTCGACGTTGGCTGATGATGGATACAGGCGATTATGAACGAGTACAGAGACATATGCTTCGTCTATCAATATTATCATCATTAACCATTGCCCATTATTGATTTGATTGTACTACCTAGACATATACGCAATCATGGTGGCATCTTATTATACATATTATTCATCTTAAGTTACTGCTTTTGCCAGACCCCATCCATGTATTTTTGTATCCTTTGTCGCCGTAATTAGTAAAGCGTCTCCCAGACAGACGCGGACTGCGGTGGCGGTGGCGGTCAGTTGAATGGCTTGGCCGCGTGGCCGCGTGTGTCTGTGTCGTTCCTAGAACTCTCAAGTCATCCAACTGACCGCCACCGCTACCGCCACCGCAGGCCGCGTCTGTCTGTGACACGCTTTAAAGAATCTCGGATACAACTTCTTTTATTGCCAGTTTGCTGTTTGCCACTCGCTCTTTTAAATTAAAGAGGAAGAAATGTACAACAAAAACGTTTGCGTGTTAGTCATGAACAGTCTCATGTGACTTTGTTAAGGCTGATAAGCCATAAGTCCTGACTCCAGGCTTACGCTTATCAACCTCTTATCTCTGAGTGCAGACAAGGTATAGACGCTTAGGTCATCTATATCACCATAGCATAAAAAGTAACACACAGACACAGTTGTGTCCTCGAAATCAACACACACACAAGCGCTTAACACAGAGATAGTGATGCCTTTTTACAAGACCAAGACTGCGAAACCATGAGCAAAATTAGTCTTGGTCTCACTAAGGTTAATGGGTAGCATATTGTGTTATTTTTTTAAAAGACGAAGACCAATATTACTCATCACGCAGTGATACTGTATTATTCTGCTCTTCTACATCCAAGATCACATACAAACATACATTTTAACGTCTAAGTATATTATTCCAGAATCGAGATGAATCACGTAACAGGTTTGCGATATCAAAAGATTCCGGCAACATAATAGAATACAAGACAGTTTTTGCCTCGGCGTGTAAGTCTCACTTAAAAACCGCCAATTATAATATAATCCGCGAACATTAACTTGTTGAGTATAGTCGTAACGACAAGTCGTTTGGAATAATAAACGTTCTTTTACAAATGAGTTGAAAAATTTGTACTCTACTATCATGAATAGCCTATTCGTAGACTTTATTATTGTTCTGATTTCTGACATTTATTGCCACCCGTAACCGAGTTGTGTAGATAGTATACACAAAGTTCTCTTACTTTGAAAAGGTATAGAATATAATATAGTAGGACGATCTTCAGTTCAATGGACCCATGATTTGGTGAAGGTTGCTGGAAGCTGATAGATGAGTGCTGCCCAAGATCGGGATGGATGGCGCTCGTTGGGAAAGGCCTACATTTAGCAGTGGACGGAGCTCTAACTCCACAGACGATGCAAGACAGCAAAATCGTCAAAATACAAGTAATATACCAGGACCTGGGACAAGAAAAAAACATAATTTAGTAATGCTCAAATCAAAGTATACTCTGCTCATAAACCATTAGATGGATTTGCAACATTTGAGGTCATCAGGTTCATCAACACTTGCAAAAGTGACACGGCAAGTTGTTTCTCAATTCTTAAGGGGGTGACAGACGTGCGAGTAAGTACGCGGACTTATGGCTCGACGATCTTAATCGCCTATGTGTCACCTAAAAACCGCGTACTTAAAAGATTGCCGCGCAAGTTCGCCGTCTTGGAATTTTACTCGTGGCTCGTCTCGGCTCGTACGTCTGGCAAGACTGCCGAGTAAGTTCGCGATCGTAAAACCCACGTGCTTAAAGTTCGAACGTCTCACCGACGTCGAGCCGAGTAAGTTCGCGAACTTAAAACCCGCGTGCTTTAAGTTCGTACGTCTATCAAGCCTTTTAGAATTCTCGGAAAACAAAGGCCAAACCCATTCTAAATACCTAATATATATTCCAAATGAGTGTTATCAATTTTTTTATATTCTATCAGGGAAGTTGATTCATAGGCAGATGGGGGACCTACGTAATTTGGTTGTGTTATCAAGCCCAGCAGACAGATCACGATTAACTTCGAATTTACATAACCCGACCAAATAACGCAGGTTCGCCATCTGCCTATGAATCAATTTCTTTTATTCATACAATAGGCAGATGATAAGGTGTACTCGGGGAATTGAGACAGTAGCGGTCATTGACTGCCTGTCAAAAAACTTGTCATTTTCTATATATAAACCGCGTTTGACAATGAAGTGTCAGATGTTCCTAGTCTAAGGGCGATATCGTATTTTGCATACTCGATGCGAACTGAATATGAAGCATATATTATATCACTTCGAACTCATAAAAAGTTGGAGGTTATCATTCTAAGAGTTACCAAGAGGTTTTCCGATGAATCTGTAATAATGTGTGGCTTTATAAGAGGTCAATTTTATTCTTAAATATTGTAAATACAGTGCGAGCATTTTTCATTTAGCGCCTAGACTAAAAAGGTCAATGACCGCTATCGCCTCGTTTCGCCGAGTACAGTATAGACATATCTATAGATCTTTAAATGCCAAAATATACAGGGTGGGTATTCGATCCGGTCGGAATGATCGCAGGCCGATCTGTCTAGACTCGTACACAAACACCGTGATACACAAAGCGAACCGTGGCATGTCAGCCTGCGATCAGTTCGACCGGATCAGCCATCTACGAGGGCTTAAATGGACTGAGAGGCAATTATTTGGATGAAAAATGTACGGTTTCCGGGAAATCCTTTATTTACGCGGACGAAGCCGCGAAGGAACCTTCGTTGGGAATAGTGAATGCCCATTGCATCAACAGCAGATGAAACAGTATATCCGGCATTAAGGCGACGCCTTGATAATTTGGCTGTAGCGATATCGATTTTTCTCAGCAATGACTAAAGCTAAGAAATTAAAGTTCATTGTCAGTATTCATCATGTCTTTGTCTTTGAATTACTCATAGCATAACACGATTGGTCAACTTTTATAACACAGGATAATCAATCAAAAAGACCTCTGTAAAAAAAGGGATTCTAATTTTGCCAACAGAGGAGAGTGATTTAAGATTCCAAAATTTGTACATAGATTGGTTCATGCATACACTATAATTTGCACATAGCTTATATGAAATATATTTATGGTTTTTAAATTACGCGACAAAAACCATTTTGTCGCTTACGCCCTTTCCATTTCTTGCTGTTCCATTTCTTGTTTTAAAACAAGCAATCTAAAACATATCCAACACGGTTTTTTTACTTTAACGCGGCGTCACCTTAGGAGTTTGCTACTTTACTGTAAGTCTGCCGAACACTCCCTGTTACCGCCGCCGTACTCAGAGACATTTGATTAACCTTCAATTTAATGAATAGTTTGACAGATAATGTATGGGGCTTATGTTGAAATTTTGAATTAATTATATTTAAGAAATAAATGTTCCACTCTGAGTGCGGCAGTTAGACTATAAGGTTAGGCTAGCTACTAACAGCGCGGCGCTATAAGCTATTATTTTCGAGCTCGTTGTAAACAATATCTTAGGTCAGTGTCGGAATCAAATTTCGGCGCGACTGTACAACAATTAACCAATTGTGAGCGTCAAAGATCATTAACTCGCTAAATGACGTGCGTTTTGCTCCGCTGCGGAGCTGAAGCCGACTGTACAGTAAGTACTGACAGCACCTTTATTACAACCACATAAGGTTCACTTTACACACTCCGAGACTGAACTCATATTATGCAAAACTATATATTTTACAGCCTTAAATTGTCTTTATTATGCTTTATACGGCCTTCGACCAACCTTTTTGACCGGTTCTATCTTACTCATATAATATTTGCACGTATAAAAAGTTTAACCAAAAAAAAAAAAAAAACTCGGTTAAATTATAATGTTTGATATCCTAAGTAAACAAGGTGGTTGTGATTTTTTCTCTCGTAATTAATATGCTGAGCAAGTGGGGTGTTATCGGCAAGGGGTTACAACTTTGGCGGAGTTTTGCGGTCCCCAGCCCAAAATTAATTCAAATTTCAGACTATTTGTTTGGGGAATTTCATATTTTATTGCCAACTTATTAAAATTCTCGTGCTTTTAGTAAACTAATAAAAAAATACAAATCAATGGATTTTCTAGTTTTAAATAAACATGTCGAGAAAGATCCAAAATCTGTATTATTAGTACTGTCTCTAGTCTTCTTCTAATCATTTGGAAGAATGTTAAATATAAATATTATTACTATAACAAACTTAATTTACTTAAAAAACAAAAGAAAGTGCAACAAATGATGTTATGGAGGCGACCCACATGACCAGCACGCCGGCCTGCGAGCGCTACACTGAGCGCCGAGCGCGCGCTATAATTCTTATAAGAGCGCAGAGCCGCGCATAGCGCTATCTCGCTCCCGCATGGCGAAGCGACGCGCCGCAGGACCACTCCGCTACCCAGCGAGAGAATTAATTCTTATAAGAATTATAGCGCGCGCTCGGCGCTCAGTGTAGCGCTCGCAGGCCGGCGTGCTGGTCATGTGGGTCGCCTCCATAATGTCTACTAATGTAAATACGTACTTGCCAGTCCTGTTTCATATCGTTCAACCTTCATTGATCTATGTATTGTATTGTTGTCTGTTAGATCATTAAAGAAATACATGAATTTCACACTGAATAAAAATTGTTTATCTACAGATCTGAGCCGTCCTACTTGTGGACCTATCCGGTTTTTGGAGTTTTAGCTCGGCAAGAAAAACCAGTCATAGATATAATCCCCTCATCATAACAGAGTCTAGAGTCTAGACTCTAGCCCATTATTTCATCAGCGGAACCACTGACCATCACCGACATAGATAATAGAGTAGCACACCATAAATCACGTTTAATTAGCTGACAAAGTTGAGGAAACGAGCCAAGGGTCCTTACCACATGACAGCATATTTTTAGCTGTGACACACAAACGCACTGGGAATGTGCATTCTAGAGGAACAAAGAGCATCATGAGCAAGACTATAGAATAGACCGGTGTTTTTCAACCTGTGGGTCGCGACCCCCTGGGGCATTAAAATTTTTTACATACCTACCAAGGGGGCAATAAAAATGTTAAAAACTAATGGAATAGAAGCTATAATTTTGGAGAATCAGGGTAAATACAGGTCTTCTCAAACTTTTTCGCGAAGACCTCTCGTATTATAAAATTTTGTTAAATAAAAATTATAATGTGTCTAACAGAAAGGAAATTTACTTCACACGATTTACCTACAGGCTACAATAAGTATACATGGCACACCTAAAAGTTATGTACTACCTATGTACTTGGAGAAGTATATTGCCATCATAATAATAAAACAGCAAAATTCAAGACCACTCGCTCTTATAAAAGTTCATGAAAACATTTTTATGCAAATACTTTATGCAAATGTTGTTATTGATATCGAAAGATAGATAGTTAAAATAATTGCTTATGGAGAAATATATGAATGAGTTATGAGCAATTTTTATTTATTGGTCATTAAAATAATCATTATCATCGCAGTTTAGCATTAAATTAATGAAACGTGTTATTACAGTTTCATTAAAAATTCATTAATGCCATAAATTGTTTTATTAAAATGGAATATAATTTAAAACATTTTCGGAATTTCATTCATAAATTCAAAACAACAACATAGTATTTAAGGTTGTTAAGAGTTCAAATATGCTTCGCCGTTTTTGATAAAATGTCTGTACATAATATATTGCTTGTGATCTCGCGGTGTGGCGGTGGCGCGCGTTCGCTCAGCCTTGATCAAAAATTTTGAGAGCTCCCATATATTTGACATTCGATATCGTTATGTGCTCTCTAGACGGTCATTTAGCATGACATGCACGATCATGCGTGCATGTCATGCACATATTGCAGGACGAAAAATTAAAGAAGTTGTCAATCAAATGTACAGCACGTAGTTTGCATGTCATAGGAACTCTGCAGGCCAAAATGGCAGTGACATAAAAACATCTTAAATTAAGAACCGTTTGAGCACTCGGTAGAAGGTAATTTGAGGCGGCGGCGAGCAGAGCTTCGTATTTATAGCTAAGACCATATTCTGTGGTATAATGCGGCGGACAGGTGGCAATAGCTTTCCCTCGTCACTTCGAAATTAGGGGAAAGCCGCGCGTGTTGAACATTTTTTTTTTGTAAACACTAAACAAAAAACATTTTTTGTAATATTTCCTAACAATTATTCCTTTGTCTTATGAAGAAACCAAAAGGATTAACGTCGGTTAGAGTTAGTTGGAACTTGGATTGTTTTACTTCTGGAAGATACAGCCACAATTTTGAACACTTTTAGGCTAAGATTAAGACTAAGGAATTTGTTTATATTTCACTTATCACGGGTTATTAAGTTAGGGCTCTCGTTCACACACGACAGACAGATTGTTGCAAAGTGCAACATAAAATTTATTAGTTTGTGTGACATCTCCACATGGTTTGTATACTTGTATAGCTGCTGTGTGTCTTAAGACTGTCGTGTCTCAACTCTCAAGTGAGCGAAAACCCAGTGTCCTTCCCGAAATTATAGCTATAGGCGATATTCCGATGATATAGAGAGCACTGAGCAATTTCCTATACAATTCCAACCCACTGCGGTCGAGCATCACGAAAACCGCAACACGAATTTTTGCTAACGACACCACAGAGCTCTATGAACCTACGTTCTTATAATACCTCTGAAAGGACCTTTATGCCAACAGCATAAGGGTCACTATCGTGGAGCTAAAATTTTAAATAAGTACGAACGATTTATAGTTGTTACGCTTTAACATGACATTTACACTAGGCTTTTGACATTTAAAAATATGCTCTTTGGTGGCCTTAAAACTGTACTGATACCTATGTCGTAGATATGGCTAAGCACATAGTATCTTTACCGTTCTGGAAGTGTTTGCGAAAACGCACACGGAAACACTGTACTTTCGCAGGATCCAGAGTCTAAACTAGAACCATAGGGAATTTCGTCGAAATTAGTTTAGTAGCAAAAGAGAAACTTGGTCGAAAAAGACATCCATCCACTATTCCTTACGAAACTCTGACATTTAAAATTGTAGTCTAGGAGTTGTAGTTAGTTCTTAGTAGTTTGTGTAGTACCATTGATTATTGATTTTGCCGAAGGTACTAGCTAGGTTCAGGATCCCTTAGGGTACCGAGTGCTAATTATCCCCAACAGATGCCTACGGGCGATGGAAATTACCATCAGGTGCGGACCGCTTTTTTCAAGCCCTAGAATTCGCCCGCGGCGCTGTGCATATTAAATTCCTGGTATTCGTTCAGGGTCCGATTTCCATCCCTCGAATCATCTCACTTCACAATAAGAGACGCTATCTCACTCGCGCACGAGACAGCACGTATGAACGTAAGTGAGGCAGGCTGCGAACACGAGGTAGAATCGGACCCAAAAAAATCAGACTTGCCAGGAAAATAGATGCACTTGCCGTTTTAAGAAATGTTGACCCTGAGAATGGAAATCGATACTCCCAGCGGTTCGGCGCAAAACTTTGGGAATCGCTGGTTTAGTCTATCACCCCAATTGCGTCAAAGTCAATTCGTATTAATCGTTTGTCTGAAATCTAAATTTAATATTATGCCTTTTATACATCTATAGAAACGAAAGAGACAACACGATATTATCTTACTGTAAAGTGTAAACGTTAGTGAAAACTGAAAATGCCAATCAACCAATCACGTTACAATTTTTCGCAGTGTTGCCAGGTTTTTGCAGTTACTAAAAATTCCAAAAAATCTACAATTATTTTGGTTATGGATATTTTAGGATAAATTATTGTCGAACAGCACAACTTCCTTGTATATTTTGCCTCACTCATCAATTATGGCCCTGCAGGTAAAGTCGGATAACGCAGCGGTGGATCGGTGGAACAAAATTTTCCTTAAATATGACGTCCGCAACTCCGTTACGTCAAGATGCGTTTATCGCGCGAAACCGTACATTTTTTCGGGATAAAGAGTATCATACGCACTTCCCGGGGCTCAAAGTCAGACAACCATCAAAATCGGTTCAGTGGTTTTAGCGTGAAAAGGTAACAACAGACAGACAGATGCACTTTCGCATTTATAATATTGGTATGGATTACAACAGTTACTCATGTTGCAAAAACTCTGTACGTTAACGACGACCAAGCTACAACATACTTTCCTAGACCAATTAAAAACCCCCAACTGCTACAACCGACAAAAATTCAGGGAAGACACGTTATAAAGAATTTAGAGCAGAGGGATCAGAGTTAAGTAAGATTAATGAGTCCCCCAGTAATTAGGTTACGGAACCCTACTCTGTCGCGTCACGCACTTGGCACTTTTTTGCCTTTTTTCGCTTCCTATACGTACCTACCTAAGTAGCCTTCACACTAGAGCGCATTACTGGTATTTTTTGTTGCCACTTTTATTGCTTTTTTGACCTTCGCAAGATACGGCTGGTGATAATACCTGATGTTCTGTTGTATGCCTATTGCCTATGTAGAGGGGGCTTTTAAAATATGTATGACTATTCTAAGTAATTACCTAATCGCTATAGTATGCCTTAACCCTTAAGGCATGCATGCTATGCATCTCAATATTCTATGATAGTAGGTACTTTTACGCATACTATGTAATAGCGACCGTAACAGAACTCTCATTTTCCATTGTAATTTTTCGTCTGCCACTTGCAATAAGATAAATGTGATAGCGTTTGTGATATAGCCTGCATTGTATATTATTTATACATACAGTAGAGTCACAAAATGAGTATGAAATTTTGTAGCTAGCCTCGTGGCGACTTCACCAAACTAACCCATCATCCACAGCGCTATCTATTCCCTCGTTCCACCGCAGTTCCGTCCATACCTCACCAAAATTCACTGTGCGTTAAGCGTGAAGAGGTACCAGACAGACAAAACAGACGCACCTTCGCATTGATTAAATTAATCATTTTCCCCCTTACTAATAAACGTTGTATAAGCTTTGAATAGTTATACAGTTTCTGTTCCTGTCACACAAGTGACATTTTTAATTGGATTGAAGAAGACAAAACACTGTATAACTATTCAAAGCTTATACAGCGTTTATTAGTAAGGGGGTTTGTGGCTAGCCTTTAGACATGGACCAAAGCTTACTTTAGGAGTTTTATGCTTACTTTAGGAGTTCCTGTCACTGACTGCATCTGTGATTATCTTAGAGTTAGAGCTATGCATTTTGTACGTCTGACACAGCGTCGTTAAATGGCATCAATAGTTAAAATTTCACATTTTTGTTCTGCAACGGTCTAGTTATGAACGGCGATATGGTTGTTTAAGTGACCATAGTCTTATTTATATGAAAATACATAATATGTATATAGTATGCTGTATATTGTATAACCTAACCTATCACCACGCTATCTATTCCCCCGTCCCGCCGCTGTAGTGTGTCAGGGTTCCGCATGGGCCCGCGATGTGGGTCGCGCTAAATCCGGCGCGGGGTCAGCGGCCTGCGCCGGCGCACGCCCACACCCCTCCCCCTCACTCCCCGCGCCCCGCCCCGCAACACCCCGCACACGACACGATCCCAAATGTTGGAGAATGATGCAAACTCCTGGCTACTGAGACTTGCATCCGAAATTCCATACATTGATACTAGCTGACTCGGCAAACGTTGTTTCGCCATAAAAATTATTTCTAGAATCGATATAAAAACTAGATAAAAACCTATTCTCAGACCTAACGGATGTACATACAAAATTTCATTTAAATCGGTTAAGCCGTTTTGGAGGAGTTCGCGCTCAAACACTGACACGATATAATATGTTAGAAGAATATGGATATGGAGAACTTGTTTTCGATTTTGACAGAAATAAGAATGTACGAGAGATAATGCGTAAACTATTATATATATATTGTGGCTGTTGACTGTTCCGATGTCTGTCAAGTCTCATACATTTTGGATTTCTAACTCTGGATACCGTCTAAGGAGAAAACTGGGGCAAAAAGTAGAAGTTCTGAAGCTTGTCGTAAAACACCAAACGATTACAGTTTACATAAATCTTATAATATGTATGTCTAAGGACAAAACTGGGGTAAAAAATAGGAGTTCATAAGCTTAATTCGTAAAACACCAAACGATTATATAAATCTTCAAAGTAACGAGTTCCTAGATGAGTATTATAGAGCCCCTATGTTTCTGAAATCCACTTTGAGAATCTCTGGACTCTACGTAGTCTAAACACATCACGTCATGATTTACACATTTTTAAGCCATCGTCTGAGCAATTCCTACAACATGTAACATACAATCCACATTTGATAGAATGACGACGCGTTATTTCACTGCCATAGCGAAACTCCAACCCAGGCATTTCACCCCATTAAACATTCTTAATTGCATTGCATTGGGTATACTGAGTCGCGCCTGGAGCGATCTATGCACTCTCTACAGCCCGTTCGAAAATATTTTACACCGTAGTGTTTATGATAATGATTTTTATGCCAACGACATAAGGTCCTGCTCAGCAATTTTCTTTATCGTGTTGCGGCTGTACCTAGCATTCAAACCTATTCGCCCTGACGAAGAATTCTCTTTCTCTCTAAGCAATATAGTAGATTATTATTTTCTACTAGGGACGAGGCACTATGCAGTATACAATATTTTTTTTAAAACCAAGTCATAATATTCAAAGATATAGAAGAGCGATTAGTGTCACTTTCTCTGGTCTTTAGAATAAAATATTTCTATGGTGGTCTGTGGTGGTCATACTGAACTGCAATAGATGCATCAGAGAAATTGAATCGCCAGTAAATAGCACATCTACGTCATTTGGTTGGATTTTGTCAAGTCAATAAGTATATGTCATGATCTGTCGACTGGGATTTATAACCCGGCTAAATAAAACAGGTCTGCCAACTGCCTACCAATTTCTGCATACCTAGTACATTTTCCCCATAACGAGTACTAACAGTCACGCCGACATGTGTATGGTGAAATTAGTATCGTGATAAAGTATGACACAGATAATACACGATCGGCGAGAGTGCACCTGACTGAGATCTTTATCTGGGAAATGATCGATCGTCTTTCTTCTCGGGTACACTCACCATTTATAAAGATTTAGAAGGACGTTCCTTTATCGACATAATAATTGATATACAAGACAAGAAGCATGTATGTATGACAACTGTGTTTGTGATCATACTCTTAACTCTACATAATCATTATGATTAGTGAATCATAATTATTATGTAGAGGAGGGTGACCATTTAGGTTTGCAGTGGCAACTGGCAACAAACCTAAAGCGAACGGGCAAATAATACCGATGTTCCTACTTTAAGCGGAATAACAAGAGCAACTCACCCATTCTCATCCTTGATTTTCTTTTTCCTCCCCCTCTTCTTGGGCTGGTTGAGCATCATCTGCTGCGGGTGCATCTGCATGTGGTGGTGGGGGTCGTGGTGCTGCATGTGCGGCATGTGGTGCTGGCCGAGCATCGCGCACATCGCCTCCTCCTCCACGAACGAGTAGGGGTCCTCGCACTCGCGCTTGACGCCGTTGTACATGTCGTCGTCGCGCTTGGGCGGGCCGTACTGGTGTATCTGGTGCTGGCTCATGTCGTAGGGCACGTCGGCGTCGCGCTTGAACGCGTACGGGTCCTGCGGGTACTTGGGGAACGGGAAGTGCTGGTGCTGGTAGGGCTCGTCGTGCGGCGGCGGCGGGGCGGGCGGCGCGGGCTGCTCGAAGTGTCTGTAGGGGGAGGGGAAGGGGCGCTGCATGAGCGGCTCGAAGGCGGGCTCGGGGGGCGGCGTGCGCGGCGGGGCGGGGGAGCCCTCGGCGCTGGAAGGCTTGCGGCGCGCCTCGCCGCTATTGCTGGTCTCGTAGCCGTCATCCTGGCTCTCCGCCGCCTTCGGCTTCTCATCGCCCTCCTCCCTGCAACAACGACAACGATTTATTAGCGACGTACTCGACTGGTTTGTACTGTTATATTCCCATAAAAATCGCTACATTATGCTATTTAACATTACACTTATAAACTAGCATCAGCTCGGGTTACAATATAGCTGCTATTAGTAGACGACCTCTGTGGCTCAATTGGTTGAGTGTGTGGCAGCCGGGGGTCGCGGGTTCGAATCCCGCCGACGGAACAAAAAGTTTTCAATGTTCCCGGGTCTGGATGTGTATTAAATATGTGTATGATATTAATAAAAATCTTAAATATATGTATAGTATAAAACTATTAAATATATTTCCGTTGTCTGGTACCTGTAAGACAAGTCCTTCAGGTACTTAGCACGGGGCCAGACTGACGTGGTGTGAAGCGTCCATAGATATTATATTATTATTATAGATATTATTAGTGACGAAGGCTTATACTTCTTCAGGGGGAAGCTCTAGCCGATATAGGCTAAGTTGGATGATAATCTTCAAAATATTAGAGGAAAGTGAAAGTGAAGTTCTTTCCTTCAATACAAAAGTTATTCCTTCCAGGTTCTGAACAAAATCTTTAGTTCAAATGGTTGGTTTGAAAATGTAACGTTGACTCAAAATGATGACTAAATCATAACCTTGTGCACACTTATGCAAGAGCAAGCCGTAAATCATAATAAAGTGTCATTAATAAAGTTTTACCCAATCCAAAATGAACATTGTTCAAATAAAAGCAATTAATTTTTTCAGGCGCGACATTATGCAAATTCTAGATTCTAGAATTCATTTTCGAAATTTCGTAAATATTTATTAGACAAGCTAGCTGTTGCACAAAACTTCGTTCACAGATTTTTTTTATCGCGCGGAATCGCTATCCTACATGATATCTCGTTTCTCAAAGTATCTCCATACCAAATGTCATCTATATCTATTCAATGGTATGCCTGAAGATGTTACAGACAGACAGAATTTCCCATATTATGCACTTTATGAACTTTCAAAATCCTCGTCGTCTGAGTATGATCCGAAGTCCGAACAAAAGTTAACTTCCAAGTCTCGCCGACTGCCGAGTTCGCAAATGTGTGTTGTTTCAAAGACCAAAGTTAATAAAGTTAAAGTTCGCGGACGGAAAATGAACGCGATCTATACTAATATTATAATTCAGAACGTGTCTGTCTGTCTGTCTCTTACGTGAAGACTTCACGCCCAAACAAAAAAAAAATTAGAGACGATTACACGATAGACGTCCATTTGGAATGACTGCATGCACTTTAAATTGGTTTATATTCACAGAATGGCCTGCGAACACGCTCTTTGGATTGACAGACTGCTCATTTAGGGCCAGCTCTAATGTGTCTCGCGATGGATCCAAACGACCAAACGCAAATGAGTAGCTGCCCAAATAATCTCTCGTTTTTCGTTTGATGTTTTTTTGACAGGAGTTTATCAATTTACTAGCCGATTTATTTTAACCGAGCAACAACGCTGTTAAAAAGATAAACTCCTGTCAAAAAACTATAGTACGGGAGCCCTAGAACAAATTTTGTTGTCAACCAAGTTTTGTTGATTACAGAACCCTATAACGGAACCCTAAGGGGCTGATTTTTTGTATATTGATGGGTTATAATTTAATAGTAACATTGTCCTACAAATAAAACAGTCCATATTTTAGGACCATCAATTCAAAGTATGAAATCCTTTCTATCTCTGTTAGCTACCACTTTCGAGATTTTTCGCAAATAAAAATGTTGTTCGTCTTATCAAAATGAAGCTACTCACAAAAAATTAGCTTGATAGTAATCAAAAAAAAATTTGTTGTAGTTAGTGTGTACTACTAAGGAAGAGGGCATTAGAAACTTATAGGTAAAATTCCTCTGAACGTGCTACAATGCCGCACAATATTCCCCACGTTGGTTGGCGTAGAATTTCGACTACACGCCCACTGCACACAATTTCTTTTCGTCCAGCATTTTCGTACGTCTCGTTCAGAAACATACTACCTCTAATACACCTTTATAGAGTCAACATAAGGATCAATATTCTTTTCAGACAGCATTTTCGTACATTTCATTCAGAATAATACTACCTCTAACACACCTGTATGCCGACTACATAAGGATTATTCTATCTCACTCCGAACGTACTAAATTCAAATTTAAATTGCGAACGCACAATTTCGAGTCCACGTCTCGTCACGCGGATTAAAGGTGCGCAGGGACCGAAACGAATTTAATCAGTGTACCACACCGGCTCGACTAGGTAACGGTTCTTTGCTTCGGAGCGTCTAGAATAAAAAAAAAGTTATAACGTCAAAATTTTACGCGCCACTCGAGAAAGTTGCAAGTTTCGACTTAGGTAGGTCTCGATTTATGGTCCGTCATGCAGAAAACACGTTAAAAAATTAAACAAAATGTTCATGTGCGTGTATTGCATGACTGCTCTGGAAACGTTTCTAACACGACGAATGCTATCAGATTCCATGGTTAATACCCAAGTAGAATATAATACTCCATGTTTTGGACCTAACGTAGGTATTAATCTAGTAACTTTGGAGATCAGGCCAATTTTTTATTTTTTACATGCCTATTTTTCTTGACAGACAATCAGGCGTCAGCTCGCATTGTCCTTATCATTGGAAACTATTCTTCTTCGTTCAAATATTGAAACCCACGACTCTAAGTCGAGAGTCAACAATCTTTAAGGCTAGTTAGACTAGAGTCAATGCTTCTACAATTATTATATCCCATGATTGTGTTCTTCATGATATACATGACATAACCACACTTTTGTGACATAAATTACCAGGCACACTGATACACGAAAATATTAGGTTATTTTTGCGAAGCGAACGGGCGAATCAGGCGCGCGGACAGTCTCGACCGCAGCCAGCCCGATCATGTTTGTAAACAGATAAACTCACTGCCGCACGACTGTTTGACGGGATTTTTACATCCAATATTGTTATTTAGTATTTACGCTCCACGTCAACCGCTGCGATGGAAAACAATTTTTGCGGCCGTAAAATCAATATTTGCCGCTGTGCCGTTCACCCGATAAAAGTTTAGTTGCAATGCAGGTTGAAGGTCATCCGGGAAAAGTTGGAGGATCTATAATTAACAGTTATAGTAGTTTTAATATCGTTGAGTAACGTGGCGTGAGTTCAGAAATTTAACCCAGTATACTTACTGGCCGAATTATCCGACGTCATATTGTACTGGTGTACCGCCGTTACGAGTTACGACACAAGTGTGACGTATTACAATGACAGCCCAACATAGTTACAGATGTCGATGCTGCGTATATTTCTGAATGAATCAACAGCCATCGATTCTAGACGTCATGAACACTGGTCAGTATACTGTGTCATATTTGGGAACTTACCCTCATTCGTGTACTTCATTTATTCAATAATTTTGACACCAAAATGTATGGGCTTTGGCATAACGAATCACTGCGACACAGCGTTGAGCGTTCAATCTCCAGAGGT
Source organism: Cyaniris semiargus (assembly GCA_905187585.1). Classification (NCBI taxonomy): domain Eukaryota; kingdom Metazoa; phylum Arthropoda; class Insecta; order Lepidoptera; family Lycaenidae; genus Cyaniris; species Cyaniris semiargus. The sequence continues at coordinate 9,296,663 of LR994567.1, forward strand.
TCTATGGGGTCAACAGGACAGAGAGAGAAGTGTATGCCGTCTCGTTCTATTTAGGCAACGAGATGTTATCTGCTAATTACGCACACTATTCCTCGCAACCGGTTCCCCTGTGACGGGCAGGTGGCGGCGGGGCCCGATTTGACACCGACGATACCTTCACTTTGTATCCATTAATTAAGCCGTGCATATTATTTTTAATAAAAACACCGTCAACAATGGCCGCTGTTCGCTGTACCGTATATTGATGGCGCATACATACGAAGAGCTGACAACCAGAGTATATTTTAAGCGTTGCATCAAAAGCTCATTTCGTACTGGTACTTTCATCTTACTTCTAATGTGGCTTACACGATACCCAGTTTCCCTAAGAGACCTACCTACACTTCGTGTATTAAGATAGAGCCCAAAAAGTTGAGTGAGAGAGGTTAATATCCCTTTACAAGGTTATATTAATTAACCTTAGGACTCGTCTTTTAAGAGCCTCAGAGTCTAGACTCTAGAGTCTGAATGAATTTGCCTAAGTCCAAAATTTCCAGTTTCAAGGACCATCTGATCATTCATCTTTCTTTGTAATATTTTTGTCTTAGGTTAATCTATACTTTAATATAATATTATAAAGCGGAAGAGTTTGTTTATTTGTTTGTTGAACGCGCTAATCTCAGGAACTACAGGTCCAATTTGAAAAATTCTTTCAGTGTTAGATAGCCCATTTATCGAGGAAGGCTATAGGCTATATTTTATCACGCTAAGACTAATAGGAGCGAAGAAATAGAGGAAAATGTTGAAAAAACACGGGGAAAATTATTTGAAATTGCTTATTATCTTAAGAACTACTGGAGCAATTTTTAAGTTATTTGGCACACATGAAGAATAGACCACGTGAAGAGACATAGGCTATTTTTGCGGAAAAATGTACGGTTTCCGTGAAATTCCTAAATTACGCGGGCGAAGCCACGCGGAACATCTAGTAAGACATAAACTGCTTGTTTTAGGTACTAAATGAACAATATCAAATACGTGTTCATAATGCAAATATATTTTTTTTGTTCCGTATTATTTATAAATTCGGTGTGTTGGACACAGGCAGAAATCTAACATCAGATTTCAGAAATAAAACAAAATAGGAGTAAAGGAGGCAATTCTTTTCAAGCTAACACTATTGATAACGTTCGCTAGCCACAACCAAAAAAGACCATTTAAAAGCCATGTTTGTCACCACTCACCATTGTAGGTTGCTATGTACATTGTACACAGTATATAATAGGTATATACAGTTGTATAAGAGCGTTGCAACACGAACACAGGTGATTAGTCACCTGCCTAAAGCGGCGGCCACACTCCGCGACCCCAATCTATACCTAATTGATTACTTTGACTTATTACATTATAATTACCAATTTGAATTAATAAATTAATGTAAAAACTAAATTACAGTAAAAACTTAAAAGATGCGACGTAATTTTTGAGCAGGCACCCCGCACCACAGGTGTTAGCATGAATCCCTAGCATTGCTACGACCAAAATAGTTTAAATTAGAGAAATAATAACTGGTTAAGTATTATCAAAATATTAAGTACGCTAAATAGAACCCTGAAAGTAAAATAATTCCTTCTCATAGGTAAATATTATGCAGGGAATTTATACTCTACTAGATGTTACCAGATGGAAATTCCGGGATTGAAAGTATCCTTTGTCCTTTCCCGGTACTTAAAGTATCTCCATACCAAATTTAAGCAAAATCGGTTCAGCGGTTTGGTCGTAAAGAGGCAACAGACAGATACACCTTCGCATTTATAATATTAGTATGGATTTGAATTAAGACTCAAGTGTACAAAAACCGGCACATAATTGGAAGGTAATAAAATGTAAAGCTTTGTAATAAAAACTTACCTAATTACTATGTATTGTTTACGTTATTTAAATTGACGGCAAAACATTATACCTGTCCATTTGTATCACTTAATTAGTATCTTGAGAGTTGAGACTGACAGCCGCACTCAAGAGACATTTAACCCGTCGATCGTGGGAAAACGAGACACAATTCGGACGCCGGTGACCGTATGGGGCTCGATGAATTAATGTTGACTGAACACAGATAGACATGACTACAGTAAAGGAACATAGAAATACTGACAGATTTTGGGGACAAAATGACAGATTTTATTTATAAAACTTTGCCTATTCTTATCGTCTAAAATGACCGTCACAATAAGGAAGTAAAAAATCTGGGTTTTAGTAAATCCTAAAATCCGAATAACGTAGTCTAAGTTCTAACCGATGTTTGTTTACGTATTTACGGTGTAAACACGTAACTTACGCGACGTACGAGTTCAGGCCGTGAGAAAATATTAGCATAGCGGCGCTTATGAGCCGCGTGTTTGAACGAAACTCTTTGATCTGTTCATAATTGTTGTTTAATGTGTGCGGTGAATAAATAAATAAAATTGTCTATAGTTGATTAAACAATGTATTATTTAGTTGTTTTTATGACTAAATGAGAGAATTATATCATCCGATCAATACTACTCACAGAAAAGCCGTGTGAGACTACACTTATTGTGGTTTTTTACCGAGTGAGGTAACAGGACAGGACATTTCGATTTATAAGGAGGAACGCAACTTGCAACACAGAGAAGTTCCACATCTAACTCCTCTCCGTAGCCCTAGCACGGCGACCAGTAGAAATGCGAAAGTATAGACAAACTGTGGACATAAACTTAAGGTGCCGTTCCGATCTTTACCGCGGCTAATCGCGACCGACAAAAATTCAATTAAAATGCCACTTTATGACAGACTATAGTATATGTCATAAAGTAGGATATTATTTGAATTTTTAGGACTATAGTCTGTCATAAAGTGGCATTTTAATTGAATTTTTCGGAATGAAAAAAGATCGGAACGGCACCTTAAGTTTATCTCCACAGTTTGTCTATACTCTATACTTTCGCATTTCCACTGGTCGCCGTGCTAGGACTACTGGTGTTCCAAGAGTCCATATGCTCTCACTTATAACCAGGTGATTTTTCTGCTCGTTTGCTATTTTACGTAAAAATTGCCCATCCTAACACTAAAAGATATTTCCTCCACTGCCCACTAACTCTGAAGCCGTTACCCATAATATTATGATAAACATTAAATAGTAAATACCCATTAAACATGACAAAGTAACTTTAAATCTATGCAAATTGATTAAAAATGTATAAATTATAATCTTATTATTAAAATAGTCGGGGTCTAGCGCCACCTGCCACTTGCCAGACCTATCAAAACTATTTAAATGTAATTAAGTTGTAATAAAAATGAAATTATTTATGCTTAAGTAGATAACAATAAATTAACATAATGATCTGTTTGGGTCGATTTAACGTGGGGGTGTTAACATTGATAAGATGCCACTATATATTTGTGATACTTAGTTCAAAAAAAAAAAGTTTATTAGGGACATCATGAAACGACGTGGGGGCGACGACGTAGCCAAGTTTTAAAAACGTCGTAACTTTTTTTGAGGCATATTTCAAGAAATTCTTCTAAGAATTGTGGATATTGAGTGGAAGATATGGGAAAAAGAAATATATTTTGCTTATAAATACAATTCCATACAATGTTGTAACACAAAAATTATACAAATTCATTTAATAATGTTATGGGCTACGAATAATAAAAACTAAGGAAGAGTAAAGTGTGTCAAAAATTTGTTCCGCGAGTCTACAAAATGAGACCCGAATACATGCATACTTTATGCATGTATTCGGGTCTCAATTTTGTGTATTTATAGAAGTGACAATTATTGTCAACGGTTTTATTTCGTAAAAGAGTGTCTCGTTGCTATTGTCATATTTTAGTGTGCGAAAAGGAACCAAATTCAAAACGGTTGAAGTATGGGAGTTACGTTTCCTTAGTTTTTATTATTCGTAGGTTATGGGCGAATCACGACAACATGTCTTTATTTCAGCAAAATCTTTTTTGGGGTACCTTAAAATGTATAGTTGTCATATTTTACCTAATTTGGATTGATTTACAATAATCATTTTATAACTTCCTTTAAATATATCATTGTCTATCATCGACCGAGTATACAACGTGACATTTTAGTGGTTGTTTTCCCGCAGAACGATTTACATATACCTACGTATACGTGCGTCATACAAAATATTTAATTATAAATATTTTGTATGACGTACTATGGCAACTTTATGCCGATAGGCGCGAATGGCTATGACCCTGCCGAATTTTATTTATGATATTAATACTTTAAAAAAAAAACTTCACAAATCTATTGAACTATTAAGATAGAATCATTTTACTGCGGGAAAAGTAAACAACCATTAAAATGTATGCTGCTGTGGCCAAATATTAGTGTCTATTGTGAATAAATGAAGTGAAAAAAGTAACAAAACAACCGAATTTTGTAATTAGTTACGGTTATTTAATACAAAGCTAATTAAGTTACAGTAACCATGACAGTTTGAATAATTTACACAAAATTAATTAGGTAACATGAGTTCATGTTTTTTATTTTTATTTTTTGTGGTGTGTGGAAATTTTAAAAAATATGCAGATGAGGTGTTTTTGTTGCACATTAACATTAAATTATTATAACCATGGATTCTGATGCCGATAAAGTTGGTAGCCTACTAACTGGTAGATTACGCTAGAGACTTACCTAGGAATTGGTTGGTTTGGCTTAGGGCTCACACTCAATTGGGAGTTGGGACACGATAGTCTTAAGAGTTAAGACATATTGCAATACAAAATATTTGTCACAAGCGCGTTCTTCTTCATGTGCTTTGTATAGCAATGGTCTGTCTTGAGACTGTCGTGTCTCGAATAGTCAAGACTCAGGTCAAGTAGGCTACCAAATGTAGCAATTCTACATATATTTTGAGCATTTGATCTACTGCTTACATAAAGGCATTTAGACCAAAATAATTGATACACTCGAAAAAAATCTTATTTTATATGGACGAGCCTACGTTGAGCGAAGAGTCAAAGCGCGTGTTCAGACCAAACTGACTATACGCCGCCGAATGTGTGCAGTCTCACTTTGAGCCCCAGTGTGAACGTGAAAATATACGGTATCGAATGTCCGCGCCTACGCCTAGCGTAATGGCGTATTCTCGGTTAGGTGTGAACGAAAAAGTGAATATGTATGGAAATACAATAAACTGCGTAACGTTCGCTCACATTCGGCGGCTCACAGTCGGTTTGGTGTGAACACGGCCTAAACGTTTACTTTGAGTGCCAACTACAAATACTTCAATAATATCCAAGCGCACCAACCTAATAATATTAGAGTGTACTATGACAGCGCCCTTACACAACCTCGGTGGTTGCGTCGCCCATCGACCTTTCGGAGACCCAACAGCCACGCTCACCGCTTATGGTCAGTTCCACGAGACGCCCCGACGTCGACCACTAGGTATATTCCGCAAGCACTAAGTACTGCACCTACAATAAATACTATAAGATTAGCAAGCGGCTTTGCCTGCGTAAATTGCATGTCCCATAGACCTACAATAAATGTTATAGACTAGCTTTTGCAAGCGGCTGTATGTCTAGGGCTGTCATCCGTCCGGCTTTCCCCGGATTTGTCCTAGTTTGAAGGGCGTCCGGGGTGCGTCCGGCCGGGTTTTTGAAAAGTGTCCGGGTGAAATCCGGACACTTTTGTTGAGAGAAATTTAACTTTTAAGCCATGCACCAATAAACGAAAGATAAAAACTCGCTAAGCATACACACGGTTTCTTACACAGACTTGAGTTAGTCAGATTTTTACAAATTCTTGTTGGAAAAGCAAACATTGGCAAGATGTTATCGTAAATACTGTTTAAGAGGTGTCCGGAGAAATAACTACATTTCGGCCAAACGTCAGGGAATTTTGTCGTGCCTGACCGGCGAAGGCAATTTGGGTGATGGCAGCCCTAAGTATGTCCCATAGAAACTGTATGTTTTATCAGTGTAATTGTGGCACTCAGAAATATTTAATGATTAAAGTTAAGTAAATTTTAATGAATATTTTGATATAAACTTCTAGACCTTTTCGTGAGACTCTTCAATAAATTAAAGTAGTAATTAACACTTTCACAGTCCACCATACAAAAACAAAATCTAGTCCCTAGAGTCCACTCCAATATTCATTGTAAAGTATTTATTTATACTTAATGGAATATAAGGATTATTATTTTATTAAGTGATTTTTATATGCTTCTTAGCTTTTATGCTTCTTATTTTTCTATGCCTTTTTTAGCGCCAATGCCGTGAACTGTGAAAGTTTTAAATCTTTCCGATTGCTGCCATTATTCAATCTCGTTCTGTGAGTGCGAACTTTGGCAGCGAAGCAAGATACAAGGATTAGAATTAAAATAATCTAAGTCAAAAGTCAAAACTCAAAAAATCTGTCGTTCGACGTTTGTTTGACGTGTGAGAATTCTATTTTACTGTTTGACAGAATCCGGACTGAATCCAAGCTGTATTAATGATGGACTAAAACACCAAAATGGGGTGATGTGACGTAGACAACCCACATTTCCCCGTCAGGAACTGAACCAGCTGACTCGCTCCCACGGATTCGGGTCATCACTTTATTTCGGAGTTCCTGCTTTTAATTCTTTATGAAAGTGAGGGTTGCAACGACTGACCGATCGTTATATAATATTATGTCTGTTAAATGTCCCATGGATACTGGGCTATAACTGACACCTGATTTATTAAAATGGGTTTATTAGTTTAGGTGCCACGGTGGAAAAAACATTAAAGTTGTTGACATTTAAAATCATTACCCTTATTTTTGGCATAGCCGTAGTCGAAGTGTCAAAAAGAAAAATAATATTTGGCAGTCAAAAGGATTCTCTTCAGGTTGAGGTCCTCATAGAATACCACGTGTCTTCAGCATTCACAAGAGATTCCGATTACGGACGCAATAGATGAATACGCCTCAAGTCTCTACATAATATTCCTAATCATATTTTGTATTAAGGCGGGCAGAAACCCCATTTTGTTATTTATCGACTCCTGGTTTACCTAGTTCGAATATGGTAACGAAATGTAAAAATCGGCCAAGTGCGAGTTGTACTCGCGCACGAAGGGTTCCGTACCACTACAGAGCAAAAATATGCTAAAAATTGAATTTTTTGTATGGGAGCCCCTCGATTATTTAATTTATTTAAATTTTATAATTAATTATTAAAGTACAAATACAATTAAGTATTTGGAGAACATTTCAATTGCCTATGTGTTGCCGTTATTGATTAAGAGCAAAAAATAGCAAAAAAATCACGTTTGTTGTATGGGAGCCTTAAATATTTAATTTATTTTATTTTTAGTATTTGTTGTTATAGCGGCAACACATATACACAATCTGTGAAAATTTCACAAGTCTAAGCTATAGCGGTTCTTGAGTTACAGCCTGGTGACAGACAGACGGACAGACGGACAGACGGACAGACGGACAGACGGACAGACGTACAGACATCGAAGTAATAGGGTCCCGTTTTTACCCTTTGGGTACGGAACCCTAAAAAATATGAGATATAAAGCACAATATTTAAAATGGATTTAATCGTAAACATTTTAATAAAACACAATACTTTGGCTGTAATTAATTTACAAACTCACCTCCGACAAAAATCTTTATCACCGAAATATAAATATTAACAAGGAAAACATACATTTTATTTAAATAAATTATTAAGGAATCTATATTAAAATGGACTGAACTAAACTTTTTTCTTAATTATATTTATTTCGAAAGATATTTAAAAAACACATGTAAAATAGAGAAGATCCGCCCCTACAAACTACAATTTTATGCTAAGCTAAAATGAATCTTATTGCGATTCGTTACGCTTGGTCTTTGGTTGTGTGCAAGGTTATCGTTTTGGATTGAGATAAGTGCTCGCCTTAATCCAACGCGGAAAGCCCGAAGAATGTGTTCGATACCTTCTCGACTTAAGAACACCACAAGCTACACATATCTTTCTCCATACAATTATGTATTATCGATTACCATATTATATCCAACCCAGTTGGTGGATTAGGCCGCATTAGAATCAAAATATTCGAAAATGTTCATTAGTCATCGCAAAAAATCCGTTCCGTTTGACCGAGTTTTCGGTCGTTCCGACTTGTACAGTACACATGTAATTAGCAATTAATTTCCAGCTTTACCTGTAGGTACAAAAACCATGTACCGAATTGTACCTAAACATTTGATGTAGAAGCAAAAACTTGGGAATAAACTCATTCCGTTTTCCGGTATTTGAATTGCAGTTTTTTTTTAATTCAAATAAGTAGGTACGTAAGAACTAATAATATTTTGTATGCAAGGATGGTATTTTAGTCTGTGTAATCCTTCGATTGCTAATGGCTACAGTCTACACAATATAGTAGTATAATTTAAATATATATATAAATATCTAATAATATAAGCGAGTTTTTACCTTTGCCAACTGACATAAAGAGCAGTCTGAAATATGCATCTTTCTTCCCGCAAACGAGAGAAGAAATTCAAACTTTCGGTCCTGGTATGATGAAAAAACTATTTTCCGCAAGTCTGTTAACATATTACCTATGATAGATTGATAGGTAACATGTCCAATAACAATATATGTATAACATTTTTAGGCTAACAATTAGCTTTGTTTTAACTTTCATTCAATGTAGACCCTAAACTGGTACTGTCCTTATTTTAGTTTAAAAATTAATCAAACACGACGTTTAAATGATATTATATATAAGAGTGAAGTGTGATATGATAAATAATTCTATGAATTAAAACTAGTTCGTATTCAACTATGCCGAATGCCGATTCATTTCAGAGTGGCAGTAAACCGAAGGGCTCATTCATACACATAAACCATTTAACGACCTTATAAATAATACTAATGTGCCGTAATAATATAAATTATAATTTGTCTCATCGGTAGCACAAATGAATTATATTAATGATCTATATTAATGATCTACAACGTAATAAACACCGTATAAAACCGTGCGCGCGTCGTAAAATCGATCATTCAATAAACGATCGAGAGATTTACAATTTACATTTCAATATGGATCTTTTTTAATGTTATGGACATTTTATTAAAGGGTTTATGGTTTTTAAATATATCAATACGACGTGTTACTTAACGAGACGATAAGTAAACAATACCACGTGGTAGTCTATTTTTGTAAACAAACAATAAAATATTGATTTAACTTTCGTTTTACGTAAGGCAATTCAGTTTTACGAGCGTAATAAGGAAACAATACGAGGTGCGTATATTCCCCTCGCTTTTCGCGTCTCCATCTGTCTCCCTTTAATCGTTTTCTCTGTGTCAAATATTTTTATCCTATCTATATCTCCTACTAACCTACAATCTACATTATGTTCACATATACAATGAGAATGAATTTTTCTATCTTTTCTCTGTGTCAAATACTTTTTTCCCAAACCCTATCTTCTATAAACTTACTCTACTTTTTAGGGTTCCGTACCCAAAGGGTAAAAACGAGACCCTATTACTAAGACTTCGACGTCTGTCCGTCTGTCCGTCTGTCTATCACCAGGCTGTAACTCAAGAACCGCCATAGCTAGACTTCTAAAAATTTCACAGATTGTGTAATATATATGTTGCCGCTATAACAACAAATACTAAAAATAAAATAAATATTTATTTAAGGGGGGCTCCCATACAACAAACGTGATTTATTTTTGCTATTTTTTGCTCTTAATTAATAACGGCAACACATAGGCAATTGAAATGTTCTCAAAATACTTAATTGTATTTGTACTTTAATAATTAATTATAAATTTTAAATAAATTAAATAATTGAGGGGGGCTCCCATACAAAAAATTCAATTTTTAGCCTATTTTTGCTCTGTTGTGGTACGGAACCCTTCGTGCGCGAGTACAACTGGCACTTGGCCGATTTTTTAATGATACAACTCAGAATACATAGTTTCTTCCTGTTTCGTCTCTTTCTAGAAGCGCTCAAAAGATTTTTATTTTTCCAGCCCGGCCCTTTTAATAATTTAAATGCAATCGACAATTTCGACAGCGAAGTTCGAAAACAACTCGATTTGACAGAAGTTATCGCCAAGTCACATGTTATTAACGATTTGCGGAATCCCTTTTCGAATTTCGCCACTAATCGAATTCTTTAATCGCCTACATATTTTCAACACGTGTTCGCACAAAACATAATTTAACATAATATAAACATCGACCAAGTAACTTTAAAAGTTAGCCGCACCCGTATCTATTCTCTCCTTTCCCCTTCCTCCTCTCTCTCTCTCTCTCCGGGAAAGTTTTAGGTTCACCGGTCGACCTCGTATCGTTGTATATGCATGAGCCTTCCTGAAACTCGTGACCCAATGTACAATATAGTAGGTACAAACGATATTGGTACAATATTTTTATACTATCAGCTATTCTTCGTACCTTTTATATTCTGTTCGTCCGATGCAAATATTTGAAACTGGTATTTACGTATACGGTTAACGGTATACCGTACACTGTCAGTTTTCTTTGGAATACATTATACAACTTAAGAAAATACTATGTACTCAATGAATAACAATTTCCGAAGCACCTAAATAGTGCAATACATAGTACAAAATATGTTAAGCTTAAATATATCATGTTTTCTAATATTTAAAACATGTATAAACTATAAACCTATTATAAAGTCAGTTTTATGTTCTTGTTAATATTTATTAAATGTCTAATTATAAGGTTATAAAATTAATTGAGACGTATTTTACAATATTGTATAAATAAATACATAATCGTAGGGCCGATTTGTGATCTGTGTGTGGTATTTTATACGACAAGAGATCGCCCAATGGTCGAAATTAGATCTCAAATAAAAAATTAAATTATAAGTTTCAAATTTCAACGCTTTTCTATTGATATTCTATTGTCAAAATATTGACTTTATTATTTTTACCGACGTCAAACGAGTTTGGTCGAATCTCGAAAGTCGAAACGAAATGTGTGGCTTGACGTTTGTGTGACGTATGATAAAATGACGTTTGTTTGACGTATAGTCGCATGGGTACCTAGTATAATAATCCCGGCTGAATCGAAGCTGTATTTATACTGTACTAGATGACGCCCGCCAAAATTCGTTTTTCACGTGGGAACCGTACATTTTTCCGGGATAAAAAGTATCCTATGTCCTTTCCCGGGACTCAAAGTATCTCCATACCAAATTTTAACAAAATCGGTTCAGCGGCTTGAGCGTGAAGAGGTAATAGACAGACAGACACACTTTCGCATTTATAATATTAAGTATGGATAAGTATTGATATAATAGCAGAATCAGGGCTGTGAGTTCTGAAGAGTATAAAGCGCTTTTTGTGGTGAGCGTCGCTGACATATTTCCCAATCTTCCCCATCTCACATATTACTCTGTCAATGGCCGGTCCTCTGCGATAAAGGAATACATCAAAATGCACCTGAATTCCTCGCAAGATTACATCAACCCTACAAAACAAGAGGAGTTTCGGTAAAACTTCGTACCGAAACTCTTCTTGTTTTGTAGTTAAAATTATATACGGAAAACCCGACTGCGACAATCCATACTAAATGCGAATGTGTCTGTCCGAAACCACTGAACCGATTTTCCTAAAATTTGGTATGGAGATACTTTGGGTCCCGGGAAACGACATAGGGTACTTTTTGTCCTGGAAAAATGTACAAATGAATTTTGGCGCAACGGATCTAATAATGAATAGAATTAAAACAAATTTTAATAGTCGTGTATCAGGAATCGGGACACATTATAATATTTATCGACATGACTAATCCAACGGCATATAATATCAAAATCGGCATACTCATTTGGTCTAAAAAGTGCCACAAAGGTACATAATATACACAGACTGATGAACACATTATTTTCCGCAGTCGGGTAAAAAATAAAGGTAAGTGCATGCCAGGCCACATACAGAATTACGGCCGTTGTCCACCGCCGCCTTCACCGCGGGACGTCACCGACATTAATTCTAATAAAATGCCACTTTATAACCTAGGCTATAGGTTTCATTTTGCTCTACGCCATTAAAAGCAGCGGCGGTATGGACGGTAAAGAATGAAGTGTTGTTACTCCGTTTAATATACTAATGTCGGTAGAAACTAAAGCGTTCTTACGCTAGTGTCTATGTGACCATGTCATCACTACGCCATAAAAACCCAAGGAAATTAAACGTTTACAATTAAAAAACTTAGATGGCGTGATAGCGGCGAGATCTGCGGCGCTAATTACGCAACAGAAACTCGATTTGGCCAAGGCCGAATTTTAAGTTCGGTGCGATTACGCCGAGGTCGAGGGTACAGACTGGCGTTCACGTTTACATTAGCCGCAAACGACGCTGGAATTGACACTTTTTATTTGGCATTGGCCCACCAAACGAAGATAGTGCAAGTAAGAAATTTGGATCGACAGCAGTAAACGCTAACTTCTCAATTTTTTATTTGGCCAATATCCCACCACACATTCCCCTGCAACACCTGTAAGCCAGTTTCGACGGAAGCCAACCACGAAAACCCTCTGATATTATAATCTCAGGGAGCCCGATGCTAAAAGAGACTTGCCACCTGCCAACGAAGCCGAAGCCGAATTAAGCTGATGACTAGCTTAGACCGCCAATTCTGATACATGTTCCATGTTTAAAGTAGTCACCATTGTCACTGTCTTTGCTATTTTCATTCGATCAGCCTGATATTTAGTACCAGAGCTGAACACCGTAGGAGTCCCTGTTGTGCTTGAATAAAAAAGAGAATGTTGATATGATGTGCCAAAACTTTGGGCCTTCCGGACTGCTCAGGTACAGTCTAATCGCAAGATTTGGCTTAGAAAATGTGCGTTTTATAAAACTAAGCTTTAGAAACAACGCGTACCATACCGTGTTAAATTCGTGTCACTGATAAGCAACAGTCTGCCACCATGGTTTAGCAATCAAGGCCGAACCTTCTAGAAGTGTTACAACTTACAAGTCAGGTAGAGTTAGGGTGACCAGACGTCAGGAATTTTCCTGCCATGTCAGGAATTTTAGACATATGTCAGGAATGCGGCCGGAAAAGATAAATGCCAGGAATTTTCGGCAAATAATTGAAACAATAAAATTTTATACACTAAACTTTTATTTTTAATCACAATAACAAAAAAGGTTAAGGCACAAGTACTTTGGAGTTTCATAAATTGTAACTTATAAATAATCGTAATAATTATCTTTTTAAGATATAAACAAATCAATCAACATAAACAAATTAAAAATTTTAAAAAATTCAACAAATAAATAGCTCGTGTCAGGAATTTTGTCCGAAAATTTTGTCAGGACTTTTGAAATTTGTATCTGGTAACCCTAGGTAGAGTGAAGACTGAACACGCCTAAGTAATATTCCCCTCTATTCTTAATCTTGCAATTATTTTTTAAGAACTGACTACAGAAGCAAACCAAACTGTCAAGGCTATCTACACTAACGCGAAAATATATGTTAGTCTCTGGTCCGATCTGGTCTACACGCTTAATCACCCGCTGAACCGATTGAAATGAAAGTTTGCATAAAGATACTTTGAGAACATGGCAGAGGCACACACAACAGTAACCGTTTTTGCCGTCTATAAACAAAGATTAGGACACTCAGAGACATTTAATGATGATTAAAAATATTTAATGAAGAGTTTGACAGCTAATGTATAGGGATAATGTCAAAATCTTCATTTAATTACAGTTATGTAATTATTATTCGTCTCTGCGTGCGGCAGTCAGTCCCGAGTCCTGACTAAATAATCCGTACTTGCTGTCTTTATCACACACATCGGAAAAGCCATTTCACAGACAAAGACAACAACATGAATTGCCCTTTTTTACTGATTATGCAGAGAAATCGCTCTATGCATGCTCCGGGTTGGGGATGTACCTCAGTTAAAAGCTGAAGCACCCCAGGGGTATGTGGAACTGGCCGGCGAACCTATCCACTAAAACCACCTGCGATTTGCCATCAGCCGTATAACGGAGTGTCCTGGATATGTCTAACACAGAACACCCTCCACGACCGGCCGGTCTACCACAAAGGACCTTAAATAAGGGAACACTTCAGCAAAACATGGATCTGTCTTAATCATCTTTATAATGTTTATCAATTTAGCCTCGGGCACATAATTATTCTTAAAATAATAAACATAATTAACGATTGTTATCATCTATGAACATTCAGCGGGACTTGTTACATACTTACCAGCTGTCCGCACACACCTGCCCTATAGGTTTCACAAAGGTTTAACAGACAGCTTCTAGCTTCGCTGACATCCTGGTTTAATCGCAATCATCTTTTTACCCGACGGCGCAGGGAGGGTTATGTTTATCGATTGTATATTTCACACTCTGGGCCTATAAAGCTTTGAGTTTAAGAGGTAGATAGAAGTAGGTAAGATTGGTCTTGGTCGTATGAATAACATCGGGACACACACTCGTCATTAAATTAAAATTAAGTAATTGTAGAATGTGTCTAAATCCTGCCTGTTTTAGGTGTACAAAGTACGCAACTCTTATATATACATATATTAAGCCATCAACATAAATGCCAGAAACGTGTAGGTTTAAACTTTAAACGACCGTAAATATATTAAAAATAGTTAATTAAGTAATAAAACTTAATTGAAACCATTGATCGACGGTTAAAAAGTTTCATTAGTGTCATAAAAATATTTACAAATCCAAAAGGTAGGAACTTTAATAGTTCAATAATCAATTAAAGTAACATAAATACTGATCAGACTAATAGATTTGCTCTACGACAATATTTAACAATCTGTGAATGAAGAAAAACTTTTAAAAGTGGGCATCTAAAGAATCAAAATTCTCAGTATTTATGAAAGTGTTTCAATTGTTAAGTTAATTTCTTAAACAGCAAGAATTAGACAGATACACATAAGCTGCGTATCCATTTTGAGGCAGACTCAGGGCGAGGCAGTCGCTTGACCCGAGGCCGCACAAGTGGAGACGTTGCCTGTCGGCTGTCTGTCTGTTACGTCTTCACGCCCAAACCGCTGAACCGATTTTGCAGAAATTTAGCACAGAGATACTTTGAGTCCCGGGAAAGGACATGGGATACTTTTTATCCCGGAAAAATGTACGGTTTCCACGCGATAAACGAATTTTGGCACTCCGTTGCGGGCGTCATGTAATCTTTTAATTATCCTAAAATATATTTTATTCGAAAATAAAATACCTATCTTAAAAATCAATTAAAAAAAACAAACCGCACTTAACCTATAAAAGAGCTAAACCAGCCCAATTAAAGTTACATAAACCGATACACAATACATTGACTCGATATTAATACAATGTTTACATCGTAGTAGCGAGCGTAATAATTCAATTTGATGTTATGAATGGCTCATTCACGCTGCGAGCGGACATTTTTTAATATTAATTCGTCATTTTATTCCGCCTGTTATTGTTTTGTTTTGATTTCGACTTGTCTATTTTATCGCGTGCATTATTTTGTATGATTTTTACTGACGTAAAGGCTGAAATCAAATCTATGAGATTCGGCATAACATGGCACTTGCGATGTTATGTGTCCAATTTCATAATTTTTTTACGTCTAACTTATTCGCTGTCTTTTATTAGGGAATACAATGTAAATTGTGATTAAATATATTGGTTTTTGAGAGGAAATTTTAACCGACAATAATCAATCGGCCTAAAAGTGGTTTAAAAATTAAGTACATAGTATTTTCTCTTACAAATATAATGTAAGGTAAAATAACAGGCATTAGAATACTAATTATCGGTTGAATGCTTGAATGTTTATTGTCTGTTTTAATGTTTAACAAAAAGCTCGAACACTTTCGGCAAGACGACCTTAATGGTAAGTCCTCAGAACTAGAAACACACGTCTCACCGAAGGTACATAGCCCTTAATTTGTAGGTGTTACTGCCTAGGTATGAAGGTAATTAAGCCTGTAATAACGGTAATCTGTGTGATTACGAGTCCTCGCTGATAGAGGCTTAGGACAAGGACGTGGCCTCAGCGATATCCACCCAAAGATTACTTCGTAGTTTTACCTTAAGTTTCGATCTTATTGCTATATGAATAAGAGCTATATTTCACCGTGACACCATGAAGGTGCAACCAAAACCAAAAATGCATACATCTCTTCTATAGAGCTGAGTTACTCATGTTGCAAGCTTGGTTGCGCTCTATGATCTATCTCTGCATTTTGTTGGTAGCGGCGACTGTTTGCGCCGTCATAATATCCCAGTGAAATATAACATATTATAGCGGTAATATTATGTATTTTGTTAGCGACTGTGACTATAGGATTGATCTATAGCAGACCGGCGGTCATAGCCTAGTCGTCTGTGACTAATTAGTATTTAAAAAGTCATTTGACTAAATGATGATTTTGTCGGCTTAATTATCATCTTAAGGCCTTGGATTACTATAATTGCCCATCTGCATACGTACATAATTGGTCTATCATGCCTATAAGTCAATGTAGAGGAGCCACATTTTAAAGATCTGCTAGGAACACACCAAAACGGCTAGGTTCTAAAGGTGTACAGTATTGTGAGGAATTAAGACAGTCTCAGAATATGTTGACAACACTTCGAGAAAAGATTTTTTTCAGTAGGTACGGATTTTTTTTCAGTAGGTACGACTATCTATTAAAATTTTGATTACTAAGACTGTAAATATGATTACAATTCCAAAATCCTGCGCGCAATTGTTACAAGGCGAAGGGAGTTTCGGCGAAACTGTTAGAGAACAGGGCTGCCGACTGAAAGTTAAAACAAAACATTGAGAAATTACGAGAAGTTCATTTATTCATGAATTTCTCTAAAATGTAGAGTACTATACAAGGCGTACCTTGAGGCAAAGTCCATGATACATCAAAAGACGCAGCCATCCCAAACCAATACTGCGAATAGCAACGACAACACCCTAACTCGTGTGGGTATCTATCTAATAAGTGACGTGTGCCAGCCCTGAGGGGGAACCCCCTGCGCTCCCTTTAAACTGCTGCTGAGCTCACAAGCTAGAATCACATGAATAAGCAAACAGCTTGTATATATAATGAAACGGGCGTACCGCTTTGATATTCGCTTTGGGAAAATATTTTCTCTAGATTTTCGTGGGAACGCGTGGAAAAAAGTAGATTTTATCATAACCTCAATATACATTAGGTTAGAATTTTCGGTGTTTTTTTCTAACGAAATTTGTAATAGGAAAATATTATCTCTGTACGGCCTGGGTTTATTTACGCAAAGCACTGAGACCGTGGAATTCAGATATTACATCGCAAATAATTAAAGCTCAAATAAATTATAAACGATACCTGTAAATATTTATTTGAGGTTAAATAATAAATACAAGAAAACGGGTTTTGCCCAATTTCTTTCAGTACTATATTATTTAATGCAGCCTTTCCCAAAGTGGGCGATAACGCCCCCTTCTGGGCGCTGAAGGTCTGAAGGGGGGCGGTGTGGGACCCAGAAAAAAATGGGGGCGTTGTGTAGAGGCTTGGGGGGTGATTTATTTCATCAGGATGCCATAGAGATATTATGTACTACGTACTGGAGGCGCCATTGCAAACAAAAAACATGTCACACTTGAGGCATGAGCGGGGTGAGAGGCGGGGCGGTGATGGCTATATATCAGTACCGCAGAAGTGACAAAGTTTTGTGCCTACACTCGAATGAACGCAGACTATTTGAGTAAGTGGATAAAATAAAACAAAGATTTTTACTAAACATTATTAAAAGCTTTTATTTACAGCTTGGCAAAGAAGAGTGTGGATTAAATGAGGGCGCTTTTCTTTAAATACGGGCAACCCTACGCTTCGCTTTTGACACAATATATACAAGTAATGTAGTGTTGTCATAAATAAAAACTCTTAGTTCCAGCTGTCACCGCGTCAGACACTTCTTTGCCAAGCTATAACTTGCTCTGTATATTATTATGTACATATTATTAAATATATTAGTACATATTATTAAATATATTAGTACATATTATTATGTAAGTTCGTTTATTTCTGCATGACTCCATTTGAAATACTTCAGAATTCAGATTATGAATCAAAATCACAATATCATCCAGATAAATGGGGTTTTAGTATAAATAGCGAGTCGAATTCCCTCGATTACTTATGGATCCCATCATTAAGTCACCTTTTTATGAACATGTACCAAATTCGGATTAAACCTGATACAATAGCGAAAAAATCTTGAAAATCGGTCCACAAATGGCGAAGTGATCGTTGAACATACAAAATATATAACCTCCTCCTTTTTGGAAGTCAGTTAAAAAACATCATGATCATCACTCTACTCTGAAGGCATCACTCCGAAGAAACACTCCGCAAATTGCCGAGAATGTGACGTGTGTGAATATGACGTAGCCTCAAAATTCCGAAAATTTCAAATGTCGAGTTAACTCCGTACCTGGCGGCTATACTATAAATATGGCCGCCAGGTACGGAGTTAACTCGACCAGTTTTGGAGGTACAAACCCCCCCAGTTTTGGAGCTACAAACGGTCGAGTTCACTCCGAACCAAGGATTTCGAAAATTGGACCACAAACGGCTGAGTAATCGTTGAACATACAAAAAATAATAAAAATAAACATACATACAGCCAAACGTATTACCTCCTTTTTTGGAAGTCGGTCAAAAACCAAAATATTGCAAAACCGTTACAGCGGCTTGGGCGTGAAGAGGTAACAGACACACAGATAAACGGACGGTCAGACAGACGGACAGACGGACAGACAAACAGGTGGACGGACAGGCCGACAGACGGACGGATAGACAGACAGACAGACACACTTTCGCATTTATAATAATTATATTATAATAAGTATGGACCCAAAGTCCACTACATATTTACCTTATTTAAATTACTTAAATATTTATAAATACAATTATAATGTACGCATGTATAACGTACACGTAACACCGTATATAATATTACCAAAATACAAACTCGTCTACGTGAATACTTCATTCATCGTCGTCTCATCATAGATATCTGTATTCTGCCTACATTCCCCTCTGAATCTACTACTCTATGACAATGCGAAATGGCGCGCGTCTTCGCCTAGTAATTGAATGTTCGTACTTTAATTGAAAATAATTAAATAAGAACACTAACCGATTAAATGTTATTCCGTCGCATTTGGAAGTGTTTTTGGAATTATTTTTACAGTATCTTAAGACACACCAAGGCATTTTTGTGACTTTTAGGTATTTTGTTTTTTTATAATTGTCATACGTCTAGTGCGCAGAAGAGCTCGCGGCCGACTAAGTGCGCTGCGGCTATATAGATTTTGTTGAATGTGACCAAGCATTGCGTTGCGGTGTCAAGTCTAGTACGTAGTACTTATATGTCAGTGCAGGATGCATTTTAAATTGAAACAATGGGGGCGCTAAAATATAATTTGTTCTTAAAGTGGGCGGTAGACAAAATAAGTTTGGGAACCTCTTATCTAATATATTAATATGCGAGAGAAAAACTTTGGATCCCTTTTGACAAAAAATGCGGGAACGTAGGTGAATGAAATTTAGCACAGATATAGTTTATATGGTGAAGGAGTGCATCGAGCTAATATTATTTTGAAATTATGCTTTTATCATAAATTTCTTTAACAAATAAAAAATTACACACACTACAACACACACACTAGGATCAGCCTATACGCACGAATTGTACTTTTTATTTATGGTTTAAGTATGTTGTCAAATTGACTGTCGCGGGAATTATGTCTAAAAATAATAAAGTCAATATTTCGACAATAGAATATCAATAGAAAAGCGTTGAAATTTGAAACTTACAATTTAATTTTTTATTTGAGGCCGAATTTCGACCATTGGGCGATCTCTAGTTATATATATATATATTTAGTTAGGTTCGTTATGTTTGACCAAATTTAAAAGAGAGCAACTGAAAAACTACGAGGTAAGTTTTTAAGCCAGAATTTTGACAGCCATAATACCAAAACTAATATCACCGTTCATGACAGGCATGACAGGTAAAGGGCAGTGCAGGAAAGACCATAGTCTACTTTTGAACGTTTAGTTAGAGATTTCCGTCGCAGAAAAGTTGCTGGCAACATCTAGCATTATTTACAAATGGAACCGAATCCTCAACAGTATTTCGAACACATGGTGTAAACTAAATAGCCGAAATGATCGATCGGGAGCACAATAGAACCATGACTATTGGGGTCGGTAGAGAATAGAGTTGGGTTCGAATACCGAAAAATTGTATTGTTGTAGCACCTGCCGGAGCCTGGCCAGATGACAACTTGGGAAGATCACCTTGTCAAAACTACACCCTGAATGTAAAGGAATTTGTTTGAATCCACAAAATATTGAATCGCAAAACGCTCTGCGATCCGTAAATGCTTGTCACTATTTATTGCTATTTGCAACTTATGTACACATAACAAAATCCTTGTTGAGAATTGAAGTGACCTAATAGGACCTAATCGAAATAATGACTTGTGAGAAAATACCAATAGATATTAAATACTCATTTCAAGTATTTTTTGGCGATTACTGCAAGTTTTTGGTTTCTGCAAGTTTGCAAGAACTTGAAACCTGAACAAGAGAGAATTATCCTACAACCAGCCAAGTCATCTTGTGACTACTTCTCTCGGCTAAAATTAGTACATCTTATCAGCTAATCTTTATTAGAGATTCCACGTCCCATGCCGTTTAAGCTCATGATGATGGTCACCACGAATGCTGCAGTAACGATCACGCTCCACCCGATGATGATAACAGTGCCGGCTTTTTACAAATCGCACGTGTGCTTTGGTAGAATCTTTATCAGACTTCATTCTTTTCATTGGGTCAATTCCCAAGCCCATCATGATGATGGTCACAAATGCAGCAGAAACGATCAGGCTGCAGGGTTTATGCAATGTTTATGGTCACCACAAATGCTGCAGTAACGATCACGCTCTCGATGATGATGACAATGCGGGGTTTATGCAAATCGCATACGTGTCCCAGCGGGCCGGACGCAGGCGAGCGTTCACGCACAAATGATGGCCGCCGCACGCCGCCCCTGCACGCTCGTACGGATGTACTGGCGTGGAAATGTGGTTCTGGTTTCGCCTTGAAGTATAACTCTGTTTAATAATTAATAGTATCTGCTATATTAAAATAGCTATAGGTATATGGGCGATAGCACATGTTTACAAACGTCTAGAGAACAAGCTTTCACGCAGTGCCTGAACCATATATAATGGAAAAACCAAGAATTAAAGGTGGTGGAAAAGCACTAATTTTCGTTTTTTTTTCTAGACAATAAGGATTACCGTATCTGTCTTTGACTAAACAAAAAACATAGTCATTCTTTTGAAAAAATGTCTTCCTTGTTTCTCTATTAGAGACCCTGCTAAAGGGCAATTAGGTGCTGTTGGTAACGCTCGTTTCAGCGCTCGTTCCGGATCAAATATTAACTCATTCATTCATAGAATGGAAGATAATAGATACATTAATAATACCGGTTTGTATCAAAATCAGTCTTTTAACACGTTAACGGATAATGGTTTCACAATCCATGGACCGTGGACAATGTCTATTGTTCTTGACCATGTGAAATTCACTATATAATTGTTACATATTAATGTATTAAAACCTTTTGTAGGTTTGTATGTTGGCAAAAGATTTGGCCGTGACTATGTCCGCGCTTAGTGCTTACTTTTAACCAACTTTCAAAAAGGAGGAGGTTATGTTTCTCTGTTTTAAATATATTTTTAATTACATTTTCAGAAGAATATACCACCGAGTTCGACACACACTTCATTACAGTAGGCCGTCGACAAGATAAGGCAGCTGAGTACTTTAAAACAATTTCACGTAGGTATCTGTTACTTTCGCCATCAACACCTGCACCCCGATTCTGCTCAATCCAACATTAATACAGCTTCGATATAGTTTCAATACAGTCTCTAGAAATTTTATATTATCAACGCATCCTGATTGGTCAAATTTTGAAATCTCTAAAAATCTGTTGTTTGAGTACTCCACCGGTCTATAGAGAAAAAGCAGAGAAGCTCTTCCTCGAAGACCTCCGGTTCAAAATGTTTTTGAGTATCGGATTTCAGTTTTTGCTTATGTATTTTAGTTTTTTTAGCAAATCGTGCGAAACTGACAGTAATTTTTTACTCGTTGACTGGCAGTGAATTCAGACCCTGATGTCAGCGCTCCCACAGTAAGGCTGACATCAGTCGACGTTTGAGGTCTTAGCACGAATCTTCGAACCCATAGAAACAAGCTATCTCTTTCGCAATTAATAAAACTACATGAGTAAGAAAGAGATAAAAAATCTTAAAAATCAGACTGCAACTTTCGAAAACCTGTAATGAGGTGAATTTAAATGTAGAGCTGGGGATATTGTTTCCAAATTCCAACCAATCAACATGAAGGAAAGTAAAAAAATATGGACCCATCATCTATTTTTTGGGGAGTTCATAGACATCCACCCCACCTTAGAACTCAAGTCTTCGTCCTCGGTGGTATCACCTTCACCAGACACTAACACAATACTTCCGTTATCAATTTCTATTGTGTAAATATTCCACTATGTTACATTATTCGTTTGTAACCGTATCACATGCAACTTCATCTTTATCGCCGGGTGAATTTGCGTAATTAATATTCATATTGGCCGTAATAGATATATCTAGTTTTAGTTGCCGGGCGAGGCTAAGCCTAAAATTCAGGTCTTCGTCGAAACCCGCGACTACTCTTACATCTTTTCCGATTCATTTACATTATGGGTATTAGTGTGTACGATGAACGCATGCAAATCCTCTAGTTAGTAATATTTTTCTTTGTTTTTGTTCCTTCCCCTTAAGGGCCTTCCCCTACGGAGATTCCGTAATTTACCGTATTTAGAGGCTTATAAACTCATAATTTGAAAGCTACAAAGTTATAATAAAAATACAGCAATAATCTTCAGTATATCAACATTCCTTTCCCCGTTTTAGATTTTCTATTTTTGTTTATTATACTCATGATATTAGCTTCCAAAGTAATACCAATTTATAAAAATTGAAGCATACTTTCAGCATCTCCCTAGTATGTATTTACAAATTACGTTTATTTGAAACACACAACAATAGACAATTTCATTAACTACATATTCCCCGTTTTAATTTTTTTTAGGTCAATTATGAACTAAGATAAGTAAAAAAAATAGGATTTTTGTGCGATCTCGGCAACGCGTCAAATGTATGGTCAAGGTCGTTTGCTCGGGGGATGGCCTTAAGACTACAATCTCAAGAGCATCAAAATGCACGTCTCGGTCTGCATGATGTGCGGAAATTATAAACACCAAAAAAATCGAGTTGGCACTGCGTTAAAAACCTGTTCGTTGCCGGCTTCGCGGAAACCCAACCAGAATTGTGTACATTAGCATAAAGTTTTTAATTACGACGCAATAGATGGATAAGACTTTTGCACATCGAGGTCATGGATTAAAATTGCAGCCGGGCTGGCTCTTTGTGCGGAGTTCCGTATGTTTTTCCTCATCCATTTATTTTCACCGGCTGAACGTTTACCGGGACACTTTCATCCGGGACCTTGATGCTTCGACCTACTGATTGGGATCTAAGAAAACTTTTGATGTCGCATCCGGCGAGCTGGGTTTTTCCCGACAGAGGCAGAGGTCACCGAAATGAGATCCGTTGTGTCATACCTATAGTAATTGAGATGTCTATTTGCCAGATGTCTCGCGATAACTACCGCCCGCAATCAAGAGACGTTTAATGGTGACCGATGATGGTGGTGGGAAAACGTGTAGACTTTTTCAAAACTTTCGCTAGGTAGCTCCTTAAGTAAATATTTAATGTCTCCAAGAGTGACATTTAGTTAAATATTCGCCATTTTTAATAACTGAACCTGAATCTCAGACAACAGCCAGCTTCGAGTAATTCAATGCCGCTCTAATCAAGTAAATGTTATTAGGTTAGGCTTAGCTTTAATTAGCTTTATCTAGTGGAGTATAGATCGCCCGTCACACCGCGAATCACGTACCTTATAATGGATTTAGGATATGCATAGCTCCGGACACGGTGCTTAGGGCGAAACTATTAAGACCATAGACTTTTAGAAACACCTTACCCAAATCTTCTTTCTTTTAGTTTTCGCTTTATTTCAGTTCATGTGCGAGTATTGGAATGGAAACAGTTCTGAAAAAATATGGCATGACATGATAATGCAACATAGTATATTATCTATAGGTCTAGTTGGATCCCGTCCCGTGGACACCCGGTTCGTACTTCAAAAGGAAATAATGACAAATTCAAAAAACTATTCTTATAAACTTCTAACACAAACATCCAAATCTTAACTCATAAATCCTGGTTACTTTATACGGTTCTTAGGGGCGATTTCACCAAAGAAATGGAACGCGTTCAGTGCATACTGAACCGGTTCTAAACGTATAAACGTGTTTATAACACCGAATTGCATTTCACCAACATAAACTAAACGCGTTCACAACAAATCCGAGTTTTATCTTCTGAACGCCCAACATTCGCGGTTTACTTCATAAAACCCGTTCAAGTCCTGTCATTGTAGTGTCATGGCGGATCAAAAAACATTGACGACAAAAATGTCAAGATGACAGTTTTGACAGATGCGTTTAGTTAGTTTATGTATCGTTTCTTGCTATTTTGCTGATAAAATAACGTGAAAAGGCTCCAAAACGATAAAAACGTGTAAAATAATCGCGTGACGTCACGTGAACTTAGGTTTATTAATCGCGATTAAAATAAGTTTGTGAAATCCATTTGAAACAAAACGAGATTTACGTCGCCGCATGAACGCGTTCAATGGGACCTAAGTTTTATAAAACGAAGTTTTAAGTGTGATTGGTGAAATCCCACCTTAGGGTTATACTTTGTTATATCCTCGTGCATTAAAATTATCTTTGCCATTCATCATTGAGATAAAAATTTGAAAAATGTATGCGTAGATTTTCTTCGCGGTAAATTCGATACGGTCTATCTTATCATTTGCCTATCAAAATCATTACGTGGATAAAACGTAAATTATCGTTTTACGTTTTTCCTGTGGCATTAAGAGTATTTACATAAATTAAGACTTAAATTGATGACCCAGCCTGGTAGATTAAATAATTACCTAATTTATTCGTTTTAAAAAAGCCTTTTAACTCATCAAGCCCCATACGGGCACCGGTGGTCGCGACAACAATAGAATACAATAGCATTTCCAAGAATCCGCGATCGAAGGGTTAAATACCTCTTTCTATGAACAGCCCTGATGCTCAATATAATTAGTGTTTTTTTTAAGTCATGTATCTAAGAAAAAATATTTTCACCAACGCCTATGTGTCACCTATTTCCATAAGCACTAAGAACTCAGGTTACGTAATAACGTTGGTGAAATCTTTAGGTCCCCTCATGGCCGCTAGGTGACTTAGCGGGACGGAAGGTGAAACCGACCAACGGGCATTACAGTTCTAAGACATTTTAAACTTTATTTGCATAACTCTTCTCCACGAAAATCAAATCATTATCCCTAAGCCTAAGAAAATCACAACCGAGAGGTAGATATATATTGTGATTAAAGAATTTCCAATTTAAGAATACGAAAATTACGAAGCCATGCAGGTCATCGACCGAGTAAACTTGGGTTTCGTCAATTACGAGGTATTTCCTCCTACGACGGGCCTTTTTTCTGACCGATGGTGTACATTCATTAGCGTAATTACATACAATCAAATAGCCTTTTATTATTTCAAATTGCTTAATCCGATAACAATTTGGCTTCTGTTCTACGAGTTTATTATATTTGTTGATACCTAGTATTTAATGTTAACGAATATTGTCGATGACAATAATATTCTTTTACGATATTAAATTTTCAGAGAATTTAATAAAGAAATATGAACGTTATATGAAATTTGTACGCGTCGTTTATTTTAGTTTGCGCGAAACTTTTTGAATGTCGGGTAGGTAATTAATTTTTTGCGCAGGCGCTTGCGAGCCTTCTACCACTTTCAGCGTTTCTTATGCAAGAGACAGTTCCTCTTAATTGCTCAATGCCTTCTGTACTCTATTAAAATAAAAGTAAAAGTTCCTACTTATATGGACAGTCGGACAGTATTTCTGGGTACGTTTTCATCTGCGGATAGGTCTACCAATTAGGGTGTTAATTAAAAATATGCAATTTCAGGACAAAAGACGTTTCGGCGACAAAAAATTCAGCAATACAATATAAAAATATATTTTTTAAAATTTCTATATTAAATTTAATACCTCAAATGGTATCGGGTAAAGAAATTAACAGTTTAATACTTGTGGTCTAGGTGATTAATTGAGTTGAAAATATAATTTTGAGGTCAGCTGATGTGCCTGGTCTCATCATTCTTTCTGTGCACCTTTCACGGCAAAACACCTATTTTATCCCATTTATCACTTGCACCTTTGGAGTGGACACAATTTGAAACTGAATAATAGTTATATTTACAATTTTTGCATCTGGTTATTGTGTGCACAAAATTAAAGCAATAATTTTTACACAACCCTTCTGAATGGCCTGTCTTGCAGAGAAAATGACATGCGATCAAGTCGCATTCGTCCGAATGTGCCATTAAAAATCGCATTTTGTGGTATTTCAATAAAACCTTGCAAACCAGTAGTTTGGTGTGTGGGTGTAAGATTTAACGATAGCATTATAGACGCTTTAGCGATGTAACGATCGCTGATAGCACAAAGGACACCGACGGAGGAAGGTCTCGATCCTCGCAAGAGGTCGCCTCTCGCTCACGTCATTTCAACTTTAACTTTATGTGTCTATAATCGCTGGATCGATAAAACAATTATCATGGAATGCCATCAAGAGGAGTAAATGGTTATTGCTCTGAGCCACCAAAAATTGCAATGGTCATGTGGTTTACAGTTCGCAGAAGTTTGGACAAACTGTCTCACGCAGTTTCGCGACTTTCTTATACTGCCTGTCTCCGTTTCCACATAATGAATCAGCACAAGCGATTATGGACGCAATTTCGTCTACGATTGCCTTTGATCGACGTCGCTTGTGTCATCAATAATTATGGCAATGGAAACAAATTGAAAAGAAACTTCAGAGACATTGTAAAGATACGGCCTACGGGTGAAAACTGTGTTTGAACCCTGTGGTTAAGTTTTTGCTTAGACAACAGGAAAAAGATTGCAATTTAAATAAAATTAATAATTAATGAAATAAAGCAACAGTTGGGGTTTTACATAACTTTATTAAAATAATGAAGCGAGATCATTTCTAGTGCATAACTAAAATTTACACAAATTCTAGTTTCTAAATAAGGCCTAGATAGGTTTAAAATACTAATTTAATCTGACATAATAAAAAATATGAATTTATTATTTCACAATGTTAACATGTGTATCATATAATATTATAAAAGGTGTTATATAATTTACTCATTTTAAGTAATTCAACATACATTTTTATGCTTTTGTGTGGAAACGCAAATTTTCCGCAATTTCTGAGAAAGGTTGATCAATATGGTATCTCAATACTAGCAGCATAATATGCAAAACTTTAATCAAAACCGATGCGTCGATTCAGAAGTGGGATCGCAGTGTTCTCGTCGTATCAATCAAAAATACAACTTTCTAGAGCTTAATGTAAATTAGAATCCATTACAAAAATCCAGGCAACGCCAAAGAAGGATATGATCTAGACGCTTATCTTGATTTTCGCTATAAAGAAACGAGTTCCTATGCTAATCACCGCACCCAGGGTTGCAGAAAATTTAAGAAACACATAAAACTCGAAATATCTTAAATACGATCGTCTCGGAACCAGCGGCTACATAGGAGGTTATAAATAAAACAAAGCAAGTCGCAAAACTTCATAAAAAGTTCGAGAATTAAGAGCGTAGCCGTGGTTTGCGGACCACATTTGGTCCATGCTTGGAATAAGCAAAGCCAAAATGCTAAACATGTCATGAAATAACAAAAATCAGCCAAGTGTGAGTCGGACTCGCTCACGAAGGGTTCCGTACCGTTAGAGCAAAAATTGGCCAAAAATTGTGTTTTATGTATCGGAGCCACCCTTAATTTTTTATTTTATTTTAATATTTTTATTATTTAATAAACTATACATACAATCAAGGACGTTGTGAAAATTTTAAGGGCCTACCTGTTACCATTATTGATATCGAACAAAAAATCCAAAAAAAATCACGTTTATTGTATGGGAGCCCCCCTTAAATATGAATTATATTTTGTTTTTAGTATTTGTTGTTATCGCGGCAACAGAAATACATAATCTGTGAAAATTTCATAAGTCTAGCTATAGCGGTTCTTGAGATACAGCCTGATGACATACAGACAGACGGACAGATGGACAGACATCGAAGTCTTAGTAATAGGGTCCCGTTTTTACCCTTTGGGCACGGAACACTAAAAACAAACCTCGCTAGAACTCTGGAAGTTTGAACATTTCAGAATTTTGAGATAACAGCCACGACCGTGATGTCTGGCCTTCCAGGAAGGTCGGATCGAAAACCTCCCTGGGGATCTTCTGAGCAGGATAACTGGACTAAAGTGGATTATATAGTATGAGGCAGAAATTATTATTTCTTTTCTTTTAAGCTTCAAGGTTGACTTCAGGACAAATCTGTTATAATACTAAGTAAAGTCATGGATTTGTATTTCAAGAATTAAGTTTGGAACAGTTTTCTCCCTTTATGCCAATAGAACGTCAGTAGGTGGATCATCTTCAAAACAGCGGACCAATAAACATAGTAAATCTCGATTTATATATGTTTGTAAAGGATATTTTCATCAACACTTAAAGGTCCCCAAACCGGACTCTGACACACGCGAGGTTAAAAAACCAATTAAATAGTTTAATCGTGTCAATTTACTCGACAGTCACTTAAGCGTATCCTGACGGACAGGTAGCTACACTCACCACTTACTTAAGATCAGTCTACAAAAGATTCTTTACCTACTTTAGATTAGAATCTAAGATCGAGATAAGAATATGACATCTAGATAAAGAGTCGCATATATGTATTACTAGACGTTCCGCGCGGCTTCTCCCGCGTAAATTAGATATTTCACAGACAAATTAGTCCACAAAAAATAGCCTATGATCGTTCACGTAGTCTACTTCTTATCTGTGCCAAATAACAGAAAAATTGCTCCAGTATTTCGTGAGATAAGCCCTTTCAAATAATTTCCCCCGTTTTTTTCCACATTTTCCTCTATTTCTTCGCTCCTATTAGTATTAGCGTGATAAAATATAGCCTATAGCCTTCCTCGATAAATGGGCTATCTAACACTGAAAGAATTTTTCAAATCGGACCAGCAGTTTCTGAGATTAGCGCGTTCAAACAAACTAACAAACTCTTCCGCTTTATAATATTAAGTATAGATAAGAGCTACTAAAGTTTGGAAGAATATAATTTCAGTGTCCAGTGCTAGGGAGATCATCTTTGTTCGATGTTTTTTTGATTTGCTCCTCAAAATTCCTTAAACAGTTTAGTTGGTCATGTGTATACGCTGAGGCGTTCCCAAGAAACCGACTCAACCTACATTACAATTTACAAAAGATATTGTGGGAATATGTGTGGTGGCCATAAAGGAAGATCTTCCGACCGAGCGAGGTGGTATGCTCGGTCAGGCCGGAGCCCACGTGATACATTTCAGCTGTCGTATATATAGCGACGCGCTCAGAAACTCGATAGCGCGATGCAGGAATGTTAGGCGAATTGTGGGTACCGCCACAATATCTTCATTAAAAACATAAGATTCAGAAACATATCAAAATATTCACCATCGAGGTCTGTATCTTCTAAACATGTACTTTATGTATAAAGTGTCACCAGGGTTAACTACCCGCATTTGTTAGAATAGTTTCGGAGCCCGCAGCTCGGACAAAGCATTTCGGTAAGACAGCGCTTAAGCGGCAGTCTGAGACCTAGATATATAAAGTATATATACAGAGCGTTGCCGACCTAAGCGTTGTTTGGGTCATTGAGTCAAGTAAATAGAGGCGACATGCTTAATTGCGTTAGCGCTGAGCGCGTTTAGCTGTAACAATTACACCCGCAGACACTAACCATACATTACGCACTGGCGTATCTATTAATTAAATTATCTGCTCTTAGTAATCACTGCGGACGTAATGGTTGAGCATTTTCTTCTCAGAAAAGGGCGTAAGGATAAAAAACTAGAACGTCAATTAAATACCATATAATTATCAATTATGATACCACTTCGGAAAAAGACAATAATTAGTCCATAATTTACAGATGGGCAAATGTTCATGTTGTTAAAGCTCGCAGATGCCCAAAAAGCCTCGGAATTTCTCATCGGTAGACCTTACATCTAACGAAGCATTCAATTGCATTACGACCATCTAAGCTGTAGCCTGTAAGGATTATAACTGACTCTTTAAATCTTTTTTGCTTTAGAAAGGCTTTCCTTTTTTCAGCGCACAAAAACTTGACAGAGGGCAACATTGTATGGGGCTTCGGTAGCGAGAGGCAGCGAGAGGCAGCGACCGCAAATCAATCATGCGACGACATTTTCAGTTAGCACGCCATCCCTCATGAGTCATGATATTAGAGACGAGGCTTTTAAGAGCCGTACAAACACCCGCTTCTCTCGCCGATAAGATGATCCATAACTCGAAACCAATATGTTTCACAGTAAGTAATAATTACCAAAAAAAGTAAGTCCTTTTACATGGACGATATTAAAAGTTGATATAAGCGAAAGCAGAGTTGTATTTCTTTCAGTTTTCCAGTAAATACTTTTTCGAACAGCAAAAAGTGAATTCCTGGAAAGCTATTTTCGGGCACGCGTTCTACAAAATTGATATCCAATGGATCAGATATTATGAAGAGTTGCAGGCAATGACAATGCAAGGGATGACAAGGTAGAGTAGCTGAGTCTGACATTCTGATTTTTTTACGCTATTGAAACTAGCGCATGCATTGAAATGCATTTTGACTAATGCTGGATTTATATTATGCGTCCACGCGAACGAGCGATTTGACCGCTACACCGCGAGATCGCAAGCAATAGTAATTAGTATGTAACGATTTATTTAAATAGTGGCGCGGTCAAGGTACAATTGCTTGTGATCTCGATGTGTAGCCGCCAAACCGCGCGTGCGGGTGGACGTATAGAAATCGAGCCTAAGGTACAAGTTGGAAGCCGGCTACATGAAGTTGCAGCAGACGACGTGTCGTCGCGACACTACTGGTTTCTATGTACAGCTTGGCAAAGAAGAGTCTGATGCGGTGACAGCTGGAACTAAGAGTTTTTATTTATGACAACACTACATTACTTGTCAACTCTAGTATATATTGTGTCAAAAGCGAAGCGTAGGGTTGCCTGTATTTAAATAAAAGCGCCCTCATTTAATCCACACTCTTCTTTGCCAAGCTATATTTCTATTGCCTGGGCCGCACCTGCGTTTATCGTCACGAGGCTTCGTGCTGGGAGACTATACCATTGGACAATGAAAAAAATTGTCCAACGGTATCGTCTCATAGCACGAAGCTTCGTTACGATAGACGCATGTGCGGCCGCGGCATTAGAATAAGTGTCGCTAGCTTCGTGTCGCTAGCTGCGCAGGGTATTTCATAGAAATACATAGAAACCAGTAGTGTCGCGACGGGCTTCATGTCGTCCGCTGCCAACCGGCACCTTTAGGGGCCTGATTATAAAGCGCTGTAAGCGAGTCTAGTACTGTTTATCTCGTAGCAAATGGCAGCCCTATCGACATAATCTGATGCTGGCAGCCCTGTGGAAGTCCAGCCGTCTCCGCATGAGTAAGCGAGTCAGAGGCGCACGAGGCACGAGGCGGTAACGAACCGTGGCGTTATTCATATAATTATGTATTTAATATGCGCGGCGCTGCCCACAAGGCGCCAACGTCACGGTTTAAAAATATTTTCAGTGAAAAAACCGACCGCTCTTCCTATATACTAGCTGATTGGACACGGTCTTTATATGCATAGGTATAAAGCGTGTATTAAAAGCTATTTGTATTTGCCGCAGGTCGGTTTTTCCTTTAGCAATCAAATTATTTTTGATTCTTCATGTAAGAGTTTCCTAAGCCTCTATCCTAATGACAATCCTATACTGTACTCGGCGAAACATGGCGGTAGCGGTCATTGACTCCCTGTAAAAAACTTGTCATTTTCTATACAAAGCCGCGATTGACAACATCTGACACTTCAACGTCAATCGCGGTTTATATAGAAAATGCAATTTTTTTGACAGGGAGTCAATGACCGCTACCGCCATGTTTCGCCGAGTACAGTATAGTAACACTAAAAATTGAGAGCTCATTCGATTATGTCTGAAATAACCTTAAAAATGCCTTATTTCCGACACATAAAGAAAGTACAGATTGCAAATTAAAAAAGTGCAAATTGTATCGTTTTTATTGAGCTACTAAAAAGTGCAGTTCAAAAAAACGTCATAGTCAAAAAATTTAAGGATTCCCTGTCCTAAAATGATGTTTAAAACCTGACCTAACCTACTAGTGTCTTTATCACATAAGCTTATCTAGAAGCAGTTACCAGAAAATTACGCTGCAAAAGAAAACGACTGGAATACTTTATATTTTGTCAACTGTGCCAATTCTAGCGCAATTATTGAAACTGTTGTTGCTAATGTAAAAAAAAATGTTTTGGTCGTCTTTGCCAACAGAAACGACAATAACTGAAAACACTATAATTTAACGCGAAAACTTTTTAGGGTTAATGTCACGAGAGTAAATAATAATAAATGCTTTTAATTTTTCCTTGTTTAGGGTAATTCGCAAAAGCCGCAAAATCATTCGTCATTAAAATGTAAGTAGAGTTTGTATATATTTATAGAATAGACGCCAACAAGGAAGCAGTTCTGTTTTATATTACAACTATCATGGTTTCAAATACCTTATTATATATTTTCAAGTACCTACCAAAATTAAAAAAGATCCCTCACGCCAGACCTAGTTTAGAACTAGTCTAGGGCCTAGGACCTGTAGGCCTACTACGAAATTGTTTTGAGACTCAAACAATCGGACGAGAATGCCGCTTCCTATAGTAGTATAGGAAGCGGCATTCTCGTCCGATTGTTTGAGTCTTAGAGTAGTCTAACAACGTCATTTCACGTTTGTTAGATTGGGACGCGGCATTCTCGTACGATTGTTTGAGTCTCAAAACGTTTTCGTGGTACGGCCCCTGGGTGCTAAATTCAAATCACATTCTAAATAAAAATGCAAAATAATACCAATATGGACAGATTTGTGGAAAAAAAAATACTGATTTAAAATAATAAATTGTTTTATCAATCTGTTACATTCTATTCTTTAATCTACGTTGGGTCAAGGGTAGAAACTATTTCTATCATATTATTTCTACATTTTCCATCGCCCATCATGCTATTAATATGCCTAGTTTCTGAGTTTTTTAGGCAGAACTCTAAATATTAACATCAAAAACACTCGTGAATTTCCTGTCGACAAACCTTTCTGAGGTTATGACTCATTTTTAGGGTTCCGTAGCCAAATGGCAAAAAACGGAACCCTTATAGATTCGTAATGTCTGTCTGTCTGTCCATCCGTACACAGCCACTTTTCTCCGAAACTATATGAGCTATACTATTGAAACTTGGTAAGTAGATGTAGTCTGTGAACCGCATTAAGATTTTGATACAATAATAAAAAAAATATTAAAAAAAATTAGGGGTCCCCATAGGTACAACTGAATAAAAAAAATATATAATGTACCATCGAGGAAATTGATTCCTAGGCAGTTGACGGACCTACGTCATTTGGTCGACTTATGTCAAATCAATGTTAGCTGTGATCGGTCGGATGGGTTTGACGTAACGCGACCAAATTACTTAGGTCCTCCATCTGCCTAGGGATCAACTTCTCTGATAGTACATTACCTACTATTAAACTACCAAAGAAAATTGGCTTGAACGAGATCTAGCAAGTAGTTTTTTTTTATACGTCATAAATTGTAAACCTTAATTTAACTTTCATTAAATCAACTGAAATATATAAAAATAAATCAAAAACCTTTTAATTTCATAAAAATAAACCTTATTACTGCTGCGGAACCTCCGGAAAATCTGCAAAATTCTAACTTGTACACATCTAACAATTTCAAATTAAGAATATCCTCCAGCCGTCCGCAAATCCGGTGGCGCATCATAAAGCCGCTTGCCTAGTAATCCTGTATGGGACGCAATCTGGGGCTGTTCCGTTGAGGATCTAGTGGCGGCTGTCGACCCAGATCCCCGAGATAACGTGCATATCGACTTACTGGGCTACTGCTACTGAACATACATACACCGATTTTGCTGAAATTTGATATGGAGATACTTTGAGTCCCGGGAAAGGACATAGGATACTTTTTATCCCTGAAAAAATGTACGGTTCCCGCGCGATAGACGAATTTTAGCGCAACGGAGTTGCGGACGTCATCTAGTTTATTATAATCATCACAAGCTAAAAAATTCGAAGAAAACTACGTCGTCGTTGTTTTGGTCCATACTCCATACGGTACATATTATACTGATATTGTAAAAATTAAGACGTTTAATTTTCTTGCGATACTGGCACCATCTTATATTTAAGTTTGTGATTATAACCCGACTTTTCACACACTTTTGGAATATGGCGAATATTCCAAAACAATTTTCCTGAATCATTTAAACATTCGGCCTAGTCCGGTAATGGAGATAAACAATACGGTATAGGAGTTTATTTGGGCGTAACTCAATGATAATGGCGGCGCTCATTAGAGCCCATTACTACCGTGATTACCGCCAGAGGAGCCGAATTATGGCTGAAACAGACTAGGTGACTTTTGGATAGTATTAGTTAAGCAGGGGTTCCCAATCTTTTTCAGCCTGTGGCGCACTTACAAATCAATATTTTGTCACGGCGCCCTACTCTGCCTAGCTATTACAAAAATATACATCAGCCTTTCCCAAAGTTGGCGATAACGCCCCCTTGTGGGCGCTGAAGGCCTAAAGGGGGCGGTGTGGGACCCAGAAAAAAAATGGGAGCGTTGTGTAGAGGCTTTAATTTAAAAGAAGGTGAAACAAAGGGGGCGCCAAAATTTTTTTTTTGTTAAAGTGGGCGGTAGACAAAATAAGTTTGGGGACCTACGTAGTAATCCTACTAATATTATAAAGGCGAAAGTTTGGATGTATGTATGTAATATGTATGTATGAGTATGGATGTTTGTTACTCTTTCACGCAAAAACTACTGAACGGATTTTAATGAAACTTTACAATAATATAGCTTATATACATCAGAATAACACATAGGCTACAATTTTAACCGACTTTCAAAATGGAGGAGGTGTTATGTTCGTTTTTTTATGTTCAACGATTGCTCCGCCGTTTGTGAACCGATTTTCAAAATTTTTCTTTTGGTGTATAGGGTATCATCCCAATTTGGTACCATGTTCAACAAAAGTGGTGACCTGATGAAGGGATCCATAAGTAATCGAGGGAACTCCTCAAAATTCATATGGAAACATGTAAAGACTTCGATTTCGTGGGAAGTATTCTAAGCATATGCTACCAACAAATAAGATTTTGTACTGCGGTGTACCTGGTATACCATGGTTCGGAAGGTGCTGAGAGAACTCCTGGCTCTTTATAGATACAAGTTTGGGAGTTTCGGCGTTGTTTTAAGAACGGAAAGCATATGCTACTATTACGTTCAAAATAATACATTCATCATCATCATTACTACCATAAACCATTATACCGTGCATCTTTCCATTATGACCCTATTATTCTAATATTAGTCTCGAAATAATTATTCGTAGATATCCAAGGAGGGGGGGAGGTTCATATTATAGGAGGGAAGTGATACGAAGTTCACCGGATCATCTAGTTAATCAATATTAGTCGTCAGTTTAGTTTAATATATCTATATATCTATGGACGCTTCACGCCACGTCAGTCTGGCCCCGTGCTAAGTACCTGAAGGACTTGTGTTACGGGTACCAGACAACGGAAATATATTTAATAATTTTATACTATACATATATTTAAGATTTTTAATATATCATACACATATTTAATACACAACCAGACCCGGGAACGTTTAAAACTTTTTGTTCCGTCGGCGGGATTCGAACCCGCGACCCCCGGCTTGAGCTGCCACACACTCAACCAATTGAGCCACAGAGGTCGTCGTTTATTTTCGCTTACTCAAATTCATACCGCTCAAGTGTGTCATCATCAGTCGCAAAGTAATTTTTTATTCGCTCGTTTTATAATTTACCATAAACAAATATTTAATCATCTGCCTGCTTTGTATAATTCATATTATAATTTTATTTTATATTTGCGGTTATGGATAATGATGGAGGATCGACTCGCGGCACCCCTATTGCCTTTCCACGGCGCACAGTTTGGGAACCCCTGAGTTAAAGCTTGATAATTATATTAATACGCGAGCGAAAAACTATGGATCCCATTTGACGAAAAATGCGGAAACGTAGGTGAATGAAATTTTGCACAGTTATAGTTTATTTGGTGATGCATCGAGCTAATATTATTTTGAAAGTATGCTTTTATCATACATTTTTTTAACAAATAAAACATTACACACACTACAATGTGCACATTACCATATTTTTGAATGACAAGCCTATACATACGAATGTCAAATTAAAAATGGATTGTTGTTTTTTTTATTAAATCTGAAATAGTCAAAACTTTAAACGGGGAGCCAAAAGAGCCAAAAGAAGAAGATAATTAAATTTAAGGTTGAATTTCGACCATTGGGCGATCTCTAGTCATAATAGTTCGACATTTACTGCCTACTTAATATTAATTACTTAACTGTAATTGAATGAAGATTTTGACATAAACCCTATACTTGATCTGTCAAACTTTTCATCACATTGAAGTTTAATCATCAATGAATATCTCTGAGTGCGGGCGTTATTAGCGGTTAGACACACTAGAATCTAGATGTTAACCGTAACACAAAAAAGCACGTTTTCAAGGATTTTGATTAAAAATTAAGAAATCTCTGTTCCAAAATCTACTTTTTGCATCTACGTTCGCACTGACATATATTTAAACTATAATAATGATAGGTAAAAATGTGCAATTTAAACTGCCTATAAAAATGTTTTAAAAAACTTTCCATACAGGCCAAAATGTTCGACAGTTTTATGTATATTTTTTCATCTAGTAAGTATTTACAAACTAAAGAAACTTTAATGAATAATGCATCATTCTTAAATTGCAATAAAAATCAACGAAAACATGCAACGTAGCAATAATATTTCATATAAATCTGATTCGTAATTGGTTTAATATTCGGTGGAGTGTCAACTTTTGCCGACACCTCTTATAATTGCGTGTATTAACGAAGCCTTTTTACACGGAGACGACTCGGGCCCCAGTTCTCACGTTAGGCGCCAATGTCACATAAAAAATATAGTAATTATAGCTGTGACATATTATTTAAAAATAATTTTAAAAGAAATTCTATCTGTCACACCGAGACGACATAAAAAAATCGGCCAAGTGCGAGTTGGACTCGCGCACGAAGGGTTCCGTACCACAATAGCCGCGTACTGATTGAGCGAGCAGCCTCGCGAGACAAATCCTCGGTCGGTCAAGAGTCCCGAGCCGAGCGTTGTCGGTTTTTGTCGATGCTCAAAAGTCAAAGGCGCCTCGGTACGTTTGCCGCGCTCACTCAAGACGGTAGCCTCGTAGTTTTGCCTCGCTTATCCGTTGCGTGTTAGTTGTGCGTTTCAAGTTAAACTGAGCGTCGATGCTGGCTAAGCCTTACGGTGGCTCGGCCTTGCCGCGCGACGGCGCGAGGCAGCCTCGGATTAGAAAACTTACTGATCGAGGCCGCCTCGCGCGGCATGCGTACTGTGGCAAAATATGTCCGAGGCTGCTTCGCGAGGCTGCTCCCTTGGTCAGTACACGGCTAATAGAGCAAAAATAGGCTGAAAATTGTGTTTTTCGTATAGAAGCCCCCCTTAATTATTTCATTTATTTAAATTTTATTATAAATTATTAAAGTACAAATAAAACTGAGTATTTCGTGAATATTTCAAGTGCCTACGTATTGCCGTTATAATGATATCGAGCAAAAAATAGAAAAAAAATCACGTTTGTTGTATGGGAGCCCCCCTTAAATATTTAATTTATTTTGTTTTTAGTATTTGTTGTTATAGCGGCAACAGATATACACAATCTGTGAAAATTTCAGAAGTCTAGCTATAGCGGTTCTTGAGTTATCTGTGTGTCTCCAGGCTGTAACTCAAGAACTCAAAGACCTTTTTTTGCTCGATCTAATCTAATGACAATAGCTAGGTACTTGAAATGTTCACAAAATACTCAGTTGTATTTATAATTAAATAATTAATAATTAAATTCAAATAAACTTAATAATTAAAGGGGGCTCCCATACAAAAAACACATTTTTTTCCTATTTTTGCTCTATAACGGTACGGAACTTAGACCATAATCTTTTATAATAAACTAGACGTTCCGCGCGGCTTCGCCCGCGTAAATTCGATATTTCACAGACAAATCAGTCTACAAAAAATAGCCTATGATCCTTCACGTGGTCTACTTCTTATCTGACCCAAATAACAGAAAAATTGCTCTAGTAGTTCGTGAGATAAGCCCTTTCAAATAATTTCCCCCGTTTTTTCCACATTTTATTCTATTTCTTCGCTCCTATTAGACTTAGCGTAATAAAATTTAGCCTATAGCCTTCCTTGATAAATGGGCTATCTAACACTGAAATAATTTTTCAAATCGGACCAGTAGTTCCTGAGATTAGCGCGTTCAAATAAGCCCTTTCAAATAATTTCCCCCCGTTTTTTCCACATTTTCCTCTATTTCTTCGCTCCTATTAGTCTTAGCGTGATAAAATATAGCCTATAGCCTTTCTCGATAAATGGACTATCTAACACTGAAATAATTTTTCAAATCGGACCAGTAGTTTCTGAGATTAGCGCGTTCAAACAAACAAACAAACAAACTAACAAACTCTTCCGCTTTATAATATTAGTAAAGATGGTAAGGTCACGAATAACAAAAGTACAATAGGTACGTATGTCGAAATAACAAACATAATATAAGTTTACTAAAGATTTGTTAATTTGTCGAGTATAATTTGGGTTGGGTCATGTCCCTTGGGACCTCCAACCGCGCCTGGCAACTAGGTAGCCTAAAGGTACTAACTACATATTATGTAACTCATATAAAAAAGTCGCTAGCCGCAGTCTATCCCTTTTGTTAATCAGGGGGCAAACGAGCAAACGGGTTAACTGATGGAAAGTAACTACGGTAGCCCATGGACATTAGCAACATCAGAAGAGCTTCAGTTGCGTTGCCGGCCTTTTAAGAGGAAATACGCTCTCTTTTGGATGGTTTGCAGGTCGTACCCTACTCTCTACACATGATTAGATCTTTCACTACGCATTTCTACGATTTAGCTGAATTCTAGTGCAGATATAGGAGTAGATGACGGGAAAGGACAAAGCCCAAAGGCTAATTTTTATCAAGAGAAAATGCACGTTTCCTTCGGGATTTTATTTTTCGCGTGCGAAGCAAACAGCCAGTTTCTTCAGTTGGGTTCTAGTCACAATTAAAGCTGTTACACTCGCACGCACCTACATAGGGCCTTCGAAATTTGTGAAAATATCAAGTGCCTACCTGTTGCCATTATAGATATCGAGCAGAAAAGGCCAAAAAAAACGTCCAAGTACGAGTTGGACTCGCGCACGAAGGGTTCAAATTCAAATTCTTTCTTCAAATTCTTTCTTTATTAAGCATACAATAATATACAATAGTATAAAAGCTAGGTAGCGTACATCACGTCGTCTAATCCCATGCTAAGTAAAAACTTGTGTTATGGCAATCAGACAACGGATGCACGCCGAACAATTTTATCCTAAAATATATATATTATTTACACATTCACACACACAATCACACTACACTTTATCACGTAAAGTCTCTTTCGGCGACGCGCGCTTCGTTCGGGAGCCTCCCCCGAAACCTGCGGTAAACTACACCGGTGGGCCAGAACTCCTCCACCTCGAAGATGGATAAAACTTGAGTCGGCACTCTCACCACAAAGGAACTGAAATTCACTTTGTGGCGAGAGTGCAGACGCTCCACCCTCAAGGTGTAGGTGGTCTTCTCGCGGATGTAGTTTACGACGTCTTCGACCGTCATGGACCAGTGCAGGCGCGACACGTAGAGCGGAGTCGCGGGCACCTCGCTGCGCAGGCGCAGCTCGGGCACATAAGGTGCGGTGCCGCGGTGGTTGCGGACGGTGGGCTTCCTCTTCTTCCTCCTCTCCGTACCATAATAGAGCAAAAATAGTTATTTTAAATAATTATTTAGTTTATTTCAATTTTATTATTCATAATTATTAAATTATAAATACACTAGAGTATTTTGTGAACATTTCAAGTGCCTACATGTTGCCATTATTGAGATCGAGCAAAAAAAAGCAAAAAAATCACTTTTGTTGTATGGGAAATTAAATATTTAATTTATTTTGTTTTTAGTATTTGTTGTTATAGCGGCAAGTGGCAACAGATAATATACACAATCTGTGAAAATTTCAGAAGTCTAGCTACAGCGGTTCTTGAGATACAGCCTGGACAGACAGACATCGAAGTCTTAGTAATAGGGTCCCGTTTTTACCCTTTGGGTACGGAACCCTAAAAAAGACAGTCAATATGTGTGATACTGTAAAGGTGGCCTTAAGTTTATAGATTTATAGTCGATATTGAATTTTCACGAAGACGCGAGAAGATTATGAAGGTGTTGTATTTTATAACGACTGAGGTAATAGTTTTTGACGTCGCGCGCTCAATAAGCTCTTTGTTTGCTCAAAGAACTTTGCTCTAAGAACCAAAGAAGATACAAAGATTAGAAAGACAAGAATTGTGTTTACCCTTCCTATTTAGTTAAATTACTGTATTTGAATAATAAACAACAAAATATGGCATCTTTATTGCCCGGTTAATATGTAATTTGAATTGGTAGTTATCAAAACTAGGGGGGGCTTTACTAGCCCCCTTCCCCACCAGTTTTGTTGACATAAAGATTAAAATAATTAATTTAAACAGATAGTAATAAAATAAAACTATATTATCTATCTAAATTCTATAATATTATGCTAATATATCTGTCATTTGATTTGTTTTAAATATTAACATATTAGATTATCAAATATTCACATTATTACATTATTGAAATGTTTTAAATACTAATAATAACCTTGAAGATACCACACCTTGAGTGAGGCGTTCACCCCAGAATCGAGTGCAACGTTTAGTTGAAATGAACTTTAAACTGAATTTACCTGAGGCCTCAAACAATTGACTTCTACCAAACAATGCTTAATTTTGAATCCTATGTCACTCAACACTCAAGAATTCCAAATTCAAAATAGTTTTACCAAGAATTCCAATTTTAAACAGTGTAAATTTTTTAGTGTAACACTAAAAATAATGTAATAAAACTTATTTTAATCAAACTCAGTTAGGTTAAAAGGTTCATTTACGTATGTTTTGCTTGTATGTTGGTTTATAAGTAAATAATTTATTGCAATAGTTTAAAAATAATATAATATTATTTTTAACACTTTGGGCCCTTACTTTTTACACAAATTTTAATCTCTTGATCAGCAAATTAAGTCTCTTGATAAACAAAGTCTTAAATGTGTAAAAATCAGAGTTTTAAATTATTGAATGTTTTAAAAAAAAATAGACATTGTCTATTTAGATCATTTCAGTATCCAGTGTTAAAATCTACACAGGAACTCTGTACAAGGTCAGTATGCTGTATGACTCATTAGTGTGTGATACACATAATAAAGTGTGTGGCCGTGTGCTATGCTATGTATGAGCACTGTGAACAAGCTATATATATGTGCACTTAGACCTTATGTGGTCTGTATTTTACAATTCAAATTTCAACCATCATGTCGTAACAAGAAGAATGTGAAGATGATGTATGCTGAGAAACATGGTACACTCAGAACCTCATTATTTAACCAGTGACCACTCTTATTCCAACTATGTAAGGTTCGCTTTCGTAAAACTGGGGTAAAGTAGCAACAGGGGACTTGCATGATGTCATTTATTAAAATGTGAATACAACAAAATATCAAATACTCCAAGTATGTACTTAATTATAAGAAAGCTGCATTGCAATCCAAATGGGACATTTCAAGTCCAAAACTGTCCCTACATAATAATAGTTTTTTTGGCTCTCACATCATCCCATATTTTAACATAAGGAATACTTTAATTTTTAGCTATGAAATTATTATTATTAAAGTCATCCAAAGTTAGCGAGAACCTTATAAAACTACTATTGGGCCTTGTCATTAACCGAAAAGATATAATCATGGAGAAACATA
This sequence comes from Cyaniris semiargus, assembly GCA_905187585.1. Taxonomy (NCBI): domain Eukaryota; kingdom Metazoa; phylum Arthropoda; class Insecta; order Lepidoptera; family Lycaenidae; genus Cyaniris; species Cyaniris semiargus. The sequence goes on from LR994567.1 coordinate 9,339,123, forward strand.
AAAATTGTGTGGTAATTCATATACTTGTGATAAAGATTTTAGAGTTTCCTGTCGATAGCCGATACGAGTTAGTCAACAACATCTTTCCGGTTGTGACAAGTGATTACATCCATCTCTTTCTGTTTATGTTCACTATTAACTGTATAATCCAACTTTTGACTAAATGACTTTTTATTGAACAATTTTAAAATATTATTTAACTGTGTTGAACTAATATTTGTAACATTAAGTTTATTTTGCCTTTCTTATTAGGCTTGCAGTAATCATTAATTATAATTGTATGCTTAATTTTGGTATTTGCACTGATACCTCACTCTCAACATTTGCACATACTCACTTTAACCCGTCGATCGTGGGAAAACGATACACAACAGATATTCTATTGTGTCTCAGACGCCGGTGACCATATGGGGCTTGATGAATTAAACTCCATAAGTAAAATAGCAACACACATTCAGCATGAGTTTACGCAGGCCCACATCAAGCCAATAGTAATAAACATTAATTGTTAATTTAATCTAACATAAAGTTGCAACAAAATAGATCTTTTCAACATTATACAAATAGTAACTATGCTCATACAAGAAATATATGACATTTTAGTATAAGTAAGGTTTATAATAATTAATTTGCGAATCTTCTGTAATATGAAAGATGTATCCAATGAATACCAATGCCAATGTAACAATAATCAGAAATAAAAAATTACAACCTATGCTAATTTTATAATCTATTACCTGGCCTTTAATTAAACTATCAACCCCCATAAGGACACCGGCGACCGCGACAACAATAGAATAATAATAGATTTCCAAGAATCCGCGATCAAAGGATTAATAATTCAAATTATGTCACTAGTATACCCAGATTTAAAATCAATAAGAAGGGTACTGATTATTTATTGGTGCTGGGTAAAAGAGATTTATATCTTATGGCTTGTTTCTCAGAAGTATGCCAGTAAATAGTGTCAGAATAGTAAATATGTATTTGCAATTGTATTTATTTGTCAATATTATCTTAGTAAGAAACATAAAGGCATGTTATGTATTTAACAATGTTTTGAATAATAAGAAAAATAAGTTAAAATATTATGTAATAACATACAGTAACACACCAAATAACCTACATATCCACATAATTTAGGATCATATTTCATAACCCATTGATAGACAAAAATTTAAACCAAAAAGTATATACTGCTTTCATACACCGAGTTCTGCTTTTATGATTACGCTGAATCTAATGTTACTTCTAAATCTAAAATGTGTCAACTGTCAAGCAATTTAGGCTTTACAACCACATTAACCTTTAAAAGCAATTAATTATTATCATTACTGAATGATAATAAATCTTGTTCATCAAATATTTACAATGTTTTCAGTATAACACTTAAAAGATAATTAAATTTAGTTTATGATCAATGTTAAACTGTAATCATAATAAACAGCTGTCAAATTAATATTTTATTGTAAACATTTATGTTATGCTATAAAGATTAATAAAAATTAATAAAAATAATACAGTTAAAGTTATTTTTTATGTGAACCACTTTGAATTATTAAAATTAATTGATCACTTTTGTTTTGTTACCTAATTAGGTTAAAAAATTTAAAGGTCATAGTTTAGTCAAGTGGTGTAGGATATAAATATTATGATATTATTTAGCACATCACTTTATGAACACTTGAAAACAAAGTGTTGTGGACAAGACAGTCTGACTAATATTATATTTTTAAATAACAAAACACTTTTGTTATCAAGTTGAGAGCTTGAAATAAGATAGGTAATTTGCAAGGATTATTATAAATGATTTTGATATCACTTAATTGCTCTGATTTCTATTAAAAAGCTTTACAACCGTGTTATAATTTCATAGGTTTTGCGAAACAAGATATTCTTTAAACCATTGTAGTAAATTCGTAGCATAGGAAACAAGATAATCATGAGATATTACTTGCATGGATATTCATATATTGCTATTATATTGGAGAGGCATTTTGAAATAGCGTTAAAATTAAGTACACACCTGAGCATGGAGCCGGCTTTCTTCACATGGACTACTGTCATGCACAACTGTCACTCCACTATCTTCGACACTTTCAGAATTACTTAGTAACTGAATTTGCAAATATTAGAGTTAACCAGGCCTCTGCAAGTCTCCATACAACGGAAGCGCTCACTCAACACATACATTAGTAACTGTTTAGCACTCAAAGAAACTAGTGTTCACTCAAAATATTAACAAATAATAAAGCATTGCCAGGTGGTTGCGTTTATAAAGTCTCACTGCATCCCAAATTCACTTTGTCGTAAAAATCACGACCTAACCTCAAAATGCACACTCGAATGTAACAATTGACAAGCACAGATGTTTTCAAACACATTAATTATATCGCGAATACAAACAATACTCGACATACGCACACATTTCACACGCAAACTGAAAACTGGCCGTTTTGGAGCTGAATGTATGGATTTGTGAGCAAAATTCTTTGTTCAGTAGGTACGTAGTCGCAGCCTTCGCCGTTCTATAGATAGGTAGGCGCGTACGTTAGGTAGGTATGTGTCGTGTGGTGCACGACATATATGTACCTAGCCATAATTCACTCGGTCTCGTGAGCGCCAGCCGCCAGGCGAGTCCCAAGCGAGCGCCGGCCGACAGGGCCCGTGCCCTACCGACACAAAAGGTGGCCCGACAGGTTCCGTGCGACCCGCAAAAACAGTAAACACGATTCTAATTAACGATGCGGCTCGCGAGTCATTCATACTCTGCAGCGGGCGGCACGGGCGACTCTGAGCTCGGCTCGCACACACGAGTCGCAGGCGGAGCGGTCACGCTCGGGCGCCGCGCTGCAAGATCGCTATCAGCGGCGCCCTGCCGCCCTGCCTCGGCTGCGACGTCGCCGTGTCCTCGACTCGCCTCACTCTCGCGGACGATCCGGCCGCTTTGAAATGGCGCAACACGGCGGAGGCCGTGACGCCACACGACCGAGAGAATGTCGATTCCGCGCTACACCGAAACCGAGCGTTTCGCAATACGGGATAGGCCCGCAGGGATCAAAATAATGCATCGCAAAATTATATGCGAGCGAGCTAAACGAACACAATACGCTAACTATGACAGAGTATGAGGATGTCACAGACACGATACTCACGGCCTGACCGTTCGCAGCGGGTCGGCGGCGGCGTCCATGGCGCGCCCAGGCCCTGGCCACGGCCGGGCTCCGGGCCGACGGCCGAGCGACGCGACACTCTCTCCAATCTCACTCGGAACACACCGCAATACACTGTCGCACCATCTTGACGACACTACACATCGACCTATACTCTTTTATTCGCGTATAAACACTCCGCGGACGGTGTTTTGTTACATCGGTTGACTTTTCTTTGAAAAATCAATATACATTTTCCCAGAGTCAGATACGGACGAGTCGATGTCCAGCGCAGGTTATGTGCGTGAAGTTTGCAAGCTTTTTTAGCGCACCGGTGTTACCAACACTTTTTTGGCCATTTTTTTTGTTTGGGTGTTGTGATTTTTTTTCTGTGATTTGTGATGCACTTCGGACTAGTCAGCGCGGTGGGTCTTTCGTAATGACCATGTCATGCGCAAAGCACTTCAGCGCCCTCTACTTTGAGAGCGGTAATTTTTAAAAGTAGCATTTGTACGTAGAGTCGTGATAGAGTCATAAGGAACGTTTTGCCTCATTGTTTCATTAGGTGAAATTATATTTTTATATTTACATAGTTATAAATAATAACAACTTGTGAGTATAATACATGTTTATTAAAATTATATTAACATAAATAATAAAACAAAAATAGAATACAACATTTCACATACTATTGTAAAATAATAATATAAATTAGAAACACAAAAAGGATGTCTTCGAAGAAACCGTCGATTTTGCGAGTCGGGGTTAAGTTGGAGGAGTTGAATCTCACTTTAAGAAAAAAAAGTGAAGAGATCACACCTCCACTTAATCCGCCACGCTATTTTCAAACACTCGTCGCTACATAACCGAAGCCCAGTCGCGAAGGGTTCCACGAGTGAGCTGGAAAGATAGATCTGGCAGCATACTACATCAAACTGTCAAGATCCCCTGTCCAACTCAAACGTGAAGCCTTTAACACTCCGATGCTCGCTCTGGAAAATGAAACAAATATTAATGACATGAACTAAAATTATGGAATGACAATCGGTGTGCACGATATGGAGACGCATGACGCACTATCACCGCATGAAAAGGTGCGGTTAACGTTTTGATAAGCGCGCCACTTTTCCCCAACGCGTCAACAATCCTACACAATATTTTATCAAATGTACCGAGTACTCGGTTCTCGTTTAACGAGAATAAAATATATTACGTAAATGGTCGATTCTCATGGGACAGACACATGTGCGACTATACACCATATGCTATTGCGTAATATTTCTGTTTTTAGAGACACTAATTCAAAACTTTATGATATACCGAGGAGGTCGATAACTAAAGCCACGTCACATATATTCACAAAAAAAAATATTTCACAGTAGTTACCGATACGATGACCATGGTGGACACTTAGTAGTACAATCACAGCGAACTCCGATAGAGGCCCGATCGATTGATGGTCCCATATTTATACACTCGATATAATCTATTGATATCGTATCAGGGAATCGACACGAGGTACGAAAGTCCACCCTGATAATGATAAGATTCGTCGAAAAAGGATATCCATTGGTCTGTTTGACTGATATCACCTTCGTAAACACTTCAATCCACCAATCAGCAATATATCGATATCTAGGTGAGGTGTACGGTACGCTTAGGGCTTCGCCACGCAGCCGAGGCCTCAGCACCGAGCCGCTATCTACACCACAGTGAATACTTGTTTACAGGAGATATAATGTTATACCCGTTGTATCTCTAGTAAAAGATAATTTCACTCTATTTCTCACAAACGTAATCTATTAAATCATGTTTTAGAAACAAATAAATTAAATTTATTAGTTACATTGAAAATGTAGCACATCAAGGGATTAAAACTTATAATTCTAATTTCTAAACAAATATTTTATAACTGAAAAACAATTAATTTCAAACCATAACATTATTGTAGCGACAGAATTAGAATATTGCGAATAATTTACAGGTGAAGAAGGATGTACCCTACCTTTTATTATGAGTGCGACAGCCTCTTCAATTAAAAACAATAGTATAAATTTTAACTCCCATAAATACCAAAAAATATCTAAGCCATTTCAGTGACAAATCTAGTAGGCCTTGAGTCTTGACTGGATAAATCATTTTAATTTTAAATTATTTATAGTTACAGTCTGTCAAGAAAGAGTAGACGCAAATCAAATAATAATCACGCTCAAAAGGTGGTTTTTTCTCTTTGTGTTTCCACAGAGAACGCTTATTACACTTTAAATATTAACACCTTGCACTTTTTTATCTCGATTAAATAAGGTTTTCATATTTTTTATATGATTTAAAAATTGCGTACAGTGTCTACTCTTTTTTGACAAGCTATACCTATGTTTTTTTAAGTTTTATAATAGGTACAGGTAAACTAGGCTAATGAAGTAGTGGCGGTACCCGACGGTATTAACGAATTTAAAATCCTAGAAAATGAAAGCAATCATCTTTTTACCTTCAATAGAAATGTAAAATCTACTTATGATATGTATACCTTAGGTATATTAGTAATCATCAGTACAGAGTTACTCGGCTTGCAATAATTTCTTCGAACTTTGAATCTACGTTTATACAATTTTTGGAGATATTTCTCAAGCATATAATTTGTTAGTTAATACACCTGTACACCTGTCTATAAATGCTCCAGAAAGCGTGTAAGTACCTAGCGTCTTATCAAATGACACCGTTTGATACGGGCTCCGTCTTATCTGCCATGTCGAAATTCTTCCTCGTACTATCAAAACCTATTTTAGGTGAGCGCAGTATCAGCAAACTGTTGACATTGTTGACGTTGCTCGAAATTTAATTTCATAGGTTATTCGCTTTCATTTTTTTAATATTCTCAAAATTTGAGATAATCACGTTTTATATCCGACTGTAGTTTTCATTTAAAGTTTTTTCTCTACCAACGCCAATCCCACTTCTGATATTATTTATCTTAAGAATGTAACATTTTTGTCTGACAATAACATCTTATAACATTCATAATATATTTCTCAGCTGTCCTTTTTAGACAGAAATAGTAGAGTTCCATTTATTTAAAGGAGTTCTACGTCTGGTTGGCACCACAAAGCAAGCTCATTACTATCGTTAGGTAAAAGAAGTACAAAAGCTGGCCACTGGCGCTGCGAGATTCATTTAAACTGGAAGCCCTGCGGATATACAATATTATATAATTGTGAAAATGAACCTACTTATTTACGCATGCGGGTTATAATTACACACTACGTGATAACATACTAAATGTACTGGTTTTAGCTAAAGTGGAAATAAATGTGAGATTTTTGACACCAGAAAAACTGAAAATCTGACTATTTTAAAATCTTCTTAATTATGGTCTTTAATTGCTATGTAGATACTAGGTTCACTTGCGTATGCTGTTTTTGATATCTATATTCAGCTTCTATAGTCAGTTAAAAGCAATTTTATCTCGGGGCTTCTATGTCGATATTTTTTATATCGTTGGCATAAAGTTCTTGGTAGAAGTAAAACATCTCGGCACACCCTGTATTTAGCAATGAATAATTGATCCCAAATCCAATTTCAAAGTAGGTTCATTCGTTGGGGTCGTGTTTCAGCCGTTTTACGCAGACTTTGCAGGCACTATAATCGATCTTTACGGATTGGAGTACGTCGGCGTCGCCCGTAACCCTTTTCTGAACCCTTTGTTATTTTACTTTGTACAGCGACAGTGGATCACCTTCACAGATTTTGAGGACCCTCTGTGTTGTCAGTTCGTAATGAAGTTTAGAAGCAAGCCTTTGGCTTGAGCTTCGTTTAGATACATGGATCTAGTGTCGTAACTCAAACGAGCATATTTTTATTAAAAGCTGCGTCAGTAAAAAGTTTATTAGAAATTAGAAGAAGCACTTAAATATTGTAAAAAGTCTGCACGTTCAATAGGTTTTATTCTTACGACGATGAAAATAAACAGAGCGTATTTTAGCAGACTTTGTCTCGGGGAGAATGAGTTATGAGGAGGCGACAGGGCCCGGGAGGGGGTGGATATTCGCGGGGGGGAGCGCGGCCCCGCGACCATGAACTGGAACTTCGGAAACTTCTGTATTGTGTTTACATTGAACTTTGTTATGTGGGTTAAAGTTAAGCCAGAGTTCAGGCGTGTGTGGCGTTTAAGTGAAGTTGACTTCCAAGTATCGATTTTCATCTTGTTTAAATGTTTCAAGGTCTGGGGAATCCACGTGTGTCTGGCAGACGCTAAAATTTATTGATATATCCGCCATATATTTAGATAGAGTCGTATATGTTACTAATAAAATTTATGAATCGGGTTTAGGACGTGTTTTTCTGCTGCAATTTTAGCCTACAATGGATGTTGTGTATAAAACGTAGCTACAAAATCCGTTATAGTGAATGTTGGGTCGCTAATCGATATTTTGTTCGCACACTGTGTGAGCTTGCAGCTCTTTCGTTAGGAATTAGAAGTTTTTAGCATTGATTATATATTACTAATATAAATATTCTATTCGTGTGTTAGTGATTAATTTGCTTAAATTCAGAGGTAATTTCTTTAAACTTCATTTAATTTAACTAGACACCATTAAATTCTTAATTCAATCAACTGTTTTTTTTAATATGTAATTAATAAAAAGTTTTTATTTATGACGTGAATACAGGACAACACCTTTCAGGTCCGCTAATAGTACCTATATTATTATGTTCCGGTACTTTTACTAAATATGTATTCTGTGATTCCGGAAGAGTTCCGGAATGGCTAGTAGATAGTGGTACGGGAGGTAGCAACGTTTGAAAAAAAAGTATTTCAAGTCGTCTGATTTTGTGAATTGTGATATGCCGTCATTCTTGCTATTCTGGTGATGAATGAACGCAACCACTACCGGCAGCCAGACCGCCCAGACTCTAGCCAGGAGAGCAAGAATGACGACATATCACAAAATCAGCCGACCTGAAATACTTTCTCGAAAACGTTGCTACCTCCTCTATACTGTAGAAAAGGTATAAAACATTTAAGACCATAAAACTAGAATTCTTCATCTTTTATGTCATTGTCTCACTACACCGAAAGACATGTGTTTTACGAGTGTATGGTTTCTATTCGGTAGGTATATGTACTACAAGGTAGTCTAGTGACTAGACTCTATAGAGTCGTTAAAATTTCATTTTTGTAAAACGAATTCTACTTTCTAGACGTATACGGATTACGGAATCTACCATAATGTTGAGGTTTATTGAAATGTGCCAAAAAATCGATCATCATAAAGTTAATACGAAAATTATGAAATTATAAAATATAATACAAAACGTTAAATCAATACCTACCTACTCAATTTGTTATAGGGCATGAGGAAGGAAGTATATAATATATTGTTTTTATCTACTTTTCACAGAACAGACGTTCTATTAATACAAGAATATGTACCTACGCAATATAAATTTAAGTAATTATAAAATTAGGTCATTTAAGTTTTGTGTTGATGATGATATCTACAATTTTGTTATACAAAGCATGTTCTAACATATTATCATAAAGCAGTTTGGTCTAGAATATTCGATACAAGCATCTAAAAACCCATCTAAGCTTTGCCCTCTCACATAGTGCTCGCAGTATATAACCATATTATGTAGTGTGTACCTATCTGTCTAGTTGCGACTTGCGCGCATCTGTTCGCAATGGGTGGCTGACTCTCAAATTGAGAATGTGGAAAACTAGATTTTAGTTTCCACCTACCATAAAAAGGAAAACATTGCCGCTGCACTGTATCTACATTAAAAAAAAGCTAATATAATTTTGTGGTAACCTGTATTACGGCCGGAATCTGTGACATTTGATAATTTCTTAACTTTTATTAAGAGTTTGACAAAAATGTATTCAGGATTTCATGTCAAAATAATCATTAAATGAATGTTAAGTAATAATTTTAAATCCCTTTGCGTGCGGCCGTTTAATTGTTACAAATCTATTGACTAATGAACACTATTTGTATGATGATTTGATCATTTTAAATTTAAATATTTTGCGTCAATTTCTTTAGTAGTTTCACTTCAGTATGGAAAATTGCACTGAGGATTTTTCTTAAATATTCTACCCTTTGCTTGTTTCGTTCAAAGTTTATAAGGGGGACGTTTTTAAAAATGTGAATTTCAGCTAAAATGGTTTTCAGTGTTTGCCGCGGTACCCCTGAAATTAGACTGACTAAAGTAGGTCAGACGAAACCCGCAAAAAATTAGGACACTATAAATGTAGAAGCATCAAAAAATATTTACTACAATTAATATAGTCTACCTAAATTATTGTAGTATCATAAAATTGAATAATACGTCTATAATTGGCTGGTGGCATGGGAGTAATTTAAAAGACGTTTGTATAAATATATAGGGTAAAATGTAAATTGTAAAAACATATATAATAATGCCTTTTTATGTTAATTTTATGAGGACAGTTTTTAAAGTTAAGTAAACTTTTCCTATATAGCTATATCCTAGCTAGAATTCTGTTTTTTCATATTATTATGTTACTATTGACTATATTTTCATGTACTTACATGTATAAATTATGTTTAAATTGGTACTTGATTAGGATAGTATTTTTTTACCATTCTTAGATATTCTATGTAACCCCTTGTCATTAATTTCAAAAGAAGCTCTGAATCTGAAAAGTACGTAAAATATTTTTTTTCAGATTTAGGTAAAAATTAAACGCTATAGCCCATATATCGTGCAAGAATTGTAAAAAAAAGAACCGTATATTCCAGAAAGCAGCCGTAAATAATGTAAAATGTGTGAATATTAGCAACACACAACGTACGAGCCACGTCAGTTGCAGAGCGTCCTAGTGAGGTATCGATTAGTCCTGTGGCTCCGAGAGCGAGACAAAGGGCCTTGAGCAAGTTTGGCTCTAATTGCGTCCCACAGGACGCTACGTCTAGTAACTATAGTTATAGGTTGGAAGAATGTTCTCGAAAATCTCTCCCATTTTTTTGGTAATCCAGCTTTGGAAATATAGAGCATTTTACAAATTCAGTACACTTCGTTATCATCAGCCTCTGATTGAGTGTTTCTAAAAATGTCTAACTGCCGCACTCAGAGACATTTAATGATGATTAAACTACAATTTAATGAAGAGTTTGACAGATAATGTATAGGGCTTATGTCAAAATCTTCATTTAATTACAGTTAACTAATTAATATTCGTCTCTGAGTGCGGCAGTTAGTGTTAATTAGAATCTATCTAGATTCAGGAGTTCTATTATTTCTCTAAAAGTACAATTTAAAAGAACTTTTCGACTGTTATAGTTTAGTTGCCTACCTATTTTATGCCCGTAGACGCAAAAAACTGTAGAGACCTACATTTAATTTCTCATCATCATCATTCAACATAGTATACTTGTGTTGATTAGTTAGTTTTTTGTATATTACACATTGTAACATCAGCCAAAATTATATAAATATTACCATAATTATATAATTTTATATTTATATTTTCGACGTTCCTACAAATATCGCTTAAGGTTTCCGCCTATATCCACAACATTAAGTAAGTATAAGAATACTTACTTTCTAAAAACTTTAGAAACCAACGGATGTCCCATAATCGAAATTGATAAGAGTAATCAATTAATTCTGTAGTAAACAGATAACAATAATTACAATGATAGCGAAATGATTGCGCGCAAGATGTTGATAAAATGTACTTCGGCGAGTAACAGTCAATTATTAATAATAATTATTATACTCGTAATATTGAATGTTGTGCGCAACTTCATTTATAACGCGGGAGCTATGACATTTTTTGTAATAAAAACTGTCATAGTCATCTCCTATCCGGGGCTCAAAATATCTCTACAGCAAATTTTATCAAAATCGGTTTAGCGATTTAAGCTGGAACAGGTAATAGACATATATAGGAGATGATATAGATATACTAACTTGTGTTTTGAAAGTATTGAATAAGTTCAGAGTACTTCGGAGACTTTTTTTGGAAACTCTACAATGGATAGTGGACCCAATGTAGAGTTTCCAAAAAACTCTATTTTTTTTTCTATTTTATACAGGGTGGAACAAAATAGCGGATGTGAAAGTAGCAGCGCTGAAACAGTTACTTTTTAGGGTTCCGTAGTCAACAAGGAACCCTTATAGTTTCGGTCTGTCCGTCCGTCTGTCTGTCCGTCTGTCTGTCCGTCCGTCTGTCTGTCCGCGGTTTTGCTCAAAGACTATAAGGCCTACAAAGCTGTAATTTGGCATGAATGCACATCTTAATGATGCCGACAAAATGGTAAGTATATAAAATCTTTAAAAAAAAATTTTTTACGGTACCTCCCCTACACATCAATGCGGGGGTGAATTTTTTTTTCGCGTCCACCCCACCGTGTGCGGTGTCGTTGGATAGGTTTTTTAAAAATATAACGAGTATTCATAGATTATTTTCCGATTTAGGGATCCATTTGTGAAATATGAAGTTTTAAAGTGGAAAAAATCATTAGAGTCCAGTGTCCCGCCCCCCCCCCCTTCTACCAGCTAAACGGTTGCTTCTGGAAATGTGAAAAAAATCACGGGAGTAGGAGATATGCTGAATTTAAAAGAAAAACTATCACGGCTAAGTAAACTTCATAAGTTATCTATACAAATATTATAAAGCGGAAGAGTTTGTTAGTTAGTTTGTTTGTTTGTTTGTTTGTTTGTTTGTTTGTTTGTTTGTTTGAACGCGTTAATCTCAGGAACTACTGGTCCGATTTGAAAAATGATTTCAGTGTTAGATAGCCCATTTATCGAGAAAGGCTATAGGCTATATTTTATCATGCTAAGACTAATAGGAGCGAAGAAATAGAAGAAAATGTGAAAAAACCAGGGGAAATTATTTGAAAGGGCTTATCTTACGAACTACTACAGCAATTTTTCTGTTATTTGGGTCAGATAAGAAGTAGACCATGTGAAGGATCATAGGCTATTTTTTGTAGACTGATTTGTCTGTGAAATATCTAATTTACGCGGGCGAAGCCGCGCGGAACGTCTAGTTGAGTAATAGTCGATCAACTAAAAAAAATGTATTCGTAGACTGAAGTACTTACAAAGGAACTTTTCGTTCAAAATCCTTTGAACGTTATTGAGATGATATTGTTAGTAGTGTAAAACACGTTATAAATATGCATTTATTGAGCATACAAAAATTATAAAAAACTAGCGGTACTACGGAACCCTATATTGCGCGTGGCACGACACGCACTTGGCCGGTTTTTTTTTACTTTTGTATGGAAAAATTATGACGCTGGAGCGCTTGCCCATTCAAATCACAAAAAATGCTCTTTCGGCGCTGCTACTTTCACAGTGAACTCTATATAAGGGAGACATACATGATACATATTATCACTATGTTTTGTTATTCCTGGTATATTTCAAAATATATTCTCCGTAATCATTACCATTCAGAACCAACCAGTCATCTGGAGTCAAGACTCTAAAATGTGAGATTAATTTTCTTATCAGACGTTATCTAGTATCAATTTGTAGACAGTGGTTGTTCATCTAAATCGATTTTGACAATGAGCTCAAATGCACATATCATTCGAAAAATTCCATTTATATGCAACGTAAAGCATTTTTAAGCTAAAAGACATTTTACCGCAGTTTTGCGAGCCATCCCTGACCATGCTCGCTTCACCCACGCCATGTCGAAGCATCTGACGCAGCGGTAAACGCATCGATCCATCCCACGTCCTACCCAACTTTAATTTAACGTACATTTTTTTATTTAACGAACAATTATTCTCGTTAATGTGAATATCGTTGGGATTATGAGGCTTTTAATAACATTTTCAAACATCTTTGTTTATGTTATTTACACAAATTTATTGTGATAGTCCCCGAGCCTAGCCTGCTATAGATAACAGTTTTTCATTTCAAATAGTGATTTCTTCTCTATTAATAAAGTCCTTAAAAACTTATATATAAGGATTTGAGATTTTTAAGGCCTTAGGTAGAGCTTGAGTCATAATACTTTTACGGCCCTATCCCTTAACTAAATATACATCAAATTATGAGTCAATAGTCAATAAAATGTAACAAGGCATGGAGTTATCGGCCCCACCTGCGCCTATATTTTGGCTTATCAAATGGGCCCAGATAAGTTTTCACGATTCACACGAAAATGGTACAGTTAAAAACGATATTGTTTATCGTACCTAGTGTTAGAGCTTGAGTACGCGATAGAATAATTACTAGGAAATTTAGATGGAAATGGTCGAAAGGCATTTTTGGTTGTGATGATTGTGGACGTTATTTTTTGTAAAATTGATATTTTCTGTAAAATTGTATAAGTATTTCAATTCAGATTTAAGAACATGACTTGATAATATCCTTTAGCATTTATTGCTAATGAATGTGACTTGGTCTTTCTTAATTTTACACACGATATTGACTATTGTGCAGCTGGGTAAAAGACAATGAGGAAAATTAAGCCTCGATAAATACTTTAAAATCGTAGATTGTCACAAGTTGTATACAGTTTACATAACTTCCTGAAGCGAGGTGTTTTAAGATTGGCCACGATAAATTACTGGCAAAGCGATAATGTTATCACTTATCTTTATCGTGCGCCTTCAGCAAATAACGTGGAAAAAAACGAGATAAAAGCAAGTACGAATGCTGATGACGTGACTTTTGGTTGTGTAAAAAATAGCTAAAAAGCTATCTACTTATATTATGTATCTAGGATTTATCTTATGGCTGGCAAATGCCGTTAAGATTAGATAACTGCTATATAGCTGAAGATTAACTGCTATAATAAATGAATGGATTATTAAGAAAAATTATATAGAGGATTACGTTTTAGATTTGCTCTTGTGATGTTAAACAATATAAATCCGAACTAATTTAATTACATAAATTTTCAAAGCGGAGTAGGGGTTACTTGAATAGTACTCTAACGGCCGTTCCCAATATTCAATCTATCTCTGGTTTGACATACGACTGATCGCAGCTAACATTGAATTGACATAAAATAAATGTCTCTCATGTCTAATGAGAGCTATTCCTATCTCTAGTAGGGCAAAACCAGAGATAGATCAAATATTGGGAACGGCCGTAAGTAGGATCAGCAAATCATTACTAAGCGGTTTTAAATAATCCGTACTTTTTTCATTAACGACAGTGTGTCTTTAGGCTTTATCCTTAAACAGCTGAACTGATTTCGATGAAATTTGGTGGGAGGTGCGAGAACATAGAATAGTTCGTAACAGTTTGATAAACGAATTTTCAATTTTAGTAATTATAGATATAAACACGTCGTCGTATCGTAGTGGAGAAAGGGACTGAGGGTAATAAATTTGTTCCCTAAAAGGCGTTTAAAAAGTAAGCCACCCACTTAGTACTTATATCTCAGTGAAGCCACCTTTATTATTTTACAACTCGAGGGAAACAATTTTATCACCTGTGAAACGAATGTGAAAGTCAAGTTTACGATGTTTTGAATATTTCAAATTAAACTCGGGTAAGTTAACTTTACAAATGTTGCGTTCATTAATCAAAAGTTTGGCGCAGGCCCTTGTCGCGCCTGCCTTCTCCGCCCACCCTCCTGTCTGCTAAATTCTTCTAACCTATAGGTAGAACTTATACATTTGTTCAAAATACTGGGTCTTTCCTCATGCACAACTCTATGATACGTTTTGCTGGCAACATTACAGAAAAAAGTCAATATTGACAAATGGCTGAAGTTGAAGTCAGAATTTATCGTCTACCTGTCATTTTCGTCGAGGATAAACACGGCGTCGTGGGCACATTATTTATTTATGATTTTAGATATAATTAAAATATGGAAGAAATTTGCCGTCTCTGCTGCTCAAAGAAGTTCGTTAATAACCATATTTTCGACGAGGAGAATGCGTTATTCATAAAAATGTCCTTATACTTACCAATCAAGGTAAATTAATTAACTTTTCAGTTTTGAATATTTTACATGTGGAATAAATTAATAACATTATCTTTTTGTGTAATTCTCAGCTACATAAAGGAGATCAGTTACCTCAGCGAGTATGTGACAAGTGTAGTTGTAAAGTAAACGACTTTTATCAATTTTGCAACGAAGCTATTGAAGCACAAAACAGGTGAGATAACATAAACCTTATAAATATGTAATAATATTGATTGAAAATAATAGGTATTGATTGACCCGCTCAAGTTTGTCACTACGCCATTATGCTAAGCAGTTGTGTTGCACTGATAATGGTTTTTTACTAAAAGAACATGAGTAAACTTAATGTGTTTCAAAATTCAAATTACAGGTTAAAAATAATATATGCATACGAGAGCAAACAACCAGTAGAATCTATAGATCTTACCATTATTAAAAAAGACCCAAGCTCCCCGCCGCTGCATTGTGATAAAAGCACACAGACAGCAGAAGAAAAAAGCAATCTGTCCCTTCCCAACATCAAAGAGGAACCGAAACAGCACAGCCTGTCCATAGTCAAACAGGAGTTATCGGATGATGATTTTTTGCCAGATTTGAATTCAGACAGCTCGAATAGTGAAGATGAAGTTCTAAGTAAGATTAAACATAACAAACATTTACACAATCCTAAAAATAAGACTCTTGCAAATGGTATTGCTTCTAACGTAAAGAGAACAAATAAAATCCCAACAAATGATTGGACGAAAGGTTTCACTGGAAAGTTGTTGGCGGAGAACAATGTTAATTTATTACAAAGTGATGGCCAAGTTAATCTTAATGTAGTCAAACATGAGTTGTACGAAGTGAAGCCGCAAGACCTGGGTTTGGATTTTAACGTTTTGGATGATATCAGTCAAAATGTGTACTACTGCTGCATATGTTTCATACAAATGGAGAACAAAATAGACATGCTTAATCATTACAAGTAAGTTTTGTTGGTTACTTTTAACAATAACTTTATTTCAATACTTTTATAGTAAGTAATTATAACTAGGTATGTAGCTCACTTAAAAAATCTAAATATTTGTTAAAAAAAATGGTTAGTTTTATATCCACTGGTTCATTCAACTATTACTAGTTAAAATGTGTCTAGGTAGACCACCATGATAAATATTTTGGAAACCCTACTTCTACAGCTCACACAAAAAAGAAACCATCTTTGTCAAACAGTGATTTTTCTAAAGATGATATGGCTGTGTTAATTATTTTGTCATGTGTAAATAATTGAAGTTTATCAAGAAAGTTATATATTTTCAGGGTGCATGTAAGCAAAGCGGAGTTACAAATGGAACCCCCTCCAGCACCACCTCTACCTGACGAACCACCATTCCGATGCACAAGGTGTAAAAAGGTAAAAGATTAATCTTAATAATTATTCCAAAAAACAATATATTTAGCGAGAAGAGATCATATATTCAAAATATTAATATTATTTTTTCATTCTTGGAATTTATGTGAGAGGTAGAAAATGTGAAGCAGTCTGTAATATTGTGTGTCTATTGAAAATACATTATTATTAGACATACAAATTTCTTATGTTAGCTTCTCTCTAAATTACTTTCTGATTTGGTGGTAGGTATAAAGTACCTAGGAAGACTTTTTTGAAAGTATTGGATTAAATAAATATGCCCCTTATTTTGTAACAATTTGAGTGCTTATTTATATTTTTGATGATGTCTCTTAATACATAGTGCCACTAGGCATAGACTTCCTCCGATGACTTCCATTGTTTTCTGAAAGTATGACCTATTTTAAAATGTACCATCGAAGAAATTGATTTATAGGCAGTTGACAGACCTACATCATTTGGTTGGATTATGTCAATTCAATGTAATTCTTGATATGTCAGCTGGGTTTGACAAAAAGTGACCAAATTACATAGGTCGGCCATCTGCCTATGAATACTTCTCTGATAATAATTGAAACTTCTCTGATTATAAGTGAAAACTTCTCTGATAGTACTTTAATTTTTTTAATAATGTGAAAGATTGTAAGTGAAAACTTCTCTGATAGTACTTTAAAGACATTTAAAATGTTATGGTTTGTTTGTACATTTCAGATGGTAGACAAAGAGAGCACATGGGCGGCACACTGGAAGCGGCATTGGGCTCGAGACAACCGGCCCTACCGCTGTACTCTGTGCGAGAAGACCTTCAGAGACCACAAGCAGATCTTCAAACATGGTCAGTGTACTAGTAACTTAAGGATGTGTCCGATATGAAAGCACACATCTTAAGTACTGAGGACCTGTCTGTTAATATTAAGTATCTACTTAAGATCTGTGTTTTCAATCAATAGTACCTACAGTGATTATAGATGAGTCAAAAGTTCTTATTGCTATTAAGGAAGCTAGTGCCTATTTACTACAAGGAATAATGCAGTTTTAATTTTTAACAAAATCATGTACACCTTTTCCTTCAACTTTCGCTATTTCCAATAATTTCGTGTTTCTTTTACCATGCTTTTTTTTAATTTACCCTGTAGAATTATGTTATACCGGCAGCACGGGTGCGGCAAAATTCATCGGCAGCTGGCACAGTGATTCCAGCGCGCAAAGTGTGAATATATGATTCAGCATTATATATTTGGTGCTTACTAATTTGTGGGAGCTGCAAGAGTATTTTATATTTAAACCTTTACTACTCACTACACTTACCTGCTGTTTATGTCAAGTCAACACAATAAAGTCCCATGTTGCAGACAATACGTGTTTAGTGTTAGTGTGCCCATTGCAGACGATGCGCAGTAGCTTGCGCGAGTACTTGCGCAGGTACTTGCGCCAGCGTTCAAACGTAAAAAGATGACGCGAAGTAGCTTTGTATAGTCCCAGTGCATAGTAGGCAACCATGGACAAGCGTATGGTTTTGAATAAACTTTTTAAGTGCCTAATTCAAGAGCTAAATGGAGTGATAGCAGAGGAACTGATGCAGGAAATACAGAATTTAGAAAAAGGAAAACGATTGTGGGTGAGAAAATGGATTGCAAGAAGGAAATTACTTGGGGGGTCAAATTTATTAATGCGAGAACTAGCTTTGGAGGATACGAAAGAATACCAGAAAGTTTTGCGTTTGAAAAAAAATTTCAATTTTTATTGAATAGAATCGGTGTCAACAAAAACAACAAACATACTGAACTGGCGCCAGTACTGGCGCTAGTACTGGTCAACGCATGTTCAAACGATGAGCAGTGCAAGTAGCGCGGGGGTGAAGTAGACGGAGCGGGGGCAAATGAGTCGCACTTGCGCGAGGACCAAAGCCAGTGCTACTAAGCAACTTGCACTCGCACTTTCACTAAGCAAAATGCGTTCACACGATGAAAATATATGCTTAGTATTAGTACTCGCGCAAGCTACTGCGCATCGTCTGCAACGGGCAAGTTTAAGTATAAAATAGCGTTCGTTAATAGTACTAGTGTTGGTTTAAAATACATAATATTAGTCTGTAAGGTATTTATAATATATGGGCCAAGATGCCTGAAATAAATGGTTAATTTTACTAATAAAGTAACTCTGACTCCAGGTCTGACCCACAAGGCAGGCGAGAGGACCAGCGGTGTACAGAATCGCTACGTTTGCGATACTTGTCCCGAGTCGTTTGTGTACATGAAGTAAGTTGGAAACAAGTGAAGTCAAGTTTGTAACACCCCATTTGTGTCTGGAATAAAACATTGTTTAAAAGCATGTATTTGAAAGTCAGTTAGATTTTTCATAGACTTTTGCATAGAGAATTACATATTGTACAGCTGACACACGGTTTACTCTCAAGTTCCAACATTTTGCAAAGTTATTATTGAGAATAACAAATTCTGGAACGAACTTGCACCACCAGTATTTCCGGACCAATACGACCTGCAAACATTCAAGAAGAGAGTGTATTCCCTCTTTAAAGGCCGGCAACGCACCTGCAGCTCTTCTAATGTTACGAGTGTCCACTGTCCATGGGCGACGGTAGTTACTTTCCATCAGGTGACCTGTTTGCTCTTTTGCCCCCGTATTTTATATGAAAAGAATAATCGCTTTGTTGCTAATTTCCAGATGTCTTCTAGCGCACCGCACGCGCGCGCATCCTGAAGCCGCCACTCGTCCGCTCCAACTACGCTGCACAGTCTGCGCCCGCGTGTTCGCACACATTAACTCCCTGCGACGACACCAGAGGTCGCACACAGGGGAACGGAACCATCTGTGTAATGTCTGTGGCAAAGCCCTGTCGTCACGAGAGCATCTGAAGTTCCACATACGTATACATACTGGATACAAGCCGAATGTGTGCGGGGTTTGTGGCAAAGGTAAGTGTCAAATTGTGTGGTACACGGGTGAGGGAAACCTTTCATCATTAGAGGTCAACTCATTTTCAGTAGTTTTCAGTAGCGAATTAACCAGAAGTCTATCTACAAACTACATTTTACAAGCTGTAACAACTTGTCATATTTCAGCTTAAAATACCAGCCTGTCATTAGATTCGTCTAAAAACCGTTGTCTGAAACTTTTTGACTGCAGTTTACCTATTCAATAGTATTACTGAATCGTTCATGGTTTGACGATGGTTAGTTAAAAGCGGTAGTGAATAGAGAAATCCTATCAACTCCTATCGAAAAACGAACTTTAGACTGCGTTTCCACTAGATATATGTTGCGTGGAATGTGTTTTGAGAACCAATAGAATCGCTTCATTGACGTGACCTCGCTCAGCGCAGCGATTCTTTTGGAGCTCAAAAACTCATTCCTCATATCTGTCATACTGAGTTTGCTAAAGTACGTTGTTTTAAATACATTTAATACCTAATCTACTTACTACTTTACTACTTACTTGTCATGTATCTGTGCAGGTTTCGTGAAAAAGTGCAACCTGACGCTACACGAGCGCGTGCACTCCGGCGAGAAGCCGCACGTATGCTCGCACTGCGGCAAGGCCTTCTCGCAGCGCTCCACGCTCGTCATACACGAGAGGTACGTATATACTCCGGCCGCCTGATACAGAGAAATATTTGAAAAATCGACCAAGTGCGAGTTGGACTCGAGCACGAAGGGTTCGCGAGGGTGGACGAGGAAAAAATAAATCACCCCTGGTTGATGTGTATGGGTACTATAAAAAAATATTATAGATTTTATATACCATTTTGTCGGCGTCATTAAGATGCCGATTCATGCCGAATTACAGCTTTGTAGGCCTTATAGTGTCTGAGAAAAACCGTGGACAGACAGACGGACAGACGGACGGACAGACCGAAACTATAAGAGTTCCTTGTTGACTACGGAACCCTAAAAAGGGGTTGATGTATAATCGGCACAAATTCAGACCCTAGATTTTAGTTTAGAGTCATCGGGTGACTCTAGAATCTAGGTTATAACTGTGTGGAATAAAGTAGTTACTTACAATCCCCTCCAGACTGCGACAGTGGCTGGTCAGTCTACAATGTACTATTAGTCGTAGGTTACACGCTCAATCGGCATCAGTTTAGTCCATCAATCTGAGATTGACGCCAGATCAATGGCTAAAAAGTACATAATAAAAAAAAAGATCAGTCCATCAATCCGTGGGTTAGACGTTGACGGATCAGATTGATGAGAAACTGAACGTGTAACCAGGAGGCCTACTACGAAACTGTTTTGAGACTCAAACAATCGGACGAGAATGCCGCGTCCTGCTCTAACAACGTCATTTCACGAGTAGGACGCGGCATTCTCGTCCGATTGTTTGAGTCGAGTCTCAAAACAGTTTCATGGTACAAGGCCAGTTTGGTCGCGTTATGTCAAACTCAGCCGACAGATCCCAAATACAATTATCATTAACACGACGTGGGTCTGTCAATTGCTTATGAATCAATTTCCTCGATAGTGCATTCCCTTTGCGAATGAGACTAAGACCCAGTTTCATCAAGCAATGTTAAATAAATAATGGCTTGTTAAATCAGTTAACGGCCTGTTAGAGCTATCGAGCGTTCCACCATGCGCTAATGTCATGTCAAATCACCTAACACGGTGTTAAATTTAATTCCTGCTGTAGAGGTCCACAGGCGTTATATTAGTCAAATTAACAACTATCAAACACAATATACAATATCAATAAAAGAATCTGTTTTGACTTTTGCATGTTTCCGCCACATCCTTACATATTATTTATTATTTTTCATAGTGATGAATAATTATTTATTTTCATTTTGTCAGAAATTCAGTCCTCGGATTTTCCTTGACATTCCAAATACACTAACTTCTATCAAAATGACCAAACCGAATTATGTAAATAAAAGTTTGTATTATGATTCATGTTTTCAGCTTTGACAGATAATAATTATTAACCTAGTAAATTAAAAAGAACTATTGTAGCGTAACAAATGTATGCGATCAGTGATATTTTAATTTGGTCGCATTATCTACCAGATGACGTATTATACGAATAAGGAAGAAAATGACACATTGCAGCAAACATGTCGTATTAAACTTGTACATTGCAATTTCGTCGCCAGCTTATAACAAGAACGAACGAATTGATAGTTGTTCACTCGTTGTTCACTTAACATTGCATTTACTAATCCGCTGTTGAATTTTTACTGTGGGACTGAAGTATTTTGACAGTCTGTTTAATTTTCTAAGGTCCGTTAAGTAATGCCTTGTTAGGATTTAACAAACAGAGGTTGGTGAAATTGGGTCTAACTCTAGTTTGTGTTTATCCCGTCAGGTACCACAGCGGCGCGCGGCCGTACGTGTGTTCTGTGTGCGGGCGCGGGTTCGTCGCGAAGGGCCTTCTGTCCATGCACCTCAAGACCGCCTGCGTCGACCATCCGCCGCCCGTTGACAAGTGAGTAGACAGGGGGCTTAGCCAATACGTTTTCTTTATCTCTTTGTAGAATCACCGATCAAAAATGTATAGAATTGACATTAGGATACGATAATATATGACATGTCAACACATACATTCTCTTTTCTTCTGTTGTCTTCGCCGTATTAGAGTATTTTAAATAAATTAAAAATATGTAAGGTACAGTTTTAAACACCCAATTATTATTATTGTAATTTTAAGATTTCATAGTACAGACAGTTTTATTATTAGCATTCATAATATTTTCAAGCAAAAATCTAGGGTACCAAAATATCTGACTGGTACATTCACTTAAGGCGACGCCTTGATAATTTGGCTGTAGCGATATCGATTTTTCTCAGCAATGACTAAAGCTAAGAAATTAAAGTTCCTTGTCAGTATTCATCATGTCTTTGTCTTTGAATTACCTATAGCATAACACGATTGGTCAACTTTTATAACACAGAATGATCAATCAAAAAGACCTCTGTAAAAAAGGGATTTTAATTTTGCCAACAGAGGAGAGTGATTTAAGCTTCCAAAATTTGTACATAGATTGGTTCAAGCATACACTATAATTTGCCCATAACTTATATCAAATATATTTATGGTTTTTAAATTACGCGACAAAAAGCATTTTGTCGCTTACACCTTTTCCATTTCTTGCTGTTCCATTTCTTGTTTTCCGCCGGCCGGGCCGGCCTCTCATAGAAAACAAGCAATCTAAAACATATCCAACACGGTTTTTTACTTCAATGCGGCGTCACCGTAATAATAGTGAATTATCGGATTCGCTGCTGGTAGCTGCTACATAGCTTTTATCGCGGGCTTTGAGTACGGCGACCGAATCAAGAAATTCCGTAACGAACACCCAATTACGTAATAATCCGTAATCCGTAATAATACCCAAAAACGAAAAAAACCTAACACTCCACTCCCCACCCCTACCGGCACAGCAGTGCGGCGTTGCCGCACTTCGGCACGGTGTTTGTGTGCGTGCGACTAGACGTATGCGAATTATAATAATTGCATAAGTTGATAAAAATGCTATGCAATAGCTTTACCGCGGTAAAGTTATTGCATAGCATTTTTAGTTTTCAGTCTCCGAGTGCCACACGAATTTTTTTATCTCTCTTTATGTCTTACTAATATGAGTTATGTTCTCTATTTCAGGATGAGTTCCAGATCGTAATGTAGTGAAGCTATAGCCAAATATTGAGCATATCTGTGTTATTGTTGTATGATAGTAGATAATGATAAGGCTGGGATCACACTACCGGTTAAATTATGAACTCTGAATGAAATGCACAAACGTTAGTCGGTCCCAAGCCTTATAATATTGTTATGGTTAAGTAATAAGTTGTCACAAAAACTAGTTCTAAGTAAAATACAATTCAGATTGAATAGTCAAAGGTTTACATATATTTTTATCAATAGACGAAGGTCTATTGATAAAATACGTAAAACCCTACAAGGCTGTTTTAGTGCTTGGCGAAAATTAGAACTGACGCCGCCATATTGTAATGTCACTTGATAGCTGTTTTATACTCACTTCTGTTAATGTCATCCTATATCATTTTGCATGCGGCCCTTAAGGCCAGGTAGTCCCTTAGATTAGCAGGTCGATCTCTGTCAGTACGAATATCGACGTAATGCACATTAAAATAACATTCATATCAGCGCGCCTTGTACAGTGGCGGTTACGACGCTCGCCGCGTCCTTGATAGGGCGAAATAGGAGAAAATTATACTTTTCACTTAGATAAAGACCAAAATGCAAAATATAGCCACAAATTATTCTTCTTTAAGTTATGAGCTTTTCGTAGATATGATTTTTGAAAGTAAAACTATCATAAGCTTCATGAAAAATAAGAAAAATATCACAATATATTTGAATTTAGCCTCCTCTTCGGAGTTATTTTTGATCGAGTGAAGTTTTCAATATTATATTTCGAACCACAAATTGTCAAAGTACATTAAGTAAACAACAATGTGTATTTTTTTGGCTTTTAAAAGTCACTATTTGTTTGTTTATTATTGATTCAAAGTCATGTTAATTAGGGACTACCTGGCCTTAAGGTACTGGCCCCTTAGACAAAGTATCTTTCGTTAAAAACGATGACGAAATTCGTTATCAAAATGTATGCGGTTTGACATAAGTCATCGCTAAATGACATTTCGCTTGCGAAGACTAATGTCAAATCCCATACATTTTGATAACGAATTTCGTCATCGAACATTTTAACGAAAGGGACTTTGGCTACGGCCTCTGCACGACACTACGCGGCAGCGACGCGACGCGACATGTAACGGACAAATATTCTTTGTATGAAATCGTATGAGTTAGGGTCAATTCGTCGCTATGCGTAGATGCATTTCTATTTCTATTGAATTGACAGACTTGCTTGACGTCTTACGCAATTGAAGTCTGTCAAATCCATACAAATTTAGAAATGCATCTACGCATCGCGTTGCGGTCTGAATTGACCCTTAAACATGCTTGTCAGTCTGTTTTTTTAAAGCTTAGGCCCCTTTGCGCCATCTGGGTTAAACTAATTACTAAACCTTCGGTTAAATATGTTTGTTCTGCACCCGGGTGCCGCTTGGGAGTTGATGGGTTAAGGGGTTATTATAATTGTATTGATGATCTGATGATAAACTTTTTTATAGAATATGGTTTTGGTTAAAATATAAAATAACATTCAATGTGCAGCTGTGTATTTTAAATTTTTATGGTATTTAAGTTCCGTTCCGTTTTAATCATTATTTTACCAGCCGTAGACGTAGTATAATTTTAAGAGCCTAAAGGTACAATTCCGTGCATCGCGACAGTCGTAAGCCGACTGTCGACGGCCGCGCGCGTCTGTCGCGGGCCTCGGAAGCAGTGCCATACATTTTCATACAATGACTATTGTCGCGAGCGGCCGACGACAGTCGTAGGCCGCGCGCGGCTTACGACGCTCGCGATGCACGGAATTGTACCAGGCGAGTGTTTACTTGAGACGTGACAAAACTGTCCCGGGTTAGGTAATCGTGACAGATTCAGGATGAAACAGTCTCGCTGTTCCATGACTGTCGTGTTCCAAGTGAGCGCTAATTCAAAATTCATTTGAGGAGTTCATGCATGAAGAAAATAAGTACTGCGAACGGACTTTAGTAATAGTTTGTAATAAATTAATAAGTGTTAAATGTTTAATGAATGTAGTTGAAAAGTGCCTCAAGTTGTGATAATTTTGTAGTTAATGAAATAAAAGTACGTAAATTAAAGGTACCTTTTCGACGCGGGCGTCTATAGCGTCACTGACGCCGCGACTGTGAAAAATGTATGGTTTGAGCACAGTGACGCTAACGCGACAACTGTGACCTCACCCACATACATTTTTACAGTCGATGCGTCACTGACGCTCGCTTTGAAAGTCCACCTTAAAGAGTTGGCTATACTTGCCTTGAGTAGTTGTGAGCACCGAGATAAGTCACCGTTAATCCATACTTCCATACTAATATTATAAATGCGAAAGTGTGTCTGTCTGTCTGTCTGTTTGTCTGTCTGTCTGTCTGTTACCTCTTCACGCCTAAACCGCTGAACTGATTTTGCTGATATTTGGTATAGGGATACTTTGAGTCCCGGGAAAGGACATAGGATACTTTTTATCCCGGAAAAATGTACGGTTCCCGCGCGATAAACGAGTTTTGGCGCAACGGAGTTGCAAATATTTTAGCACTAGATGATGCCCGCATCTCCGTTGCGCCAAAATTCATTTATCGCGCGGGAACCGTACATTTTTCCGGGATGAAAATTATCTTCCTTTCACGGCACCTAAAGTCTCCCCAAAAAAATATCTGCAAAATCGATTCAGCGGTTTGGACGTAAAGAGGTAACAGACAGACAGACAGACAGACTGAGATATTTATAATATTAGTATGGATAAGCATGTATGCCAAATACTTAAATCTTTACTCCTTACTAATAAAAATGGTGACTATATCCTTGTTCATCAGGCGCTTTTTTCAATGTAAGAAACAAGGAGAAAACATTTTATACCTTATGCATTGTTTAAAATATTTTCATTTGTATACGTTCACGAACACTTCTCTTATTTTTAAAGTTTGAAGACCATTTTATGTCTAATTGAATATTGTGTTTTTTACAGTTTACTAATTTTACCAGTCCATTATTTATTTGACGATTTTTTGCTGTGTAATTATTTTTAAATTCTCAAAACAATTTTAGAATAGCTTAGAATTCTGATAGTCTGACAATCAAATAATGATCTCTCACAGGTCGTGTTGGAATAACATTCCCAGTGAGTTCAGAAAGAGTAAAGAAAGATAGAGTGAACTGCACTCGCACTTGGGCACTATAAAATATACAGGCCTTTTTAATAAAATATGCCACTGTCACTCAAACCGATTTTGGGTTTATTACAATTATATTAAATTCAAGTATAGTTCAACTCTTAAACTATTAGTGGTGATTTGTATATTATAGGTAGATTTCCTGAATATATACAACTATTAAATGGGTTATAAAATACAGGTGACTGTATGTAAGAAGTTCACAAAATAAAATAAGAAGAATTTGTAAAAAAAATTGGTCGTGATGATAATTAAATGTTTTAAGGGAAAGTTCTTTTGTTCACATCTTTAGTGTATCACAACTATTTTTATTGATTGTTATTGTACTATTTTATTTTGTTATAAATACATGTACCGCAGGTGTCCTTTTTAAATAAATAAATAAGTTATTATAATGTGAACTTTATTATATTATTATGTAAAGGCCATGGGCCATGAATCATGATGGGTGTAGGTGCGGTCTCAGCCTCGTAATTGGGGCCAGCCTCATCTTTTGATACTCCGGTGATATAATTTTTGGGGTAATTAATGTTCAAAGAGGGGGTTAGTATTTAAGTGAGGTTGGCTCTGTTACTAAAGGTAACGTTCTGATCAACGCGGCACGCGAACGCGACCGAAAATAAAATACCACTTTATAACCTACGGTTTCATTTTGACGACCTCTGTGGCTCAGTGGTGAGCGCGTTGGTAGCTCAAGCCGGGGGTCGCGGGTTCGAATCCCGCCGACGAAACAAAAAGTTTTCAAAGTTCCTGGGTCATGGATGTGTATTAAATATGTGTATTGATATAATAAAAATCTTAAATATATTTCCGTTGTCTGGTACCCGTAACACAAGTCCATCAGGTACTTACCACGGGGCCAGACTGACGTGGTGTAAAAGCGTCTATAGATATTATTTTGTTCTACGCCACTATATAGCAGCGGCGGCGTAGGTCGCTTAACCAATGTCGGTAGAAAATGAAACCTATGTCATAGTGGCATTTTATTTGAATTTTTATTTTACAAACTCAATATGGCTGTACATTTTGACCCCACTTGAGCTCGCAGATACACTATTGATCGTGAACTTTTTTGTAACGTGTAAGTAGATAAGAGTAATTAATGTGAACAACGAATATTTATTGTCTTGACCTTATTTCACTGTTTAAGGCAAGTTTCACATACAACATTTTTGTTATAGATTCCTCATGTGCTTAGATTCAATCAAAACTAATGTAAGCAAAAGTTGTCTAGGCTAATTTCTTTCTATACAAGCAACGAATATCATATTATTTTGTTTCAAAATGCCAAAAAGCATGTCGTAATTTTATAATTTTACTAAAAACTACTTTAATATTCATTTTTAAGGAAGAAATAGAAGCTTGTCTGAAAAATGCGTTAACAAGTTTTAATTTAATGTAAACTGTATCACTAATGTCTAATAGAGAAAATATTAAGTCGGTATTGTTCAAATTATGTGTACCTAATTGTAAATAATGTACAACCTATTTTAATAATGTTAAGATTAAAGTTAATTTCACAATAGACTGTTTTAATCAATTTTATTACAAGTTTACACACTTTTTTATTCTGGAGTTAGGAGTAAACATTAAACGGACTGAAAGTATCTAAGTTCAAAACAAACCCTGTAAGCTGAGCGAGTGAGAAGTGGACCTAAGAAATTCCTTGATTATTTAGATATGTTACGCTCAAAGACCGAAAACGCTCAGTGAGCGGAAAAATAGCTCACAACGCGTTGTGGTCACAGTGAAACAGCCACGACGCGAAATTCGCGTTGTGGCTCTAATGAAAACGGCCACGACGCGTTCTGGCAATCACAAAAAGACCATAACCCGAAATTCGTGTCGTGGCTGATATGCTGTTCGTTTTTAGGGTTCCGTAGCCAAATGGCAAAAAACGGAACCCTTATAGATTCGTCATGTCTGTCTGTCTGTCTGTCTGTCCGTCCGTATGTCACAGCCACTTCTCCGAAACTATAAGAGCTATACTATTGAAATTTGGTAAGTAGATGTAGTCTGTGAACCGCATTAAGATTTTGATACAATAATGGAAAATTATTTAAAATTTTAGGGGTCCCCATAGGTACAACCGAATCAAAAAAATTACAAACAGACAGTAGTAGTAGTATAGTAAAAAATGACAGACAGTAGTAATATTAGTACGGATAGTATAGAAGTATGGATATTTTATAAATAATAATGATAAACACATTATACAGTGATTTAGTAAAAGAAAAAATATTTTGTAGTACGCGTGGTAATTCAAATGTAATCTTCCATACCTATGGACGATTTATTAATTAAGAACAAATCAAGAAAAACGAATAGCATATCAGCCACAACGCGAATTTCGCGTCGTGGCTGTTTCACTGTGACCACAACGCGTTGTGAGCTATTTTTCCACTCACTGAGCGTTTTCAGTCTTTGAGCGTAACAGATACATATATTTTTATTTATAAAAAATCTTTTGCGCTATTTATAACATATCAGTATGTAAAATGGAAAAAATGTAAACATAATTGTCGGTTATCTTAAAATGACAGGGCGCCACAATAAACGCTGATAGGAAAGTTTTTTATTACGGTGGACTTTGACTTTTGTTCAGCCTACCAATAATTAAAAATATATATAAAGACTCCTAAAAAACAATTTCTCCAAAGTGATAAAATAAGATAAAATCCAGGAAAGGTTAGATTTTCAGCATCTTATTGTTTTCTCATACATTTCTTTAAAATATCCTACTAATATTATAAAGGCGAAAGTTGGATGATGTATGGATGTTTGTTACTCTTTAACGCAAAAACTACTGAACGGATTTTAATGAAACTTTACAATATTATAGCTTATACATCAGAATAACCCAATCCCAATTTGGTACCATATTCACAAAAGTGGTGACCTGATGAAGGGATCTATAAGAAATCGAGGGAACTCCTCAAAATTTATATGGAAACATGTGGTGACTTCGGTGTCGTGAGCAGTATTTTAAGCATGTGCTACCAACAAGCAAGATTTTGCACCAAGGTATACCATGGTTCGGAAGGTGCTCTCAGAACTCCTGACTCTTTATAGATACAAGTTTGGGAGTTTCGACGTTGTTTTAAGAACGGAAAGCATATGCTACTATACAAATTACATTCATCATCATCATCATCACTACCATAAACTATTATAGAACCATGTATCGTCCCGTTTTGACCCTGTTATTGGTACTTTTCATAGTCTTTTATTATATTATATCACTTAAACCGCGGGTTACACCGCGGGGCACAGCTAGTGAAACAATATACCTACTTAAATATAACACTTTCCTTAAGTTTGCCATATACGATTACTTTACAGAAATGATTGCTTATCAGCAACACCATAAACAGATGTATTGCATACAGGGTGTTTTTTTGGGATTTTTTTTACCTTCTATCCTCGTTAACTTTTTTCTCCCACGGTTTAGAGATTTTACGTCATACAATAAAATGTTTAGCTTTTCAAGCCCTTTCATTTGATATAATATGTGTGGATGTGCTACAGCTTGGGTACGGCTTCCATACAAAAATGCCCCTTGTTCTTTAAAACGGTAATAGTATGGGAGTTACTTTTCCTTAGTTTTTATTATTCGTAGCTCCTACCACATTTTTTGTCGGTGGGCATTTTCAGAAAAAATCTTATGTTCAACAGATGGCGTTCTTAAAATGTATTATGTATGGCTAAGTAAGCTAAATAGAAGACAAAATATTTTTGTAATATTATTATTATAACTACTCCATCATACAGTATTACTCTAAAAGGTGTCTTGTTCCTATAACCGATGTACGAGGATTTTAACAAAGACAGATAATAATAAATTTATAAACTCTAGCTGGTTATTGTAAATTTCAAATGAAAAAAGTTATTATTAAAACAGCTATCACGCTATAAAAAAAAACATAGTATGGATTACAAATTTGTTTGGGTATCTCCAAAAAGTTTCATAATTCTCATGAGGTGGAGCCGTGTAGAGATCATCGCCTTGACATCATGTATCGAGATAATATTATTATGATATTGTAAACTCTGGTAATTGCAGATAGTGTACTCGTGTGATGTAGTGACTTGAAGGCGATGAAATCCTTACTAATATTATAAATGTGAAAGTGTGTCTGTCTGTCTTTCTGTCTGTCTGTTACCTTTTCACGACTGAACCGCTGGACCAATTTTGCTGAAATTTGGCATGGAGATACTTTGAGTCCCGGGAAAGGACATAGGATCCTTTTTATCCCGAAAAAATATACGGTTCCCGCGCGATAAACGAGTTTTGGGGCAACGGAGTTGCGGGCGTCATCTAGTAGACTATATTTTGACAGTATGAATTTTTTGTGATTTTTTGCTTTAAGTAAATGCATAAAATGAGGCTTAGCCCAGTAGGGTTAGTTCAGCCTTGTATAGGAATCTGAAATTAATTATAGACTGAAATTTTTTTGCACCAATGTTTAGGGGGGGTCATGAATAGCTTAAATTCAAAAACTCGACCAAATCCGACTGGTGCGTTAACCGCCATACTGGTTTGAAGGTCAAATCTTTTTTTAAGACATATCTCCTTTTTTTTTTTTTACGAAAACGATAAGGACCAAAGTTGTCGCAAATTTGATTCTCTACATTCTACAACTTTAGTCCTTATACCACCAGTACAGACTGTAAAAAAAAAAATTTTGTTTGACGTTTGCCATCGTTTCTGTCAGAAATCCTGGAATCACGTGTGCAACATGTCGGATTTTGGTGGGATTATTCACTGTATGCGCTAGTAGCGTCCTCTGCTCAGACCTTTGCGTAATATTCCAGTCACCAGTCACTACACGTTCCCACCATAGTATCTCCCGTGTCGCTAAGATCAACTGTGGTATTTAACGGCGTATAAGTTATAACCAGCCCTATGATAATATGATCTTAAAGAGCCCGAGTAAAATGCTCAAGTTGTCTTGGGACTCGCAAAGAAATTTGTCAAAAAAAGAACTTATAATATTACTAGCTGTGCCCCGCGGTGTTACCCGCGGTTTAAGTGATATATAATAAAATACTATGAAAAGTACCAATAATAGGGTCAAAACGGGACGATACATGGTTCTATAATGGTTTATGGTAGTGATGATGATGATGATGAATGTAATTTGCATAGTAGCATAATATGCTTTCCGTTCGTAAAACAACATCGAAACTCCCAAACTTGTATCTATAAAGAGTCAGGAGTTCTCTCAGCACCTTCCGAACCATGGTATACCTTGGTGAAAAATCTTGCTTGTTGGTAGCATATGCTTAGAATACTGCTCACGAAACCGAAGTCACCACATCTTTCCATATAAATTTTGAGGAGTTCCCTCGATTTCTTATGGATCCCTTCATCAGGTCACCACTTTTATGAATATGGTACCAAATTGGGATGATAACCTATACACCAAAAGAAAAATTTTGAAAATCGGTTCACAAACGGCGGAGTAATCGTTGAACATAAAAAAACGAACATAACACCTCCTCAATTTTGAAAGTCGGTTAAAATTGTAGCCTATGTGTAATTATTCTGATGCATAGATAATACAGTATATATACTGTTCTGATGTATAAGCTATATTATTGTAAAGTTTCATTAAAATCCGTTCAGTAGTTTTTGCGTGAAAGAGTAACAAACATCCATACATCCATACATACATACATACATCCAAACTTTCGCCTTTATAATATTAGTAGGACTAGTAGGATGAAGGTATTGGAATTATACTTGTAAGTTGTAGGTTTATAAGCAGGTCAATCTTAAACCCTTTTTAATCATTAAGTCGGTAACGGTTAATATCCATACTAATATTATAAATGCGAAAGTGTGTCTGTCTGTCGGTCTGTTATCTCTTCACGCCCAAATCGTTGAACCGATTTTGCTGAAATTTGATACGGAGATAATTTGAGTCCCGGCACATATTACTAAATAGTTACTACGTAAGTCCCGGGAAAGGACATAGGATACTTTTCATCCCGGAAAAATGTACGGTTCCCGTGAGATAAACGCATTTTGGTACACAATAGCTTCACTTTAACTAGCATTAAAGTGAAGCTATTGTGTATTTTTGTATCAAACCGTATAAATTAAACCTACCTACATACAGTGAGAAATTGATCGTAAACTTTTGACATTTACCTGTGGGCTGTGCGTTGACGCCCGCTATAAAATCTGTAAGCAAGGCCGTTAGAAGGCGTGGTCGCACGTACGACGAAGTTTCGTTCAGTGCACATAAATTTACATTACACACCGCACACACAAGTGAAACAGAACCGAGAGATAATACTTTAGAGTTTAGGGTGTGTAGGTGTCCTTTATATAGAGTTTACTGTAAAATAGGCATCACTGAAATAGTATTAGTTACTTTTTTAGCGCTGCTACCTGCACAGTGAAGTCTATTTAAGGAGGACACACCCTAAAGTGTTGTCACTTTGTTTTGTTAGAATAATATTATGTTTATTACAGATTCAATGTTTTTTATCTTGAACTGGAATTTTATACGCACCTTAAGGATCAATGAACGCCTCTGTATCTGGTTTAAAGCTTGGCCTTTGACTCCGAGGTCTTGGGTTTGAATCCCGCGTTGCAGCAAGAAAAAAATGTTCATGTTTAGTTAGGACAATGCAGGCTGATTATAATGTAACATGATCCATGCGTCGGATGGGCATGTAAAATTCCTGCGGTTGATCTCTTGTCGACTGTCGTTCATATCGGATAAACCTTATCACTGGAATAAGAGAGTAAATGAGAAATTAAATATGAGAGTAAAAGAACAGATTGTCCTGTACTTCACAAAACTAGGTTCGATAAACTGCTTGATGCTGGCTTGGTTTGTATGAAATCTGGCGCCGTCACTGAAATCAACGTGGGAGCTACTTCTTTGACCGAAGGGGAGCTATTATTATTGTAAGGATCAAACTCCAAGGCAAAATAATTACTATAAATTCTAGCCTAGCCTTTTAAAGTTTAAAGTTTTAAGGAAATTGATTTTAACGCAGTTTTCAGCAATGTTTAAAGAGATTCAAGAGAAAGGTAAGAGGGTGCCATGTAGGGCATCGAAACCCGGACCCAATTTTCAAAACCCGGGTTTCGGGTTTTTTGTTTGATGAAAACCACCCGGGTTTTTCGGGTTTTTTAACAATTCAAAAATTAACAATGGGATAATACTTTACACATGATTTTCTGCGATTGTCATCACCTATCCAGTAAAATACTATTTAAATACCATTGTCTGGGGTCGCAGCAGTGCCCAACCAATTCTCGAGTAAGCTGGCACGGCCGTATCATACTTTTATCGATGTGACTATTTTACCTTTCCTATATTTCGGATCTTATCAAAGCTAGGGATTAAGATTTTCGGACCAAGATTAAGTATTACAACAAGCTTCACCTCAAAATTACATATTATATTATTTAATGTATTTGTATTTTATGAAATATAGAAAAATGTATCCAGAATTTTTGAAGACATTAAATGGAAGAATAACCTTAAATATAAAACGTATGCCAACAAATATTTATTTAATCTTTTACATTTTTATTGCTGATTGTCAAATTATTAATAATCATTTAGTCCTAATTGATGTTGACATACTTTATACCTGTAATTAAATTTTTGTGCCTAGTTTTTACCTGAAATTGCCTTTTGTCTGCCTTGCTACGGTATGAAGCCGAATGTTCTTTGCAATTTAAGGTAACTTTTCGCTGTCATCTAACTTACTGGAAAATCTTACACTACTGAAAAATCTTACATTACACTACACCTCAAAGCTTTTTGTAGTTATTAGTTCTAGTCACAATAGACAGAATTCATGTCAGATGACCATGTAATTGATCAGAACAGACCACGTGGCAAATGCGGAAGGTTGCTTTTAATGAGTTTGGAAGATTAACCATGGTGGCATGGTGTTACACACGAGAAATTGTCTCTGGCGCTGGTGCTGATAAAAACTCGGCTTATATTTTATCTGGGTTCACTAAAATCACGTGCTTTAATAATTCCGCAGTGAGTATGACATCCACGGACGGCTAAGGAAAGCCATCATTCGTCCTATTATGTGTTACCAACATCAGTCTCTCAAGCAATGAAAAGCAATCTGCCGCATTTGCCAGACTGCAATACTGGAATACAAAATGGTGTCACATCATACTTGATGGAAACTCCTCTGCATGGTTTTGTCAGTTTCTAGGGGCTCTCTTGGAACCTTTTTACTGATTGCATTGTCTTAATATTGTCGTTATTTTTTATATTGTGAATATAACAAATAATGACAAAAAGCATAACGACAAATAAAAATCTCTTTTAAGGTTTTTAGTAAGTTAGACGACTGAAAATAATGACTTTCAATTGAAAAAAAGACTGGGCGTCATACCGCAGCAGGGCACAAAAAATATTTTTTTGTAAAAATACTGTATGCCAAACATCTATCAGTATAAATTATTACTATTTATTTGACAATCAGCAATAAAAATATCACATTCAAATGAAAATTTCAGTTTATAAAACGAAATAAAGATGTTTTGACTTATCATTGATTTTTGATGACTGTAGAATTCCGAATTTTATCGTTTCTAAAAATTAAATACTAAAAAATAAGCTATCATTGTTCCATACACACTGCCTTCAAAAATTCCTGACAGGTTTTTAGATATTCCAAAAATACAAATGTCCCTATGACTTTGTTGATGGGTGTATTTTATCAGCAACGGTCCATACAAGTTACAACGTTTTGTCACTAACTAGTGACTTGCCCATCATCAAAAGTCTACGGTACTTTCAGCAGACTTAGAACCCTCTGAAGCTTGGACAGCTTTTTTCACTTTATTTTGTAAGCCTTTGATCACATAATAAAGAAAACTGTGGTCAATCACTGAATGTTGATTGAAAACTATAAAATAAGTTTAACAAGATTGCTTCTATGAAATTTGAAAACTTTTTGCGATGGATAGATTGTTTGAAGAGACTTGGCTTTTTTACATTGAATAGTTTTGGTAAGATTTTCAAAATATTATTATTAATAAAAAAATTATTAGTCTTTTATACTCTTGAAACGAAACTTTTAGGTACTTTAAAATATGGGCGATCATTATCGCGGGTGCAACAGTTTGACTCACTTAAAGCTTCCTACAGGCAAAATGAAGCATATTTATTAATAAAATATCCTTTGAAGGAACCAATTTGACCGTCCATTAAGAAATGTGATGAGTTTATATGTGAAAACTGGTTATTGCGAAACTTTTACAAAATAACTTGCCTATATTTAAAAATAGCATAAAACAAAGAAACTATGTAACTAGATAGAAGTAACTATAGTAATAAGTATACTAACTAGAAATTATTAACCATTTCTACGATCGCGGGTGCAACATCAAAATTCTCAAAATCTCTTAAAGGTGAATTAAATCGTAATTCTCTAACAAATTTTAAAATTTTCGACATGTAATATATAAATATACTAGTAAGTTTGAAATAAAACTGCACTAAATTGGAGTTTTTTTTTTTAATTTTAGTTGTTTAATAGCCTGACAAAATTAAACGTCTAAATCACTAAGCACGATTGAATAGTGTAATTTATACAAAATATTTCGACGTATTGCTGTATACCTATACTACAACTAAACATTAATTTGAAAT
The DNA here is from genome assembly GCA_905187585.1 of Cyaniris semiargus. Lineage (NCBI taxonomy): Eukaryota > Metazoa > Arthropoda > Insecta > Lepidoptera > Lycaenidae > Cyaniris > Cyaniris semiargus. The sequence continues at coordinate 9,375,029 of LR994567.1, forward strand.
ATATGCTATTTTAATTTAAAAATATGGGTAAAAACATCGCGTCCCTAAGATGATATTCTTTAAAAACGCTCTAAATTAGTCGAATTCCATTTTTTACCGATAAAAGTTGTTTTGTTAGTAAATACATATCTCCTTACGTATATTCCAATTAAAAAATGTAACTAATGCCACATTTTAAAAATTCTCGTTGAGGGCCCTTTATAGCGGATTGGCCCATATATTCTGTTTAATTATGACCAATAGAAATAATTAAACCTATACTTATATTATAAAAATAAAGAATTTGTATGTTAGTTTGTTATAAATACCTTAAATCAGGTCTTGCCTTTAATAATTATCAAAAAAACGAAAAACCCGAAAAGCTCGAAAAACCCGGGTTCCATTTTTGAAACCCGGGTTTTTTCGTGATCCCCAAAACCCGGGTTTTCCCGGGTTTTCGGGTTTCGGGAAAACCCGGTCTCGATGCCCTAGTGCCGTGTCGTTGTTAACACATTTTGCTTCCGAACGAAGTCGAGGTGGAACGATATAGTGCTAGATAAAACAACATGAATGGGAGTGGAGCTCTTAATTACTTAAGTTCGATTGTACTTTTTTTATTTATTAATTGTAAATATGTGTGCACAATAAAGAATATTTATCTTATCTTATCTTACTTTCAATTTAGTTTAATTAGTTTAAGACACAGCCAATTGCATCCGACGTCAGTTAAAGTAAATCATTAAATAAATACCTATCATGTTCTCTCTCATTCTCCTTAAAAATGAAAGAGAAGGAATGATAAACATTTAAATACTTTCAGACACTCTTTTTCTTTTAAATTCATCAAATCACCATCAAATCAAATTCACCAACAGATGTTGGTGAATTTGAGACTAGTTTCTGTAGTTATTTTTGTCAATCCAAACATTTGAACTTCTATTTAAACAGTTAGATAATATTTGCAAACTCTTAGGTGTTTTGTCGCAATTTCTGTAGTAAATGTGCTAAATTTTAAGGAAAATATATTATGAAGCAAGTTGAAAAATATATATGTCTAATAATTTAGGGTGTGTATGGGTCCCCTATATAGAGTTCGTTGTGAAAGTAGCAGCGCTGAAAGAGTAACTTTTTTCCATCTTTGTATGGAAATAGTCTTGGCGCGTGGGCCATTGCCCATAGGTACAAATCACAAAAAAATTTTTGCTCTTTCAGCGCTGCTACTTTCACAGTAGACTCTATATAAGGAACACATACACACCCTAAAGTATTATCACTTAGTTTTGTTACACCTTCTTACTGCAATACAACGCGCTCCTTTCCGTCTCCTACTCTACATTGTAGGTGTGTGGTTCTTTATTATTTATCTAATCCAGCGGTCGGCAACCTTTTGGCAGGCAAGGGCCACAAGGTGGCAAAACAAACTGAAGGCGGGCCGCAGAACTCATACTCGTAGTAACCCTAGAAGCTCAATATACGTAGGTAAAAAAAACTTATTTCCTTTCAATATGTGTAGACATATTGAAAGGAAATAAGTTTTTTTTAAATGGCACAAACAGCTACGTACTTAAGTAGCGATAACTACTGGCATTATTAGAAAACATTGATTTTTATACATTTAACTTATTTACAAAACATTCACGGGCCGCAAGCAAGACGCTCGCGGGCCGCATGCCGCCCGCGGGCCGCTTGTTGCCGACCGCTGATCTAATCAATATAAAATTAATTAAGGACAAATATTTTAACTGCCGCACTCAGAGACGAATATTAATTACTTAACTGTAATTAAATGAAGAATTTTCACATAAGCCCTATACATTATCTGTCAAACTCTTTTAATTTAATTACAGTAAAGAAATTAAGTTTCGTCTCTGAGTGCGGCAGTTAAAGCCTATACAAAGCAAAAAAACCGGCCAAGTGCGTGTCGGGCCACGTGCAATATAGGATTGCGTAGTACCGCTAGTTTTTGATAATTTTTGTATGGTCAATGAATGTACATTTATAACGTGCTCAGTTACATTCAAAGGAATTTGAACGAAAAGTTCCTTTATACTTCGCCGAATACATTTTTTTAAGTTGATCGACTATAATACCTACTCAATAACTTATAAAGTCTTCTTAGCCGTGATAATTTTCCTTTTAAATTGAGCATATTTCCTACTCCCATGAATTATTTCACATTTCCAGAAGCAACCGTTTAGCTGGTAGAAGGGGGGGATACTGGACTCCGCTTTTTTCCGCTTTGAAACTTCATATTTCTCAAATGGATCCCTAAATCGGAAAATGATCTATGAATACTCATAATACTTATATTTAAAAAACCTATCCAACGACACCCCACACGGTGGGGTGGACGCGAAAAAAATAATTATCCCCGCTTGATGTGTAGGGGAGGTACTACAAAAAAAATATTTTTTTAAGATTTTATATACCATTTTGTCGGCATCATCAATATGTAGATACATTCATGCCGAATTACAGCTTTGTAGGTCCTGTAGTATGTGAGTAAAACCGCGGACAGTAGACGGACAGACAGACAGACGGACGGACAGACCGAAATTATAAGGGTTCCTTGTTGACTACGAAAGCCTAAAAAAGAACTACATTATTATAATAATAAAACTTATGATCAGATGATGAGAAAATTTTTGGAAAGCCCTAACTAGTAACTAATGTAATCGTAAAAATAGTGTCTGCAGTTGATGATGATGATGATGAAAATCGATGTTTAGGCTGGTTTTAGTGTCACGCGGACCGTCGGTACGGATCGCTCCGTATAGACCGATCTGTATGAAGTTTTAAGGAGTAATGCGGACGGGTCCGTACGGATTCGTCCGCATTAGGCTGGTTTTAGTGTCACGCGGACCGTCGGTACGGATCGCTCCGCGTGACACTAAAACCAGCCTTAATCTAAAACCCTCCTTAAAGTTTCATACAGATCGGTCTAAGCGGAGCGATCCGTACCAACGGTCCGCGTGACACTAAAACCAGTCTTAGGTGGGATTTTACCAGGCAAACTCAAAACTTCGTTTTATAAAACTTAGTTCTCATTGAACGCGTTCGCACGCAGTGACGTAAATCTCGTTCTGTTTCAAATGGATTTCACAAAATTCTTTTGATCGCGATTATGAAATCTAAGTTTACGTTACGTCACTCGATTATTTTACATGTTTTCATCATTCTAAAGCCTTTTCACGTTAATATAACTACAAAATAGCAAGAAACAAAACATAAACTAACCAAACGCATGTGTCAAAACTGTCATTTTGACATTTCTTTTGTCTATGTTTTTCGTTCCGCCATGACAGGGCTTGAACGAGGGCTCAACCATGGCTAACACACAATTCAAGCACCATTATTCACCAACACTTTGAAGAGTGGCTGCTTATTTTCACAGACGCATCAAAGCTTTTGGAGGGCAGCTGCGTTGGTGTGGCTGTATGGATTCCGAAGGTTAATGTGATTCTAAATTTTAAATTACCTCCAAGTTCCTCTGTATTTACAGGGGAAACTCTTGCTATTTTGGAGGCTCTCTCATTTGTTGAATCCCACCATCTCAACAAGTCCATTATACTTTCGGATTCCAGAAGTGCCCTGGAGGCCATTAACTCAAATCAGTTCCGCTCCAGATGCAAATTCCCTTTGGTCTTGAAAATAAGACAGCTGCTCTTTGAGTGTCACACAAAAGGTATTCAGGTTGTCCTAGCTTGGATACCGGGGCATAGTGGAATTACTGGGAATGAGGCGGTAGACACATATGCTAAGGACGCAATAAGTACTGGTGCGTCAAGTCAGTATATGGTCTATTGTCAGGATTTAATTACACTAGCCAAAAACCACATGAACAACAGATGGCACAATGATTGGGTCAAAACTAGCGAAATTAAGGGGAAACACTATTTTGGAATTCAGAATACTATACCTATTAAGCCATGGTTTTTTAAATTCAAACAGGCAAGCAAAATGGTGTGCTCAACAATTTGCCGAATGAGACTGGGACACTGTTGCACGCCAGTTTTCTTGGCCAAGATTAGGGTGAGAGATCACTCCTTATGTGAATGCGGCCTGGACGAGGGCACTCTAGACCACATTTTCTTCTCATGTCCAAGGAACCAACCTTCCCTGTATGATATCCTCCCCCCAACAATTCCTCTCCCTATCAATCTAAAATCTGTTTTGTCCTTTGTAAATACTCCATTTGTTGAAATGTTATGTTCATATATTCATACTAACAAAATAAAACTGTGAGGTGTATAGTACTAACCCTAAATGTTTGTGCTTGTTTTAGATTTTTCAACATCCGTACGCGTCTCAAATTATACCTTGTTTCTTCATAAAGCCAACCCATCATAAAGCAGAGTCACATCAACCACTTTGACATTGGCAACTCACTACGGGGCCATTTTAAAAAGAAGAAGAAGAAGGGCTTGAACGGGTTTTATGACGTTAAACTTCGGACTTTGGGCGTTCAGAAGATAAAACTCGGATTTGCTGTGAACGCGTTCAGTTTATGTTGGTGAAATGCAATTCGATGTTATAATCGCGCTTATACGTTTTGAACCGGATCAGTGTGCATTGAACGGGTTCCATTTCTTTGGTGAAATCGCCCCTAAAGGATTTACATAATAAACCGGCTTAATATGTCGAGACTGGTTCAAAATGTAAACAACAAAATACCAAACCTATTTTAAACTACACAAAATACGACACGTTTTGTAAACCGCAAAAATAGTAAAAAAAAGTTGGAGTACCTACCTAGAAGAGGGTTCCCTAGACAAGGTTAAAAAAAAACAAAACCAAACATTTCATTAAAATATCTGAAAATTAGGAATAAGTAGGATTATTAATTATAATATATTTTCTATGTTCTTATTAATACAAATATTTACACGGTGAATGTCTGCTTGTAATTAGTCTGGCATAGTGGACCTTTCCGAGGCCTTTCCATGTGCTTTTAGGTCAAAATGCATGATTATCTGTTCCTATTAAAGTTATAGAGGCCAGAAGAAACAATACTTCATCATTATAAGAATCCGATTCTTGAAGGACTACAAACAAACCAGCGATTCTTCATTATATAAAACTGAATGTACATTTTGGTTAGTTTGAAATTTCCGAATATGGACAGTCCGTGAGATCCAAATATGGACTATAGCATCGTACACTTTGACAAAGTCCAGAGACATTGAGCCTGATGCCGTCATGGGACAGGAAGCTCCTGACTCAGAAGATGCAGAGTGTATGTTCTGTAACAGCCTGTTTTCTCAGGATACTCGAGGAGAGACATGTATCAAATGTTTCATGTGAGGGGTCTAGGCCCATGGTGATTGTGCAGGTGCAGAGTTTAATACCTGGATAGCGATTTTTGCAAGTAACTTAAGTAACTTTTTAAAATTGACCAACATTTCTGTAGTATCTCATTAAAATAATGGTTAATTGTTTAAAGTTTTATAGTGGTCCGTATTTGGGTACCTATTTCATATTTGGGTACCTTTATGTTAATTTTGTTTTTAAGAAAATTTTATATTTTAAAGTGATATAATATGTGAAAAAAGACCGTTCATAATTTAAGCGCAACTGTATGACTGATAATAATTACGAATAGAAATATTTGATTTACGTACATTATATATTTTTTTCTATAACCCAAAAACAAAATGGTATTCCATATTTGGTTACTTTCCTCTACTTCTGTCCTACAGGCTACGGTTTAGTTTTTTTTTTTTTCTTAACAACTCACGACACCGGTCCCTTTTTAACTAACTTCCAAAAAGAGGAGGTTATATGTTCGGCTGTGGATATTTTAGCCTTAAAATACAAATCAACAGCAAATATCTTGAAAGACTTTTTTACTTTACGTATTTAATACTCCTACATCTTTGACTCTTAGATAAAGCGTATAGAGAACAATAATTATCTTAGCAATGAGGCAGAATTGAAGCAGATATGTAAACAATTACGGGTTTCCGTCACAATCACTATAACTTGTGTTTTAACAAGTCAAAGGCTATCGTACCACTTACCAGTGTCAAGCGAAGCGCAGTCCGCGCCGCACGCCAGTACTTGTGTACCAGTGGACCGACTCGCTCGTGTATAATAGTGCGAGTTGCGACGTACATATACACATGTAAGTAAATCATATACACAGATAAAAAAAAATATGTTTGCTGCCATTCTTGTGACATAATTTGAGCCAAGCTCATGTTTACAGCGTAAATTTTATTGCCTAATGCTGACGACATTCCGATTCGAATATTTGAGCGCGTTTATGTAAATAACAGTATGAAAATTAAACAGACAGTAGATTTGTGGCGTAGATCTAGCGAACAGTTGGAGGTCTGGCACCGAAACGAGAAGCGACGCGACGATGCTTAATACCGATAGAAATATTATGTTAATTAGCGCTACGCTATGATTGCTAGATGTAATATTTCAAGATATTAGTATTACTTTTAAGCATCGTAACGTAACGTATCGTACATAAAACTTCGTCTACAATCTACATAAACGACCTTACTTTAAGAACAATTATACAAAAGTGGTACCATAACCACAGAATATATATTAGTAGTACCAACATAACTGACCCCTGCGGGACCCTTATGCGTAGATCGTAAAGTAATCGTAAACATACCGTGAACGAGCTGAAGTAATACTAATTGGCCTGTGAGCGAGTTTGGTTTTCATTTAATTAATTCATTATTATAAACAAACCTCGTAGTTGATTATGTTGTTTTGAAGTTTGAAGTCGATTTGATCAATAGCAGGAAGCTAGTTGCCGGAATATAGATCTGGGGGCACGGCAGTGCCCCCGCCAAGACGAGCCAAGTGAAGCGCAAGGGCACTATCTAACTTTTCTGGAAACGTTTCGTCGTATTTTTGAACCCTTGTAACTTTGGTTTGGATAATGCCTGATGGTTCAAATTTTTAAGATATAATGAAACGAGTATAATAATTAAATGTGCAAAGTTTAAATATTGTAACTATTATACTTTAGATTTTATAGGTGTCCAAAAACCCACAATTTTGTCACTGACTCACCGAACATCAAAACTGTTAGGGTACTTCCTGAAGTCTTAGAAAGCTGATATTTGGTATGTAACATAATATTAGTACAGAAACAACAAAAAAAAAAAAATCGGCCAAGTGCGAGTTGTACTCGCGCACGAAGGGTTCCGTACCACTACAGAGCAAAAATAGGCTAAAAATTGATTTTTTTGTATGGGAGCCCTCTTACAGGAGATTATTAACCCTTCGATCGCGGATTCTTGGAAATGCTATTGTATTCTATTGTTGTCGCGACCACCGGTGCCCGTATGGGGCTTGATGAGTTAAAGTACAAATACAATTAAGTATTTTGAGAACATTTCATTTGCCTATGTGTTGCCGTTATTGATTAAGGGCAAAAAATAGCAAAAAAAAATCACGTTTGTTGTATGGGAGCCCCCCTTAAATATTTTATTTATTTTATTTTTAGTATTTGTTGTTATAGCGGCAACACATATACACAATCTGTGAAAATTTCAGAAGTCTAGCAATAGCGGTTCTTGAGTTACAGTCTGGTGACAGACAGACGGACAGACGGACAGACGGACAGATATCGAAGTCTTAGTAATAGGGTCCCGTTTTTACCCTTCGGGTACGGAACCCTAAAAAATACCTTGAGAGACCACAGACTCACAGAAAACCGGCGTGAAACAGCGCTTGCGCTGTGTTTCGTGTAGTGAGTGAGTTTAGCGGAGGCCCAACTGCACCCTATACCTTATTCCCTATCCCTATTCTCTTCTGCTTATTCCCTTAGCCTATTCCTTCATAAAAAGGCCGGAAACGCACTTGCAACTCTTCTGATGTTACAGTGTCCATGGGCGACGGCAGTTGCTTTTCGTCAGGTGACCCGTCTGCTTGTTTGCCCCCTAATTTCATAAAAAAGGGAAAGAGAACAGGGGAATTATAGGGATACCCCTTTTTCCTATTCCCCTATCCCTATTCGTTACGGTAATTAGAAAAACACGGTTTTTGAACATGACTTAAATTAATTTAGTCTGAATTACTTAAATTAGAAGCCTATGTTTAAGTTTGTAGCTAGATACTGATGCCATCTACCGTTTAAAATATTGCATGCGTGAATAAGATAATATTACAGAGTATACAAGCCCGGGACACGTAAATGTTGCTCTCCGGAGAATAGCCGACATCATCTATATATTAATACGCGAGCGAAAAACTTTGGATCCCTTTTGACGAAAAATGCGGAAACGTAGGTGATTGAAATTTTGCACAGTTAAAGTTTATATGGTGAAGGAGTGCATCGAGCTAATATTCTTTTGAAATTATGCTTTTATCATACATTTTTTTAACAAATAAAACATTACACACACTACAACACACACACTAGGAGACAAGGAGACAAGCCTATACACACGAATTGTACTCTTTTATTTATGGTTGAAGTCTGTTGTCAAATTGAAAATAGATTTAGTTTTTTTTTACAAGGAAGAAAGGAAATATTCAGATTGTGAGCATACTGATCGACGAAAAATATCCTACTAATATTATAAAGGCGAAAGTTTTATGTATGTATGTATGGATGTATGGATGTTTGACGCAAATTCTCTTTTACGCAAAAACTACTGAACGGATTTTAATGAAACTTTACAATAATATAGCTCAGAATATCACATAGGCTACAATTTTAACTGACATTCAAAATCTCCATTTTAATAGGCGTTATGTTCGTTTTTTTATGTTCAACGATTTCTCCGCCGTTTGTGAACCGAGTTTCAAAATTTTTCTTTTGGTGTATAGGTTATTATCCCAATTTGGTATCATATTCATAAAAGTGGTGACCTGATGAAGGGATCCATAAGAAATCGAGGGAACTCCTCAAAATTTATATGAAAACATGTGGTGACTTCGGTTTCGTGAGCAGTATTCTAAGCATATGCTACCAACAAGCAAGATTTTTCACCAAGGTATACCATAGTTCGGAAGGTGCTCTCAGAACTCCTGACTCTTTATAGATACAAGTTTGGGAGTTTCGACGTTGTTTTAAGAACGGAAAGCATATGCTACTATGCAAATTACATTCATCATCACCATACCATAAACCATTATAGAACCATGTATCGTCCCGTTTTGACCCTATTATTGGTACTTTTCATAGTATTTTATTGTATATCACTTAAACCGCGGGTAACACCGCGGGGCACAGCTAGTTACTTACATAAAACATGAATTTACAACTTTTATTTACGTCAATATTGATATTATAAAAAGTTATTTTTAGGGATTATTTATCCTTTATGGTTGACTAGCTGTGCCCCGCGGTGTTACCCGCGGTTTAAGTGATATATAATAAAATGAAAAGTACCAAGGGTCAAAACGGGACGATACAATATGGTTCTATAATGGTTTATGGTAGTGATGATGATGATGATGAATGTAATTTACATAGTAGCATATGCTTTCCGTTCTTAAAACAACGTCGAAACTCCCAAAATTGTATCTATAAAGAGTCAGGAGTTCTCTCAGCACCTTCCGAACCATGGTATACCTCGGTGCAAAATCTTGCTTGTTGGTAGCATATGCTTAGAATACTGCTCACGAAACCGAAGTTACCACATGTTTCCATAAAATTATGAGGAGTTCCCTCGATTTCTTATGGATCCCTTCATCAGGTAACCACTTTTATGAATATGGTACCAAATTGGAATGATAACCTACACACCAAAAAAAAAAATTTTGAAAATCGGTTCACCAACGGCGGAGTAATCGTTGAACATAAAAATACGAACAAAACACCTCCTCCATTTTGAAAGTCGGTTAAAATTGTAGCCTATGTGTTATTTTGATGTATAAGCTATATTATTGTAAAGTTTGAATAAAATCCGTTCAGTAGTTTTTGCGTGAAAGAGTAACAAACATCCATACATCCATACATACATACATACATCCAAACTTTCGCCTTTATAATATTAGTAGGATAATAATATTATTTCAGAGCAAAGTTTTAGTGAATTGAAATACGAAGTTCGCTAGTTTCTTATCTTTAGATTTAACAAAAAAAACACTTTTTTGCAAATCAGTTTGTTAAAATCTACAACCCGGGTTTAGCTTGTGCAACCTGTAACTATTCTATTCAAATCTCATTAAAATTGGCTTAGTAAATGCTACGGTAAAACAATTTCGGCGTAGTCGGTTAAAAGAGAAAATCTGATACGTCAGTCGATTCACAAGACAATATACGAAATGTTACGATAAGATTTTTGTAACATTTCAGCAGTGTGTCGGCTTGTTGTGTGGGCGGGTTATTTTTATCAGAGCACTGTTGCGTTGGTCGCTACACTACCGTTACTATTGATAACAAAATTCAGAAATCCCAAATGAAGTTGAACTTTGAGCATGGAAATTAAAGTTTACAGTAAAGCGAGAGAATTTTGAAGCCGCTGAAGATGCTGAAAATGTTTTTACTTTTTAGATGACTTCAGTAGGTAGTTTATTTAATATTCTTAACAAAATTAAAAATTCAGCGGTTGTTAATATAAAAATAAGATCTCTTAAGATCTTATTTAACAACCGCTGAATTTTACCGCTGAAATTAAAAAATATCAATTTATGTGGATATAGAACAGATTCAAGACCAGAAGATACTGTTCCTATCAGAATCATCTCTTAAGATGATTCTGATAGGAACAGTATCTCTGGTTTTGAATCTGTTCTTTATCAACTTAAATTGATATTTTTTTTAATCAGTATTTAATAGTAAAGGGTAAAAACCTGGCTCTTTTTACACTGTGTGGATTTTTATTAAAGTCAGGACAATTTAATATGGCACAAGCGGTCATTGACCTTTCTAGTCTAGGAGCTATGTGAAAAATACTCGTATTGCATTCGGTTAACATAAGAATGAAATTGAATTCTTGTAAAGAAACTATTATAGTTTCATCGGAAAACGTCTTGGTAACTCTTCGTATGATAATCTCCAACTATTTATGAGTTTGAAGTGATAAAATTCACACTCTGTTCACATCGTGTATGCAAAATACGATATCGCTTTTAGATTAGAAACATCTGTCACTTCATTGTCAATCGCGGTTTGTATAGAAAACTAGCTGTCCCGGCAAATATTGTTTTGCCTGTTTGCCCTGTTTTCCTGCTTTTCTCTTGAAGTTTTTTCTGAATTTTTTTTTCTATAAACATCACGTAGCCCGAGCCCTTTCCAACGAATGCAAAACCGTGGAAATCGGTTCGTGCGTTCTGAGTTATAGCGTCAGGAAGGAAAATCCGACTTATTTTTATATATTAGATTACGAAATTTGACAAGTTTTTTGACAGGGTGTCAATGACCGCTACAAACAGAATTCCGCGATTTGAAAATAGTAACTAGATGACCCCATGAACTACGCATCACTACAGAAAATAAAATCGACGTTTTTAATATTTAACTCGCTATTTTTTTATATTTTCTCACCTTACAAACTTTACCCGGACTTCGACAAATATTTCAAGACTAAAATGAGCCAATTTGGTTAAGATGGTTTCGAAATCCATTCTTATTTTATATAGACTACGACCTGCAAACCTTCAAGAAGAGAGCGTATTCCCTCTTAAAAGGCTGGCGACGCACCTGCACAGCTCTTCCAATGTTGCGAGTGTCTATGGGCGACAGTAGTTGCTTTCCATCAGGTGACCCGTCTGCTCGTTTACCCCTCTGTTTTATAAAAAAAAAATTGGGGTTTAAATCAATATTGTGTATATTTGCCCTTGTGTGTCGGGTGTATACTAATTTATCTCGTAGGCTTGTCATTTGTCATTGATATCTCTGTATATCTCGACTCTTATCTCTATTACCCAATTCTTACGAATTCAATGTTTTGCTCTATTGTACGGCTTCTGGAATATTCCTCAATATGTCTGGTCATGATTTAATTTCAGTTAAATTTTTTATTGTTTATATTTAGCTTTAATAGTTTTATTTTCTCTACGTTTTATTCTCTTTAGATTTGCAAACTGTATATCCAATAATAATCACTGTTTGAAGTTTAAGTTTCTCTCCGTAGGACTGCTGGAAGAAATTTCTTTTAGAGATAAGCAGTACCTTTTGTGTCATTTTTCTTCTAATGTTATTTCTTTTTGTGTGTAATAAACTGTAAATAAATAAATAGGGTAATTTTTGTAAAAATAACCTTCGCAATTTTCGTTCTTTTAATTGTCCAGCTGTTTACTGTATTGTGTAATCGTTAAATCGGTAGTTTTAGCTTTTATTGACCGATTCACAAGCCGCGTTTTGCGTCGGTCTTATGCGTGAATTCACGACATGTGTATAATATACAAGTTGTAACAAAACCAATAAATAGTCTGGTCCACAAGTGCCATTTTCCTCAAGACAAGATTCAGTAATATGAGTGTTAAATGCTACATTAATGAAATATATAATATCATACTATGAGTGTTGTTACAAAGTTTCTTTTTTTTGTTTTCTTCGGTGGTGAAAAATTATTTATTTTAATCATGAAAAACATCATGATCATCATATTCCCCTGTTTCTGGCTCATATTTTGTATTGTCTAAAAAAATCATAAATAAGTAACCAAAGGTTGACAGTCACTGATCAAATTACGATAAATACTTACCTCGGAATCTATTTACTGCCATAATTAAACCTTCAAGACCACAAACACTTCAGAAAACAAAATATATCTTCAGTAACTCAACAAGGACTAATAAATAAGCACGTTTGAAGTCGAAATAACGCTTTTTATGATTTTACCTCTTTACAGTGCCAGTGAACACACCTAGTGTGCCATGTAATTTCATCCTGCAATGCCGAGAGCACACCTTTCATAGTTTGAGTTTTTAATAGGGCGGCATCGCTGGGAATTTTTAGAAAATTGTGGTGGCATTGAATGTGTTAAGTATCTCAATATCTTTCGGTTTACTATCTACTATTGGCCTACCCATAGTAGTAAAAACGAATCTTTACTTATGATAATTGAGATAATTTGAATATAGAGATAATTTGCACCCACAAGCAATTGTTATCAATCTGTCTATCAAAATCTATCTCAGCCTTATCTATTTCGTCGCACGGTTATAGAAAGTGAAGTTTAGCTCTAATGGATGCAGTTACGATTGCTCTAGAATCTAGTCTATAGTCTATTCATAATTCCTTTACCTCCGAGTTCCTCTGGACACAATCTTTACGTCTTTGACACAAGATCCTGTCAAAGGCAAATCAATTTTGAATGGCCTAGATGATTTTACCTCGGGAAATAGTCCTTAGGTCTTTGATGTAAGGTCCTGTTAAAGGTGAAATAATTCTGAATGGTTTGTACGAGTGCTTCCCGCCATTACAGGGGGTCGCACCGCAATTAACTCATTGATGGAGATTTACTGTGGCGACGCGTCACGTCGTCAATTGCCTGCAAGAACGAATAATTAGTGTAGCGTACACGTAACACGTGGCTTTGTTTCCGCGTTTTACCGACTTCCAAGAAGGAGCATGTTTGATTGAAGACAGGGTTTAGTTTGAAGTCAGCCTTGACCTGAAAAAAAAACTTTTTTGTGTCGAGTTTTGCAGATGGACTGCCATAGCCTTACCCATTAAGAGCCTACTGTCAAAACGCTAGCCCCGCCTACACACACCGCTATCCTCCAATCGTGATACAATGTGTCCATGAATCGTGCTCCCGGGAAATGTGCTTTACGTTGCAGCTAATAGTGAACAATATCGCGTAACAACGGTTCCCGCATTATAGCACGAAAGTAAAGGTCGTAAGTTACTTAAAAATTAAATACGATACTAATATTTCCTTTAGCTATTATTTTATAAAGTGTGTGATTGTAGTAGTGCAAGTTATTTAATGATAGTAACTCAATAAGTGTAACAGGTATTTGTTGAAAAGCCCAGAAAGATTCATAATTTCAAAAAATGAAACTATCGAGTCAAAATAAGTGAATCGTGTTTTCCGTTTAGCAAATATCAGATAAATATAAAATGATTAAATAAATCTCAATTTCATTTGAGTCAATCGTCTTCCGGGATCGTAATACTTATTAGAAAACACAGCAAAATTTGACAGCCCGCTCTTAAAACTCGGCGGTGCTCCAACAGCTTACAGACCTCGCTGATGCCCTTAAACATCAAGACATCCAGGGCAAACATTTGGCAAACCTGGCTTGGTTGGGCTTGGGCTTTTTGATAGCGTTGCTACTATCTAATTCTAATATATGTATAAAATTCTCGTGTCACAGTGTTTGTGCGCGAACTCCTCCAAAACGGCTCAACCGATTTTAACGAAATTTCGTATGTACATTCGTTAGGCCTGAGAATAGGTTTTTATCTACTTTTTATATTGATACTAGAAATAATTTATATGGCAAAACAACATTTGCCGGGTCAGCTAGTATCATAATATAATTCACATGATTTATTATTATGTAGTATTGAAGTATGTAATAATATTATGTATGTATGTAGTAGGTACAGAGGTGTGGTGGGGGCGGGGTGTGTGGGCTCGCCGGTGACGCGCGCCGTCTACAAATATAAAGGTATGCACACGGAAGCAGCGGAAAGCGATTTACGTGCACTTAGCTCCAATGAGATGAATAAATTGTTATATTAAGGATATTTTTTTATAAAAATTATGCGATTTAGGACTCTTAACTTCAGCATAGACACAAAAAAATATTTTCTATTTTAATTACAAAGAAGTTCTTTTGGTCACCGCTAGATGGCGCTTGCGATAATTAACATAATTGTGGTTACTAGTAAAGTGGGCAAATAAATTTCTTCTCTTTCTTTCTTTCTTCTAAATCTTAATTAATTGCACGGTGCACGCAATCAATCAATCCCTTATCTATACGGTAATTAAATGCATTTCATTCAATTCGTACGCGAATGCTGATAGTGATGATTATCGGCGACTCTCGCATAATTTCCAAATATCTTATCATACGAGCCGGCAACTGTCAAATCTAATCTATGGTCTGCCGGCCGACACGACTGATTGTAGTGAAAATCCAGTTGTAAATTACTAATCACATGGTATTGATAAGCTTCGTATGTCCTTGAAAACAGCACTACTCAAATATTTTTTAAGATTGTTTTTAAGATCGCTTAGGATGTAGGATAATTAGCCGTTCCCTAACCTAACATAACATTAAAAAAATTAATTATATGATGTTTAGCATTATGTAATTTGCGAAGATTAGATTAGTATGTAACAAAATGACAATTTTCTACATTAAAAACGAAAAAATAGGTACATCTAAAATAAAATAAAACAGTTAAATTAGACTCAAGTGTGGTTAGAAAATATGTAACACAGATAGGGTTGCCAGGTGAGCCACGAAAAAATACCGGACAACTTGAAATGGTCGGTCACAAAAATACAGTTTTTTTCATTATTATTATTGCAGTCATAAAATTGTGGTCGCCAAGACTTGCTAACTTTGAGAAGGCCTTTATTGAACAAAGGTTTGATTATTATATTAAACTACAACTTACTTAACAAGTACCGTCGTTGCAGTAGTACCGTCTTTTCTCAAAATACCGGACATTGTTCTGTCCGGTGTGACCATTTATTTTTTACCGGACAGGCATCGAAAATACCGGACTGTACGCTTAAATACCGGACATCTGGCAACCCTAAACACAGATAACGATAGTTACTCGTACAAACGTAATCAATGTAATTATTTCTACAGTGGTCTCGAGATAAGTGGTATTATACAAAATTCGCGTATCTTATCTTATCGTGTTGTTTCGGCGCCGACGGAGCTCCTTGCGGGAGCCTCCTCTTGACGACAAATTATCTTGACAATATGACTTGTGTTTTACAAAAAAAAACGTATGAATTTTCAAATATGACAGTGCGAGTGGTTTTTTCCATTAAATTGCCTCTGATGTGTTTTTAATGTCACTTAAACAAAAAAATACTTAAACTTATTCGCAACGACAACGACATTTCGACGCTATAACTTGTCGCTGATCGCTCCCCGCTCCGCTTGTCGCTCCGCTCGTCGCTCCGCCACTCTTAGTTCAGTCGATACATTAAATACTTCACCGCACTGTTGACACTCGATATGTGGCGACTCGGGTTCCTTACCGCAATAACAAGTTTAAAATTATACTACCTACCAAGTATTATGTAAAGCGTGCGTGCGTAGTTTGCATATTGCGCCGAACATGATCTATTAGATCACTATCTTCTCCATACATGATACATTACTTACAACGGTCAATTAATATCTATAGACCTAGCTAGCTGAGACATTATTATAATATCTATTTCGATCTGAATGAACTGAAATACTGTAGTGATATTAAATGAATTAAAGGAATAAAATGTTTTATTTTCATATTGGTTAGAAACTAGCACTTTAAAAATGATTGTCCTACATGATGCCTATCGCCTACTACCGGATCGGAAACTAGCCTGGTGAGACGGGCAAACGCAACGTAAGAAAGATACCTTCTTTAACATTGAACTGAGGGGAAAGTCATAGGCTATTTTCGTATACTTTGTCTGTGGAGTTTCCTTTAACTCATACGTAGGCGTACCGCGCAGACAATAACATTGTAGATGTTAATTAATTATTATTATTGTGTATGTAGGTCATTAATTGTCCAAAAGACTGTTATTATTTGTAAATAGCTTGCCTTTTGCAATAAGGAGTCTGCATATTGCAACATAAAATTTACAATGAAAATAATTTAAGCTGTCCATAATCCTTTTTTTAACATCGAACGACAAATGTTATTAATTTGTAAAAATTGGGTCCCGTATTCATTGGGTGAATTATTATGCCAGCGCACGCAAAGGTTACTGACGAGTGACAAAAAATCAAAATTACATGCGGGCGTTGACAATGGTACCTAAAGTAGTTGTTTACAAGGAAACGCAGCAGTTTTTTTTTTCATATTTTCCTCTTCCTAAGCTTTTTTTTTAACTTTCCAGCTGTTTTACTAGAGCAAAGCTTCTTTTTATTGGCATGCCTCAAATCTGTTTCAGTAAAAATGAAAGTTGCGTTTTGAAACCTTCTGAAAATTTGAAATAAGAAAATTAAAGAAGGAAGAAGAAAATAAGAAAATGAAAAATTTCCAGAAAGTATTGACCTAGCACTGGTTCGGGAACTAACCCGGCGCGAAGAACCGGTGTAAGAAACTCGCACAGGGGCAAGTTTTAGCAAAAATTTGGATGAAATCGTTTAAGGATTTCATAAATTTTAACACGTTTGAAGATTAATGAATATAATAGTATTTTAAAAAGAGAAAACCGACTCAAAAATTGTACGTAATTAAGAATTAAAATTCACACAAAAACTACTAAACCAATTTTGATGAAACTTGCAGTCTTCCCTAAGTTGAACAATACCTAGAACAACAAAAAAAGAATTACTTAAATCGGACTTGTAGTTTGGGAGATATGCGACCACAGACACAAAAACATACACACACTTGAAATTTGGCACATATTTTGTTCGGACGCTGATATAGACTAACAATTATACGAAAACTGGGCAGTTCTGGAAATATTACATATACATACATACGGGTCGAATTGATAACCTCCTTTTTTGAAGTCAGTTAAAACTACTAGTTCAACGTATAAAGAATCTCAGGTTGATAAAATAAGATAGCGTTGGATCACTTGGACCTTCATTTATATAAAAATAGTTTTTTGTGTTTAAGCGTTACGGTGGCATATTACTTTTGATTATATTATTTAGTGATCAAGCCTGCGATCAAATATTTCTGATCAAGCTAAGAACGGAATTGGTGAAACTTTGACAACAATAATTAATCATGATTGAGTTGTTTTAGCGTACATTTATAGAAGGCAATAATTATTATTTGAAATAATAATAATTCGTAACAAAACTTTACTACTAACAAGTTTTTAGTAAGTACCAACAATTCTTTTAATATTTATGAGACAAACATAAATATTAAAAATACAATGTTTGCCCTGCCGGTTTCACTCCGGGAGTACGTCAAAGTGAAAACGAAACAGTAGTAGCAGCAGACATGCATTTTAATACAGTCTAATCAATTTAAAAATAAAATTTTATTGCAAATGGTATTGGAGCTACCAGCTTCCTTTCCTACGCCGATGGTCTATTCTTCTTCCGTCTTACTTATTTTCGAGTAGGTAACGTGACCTGCCGCTAGTTTAACATTTTTTACCCATCCCAAAACAAGTGACCAAAAGCGCTATAAAGGGCGTAGCCTCGCGGGACATCTAGTCAAATATATAACTTCCTTATTTTGAAAATCGGTTAAAAAGCACAGCGCAAGCTGACCCATTATAAGCTCGATTTATATTATGTGTCCGCGCGTGCGAGCGGTTTGGCCGCTACACCGCAAGATGACAAGCAATTGTTGTAAATTGGTGTAAATGAATCGTTACATACAATTGCTTGTGATCTCGCGGTGTAGCGGCCATACAGCTCGTTCGCGCGGACGCATATAAATCGAGCCGTAGCGTTGTCTCTTCCACGCATAAGAGCCAGTCCACACGGCGCGTTGAGTTGCGTTGCGTCGTCGCAACGCAAACATTTTGACGCATAGCCGGCCACACGGGCGCTGCGCCATCGCAGCGTTATTACGAAGCAGTCTTAACGTCAACACCCCCTCCCGCTTCGACTCGGGGGCTGATGTCCGTCATGTGTGCGTTGCGACGACGCAGCCCGCCGTGTTAACACCTTGGTTATTTGAATGTAAAACAACGCAACGGCAGCGCTGCGTCGACGCAACGCTAACGCAACGCGCCGTGTGGACTGGCTTTAAGTTATCTATATTTATAATATGTCATAATTTATTGTTTATCAATTTCCCCGCTCGTAAATAATGTACGAAGGATAAATACAACGACACGTCTCCCGGAGGTCGGCTCTCTGTCTGTCTGTCTGTGTGTGCGTGTGTGTTAGTAGGTCAGCCGAGATGTAAATAAAGAAATTGTCATAATCTTCTACAGGAATAAATATAACGTAAATGTAAACGTAAATACGAAGGGGGAAGTCGAATAGTTTGTAAGATGTTTGTTATTAGTAAACAGTGTGTGAGTAAAAGAGACAAGTAGCGATAGGTTAATGACTCTCTGGGTTTTCTGTGACCAAGCGATATAGATCTTCAAATATTGGATGAATAGTACACACATTTAGTACTTAGAAAAGTGCAGTGCGGAAAATATAGTTGAGCTTTACACGGCCTCTCTAGTCTCTACATTCATTTAATTGGCCCATGATGGATCAACAGAAGAGATTACGAACATGCGAATGGCCATAGCCTATATTGGTCGATGATTGTTCATGGTCAAAATCACGCATGTTTTAGAAATCTTTGGAATCATGCTTATCCATCATGGCATGGCGTAAAGAGAAGCCTCCGCACTGAATTGAAAAGGTTTATATGCATTTAAAATGTTCTTTATATATGACCACTGTAAGGGCCCATCTAACAACGTAGGGGACTGCAGATAGTCGTCGTGACGCAAGCGCAGATAATTGTTCCGGCCTCTAAAAGCTCGACAGAAATAACAGTTATTTATACCGCGAGCGGCCGATCTCGGTGCTGCATTATCTATTTTGATGGAGTTTTTTCCAGCACTTTTACATCAGTTTGGTGTGAAAATAATGTGCATGTGGAAGCTAGAATATTGCTTATTATGCATAGAAAAGAGTGCTCTACCTAAGTAGAGATTAAGATGAAAAAATCGGCCAAGTGCGAGTCGGACTCGCGCACGAAGGATTCTGTACCGTTATTAAGCACAAGTTGCCAAAACATTGTGTTTTTTGTATGGGGGCTCCCATTAATATTTTATTCCCTTAAATATTTATTTTATTTATTTTTATTACTCAATAGCTGTCCCGGCAAACGTTGTTTTGCCATATAAAGTATAGATTTTGCCCGCGGCTTCGGCCGCGTTAAGAAGTATTATTATTATTTAGGTATCAAAGTCTCAGCCCGATCGGTATATCCTCTATTTTATCCCTTGGGGGTAGAATTGATCAAAATCCTTTCTTAGCGGATGTCTACACCATAACATCTACCTGCATGCCAAGTTTCAGCCCGATCCGTCCAGTGGCTTGGGCTGTGCGTTGATAGATCACTATGTCAATCAGTCACCTTTGAGTTTTATATATTATTTAGATTTAGTGAATAATTAAGTATCATTTAAATCATCATTTACTAATAGATCTAAACTCCCTCCCGCACGCGCACCCCCCCGCCTTGGTGACGCCCACTTCGCAACGGGCCGTGCAGCAGAAATCGTAATATTTTAATTTCGCCATAACTTCAAAATCAAACGTCCAATTTTAATCATTCAAAGACCAAATATTGTCTACATAAACTGTGCTTAGTGATGAAATTGATTTTGATTAAAAATTTATTTTGATAAGGATTAATAGCATTTTTGAGCCTATTCATTACAATTAAACAAACAAACAAACAAAGTTTTCCTCTTTATAATATTAGTGTAGATATTAAAGTCCACATATAATTAAGGATTTTGTCAATATTTCAAGTGCCTAGCTGTTGTCATTATTGATCACGAGCAAAAAAGGCCAAAAACATCACGTTTGTTGTAGGGGAGCTTTAAATATTAATTTTATTTTGTTTTTATTAAAGTTATTTTGTTATAGCGGCAACAGAAATACACAATCTGTGAAAATTTCAGAAGTCTAGCTATAGCGGTTCTTGTGATACAGCCTGGAGACAGACAGACAGACGGACAGAGAGACAGACATTGAAGTCAGTAATAGGGTCCCGTTTTTACCCTTTGGGTACGGAACCCTAAAAAAGAGTGTAATAATTATTAAGAGTGTAGTAATTATTTAGGATGCTGGTAGTACCTATACTTTAATTAATTTATTACTTTATTTTGGGGTAGAATTTAAAAAAAAAAGTAATATAGAACTTCATAATGTCGGCTCAGTCTCTACAAAATAGTGTCGGTTTATACTTTTTTTGGCAATTTCAAACAGTTTTTTGTTCCTTGTGTAGAGCAATAAATACTTTTCCATCTCGAGACATAATAAAACACATGTAGTAGATATTAATAGAATAATTCAGAAATCAATGGCCAATATGTAGTAAAACGTTCTTCGCTATGACGTAGTTCACTATTCATCGAGATATTATTGTACTACACTACGGCCCGTATTTTTGGCCAGTACTCAAGATGCATCTCGGTCTCGAGACACGGTTCAGGCTCTGTGATTGGTTGGCTGTCAAAATTTGGACCAATCGCAGAGCCGAACCGCGTCTTGAGACCGGGTCGCATCTTAAGTACTGACCAAAAATACGGGCCTAAATTTGATAATAACAATCCCTAGTTGAAATTATGAAGTGTCTTTTGCACGCAACTTTACCTTCCCGAATTAAAAACAAATCAAAATAAATAAGCTGTAAAATTATTTGTGATTGTCTTTCAAGCAACTTTTCCTACGTACTTATAACATAACAAGAAAACATCATATAGCGAACTATCTATGTTATAACTAATTATAACATATAAAATATAAATACTTTCATTATATCTTCATCTGTTGTTTATGTTTTTGCCCGATTGTGACAGAAGGGTTTTATTTTTCTTAATGGTTTGTTTTGCATGCTTAGCAGTCAGTTCTAAAAAAGATAATCTTTCATTAGATATTCAGTTATGTGGGACATAATGTTTTTCGGTAGAACTAAACTGCCAAAAATATATAATTCTACCACCCTAGCCGTATGGCCAAGATAATATAGAAAAAACTATATTTTCAGACCTTATCAAAAACGCCACCATAGTTGTCTTAGGTCTACGAAATATTTTTAGAATAAAAGATTAGGTAAACAAAACCATGGAAGTTTCGACTGTCACTGTGACCCCATCAGCTGATAGTTGACCCCATCTGATAGTTGACCCCATCTGATAGTTGACCCCCATCTGATAGTTGACCCCATCTGATAGTGCGACCCCACTATCAGTGCGCGCAACTTGACAGTCTTCATGGTCGTAGACAGCGCCAGCTCGTGTAATACTGCTCCAGTTGTGGTGACAAGCAGACGTAACTTAAGTGCTTTATGTAAATACTGTTTATAGTTATCAAGTTACAAATTTTTGAAGTAAGGAGTTAATACGTAAGTTAAAAGAAATGTTACTATAGTATCCGAACCATCTGCAAATCATTCTTGATTCGTCTAGTAGTTGGACTTATACTGTGGTTGTTATGATGTTATACATTCTAGAAACATTGTTTTTATAAACTATTGTTTATATATAGTGATATCTCAATTAACTCTTATAGTGCAGCGCCCGGAGGTTTTAACCTCCGAAAATTGTAATAGTGAATGGATTTTTGTTTTTGTGGTGTCATTTCCTTTTTTACACTATAACTTGCAAAGTTTACCAAAAATTTTGTTGTGCTTTCAATTTTTTTATAATTTCACCATACATCACCAGTCAACAAAAAAAAACATTTTTCTTGTGACTGCTATTTAATGACTTTCATCCGATTGTTTACATTGAAAATTAAACAAAAATATAATTTTTAAAAAAGAAAGTTTGCTTTTCTAGTGTAGGAGAAGCTAAATAAAAATATAAACTTTTTGCAAAGTTCTTAGACTAACGCTCGTCGTAACCAAAATAAAGGAGTTTGTGAGGATATGAGGGTTGAAACGAAAAGTCTGTTATACGCACTTATTGTGCGTATTTCATTTTTAGAGAAAATAATATGATGAGTTAAGTACTTTAAAACGGTATAATATCTCTGAAAATGTGTAAAATGGACGAAAATGTTTTGTTACATTTGTTGAGAATTTATTGAAGTAATAGTTAAAAAGTTGAACGCATCGACAAATAAAAGGCTTTATCTAGCCTATGAAATATATTTAAACTTCCTATTAAAAGCCAGAAGAAAATTATTGTACTACATATCTCGCGTACTTACTCAAGACACTCAAGACACATGCTGCAAGCTATGTTTGGAGAATGCTCACTTAAATACAAATAATATCAGTTTTTAACCTAATATGTATTTTTTTCCTACAAGCATGTTTTAGTGAATGTAGTTAATAATAAAATATAAATAAAAATAAACTTTATTCTGTTAATACCTAACTAAAAGAAATAAAGTGCAGATTTTCTTCAAAATGTATCTGAAAACTGTTTGCTACATTTTCGGAAAATTTATTAAAATATGAGCTAAAAAAATATATCCATTGGCATAAAGAAGGCTTTTTCAAGCCTTTGAAATAAATTTAAACTTCCTATAGTAAAAATTTAAACCCATAAAAAAAGAAGGAGCGCCATTTATCAGGTACTTACTGTCGAGGCATACAACAAGTGTATTTTGAGGTATGCTCATCTAGATATAAAAATGTTAATTTTTAAATCTAAATTATATATTTTTTCCACTTATTTTCTTTTTTTGGAATATAAGTAACGGATATAAATAAAATAAAAAATAATATTTTGTATTATTTTGCTACTAAACTGAACTGAAAGAAATGCAGGTTTTCTTCAAAATTTTAAAATTTATGAGTGTAACTGAAGTGGAAGAAAATTATATAAAAATCAAAAACACCACTTTTCAATTCCTTTTTTTCTTTTCAATTTTCATCCACTATTACAGAAATCGGAGGTTTGCATGATTTTTACGCTCTAGGTACTCCACTACTACTTACAATATATTTAGCCATAGAATAAGATTAAAAGAGTTATGTTTTATTCCAAACTTTTAGGATAGAGCTTTAGGTAATCCACCTAAAAGTATTTAGAGGTACCTTATTGTAGTTTTGAATCGTTGTAACTTCTTTCGGGAACCGATTCTCGGCGGTCGAATGTCACTTGGAAGCGATACTAGAATCTCTGTGTTTCATAAATGGTGTAAATCGTGACAGTGTGATCATTATGCACGGGAGCGGAGAGGCGCCGACTCACCTCACTAAATAACGATCATTATTTACCGTCTACCGCAACATGGATTATGTATTATGTCTAAATAAACAGATACGCAGAACATCTATATATTTTCTGTACATATTTATTGGAAAAGTACACATTTGTGAAGCAAGTTTCAGCGCACATTTTGTAAGATGACTAAAAGAAAACGAAGGGAAGAAGCGACAATAAAGAACATTGATGGAAACAAACTCGTTTTGTTTTCGTCATTGAGTGCACAAAGAAAATATTGTGACAGCCGAAAAATGCACCACATATTTTCCAGCAATAAAAACAGTTGATGTCCTACCCCATATACTGTACCAGAGTGCTTAGTCGAAATGCATTCGCCGGTTTCGATAACAAAAAACATCAAAATGTATGGGATTTGACATAACGCATCGTTAAGTGTCATGGCGTTTGTTTGCTTGATTTAACGAGTTTTAAATACCCAGAATGCAAACAAGCAAAGTTGAATGCAAGTCGCGTGCGCCACTTTGGTGTTACATAAAACGTTTTTGCGTCGTTGTCTGCGGTCGAGTGGTCAAGTAACAAAAACAAATTACATCTAAACACCTCCGACAGCCGACGCGATGACGGAAAGACAATTAATCAATGACTATCATTACTGCAGGACGATTTTATAGCAAAGAGCAGGGCCGGACATATATATTTTAGGACGATATCATATTTTTAACAGTCAGAAAGCGCGATATCGGCGGCGTTTAACACGCTTTCCCAAATTTTTAGTATCGAGCGGCGAGTTTCCTCCCTCGAGATTATAGTATTTCATGTGGCTCTTACTGCATACTGCGTATTTATAACCGACTTCCAAAAGGAGGAGGTTATATGTTCGTCTGTATATTTTTTCGTCCTCGCCACGTTTATCCCCGAATATATAGATGGTAATGCTCGCCTGTGATTGCAGTGATTAACAGCGATTGTGCATGCTATAAACAATAATTATCCATCATGGCCTAATGAGAAGTGTCTTTAGACTGAACTTAGACTTAGTCAGTAAGATTTTAAGGCCCAATTTCACCAACGTCTGTTAGTGTTAACAGTCTGTTAAAATGTCATGTCTTCTCTTTCATTGATAAGAAAAACGAAAGAGGTAACGTGATACTAATTCGAGCATTAACTTTAACAGTCGTCGGTGAAATCGGGCCTAAAGCTCCTTTACTTAGCTGATAAGTCGATAGCTACATATTATGTGATATACTATACTTATTAAAATATTTACCCAGGGAATAACTTTACAAGTTCAGGCAGTCTCTGTCTGGCACGTTGCAAACGTTACATGGTATACAAAGATAGCGGACCTTGAATACGCAGCGTGAATATTTCTATTAGTAAGAGGAACAGATTTTTGCAAATATACAAGGTGAAACAAAACATAGTAATAATACTTTTATACATTTCACAGCGCTGAATGCGCAAATTTTTTTGCGATTTGTATGGCGCTCCATATAAGCGCCCTAGCGTCATGACTTTCCCATACAAAAGTTGAAAAAAAAAGTTTATCTTTCAGCGCTGATACTTTCACAGCGAACTCTATATAACCCTATACACACCCCTGTATAGACACGGGATTAATATAGCGCTACATTATTCTGAATCAGAGCACTTTATATTATCTGAGCGGGCTCGGCCACAGAATATAATATATTAGTAGTACCAGTAGTACCAAGCTCGGCGCTATTTTCCGCGTGTGGCGGGGGGCGGGGGGCGGGTGGGCGCGTCGCTACGTCACGGCCGCCGCCCGCGTCGCGCCTCGCGCCTGCGATGAGCAGTCACATTTTGTTTGCATTTTATTGCTTTACTCAGTACTCACGTGTCTTAACTATGTGCGCAAATGTAATGAAATGACACTTCATGCCCACTCATGTATAAAATTCCCGTGTGTTGCCAAACTCCTTCGAAACAGTTCAGTAGATTTTGATAAAAGTATGCTTATAGGATATAACCTATTTTCCATCGAAAATAACGTGTGTTAGCAAAACAAGGTTTGCTGGGTAGGTGGGTATTATTTATACATTGATCAATGACAAATTCTTGAAAATACCTGAAATAGTATCTATTTCTTTTATTATACCTGGTAGTCGTAGAACTAGTAATAATGAATTATCTCAATTCTCATCCTATTATTTAATGCTAATCTCATAAATTTCTTTTGAAGGTTACAAAAATATACGTGGTAGAGCTCTAATAGCTCTATAAAGTTGGTTAAGTACACAGCCACTACACAGCATGTTTCGTTATTACTAGCAACTGGAATACAATATTATATTACTCATACGGATATAGAAATCGTTACACATATTATATGCTGATATATCATAAAATTCGCTGCAAGACCTACATGTTTACAGCAAAGTGATCACAATTTAAATTGCATACTATTTGATGACGCTTGATAAACATATTGTAACACTTTTAGTAGGTGTTAAATAAAAGTATTAGTGAGTAACTTAAAAATATATTACAATAAGTATAGATTAAATTAAAATTAGAATTTAGGAAGCATGGATCGTGGTTCGGTCGTTCACAAAGAATGTACCTTGTTGTACCAATGGTACTTTACTTTCCTGGTGGCTGGAGTGCAGGTGGAGGAGTCCCGGAAGGTAGGTTGTAGATGGTTAGGTTGCGGAAAAGCAGGACGCAGGCAGGAAGAATTCAGGTAGGATGTAGGAAGGACGCAGGCAGGTAGAATTCGGGTAGGATGTAGGAAGGACGCAGGCAGGTAGGTAGCTCTCCCAACGACTGCAGAGCCCGTCGCGGTGATGCCCGTCGCGGTGATTACCGTCCCGGTGATGCCCGTCGCGGTGATCCCTTGAATCAGCATCCAGACATTTTTATAATAATTGCCCAGTTTCTTACTTTGACTGCGACATCAAATCTTTAAAACTACCAGCCAGACAAGATTGTAAAGTACAGTTATTGCATGCTAGTAATTATTGGTGAGGCAGTCAAAGAACACAAATTAAACAGTAAATACAGAAAAATAAATAATAATCATCATAACAAAATTGAGGATGAATAATTATTATAAATATGAAAATTATAATATCTTACAAGTTATTAATTAATGTAAAAAAAAGACCTATTTCTGATACACAACGAAATAAATATTTACAAGAACTTTCTATACCCATTTAGTTACATTACCAAGAATGGTCATATTTATGAAATTGAGTAAAAATATAAGTGGTTTATAAAGTAAACTTAAAATAATTATTGCAACACTTACCCAAGAGGGGATAGTAATTAATATTTTATATTACTATTTATAAACAGCAAAAGTGGAGAAAATATTTAAGTTTTCCCAAATTCGTCTATTCGTAACTCGTAGCAGAAGAAAATCAGAAGCTAAATAAATGTCAACGTGAAAAAAACAAAAACAGTTTTGGCGTCCCAGCCAGTATAGAAAAAATTACATATACAACCTCATTCATAAGATTTGTAGGAACAATAAAATCGTTACAATATAATTGCAAAGTTTTCAAAGAATTGATTCAGATTTCTTGGAAGAGAATATAGTTTAGTTATTTATACAGAGTGTAACAAAATAAAGTGATAATACTTTAGGGTGTGTCCCTGTTTAAAATTTACTTAAAAAAATAGCAGCGCTGAGAAAGTAAATTTTCTTTTAATTTCTGTGAGGCCGTGTTTCTCACAGAAATATAGAAGTTAAAAGTAACTCTTTCAGTATTTTTACTAATGTTAGGGACCCGTTTATACTCTAAATTATAATACTTTGTATTCTTATACCCTGTATAACATAATGTAATTACAATTTTGTATCGTTTTTCTACACCGTGCGTCGCCAAGTCGAGCCGTCCCATTTTTTGTTTCGGTGTGACCCTAAACTACACTTTACAGTTTACAAGTTTCTTGTTAATTTATTGATTGGCAACTAAACCTGAATTCGCTTTCTCGCTAAGGTTTATGTAGTAGTAGTAAATAGGCTGAGGGAAAACGCCATAACGTCGTCCAGTAAAATTCCAGCGAAGAACTAAACAAGATTGATCGATTATAATTTAGTTGTGCGAGTTTGTTCCCCTTTCTGTGTAGACCTTCGCCTAAAGTATTGGAATTTTCAGTAGGTTTATTAATTCCTATTATTAATTTATATTAGATTTAACCGTAGGAAAAATCTTAAAGAAATACATTTTTCAATTGGGATGCTGTGCAGACGGAACCATGGGCAACAGTTAATGATAAATTAAAAATTGTTACGTTTTTAATTGCCTTTGTCAAAAAAATATACATACTTAGTAGTTCAAGACAGAATAAAATTAATATCTCTACATTTTCTGTCTTTCCAGACACAATAATGTCAACCGCAGTGGAGAACGGTCTACCAGTAGAGAGGCACAATGGACACAAGCTGTTCCATGCTACCAACGGCACCAACGGTACCAATGGGATCACCAACGGGACCAAGACAAATGGACATATGTTCCACTGTGAACACGAGTTCCTCCCGCCAATACTGCTGCTGGAAGACAGAGCTAGAGCCATCAAGGTAAGCTTATAATATTGTCTAAGGAAATAGGACATCAGTTGAGAAATGGCGTATAAAAGTCGGTTGAAAGTTGGAATGGAACAGATTATTTTAAAATATACGATTTTAATTTCAAAACTGCTAAGAGAGACTGAAAGATGGTAGCTTTTTATAATTTAGAAAGCTATAGTTAGGGCTTGTTTTACCATTTACAACAAGATAGATAGAGATTAGAGAGTCTGTCAGATAAGTTGAGGTTAGCCTATCCGGCACTTATCATCGTATTTTTTCTTTATAATAGGGTCTACGAAAATTGCCAAAAATTGATGGTAATTTTTTGGAAATTATAATTATTGTTATACAGAAGTTCAGAATATGTTTTTAGTTTTTATACAATGTAACAACATAGTGACATGACAACAAAATACATGTCGTACTTTTAGAAAACATTTTGAACGAAATCATCCTCCAAACTAGGCCATTACTACGCAACGGGAAAATAGTTATAACATGCTTCTTTTGTAAAAGTTGGTTTAAAACAATAAAAAGGTTCAACATTATTATTTTTTATGTAAAAATAAATAAAATATTATTGAAGATAATACATAATTTACACTAATATTAAAATCGTGTTGAACAATTTATAGGAAGTAACTTAAACTCTGTATCTGGCCGTAGATGGCCACGGCGAGCCGGCGACTCTCTGTAGGACACGGCCTTACCTTAAAAAGGTTGTAAAGGGCACTTTTTACATATAGACGATAAACGAGTACTTTTCCTCTAATTTAACTTAAAAAATTTACAGCGTTTTTGTAGAAGTGATACTTATCAAATATAGAATCAAACAGTGTTATTAACGTTTTTCATGAGATATTTGATCTGTAGGACTTGGATAGTCACAATAGATCCTCATGGGTCGCAGTGACGTCAGGGCTACAGCGACCTACCTTCTTTATAAAAAAAAAAGGACTTGGCTGCACTTCGTTTCTGCACTTCGCTGTTTAGCACCATCGTGAAAATATTATAATTTATAATTACTAAATTATTTTCAGCAGCATAAAATGATTGTTTATAATTTTTATTATTTGCAAATATATCAACAACAAATTCACAATATATAATTCAATAATATTTAAAGCTATTTTTAAATCAAAACAGGTTAAAATTTCAATAATCGCCATTTTCATATTGCGTCGTAAATTTTCCTTATCTTTGTTATATAAGTTGGATAATACGCTGTTTATTATTTAATTAAGTTTATCTGCATGATAAAAGGTCATTCTCGAATTGCTGGATCAAAATATGTCAAGTGAAAAAAAATATAAAAACATTTAAAGACGCAACTCCATTGCGCCAAAATTTGTTAATCGCGTGGAAACATTTTTCCGTGATAAAAAGTACTCTATGTCCTTTCCCGGTATCTACGTTACTTTCAGCAAAATCGGTTTAGTGGTTTTGGCGTGACCGATTTTCTGGAAGTAATGGAGATACTTTGAGTACCAGGAAAGGTCATAGGATACTTTTTATCCCCGAAAAATTTACGTTGCGGGGGTCATCTAGTTTCTTGTAAACAGGTTGTTTGCCCGCCCATTTAAACGCTTTAAAGTATGCGGGTTACACGTGTGATGCATGTTAACTGCCAATAAAAGTGCAATGCGACAATTGAACACTGAGCGAACACTTATTGCTCGTTAACACTTGCTCTGACAATTGCTAAGTTATTTCTTAACCGATAAAATCTTGTCTGAACGGCAAACGAAAACAGTCTACATATAGAGACTATACTCTTTCATCTTATGGGATTATTATGGGCATGGTCTGGCCTTGTACCATGAAACTGTTTTGAGACTCAAACAATCGGACGAGAATGCCGCGTCCTACTCTAACAAACGTGAAATGACGTTATTAAAGTAGCATTCGCGCATTGGACGCGGCATTCTCGTCCGATTGTTTGAGTCTTAAAACAGTTTCGTAGTAGGCCTACTGAATAGGACATACTTAATATTATATTACTGCAATGTTTTCACGCTAGGGGCGGCACTAGACAGTAAACAAAAAGTTTTGTTCGACGTTTGACAACGTTTCTGCAAATATTCTGTGATATGGGTAATAATATTATGACGTGTGCAACATGTCGGATTTTGGTCGATTATTATTATTTACTGCATGTGCTAGTGGCGCCCTCTGTTCCGACCTTTGTGTAATATTTTATTAAAGCACTTGAAAATAAACTTTAAAATTATTACACTAAAGTGCATAAATGCTTGAACCTTACAAGAAATGCTCGCGCGTCCTCGAGGAACGAGGATACGCGGGAATCCCTTATCGCACTTTAGTGTCATAATTTTAAAGTTTATTTTCAAGTGCGTTAATAAAATCCTCTCCGCTACGCCCCTTTCTGTCTGCGCTGACCCTTAGACTAATTTTAGTTATTTATTTCCTGAGAAATAATTGTTTTGCATTTATTAAATATTTATTGAAAATATCAAAAAATTACTTATGATTTAAATGGTTATTGGTTGTATGAAAGAGCTAGTCTTGTTAAATTATAAAAGAAAGAAAAAGTTTCCAGCAATTATAGATAACACAATAAAGATACATAGGTCGTCAGCAATTAAGATTGAGGTTTAATCAGAGACCTCCGATACCACCTGACCTACTCGATTTGTTCGTCAGCGATATATTATTATCTCTATAATATATAAAAATCAATGCCACTTTTCGTTGTAATATTTTTATAATTCAAGAACCCGCTCACCTAACTAAACCAAATGTTGAGACTTTGCTGGTACTACTTTGTACATGGTTTATGTGAAGTTTGCACAATAGCGGTCGAGAGGTTCTTCATTTAACGCATTTTTTGTAACAAATGAATAAAAAAAAAACCGGCCAAGCGCGAGTTGGACACGCCCATGAAGGGTTCCGCAGCAGCAATAAGGTTTATTTTCATGAAATTAAAAGGTTTTTGATTTATTTTTATATTTCAGTTGATTTAATGAAAGGTTAATTAAGGTTTACCATTTATGACGTATAAAAAAAACTACTTGCTAGATCTCGTTCAAACCAATTTTTGTTGATATTTTTTATAGTAATGTACATCATATATTTTTTTTAGACTTGTCATGCCCCTAGTTTAGAAGTTAGAGGGGGGAGGACACACATTTTACCACTTTGGAAGATTCTCTCTCGCAAACTATTCAGGTTAGGTTATTAGAAAATAAAAAATGATATTAGAAACCTCAATATGATTTTTGAAGACCTATCCATAGATACCCCATACGCATAGGTTAGATGAAATTTTTTTTTTATTCAGTTGTACCTATGCCTTAAAATTTTTAATAATTTTTCTATTATTGTACCAAAATCTTAATGCGGTTCACAGACTACTAATAATCTACTTACCAAGTTTCAATAGTATAGCTCTTATAGTTTCTAAGAAAAGTGGCTGTGACATACGGACGGACAGACAGACAGACAGACAGACAGACAGACAGACAGACAAACAGACATGACGAATAATATAATAATATAATAATATAATATCTATGGACGCTACACACCACGTCAGTCTGGTCCCGTGCTAATGTACCTAAAGGACTTGTGTTACAGGTACCAGACAACGGAAATATATTTAATACTTTTATACTATACATAATATATTTAAGATTTTTATTATATCATACACATATTTAATACACATCCAGACCGGGAACATTGAAAACTTTTTGTTCCGTCGGCGGAATTCGAACCCGTGACCCCCGGCTTGAGCTGCCACACACTCAACCAATTGAGCCACAGAGGTCGTCAAAAAAAGTCTATAAGGGTTCCGTTTTTTGCCATTTGGCTACGGAACCCTGAAAATGGCGGATCATTTTGTTAATGGGGATTTTGCTGTCAAATTGAAACTTTTTTCAGTGTTCACGTACCAGGCCGCTAGAATTATCTAAAACGTATGCCGTATATGACTTATCATAACGCACCACCAAGACTTGCGTTGCGTTGACTTGCGCGTCAAATTCCATACATTTTTGACATCTCATTTCGTTATGGAAAATATAGAACCAGATCCTTCTGGCATCTGGGTCTAATATATGGAATAGACATAAGCGTTTGATAATAATAAAGATCTCGACATTCGATTCATGTCATGTTAATTCCATAAATGATCGGCGACTCTATAAAGAAGAGATAAAGAAAACGTGTTGGCTAGGCCCCCTGTTCTCTGTTCTCACTGGTCACCACAATTTCGCGTATAATCATCATCACATCCAGACTTGATGCGCAATCAAAATAGTTTTGGACGCATTCCAAATGGGCGTTTTATAATAAAAATATTTTTCAACTTTTTACGAATAGGCATAAAAATAAAAATATCTGTTTGACTTTTGTACTTTATATTTGAAGTGTTACGTAGTTTTACATGAGTACTCTTTGATTTTAAATATGAAGTACTAAAGTCCTAATCAAAATCATGAAAAAAACCTGTTTTGTTATTATGCAGAATTAGCTAAAATTATTGATTTGTTCAATAAATTATTATTTCAACTGAATAAAACAACTTATACAAAAAGTTATAGAAAACTTAAGGCGAGCACTTACCTCAATTCCAAAACGATAACCTTGCGAACGCGAATGCCAATCGTGTATGCATCGCAATAAGATTCATTTTAGCTTAGCATAAAATTGTAAGTTACGACGGGCGGATCTTCTCTATTTTATTTTTCGTGTGTTTTTTTTAATATCTTTCGAAATAAATATTAAGAAAAAAGATTATTCGTTTCAGATCTTTTTAAAATAGATTCTTTCACAATTTATTAAAATAAAATGTAAGTTATTCTTGTTAATACTTATATTTCAATGACAGAGTTTTGTCGGAGGTGAGTTTGTAAATCAATTACAGCGAAAGTATTATTTTTTATTAAAATGTTTTTGATTTAAACCCTTTTAAATATTGTGCTCTATATCTCATATTTTTTTACATTTCGTTATTATATTGGAACTAGGTAAATCGGGTATCAAGAAATAACAAAATGGCGTTTCAGCCCGCCTTAATAGTAAACCGTACACCTATATTATTAAGATAAATAATAACATGAATAATGTGAACAAGAAACAAACAAGTAAAGAACCAACAAATTGTATGCAATAACTTTTATGACACAAGTAAAGATACTAGTAATAAATAATAATTATTATCAACAATTATTATTATTGTGATAGTGAATATATGGGTTTTATTTATTATTTTATATTTACAGTTTTTGGCTACTTTTTAGGGTTCCGTACCCAAAGGGTGAAAACGGGACCCTATTACTAAGACTTCGATGTCTGTCGTCTGTCTGTCTGTCTGTATGTCATCAGGCTATATCTCAAGAACCGCTATAGCTAGACTTCTGACATTTTCACATATTGTGTATATCTATTGCCGCTATAACAAAAAATACTAAAAATAAAATAAAGTTAATATTTAAGGGGGCTCCCATACAAGAAACGTGATTTTTTTGGCCTTTTTTGCTCGTAATCAATAATGGGAACAGTTAGGCACTTGAAATTTTCACTTAATCCTTAATTATATTTGTAATTTAATAATTAATAATAAAATTAAAATAAAGTAAATATTTAAGGGGGGCATACAAAAAACACAATTTTTGTCTACTTTCACTCTATACCGGTACGGAACCCTTCGTGCACGAGTCCGACTTGCACTTGGCCGATTTTTTTATCACCAGCTAAACTTCTCAGAAATGTTGGCTCATATGGCTATATGATCATAATATAGTATCATGGCTCAATTTATGATGAACCTGATAGGGGCACATTCATACACTATTTCCCATAATTGAGTAAATTGTGTATGATATTGACAGCTTCGCAATCATGGTGCCAATCATTTATATATTTTTTTTTTTATGAAATAAGGGGGCAAGCGAGCAAACGGGTCACCTGATGGAAAGCAACTTCCGTCGCCCATGGACACTCGCAGCATCAGAAGAGCTGCAAGTGCGTTGCCGGCCTTTTAAGAGGGAATAGGGTAATAGGGGAGGGTAGGGATGGGAAGGGAAGGGAATAGGGGAGGGTAGGGAAGGGAATAGGGTAGGGGATTGGACCTCCGGTAAACTCACTCACTCGGCGAAACACAGCGCAAGCGCTGTTTCACGCCGGTTTTCTGTGAGAACGTGGTATTTCTCCGGTCGAGCCGGCCCATTCGTGCCGAAGCATGGCTCTCCCACGTATTTCATGAACGCCCAACGTGGACAAGGGCATTCTTATGTTTTTTTTTTCTTTTTACTCTTGTTTAATTTAATATTAATTTTGCCTATTTATGCTATCATTTAATTTGAAATATTACTACTGTCTATTGTATATTAAAGTTAAAACATATCCATCTTATTCCGGAACCAAGCAGACAGACAGACTGCTATATTATGTAAAGATTTACGTAATACTTGTAAGATATCCCTCGAGTCTCGACCTATGGCTGGGTCAATTACATCGACTTCTGGAATAGTGGATAATTACAAATTTGATTAAACTATAGGCTACGTAGACATGTAAGTGAATTTAAACCCAAAACCACGCCATTAAACAAAACTAAGTGATAATAAGGGTATGTAAGTGTCCCTTTTATCGAGTTCACTGTGAAATTAGCAGCGCTGAAAGAGCAATTTTTTTATATATTTGTATGGGCAAGCGCCCAGCGCAGCGTCAGGAATTTTCTCATACAGAAGTTAAAAACAAAGTGACTCTTTCAGCGCTGCTACTTTCACAGTGAACTCAATACAGGGGACTCAAACACACTCTAAAGTATTATCACTTTGTTTCGTTACATCTTGTATATACTATAAAGGTAATTAAAAAACTAGGCCTTTGCATCCGTTGTGGATGATTATTTTCAGAGCGAAGTAACCACTCCTCAAATACTGTAGTGCCTGGGACAAGATTTAAATGTCCGTATGGTTGCCCAAACACATACGACATTCTCGCAACATAGTCGGCCTAGTCTCTGGACTTTTTTTTTTCCTCTGGGAAAGAACTAGTCAATACGTCTGAGACCAACTATGTGCGGGTTTCCTCACGATGTTTTCCTTCACCGTACGAGCGTCCGTATTATGTACTTGAGATCAGAAAATGTCTCATTGGTACACGCCTCCACCCGGGATCGAACCTGCACCCTCTACGAGTGCAAACCAAAGGTCTACCCATTAGGCCACGGACGCCCTATGTAGGTAATTACCTGAAATAACAAATTATAGAGAGTGAATGTAGAGGGAAATTTCAAATCTAAGGCGATTGGGCAAAATAGTAAACTGGAATACAAAAAGCTGTTGAAAGAAGTTACTAGCCCGATAGGTCAAAACTGATGTAGATATTAGTAAACCAATGTAGTTATCTAGCCTGAGTCAAAACGCCTGATTTAGGAAAAGTTACACATTTCATATAGCACTAATCAATTATTCGTTAGTAGGGCTTATACTTATTATGTGGTTAGTAGAAACAAATTCTGAAAAGAAGTCATGCAGCTTATGTCACAGTATTGTCTCTTAGGGCTAGTTCGCACTAGGCCAGTATTTTAGTCAAGTGGCGAGTATTTCAGTAGCTAAATGTGTCTGAACACTAAAAATTTAGTCAAGTAGGTTAGTAAGTAATTTAGTCGAGCCAATCCATTTTAATCTATTTTTCGCGGCCGAGTAGCACCTCCTACCACGCGTCCGCGCTACTGTCGTACCGGCTAAACAAGTCCGAACCTTTCGAATGAGTCGAGTTCATTAGTTACCGCAAAAATTTACACAACTTTAAGACATTCTCAAACTTTCGAAGTATTCTTTGGGATCTTCCAATGCTAATTCCTTCAGAAGACAATTAGTAGCTCCTAGTTTATCCCTTCTATCGATCCATTTTCGTATCCATAGCTTCTTTTTATTGATCACACTTTCCTCATCTACCTCTTCTAAAACCGCCGTTAAGATTAACTTAATCAGTTTATTTACTTTATTGCGCTGTAAGCTGTTCATCTTGCAAAACACCACTCACTTGTAAACTGTACTCGAACGAAGTGCGAACGATTTTGGGGCAGAAGCGAGAATTTTAGCTACTAAAATACTCGGTACTAGACTAAAATACTGGCCTAATGCGAACTAACCTTTACGGGGAACTTAAGGAAAATTAATTCATATTATTAAAAGTAATTGAATGTAATTACTGTTTAAAGAAGTAAGCCTATATTATAGTATTTTATGCTTATTAGATTTAAAAAAAACAACTGTTTTTAATTTGTGCAACGTCCCTAAAATTAGAATTCATTCTGCAAACTGCAAAGTTTTGAAAGGGAATAAATATTCATTCTGTATAGTAGGTACCTACCAACCGTACCTTTATAAATAAAATAATATACAGTAGGTCCTTGACTCTTCTAGGGCACACTATCGGAGTCAAATATGAGTCAAGTAACTCCTAAATTGACATATTGATTTTCCCTTGTCAGTGCCATCGCTGGTTCGTTAGCGAGATGGTATCATGGTGTCAGGGGGGTGTGAGGGGGTAAGGGGGAACGGCGGCCATTGACGCAAGTTCTTAATTCTAATTTGTTTTTGATTGTACCAAAGATAAAGTAGGGAATGGATTGAGCATTGAGAATTATTAGAAATCTATTGGCAAATCATTTATTGTATCAGAAGTTTAGGCGCTACAGTAAAGGTACGCTGGTAAGGTATATACTTAGACTGGTAAAAACTTTCCTTTTTTTTATTTTTATCGTAGTTCGCTAACAAACTGACCACAAATATAGATAAGTGACAATGCAATTTATTCAAACAAAACCGATTCGCGTGAAATCTATCTGTTTGTTTGTCTATCTGTCTGTGTCTTCTCACTTAAACCACTGAACCGATTTTGCTGAAATTTGGTGTGGAGATACTTTTTATCCCGGAAAAATTTACGATACCGTGTATGTCCTGCGCGATATAGTTACGTATTTTGGTGCAACGGAGTTGCGAGCGTTTGAAGTTAATATTAGGTTGTACATGGCAAGGTATATAAAATTAAAATATAGTATATTACAAAATTAATTGATTTACACGGGGTGAAAATCCATATCAATCTTTACAGGGGCACGACAGTCAGACATCTTGTCATTTGCTACAATGATCGATGAGTTAGAGCGGGAAACTTTCAGCAACTTTTTAATTTACGGAGAATAAATATAAGTCTATTAAATATTTTATTAAGTTCCATATTAATTAAAAAATACTCACTTAATATTAATCATTACACACTCACAATAATTAATATATTAGAATTTAGAAGTACCTACTTATATAATATTTTCATGATTGTGACTTAATGTGAGTGGAAATTTTTGTAAAAAATACTCACTTAATATTAATCATTACACACTCACAATAATTAATATATTAGAATTTAGAAGTACTTATATAATATTTTCATGATTGTGACTTAATGTGAGTGGAAATTTTTGTGAAAGACATTTTTTTGTTTAAATAAGTAAAACAGATATTTTAAGTAAAACAGAATTTTTCATTAATATTTTCGAGAAAGGTTAGATTAGGTTA
Organism: Cyaniris semiargus; assembly: GCA_905187585.1. Classification (NCBI taxonomy): domain Eukaryota; kingdom Metazoa; phylum Arthropoda; class Insecta; order Lepidoptera; family Lycaenidae; genus Cyaniris; species Cyaniris semiargus. The sequence goes on from LR994567.1 coordinate 9,413,011, forward strand.
GGTTAGGTTTGTATAATAACTTTGTCGTAGATAAATACCAACTATTTTTATATTGTCACTGTTTATCAAATGCTATCAAGTTTAGGAGCGATTAGAATAATCTTAACTTATCTTTAAATTCCGTATGTTAATGTCTATCTTTTAATTACTGTGTTAGATTACAGTGACGGTCGTGTATTTGCCTGTTGTGAATTAATTAAAAAAAGTAAAATGGAAATATCCGAAGTGAGGAAACACGTGTTACCCATTCGTCCGTATCCACTGTTCGATCAAGTGAGTTTTAAATTTCGAATTAAGTATTTAATTAAATTTTCAAATTTTTATTTGAAATTCGAATTTAAAAAATTAAATACGTTTATTCGAATGTAAGAATGTAAAAAATTAAATCGTTTATTCGTTGTTTAGAAGACTCTCCAACTATTCCAACAATCTATTAAAGTGATTTCTTTCAGAGGTAGGTATACTATTATAAAATACTTATGATGTTAAAAATGTTAAAAAATCGGCCAAGTGCGAGTTGGACTCGCTCATGAAGGGTTCCGCAGCAGCAATAAGGTTTATTTTTATGAAATTAAAAGGTTTTTGATTTATTTTCGATCGCGGATTCTTGGAAATGCTATTGTATTCTATTGTTGTCGTGAGCACCGGTGCTCGTATGGGGCTTGATGGGTTAATGAAAGTTAAATTAAGGTTTACTATTTATGACGTATAATAAAAAAAACTATAGGTCTACCAGAATCTAATGACAAAAAGTGAGAAAATAAATTGACTCTAGCAATACGGGGGTTATTGGAATAAAACATTTTGATCCTTTTTTTTTCTTATAGCGGCTGATTCTGTGTGTTAAACATGCAAATATAAAAATTTATCCAATGATCAAGGATATTTTATGAAAATCTTCTCTCAAAAATTGCCATCAGATTCTGGTAGACCTATACATGCTAGATCTCGTTCAAACCATAGATAAAATATTATAGTATAGATGTAATCTTAGCCCGTTATCGCGTGGCCATTTTGGGCTTATTTTCATCATAAAGTTAAAGGTACCTAGCGGAATAGAGCAACAATCTCGAGCTGTCAAACGAAACCGAAATTGGTTTACATCTGTGTGTAAAAAATGTGCACGTATACACTTACACAAGCATGATTGAAAATGAATTCTATGAGATTAAATTGTCAACGTGCCGATAAGTGCCGACTGGACGTCAAAAAAAGCGTAGAGGAATAGAGAGTGCTGTTGTGTACTGCGCACACACTTGGGCACTATAAAATTACTCCTGCGTAACAGGCCTGGTTACAATGAAACCGGCCACCGTCACCGAAACCGGTGTGGGAGTTATTATTATTATAGGCATGGACAGGGCGCCCTCGCTTCCCATACTGACAGCGTATATTAATTCATTCAATTAATATTTTGCTTCCGACATCCAAGTTGGGGTACTACAGATAAATAATAAATTGCAAATATGGCAGGATCCGATTCATTTCAGAATCAGAGTTTTTTTTGTCATTGTCTTGTATTTCCGTGAAATGGGACTCGCCGTTAGACAGACTTTCAATCGTAATTCGTAGGAGAAAACCTTCACTTCAAGTGTCACCCAAAAAAGTTTAAAAGTTTTGATAAACCCTTTCTTCGGGGAAAGACATAGCCCATTCTTATATTTTGGGGCCTCCGAAAATGTTTTGATTAAGCCCATAAGGCTCACTACGCGACTATAAACACCTCATCTCTTCGGACGACTTTCTCAAGATCCTTCTTCCTTCCAGGTAGAATCTCGTCTGTCGGGTCTAGTGCTGTGCGGGGGGACGCTGCGGCGGGTGGGGGAGGTGTTCAAGCGGGAGATAGAGAACGGCCTGAGAGAGAAACCCTCCAGTCTGCAGATGGCCAACACATATGTACCTGAACTGCCAGATGGCACAGGTAGGTCTTAGCCCAATAGCACACTAGCGGCCAGGTCGCGGCGGCCATCGAAAGTATGGTGTGGCCGCTGGCGGTTTCATACCAAGGTATCTATCTCGATGGCCGCCGCGACCTGCCGTGCTAGCATACGCCAACGAGAAAATTATGTCTACGCGTTTTCTCGATGTTAACTGGTTTATCTCTTCATCTCTATTGATCCTAACATGACATACATTTTTTCTCGTACGTCTGTCGTGAAAATTAGAGATAATTTAGTTTTTTTTTTATATTATGCTATTTTTGTCTATATACTAACGAACTATATATGAACGAGAAATTTATCTTTCGAGTCTCGACGTACGCATGTTAGCGAAAAAGAGATATATATCGATATCGACAATATCACTACGCTCGAGAGTGAGATATCCACGAGATATCTCGTTGGCTATAAAAATATGTACAATCCTATTTCAGAACCCTTATGTTTCAGAGGAAGGAGTATTTCTGGCGCTGGATCTGGGCGGCACTAACATGAGGGTACTGCTGCTGGAGCTGCAAGGAGGAGAGCTGGTCAGAGAAGACGTCAAGCAGTACCACATCAAGTGAGTTCCATTGACTCAGGAGTACTTACAGTACTGACCATGACTTCAATAAGCTTTTGTTACATTCCATCGTTATCATTTGGCGATTGGCATCCGTGCCGGTCTTAGCACTACCAGCGTCTCAATCATTTAAATAGGATCAGTAGTTAAGGAGCTCATCAGTAGTTAGTATATGCAATGAAATATGAATACAAACTAATTACACTTACCCTTCTTACTTACTTCTTCTTACTTACTTCAATATAGTCGGGTAAAAAAGGCAGCACAAAACAGAGCTTTAACTTTCCGTCTATTTTTAGTGACGCGCTGAGGTATGGGTCTGGTGAGGACTTATTCAACTTCTTGGCAGATTGCGTCCATGATTTCGTCAAATCAGAAGGATTGGAAAAGGAAGCAATGTCACTAGGTAAGAAAACACAAAATACATCAACAATTAAAATTAATAATCCAAGAAAAGAAGATAAGATCATAAAGTTTAATGTCATAATCAAAACTTACATTGGAGTATGAAATACAGTACAGCCACGCTTGAATCATATACGACAATCCTCAGTGTAGTTTCTTTATTGAACGACAAAAAAAGAAACATTTTATTAAACATACAAGGAACAAAACACAGCCAGAGTTAAAGATAAGCCAAAATATATAAAAAAAATATGCGAGAGACGTTAGCAACTTTGTTAAATTGTCTGAATTGTAATTCTAAAGCTTGCTATTATCTTGTACTAATATTATGTATTTTGTGCTATTATCCTGAATCTATAAAGCGGTAAACAATCATAAGTCCAATTATTCCAGGTTTCACATTCTCCTTCCCTATGAACCAGCACTCCATCTCCTCCGGGGAGCTGGTGACGTGGACCAAGAGCTTCAAGTGCAGCGGCATGGAGGGCGTGGATATGGTCGCTGAGCTCCAGCGCTGCCTGGACCAGAGAGGTCTACGTGTGACTGTCCAAGTGCTGCTGAATGATACTACTGGCACGCTGATCGCAGGAGCACAGACGGACCCAGAAGTTGCGGTAGGTTCTTTCTTACCTCTATATGTATGTTAGAACCTTTGGGATATTTAACAAACTGGTCATTTCGATGCACCACAACAAATATGACGTGCTCTGAAAGGTCGACACACGAAACCATGATAATTACTATCATCTATGTAAAATCAGGCAGCTTATGTATAGTTCTTAATTACTCAACCGTATCTGACTATTGTATGAGCCCAGAGTTATAATCACCTATATCTAACAGGTTTGACAAAGTCAGAATAAGACTGTAGAGTTTTTTAAGGCTTTTTAATTAGGAATAAACTTATTTTCCAGATCGGACTGATCCTAGGCACTGGTTCCAATGCGTGCTACATGGAGAGAGCGGAAAGGGTCCAACACTGGGAGGTGTCCCACGAGAGGGTCAAGGATGTGTGCGTGGACATCGAGTGGGGAGCATTCGGGGACAACGGCTGCCTGGACTTCCTGAGGACTGAGTTTGATGATGAGGTGGATGCTAACTCGCTGCTGGCTACATCTTTCACGTAACAATTTTTGATAAACTTTTTTTTTTATAAAATTAGGGAGCAAACGAGCAGACGTGTTACCTGCTGGAAAGCAACTACCATCGCCCATGGGCACTCGCAACATTAGAAGAACTGCAAGTGCGTTGCCGGCCTTTTAAGAGGGAATACGCTCTCTTCTTGAAGGTTTGCAGGTAGTATTGGTCCGGAAAAACTGCTTTTACGAGGTTTGGTTAGGCACTTGTTTCTGTAAAAAAATAGCCAATATCTTTTGAAAGCATTCAAATCTTGAAATTCTTTTGGATTTTAATGATCCCAGCGATTATTGAAAAATGTCTTGAAGGTCTCTTTGAATAGCAATTATGTTTTTCTTTTGTAAGAATATTGTAGATTGTGTTATGTGTATATCATTTATTTATTTTTTTATTAATCATGTTTTCAGATTCGAGAAGTACATTAGTGGAAAGTACCTTGGATCCTTACTCGAGTTTATCCTGAAGGGTCTAGCAAGGGATGGACTGTTCCCCGCAGAGCCTAAGAAAGACTCTCTTCAGTCAGCACACGTCAGTTTGTTTGAAGAGTAAGTTGTTCGTTCACCTATCTTTTCGAGCGAACTCCTCCAAAACGGCTCAACCGATTTTAATGAAATTTTGTATGTACATTCATTAAGCCTGAGAATAGGTTTTTATCTACTTTTTATATTGATACTAGAAATAATTTATATGGCAAAACAACGTTTATAGGGTCAGCTAGTTTTCTTTTATGGACTAAAGAAGTTGACTCTATGTTACATATTGCTTAACAAGAAATCTTCATGAAGATATCCCAACAATGTGTTCCATGACCGGCTCGTGGAATACGCAGAAATCTGGCTAATGATTTATCCCTACTTGTCTCTTTTACTCGCACATTTAGCTATCTCTAACTGGTATGCGACGAGAGGACGATTTAGCAATTTGGTCGTTTGTTTTACTACAATATACACAGCGCGTATTTGGTATTTGGGCAATATCTAAGAGACAAAGTTTGAAAAATAACATAGTCTATAGCAGGGATGGCGAACCTTTTCGTATTAATGTGCCCTTTTTCTGAAGAAATCTTCAGTTAAGTCTTCAATATTTTTATTTTTTGTGATCCTATGCGTATTTCAAAATTTGCCTAATTTGGTACGATGCAGATATATCGGGCGTAGACCCACCACACATTTCCACCACTGTATCTCCTGTGTCGCCAGGATCGACAGCGGTATCCAACGAAAACCCTTTGATATGATCTCAGGGAGCCCGAGGGACATGCTAAAACTGTCTTGGGACCCGCAACGAAATCAATCAGAAGAAAGTAGGAGGAGTAGAAAGATTCCAATTGTCCTCCCCATACAAAGCGGGAGACAGCACAAAGTTGCAATGACCGAAAAGCACCACGGAAATAAAGGTTAATGAAATGTGACTACTAAGCTATAGCTAAGTTAATATTGGAATTTGTTGTGTTAGACTGTTGCCAATAATAATTGTGACAGCTTGAAGCTTGAAGGCACGGAAATTCCTAGGCCCTAGCGCTGTCCACGAGATCACCGTAGTACGCGACTCCAGATTTACAATATTATAGGTTACTTAGCATTGCCTACTACAGATGTGAATCTATAACCTTCTTTGTTGGTTAAAATGATTTCGATACTAGTTTTGTGACCAGTGGCGTGCTCTAAATTTCATGTCGCGTGCCACTGGTGTGACGCGTGCCGTTGGTTTGCCATCCCTGGTCTATAGCATATATACTCAGTACAATTTATGGTGGCACCAGCGGTCATTGACCTTTCTAGTCTAGGAGCTATGTAAAAAAAAAGCACTGCAATTGCATTGCACTTAAGAATACAATTGAATTCTTGGAAAGGAACAGACTATTATAGTTTCATCGGAAAACGTCTTGGTTACCTCTTCGTATGATAATCTCCAACTACTTATGAGTTTGAAGTGATATAATTTATACTGTGTTCACATCGTGTATGCAAAAGACGATATCGCCCTTACGGTCAATTTATACTAGCGCAGAGTCGAAGCGCATCGAAGCGCATTCCCAAAAACTGAACATAGAAAATTCAACCTTAACTCATTCCTTCTGCGAGACCAATCGGCGTTGGGCGGGCGTATTCGCGCGAATTCGCGCGCCTTTTAAATTCTCAGAAGTTATGTGTGCGTTAACGCTTTGAAGTTTAGGTTGAATTTGTTATGTTCAGTTTTGGTAATTCGCTTCGACTCTGCGCTAGTATAAATTAACCCCTAGAAACATCTGTCACTTCATTGTCAATCGTGTATAGTGGTTTGTATAGAAAACGACGATATATGATAAGTTTTTCTGATCTGAGGGAGTCAATGACTGCTACAGACAGAATTCCGCGATTTGAGAATAATAATATTATCCTCTTCCTTTGTAGTTACCTACAAAGCTGATAGTATGTAAAAACTCCCTCCGAGCTGATTGTTTTTTCTTGTTCTCAGAGAGGCTCTCCAAGGTTCTGTGGAAAAAACGGCGGCGGCGTTGAGCGCGGCGTGCGGGCTGCCGGTATCGCGGTCTGACGCGCTGGTCGCGCAGCACGTCTGCGCGCTCATCTCCAACAGAGCCGCACAGCTCGTGTCAGTTTGTGAGTTCACTTTTAAGCTATTTTCTTTTACCGAAAATTAAATGGTGCATTGATACACATTCACATGCCAATATGAATGCATAAAGGAGCATATTTACATAAGCCTCTGTCTTCATTTAGCCACGCTGGATAATCATGATAGCGAAGCCATGCCAAGCGACATGGCACGTAGGTTAAAACCATCAAGCTTATGAATCTCAGTATATTGTTTGTATAATAATAATAATGATAATAATTTTGCCCAGTTTAATGAGTCCAGTATATGCCTTGGCATGCTAACGAACATCTTATGGCCTAATAGCTCATCCTCCGTAGTCGTTGGTATAATGCGCAGAAAAAAAATCAGCTTTTTTTGAAGTTACGAATGTCTGTCTGTTACGACCCCGCACAACAGTCCCCCTTGACCTAAATAAGTCTTATCAGAACTTTCGACCATCAGTTGAAAGCCACCTCTAGCAAACGTTATCTTGGTTGCATCCCCTACTACTACGCGATTATAAAATAGTTTACTGAATAAAGTCATTTTAAGAAGTTGTTCGTTTAAATAACTTATCTGACTCTTGCTCCATTACCTCGATTTGACGCTTTACATTATTGTTGTCCAGGCCTAGCGACCCTGCTGCGGCGCATCGACCGACCGCACGTGTCGATCGCGGTGGACGGCTCCGTGTACAAGAAGCACCCGCGGTTCCGCTCGCTCATGGAGAACTACATCACCCTGCTGGCGCCGCACCATCAGGTATTACATTATTGTTGTCCAGGCCTAGCGACCCTGCTGCGGCGCATCGACCGACCGCACGTGTCGATCGCGGTGGACGGCTCCGTGTACAAGAAGCACCCGCGGTTCCGCTCGCTCATGGAGAACTACATCACCCTACTGGCGCCGCACCATCAGGTATTACATTATTGTTGTCCAGGCCTAGCGACCCTGCTGCGGCGCATCGACCGACCGCACGTGTCGATCGCGGTGGACGGCTCCGTGTACAAGAAGCACCCGCGGTTCCGCTCGCTCATGGAGAACTACATCGCCCTGCTGACGCCGCACCATCAGGTATTACATTATTGTTGTCCAGGCCTAGCGACCCTGCTGCGGCGCATCGACCGACCGCACGTGTCGATCGCGGTGGACGGCTCCGTACACAAGAAGCACCCGCGGTTTCGCTCGCTCATGGAGAACTACATCGCCGTGCTGGCGCCGCACCATCAGGTATTACATTATTGTTGTCCAGGCCTAGCGACCCTGCTGCGGCGCATCGACCGACCGCACGTGTCGATCGCGGTGGACGGCTCCGTGTACAAGAAGCACCCGCGGTTCCGCTCGCTCATGGAGAACTACATCGCCCTGCTGGCGCCGCACCATCAGGTATTACATTATTGTTGTCCAGGCCTAGCGACCCTGCTGCGGCGCATCGACCGACCGCACGTGTCGATCGCGGTGGACGGCTCCGTGTACAAGAAGCACCCGCGGTTCCGCTCGCTCATGGAGAACTACATCACCCTGCTGGCGCCGCACCATCAGGTATTACATTATTGTTGTCCAGGCCTAGCGACCCTGCTGCGGCGCATCGACCGACCGACCGCACGTGTCGATCGCGGTGGACGGCTCCGTGTACAAGAAGCACCCGCGGTTCCGCTCGCTCATGGAGAACTACATCACCCTGCTGGCGCCGCACCATCAGGTATTACATTATTGTTGTCCAGGCCTAGCGACCCTGCTGCGGCGCATCGACCGACCGCACGTGTCGATCGCGGTGGACGGCTCCGTGTACAAGAAGCACCCGCGGTTCCGGTCGCTCATGGAGAACTACATCGCCCTGCTAGCGCCGCACAATCGGGTATATGATGCTGACAGAATTCTGCTTTCTAACTTAAGATGAGATTGCACTAGGCGACACTACGTAGAGCGGACGACACATCACGCAACACACACGCAACAGGACTCGGCCTAGTGCAGCTGCAGTCCTGCCTTTATTCAGAAAGATAGAGGGCCTGTTTCACCACTTCCTGATAAAGTGCCGAATAGGCTATCCACTTTTCTCCATACATCTTCTGTCAAGTTAAGTGGTGGATAGCCTATCCGGAACTTATCAGGAAGTGGTAAAACAGGCCCTAAATGATTTTAAATTTTAATTTAATGATGGTTAAGGGAAGGACAACGAGATACGTTGCATCAATTTTAACACTTGCACTGAAGTCAGCTAAGTAGCCGATTTAGCCATTGCAATTTAACGTGGTTATTTTAACCTTATTTATTTATATATTACATCTATAAGTTGGAGGGCATAATATACCGAATAGTTAGGCAATTTAGCCAAGACTTTTTCGTTATCGCTTCGTTATAGAATCGCCGATCAAAATGTATGGAATTGACATAAGCGTTCGTTAATATGACGTTGACTTTCGACTCGTCTTATGTCAATTCCATACATTTTGATCGGCGATTCTATAAAGATGCGATAAAGAAAAGATCTAGGCTCAACCCCCAGGTTACAAAATATTAACTGAATCACTCTTTTTCCAGTTCAAACTCATGAGCGCTGAGGATGGCAGCGGTAAAGGCAGCGCGCTTACAGCGGCCATCGCCAAAAGAATCGCCGCCCGGTCTCCTTAGCCGGTTAATCAATTTGCCGTTTGAGTAAATTTACCACATGAGTAAAGTAGACTGTGATAGACTTGAGTGACTGCGATAGGTATATTGAGTATGTAAAATATGTTAGATACATAGTACGTATCCGAATTCCGAATATTACAATAAGGTTTAGCCAGTGAAGCTTTACCAGTTTAGCCAATTTAGCTTGTAATCCAAGCTTTTCTGGTAATATTTTTAAAGTTGTACTATTTAATATTTGGAAGCATAATTTCATCCCAGTAATTGTACAAGAATTTATGTTTATACGCGATATTGTTTTGTATATAAAAAGGTTTTGTATGAATTAAATATAACAAAAATTGAAGTGAATACAAACATAAGTGAGCATAAGTTACATAAGTTTATACATTCTCATTTTATTTTTATTTTTATAATGTAAATTTATAAGGATAGGTATGAATATATTGTTATATTTAGTTGAAATAATCTCGATGAAGTTAGAGATATGTAGTTGGTTTTTACAGTTATCTTTATTTAATATGTTTTACGAAGCATACCATGATAAAGCATAGCACACCATCAAATAGCTTAGACAGGTCTCTCGTTAATATTATGTTCCAAGCCACGAAAATAGTGAAAAAATATTATAATAATATTTTGTGAATCTAGTGAGTTGGATCATAGGTTTTCAAATTTAAAGTCGATACTGTATGAAGACTAATACGCAATTGATGTAAAAGATAAGCTTATCATCTTGATATTTAATTTATTTATATATTTATCATTTGTTGATAGTTATTAATACCGATATTGAATTCTATCTTAATGGAATAAGGTAGACAATTGAACAGCACTTCGATAGAATCCCTAATAAAATGTTATCTTCGCTCGGTATTAAATTATATTACTGGCATATTTATTTCAACTTGTAATCATGAATCTGTTTAGTTTTATCATATTAATTATGTCTATGAGCCTATTTACAAAATTCCGTACAAAATTTTGTTATTTTGTGACTTGGCTCTTACTTTGAACTACAGAACGACATGAAATATTGATATGCGTTACAATATAAGTAATATTTTATACTTTAGGTATACATTTTTCAATACCAAGACAACTCGAAAGACTCGTCATATCAGTAAATAAGATTGTATTTTTATGTAAATATATTGCAGTCTTTCCACGTTGGCAAATTATGGTGGAAAAACCAGGCGTTCACGCCGTGTGAGCAGTCTTTAATAGCCCACGATCGATGTTCATTGCGCATATACACACTGTCGCAATTATAGTCTCAATCATAGTAAACCATCATTGTCCACGTGAAGGGCTTTTAAATGCATTTGTAGTAGATAGATTAATTATTATAGCTGCAAGATATATCGTGCCATACTCATTAGAAAATAATTGTATAAATATTATATTTAAGTAAATTGTCCGCTGAGCCGCACAAAAATACACTGACTACAGGGATTTTCTTAGTAACAGCTTGCTAGTAAAAATTATGTCTGAACAGGGTTATGTTTTGATAAAAAAAATAATTAAAAGTTTATATCTGTTATGATCAGCATTCCAGTGCCAATCACTAAGAATCCTACTATATTTTAATTATTTTCAATTTACTATAAAATACGAAGAATTTTATAACACAACTTGCAGCTCTGTTAAACCTAGATGATATTGATGTTGTTATATATTTTTAAGAGATTTATAATAAACGAATTAAATAAAAATGTGGCTTTTAATGTGGAATCGGGAGAAAGCTCAGTTGGCTAAGATTAGTCATCTACGTTTTCTCATTGTACATACATACCCATCCCATTCTGGCTAACTAGAAGTGGCTAAATTGTTAGAGGGTTAAAAAGTATATTTGAAAACTAATAAATTGTGTAAGTAAAAATAAAGACGCTTGTGCGTACAAAAGGTTTTTTTTTAATGAAATAAAGGGGGCAAACGAGCAAACGGGTCACCTGATGGAAAGCAACTTCCGTCGCCCATGGACACTCGCAGCATCAGAAGAGCTGCAAGTGCGTTGCCGGCCTTTTTAAGAGGGAATAGGGTAATAGGGGAGGGTAGGGATGGGAAGGGAAGGGAATAGGGGAGGGTAGGGATGGGAAGCGAAGGAAATAGGGGAGGGTAGGGAAGGGAATAGGGTAGGGGATTGGGCCTCCGGTAAACTCACTCACTCGGCCAAACACAGCGCAAGCGCTGTTTCACGCCGGTTTTCTGTGAGAACGTGGTATTTCTCCGGTCGAGCCGGCCCATTCGTGCCGAAGCATGGCTCTCCCACGTATAAGGTTATATAATAAAACAAATACAAGTATAATAAAAGTATATTTTATTGTATAATTAGGAACGAATTTGTCAGGCTAACAGAACGACGCTTCTTCATCGCTATCTGTCCCGTTGACCGTTCTGACTGGTGTTCTGGTCAGGATTCTGGCGCTGGTCAGGACACTTCCACCTTCTCCCTGGCCTTCCTCAGGATGCTCTGCAGCTCGGAGGCGGACGTGGTCTTGTACTGCGCGAACAATCCCCACCAGTGGAGTGAATTAAAGGGTTATTGCAAGATAAGAAGGTAAAGAAAGTGTTAAAAAGAAAAAAATATTCATAAAGTCTGTTTATAGCAAGTACCAGCTAACCAAAACTAAAGAACTAACTAACTAACTAACTAAGCATTTGTGTATCATCCCACAAAAAAAAAATATACGTATTGAGTTATGAACGCAGTCATGTTCTTTTATCATTTAGAACAAGATTGCATTCAAAACTCAACAAAAAATTTGTGGGTTAATACACAAATGCACAGCGATCATATCTGCTAAAATGTGTTGAATGGATGTAAAAGAAAGAAGTCCCTGTTAATAGGCCTTATATCCTATGAAGTGTTTTTAAAAAAGCAGAACTGACCATTTTATACTTCTACCCGTTTTTAAACTGCTGCAAAAATGAGTTCTCACGGGCTAAATCAGCTTATCGTATAGTCTCTTACCCCGGACACGTTTCGCTGGACCAGCACGTGGCTGTATAGACGCTTGCCCTCCTCTTGGCCCAGCAGCCTCTCCAGCTGGCTCCGCGACAGCGCGAACAGCTGGTGACCAGACACTCGCAGCTGCTTCTGTGCCGTGCTGCTGAAACCCTTCGCTTCCAACCATTCAACGACCTCGTCTGGGTTGGATTTCTAAAAAATGCACAAGAATTACTAAATATGTATTACGAATACGATTTACCTATACGGAAGTAATTCAGCTGTAGTTGTGAGAGAGAACTAGACAAAGCAATGTCTTGCAAAAGTTTGAATAATGGAGTTAGGGAATTGAGCATGTCTTGATTTTATCGCTGGTTTGGCTTGGCTTGGCGCTAATGGTCACGTCATTTCTAAATCCCAACAATTTTTCAATCTTCAAATTACCTCTATGTATATTATAATTTAAAACTAGAGGGAGAAAATTATTATATTTAATCCACTGATTAGTCGCGGTAACAGTAGGAATAGATTCCTAGCTAAAAGGTATAGTAAAGGTAAAGGTAGTAGTTTCTCAGCTGAGAATAATTATACAAGGTGTAACAAAACTATAGGTCTACCAGAATCTGATGGCAAAAAGTAAGAAAATAAATTGACTGTAGCAATACCGGGGTAATTGGAATAAAACATTTTGATCCTTTTTTTTTCTTATAGCGGCTGATTCTGTGTGTTAAACATGCAAATATAAAAATTTATCCAATGATCAAGGATATTTTTGAAAATCTGCTGTCAAAAATTGCTATCAGATTCTGGTAGACCTATAAGTAATGATACTGTAGGGTGTCCCGTGTATAGAGTTCACTGTTAAAGTAGCAGGGCTGAAAGAGCAAATTTTTTTTTCTCTTTTGTATGGGGAAACTCGTGACGCTCGCTAGGGCGCTTGCCTATACAAATCACGAAAAAAATTTCGTCTTTTAGCGCGGCTACTTTCACAGTGAACTCTCTACAAGGTTGTAAAGAGCAGTTAGTTATCGATGCAGAAATACATAACCAAGCGAAACAAAACCATAAAAACCTTTATTTTGCATACATCGATTACCAAAAAGCTTTCGATAGTGTCCCACACTCTTATGGTTATTACAAGTTTTAGAAATATACCAAGTAAATAATAGATTAATACAACTTTTAAAATATTTAATGTCTACCTGGTCTACCAAGCTTCACTTGCAGACAACTAATACCACCCTTACTACTTCCACAATTAAAATCAAACACGGCATATTCCAAGGCGATTCGCTAAGTCCATTATGGTTTTGTTTAGACGTTAATCCACTCTCAAAAATTCTTAACAAATCAGGTCACGGATACACAGTAGACAAAGTACTAACTTTGTCTACTGTGTATCCGTGACCTGATTTTTTTTTGTATCCGATACAAAACTTACGCACCTACTATACATGGATGATATAAAAATATATGCATCTGATAGACAACAACTAAATCATCTATTAAAACTAACCGAAATATTTAGCACTGATATTAAAATAAGATTCGGCATCGATAAATGCAAAATAAACTGTTTAATAAAGGGCAGACACCAGAAAACTAGTCCATATAACCTAGAACTACAAGAAGACGCAATAGATAGCATGCAAGCAAATGACACATATAAATATTTAGGATACATACAAAATACTGCAATTAATCACAAAGAAATAAAAAATATTCTAAAAACTAAGTACAAACAAAGACTAAATAAAATACTACATACTCAACTTTCAGGTTTGAATAAAATAAAAGCTATTAATACTTACGCAATACCAATATTAACTTACTCATTCGGAATTATTAAATGGTCAGATACAGAACTCGAAGCCCTCAACACTGCAACCCGTACCGCTAGCTATAAACATAACATCCACCACATTCATTCAGCAGTTGAACGATTCACACTAAAGAGGAAACTAGGAGGTCGTGGCTGTATTCATATAAAAAATTTATGTTACAGACAAATAGAAAACCTAAGATCATATTTCAAAACCAAAGCCCAAACCAGTCATCTACACAACGCTTTAATAAATCTTACCCACTCTGGAACACCCCTACAGCTAAATAATGGCCAATTTAATCCAAAACATAAAATAATTAAAGACTCCGATAAAATAGTAAAATGGTAAAGCGCTGTATGGCAAATTCCTCCCATCTGCTAGAACAGGATATTATCGACCAAGTTGCATCCTTTAGTTGGCTTACCAAGGGCAATATATACAGCGAAACAGAAGGCTTCCTTGTTGCAATCCAAGATCAAATAATTAAAACCCGCAATTACTCAAAATACATACTTAAAGAGAATATTGATACCGATAAATGTAGATTATGCCACCAAACCACTGAAACAATAGACCACATCACCGGAGGATGCAACTCACTCGCAAACAAAGAATACACCCATCGTCACGATAACGTAGCCTAATATATTCACCAACTGAGGGGTTAGTGCGAGTTTTATTCGATCATACGCATCGAGCGCGTAAACGCGAATTTATATGGGATCAAAGCAGTATCCACGTTAGCCAGTAGATGGCGCTGCTTTGATCCCATATAAATTCGCGTTTACGCGCTCGATGCGTATGATCGAATAAAACTCGCACTAACCCCTCTGCTAGCAATAAAATATAAACTCATAGATATACATACACCCTATTATAAATATAAACCATGCAGTGTACTAGAGAACAATATTGCAAAACTTTACTGATATAGAGATATTATTACAGACCGCACAATCCTAAGTAACAGACCCGATATAACTCTAACAATAAAAACAGAAAAAAGTACCTACTTGATAGATATAGCCGTCCCAAATACTAACAACCTTAAACAAAAACATAACGAAAAAATCCAAAAATATATACTTCTTGCAGACGAAATAAAACAAATGTGGCGCCAAGAACCTGTAAAAATCATACCCATCATCCTCTCTTCGACCGGTGTCATCCCGAAAACACTCGCTGCCGCTCTGAAATCACTCGACCTCCACAAAAACACGTATATTCACATACGAAAATCCGTTGTCATTGATACCTGCTCCATCGTTCGCCGCTTCCTAAACCCATCATCATCTTTTACTTCACCACAATCTTAACACTTTTTATCATGTATCAGGATACTTGGCACAAGCCCGTACCTGAGTCATTTCCCCGGCTAGTAGCCGAGACACTAACTCTTCTATATAATAATAATAATATGTTTATTGCCAAAACTTTTATACCGATTCCATATTATAATTTACTTAAGACTAGGATTTTTAAAAGAAAACAGTTTGCAGCGGCCTTTGCACTAAGCACAGCTTGTGTCGCAAAAACCAGATAGTGAGATATAGTCCCCAGTACAAGGAACTAACTTTTTTCTGATACATACAAATTTACCACTTTGTGAGTGCCTTGTTTACGATGAGTCCGACAAACTTTTCTATGCGAAAAAATTCGGCGCTGCTGCGTTTTCGAATGCTTGACTCCTGGAATTGTCGATATGACGTCACCATGGCTCCTCGTACATACAACTTTCATTTTTTGGAATTTGTTTAATAAAGTTAATCTAAAAACTGTGGTCAACTTGTCCGATAAGAATCACGCTGCGTATGGAGTGTCCGACACCCCAAAGATGTCGCTATGACGTCACTATGACTCTTCGTACATACAACTTTAATTTTTTCAAATTTGTTTGATAAAGTTAATTTAAAGACTATGGTCAACTTGTCCGACAAGAATCACGCTGCGTATGGAGTGTCCGATACCCCAAAGATGTTGATATTACGTCACTATGGCTCTTCGTACATACATTTCGGACAAAAATAGCAATGATAGATAATGTTATTCTAAATGCTAATATCAACTTGTCCGACAAAAATATTGAGTTAAATAGTCAGTCCGACAAGAAAATGAAAAAAAAAACATTACTAATGGTGAACTTCTTTTTGCCAATTTCTGACTGAATAAACTTTAAATATAGGTATTCACTTGTATTATTTAAATATTATAATATTATAGTTAGGGAGGGGAAGAGGGGATTTCGTGACAAGTTCGAGCGTGTCAGATTAAGCTTGTATAGGCTTCCGACATGTGTCTAGTTATCATGGTATAGATAGAAATCAGATTTCGCACGTGGTGACTTAAAAGTTATTTTCGAATATTGAAATGTCATTGGATCTGTCAGATTAAGGTAGAGGATGTTTAAGCTGGAAACAAATTATCAGACGTTTTCATCGTATGCGGCTTGTTTCTATCGGATTAATACATTTAAACGTTCGCCGCGTTGAGCGTGTGCCCGGCGCGGGTGCCTGTCGCGGGCGACCGTGCCGTGCGCTCGCCATAGTAATCGTGCGACGGCTGACCCGCTCAACGCAGCGCTGCTCTATGGGATGACATGAAACAAGCACGCCGCGCGGGTGGCCGCGACGGGCGCATGCTTAACGTAGCGAACGCCCTAAACTGTGCACATTGTCTGACATAAGTTGCGGATGCGACCTTGACCGTTCGGACGTCCGAATAGAATCTGGCTGGCCGGATGTTTTTGCATCCGTAGATAAACCGTGCACATTGTTAAGCCGCATCCATCAGCCACGACTTATGAAAACGTATGATAATTTGTTTCTAGCTTTAATATTATACCCCAAAGTAGCTTCCATATAAAGCACTGATGATTGAAAGGTTAGGTAAGCCTGTAGGGACATTTTAAGATATAAAAAATAAAGCTTCATATTTTCCTAACTAAGCTTCGCAGATATTTTATGTTGCACTAAACTAAATGATTTAGTCATTTTATTTAAAATCTTGTTATAATAATTAATCTAAATAAGCAATTTTCTGAATATATTTTCTTTATAATAACTTTAAAACGGCTGCAGTTTCTGAACACACCGCTAAAATAAAAAACGCTCTTATTATTTTTGTATAGGTTTTATCTAATATAAAAAACCTACTAGGTCTCCATGACGCTCGCGTCTCGAGTGACCACACGAATAGCACCCTGGGCTCCCCTACTACAATTATTGAATCGGTAATTTCAAAAACCTCTTCAGTCACTCAAATTAAATTTTTCAGGAATCAATAATAACTATTTTATGCTCAAACAAATAACTTTTAAAGGACTTTTTTGTTCTCAATTGGTGGTAAACAATTTAGAAGAAGAATTCCCTGGGAAGTAAAAAGTATGGAGATATAATATGAAGACGCTTTTAACCCTTAATCAGGCTCCATCACCCATGTGCACTGGTGGTAGACTATAAAAGAAGATCACTATAAAACTCCAATTACCTAGGTGGTCAATAAATCGTACTATGCCTGATTAAGGGTTAAATTTCCGTCGACGATAACGTTATAACGTGTACGTTAAATGTCTTGTTTAGGGTTCCGTAGTCAACAAGAAACCCTTATAGTTTCAGTATGTATGTCTGTTTGTCTGTCTTTCCGTCTGTCTTTCCGTCTGTCCGTCCGTCTGTCTGTCCGCGGTTTTGCTCAGAGACTTTAGGGCCTATAAAGCCGTAATTCGGCATGAATTCATACTTATAAGAATCTTAAAAATAAATAATATGCTTAATGTATATGGTGCCTACCCTACATATCGAGCGGGGAAACTCCATTAACGTTACTATAATTATCATACTATTTAAACGCCATTTTTCGGGTTCCGTAGTCAACATTATTGAAAATTTCATTAAAAAATAACCTTATTAACATTTTACATACAGTATTTGTATGTATGGATTCTTTTAGCAGTGACCAACAATTAATAATTATATTCTAACTGGTCCACTTGCATTTCCGTATCAACTATTTCAGATATCGATATTACGCATCCAAGAATATGGGGGCGAATCCAAATCGGACACCTTCGATACTATATAATTTATAATGTCAGTATGGAAGTATGGATTACAAAATATTCTACATCGGAGTACTATCTACATCATTATCATAATAATTGTTATAATCATCAAAGTTTTCATCATCATTGTCATTGTCATCTTCATTCTTCACCACTATCGTCGCTGCTATTGACTATACTACAATAATATTAGGAAATTTATTAGAAGGTTATTGAATGAGTATTAAATTGATATGAAATATTAATAGATTGCCTAATATTTCTGATGAAATTTCAGATATATAAATTCAAATTCGATTAAAATCCCTCCATAATCGTCAGGCGTTACTTAATATGTGAATTGCACCATATTATGCTGCTTAAGACGTATTGTGTCCTCTTAATATGCTGCAAAAGTTCTTGCTTAATGGGTTGACGTATCGCAGGACTAAATTATCTTTTTTTAAACTTTTCCGAATCGTTGCAGGATTTATATGATTTTTCTAACTTTGCGACCTTTGTTGACGTCGTCTTTGGTTTTCAACAAGTACATTCTACAGACGAGCTCTTCAATAACTTTAAAAACTGTGGTTGTGGTGTTGGTTTGAAAGCCTCTCGAATTTTGGAGTTTTTAGGGTTCCGTAGCCAAATGGCAAAAAATGGAACCCTTATAGATTCGTCATGTCTGTCTGTCAGTCTGTCTGTCTGTCTGTCTGTCTGTCCGTCCGTATGTCACAGCCACTTTTCTCCGAAACTATAAGAGCTATACTATTGAAACTTGGTAAGTAGATGTAGTCTGTGAACTGCATTAAGATTTTGATACAAAAATTTAAAAATTAATAAAAATTTTGGGGGTCCCCATAGGTACAACTGAAACAAAAAAATATTTTTTTCATCTAACCTATGCGTGTGGGGTATCTATGGATAGGTCTTTAAAAATCATATTGAGGTTTCTACTATAATTTTTTTCTAACCTGAATAGTTTGCGAGAGAGGCTCTTCCAAAGTGGTAAAATGTGTGTCCCCCCTAGGGTTGCCATTTGCCAACCGTACTATAATATATAGTATTGTACTATATTTCGAGCCTGCGTACTATATACTGTTGAACTATTATATAGTACGCATAAAATACTATATTTTCGACACTGAAATCTAACAAACAGATTCTTATTTTTAAAATTTATAAACGCGCTTCTACATATGACTTGACATAATAATTAAAAAATAAGTTGACACTTGACAAATTGTACAAATTGACATAGACAATTGACATATGACATGACATGATATCGACAAGGGACAACCCATTGACAACCTCGTAATAATTTGTTTTGGTCAAGGTGTTTAGTTTTCTTTGGGACATTGGCGCTATTTGCAATTAGATTTGTTTATTCTTTTGAGAAGTTGAAGTTCTAAATAAATAAATAGTCATGGAAGAAAGTGGTACTGATGACGAAAGTGTGTCAAGTTTAAATATAGCGCTAACACCGATTAAAAAGCGTAAAATACAGAAAAGACTTCAAAAATATAGAGATAATAATGAGAATAACTTACCCGCTCTCTATTCCCGCCACTTCGGCATTTACAGAAACGGTATTTTCGGTTATGAATTTGAAATGGCGGGAAGAGAGAAACAGAAGTAGTATCTCATTAATAAAAAATGAGATTTTAATTTACATTAATCTTAAAATTGAATGTAATATAATATATTATAACACTTTTATTTTAAACAAAACATTGTTAAAAAAATAGTTTTTATAAAAACAAATAATACTTAAATATTTCATTGAACATTATTTAATTTTTTCATAAAATACTATATTTTTTAGAAGTGTACTATATTTTTTATAGTTTTTTTAGAAAAATACTATATTTCGCCGGAGAAATGTTGGCAACCCTAGTCCCCCCCTCCCCCCCTCTAATTTCTAAAGTAGGGGCATGATAATTCTAAAAAAAATATAATATGATGTACATGACTATAAAAACTACCAACGAAAATTGGTTTGAACGAGATCTAGTTAGTAGTTTTTTTATACGTCATAAATTGTAAACCTTAATTTAACTTTCATTAAATCAACTGAAATATAAAAATAAATCAAAAACCTTTTAATTTCATAGAAATAAACCTTATTGCTGCTGCGGAACCCTTCATAGGTAAGTCCAACTCGCACTTGGCCCGTTTTTAGGGTTCCTTACGCAAAGGGTAAAAACTTCGTTGTATGTCCGTCTGTCCGTTTGTGTGTCTCCAGGCTGTAACTCAAGAACGGTAATAGCTAGAGATTTGAAATTTTCACAGATTTTGTATATCTGTTGCCCCTATAACAACAAATAAGAAAAACAAATAAAAATTAATATTTAATGGGAGCTCCCATACCACACATGTGATTTTTTTGACCTTTTTTGCTCTATATTAATAATGACAACAGTTAGGTACTTGAATTTTTCACAAAATCCTTATTTATATGTTTACTTTAATATTTAATAATAATATTTGTATAAAATAAAAAATTAAGGGGGGCTCCCATACAAAAAACACAATTTATGGCCTAATTTTGCTCTATAATGGTACGGAACCCTTCGTGCGCGAGTCCGAATCGCACTTGGCCGATTATTTAAATATTGAGGGGCTTTCTCTTCCCCTTCCCCTCTATAATATTTACTAAGGTTGCTTAAAAACTGCCTGTTTTTCTTTAAAATCAGGCGTTCTATTACTTTAAAAACAGACAGTTTTTAAAGCAACCTTAATAAATATTGTGTTTTTGTGTTTTTTCCAATGACTGGCACTGTCCAATCACTAATCATTTACCCTACTTTATTTTAAATCGAAAACTACTAAATTTAAAGTTGTATGTACGGGGAGACATAATGACGTCACATCAACATTTTTAGGGTGGTGGAAACTCCAATATGCAGCGTGATTCTTGTCGGACAAGTTGACCACAGTTTTTAAATTAACTTTATTAAACAAATTCCAAAAAATGAAAGTTGTATGTACGAGGAGCCATGGTGACGTCATATCGACAGTTCCAGGAGTCAAGCATTCGAAAACGCAGCAGCGCCGAAATTTTTCGCATAGAAAAGTTTGTCGGACTCATCGTAAACAAGGCACTCACAAAGTGGTAAATTTGTATGTATCAGAAAAAGTTAGCTCCGTGTACTGGGGACTAATACCAATCAACTTGCTCGGATACAATAAATTACTACCACTAAATCTAAGTTTTTTTTATTATAATTTTTTTTTTTTTTAATTTTAAACTAATATAATTAAAATAAGTTGTGTGTGTGTGTGTGTGTGTGTGTGTGTGTGTGTGTGTGTGTGTGTGTGTGTGTGTGTGAGAGAGTGTTGTGTGTAAGTGGCTCATGGCAATAAAAGTTCAGTTTCTATGTAGTCTATACCTAACAGCCAATCCTCCAAGATTTTCTTTGATTGCCTAACTGTTGACTTAATAAAGGACGGAACTTTTTTACAGACCTCGTTATACAGGTAAGGTATTAGGAAGGGTGCGTGGCGTTGTGCAAATGTCGTACCTACTTGAGGAATTGCATGCAAAATGCACTTTAAATTACCGATGACACACCATGCCGAAATTCCGTCGCGTTATATTGTATGCGTTTGACATTTCTGACGTAATCATGCCGAACCTCCGCCGCGGAACGTCGGCATGGTGTGTTTAAACACTTATAGCGTTTTCGGCATCAGAACTGCCCCGGGGCAGGGTGGGCCGACAGGATACGGAAACATCCGAAGTTTAAATTAAGAACATAAAGTACGTATTGCATAGTACTAGTGCGGTATATGTAGTTTATGTTCTTAATTTAAACTTTGGCTGTTTCCGTATCCTGTCGGCCCACCCTGCCCCGGGGCAGTTCTGATGCCGAAAACGATATTAGTTTTGTTACACCCTGTATTTTACCTGATGTATGAAGATGTCCGGCGTCTTCTTGATGTCGAGTTTCCGTTGTTGTATCTGTGGCAAGACCGCCTTGAGCTCCTCGTGCAGTGTGCCAGTGCTGGCCACGGACTTTGTGGCTGGAATTACAAATTACATCACACATGTTGAAGTAGGTATCTTGATTAAATTGCACTTGATAGTAAATAATTATTATTTTGTGACTAAGTTAATGTAGGTATGCTTACTCTTTCATGTGGCATACAACATAGACTCCCTACTAATATTGTAAATGCGAAAGTGTGTCTGTCTATCTGTTACATCTTCACGCCCATACCGCTTAACCGATCTTGCTGAAATTTGGAATGGAGATACTTTGAGTCCCGAGAAAGGACATAGGATACTTTTTTATCCCGGAAAAATGTACGGTTCTCACACGATAAACGAATTTTGGCGCAACGGAGTTGCAGACGTCATCTAACATAGTAAATATCTTTAAGACTTTTTAAAATAGGGTGCAGTAAAAGAATTTAAATATAGGCATACGTTTTGTCAAGGGTCACTTCACGAATTCCCTTGATCTATAATTCAAAGTTGAAGTAGGTCTAGTTTCTAAAATAGTTATATCAACTTACACTTCATGGTATCAGTTTTGGTGGGCGGCGGTACTGGTGCGACGGGCATGGGCGGGGGCGGCGGCGGGGGCGGGGGCGGCACTGGTTTCTCCTCTGAAATACATGGGATAGAGCTTATTTTCTCTGGCAAAGACTGACGGGTTTCGGTATAAGACCTATATATTAGTTATTACTTACTTAGTTTATTCGGGTACAAGTAAACAACAGTTTGAGCAAAAAAAGACCTCAATAAATTCGATATTTATATAAAAGTCATACTTACCAATTGAGCTGACCAAAAATACGGGCCTAAGTATTTGGCTACTCGATCCAAAATACCCTCGATTCGTTTGTATTCGTAACGAGAGATAAGTAAATATATTTTTGTGCAAAGTTTGCAATGAGTCATCGGACTGATGACGTATATATATATATAAAATATGACTCACTATAGTCACTATGTTCATCTTATGAAGTGCGAGGTGTTACTTGTCATATTTTACTATAATGTTCGACGTTATACTTTTTAATATCTTCTTGTTGTTTTTTAAGTGCCTAACTTAGATATTATTTTGACGACCTCTGTGGCTCAATTGGTTGAGTGTGTGGCAGCTCAAGCCGGGGGTCGCGGGTTCGAATCCCGCCGACGGAACAAAAAGTTTTCAATGTTCCCGGGTCTGTGTATGATATAATCAAAATCTTAAATATATGTATAGTATAAAAGTATTAAATATATATCCGTTGTCTGGTACCTGTAACACAAGTCCTTCAGGTACTTAGCACGGGGCCAGACTGACGTGGTGTGAAGCATCCATAGATATTATTATTATTATTGTTTTAATAAATAAATTGTTATTATTACTTATTACAGTTACCACAAAAATATTAACCCATTCACAGACAATCACACAACATACATAGCTCCAAGCAAAGCAACATACACACAAAGATATTTAAAAAATAAAAGAAGTGACAGTAGAAAGGGACAGAAAAAGAAGAGAATTTTGGTAATTTCATTCTTTAATGTATAAAAATATAAATACAAACAGTGTGGTGGACGGAGTACGCGGACGTGCATCTAGAATATTCTAGAATGTTCTAAGTCAAATTGTACCTCATATTAGATTATACTGACATATTTACATATTACTTTTACATATTATTTATATTACAAGTGCAAATCATCAAAGCCGCGTAGTCTCCGCTACTGCAATATACAATATCTTTGACAATTCTTATATTACTAAAATAGACTCTTTATATATTAAAACAAGTAAAATTATTAAGACATGAAACGCTCTACACTGAGCACTTGTACTTCAAAGAGTTACACAATCACAAACAAAAAGCTTTAAAACAAATACTGGACAAAAACAAGTATAAAAAAGTCAAAATATACTTTTAAATAAAAATTTGATTGAGAATTATAAATACTGATAAACAATAGAATTAATTTATCAATATAAAAATTGAAAATCATAAAAATTACATTTAAATTTTTAAAAATAGAATTTATATTCTGTCCAGTTTCTGTCATTTATCCCAACGTGGCTGAAGTTGCAGCGCAAAGCTCACGCCCATTGGCGGTCGCTTGCGACGCGGATCGCTGCAATATCAGTCAGGTGATGCCCAGCAGACAACATTTAGAACATGACAGAAAACAAAAAACGAAGGGGTTCCGAAACTTTAGGATTTAAAATCTGATTTTCAGAATGCTATAAAAGTCAATCAAGAGAAGCTTTCTGAAAATCGGATGAGTTTTATGATTAAAAACTTGGATAATATATTATGTGGATACGTTAGCTATGACTAAAGTCCAGATGAACTTGTGAGCAGCACTTTGGTAGGGTTCGGTGCGGAAGGTGGGTGATACAGCGTCAAGAAAGTTGTAACTCTTAAAATAAGAGAATCATCCAGCTACAATTTTGTGAAACTTCCATGATTGGAAAATATAAAATAAATTTTTGGACCATCCTGTCCAATAAGTCAAGAATAATTATTACTTATTATAAAAAATCAATTCAAATTGCTGATATAGTTTGGCTAAATGAAAAGCAATTGGTTGTAGGTAAGATAACGTCACAAAGGAAAAAGATCTTTGATGAAAGGTTTGAGTCACAGAAGCAACTCATTACTAAGCAACTGCTTGAAGTTGTGATAATTTCACTGACTCGAAAATTGATAAAGGGTTTGTACCACCAACTCGTTTGGCTTGGCTGGATGTAAAGCATCTTAAAAGTAACAGAATAAGCAGACGGTATTGACGCTGTGAAGGATCTAGGATCTAGAAGTATCGGAACTCGCCCTTCTTGCCAAGCCGCTCGCGGCGCACCCAGTCCGCGCCCGCGCCCCCCGCGCCGGCACCGGCGCCCGCGCTCCTACCCGGTGCTCCTGTGGGGCTGCTGCCGCCGGACCCTCGGCCTCCGTCCTGGAAACAGAGGGAATAACCTATTAGCAATTTTGTATGTCACAGATTTATCTTGTGATTTCTTGTGGTTAGCCAAATCTTTGTTAATGATCAACAATCATCTTATTTTCAAAAAATATGAGCCCAATGTAGGTAGTAGGTACTTCCTACTTTAAAACTAATTGTAATCTAGTATCTTCGACCAACAAGTTACTCGGTGACCTTCATACTGGAATACAGACCCCAAGTAGATGCCTATTAAAAGAACCGGCCAAGTGCGTGTCGGGCCACGCGCAATATAGGGTTCCGTAGTACCGCTAGTTTTTAATGTCAATGAATATACATTTATAACGTGTTTTACACTACTAACAACATCTCAGTTACTTTCAAAGGAATTTGAACGAAAAGTTCCTTTATACTTCGCCGAATACATTATTTTTAGTTGATCGACTATTACTCAATAACTTATGAAGTCTTCTTCGCCGTGATAGTTTTCCTTTTAAATTCAGCATATTTCCTACTCCCGTGATTTTTTTCACATTTCTAGAAACAACCGTTTAGCTGGTAGAAGGGGGGGGGGGGGACACTGGACTCTAACGATTTTTTCCACTTTAAAACGTCATATTTCACGGATCCCTAAATTGGAAAGTGATCTATGAATACTCATAATATTTTTAAAAAACCTATCCAACGACACCACCCCACACGATGAGGTGGACGCGAAAAAAAATTCATCCCCGCTTAATGTGTAGGGGAGGTACCATGAAAAAAAATATATTTTTAAGATTTTATGTACCATTTTGTCGGCATCATTAATATGTGCATTCATGTCAAATTACAGCTTTGTAGGTCCTATAGTCTCTGAGAAAAACCGCGGATAGACAGACAGACGGACAGACAGACAGACAGACGGACAGACGGGCGGACAGACGGACGGACAGACCAAAACTATAAGGTCAACAAGGAACTGTTGACTACGGAACACTAAAAACAATGGGGTGACGACTGCCACTTGACTCAGGAGTCAAGATGGAGTCAGGCAAT
Organism: Cyaniris semiargus; assembly: GCA_905187585.1. NCBI lineage: Eukaryota > Metazoa > Arthropoda > Insecta > Lepidoptera > Lycaenidae > Cyaniris > Cyaniris semiargus. The sequence continues at coordinate 9,439,029 of LR994567.1, forward strand.
TTTTTAGCCACACACCATTGTCAATCACAATGTGTCACCCTCAATTCAGACCTGACATCTGAATAGAACAGGAACTACCAAACTGTCCGTGGAAGACAATAATTAATATGAACTGTCACCAGTAGTATTTCCGGACCAATACGACCTGCAAACCTTCAAGAAGAGAGCGTATTCCCTCTTAAAAGGCCGGCAACGCACCTGCAGCTCTTCTGATGTTGCGAGTGTCCATGGGCGACGGTAGTTGCTTTCCATCACGTGACCCGTATGCTCGTTTTTTATTTTATAAAAAAAAAATATGTTTTATGTAGCCGTTTTATACCTGGTAGTGTGTGTATATGGGGTTGGGGTAGAGATGGGGGTCCTGGCGGGGCGAGGGCGGCGGGGAGGCGGCGGGGGCGACGATGGTGTGCGGCACGTGCGCCGTCACCCCGCGCCGGTTGCGCGCCTTCCACCACTTGCGGGAGTCGTCCAGTACCTGTGACAAAGTATCGGTATAAACTCTAAAGGAACGTCCGTAACGAATAACGATGGTGCTGGGGTCGCAAATACAAAATTTATTATGTACTACGCAAGTGTTGCCACCTACAGTTCCCGGTCCATATTAGCTGGTAATATTCTCCATTACCTTGTAATAAATTGTCTTACGAATATTTCCGAGCAATCATCATACCCCGTCCGCCCAAACTACGGTAGTCCAAAGTACGCTATTATGACAAATCTTTTATATGCGCATATAAAAGATTTGTCATAATAATTACACTCTCGAAATTGGTCCTAGACTCCTAGAGCATATTTTTTAGCTTTAGATTCTTGCCTTTTTTACAAGTAAACGTTACGATATAACAATTATCGTGTTTTCTTTGCACGGAGACCAGAAGGCATAGGCGAATTCACGAATTTCTACGTGCTCCGCGACCAGCGGGCTTAGCATAGTCACCATAGAAACGGTTTCTTTCTACGGAAGAATCTAGACAAAGTGACAGATTGACACAGGAAATCTGCGATTTTGTGACTAAAATCTGTTAGTATGTCCATTCTCTCCCGTTTCTAATGTTATGCTAATATTATTGTAATGGAATCGGTACATACCTCGAGGTACTCCCCGCGGACAACAGTGAGCTCCTTGTCATTGTTGGCGGTGCGGGGGTAGGTGACGCGCACCACGCGACCGCCGCGCGCCGCCACGCCGCGGGCCCACGCCTCGCCAAGGTCATCTGGAATAACATCGGTAATCATTATCAATCTTTCCAACATGCATTTTAATCATGCAATATGCACTTCTTTATTATTATGTGTTGACTGGGAATTATCTCCCCAGAAGCGAATAAAGGGGTCGGATAAGACTGGGGCAAACATAATATAGGTGCTAAAAATTGTTTTAAATCTCGTGTCCTCATCACTAAGTAGAGACCAAATCCAAATCCAAACCAAATGATAGAGCCAGGTTGGAGTTTGGTTCCAAAAATCTAAATGAAACTTATTATTGACTACTAAAGACTGGAGTTTACAATAAGGTGATTTCCCCGTAATGATTTTTGTTGGGGCAACTATCTCTATTACTAAAGTGTGATTTTCAGAACATATTATAAAAACTGTACCTTCATCTCTGTCACTGCGATAGGGTGGCTCACGGTCAGGAGAAGACGCCGCTGTACCAGAGTCCTCTCGTGTCAGTGGCCGCGTGTTCCTGAAAGGGACAAATAACATTTTTTAATCATAATATAACGAATATCGTGTACAAATTTCTTAATTTGTATAAAATTGACGATGCTCTGAAACTTCTGGATCTATTTTGAGAGGCACACCCATGGCACACTAAAACCAATGTTATTTTTTAATTTTTGTAAGAAGTCCAATTTCTTTCAAAGATGGAAAAGAAAGAAGTGAAAACAATGAAGATGACGATGACTAACACAACAAATACATGACAAAAAGCGGCACAAACACCTTACCTGGGATACGGAGCGTACTGGTCACCATATAGGTCCGCCTCCTCTCTGTCATAGCCGTAAGCATCAGCTCTCTCCCCCCTCTCCCGGTCTTCCTCCCGGACATCCTTTACTGGCTCCGCGCGTCGCGGAGATGATCTGACCACACACACAGATGAAGATGAAGACCATGAGAACACAAACACGCTGACAGTAGAAGGTCGTGATGAATACATAATACACATAGGTGACGTGGTAGTTGATGAACAACACACACAACGCATAAAAATGGAACTGGACGCATAAAACATGATACAAAATGCCATTCAATGATTGAGGTAGACTGAAGAAGTGATGAGGTTTGTCATAATGAGTGATTGAATAGCAAAACTATGTGAATTTCCTGAATCCTGGCGCATGTGTGATTGTGGTCTTACCTCCTCAAAGGTTGATCGTCGACCTGGTAGTCTGGTGACCATCCATCCATGAATACGGGTTGATAAGGTGGTATTACTGTTTTCCACTGTTCCCTGGAAATATAAAGGAATTAATATACTAACTGTAACAATCAAAAACCTGACAGCTATGTTATGCTAGTGTCTAGTGCAATAAGTAAATAGTCATATTTTAATGTGCCAAAACCAAACAAGAGTAAAATAAATAAAATTACCTGGGTATAAGCCATGCGTCGCCCAAAGAATGCCACAACTCAGTTTCTTTGCTGGTGACGCAATTTGCCAAAAGATTCAGAGCATCCCTGGTCAGAAGAGGCTGTACCACACGAGACGGCAGTCTTCCGTCCGCAGCATCCCCAGCCGCATCCACGATCAGAGCTAACGGCGTGAAGAGGAAGTGGACCAGCTCCGGAGCATTTGGGTCGTGTATATGCGCTCTGAGACGCGCCAGCAAGTTGAAAGACAGCTTGAACTTTTGTAGGACGTCGACGAAGTCTCTCTCTGGCGGTGGTCTGGTGCGGAGTGCGAGCATTCCCTCTCCAGCCCCAGCGCTCCTTTTGCCTCCTCTGGAGCGTCTTCGGCGTTCCAATTCCCGGGATGCCGCTGCAGCATGCTGCAGGCGAGCTATGAACTTCTCGATGTCGTCGAAACATCTGTTCAGTATGGCTATGTCCTGCTCGTACAGTCGCTCGGAGCCGGTGGACGATGCGTCGTCTCTCTCACCCCCGGAGCCTCCTCGCTCCCCTCTGCCCAGCTGTGCAGACATTTGCTGGAAAAAAAAAAACAGAAGTTTAATTTTCGCCAATTAGACTTACTTACGCTAATCGGGGAAGTTGATTGTGGATTAGACAACCTGTTATTTCTCTCGTTCTTCGTATTTATAAAAAAAAAACAATAACCCAGACAAGGAGAGAAAACCTTCCCAATTGATTTAAACACAGTACCCTGGCAAGATACAATATATTATTTATATAATCTTAAACTAGATTATTTTATTCCACATCGATCCACAGATCTTTGATCGTGATAATGTTATTGCCCGAATATCCGCGTTTGAGCAATAACTTTACCGCGATCAATAGTTTTCGATTACGTTGCTTAGATAGCAGAGCTATTAATACAGTGAGTCAACTACTTATAAAAAATGAATATTAAAAATGTTTTCTTTTCATATTAGTTTGAAACTAACACTTTTGAATAGTCTATATGATGTTTATGATTCAAGAAGAACCGGCGTAACAAACTAGCACGCGTCGCTAAGTTTCTGAAGACTTTATTTTTAAACGTTTTCACTGCCACTGGCAACTACTGTAGGTGCACTTACAAAAAGCACGGCCTCCCATTGCTTGCGCGTGTATGTCTGGTAGAGAGGCGCCATGCCAGCACTGGCACTACGCCGCTACTGAGCTATCTCTGACGCGCGTAATCCTTCCGCCAGGATTATCTGCTATTTACATACCAGAGTGTCATAACACGTTTATCTTTTTTTTTTTTAATCCAAAGTGCCGGCACAGTCCCTAATAAAGTGCTACGTGGTATTCGGAAATACAATATTGCATATAACTACTGCTACACTCAGGACGTATTTAAGATTTTTTTTTCCAATTCTTATTTTTACGAAGACATTGGGTTTAAGAATTCTGGAAAAGTATGGGACCCATAATATGATATTATGTTGCCCATCGGATGGGTCGAGGAAGATCGACCAATGATCTTAGGCTTCGCGTAGCTTAGGTTAAAAAAAAGAAAGAGATTATTGGCACAGTAGCATTAGATGTATTGGTGAGAGGACGACCTTCGAAGAGCGCTCAGTAAAGTTTCACAACGCCACAATCATCAATGGGCATAATAATGGCGATTTAATTATACTGCCAAAAAAGTCCAAGCCCAAAAAATGTTTCGCAGAAAAAACGTTTTGTATACAGTTGTTTATGTTGAAACATAATATTGTATGGTACAATAGTGAAAGAATTTTATCTGTCCGCTTATCGTGCGATAGCGATAACGGCATCGATGACCAAATCCTTTTTCTAGAACATGATTATTGAGCATTACCCAATAAAATAGTTCGATAAAATCATAAAGGCTCCAATGGGGCCCATATAAAGGCTTCCAGGAGGTCGATCGAATTCGGTCAGATTGATCGCAAGCGGATCTGACCGGAACACAAAACAAGTCTAGCCAGGGCCCTGATTCACAATGCGCAATTTGACTCGGATTCGGAAACTTCATTGTGCGACATCCAATAAACGCTCGCCGCTCAGCATTGCAGTCCGCACGGTAAAGTTTCCGAATCCGTATCGAACGGGATTCGTGAATCGCCCTGCTGGTCGGCCTGCGATATCTGACGAACCCGCGGAATTGGCCTTCACGTATATGGAGCTTAAGGTTCAGGGGCTGTACAATTTTCTTATTATTTTACTTTATATTTTTTAACTTTAGAATTTTCATAATAATTAAAATTAAAGTTTTGATAAGAAGTACATACCTATTCTTGGCACTAACAGCACACGGTATGCAAATAATTAAAAAAAAAACCTAATCTTTAATCAATAGATTGCAGCTGAATCATAGGGAGATAAATTAATGCTATTTAAATAGCCCTAATATCAATATCCTTTTCAAATTTCATCTAATCTGTAATCCGTGTTTGATAACGTGTTGACGCACTAATGTTGAATACCCATGATGGGCACCATGTTTGAGAAGCAATCGACGTCGATCATGGCCAATTATTATAGACGAATGTGACCCTCATTTGTAATCGCTTATCAAATTGTTCTATTATGGACCAATGTTGAGAGGCTACATAGTATTTAAAAAAGGCGAAGAATATTTTTCATTTTATTACTGAAGTCTTAAGGCTATATTTATTTATTATAAACTTTTTTATATTATTATAAAAATATCTCTTACTTGTCTTCTCGGTCTTTCTATCTCGTTCTCCCGTTCTCTTTCTCTTTCTCTCTCTATCACGAAGTCGCGTCCACCTTCTGAGCCACCACTTCCAACGCCTCTGCAAGAACGAAAATTATAATTTAATTGGTTAATTAAAAAAATATATAATATATTCCCAAATACAAATTATTATTGCTAGTTATGTAATGTGTTTGTAATACGAGTATTCTGTTAGTTTATGTGATGCAGTTGATAATAATTAATACCGTTAAGCTGAATTCAATGGAACTTGGCATGGAGACAGTTTGGGCCATAACCCCTATTAGTGATGAGCAAAACGAGACTCAGACAGTCTTGGTTTTGGTATTTCTAGTACAATATTGGTCTTGGACTTGGTCAAATCTGCCTGATCTCGGTCTTGGATTTGCTTTTTTTAGTTTTAGGATAGTCTTTGCTTTTTTGCAAGACCAAGACTAAGGCTGCAAGACCGATTTTGCTCATCACTAACCCCTATGTAACACAACCACCTATACAGGGTGTAACAAAACTAAGTGATACTAAGTGATCTCACTTTAGGGTGAGAACGTGTTCCTTATAGAGAGTTCACTGTGAAAGAAGCAGAGCTGAAAGATCAATTTTTTTTCTCTTTTGTATGGGGAAACTCGTGACGCTGGGGCGCTTGTCCAATGCCCATACAAAAATGAAAAAAAAGGTCTTTCAGCGCTGCTACTTTCACAGTGAACTCTCTATAAGGAACACGTACACACCCTAAAGTACTATCACTTAGTTTTGTTACATCCTGTATAGATAATATTAACTGCAACTAAATGTATGTGAATTAATGCACGAACTAATTTGTGGGCAGCATAGCTGCGGATTCAAACCGTGAAGTTAATCACATATTATACAGACATTTTATATAAAGTTTTGCGTTGTATTAAGTATATTCTGTATTTATGTAAAAACTAGATGACGCCCGCAACTCCGTTGCGCCAAAATTCGTGTATCGCGCGGGAACATTTTTCCGTGATAAAGAGTATCTTATGTCCTTTTCCCGGCACCCAAAGTATCTCCATACCAAATTTCAGCAAAATCAGTTCAGCGGTTTGGTGAAGAGGTAACAGATAGACAGACAGACAGACATACAGACAGACAGTCAGAAAGACACACTTTTGCATTTATAATATAAGTATGGAAGTATGGATAGTATATAGTATGGATCATATTACACATATCCTCAGCTGTAATATCGCGTGCATCTCGTCATTTCGAAGCGTCAGCGTCACGTCGTCACGTCCGGCTACACACGCCCGTTCCATCTCAACGATTTATCTCACGATAACAATGACGCCGCACCTACTGCGATAATGTCATATGTGCCGGAGTACTATGATGATATTTTGTTGTATGATAAGTAAAACTTAAATTTCGTATCAGGCTAGAATATCTTATTTGAGGAATTAGGGGCCGGATTCTTGAATGAAACGAATTTATGCCGAATTGAAATAGCCCACAGTCGAAGCGACATTCGAAGCATGAAATCGGGCCACTTAATATCAATAGTCAGTATAAAACCTCTATAGTCTATACTCTATAGACTTTTTTTTTATGAAATAAGGGGGCAAACGAGCAAACGGGTCACCTGATGGAAATCAACTTCCGTCGCCCATGGACACTCAGAAGAGCTGCAGGTGCGTTGCCGGCCTTTTAAGAGGGAATAGGGTAATAGGGGAGGGTAGGGATGGGAAGAGAAGGGAATAGGGGAGGGAAAGGAAGGGAATAGGCTAGGGGATTGGGCCTCCGGTAAACTCACTCACTCGGCGAAACACAGCGCAAGCGCTGTTTCACGCCGGTTTTCTGTGAGAACGTGGTATTTCTCCGGTCGAGCCGGCCCATTTGTGCCGAAGCATGGCTCTCCCACGTATTGAACTTACAATAATAATTTTACTTAATATTACTAGGCGACGCCCTCAACTCCGTTGCGCAGATAATCGATTATCGCGCGGGAACTGCACATTTTTCCGGGATAAACAGTATCCTATGTCCTTTGCCGGGACTCAACCATCTCCATACCAAATTTCAGCAAAATCGGTTCATCGATTTAAGAGTGAAAAGGTAACAGACAGACAGACACATTTTCGCATTTATAATTTTCGTTTGATATATTGTAATATATTAAACGAAATGGACATATGGACAGACTTACAAAAATAGAAGGTTTATATATATTAGACATGTAACCTGTTTTACATCTAGTACCTACATAACAGGAACCGTTACCTAGCTACCTAATTAAAATTTTCATCTAGGTCTTAGTCATTGCAATAAAGTCCTAGATTAAGCCTTATCTCCTAAGTATCGTGTTCACAGAGTGCCGTCAGTACAGGTTTATCTCAAGTACCTATTCACAGGACACCGAATAACTGTCGGCTTTATGTCTGTTTACTGTTGCATTTTATTAAACGGGGGTTCTATACTATCTTATTGACGAAATGCTAGATAAATTAATTGAAATTGAATTTTTAAATACCAAAAAGGTTTCTTAAAAACCAATCGAAAACAACAGGAAATCATCCGATTAGGTCTTAGGATTTTGAAGTTATAATTTGTATCTGCACTGCAGAGTCCACAAATACCTAGTAGTCTCAAAATAATGCCATTATAAATAACAATAGCTTAACATAACCTAGTGGGCAACCTATAACAGAGTGGGCACCCGAAGACGGACGCCGCCGCCGTAGCCGGTCTAGAAAAAGGTGGCGTGACGAGCTGGATGCATACCAGCTAGGCTGGCTATTGGTGGCGCAGGAGAGAACAGTGGAAGATCCTGGAGGAGGCCTTTGTCCAGCAGTGGGACACTATAGGCTAATAAAAAAAAAACATAACCTAGGTGCATGGTCTTTAGGTACTATCTTGTTTTCGTAGGACGCGCGTGGTATTGTCTGTTATACAATCTCATCCATGGTAATCATTTGGGGGGTGTGTGTGTATGTGTGTGTGTGTGTGTGTGTGTGTGTGTGTGTGTGTGTGTGTGTGTGTGTGTGTGTGTGTGTTTATGTGTGTGTGTGTGTGTGTGTGTGTGTGCGTGCGTCTCTCTGTCTCTCTCTCTCTCTCTGTGTGTGTCACTCACTTCAGCGCGTTCAACTCCTCCACGAGCGTCTGCGCGGCGACGTCATGGCACTGGAAGATGTGCAGCTCGCGGCGCGCGCCCGGCGCCCCGGCGTCCGGGTCTCCCACCACGAAGGCCAGCACGTTATTGTAGAGCTCCGCGGGCTCGGGGGAGGTGAACGCGGTGGGGGAGTGGACCCACGCCGCCGGGAAACGCTCCATCACCGACTGGAAGGGTGTGAAGTTAGCGAGGGGTTGCATGAGGAAAATATACTGTCAGAAAAATTGATCAATAGACAGATGGCATTATACATGATGGCATACGTCATTTGGTCGGTGACTTCTAATGTTGGTTGGATAGGACTTGACCGACCAAGTCAGGGGCCGTACAACGAAACCGTTTTGAGACTCAATCGAACGAATCGGAATGCCGCGTCCCACTGTAACAAACGTCAAATGACGTTGTTAGAGTAGGACGCGGCATTCTCATTTCTCATACGATTGTTTGAGTCTCAAAGTTCCAGGAATACCCAAAAATAGTATGCTAATGATATAGAGAAGTGTTTGTTCCTTGTTTGTCAAAACGATTTTTTACACAGATGGAAAATTTGTGGCAGGATTTTCTTTGTTATGAACGAAATAACGCGCAACATAATATCTAATATACACAATATATTATCTAATCTGATACTTGAAAGTTGAAACTATTGTGCGCTTTTATAATTCCGGACGTCACGTTATCGTGGACGCCGACTTCCACAGTAAAACGTTGGGTACGTTAAATGCCCTTATGATTTTATGCACCGCGGACGTTTTGTGCGGTTCAGAAGAGTGTAGACGTCGTGATGGCCTCTAACGTGCATGTTAAAAAGTTATCGTCGACGGAAATTTAAAAGCGTCTTCATATATTTTCATACATTTTACTTCCCTATGTTATCGTTTTACCGTGAACGTTCACGATATTACCGCCACGTCCAAAATTATAAAAGCGTACATTGACTATAATAATTATCAACATAGGTCTAAGAACTAGATATATCTTAATATAATAACATCATACCGCGGTCTCGTAGTCCATGACAAGCACCCACTGGTCCTCTAAACATAACTGCATTTTTTGGCTCCATATTCCTGAAATAAAAAAAAAATTCAGACCACATAGCCACTCAAAGTCTTGAATATAACGAGTGAAGTTTCTTTGTAGAATATTTAGGTACAGGTTGAAAATATAATAATAATCGGGAAAATTATTTATCGAAACTAGTTTCAACTAATCAGAAATGTGGTATTAATTTTTATTGCATCATTGCAGCTTATGTTTATTAATAAGCCAGACCATGAAGTTTATCATACTTAAGTATTATATAAAAAGTGATATGCAAAGAAACATTTTTTTTTTAATGAAATAAGGGGGCAAACTAGCAAACGGGTCACCTGATGGAAAGCAACTTCCGTCGCCCATGGACACTCGCAGCATCAGAAGAGCTGCAGGTGCGTTGCCGGCCTTTTAAGAGGGAATAGGGTAATAGGGGAGGGTAGGGATGGGAAGGGATGGGAATAGGGTAGGGGATTGGGCCTCCGGTAAACTCACTCACTCGGCGAAACACAGCGCAAGCGCTGTTTCACGCCGGTTTTCTGTGAGAACGTGGTATTTCTCCGGTCGAGCCGGCCCATTCGTGCCGAAGCATGGCTTTCCCACGTATATAGCATCTTCCGTAAAGATGTGTATGGACATTAACATTTTCTCATTTTCATGTCGGCCGATCGCTTTCTTGTGGGTCAAATGAGCTTATATGAAAGTCTATACTAAATATTTTCTAATAGTTTTCTCTTTAGCACATTGGAGGAAAGCCAGCAGTGTCCAATGAAAGATGATCACTGAATACTTTAGTACTTGCTTGGTACAATCACAAGCATGTTAGCTTTATGGAAAGCTAGATGACGCCCGCAACTCCGTTGCGCCAAAATTAGTTTATCGCGGGGAACCGTATATTTTTTTCGGGATAAAAAGTATCCTATATCCTTTTACCGGGATTCAAAGTATCTCCATACCAAATCTCAGCAAAATCAGTTCAGCGGTTTGGGCGTTAAGAGGTAACAGACAGACAGACAGACAGACATTCTTTCGCATTTCTAATATTAGTAGTCATATAATGAGTACCCCGACTCTAATTTATCTAAACGCCCTAGACCCTGACGTAGGGGTTATAGTACTTACCATTAGTCTTCTCCAGCTGCAGCAGCCTTCTCATGCCATCGGCGGAGTAGACGATGCCTGTCTCCCGGGTGACAGTGAAGGTGGCCAGGTGCTCCAGCGCGTAGGAGCGCCGGCGATTTTTGAAAGAAGAAGAAGAGTACTCACCATTTGTCTTCTCCAGCTGCAGCAGCCTTCTCATGCCATCGGCGGGGTAGACGATGCCTGTCTCCCGGGTGACAGTGAAGGTGGCCAGGTGCTCCAGCGCGTAGGAGCGCCGCAACCCCGCCAGCTGGTCGAAGTCGTGCAGCGCGCGCTGCTCCCGCGCCCGAGACATGTCAGACCATCATATGACCCACGGAGAGGAATCTGGAACAAGGAAGATTAGGGTTAGAAAATTATATTATTGCTAGCTGATTCGATATTGGCCGATTCTCAGACCCACAGATTAAAAACATAAAATTTCAACCAGTGCCGGATTAATATTTTTTTATTAGTGTAGGCCACTTTATTTCCGCCGCTCCATGTACGAAATTCAAAGAAACAAATTAGTATTTTAAATTTTGAAAGCTACTACCTAAGTTTTTTAAATTAGTTTTTACTCTTTTATAAAAAAACCTAAACCTAAACAGCCTTACAATATTCAGCATAACGTCGTATCGTACACTTCACAACAGAAATCGATTTTAAACGATTTGTCGAGCAATCACAATAGATTTCGATATTTCTAGGAAATAGTTTCACAATAAAAATTATCGTCAAACGTGCAATTGTGTAACATCCCTATTTCCAGCATAAAGAAAACGTACATTATATTATAACAATAAAATGTAATAAAAGTTTAACAACTAACAAATTAGAATGTCAATTAATATACCGGTTTGCGAAGACAGGTGTACCTTTATATGCGTACGACGACGAGCCAAACATTCCAATATCGCTGTCCCTTTCGCGCACTTGCTATTGATGCAGCGCCATCTCGCTCTAACAGCAGGTCCGTATCTAATCCTGCGTAACGCTATTGGGCGCCAAAAGAGGATGACGGAAGTGCATTTTTGTACCGTTATTCTCGAAAGGTGTGAGTACGCTGGCACGTCGTCCGTTACTAATGCTAGGACAAAGCGTATTTTGTTTTTTATTGACTCCCGGTTAGCTAGTTCCAATATAATAGCGAAATGTAAAAAATATGAGATATAAAGCACAATATTTAAAAGGTTGTAATACTTTGGCTGTAATTAATTTACAAACTCACCTTCGACAAAAATCTTTATCATCGAAATATAAGTATTAAGGCCATCCCCCGAGCAAACGACCTTGACCATACATTTGACGCGTTGCCGAGATCGCACAAAAATCCATTTTTTTTTAATATATTAGTTCAAAATTGATCTAAAAAAAATTTAAACGGGGAATATGTAGTTAATGAAATTGTCTATCTATTGTCGTGTGTTTCAAATAAACGTTATTTGTAAATACTAGGGACATGCTGAAAGTATGCTTCAATTTTAATAAATTGGTATTACTTTTGAGGCTAATATCATGAGTATAATAAACAAAAATAGAAAATTTAAAACGGGGAAAGGAATGTTGATATACTGAAGATTATTGCTGTATTTTTATTATAACTTTGTAGCTTTCAAATTATGAGTTTATAAGGCTCTAAATACGGTAAATAGCGGAATCTCCGTAGGGGAAGGCCCTTAACAAGGCATACATTTTATTTTAATAAATGGTTAATGAATCTATATTAAAAAACTTTTAACCGAACATTTTTTTTTCTTAGTATTTATTTCGAAAGATATTAAAAAAAAACACACGAAAAATAAAATAGAGAAGATCCGCCCGTCGTAACTACAATTTTATGCTAAGCTAAAATAAATCTTATTGCGTTGCGTACACGCTTGGCACTCGCGTTCGCAAGGTTATCGTTTTGGAATTGAGGTAAGTGCTCGCCTTAAGGCAGGTTGTAATTGACTACCTATTTGTAAAATAGTTTACATATTATTTACTACAGAAACTTGGAAAATGTTTCAGGAAATATCCATGAATGACAGGAGTTAGCGAAGTTTTGTAAAATGAATTTACAAGACGTGAAATCTTTAGCAGCATTGGGATTTTTGGGATGGATAAAAAACAACATTACTCCCTGAGACGGAGGAGAGTATACCGCCGGCGCGGCGCGGCCTAGGAGAGGAAGCATTATCCCTCTCTCTCTCTTACATTATTTTTAAGTTTTCACTTCTGTAGTGCAACCTGTTGTTTTTTGTTGTAAATTATTATTAGATAGGTGATACAGAATATGAAATTACTAAATATATAACTCACTAGCTTTTGCCCGCGGCTTCGCTCGCGTTAAGAAGTATTATTATTATTTAAGTATCAAAGTCTCAGCTCGATCGGTATATCCTCTATTTTATCCCTTGGGGGTAGAATTGATCAAAATCCTTTCTTAGCGGATGCCTACATCATAACATCTACCTGCATGCCAAATTTCAGCCCGATCCGTCCAGTGGTTTGGGCTGTGCGTTGATAAATCACTATGTCAATCAGCCACCTTTGAGTTTTATATATTATTTAGATTTATTGAATAATTAAGTATTATTTGAATCATCATTTACTAAAGATCTAAACTCCCTTCCGCACGCGCACCCCAGCCTTGGTGACGCCCACTTCGCAACGGGCCGTGCAGCAGAAATCGTAATATTTTAATTTCGCCATAACTTCAAAATCAAACGTCCAATTTTAATCATTCAAAGACTAAATATTATCTACATAAACTGTGCTTAGTGATGAAATAATTTATTTTGATAAGGATTAAATAGCATGAGTAAAATAAACGCGTTTAAATGAAGTCCAAAAAAAAAATTCATCGACTTTGATACCTAATTAATTATAATACTTCTTAACGCGAGCGAAGCCGCGGGCAAAAGCTAGTTACTAAATAAAGTACATACTTCATACACACGTATAATAATATACTATGCTGCAATTCGAAACAGTTGACGTCACAGTTATACATTGTAATTTTACGGCAGCGCGATGTATTTTCAAACAAATTGCATTTGTTTATCGTACCAGCTGATAACATGGTTGTATTATGATCAACTATTTTATAATTTTTAACCGCTTCTCAAAAAGGAGGAGGTTATATATTCGGCTGTGGATTTTTTATTTTATTTTTGTATGTTCAGCGATTACTCCGCCGTTTGTGAACCGATTTTGAAAATTTTTCTTTTGTTGTATAGCGTTTTACCCCAATTTGGTACCATGTTCACATAAGTGGTGAACTGATGATGGGATCCATGAGTAATCGAGGGAACTCCTCAATTTTTATATAGAAACATATGGTGATTTTGTTAACCGACTTCCAAAAAGGAGGAGGTTATATGTTCGGCTGTGGATATTTTTTTATTTTTGTATGTTCAACGATTACTCCGCCGTTTGTGAACCGATTTTCAAAATTTTTGTTTTGTTATATTAGATTTCACTCCAATTTGGTTCCATTTTCACAAAAGTGGTGATCTGATGATGGGATCCATGAGTAATCGAGGGAACTCCCCAAAATTTATATGAAAATATATGGTGATTTTGGTTTTATGAGAAGTATCCTAAGCATATGCTACCAAAACGCAAGATTTTGCACTAAGGTATACTATGGTTCCGAAGATACTAAGAGAACTCCGGATTCCTTATTGATACAAGTTTGGGGGTTAAGGCGCTGTTTTAAGAACTGAAAGCATATGCTACTATGCAAATTACATTCATCATCATCATCATCATCATCATCATCATCATCATTACTACGTCAGGGTCACCGATGTAACATGGTTGTATCTCAATGTCACAATATGGTTTGTATATGGATACAAATTGTAATAAGATACGTAGAATATACGCGATGGTTTACTAGGTAACTAAAAAGAGTGAAATTATTATTTTTAACAAAAAATTAAAACCGACTTCCAAGGTAAAAACAATAATAACATCCTTATAATATGAACTAAAAAGTATTAAATAATTTTTCGTATCTAGTAGTGCCTTTTTCCGAATTCGGTTAAACCTCAACTATTTCTGTATTCAATCTTCATAATTTTGAAGTCGCTACCAGATAGCTGAATCTTCAGTTCTCTGACAGAATATTTGAAACTTTTGGAACTGGCACCGACTGTTGATGATGATGATGTTCAATATCAACCCTAGACGGTCAATAATATTACGCAATACGTGATATTGCGCAATAAAATTGCTCGTCTAGGGGCCCGTATTTTGGATGTTTTTCACTAGGCTGTAAGTCAAGAGAAGAGAAAGTTGAAAAGCGTTCAAAATTATTGACGTTCGAAATTTAAAATTGTGTAATCTACGCAAACCTAACATTTATCTATCTTGCTCTTAATATAAGGTGTACTCTTTCACACGTCATACAAGCAGTGGTATAATTTAAATTTAGAACTATTTCGAAAACAATTTGCAATTAAATATAAGAACCTGCACTAGAAGGCGCCGAAAATCATATTTAGAATACAGTTAACAAGTAATTGAATTTCAACTCTGCTGCGTTAGAATAAAGTCTAAGATCGTTTATGATGTGTGTTACTCAATATTTAAGGCCCACTTAACACGGTATTGTCTTAACTCCAACACTCGAGCTCAAGGGCAGAACAAACGCGAACGTCTCGGTATGTGGAAATTACACATACAAGATAAATACCAGGTGTAGGTGGACTTTTGTTTGCACTTTGGAATAAGTACATCATTTTGAAAGCTTTGTTTAGAAAAGCCTAAGCCTAAACCCTAGAAATAAGCTAGGAATCGACGGGTTCAAATTTAGTTTTTAGGGTTCCGTACATAAAGGGTAACAACGGGCCCCTATTACTGAGACTTCGATATCTATTCGTCTGTCTGTCTGTCTCCAGGCTGTATCTCAAGAACCGCTATAGCTAGAGTTCTGAAATTTTCATAGATTGTGTATATATCTGTTGCCGCTATAATAACAAATACTAAAAACAAAATAAAATTAAATTTTAAGGGGGCTCCCATACAACAAACGTGATTTTTTTGGCCTTTTTTGCCTCGATATCAATAATGGCAACAGATAGGCACTTCAAACTTTCACAAAATCCTCAGTTATATGTTTACTTTAATAATTAATAATAAAATCAAAATAATAACTTAAGGGAAGCTCCCATACAAAAAACACAATTTTTGGACATTTTTTGCTCTTTAACGGTACGGGACCCTTCGTGAGCGAGTCCAACTCACACTTGGCCGATTATTAAACTCAATAGAAATTATCGAAGCAGCAATAACTGACTCTTCTATCACAGTTGGCATACAAAGCCTTTCTACTGCGATAAATATTTACGCATAGCTACTCCGTCAAAAAGTTGGGGCTCCTCATATTATTATTATTTGACTAGATGACGCCCGTAACTCCGTTGCAAAGGGATTCGTTTATAGCGCGGGAACTGTATATTTTTGCAGAATAGAAGGATACTTTCTATCCTGCAAACGTCCTTTTCCGGGACTCAAATTTTCGTATATTAGTATGGATTGGGAAGTTCCAGAGCCATATTGTCGCATTTGGGCTTGATCACATGACATGGGAACATAGACCAAACACAGTTCTAGTAGTAATAAAACATGTTCCCTAATGAAGTCTCTGAGGTCTTTGATTGAGTTTATCAATTCAATAGTTTTGTTAATTGGTTAAAGTTTTGACGCTAGCCAATCAAAAGCTTCTTTAATCTTAAATAGATAAACTACAGTCAAAAACCCGCAGAAATTAATCCTTAATGATTTAGAAGCTGCACTCTTTACAGTGCAATAAACATAATATGCTATACCGGTCGGCCCTGAGAGCACCGACGACACACTTAGCCCGAATACCACACCATACTTCAAATACCATAGCCTCAAATATAAATATATATTATAATAATATTATGCATCTCTTAGGGCCTGTTTTACCACTTCCTGATAAGTGTCGGATACGACAGAGTATGGAGTATCTGTCAAATAAGTTGTGGATAGCCTATCCGGCACTTTATCAGGAAGTGGTGAAACAGGCCCAGAGTCTTTTTAATTTGAGGATTTCAGCAATCGTCAAAAATCATTAAAAAGTTGCTACTTGCTAAAATCCGTTCTTTAAAACTGACATTTTTTTCAGCAGTTTCATTACTGGTTCCATCCCCAAAAAATGTTAAAATCCTTGATAAACGGTACCAGCCAACTGAAATGAATGTTCTATTCATTCATGAATTTGAGTTGGCTAGTACCGCTTTCAGAAATATGAATTGAGCAGAGAAATCGTTGAATATCAGTCAATTTTATATGAGCTATAAGCTAAGTAGTAGTATTTTCATTGTCCTGTTTCCATATTTTCTTTCAAAATATAACCAACAATAGATGATTTGATGCAGGCAACGGGCGACATCCATAAAAGATGGCCTTAATAAGAATATGCTATAATATAATCAAAATCTTAAAAAAATACAAATCATGTTTTAATATATTATTTTTATAAAGTACTCGTTATTATACACACCTTACATAAATTGCATAACTTTTAAGTATACATTACATCTAATGAACAACTTATAATAATTGAGTAATAATAAATATTATACAATATAACGAGTATACATAAAACATGTATTTCGTACTAATAATGACGAGTTGTTATGTAAATGACGACCTTATTTCCGAGGTGCTAAGTGCCATATTTGTGCAAAGGCGACGTTGAGTTAGCACCTGTGCGCGTGATTAAATGAGGTTTATTGAAATAAGTACCATAGAAGAAATTCATTCATAGGCAGTTGACGGACCTTCGTCATTTGGTGGGATTATGTCAATTCAATGTAAGGTATGTATGTAGGTTTGACATAACTCGACCAAATTACGTAGGTCCGCCATCTGCCTATGAATCAACTTCTCTGATAGTACATCAGCAATTCTCTTACATCTTGTTCGTAAAGTTTGTAGTGAGATGTGAGTTCAAATGTCCAGTCCAGTGTGTTAGGACTTAAGGTACAAGTTGGAACCGAGCGACACGCGACAACTGCAAACGACGTGTCGCAGCGACACTACTGGTTTCTATGTATTTCTATAAAACACCCTCCACAGCTAGCGACACGAAGCTAGCGATACTTATTCATAGAAATACATAGAAACCAGTAGTGTCGCTGCGACACGTCGTCTGCTGCCGCTTCATGTAGTCGGCTTCCAACTTGTACCTTTAGGATTAAGGAGTTCTATTTAGCACCAGGGTATATCTTGGTGCAAAATCTTACTTTTAGCATAATAACTTTAATTTAAATAAGTGATTGACAGAAAATGTATGGAGTTTATGTCAAATCCCCATTAAATTAAAGTAATCATTAAATATATCTGAGTGCGCCCGTTAATCATCATTTGAGGTTTACCCTCGATTTCTCATTTTCGTCATTTCTGTGAACATGGTGCCAAATTCGATTTATATAAGGGGAAATTGTTGAACATACAAAAATAATTATTCTACAACCGAAAATAGAACCTCCTTCTTTTTATAGATGGAAAATGTAGAAAACTTCACGCCTTAAGAATTTGTAATCTATGGTCCAAACCACAAGATATCTCAAAGTAATTTTATAAAGAATATATAAAATACTTTGGTCGTTTTGTAAAGATTTTTTTTACTTAACTATATTAATACCATTCAATATTTCACCTTGACCGCAAACTATCTTATATAAACTTTCTGTCCGTCTTTATGTAAGCAAATATGTAACACATTATATTGTACACAGTTGGGTAAGCGCTCGCCGGACCGTACAAAAGACATCAACGCGTCGTCACGTCCCAAACCGGGAACCATATTTAGGATAATGATCCTTATGCCGTAGACATTAAGGTCTTGTTATATAATTTTGGACAGATAGCTCGATCTATTTTTTACAAGTTTTAGAAATATAAGAAGAAAAAAAATCCGTAGCTATAGGGCAAAAAACCTTTTGTACACTATTACTACGTTACTATAGTTAAAATTATTTTTACACATGCTCCTCTGTTTCCGCTATAACAATAAAATATGATAAGAATGAAATATGAAAAAATATGAAAACGCCCAAACCGATTAACCGATTTTGGTATTATATTATAATTGTTTAATGTAGATATTATTGGCATAAGACACGAGGCGTCACTTAATTATTTGTAGCAAGAACGAGCTCTGAGTGTAAATATGGAAAATAAATAGTATGTAAACTAAGTCTTTCAGCCTTTTCTTTAATAATATTATATGGACGCTGCACTGTTAAGCATTCGTGTACAAACCCACAAAAATATTACGTATTGAGTGATGAATGCAAATTAAATTCTGTAGATGATTTAGAACAAGACTGCATTCAAAATTCAACAAAATTAATAGTATTTTAAAAAGATAAAAGTGACTTCAAAATTGTACGTAATTAAGAATTTAAATTCCCTATCTCAAAAACTACTGAACCGATTTTGATGAAACTTGCAGTATTCCCCAAGTTGAACAATACCTAGTACAACGAAAAAAGAGTTATTTAAATCGGACTTGCAGTTCGGGGATATGCGAACACAAACATAAAAACATACATACCTACATACATACATAATATACACTTTTGAAATTTGGCACATTTGTCCAGACGCTGATATAGAATAACATATTCGAAAACTGGGCAGTTCTGGAAATATTACATACATACGCGTCGAATTGATAACCTCCTTTTTTTGAAGTCGGTTAGAAATTGTTGGTTAGGACACAAACGCTTAACAGTGACCATATGAAGGTATTTTAGAATACACTTATGACTTTTTAGCCGTAGTCCTACGAGGAATGCGGCCTCTGAGACAGAAGTTTTCCTTCGCGTCTTAACCTCTTTACGCAACTGCTGAGAAAATATGATAAGTGACCTTTCCTAGATTTTTCTTGAAATACATACAATATGTATAAAACATTTGATGACGCCCATAGTTAATTAATCTCGTGAAAACTGAATATTTTACCTCAACAAAAACTATCCTATGACTCTAATGGCCGTTCCCAATATTCAGTCTATCTCTGGTTTGACATACGCCCGATCGCAACTAACATTGAATTGACATAAAATATATGTCTCTAATGTCTAACGAGAGCTATTCCTATCTCTAGTAGGGCAAAACCAGAGATAGATCAAATATTGGGAACGGCCGTAAGTGTTTCCATACCAAAGGAGTATGGGCACATTTGGGCTATCGGCGGCCACTGATGAAATTAGTGTTAAATGAAAGTACTGATATTTAGGAACAACATTTGCATTGAACGTGTTATTGTATTCCATTTAGTTTAGAAAATAATTAAATGCGAAATAATGTGATCGCATAGAACAATATTACTTAGTGATTAGTAATTATTTATTATTTATGTTTACCTAAATGCTAATGCATCATTCTAAACTTCCAAATCAATCAATACAATAAAACCAGTTTGTGCTGCTGCGCACACGTTATGTAGTCTGTAGTCTGGTATCTCGGTTGGGTTAGGTTAGGTTTAGGTTAGGTTAGGTTAGGTTAGGTTTAGGTTAGGTTGAGCTTGAATTTTCCGAGGCGAAGCCTATGCCAGCTGACGGATTTTTAAGTTCAGGGTGTCAATCGGTGCGCCTATTGGTTGCCGATTTTTGGGTGGTAGTTGCGTCTCAAAAACCCCAGTGGTTTTTGAGTTATTTAATTTTTGGTGTTTTTAGAGTTAGTAGGGAATTTGTTAGTAGGTCATCCAAGTAAAGAAGCATTGGTCGACGAGTTTGTCCCGGTGTTTCTTTGCGGGGGTGACCCCTAACGGGGGGGGAATCGTTCTGTATATATTATATTAGTTCTATTCTTTTATTTGGTGTTGGTTTTGCTTTTATTTTTGGTGTTTGTCCTAGATTTAATTTTGGTTTTATTATTAGATTTAGGTTTTGTGTATCTGCCGAAATTCCTTGCCGGCTTCAGCCTGAGTTTTCAGGCGGTTGAACGGCTGGAGTTTTTGGTAATATGCCAAAGGGGGTAGAGGAGTCAGGGGGGGTCCGAGAGGGATCTGTGGGGGGGGTTTGTAGATCTGGAGCGGGACTGGTGTTGTCCTTTGGGGATGAAAGGGGTTCCGGGGACGAAGATAGAGAGTCCTTGTTGGAGGAAAGGAGGGAGAGGGAAGCGAGGATTGTTGCTTCCAAACGGAGCTTGCAGGGTGTCCGTGCAGGAGTGACAATCGAGGAGTTGTTGGGGGTCGAATCGATCCCCTCTTTGTCGGAATCGGAGATGGTCGCTAGTAAGCGTCTTTTTTCTGAGATCTCCGGTTCCGACACGGAGGATGTCGGTACGGCCAACAATTTGTTGAGGGTGCAGTCGGCCAAACGTGGCAAGACGCGTGGCGCGCTGAGCAGGCTTTCAGCAGCTCGACAGGAGCTGCGCGAAAGGACTGAAGAGGCTAGGGCGGCGGATTTTGTTGCCGCCCTAGAGAAGAAGGCGCAAAGAAAGGAGTCCAAGGCGGGTAATTCCACTCCGCCTGGACCCCTTGATATAGACGTGGAGGCAATGGGTCCGGAGGACTTGCTTGGTGCTGCTGAGAGCAATCTGGAAGAGATTCTCAGCATCACGGCCAAGTCCTCCAATTTGAAAGGGGGGTACGCCAATAAGATACGGCGTGCCACCTCTGCGGTGAGATGCATAGTTGATGCGCTCGCCTCGCGAACTGTGGCGGAGGAAACGCGGCGTCTCACCGCAGATAATGGTAGACTGCGCCGCGAATTGGCGAACCTCCGCGAGGAAGTCCGCTCTTATAAGCGGGAATTCGAGGAGAGTCGGGCTTCGGCGGCAAAAGAGAGGTCTTCTCCAATGTCCAACGAACAGTTGGGCATTTTGGAGAAGAGCATCGCCAAGTTGGTGGGCAATTTGGTAGATGGGAGGCTGGCGGGGATTGAGGCAAGACTGCCGCCCCCCGCAGTTGTTCGCCCACCCTTGGCGGCTGACAGGAGACGGGAGGCTCTAGAAAAGAGGGCCTCCGCCGAGAAGAGCCCTGCACCGGAGACTGCCGCAGTTCGTGACTTGTCTCCGGTGCTGAAGTCGTCGGTGGTTCACCGACAGCGGGAGGATTTTCCGGCTCTCCCAGTGCGCCCGGTGGTGCGCCCTGCTCCAGCTCCCGCTCAGCCAAAAAAGAGCGGGAGCAAGGGAAAAGGTATGAGGAAGGGGGCTGACCAGCCGGAACCGGTCAATCCTGGCCCTTCCACATCCAGGAGGGCGCCGGCTGAGAGGCCGGTAGAGTCTTCGGCGGCGTCGGCTGCTAATCCAGTGGTCGCCTCGTCGGAGGCCCTAGGCGGGTGGACGGAGGTCGTCCGCAAGAAGACCTCTGTAAAGAAGGTGGCGGCGAAAAAACCGGCACAGGTGGCAGCCAAGAAGCCGAAGGTGCAGCTGCCTCGCTCCACGGCCGTCCTTGTAAAACTAAAGGCGGACGCGGAGGACAAGGGCGCGTCGTATAGCTCGGCGCTCCTGAAGGCGGAGGGCGCCATTAAGTTGGACGAGCTGGGGCTCGGCCCCCTTCGTATCAGGCAGTCGGCTACTGGAGCCAGGTTGATAGAGATACCTGGCTCTACCAGCCACGAGAAGGCTGATTTGTTGGCGGCCCGACTGTCTGAAGTCCTGGCAGAGGAGGCCGTTATTTCAAGGCCCGTGAAATGCTCTAACTTTAAGCTCACGGGCCTTTCAGACGCTGCGACTGTAGAGTCTGTCAAATCTGCAGTCGCAGGGGCGGGTGGATGCTCTACCGCCCAAGTATGGGTGGGAAATATTGAGAGGGGTTCAGTCGGGGCGGGTTTTGCCCGCATGAGCTGCCCAGTGATGGCGGCCAAGAAGTTGGTGGAGCTGGGGAGTATAGCCGTTGGTTGGAGCAGGGTGACCGTGCATCTTGTGGATGCGCGGCCAAGCCACTGTTTCCGTTGCCTGGGGTTGGGGCACTTTGCTGCTTTGTGCCCCAACAATATGAAGGATCGTAGTGGCTTGTGCTACAGATGTAGCGCACCTGGACACACTGCGTCTGGGTGCAAGGCAAAGCAGCCAAAGTGCGCGGTCTGCTCCGATGCTGGCAAACCATCGGACCACGTAATGGGGGGAAAACTTTGCAACCCCCCAGTTACCCGGGGAAAAGTTCCCTCCTCTAAGAGGGGACAGGCGGCGCCGGAAGCTGATATGTCCGAATAATGCCAGGACATCTCAGCTTCCTACAGGCCAACGTAAACCACTCTGCTGCGGCTCAGGATCTTTTCCTGCAGACCGTGGCGGAGTGGCGTGTTGACGTGGCGGTAGTTTCGGAGCCCTATTATGTTCCCCCCCAGCCACATTGGGCAGGGGACGATGAGGGCTCGGTTGCCGTTGTGGTGAGGCCAGGCGCTGGCCCCCCCCTCATACCCAGAATGAGGGGGCCCGGGTACGTGGTGGCGGCTTGGGGGGAGTATGCCGTAGTCGGGGTATACTTCTCCCCAAACCGCAACTTAGCCGCCCTAGAGCAGTTCCTCGATGCTCTAGGGCCGCTGATCAGGAGGCTAGCCCCCCTCCCCGTTATAGTGGCAGGAGACTTCAACGCCAAGTCCTCGGCGTGGGGTTCTCCTGTCACTGATCCTAAGGGGAGGGAAGTAGAGGAGTGGGCTTTAGCCTCGGGACTGTCCCTGCTGAACACAGGGACAGTCCTGACCTGCGTGCGGCGGACGGGCGGTTCAGTGGTGGACTTGTCGTTTGCCACTCCCGCCGTCGCGCGCAAGGTGGAAGGGTGGAGGGTGGTAACGGAGGTGGAGACGCTCTCGGACCATCGGTATATACGGTTCGAGGTGTCTCCAGCCTCCGCATCGAGTCCAGCGTCTCGGTCCAGGGGGCGAAGTGTGTTCCCGCGTTGGGCAATTTCTAAGCTCAACCGGGAACTGGCGGAGGAGGCGGCTATAGTCGGCCGCTGGAGCTTCCCGTCGTCTGAGGCCATGGGGGTGGAAGAAATGGCTGGCTGTTTCGGCAAAGTTTTACACAGCGTTTGCCGAGCAGCCATGCCTAAAGTTTGGGGTCCCCCCCCGCCTCGGCGGGCGGTATACTGGTGGTCGACAGAATTGGCCGACCTTCGCGCCGCCTGCAATGCGGCGCGTCGCGCCTATTGTCGCAGCAGGCGGCGCCGCCCCCAGGACGTGGAGCGTGATGACCGGCTGTACAGGGTCTACCGGGCAAAAAGAGAGATCCTGCAGCTGGCCATCAGTCGGGCCAAGGAGCGAGCGTGGCTGGAGCTGGTAGAGGGGCTCGAGAACGACCCCTGGGGCCGACCGTATAAACGGGCGCGAGATAAACTTCGCGCCCAGTCGGCCCCCTTAACGGAGACGCTCCAGCCGCACCTGCTGGAGAATATAGTCCGGGAGTTGTTCCCGGACCCTCCAGTAGGCTTCGCTCCGCCGCGGATGGCCCGGCGGACGCTGGACTCGATGGAGGAGGGTGTTCCGCCTCCCGTCACCGATGCCGAAATGGAGACGGTTCTGTTCCGTCTCCGAAGGAAGAAGAGGGCGCCTGGTCCGGACGGGGTGCACGGTAGAGTTCTTGCTCTAGCTCTCGTGCACCTCGAAGATAGGCTCCGGGAACTGTTTAACCGCTGCCTTCAGAGCGGACAGTTCCCGGGAGCATGGAAGAAAGGTCGGCTCGTCCTTATTCCTAAGGGCGGGCGACCACCGGACTGTGCGTCGGCGGTGCGGCCGATTGTGTTGCTGAACGAGGTCGGTAAGGCGTTTGAGCGTATACTTGCCTCCCGCCTCGTTCACCACTTGGAGGAAGGCCCTGGACCCGGACTGTCTGATAATCAGTTCGGGTTTCGGGCCGGTCGGTCGACCGTCGACGCCATTAGGCGTCTTAAATCGGTGACGGAAGAGGCGGAACGCCGAGGGGAGGTGGTGGTGGCGGTGTCGTTCGACATCGCCAACGCCTTCAACAGCCTCCCTCACAGCGTAATACGGGAGGCACTGGAATATTTCGAGGTGCCTCCGTATCTCGGGAGGCTGTTGAACGCGTATCTCTCCGATAGGGAGGTCGAGTACGAGGACGGATCGGGGTCCCTAAAGAGGCGGAGCGTCGAGGTCGGCGTCCCTCAGGGCTCGAATGTGGGCCCAGATTTATGGGACGTCGGCTACGACTGGGTCCTGCGGAGCGGTCTCCTCCCCGGAATGGTGCTAGTCTGCTATTGCGACGACACTTATGCACTATTTCGGGGACGGAACTTTCAGGAGGCTGCGCGGCTGGCTGAGGTGGGAGCATCCCTCGTTGTCAGCCGCATAGAGCGGTTGGGGCTTCGGGTACGCTTAGGCAAGACCGAAGCCCTGCTCTTCCGCGGACCCGGGAGGAGAGGACCCCCACCCGGAGCTCGACTCCTTATCGGAGAGACGGAGGTCAGGATGAGTCCGACGCTTAAATGTCTTGGGCTCATCCTGGACGGGAGGTGGACCTTCGGCCCACACTTCCAACAGCTGGGACCGAAGGTCGTGAGGGCGGCGTCAGCGCTGGGCCGGCTCCTGCCTAATATAGGAGGGCCCAGCGAAGCCTGCAGGCGGCTATACTCCGGAGTGTGTCGGAGTATAGCCATGTACGGTGCCCCAATTTGGGCGGATTCCCTCACCGCTCGTAATAAGGCCCAGCTGCGAAGTGCGCAGCGGGTCATAGCGGTGAGGGTCATCAGGGGGTACCGTACGGTCTCCTGGGCGGCAGCTACTGCCCTGGCGGGAGACCCGCCGTGGGAGCTGGTTGCAAGGGTCTTCGCCGAGTTGCACCTCCTCGCTTCAGAGAGGAGGTCGCGGGGCGAAGGCCTGCAATGGGAGGAGCTCCGGCGGGTCCGAAGGCTAGGAGAGCAGTGGCTGTTGAGGAGGTGGGGTGAGGACCTGGCGCAGGCCCAGTACGGTCAACGTACTGCTCAGGCTCTGCGCCCAGTTCTTGCGGCGTGGATGCGCCGCAAGAAGAAACCCCTCACCTTCCGCCTTACACAGGTGCTCACCGGGCACGGATGCTTCGGTGCGTACTTGTGTAAGGTCGCCAGGAGGGAGCCTACGCCAGCCTGCCACGACTGTGGCGCTGCGGAGGACACGGCCCAGCACACCCTCGAGGTGTGCGATCGTTGGGCCGTGCAGCGCCACGATCTAGTGGCAGTGCTAGGTGGAGACCTCTCGCTCCCGAGCATGGTGCGCTGCATGCTCGAGAGCGATGAGGCCTGGCAGGCGGCGGTCTCTTTCTGTGAAACCGTCCTTTCACAGAAAGAGGCCGCGGAGCGGAACAGAGAGGATGACCCATCCTCCGTTCCGCTCCGCCGGCGTAGGACGGGAGTGCGGAGGCGTCGCTATGCGAACCTCCAATAACTTCCGTCCCACGGGACTCCGGGTCAGGATGGGAACCTGCCCGGCTTAGCTAGTCCCGGCGCCGAGGGGAACGCTTCAGTTTGCCTAAGCGTTCCCTAACTTTGGTGGAAGTCCGGTCCCTTGTGAGGTAGACCGGCCGGTCGTGGAGGGAGTCCTGTGTTAGACAAATCCAGGACATCCCTCCGTATACGGCTGAAGGCAAACCGCAGGTGGTTTTAGTGGGTAGGAGTCCCACATACCCCCGGGGTGCTTCAGCTTTCTGAGGCACATCCCCAACCCGGGGCACCCATGATGGGTTTCCCCTGCGCATCAAAAAAAAAAAAAAAAGGTTTAGGTTAGGTTAGCAGCAGCGGAATTAAGTGCTATTATTGAACACGAGTAAGTACTAATAAACACTGGCCCTCCTTATAAAAACCTTTCACCTTACCTT
Organism: Cyaniris semiargus; assembly: GCA_905187585.1. Classification (NCBI taxonomy): domain Eukaryota; kingdom Metazoa; phylum Arthropoda; class Insecta; order Lepidoptera; family Lycaenidae; genus Cyaniris; species Cyaniris semiargus. Next base: position 9,465,419 of record LR994567.1, read on the forward strand.
CCCGCTTTTGCTCTAAACATAAGCTAAGATACTTATTAAATTATGCATAATATCATCTTGAAAAATAAAAATGTATTTTATCCACTTTTAAAGTATATTTCGGCGATGAGATTTCTACACTGTAATTGTAGGACTCCTAAGTATGAATATAATATGTTAGAAATGTTCTTGGCCGCGGATAGCCCACGCTCCATACAAATTTACCCATACAAATCAATAAATCAGTTCAGCAGTTTAAGCGTGAAAAGGTAATAGACAGACATATTTTCACATTTATAATGTTTGTAAGAATAGGTATATGATGGTAAAAAAATGTTTCATGACCAGTAGACTACAGAAAAGTGCAATTTAAAATTGGAAAGGCTGAGCCAACTTTAGGAAATTAAACAATGTTTCAATCGAACGAACAATAAATGCTACATAAATATTCTAAACAAGTCAGCACACTCAAATATGCAAGGCCGAAAACAATTAGAAATGACGTGGGCAAGAGCTGCGCACGCGCATGCAAATGCTATTGAAAATCTTACTTTATAGCATGTCAAGAACAAATCATAAGATAATTTAAAACATAAGATAAAATACCCAATTATTTAAGAGTTCATACAGAAATCCTTTTATTGGTATTCATAGTAAATAAAAAATATCTAAGATGTTATAAATAATAATAGGATATCTCCCACTCCTCCTACCTCTCTTCTGATTAATTTCGTTGCGGGTCCAAATACAGATTTAGCTTGTCCCTCGGGCACCACTGATATCATATCAAAGGGTTTTCGTGGTTGGTTACCACCTGATCCTGGCGACACAGGAGTTGCAGTGGTGGGAATGTGTGGTGGGCCAATTGCCCTTTTAAGAAAAAAAAATAGGATGACGTCAGACGATGGAATGGTTTGCCCTACTTCATCACTATCATCACTACATATTATAAAACAAAGTCGCTTTTTTCCCTCATGTCCCTTTGTTCCCTTTAATCTTTAAAACTACGTAACGGATTTTGATGCGGTTTTCTTTAATAGATAGAGTGATTCAAGAGGAAGTTTTATAAGTATAATAACATTCATTAAATAGTGGAGAAATACTATTATTGTTGAGGTTTCTAATGTGATGTCGTAAATAATTACATTTTTTTCCGCTTACATTGCAAACGCAGGCTGAACCCTACGAGATTTATCAAAATAATGTACCAAGTATTGTACACGTTGAAAAGGTCTACAGAAAACTCCGCGATGGTATAATATGTCTATCTCTTATGGATATCCCACAATAACATTTTTTTGTCATTTACTTTTTACGACAAATAATGGCTAATTTTCGAAGCAATTTTAATAAATACAGCATTAATCCTTATCCAATTAAATACCTTTAAATACATTGTTAATTTAATGTAGATCTATATGGCCCTTTACAGCAATATTTTCGAAGATATTACAGGCTAGATGTCCCGCGCGGCTTCGCCCGCGTAAATTAGGAATTTTACGGAAACCGTACATTTTCCCGCAAAAAAATTGCTTATGTCCTCTCACGTGGTCTACTCTTAAGCTTTATAATATTAGTATAGATTTTTTTAATCGCTTGACAAACTCGAGTCTCAATCTAAAAGACTATGAAAAGTACCAATAATATGGTCATAATAGGCTCGACATAATCATGGGACGATGCATGGTATAATATGGTAGTGATGATGATGATGATGATGAATGTAATTTGCGTAGTAGCGTATGCTTTCCATTCTTAAAACAACGCTGAAACTCTCAAACTTGTATCTATAAAGAATCAGGAGTTCTCTCAGCACCTTGCAAACCATGGTATACCTTGGTGCAAAATCTTACTTGTTGGTAGCATATGCTTAGAATACTTCTCATGAAACCGAAGTCACCACATGTTTCCATATAAATTTTGAGGAGTTCCCTCGATTACTTATGGATTCCTTCATCAGATCACCACTTTTGTGAATATAGTACCAAAATTAGGATGATACACTATACAACAAAAGAAAAATTTTGTAAATCGGTTAACAAACGACGGAGTAATCTTTAAACATAAAAAACGAACATAACACCTCCCCCATTTTGAAAGTCGGTTAAAATTGTAGCCTATGTGTTATTCTGATGTATAAGCTATATTATTGTAAAGGAACACTTCAAGTGACTGTTTTGATTTGTAAAATATATTAAAAAGAATATTTTACTGTCCATTTGCTTTAGGTGAGGGAGCAGAAATCCCTGCAAAAGGTAACGAAAAATTATTGGAAGAAAATCAGAAATACAAAAATAATGTTATCAAAATCGATGTCACTGGTAAAAAATTAAAAAATTAACATCTAATTTCCATTTAAGTCGTAAGTAAATTGTACACAGATTTCCGTTAAAATATGCAACTACAGCCTGACATTAAAACAAAACAAACCATTCACTAAGGAATTCAAAGTCGACAGAACAAAAGTAACTGCAGAACTGCGTTGAAATTATTATTTCAAAACAAGTTTTAATGTATGTTAGTATTTCCACGTTGGAGGCTTATAGACACGTCACGTTTTGGGAATTCCACATCTGCACACACGATTATGGATCCTACAACCTTGTAATAAAGTTGTGAATCATTTGATGATTGCAGATAAGATTAGTATAAGCGTTTATTTCGTATGTTTCGAAGCGAAAATTTGAAACCGAGAGGAAGTGAGAGCTAATAGAGGATATAACTTTAATAGTTTGAGTCTCAAAATACTTGTGAAGGCAGTTTATGTTAAAAGTGATAATTGATCATTTAGCTTTTCTTTTAACTTATGTTGTTATTTAATGGCTAATGCCCCATTTTTGACTGAAGTTTATCTATTCACTGGCGCTTTTGATTGACTCGTTAGTCACCTCACCTTCACCTTTTAGAAAAAAAAAATGAGCGAAACGTATTAAAATTGTTTTTTTTTTATTACCGCATACTTTGCAGCAGTGTCACCTTGCATTGTGCTTTTATGTCCAGAACATTTTACATCCAACATCGTTTCAGCTCGTAAAGTGACTCACTTTTCCTGTTTCATTGATGATATGGCATTTAAAATTTTACTGAGGTCAAATTTTTGTTTCGGATTCACTCAAATTCATTTTGTTTTTTTTTGTTTTTAGTCCTGTCTGTGTCTAAATAGGCATTGTGTTTTTATTTACAGCTTCGTCATAATATTGTTCCTATCTACATCGAAGAGCTTTATAAATGTTTGTATATCTATTTAATTTTGCTTTTGAATACTGCTATCTATTCTATTTTATAAATTAGAATTACTAGCTTGTGATTATCTTTAAATACTATCATTAGCTAATTTATTCAGTTTGATTCGAAATACATATTTTGTTATCTCTTTTACGTCACTTATGATAATGCCATCATTATCAATTATTATAATATGTTTTGTTTTAATTATATTAAATATTCTTCCAACTCAGTCATTAAAATTCCACCTACAACACATTTTCAAATAATAATCATTTATTTATAAATTAGTTGCCTGTTATCAAAGATGTTACAATAATAATAATAATTATTGTCATCTAAGTTTTTATTTGTAACATGTTTTACGAAGTTGTTATTTTCATATGTATTTTGATTTACACGCGATGTCAGAAGTTCTAAAAATATGTTTCTTTTGTTAAATAGGTAAGGTATTGTTTACCTGAAAACTGATGTGAGATTTCAAATTTCAGCAAATTTGCATCATGTGATTTCCAATTGTAGTTTTTGTAATTTATTTAATAACTTTTTTTCTTTCCTGGATCAAGGAAATATACATTTCAAAATTATATATATTGTTTGTCGGGCCTTTTGAATCACAATTACCTACATTAGATTTAATCATATCAGTGTCCTGTTTGTGTTACATTCATTATCTCAAATTTGCAATTAGTTAATGTTCTTTTGATTATTATCATTAATTTGTCGTTACAAAGGAATTTTGTTATTATAATATGGACAATTTTAGATGGTAGTCAAAGTATTTAGTCAAAGTCAAAGTTAGTCTTTCATATTTTCAGTTACATGTCAGTGCATGTTCCGATTTATTGAACATAATATTATTATCTTTATTGAGAAGCTTACGAGAGTGCACTAATAGCTGTTCTCTGATGATGAGAACTGTCGTTTTTGTGTTATTAGATGTTCAGAGTAAAAAATTGAACTCACCAACGAAGTATCGAGAAAACACGGTCTATGCGATACGTCTTTGTGCAGCTCGCGAGCGTTTATGCATTATGATGTATGATTTGTTAATGCGCAGAGAAAGCTGTTATGTACGTCCGTTGCATCGGCTGATGAGCTGCTAATGGACGATGCTCACCTGACGACCCGAAGGACGACGGAGTCACGTCGCAGGAAGTCTATACATAGCGTTCAATCGATTAAATGGGTCCTTTTATCCGGTGGATAGCAATCTAGGCTGCGTATGCGCACCGTAAATACTAATAAGAATTCAGGTGAGCGCCGCGGGAGGAGCAACGACCGAGCGCGCGCCATCTAGCGACCGACCCTGCGCACCGCTCGTGCATGTTGTCAATTCGAAACACTTTCCAATGACTTAACAGACCACACTGAATCATCCTCGGCGTATCGGAACGCCACTCGACACCGATTCCCCGAGACGAGCCTCACGAGTACCTTCGAAAGGTTAGGAGTTAAGTGCGGGTCGAGTCGGCAATATGTTTACAAGCGAGGGAGTGTCGCGGGAAAGCGGTACTCGCAGCGGCCTCAATCCCGCGAGCTCGCTCCCCGATCCCCCGGGGCTGCACCTCGGGTACCCCTTCCGTTCGACGAGCCTACCCCGACTGTAGTAATGCGGTAGCACTCACCGTTGGTCGCGACGAAGCGACGGTCCAGGCTGAGTCGTCACAATAGAGAGCACAACACTCGCGGTATACCTCACAGGCGCGGCGACCGGTGCGCACTGGAGGCCGTGCGCCCCGCAGCCTGCGGCGGATGAGGGGTGCGGGGCGTCGCGGGGGGACGGGGGGCGGCGCGGCGCGGGCGCGGCAGTCGCCGTCTGCGCGCGAGAGTGACCGCGCGCCCCCACAGCTATGTCGGCCAACGGCACCGCGCCCGCGGAGTCGCGGCTCTGCCACGTGCGGAAGGTGCCCAACTTCGACGGCTACGGCTTCAACCTGCACGCCGAGAAGGGCAAGCCCGGCCAGTACATCGGAAAGGTGGACGAGGGCTCCCCGGCCGAGACCGCGGGCCTCAAGCGCGGAGACCGTATCCTCGAGGTGAACGGGCACAGCATCGCCGGCGAGACCCACAAGCAGGTGGTCGCGCGGATCAAGCAGCGGCCGGACGACACGGAGCTGCTGGTGGTGGCGGCCGCGCCCGGCGAGCCGGTGCCGGACTTCGACACCGTCGACCGGCCGGCGTCGGCGGGCTCCGGCTCGGCGTCGTCCGGCACGCAGGCGGACTCGCTCGCGCCGGACGCCGCGCCGGCGGAGGCGCCGCGCCTCAACCTGCAGATGACCGCGGCCGAGATGCGGGCGCACCTCGCCGCCAAGAAGAAGGTGGACCCCAAGAAGGTGCCGATGGATTTGAAGTCCAAGTTCGATATCGTGAAGAAACTGTAGGGTGCCAGTGCAGTGCGCGAGTGTGTGGGGGAAGGGGGCGGGCGGTGTTGCCAGCTCGGGGGCGGGCGCGGGCGGTGTTGCCAGCTCGCGAGCCACCGCGGTGACATCAGGCCGCCGCCGGCCGGTGCGCCCGACCTCGTAGCCTTCCGATTTTGCCATTGATGTATGTACATACCGTTCGTTGTTAGTTTACGTGAAATGGAAATATTGTTCGTAGGCGTAATTATTACTAGGTGAATTAATTAAATTTTTATTTAATAATAATTATTATTTTGTGTTAATGAATATTTTGCGAGTGCAATTATTGTTGAGCTGTCAATAAAGTATATGAATTCTTAGATGGTGTTTTGTGGCTTCCGCCCGGGTCCGCGGCGGGCGGGCCGGGGCTGCGCCCCCGCGGCTGGGGCCCCGCGGCCGGGCCCCCCGCTAAAGCGGTTCTACCTGTCGTCTACCTGACTACGAAAATAGCTGCTCTTACGCATTACTATGCAAAGAAACAGGTTATAAAAATCTCTAAGCATTTTAATATTTTAAATGATATCTTGGCTTGTTAAATATTTTAATAGCTTGAGAGTTAACTCGTTAAAGCCTTTTGTTATTTTGGCAGAAATGTGTGTAGTATCATTGTTTGATGAGCTTAATATGTTGTGTAAATGACTATTAAATAATTAATTGTTTTTGAGTAGGTACTACCGCGTAGGCCACTAGGTAGAGAAAAATTACTAGGTGGACCGTGGATCTTTCACTATTGAATTAGAATTTTGGCAAGATTATATTATTAAAAACAATTCTATCGACTTAACGAGAACAGGTAACAATTTTAATGATCACTTAAGAATTATTGTGGTCGTGGCTTATGATTCATTGGTAATTGAATAGGTATAAACAATAATTATTATAAATGATGGTAATGATATTTCGGGGAATTCCAATAGACTGGTAAATCCGTCTTGAGTCTACATTCAAGGCAAATATGATTCATCAACACTCGATGAGATTAATTAAAATATCAATTCGTTTATAGTAACACAAACATTAGCAGTGTATGATAAACTTTTTCCAACTAAGCCCAAGTTGATATATAATAGACCAATACACGTATATAATGTATAATATGACAATCATAGTAAAATATGCTCCATACTCATCTATGATTGTCGTAGACAGCTTAACATTATAATTATGCATCTGAGCATAACGTGAAGGAGGACATTTGAATGATGTCAAAACCACAGCTGTCAGCATCCAACAATTTTAGTAATTTTAATAATATAAGGCCTTTTGCGTTTGTTGCTAAAGTGCTGATTAGTCGCAAATTAAGAAGTTGAAAGTTGAAAAGACATCATATATAAAAGAATGGTCCTAGAATAGAGCCTTGGGGTACTCCGATTGAAAATAACCAAAAAACTAAATGGAAATGTAGTTTCATACCTTGGGATCACCGATGAAAGCAATGGCTATACTCAATTTTCTTTTTAATCACCTCGTCTCTACTAACTTACAAAGAAGAAAAGAGAGGTGAAATGCAAAGAAAGTGTCACTGAGATCTAAGACAGTTTGTCTGTCTGTTATGTATTGGATGTAAAAAGTCATGAATGTGTTGAGCAAGATAATGTCGTAACGTAAGGCAACAGCAAACGCGCGGAATGTGTTTCTAAATACTGTAAATACTAGAGAAAATACTAGCTATGTAATAATACTATATATCAGGGCTTCCCAAACTGTGCGTCGCGATGGCCCGGGGCGTCGCAACATTGTCCCAGGGGCGTCGCATGTCAACACAACCAAATCGAGTAAACGCCTCGCCCATTATGTCTTTAATACATCCCGGGCAGTCTAAATCCCCGGTTTCAGAAGATTTGCTCAGTAAAGCAAGCGCATCCTTCACATTAGCCAGCCTTGCTGGCTTTAATATCTTTCATAAATATTTTTAAAAAATTTTATGCTTGTGAATTGATTTGGTCATTATTTCCTAATAACAATATAAAATATGTCCAAATAGTGTTTTATGATAACCTATGTTGGGTATAGGCTAGTTCTAAAATTAGAGAGTATTTTTGGGGGCTGGGTTGAGGGGCGTCGTAAAGAAATGGCAAAGTCCCAAGGGCGTCACAGTACAAATAATTTTGGGAAGCCCTGCTATTTATAATACATAACTAGCTTTTACCCGCGGCTTCGCCTGCGTGGAATTCTGAGAACGACATAGTTTCAGGAAAAAAAACATAACTTTTTATACATAAAATATAGCCTATGTCACTCAGGAACACACCAGCTTTCTATCGGTGTTAATTTTTTTTGGAATCAGACCAGTATCCCTAGCATGGCGACCAGTAGAAATGCGAAAGTATAGACAAACTGTGGACATAAACTTAAGGTGCCGTTCCGATCTTTACCGCGGCTACTCGCGACCGACAAAAATTCAATTAAAATGCCACTTTATGACAGACTATAGTATATGTTATAAAGTAGGATATTATTTGAATTAGGACTATAGTCTGTCATAAAGTGGCATTTTAATTGAATTTTTCTGAACGAAAAAAGATCGGAACGGCACCTTAAGTTTATCTCCACAGTTTGTCTATACTTTCGCATTTCCACTGGTCGCCGTGCTAGGGCTACAGGTAGTTTCAGAGATTACCTCCTGTACAATTTGTACATTCTTGTAGGAGGAGTAAATTAAACACAGAATACTGTATCACTGAACACTCTACTCTCGGCGGCGGCTGGTGAAGAAGTGGACGACAGCTCTCCGTCTGGCGGCCATATTTTCCCAGCCCCCACCATGATTGGTAGACGGCCATCTTTATTTATCAATACACTACACCTCCTACAAACAAAAAAAACTTTATCTCTTTATTATATTAGTGTAGATAACTATTAAGCCCACATAATATATCCTACGTTATTAGCTGTCCCGATTCTCAGTAGTATTCTGTCTAATCTATAATATTTTTAATGCAAATTTCCAAAAATTTTCATGAGTCGTTTCCTTCCCTCCTAAAATTTTAAGACCAAAAATCATTGAGACATCTTAAGGACCAGAAACACAGCACCAAAAGCACACACAGCACCAAATTTATCATTTGGTGGCGCGAGTGACTATGAGACTAATCATTGGCTTAACAACAGGTGATCCTTACAATAAAAAAATTCAAAGGTAAACAACCTAATCGTTGCCCTATCAGCAACTTCATTTTTTTCAAAATAATTTTCTGTGTTTTCTGTATAACCTCTTAAACTATATATTGTTTTATTATGTAGACTTCAACTCTTTTCTCTTTTTTTTTTTTCTTATTATGGCACTTCGGCTATGTAACCATGGCCAGTGTCAAGTATAAATGGCGGGAAAACAATATTCTAGTGTACAATTTTCGGCACCGTTTCTCTATATCGTCAGGTCGAAAGTCTAGTCAAAGTCTGAGTAAAAGTCAATACAGTCAAGGAGTCAAGTCGGTCGATTCAGTAAAGTGGTAGACGCTTTACTGAAACTTTCGATGGAGTTTTGGGGGGAACACAAAATAGCACGTTTCTGGATATTGCATCACTTTCCTACACTTGTGCATGAAAACGAATATCTAATGGTTAATATCCTACCAATATTACACATTAAAAACCCAGTTAACACAATTTTAGGAAAATAATACAAAAACACAACATCACTCTTTCACATTTCCGGCAAAACTCCTCTTTCCTCTTTCCAGTGACACTTTATACCTGCCTTTCCAACAATAACTGCCTAAGGTAGTGCCCAAGATCAGCACGCATAAAATCATAAAGGGATGCTTATCTAAGTGGGTTATCAGTGTATACATTTCATCATCATCAGCATCATCAAGCATATTATGTTATGGATATTTTAATGTTTTAGCTTTTTAGCTCTCTAAACTACTGAACGGAGTTCTATAAAAGGCACAGTAGCCTTACGCCCAGAGCCTAAAATCTATGGAGTTCTCGTGGGATATTGAAATGAATAGATTTTATTTTTAACACGCTTTTATAAGCTTGGGTTGTACGTATGTAACGGAATCTTTAAGCACGATTTTTGCGTAATCTAATTAATTCGAAACTTTGCATACATATTAAGAGCCAATGACAATGCAATAATTTGTTAATTTTTTTTTTAATTAAAAAAAACGTGTTTTTAGTTTTCTTAACTATTATTATTAGTAAAAGCTACTGTAATAACGTGACATGACATTTTTAAGATTACGACACTGTCTAATACTTCGAAGCACTTCCGATGCGCAAATTAACTGATGATGATCATTACACCACAATATAATGCCATACAGTTTAGTAACTTACACGTGAGCTGGAAAGCAAATTCACACAACTCTGAAACAAATTAAGAGCCAGTCCACACGGTGCGTTGCGTCGTCGCAACGCAAATATTTTGACGCATAGCCGGCCACACGGGGGCTGCGCCATCGCAGCGTTATTACGAAGCAGTCTTAACGTCAACACCCCCTCCCGCTTCGTCTCGGGGTCTGCTGTCCGTCAGTGTGCGTTGCGACGACGCAGCGCGCCATGTGAACACCTTGGTTATTTGTATGTAAAACAACGCAACAGCAGCGCTGCGTCGACGCAACGCTGACGCAACGTGCCGTGTGGACTGGCTCTAACGCGAGTGTTGTCTGTCACGTTATAACTTTTTGCTACTTTCAGTTATCTGAAATCACGCTAATGTGTGCGTGCGCCTGATAGTATGAAGATTGTCTACTGTAAGTATATATATTTTATACTGTGTCACAGGCGTACGAGTAAACGCTATTTCATGAGTCACCAACCAAGGCCAGCGTGATAACCTACCTGTATGGCTGTACCCATTGTGATGCAACCTTGCCGCAAATTGTTGTTTTATGTGCATTTCGCATGTTTAAATCGTTAATATTTCAACCGTGCTGTAGTGAAATCAATGAGCCGTGAGGTATTGAAAGTGTCTGTTTTTTTTTAATTAGCCTATGCTGTCTTACTGCTGGGCAAAGGCCTCCCCCAGGGTCTTCCATTTTTCTAGCTCCTGCGCCACCGTTGGCCAGCCTGGCTGGTACGCCTCCAGCTCATCGCGCCATCTCTTCCTTGGTCGGCCACAGTTGCGTCGTCCGTCTTCGAGTAGCCATTAAGTTGTTAATTTTGCCCAGCGGTCGGGATGGAAAGTAACTGTATTATGGAAAAATGAAGGTTCACATTCAGTATGTGGGATCGCTTCGGGTAGCAATAAAATGCCTATTTTAGAAGTTTATTAAACGTGCCACAATATGACACCCGCAACTCCGTTGCACTAAAATTCGTTTATCAAGCAGGAACCGTACATTTTGCGGGATGAAAAGTATCCTATGTCCTTTCCCGGCACTCAAAGTATCTCCATACCAAATTTCAGCAAAATCGGTTAAGCGGTTTGGGCGTGAAGAGGTGACAGACAGATAGACAGACAGAGATGCTTTCGTATTTATAATATTAATATGGATAGAAGTTTGAGCTAAGTATTAAACCAAAATATTAACTTGCACATGACCCTCTGCTTTGTCAACTGTGTCTTTGTGGTTTGTGAGGATATGGTTAATTGGATAAGCGGGCCCATTCATGATGAAGCATAACTCTCACAAATTTATGTTCAAATTAAAAAATTACATTTTATCTACCTTCGGAATGTTAAGATGTATTTAGAATTATTATGATATTATACCACTCATAGTTGAATATGTATTAATGCTTAATCAAGATCAATTAAAAATGAATATTAATTTGATGAGTAGATATGATTGCTTATTGTTTAATATAATACCTTAAAGCAGGGGTTCCCAAACTTATTTTGTCTACTGCCCACATTGAGAATAAATTATTTTTAGCGACCCCATTTTTTCACCTACTTAAAAACCACTATTTAAACATCAAATTAAAATCATTTATTGTTGTGAGCTATGTTAGCGGAGATTGAAAATTAATTCTAAACGAGACTTACTAAAACCCGCAACTCGCAAGAGTTAATTTGAAACCTAAGCGCAGTAAGTTATTATACAACGGCGCTCTCAAGTTAACTCTTACGGGCTACACCTGCCAATGAGAATGATTATTGGAACGCAACTTTATAATGTTCAAATAAAGTATATTTTATTAAAAATAAAACAAACATGATAGATTCCTAAAAAACTAATGTAAAGGATGAATCTGATGCTGTTTAATGAGTTTGTTGATATCAAGTTCCAATTTACTCAAGAATAGTCGCAAGTCGCCACGTTCGGCAACATGCAAGCAATTGCATGCAAATGTGCAAACGACGATCTAGGAGGACTCCTAACTAAATGAAATTACAAATCACCCCCAAAGCCTCTACACAACGCCCCCCTTTTTTTCTTGGTCTCTTACCGCCCCCCTTTAGGCCTACAGCGTTATCGCCCAATTTGGGAAAGGCTACCTTAAAGGCTAGTCATAATCACTTTTGGACTTCCAAATTAGATTACATACTAGTTTAGTAATCTAATTTGGAAGTACAAAAGTATATAGCTGTTATTCTGTACTCTGTAGCTAGGCGTCTATATTGATAACAGTAATAATAGTGACTATAAAATGTTTGCTGTGGTATTTATTATCACCTCACGTATGTTATTGCCTTTTTCAGTGTCATATTTTGCCGCAATTCTGTATCCAGTCAATGATAATACACGTCTTCAGTCTTAAGGCCATCCCCCGAGCAAACGCCCTTGACCATACGCGCGTTTTTTGTTTTGACCATTTGACGCGTTGCCGAGATCGCACAATAATCCTATTTATTTACTTATCTTAGTTCAAAATTGATCTAAAAAAAATTTAAAACGGGGAATATGTAGTTAATGAAATTGTCTATCTATTGTCGTGTGTTTCAAATAAACGTAATTTGTAAATATTAGGGAGATGCTGAAAGTATGCTTCAATTTTAATAAATTAGTATTACTTTGGAAGCTAATATCATGAGTATAATAAACAAAAATAGAAAATTTAAAACGGGGAAAGGAATGTTGATATACTGAAGATTATTGCTGTATCTTCACTAATATTATAAAGAGGAAAACTTTGTTTGTTTGTTTGTTTAATTGTAATGAATAGGCTCAAAAACTACTGGACCGATTTTAAAAATTCTTTCACCATTCGAAAGCTACATTATCCACGAGTAACATAGGCTAAATTTTATTTTGGAAAAAATAGGGTTCCGTAAGATATTTGGGTTTATCGGACAGAAGGTGTAAAAATCAACCAGAAAACTTACTTATTTTGCGTACGCTGCCTAAACTATAAAAGATAGAACCATACAATGTTCTAATTAATTGTAGATCTTATAAATATCTACAAAAAAGTCCGCGACACACTATACCTATCTATGTCGAGTGAGGCACAACAACCATTTTTTTATTTAAAAATCTAGAAATTTTTTTGGACTTCATTTAAACGCATTTATTTTACTCATGCTATTAATCCTTATCAAAATAAATTATTTCATCACTAAGCACAGTTTATGTAGATAATATTTGGTCTCTGAATGATTAAAATTGGACGTTTGATTTTGAAGTTATGGCGAAATTAAAATATTACGATTTCTGCTGCACGGCCCGTTGCTAAGTGGGCGTCACCAAGGCGGGGGCAGGAGGGAGTTTAGATCTATTAGTAAATGATGATTTAAATAATACTTAATTATTTACTAAATCTAAATCTAAATAATATATATCTTATATCTATATATATAAAACTCAAAGGTGACTGACTGACATGTGGATCTATCAACGCACAGCCCAAACCACTGGACCGATCGAGCTGAAATTTGGCATGCAGGTAGATGTTATGACGTAGGCATCCGCTAAGGATTTTGATCAATTCTACCCCCAAGGGGGTAAAATAGGGGATGAAAGTTTGTATAAAACTTTGTCAATTTTAAACCGATCGGGCTGAGACTTTTCATACATAAAGCTACTACGACGTAGGCATCCCCTGAGAGAGGATTTAAATAAATTCAAGCCCTAAAGGGATAAAGTAGGGGATGAAAGTTTGTATGAAACTTTCTCAATTTTAAACCGATCGGGCTGAGACTTTGCATGCATAAAGCTACTATGACGTAAGCGTCCCCTAAGAAAGGATTTTAAAAAATTCCACCCCTAGGGGGGTAAAATAGGGGATGAAAGTTTGTATGAAACTTTGTCAATTTTAAACCGATCGGGCTGAGATTTTGTATGCATAAAGCGACTATGACGTAGGCATCCCCTAAGAAAGGATTTTAATAAATTCTACCCCTAAAGGGATGAAATAGGGGATGAAAGTTTTTATAAATTTTCTTAGACTTTCGACTGATTGAACTGAAATTATTAAAGATTTGAGCCTCTATGTTGAAGACGTTCGCTTAAATAGGATTTTGATAAATCCAACCCCCATGGGGATAAAATAAGGGATGATGGAGGATGTAAATGTACTGTTTTGAACCAATCTATACAGATTAAGGTAATGAAACGAATAAATTAAGACGAACAACGAAATTGAATATTATGTAGTCATATTGTCAAGTGCCTCTGTTGCCAATATTTATGTCGAGCAAAAAAGGCCAAAGTAGCGTTTGTTGTATGAGAGCCCCCTTAAATATTTGCTCTACTTTGTTTTTAGTATTTGTTGTTATAACGGCAATAGAAATACATAATTTGTAAAAAATTTCAACTATTTAGCTAGCGAAGTTCTTGAGATACATCCTGGAGACAGACAAACAGCGGACATTGCAATAGGGTCCCTTTTTTACACTTTGTATAAGAATCACGAAAAGGGAAAATTATCCATCTTTGTTATTATACTATGTTAACGCGGACAAAGTCGCGGGCAACAGCTAGTTTTTATTATAATTTTGTAGCTTTCAAATTATGAGTAAATAAGGCTCTAAAAACGGTAAATTACGGCATCTTCGTAGGGGGAGCGTCTTAACAAGTCACCATTTCAGAATATTTTGTGGATTATTATTTATTAATATGTATATTGCAGTACACTACTTAATCCGTACTAGACTATAAGCCAAAATCAAAGCATAAGACGAAAATTCTCTTCGCTTAAATAGCTGAAATTAATTTGATATAAAGTATACTAGGTGACGCCCGCAACTTCGTTGCGCCAAACTTCGTTTATAGCGTGGAAACCGTAAATTTTTCCGGGATAAAAAGTATCCTATGTCCTTTTCCCGGGACACAAAGTATTTCCATACCAGATTTTAGCCAAATCGGTTCAGAAGTTTGCGTGAAGATGTAACAGACAGACAGACTCACTTTCGCCTTTATAATATGGACAAAGAATAAGCCATGGTTTGCTGGTTGGAATAGTCAGGAATTCGGAGATTCTAGGATTATTCCATATATTAACTGTCAACGAACTTCAACTAAGCGCACGGTGGAGGACTGTCACTTATCAAGGTGATGAAGATGATTGTAATGTTGGATGGAAAAGCAGAAATATACATCAGGTATAAATCCGAATAATTCCTTGGAGTGCTCCCCAAAAGTAGGTTAAATGAAGGTAAAATGAAGGTAAATGAAGGTAGGGAAAGACCAAGGCTGCTCAATCCCAGGCCCGCTTAAGTAGGTATGTTTTTTTAATGGCAGAAATTACATTGATAGTATCAACAAATTACCCTAGATTTAATACGTATACTTAGGTAACTACTTCATATCGCTTTAAATCCTGAATAGCTGAAATAGGAAATGTAAGTTGCCCGTCGTTCACAACTCCTTTGGCCCGACTCATCATAAGGTTGAGCAGCCTTGGTATAGTATTTACTGAAAAAATTGTTATGGTATCTTAAATTGAAGAAATAGATAAATTGTATTGGTTTGAAGAAAAGTTACAAATTAATGTTGCCATAATAATAATTTAAACAATTCATTTAATTCAGTTACATTAATATATTTCCTTCATTCATAGATATTTATGTGATATCATAATATTATAACATTGTGATATCATCAGCTAAAATAATATACAATATTATGTTTTGCTATTTCGCAACTTGCTTTAACATAGTACGTAACTTTAAAGATATATTTTAATAATATTTTTATTAAAAATAACATTTTAATATTTTTGCTGATTCCAACTGAATACCTAAACAACTCATTCTTTATCTGCCATTATAAATGTTAACAATAAATAAATTGTGTTAACGATGCGGAAATATAAACAAAAGTAAACTGTTCCGTGAGAAACATTTTTTTTCTTTTAATATTATCTAGTCTAAAAGCCGAATTTAACATTACTTTGCTTAGGATGAAAAAGATGTCAAGTAACTTCTTTTTATCTAAATTTAAGTAGTTTTAAAGTAGTAGTAGCAACTTTGTGTTCAGTTATTATTATTGTATAGATTTTAGATTTTCACATTTCATTCCTTCTTCTTGTACGGTCTAGATAATATTGTCAAATTTATCTTATGGGGCCTCTCCACACTTACAATAAACCAAGACATGCAAGATTAAGATGAGCATATCTTCTATGTTTGGTCATGATCATCGATTGTACTATTGATTCATAGGCAGATGGCCTATGTAATTTGGTCGCGTTGTGTCAAACCCAGCCGACAGGATGACGATTAACATTGAATTGACATAATACGGCCAAATGACGTAGTAACGTCAACTACCTATGAATCAATTTCTTCGATGGTGCATTCTAAACAAAGCTTCGCAATCATTTTGGCAAACATTATTATCCATCAAATCCAACAAAAAAAGAAATTCACTTATTTCTGCCAGAAACATTGTTAAGTCGGAACCCGCATTGTAGCCAAAAATCTGTATCTATAGCGTTACAGAATTTACCAACAGTTTTCTCCTATACCTTCCAACCCGGAATTTAGTTTTTTCTGTATTTTATATGTGACCTTTAACTAACTGTAAGTTTAAATGGCGATTACTCATTGATGACGACAGTAGTACTCGGTAGCGTCAAGAGAAAAAAATCTTGTAGCAAAACCAATAAAAAATACTAAAAAAACCCGATAAAAAAACTTCTCACAGTTTTTCCGTCGGTGGTGAAAACTGTGTAGAAATTTACAGACTGTAGTCTGTAATAGAATTGAGTACAGGCATTTGCCAGCTATCAGGCAGCATCAGACAGCTATCCTACAGCACGAATTAGTTAGACTAACTGTAGAGCTACGGGCTACGGCGTAGCGGAAACTCCTACCAAGCAAGCACAAGCCCTTTAGCCAAGATCTTTTCTTTATCGCTTCGTTATAGAATCGCCAAAACAAAATGTATGGAGTTGACATAAGCGTTTGTTAATATGACGTTGACGTTCGACTCGTGTAATGTCAATTCCATACATTTTGATCGGTGATTCTATAAAGAAGCGATAAAAACGTCTTGGCTACGGGCTCAGGTGTACCAGCAACGCTCTTGTAATCTATCTGGTATTATAAGTACTCACGTGGTAAAAAAAACTAATTTGGTGCTTTCGAGGCATTCATTGAAGTATTTTGTAACTGTAGTAAGTATATATTTCTAAAGTAGTTCCTGTTTTTTAAATTCTACGGATATGAAAATGAAAAATGTTTTATACCTATAGTTAGTAACTCACTTTTGGCAACTAGCCATGTCGCCATGACAAGAATTTAACAAATGAAAAACCTTAATTTTTGTGTGTTTACTTTTAATCATAATCTTAACATCAATAAATTTACAAAAGTTCGTTAATTGTACAATAAATTATTATAGACATCGCAAAATACTTAATAATTCGCCAAGGCCTACTTTAAATAATGTAGCATCCACATGAGTACAAACATGCAACAGGTTTATTTGATATTTAACGCAGCCAGCAGTGAGTTGTGACTTTACAAGGTCTAGCTTCATTCATAATATTACGGGTGTCATGATTATATCGTGAATCATCCATCATCACCTTCATTTGCTATCATGGTCTCTACTGTATAACTCTAGTCTCTATAAAATAAGCCACGAAGATACACAAACAATTACATTTAGCTGTGTAATTACATATATCCATACTTTCATACCAATATTATGAATGCGTAATTGTGTCTGTCTGCCTTTCTGTCTGTCTGTCTGTTACCTCTTTACGCCCAAAGCGCTGAACTGATTTTGCTTAAATTAAGTATAGAGATACTAGCTTCGGGAAAGGGCATAGGATACTTTTTATCCCGAAAAATGTACGGTTCCTGCATGAACGACTTTTGGCGCAACGGAGTTGCGGACAGCGGTCGTTAAGTAGTACATGGACAAACTTTTATTGCGCATTGACCCTACATTTTTCTTGGATGAAAACTATCCTTTATAGTACGGGAGCCGTAGAAAAATTTTTTTTTGTTTATTATCAAGCTAATTTTTTGTGAGTAGCTTTATTTTGATAAGATGAACAACTTTTATGAGATAGAAAGGATTTCATACTTTGAATTGATGCTCCTAAAATATGGACTGTTTTATTTGTGAACAATGTTACTATTAAATTATATGATTGATAACCTATCAAATATACAAGAAATCAGCTCGTTAGGGTTCCGTTATAGGGTTCTGTAATAACAAACTGAAAAAAGTTTCAATTTGACAGGAAAATCCCTAATAACAAAATGATCCGCCATTTATTGAATTCATTTGTTACAGAAAATGTAATAAATGAAGAACCGCTCGACCTATTGCAATGTGCAAACTTGACATAAACCATTTACTAAATATTCCGAACCAAGCCTACTTGAACCATTTGGTTTGGATAGGTGAGCCCGTTCTTGAGTTATAAAATTACAACGAAAAGTGGCATTGATTTTTTAACCGACTTCATATAAGTGCGAGCTGGACACACCCATGAAGGGTTCCGCAGCAGCAATAAGGTTTATTTTTATGAAATTAAAAGGTTTTTGATTTATTTTTATATTTCAGTTGATTTAATGAAAGTTAAATTAAGGTTTACCATTTATGACGTATAAAAAAAAACTACTTGCTAGATCTCGTTCAAACTAATTTTCGTTGGTAGTTTTTATAGTAATGTACGTCATATATATATTTTAGACTTGTCGTGCCACTACTTTAGAAGTTAGAGGGGGGGGGGGGGACACATTTTACCACTTTGGAAGAGTCTCTCTCGCAAACTATTCAGGTTAGAAAAAAATGATATTAAAAACCTCAATATGATTTTTGAATACCTATCCATAGATACCCCACACGCATAGGTTAGAAGAAAAAAATTTTTTTTGATTCAGTTGTACCTATGGCGACTCCTAAAATTTTTAATAATTTTTCCATTATTGTATCAAAATCTTAATGCGGTTCACAGACTACATCTACTTACCAAGTTTCAATAGTATAGTTTCGGAGAAAAGTGGCTGTGACATACGGACGGACAGACAGACAGACGGACATGATGAATCTATAACGGTTCCGTTTTTTGCCATTTGGCTACGGAACCCTAAAAAGGAGGTTATTATATATTATAATATAGAGATTCACATTTCACTGACCGTAAGGCTGTTTGTCCACCACCGCCTTCCACCGAGAACGAGATTATTTTGGGCCGACAAAATGCCACTTCATGACCTAGGCTATAGTTTTCATTTTCTACCGCCATTGGTCTAGCAACCCATGCCGTCGCTGCTTTGTAGTGGCGTAGAGCAAAATGAAACCTAAAGCCTAGGTCATAAAGTGGCATTTTATTTGAATCTTTGCCGGTGACGTCCCGGTGACGGTGGCGGTGGACAAACGGCAATAATATTTCAATTACCCTACTTCTTGAAGGCTGTTCTGACAGTAATCAAATAGGTAAGTTGGTCGTTGTTAAGAGCCATACCTCACCGGGATGCCATGGCGACGTGGTAAGTGACGTTACCATGGCAACGTCTGGCGTCTCTACGTCGCGCGTCGCCGCAAAGTGGTGTTTTTCTTAAATTCTATAAAGATTTAAGAAAATACCTTGAAAAAATGTTCAATTATCTGACAATATCACTAAAATCAGCGACTGATTGAGTATCTCTAAGCACAGTTTAATATTGTACATATTATTATTATAATTATTACAATTATTTGTATATTAAATAGACAATGATATTGAAATAATAATATCGACCAAGTGCGAGTCGGACTCGCGCGCACAAAGGAATCGTGCCATTATAAAGCAAAGAAAGGAAAAAAATCGTGTTTGTTTTACGGGAACACCCCCTCAATATTTAATTTATTTTGTATTTAGTATATTTTGTTCTTGTTCGGCAACAGAAATACAAAAATCTGTGAAAATTTCAACTCCCTAGCTCAACTCCAGGCCGTATCTCAAGAATAACCGTTCTTGAGATACGGCCTGGAGATAGACAGACGGACAGACAGTGAAGTCTTAGTAATAGGGTCCTGTTTTTAACCTTTGGGTACGGAACCCCAAAGAATATTTCAAAATTGGTTAGAACCAATGATATTCTATGTTACTAACATATAATATACCCGTATAGAAGAATATAATATGCAGAGCTCTATCATGCAATATACATGCAGAAAGGCCGCATTAAAAGAATTATCCCTAGAGTAAAGATCACTTAAATATATCATTACTACGTAACTTATACTTAGGTAAAATTAACGATTGACACGCTTTATGAGCATATCTTAGATACCAAAATTGATATGTCCTCTGTAACAGGTTACGACGAACGTTGATAGTAATTAATTAGCAATATTTTGACAGGGGTTAATGACCGCTACGGTCTGAATACAGCGATTTGATAATAGAGCAAATTATTTTACAAAATATCGTACACGCAGTAAAAAAAACTTTTATACAGGTCAATGACAATACATGCAAACAATGATGAAATGTGTAGCGTCATCGCACTGTGTGCACAGCTGATAAGAGCGACCTGCTGAAGTGACTGATAACGTTATATTTTAGCTTTTAATCGTTTTTTAGGGTTCCGTACCCAAAGGGTAAAAACGGGACCCTATTACTGAGACTTCGATGTCTGTCCGTCGGTCCGTCTGTCTCCAGGCTGTAACTCAAGAACGGTAACAGCTAGAGAGTTGAAATTTTCACATATTATGTATTTCTGTTGCCGCTATAACAAAAAATACTAAAAACAAAATAAAATTATTATTTAAGGGGGGCTCCCATACAACTAACGTGATTTTTTTGGCCTTTTTTGCTCTATATCAATGATGGCAACAGGTAGGTACCTGAATTTTTCTCAAAGTACTTATTTATTTGTGTTCTTTAATATTAAATAATAATATTAAAATAAAATAAAATATTAAGGGGGGCTCCCATACAAAAAACACAATTTTTGGCCTAATTTTGCTCTATAATGGTAAGGAACCCTTCGTGCGCAAATCCGACTCGCACTTGGCCGATTTTTTTTTTAATTTTATTATTTGCGCTACATATTATATTCCGTTTGATGACACTGAAACTAGACGTAAACAATGTTCGCTCAATATGCTACATAATCTACGAATAATAGGTATTGTAGGAAAGGAACTGAATCGTTTATTTTTTCCACAAAATGAAAACCTAGATTTGCAGGTGTGTGTGCACTGTGCCTGTGACATCGTAGCATTCAAACGTGTGGGCTGATTTAGACATAATCTTTTTTGTTTGTATGATGATAATAATATATTTAAGAGTATTCTTAGACATAATAGTATCATCATCAGCTTGCTCACTGCTGGAAAACTAAATTCCATAATAATTTATATTTTCGTAAGGTAATCGCAAATACAAATCATCTGCTAAAAAGAAATTAACGTTGATTAACAATACTTTATACTCAGATAATTGCTTTTCCAAATTACTGAACACACGCGGAAGATTTATAATAAACATTAAAATATACTAATTTTTACAGTTAATAAACTATTTCACTACCGTGGGAGACTCACAACAATAGCGTTATTACAAGTATTCAGATCATTACATGATAAATGGTATAAATTCCAATGTGACCAAGGTTTTATATTCAGGGGTAATTCTCTTAATATTATCGATTTATCTATATATTATCCTGCTCATTTTATTTGACGCACGCAATCAGTGATAATAGACCGAAGTTTAATATATTATTGCGGATACGGACACGTAGTGCCATCTAGCGTCAAACCAGCGAAACTGATCAGGGAAACACAGACAACATAAATCCCCTACTCGATACTAGATGGCGTTAGGTGTATGTTTACTTACGCGTATTTTCTAGAAACATTCCACACTTGTTTACTTGTTAACGCGAATCGGGAAGGGAACTTTCTCGAATTCGTCTCGCCCATATAAATAGCCGCAGGGCCCGGCAATTCAGTTCGATACGAGCTATCATCAAGGCGACTTCGAAGTGAAAACAAGTGATCAATAGTGAGTGAACCAGTGAACCTACGACTCGGCTACGACCTAGGACAGTGATAGTGCTCAGTGATTTGGATTTAGTGCTTAGCGTTTGGACTTAGTGATTTGTGTGAGCCAGTGTCAGTGAATAAAGTCTTCAAGAGAGTCACCAGGTCTTTCTCTCCGAATCCTCGAACCCTAGCACGTAACAATATATTACTAGCTGTCCCGGCAAATGTTGTTTTGCCATATAAAGTATTTCGCCCATATTATTTTACTGAAGTGAGTAAATAAGTATGGCACCATGGTAACGTCGATCGCTATCCCGTCGCACAAACAATGGTCGCCGTCAGTCTCGAGTTGTAATAATTTACTATTATTTATTCAACAAATGCACATATCATTATAAAAAGTAGCCAGTAGCCGATTCTCAGACCTACTGAATATGCATATGGTAAAAATCAGTAAAGCCGTTTCGGAGGAGTACGGTAACTAACATTGTGACACGAGAATTTTATTTATAAGGTATACCAATATTATAAATTCGAAAGTGTGTCTATCTGTTATCTCTTCACGCCCAAACCGCTGCATCGATTTTGCTGAAATTTGGTATGGACATACTATGAGCCCCGGGAAAGGACATAATGATATTTTTTATTTCGGAAAAATGTACGGTTCCAGCGCTATAAACAATTTTTGGCGCAGAAGTTGCTGGCGTCATCTAGTGGAAAATAATCGGCTAAAAGAATCGGGCCCAGTCTATATATTTTTTCAAAACTAAATGTAAAGGTTTGTCTTGTTACGTTCCTCTTAATTAATAAAAAGGGGGCCGAACTTTGTTGATATTGAAAGATGTTAACGACTGCACCCAGAACAGAAGTCAGTTGAAGTCTATTATATGGGTTTTGTTTTTAAAAAGTAGCAATAAAAATATTAGCCCCCATAACAATATCTGTATCGGTGCCCGATTTCTTGAGAACTAGTCATGTCGGTGTCATTTTTATAGTGCGCAAGTGTGTACGCACTAAACATTAACGCTTTCCGATCCTTTACTCTCATATCCCTTATCTACATATTAATATATAAATGGGTAGGATAATCCAATAATCCTCACACATTATAAAAATTACGAGGAGTATGTAAATAAGAAGGAAGTAATTTATTACTCACGGTAGGACTTCAGCTACCGTGAACGTTATCTTAGCTAGACTATACAGATTGATAAGATACAGCGTGATAAAAAATTACTAATTACTCGTACTAAAATTCTTGTAAATTTGAAGGTAAAGGTGTCTTTCCGATCCTCGCGGCAAGCGACCATGACCGATATAGACTTGTGTTACATTTTAACCAAAATGTAATCATGTAGCGACCATGCCGCCGCTACTGGTAGTGGCTAGACCAATTTCGGTAGAAAATAAAAGCTATAGCCTAGGTCATAAAGTGGCATTTCATTTGAATTTGTCGCTTGCCGCGAGGATCAGAGAGCCACCTAAAGTAGCACGCCACCCAAGACCGAAAAAGCCATTGCCTACGATGAATTAATATGGGGAGCTCCTTAGACACCCATATACGGTAAGAACTGGGTCTGGTTATCTTAAGTGTCCGTATGAGTATAATATGGACATTTAAAAATAACCTATCCAAAGTACTACAGTATTTTAATGGCCGGTTTACATTATTCCAATCCAGCGCTGGATTACTATTGGAATAATGTAAACGTCTACTGGCAAGCAATTTTGAAAAAAGAAACGCTGGATTGGATGACTAGATTGGAATAATGACAACCGGCCATAAAGTGACAACTTGGCTCAGAGAGAATACTGTTAAAACCACTATGGACCAGCCTTCTTTCATAGCTTTTTTTTTTCAACTTTTTTAAGTTTAAGAGAGGATTTGATAATCAAAAAATTACCTAATATCTTTATGGGCACTGAGTAAAGTACTTGAAAAACAAAATATAGCACAGTTCACATGATGAAAATGCTAGTAACAGCATACAAAACTGCAAATATCTGATAGTTTATATTAAACATTGTTTCAAAGAGTGAAAGTTGGAGAAACGTGTATTTTGATAGAAAAATTTGAATCGTAATTTGCCTACTTTCGATTTTTTTTAGACTCGAGGTCATATTGTACTCTTTTATTTCCATTAATGGCACGTCTTTATTTTACTATCTTCATCAAATGAACAGAGATAGAATATACAAAACTGAAAGGGGAGAAACTGAAGGGGACAGAAAAAGGTAAGATAAATGATTTTAGTTTGACAATATTTATGTCGCAGTCGACTAGTTAAAATAGCCGTTCAATCAAACAGCTAGCCCTTTGACTGAACAACGCCATTCAATCACATGGCTAAACGTCGTTTAGCCGACTTGTTGACTGCAAAACGTTCAACACTACACCTAGACGACGCTTAGCTTACTGGTTAAATGGCAAATTAACTAAGGTGACCATTAGTTTCGTGTTATTATTACACAAGCGTAATGATAACAAGCAGAATAATTTGTATTCTAACTCATTCTGAACACAATTGCAATAAATACCTTGGTGATGCATTTCATAATCCCGTAATTTCTGTCTGTTTAATAACACTTGTAACGTATATTTACGAAAAATATCTTAATACAACCACAAAACACCGGCTAGTTGATGCCATAATGTAAATAAAACGCACCTAGCGCCGCAGTGGTGAGGGCTGAACTAATTCAATCAAACGGCTGCTTTTGAATCAGCTGTAGTGTTGAACGTTTTGAGTGACGCAAATATTAAATTAAAAAGCTAGACGTGTGACTGACTGGAACGCCATTAACGCCATTTTAATTATAAAAGGGCCAGCTGTTTGATTGAACGGCTATTTTAACTAGTTGGCTGCGACATTTATCTATCTTGTCAGTATCTCATTTATATTTATTTAGGAATATGATCAGGATATTATTAAAAGAAATGTTTTATTTCTGAATAAATTTGAATCTATACTTAATATTATAAAGCGGAAGAGTTTGTTAGTTTGTTTGTTTGAACGCGCTAATCTCAGGAACTACTGGTCCGATTAGAAAAATTCTTTCAGTGTTAGATAGTCCATTTATCGAGGAAGGCTATAGGCTATATTTTATCACGCTAAGACTAATAGGAGCGAAAAATTGAGGAAAATGTCGAAAAAACGGGGGAAATTATTTGAAAGGGCTTATTTGAACGCGCTAATCTCAGCAACTACTACTCCGATTTGAAACATTCTTTCAGTGTTAGATAGCCCATTTATTGAGGAAGGCTATAGGTTATATTTTATTACGCTAAGACTAATAGAAGCGAAGAAATAGAAGAAAATGTGGAAAAAACGGGGGAAATTATTTGAAAGGGCTTATCTCACGAACTACTAGAGTTGTTGTCTGTTATTTGGGTCAGATAAGAAGACCACGTGAAGAATCATAGGCTATTTTTTGTTGACTGATTTGTCTGTGAAATATCTAATTTACGCGGGCGAAGCCGCGCGGAACGTCTAGTCAAAATATACTTTGAGCACGTTGTTACTACTGGTGCCTACCACCGGCTCGGGAACTAACCCATATAATATTCATTCATATTCTTTAATTAATTTACTCGAACAAGAATAAACATGTTCCATTATCTTGGTGAATCTCTCGTATTGGAATATAGAGATAAAGTCTATATTCTACGCTTCCTAGTTCCTAGCAATACTGTATTATACCATCGAAGAAATCGATTCATAGGCAATTGACGAACCTACGTCATTTAGTAAGGTTATGTCAATCCAATGTTAGTCGTGATTTATTTCTAGGTTTGATATAACGCGACCAAATTACGACGACCGCAATCTGCCTATGAATAAACTTCTCTGATAGTACATAGTTTTTAACACAATTTGTTCGTACGCCTACAATAGAAACCGGCGGATTTGTATTCGGCACGAGGACGGCTCCCGGACGCGGGGGAAACCGCAGGACGCTATATGTTCGACACGCTTGTAACAACTCTGTACGCGGTGTGCGCATGCGCATAGCAATAGCGGACGCTGTAGTGGGCGCTGTAGCGATTAGCGGGCAGAAAGAATAAATTATAGTGTACTGCGGAAGTGAATTATGGAGAACACGCTGTTATCTAATGTTTTTTTAAAGCCATTAAATAGCCAATGCAGTCGTCATATTAACTTCGCCTTTAATTTCACGCGAAGTAATTTACGCTAAGTCGATTAAATATTTGGGATATTTTGTGCCCGAAGACACGAAGACGTCTTGTTTATGTAAAATCAACTCTTATAGGGTCACTAAAGTGGATCGTACTTTATTGTCATGGTAACCACTAAAAACTTAATATATCCTACACTATTTTTGGAAAAACAAAATGCTGATTACATACGAACCGCCGCATCGCTTTCGCTTTTACCTCCGCGCCTCCTATCCACGAGACTACGGCCTTACAAATGTTTTGGTATGCACAAAACAAATTTCCTTAGCCAGTGAAATGTTTATTTACATTTTCTTCCAATTTAACTTTATATTGGCTGTTTCTACACCATTTAAAGTTGCTATATAAGTACAGTAAATAACTTTTTCGCGGACTTGCGTCAGTTTAACAGGTTATATATAATTTGAAACATTAATTTAAAATCGATTAAATGTGCAATCGTTAAGGTCGATTCACCAATTAATATTGACGTAAAACTGCCATCAAACAATAAGTTACAGTAGTACAAAGTGCTACTCAAGGCACCTTGATTTGAATGTGATAAGGTATTTTATTTGATGTAATTAATCATGAGTCATGCATCACTAAAACCTTTTTTAAACAACACGTCATATAAGAATACCTATTATGAATATGACAATCGCGAATTGCACTTTTATCACAATAAAATGCAGTTAATTATTAAGTAGAGCAGGGTAGGCAGGCTACAGTAAGAGCAAATTTGCTTTATGCAGCTCTACTTTGCCATAGGCTGCTTTATCTTGCTCTAGCCTGCCCTGCTGATAGAGTAGATATACTCAATTCTGCTATACCCTATTTTATACTATTGTATGATATTATACCGTAGGGAAGAATATGAAAGTAGACACTAATGCTGTGCCCTACTCTACAAACCATGATCAAACTTTTGTCTACTTTGGTGAATTGTTGAAATGTCTCGGCCGTGACACTACCGTGCAACATATTAGCACACCGCACAGCAGCGCTCAAGGAACTTTTAATTACTACTTTGACAAGTGGATGTGAAGAAACCAAATGTTGCACAAGATAGTGAACAGCTGATAGCGCAAACCGTACTGTTTGACCAAGATTTTTGAAGTGTAAACAATAATGAAAATCGGTCCACAAACGGCGAAGTGATCGTTGAACACACAAAAAACAGACGAACATATGACCTCCTCCTTTCTGGAAGTTGGTTAAAAACCAACTCTAGCTGTAGTAGACGGTTGATACGACAGTTTAGCCAGAAACCTACTATGTCTATACTTTCAATGTGTAATTGAGTAGTCTGGTATGGTACTGAATACGGTGCGGTGATTATGTTAACGAGCGCACGGTTCCCATGGACATTATGCGGCACGAGACTAGTTGTTGTGTCTATTCACAGTTAGTTTACCTTTGACAAGACCTCTATGCCATTGACGTATGGGTGACTATCGTAGAAACTACGAGGCAAAAGTATTAAAGTTATTTAACTAAGTTTCTACAGACCAGTAGCTTAGGATATATATGCAAAATCGAAATTAAGTGATCACGATCTATGGTACACGGTACACCGTAAAAGAATAAAGTTTTATCTCCTTCAAAATTAGTCGATTTGTTAATTATTATAATGATTATGTAATTAAAGAACTAAAAAAAAATAGTTAGAAATTCAGTGCAAGTTACTGACTAACCGAGGATCTCTGTGGCTCGGTTACCTAGCAGGTCGAGCCGAGGGGCGATCGCGGGTTTAAATCACAGGAGGTTTAAAAGTTTTACAAATATAATAAAATCTTAAATATACATAAAAATAGTGTAAAAGTAATAAACATATTTCCGTTTCCCGGTACCCATAACTATGCTCTACGAGAATTTAACACGGAGCCAGACTGACTAGGTTTAGGCTCGTATTTTTGGTCAGTACTTAAGATGCGACCCGGTCTCAAGACGCGGTTCGGCTCTGTGATTGGTCCAAATTTTGACAGCCAACCAATCACAGAGCCTGAACCGTGTCTCGAGACCGAGATGCATCTTGAGTATTGACCAAAAATACGGGCCTTAAAGTGCCATAGATATTATTGTTAACCTACTAAGAACTTATTTAGTAGTGATGGTTTAGTAGTAGTCAGTAGTCATAAATAGGTATTAGTTGGCCTTGTACAGTCGAGCACAAAGACATCACACCACCCACCCGCACCGCAGTTCCCATCATTCAATACCAGCCATTGTATAGCTTTAATGTACACTCAAACCACAGTATAAGTTAAACTACTGCAGTGCTCTTACAAATAAATATATTCATGCACAATATCCATACTTCCATATCCATACTAATATTATAAATGCTACTAATATTATGAATTTATACGTGGGAGAGCCATGCTTCGGCACGAATGGGCCGGCTCGACCGGAGAAACACCACGTTGTCACAGAAAACCGGCGTGAAACAGCGCTTGCGCTGTGTTTCGCCGAGTGAGTGAGTTTACCGTAGGCCCAATCCCCTACCCTATTCCCTTCCTTTCCCTCCCCTATTCCCTTCTCTTGCCATCCCTACCCTCCCCTATTACCCTATTCCCTCTTAAAAGGTCGGCAACGCACCTGCAGCTCTTCTGATGCTGCGAGGCGACGGAAGTTGCTTTCCATCAGTTGACCCGTTTGCTTGTTTGCCCCCTTATTTCATAAAAAAAATGCGAAAGTCTGTCTGTCTGTCTGTCTGTTACCTCTTCACACGCCCAAATCGCTGAAGCGATTTTGTTGAAATGTATGATGATACTTAAGATCCCGGGAAAGGACATAAGATATTTTTTATCCCGGGAAAATGAACGGTTCCTGCGCGAATTTTGGCGGAACGGAGTTGCGGGTCTCATCAAGTAATTTATAAAGATCCAGTGTCTTTGTCGGTAATGTGACGTATCCAATATACTGGACAAAGACAAGCAGATATAAAAAGATATAAATGTACAGGGTGTAACAAAAGTAAGTGATAATACTTTAGTTTAGGGTGTGTATAGGTATTCTATATCGAGTTCGCTGTAAAGTAGCAGTGCTGAACGACCAAAAATTTTTTTGTGATTTGTATGGGCAAGCGCCCTCGCGTCATGAATTTTTCCATACAAGGATCAAAAAAAAGTGAGTCTTTCAGTGCTGCTACTTTCACAGCGGACTCTATATATCTATAAGGGATACATACATACCCTTAAGTATTGTCACTAAGTTTTGTTACACCTTGTATAGATAATAGATCCACCTTGTATAGATAGAAAAGTTGCTTGACGGACTAGGATCTTCTTGTCAGTAAAGAGTAAAATATATTTTAATGTAAAATATAATTTTGTAACATATAACACATAGAAATTGTAAAAGAATAACATAACTGCATTAGGAGAATCCGGAGAATCGAACAGTTCATTCCTAAATTAATTTATTAAAGGTAAAGTTGTGTTTTAATTTATTAACTCACATATTTTATTAGCAATATAACTTACTCAAATATTGCAGTAAAATAAATATATCAATCACACATAATCATAGGTGCCATAGTCGATAAAAGTATTGTGCTCCTGGGAAAACTTTAACCACAATCTTGCATATTTTCAATATTGCGATTCTTATTTTACCACGACTTGATGTATTCAAATTAAATAATCGTTTTAAAATTTACGATCCTTTATGCTTCTTATTGTCAGAATAATGTCACATAAAATATAGGGAATTTAATGATGCACACAATATTTAGATATATATAAAATAACTAGATCACTAAGGCCCGTATTTTTGGTCAGTACTCAAGATGCATCTCGGTCGCAAGACACGGTTCAGGCTCTGTGATTGGTTGGCTGTCAAAATTTGGACCAATCACAGAGCCGAACCGCATCATGAGACCGGGTCGCATCTTAAGTACTGACCAAAAATACGGGCCCTAGATCATGACGCCCGCGCCAGCAACTCTGTTGCGCCAAAATTCGTTTATCCGTATATTTTTTCGGGATAAAAAGTATCAAAAACTCAAAGTATCTCCATACCAAATTTCAGCAAAATCAGTTTAGTGGTTTGGGCGTGAAGAGGTAACAGACAGACATACTTTCGCATTTATAGTATGGATTAATCTATATCTATACTAATATTATAAAGCGAAAGAGTTTGTTTGTTTGTTTGAACGCGCTAATCTTCTATATCTATACTAATATTATAAAGCGGAAGAGTTTGTTAGTTTGTTTGTTTGAACGCGCTAATCTCAGGAACTGCTGGTCCGATTTGAAAAATTCTTTCACTGTTAGATAGACCATTTATCGAGGAAGGCTATAGGCTATATTTTATCACGCTAAGACTCATAGGAGCGAAGAAATAGAGGAAAATGTGAAAAAAACGGGGGGAAATTATTTAAAAGAACTTATTTGAACGCGCTATTCTCAGGAACTACTGGTCCGATTTGAAAAATTCTTTCAGTGTTAGATAGCCTATTTATCGAGGAAAGCTATAGGCTATATTTTATTACGCTAAGACTAATAGGAACGAAGAAATAGAAGAAAATGTAGAAAAAACGGGGAACATTATTTGAAAGGGCTTATCTCACGAACTACTAGAGCAATTTTTCTGTTATTTGGGTCAGATAAGAAGTAGACCACGTGAAATATCATAGGCTATTTTTTGTAGACTGATTTGTCTGTGAAATATCTTATTTACGCGGGCGAAGCGTTCGTGCGGAACGTCTAGTTTAAGAAATAAAAGTTTCAGAAAGTAAAGAAAATATATTTTACGTATTATTATAAAAAGTTCCTGAAGTATAATGTAAATAGTATAATATATTCTATTTACACGTCATAATAAATTAGTTGTCAGTGCCCGGTGGTGCTGATACGATGATGGTTTAGATTCTAGCGTTGATCCAGGAGGCGAAACTGCTGACCCTGGCGTAGCCGGCCGGTAAGCCATCCTGACAACCTCGGGCTGCCACGAACGATGTTACTCCGATCTGGAAATAAGGTTAAATTAATATTATGCAGGTCTTACATACTAATGTAAATACTGCCTATTACTAAGTAATAAAATGCATATTATTATAGCGAAGTAGAATAAATTAACAATAGGATAAACTACCCCGTCGCTGGCAGTCTTATTATTATTTATTAGCAACCAACGAATAATAAAAACTAAGGAAGAGTTTAAGCTAGAAACAAATTATCGGACGCATCCGTAAGTCGCGGCTGATGGATGCGGCTTAACAATGTGCACGGTTCATCCGCGCACATTGTTAAGCCGCAGAGTGCACAGTTTAGTGTATTTTGTATTGATCAGATAGAAACAAGCCGCATCCGATGAAAACGTCCGCGGACGTTCGTCCGATAATTTGTTCCCAGCTTAACTCCGTCAAAAAAATTGCACCAAGAGGCTACAAAATGTGACCCGAATACATGCATATTTTATGCATGTGTTCGGTACACATTTTTCGTGTATATATACTTGAGTGACATTCAACCAGGTTGACATGATAATTTTATCAAATTATCATGTCAACCTGATATTTTATTAATTTTTTAAAATTATGCTGAAATTTCTTGTATTTTTTCCGACCTAAAAAGATGGTGTATTTAAGTTGGATGCTAGGGTATTTGCGTAAAATTAAGCTGGTCTCTTTGTGTTTGTCTTATTAAGTTTACATATATTACATGTCTATTTATATATTTACATGTATATTGTAAAAAACGTAATTTGTAACGCCTCCGTGGTCCAGTGGTGAGCGTGGCTCTTGACTCGGAGGTCGTGGGTTCAATTGCCGCGTTGGAAACATGTTATTTCCAAGTTTGGTTAGGACAATGCAGGCTGATCATCTGATTGTCTGACAAGTAAGATGATCCATGCGTCGGAAGGGCATGTAAAAAGTCGGTCCTGCGCCTGACCTCTCGCCAGTTGTGTCGGTCGTGCGTCCCACTGAGTTTTGAGAGTAAAGGAATAGAGAGTGCTCTTGTGTACTGCGCACACACTTGGGCACTATAAAATCACTCCTGCATAACTGGCCTGGTTTCAATGAAACCGGCCACCGTCACCGAAACCGGTGTGGGAGTTATTATTATATTATTGTAAAAGTGCAATAAGTAATCAAAAAGTAATATAATTACAAATTTTTTACAAAGTCGCCATGGACAGTGTTATGCAAGATGTAACAATTTAATCATAAACGAAATTTTAGGGTCTGACTGGCATTAGTTTGAAGTATTTCATTTTGACAGATTTCCTAAGAATGCAATCCAACGAAAAATGTGGATTACTGCCGTTCGTTTAGAAAGAATCGAACCGAATTGGATGCCGAGCCAGATTACTCGTTTATGTAGTATACACTTTAATAGTCATGATATTTGTATGAGTAATGACTAATGACCGAAAATTAAAGAGATTACGAAAATCTGAATTGCCAATTTGCACCGTTAGTTTATTTTTATTTTAATTCTGTAATAATTTAGCACATAGATTTTTGTAATCTGAAAACGTATTGTCTAGGTGCTCTGGACAGTTTAAGATTCATTTATTCGAGTCGTACAAGGTTTGTTCAAAATGATTATATTATATTATTATTATCGATGACTTAAGGATCAGAGGAAAATGATTGATTTTAATATAATAATTATGTGCTCCTTTTTTCGTGATATAGTAGATGTGCTTGGTGTATACTGCATAATACTATCCACTTTTGACAATTATTATTGTCAACGGCTTTGTTTCATAACTTTGACAATGGACTTTTGCCGGGAATGTGAAAGAGTGATGTTGTGTTTTTGTATTATTTTCCTAAAATTGTGTTAATTGGGTTTTTAATGTGTAATATTGGTAGGATATTAACCATTAGATATTCGTTATCGTGCACAAGTGTAGGAAAGTGATGCAATATCCAGAAACGTGCTATTTTGTGTTCCCTCCAAAACTCCATCGAAAGTTTCAGTAAAGCGTCTACCACTTTACTGAATCGACCGACTTGACTCCTTGACTGTATTGACTTTTACTTAGACTTTGACTAGACTTTAGACCTGACAATATAGAAAGACGATGCTGAAAATTGTATTATAAAATATTGTTTTCCCGCCATAATATACTCGACACTGGCCATGGTTATATATAGCCGAAGTGCCATAATAAGAAAAAAAACCTTGACAATGACACTAACCGCGCAGGCTGTCGTCAGCTGTCGTCCGGTGCGCAATATTATGATACGGGTGAGGCCGCCGTTTTTTGCTGATTTCATAAAAAAAACTCTCCGCCTTCGATATTTTTAAAAGTGTTGCAGTTATCAAATTTTTGACTATAATGTCGGATTCAGCAACAAATTGACTCGGAAGGACATACACGATGATTCGGTTTAAATTATAAGCCCAAAAGTTTTTTCGGAAAAACCTTGACGAGAGATGTTGAAATGGCTCAAAAACGGCAATCCGCCGAGGTAAGGGTGCACTTTGACTGTCGCTGTAGCAAAAACTATGAGAACTATTGAAACACGGCGTACATATTATGAATTGTTATATGTTTGGTTATAAGTGTAGCTACGTGCATAACATTTGATAAAGAATTTTATTGAAAACTTTTAAAAAACATTTTTGTCGCGAAATCCTAAAATTCTGCGCCACTTTGTCAACGCCACCAATATTCGCCTATCTTTTTAAAGTTGGAAGTCGGTGACATTAAAAATTGAGAGGTGGAAATATTGAGCTTCTATTGTGTATGGCCAGCGCCTAGCTGGACGCTATTTTGAATGCGAATGTCATGTCAACGTGAGTGTCGGCGCGTGTACACAGAATTTTCGAGACAAGATTTTTGAGCATAAAAATGTAAGTACAACTTTTAAACAAACCACTTTCAATGCACCATGTGAGAAAAAGTGATAGCCATCTTTTAATTTATCATTCAACTCAAATTGTGCGTTATTTCCAGAGATATCTTGTGAATTATCAACGCGACGGTGGCGTTAGATTGAACAAACGCCACCAAATTTGTGCTTCATCGCCACCGGTGGCGCAGATATTCGCCACCTCGACTACGCTACCAAAATTAGGGTTAGTATTCACTTACATTTTAAAGTAATAAAAGATATAATATTGTAAATACCTAAATATATATAAAAAAAAAAATGTGATATAAATGTTTATCACATTAAGTATAGGTGAAGTAAGTATTAAAGTTAATACTTACATATTATTGAATTTATCTATACATATAAATAAAATTGGAGTGTCTGTTTGTAATATTGAAAGAACCGTTTTTTACTATATGCATATGAATCTATATACGATACATACACCAAAACAACATTTTTTACAATTTTTGTCTGTATGTCTGTCTGTCTGTTTCTTCCGGCTAATCTCTGAAACAGCTGGAGCTATTTTGCCGGGACTTTTTTTGTAGATAGCTGATACAGTAAGGCTACTTTTTAACCGACTTCCAAAAAGGAGGAGGTTATATTTTACTTTTTTCATATTTGTTTGCGGACTATCCATCTTTGTTATTATAGTATAATAATATAAGCGGACGAAGTCGCGGGCAACAGCTAGTGGTAAAAATAATATATTTTTATATTAACATAAAAAAAACATTTGTAATGATAATAATATATAATATTTTTCAAAAAAAATGTGTATTACTACCCTTACAATTATTCGCCACTATTCTACGCTACCCAACGTCACCGTTGCGTAGAAGTGTCAACGCTACCTACGCAATACTTCTACGCCACATCAGCAAAAATTGGCGGCCTGACCCATACGTTATCTGCACTGACCTCCATTATACAAGTACGCTGGACCTATGATACCCACTTTTTTGTGCCTATTTGAAGCGGAATCAGCGCCCCCAGTGAGCGGGAAGAGAACTAAATTTGACGTAACTTGCAAATGGCCGCTTAATCGTTATTGGTTGTCATCACTAGTATTAGTTCCAAATACTCCCACTACTGCTATCAGCGCCAATATGGCGACTTTCAAACGTAATTTTTACGTCAAATCATAGACAAATATATTTGGTCAATGGTCAAATTTAGTTCCTATCCCTCCCATCGGGGGAGCTGATTCCGCTTCAAATAGGCACAAAAAATAGCTGTCATTTCAAAGGGTATCATTAGTCCAGCGTACTTGTATAATGGAGGTCAGTGGTTATCTGGGATACGACCTTGGCGAAAATCTGAATTGTCATATTTTAGTGTGCGAAAAGGAGCCTTTAAAACGGTTGAAGTATGGGAGTTACGTTTCCTTAGTTTTTATTATTCGTAGTTAGCAACTTAGAATTTAGATATTTGTTTAAAAATGCTATGAATGTCATTAAGAGGATATTACGAGTTAATACTAATAAACTCCTGAAGTTCAAATAAACAGTTGTTCTACCTTACTATAGTTCTAAAGATACCCACCAAATACAGATGGTTTACTGGAATCACCTATTTCGCTACTACACAGGTTTAAGACGCAGCCTTCACGCTTCTCTCTCTCTCTCTTACTCACCAGGTATCTAACCCCGCTGAAGGTCAACGCAAGCGGTCCACCGGAGTCGCCAGTGCAGGTGCCGGCTCCACCCAATCCGCTGGTGCAGAGGGTCGAGCTGATGACAGTCTGCATGCCGTAGATCGCCTGGCACTCCCAGTTGGTGATCACCATTAGGTTCACTTCCCTCAGATCCTGGTTGTTGGCGCCAGAGGCGGCTGGGAATTGACAATGACGTCAATCAACGAAATAAGATTTTTATCGAACTGAAGACAGGGATCTTGGGGAGTTATATTTTACTTTTAATTTTAATTAAGAGGCCGGGTGCCATCGAAATTCTCATACAACGTAATACCAAAATCATTTTCTCATACGAAAATATTTAACATGTTTGAATTATTTTTCAGCTTAAGGGCACCTTCTTCCAAATTCACGTTTCTAGAATGAGTAATTTTTAAAGAAAGCGCCATTCAAAAAAACTGAAAAATATATACATATTGTACATATACATCTTTTAACTAGTGATTTTTTTTTGGTTAGAAATACAATACAGGTAATTTTACTCGATAAAAAAAAATCCGAAACAACCTCGATTTTAAAAACATTTTGAGTTTTATAGGACTTACAGGGACTCAATCAAAAATAATTTGGACAGTTCGATTACTATTAAAATTTTACAGGGAAATGATTGGATACATGTTTAGTAATAAAAATTTTTATCTAAGTAAAAAGGTTTTTTCTCCTATTTTGCCCTATCATGGACGCGGCGAGCGTCGTAACCGCCACCGTACAAGGCGCGCTGATATGAATGTTATTTTAATGTCATTTACGTCGATATTCGCACTGACAGACATCGACCTTCTAATTTAGGGAGAAGGTGCCCTTAAAATAGTAATTACCTAGGTTCCTGCACAAAAATTAACTATAAAATATTTAAACACAAAAAATATTTTTTAGTGTTTAAATACGTTGTATGAGAATTTCGATGGCACCCGGCCCCTTAAGAGACTATTTTGGTGATCTGCAGGACAGGCTCAGCCTAGTGCAGACATCAAAGAAACACAATGGAAGTAATTACGTGTGTAATCTAAAAATATTAACATAGTGTTATATTGTACCTGTAAAATATTATGTAACAGATGTAATTTTTGTTGTTTCAATAAAATTATTATTATTATTATTATCATATTTACTAGATGACGACGCTACTCCACTGCGTCGAAAGTCGTATATTATATAAATATAAAATTGGTTCAGCGGTTTTGGCGTGAAGAGGCAACAGACGGACAGACATACAGACAGAGACACAGACATACTTTCGCATTTATAATATTAATTAGTGTGGATATAAAAAAATGCGATG
This sequence comes from Cyaniris semiargus, assembly GCA_905187585.1. NCBI lineage: Eukaryota > Metazoa > Arthropoda > Insecta > Lepidoptera > Lycaenidae > Cyaniris > Cyaniris semiargus. The sequence continues at coordinate 9,502,303 of LR994567.1, forward strand.
GTACAATCGTGAAAAATTGCCCAGCTGCAGGTCGCTTTCATAATAATTATAAGCGTAATTTGAAATCGGTCAGGGGATGGTAGCACTAAAGGCAAGGGATGAAGGGAATATTAACTAGCATACTGCATAAGGCAAGTAAGAATCCTATTAACTTTTTATAAGAATACCATTCTATATTTAAAAAAAAAAAAAAAAAAAAACATTACCATCGCTGGTCCTGCCGTAGCCCGCAGCTTGTGCCCAGTTGCCTTCGAATGTCATGGACAGCAGCAAACCAGATGGCAGGACAATATTGTTGATCGTGTCTGTAATTTCAAAATAAGTTAAATAAAAGTATGTTTAGATATTATGGTAATGGTGTATGTAACTGGAAATAAATACAAGGAACCAATTATAATGAATCCATTCAAATAATGAAGTCGTCAAAAATATAAAAATGAAGTTGCAAACTTGCAATACCTACCTAGGAGACCATCCATAAAGTACGTTACACTAATTTCATGATTACTATTATAGACACCCCTCCCCCCTTTCCCCTGGTCACAGGTGGTCACATTAATGATTAAATGTAACCACCTGTTTAGTGAGACATTGTGCGAGAACCGGAATTTTACCGGGTTAAAAATCCATACCAAATTTCAGCAAAATCGGTTCAGCAGTTTGGGCCTGAAGAGGTAATAGACAGACAGACACACTTTCGCATTTATAATATTAGTATAGTATGGATCAAAGAAGAAGCCAAACTTACTGGAATACGCCACCCATGGTATGGTAATGATAGCCATATCATTGTTCAAGTTGTTAGCGTTATAGCTGGCGTGCATATCCACGTTGGTGCTGGTGACCCTGGTGCCACCGCTGAACAGGTTCAACGACCCCAGCACCACCTCCACCGATCGACCCTGGAAGTTGTTGGTCCTCCAGCAGTGGGCGGCCGTCAACACCTTCGTGTTGCTGAGCAGACTCGACCCACACATGGATACCTGGCCTGTCGTTAGAGTGATGAGTAGGCCCCCCTGGAAAAAGAAACACGTGCCATTACATATTTTATACTTTAGTTCTCTGAAGGAAGAATTTTGAGGTACCGAAACTTAGATGACGAATACGGATAACTGTTTCAGTTGCCACATGTATGCCATGTTTTCAATAAATTTTGAAGTATACTTGGTGCTAAATATTATCAAGAAAAGTATGGTACGGCTGTGCCTTTGCTAAAAAGCTTGGCCCAGATTATTATCTGTGTTGGTAAAAGCGTAGAAACTTAGTCGAATACAGAAAGTTATTGAGGCCTTGTTGATCAATCATCAGCCTCAATTGTAAGGCCATTGACAAGTGAATGGTCAGCCTTACAAATATAATAAATTATAATAACATAATTTTTGATTTCATATACTTACCATATGAGGATGAGCGCCTAGAGCAGACAGCTGACCACCAACAATCCTCGCTCCATCGAAGTCTCTCGCTTCCTCCGCTGCCTTGATCCTGGCCGCTTCAGGTATACCGATCAGCTCATGGTAGTTAGTCAAGATGGACTCCTCCGCAGCCAGCGGAGGAGCCGCAGCCACCACACCCATACAAACAAACAGCAGCAGGCACTTCATTTTAGCTAGTTACTTGTATAAACACGTCGATTCTACTTATATTAAGTTTTATCGTAATGATTATATCGTGTAGATTATTGGATTAATTTATACTTAATACTAATTAATAACATATAAATTACGAAATTCCCAAAATTGGCACTATCATGAGATTAGAAAATACGTATTTTTGGTGTTTTTGTTTTCATTGCCAAGTGAGATTAGATTTGTGGTCTGGCTGACATAAACTATTGAGGAAAAATACCTAATACAGTATTCCTATTTGATCTTTAAAACAAGATGTAACAATAATAATACTTAAGGAATTGTATGAGTCCCGTAAGTATAGCGTTATCGTAAAAACTAAGAGTAGCAGCGTTGAAAGAGTTACTTTACTTTAAGAAATGCCCCAACGTCATGAATTTGCCCATACAATTAAAAAAAGGAAGCTATTTTCGCAGTGAACTCTGTACAAGGGACACATACGCGCCCTAAATCATTAGTTAGTATAGTTATTTTTTTTTAAACGGGCTTTGACCCACCACACATTCCCACCACTGTATCTCCTGTGTCGCCAGGATCGACAGCGGTATCCAACCACGAAAATCCTTTGATATGATCTCAGGGAGCCCGAGGGACATGCTAAAGCTGTCTTGGGACCCGCAACGAATTTAATCAGAAGAAGATAGGAGAAGTAGGAAATATACAGTTTTCCCTCCCCATAAAAAGCGGGAGACAGCACAAAGTTGCAATGACCGAAAGTCAAAGAACTAAAGGGAAAGCAACACGGGAATAATTAATTAATGTTAATTATGACTACTAAGCTAGATCTAAGTCAATGTTATTTTAGTTACACCCCTTATTATAATCTTTGTATTTTTTATAACAAATAAACAAGTATAGTAAACTGAGTATCAACTTCAAGTAGCACGGGTAAAATTATTTACAACTACCGGAAAATTGATAAATAATTGTTTTTAGGAACTGATAAAGATAAGCCCTTAAGGTCAGTGTGTTATCACCATATTTGACCTTCGATATTAATATAGGAGTAAGGTCAATATTTGTAAATAGGTATAATGATTTATCATTTAATATTGATTGGTTCTGTATAAATATAATATTTTAACAAAAAAAAACCCACTTCAAACAGTATTTCCTTTTCATGGTACCACCTGAGAAGTATCCTATTTCCAACAAAAAAAGTATTATCAAAATCGGATCATAAACGTTGAAGTTATCCGCGAAGAAACATATTAAAAATCTATGGTATAACGGTAGAATTGAGAAACCTCCTTATTCAATCAAAAATAATAGTAGGTTAAAAATAAATAAAATCGGTTTAACCAAGTCTATTTAAGTATAGTTATAGCACCGTATTATTTTAAAAATTATAATAACATGTTACATTTTATTAATATTTTGCAAGGATTAACTTGTTATTATCTTCATTATAAAAATGCTTTCACTTTTAAAATCAGCAGCTTAAAATAATGTTATCAATCATTTTTAGTATTTATCAATCCACCATCCTGCTGTGAATTTACACCTCAATAATATAATTACATATTTTTTAAATCTTGCATGTCATATGTTGTCAACATTATAAAACGTTTATACGTGGGAGAGCCATGCTTCGGCACGAATGGGCCGGCTCGACCGGAGAAATACCACGTTCTCACAGAAAACCGGCGTGAAACAGCGCTTGCGCTGTGTTTCGCCGAGTGAGTGAGTTTACCGGAGGCCCAATCCCCTACCCTATTCCCTTCCTTTCCCTCCCCTATTCCCTTCTCTTCCCATCCCTATTACCCTATTCCCTCTTAAAAGGCCGGCAACGCACCTGCAGCTCTTCTGATGCTGCGAGTGTCCATGGGCGACGGAAGTTGCTTCCCATCAGGTGACCCGTTTGCTCATTTGCCCCCTTATTTCATTAAAAAAAAATATATATATATGTTTAGGAAAAGGGATCTCAAATCCTTCACCTTGGCCCACCTGCCCTTCAAATGGATTACATTTTATTACATCGATTATTTGACTACTATATATACTAACTCGAAAATGTTCCTCATAATCAATCTTGGATTTACTAAACAAAATGCTGAGGCTAATAATATTACTTCCTATTGTTCTAGCTTACGAGCCTATTATAAATAACTACCATGAAGAAGTAGGAATTAAAGCAGCAGAGAAAATTAGGGCATATGAAGAAGCAGTAGACTTCGATGGCGGAAGAATTGTGGGTGGTACTCCAGCGGCAGTCGGGGCTTATCCACATTTGGTAAGGTTTTCAAACTATATAAGTTATTTAAAAAAATCAAGGGCTGAAAGAACAAAAATTCATGGTAAACAAATATATATTCTACCTTAATTAACTTTTTTGAAAAGAGAATATTTAGTACTGCTAATTTCTTGAGACCGTCTCGAGACAGATCTAACATGATATGAATCTTGAACAATTTTGAGATCACATTAAAGAGATGTTAACTACCACTGTTGATCTTGGTGAAGCGGTTCTAGAAATGTGGTGTGAGCAAATTCCAAAATAATAATTTTGCTTTGTTAGAGAAACTTTAAAAAATGGCTACTAATTTTTGAAGGAAGAGAAACATAATTTTTTAGGGTTCCGTACCCAAAGGGTAAAAACGGGACCCTATTACTAAGACTTCGATGTCTGTCCGTTTGTCCGTCTGTCCGTCTGTCTGTCACCAGGCTGTAACTCAAGAACCGCTATAGCTAGACTTCTGAAATTTTCACAGATTGTGTATATGTATTGCCGCTATAACAACAAATACTAAAAATGAAATAAATTAAATATTTAAGGTGGGCTCCCATACAACAAACGTGATTTTATTTGCTATTTTTTGCTCTTAATCAATAACAGCAACACATAGGCAATTGAAATGTTCTCAAAATACTTAATTGTATTTGTACTTTAATAATTAATTATAAAATTTAAATAAATTAAATAATTGAGGGGGGCTCCCATACAAAAAAAATCAATTTTTAGCCTACATTTGCTCTGTAGTGGTACGGAACCCTTCGTGCGCGAGTGCAACTCGCACTTGGCCGATTTTTATTATACAATCGTTTATACATACCACTGTCAAAGTGATCTGCTGTAGCAATCAGCTTCAGTTTTAATCAATTTACAGCATAATTGAAATGGTTTACAGGGTGGTCTTGTCATAACTTTAACAAATGGGGCTACCTCAGTCTGCGGATCATCTCTCCTTTCCAACACGAAATTGGTGACAGCAGCTCACTGCTGGCGAGACTCAAGGAACCAGGCGAGGCAGTTCACAGTAGTCCTGGGTTCAGCCAGGTTGTTCAGTGGAGGTCAGAGAATCACCACCAGCAATGTCCAGGTCCATGCAGGGTACAATACCAATACCCTTAACAATGATGTGGCTATGATCACTATATCCTGGGTTGCGTTTACTAGTAAGTTAGATTTTATTTACCTTTAGATATTAGTTTAAGATCATAAAGGGATGAAAATGAAATGAAAGAAGTTTTATTTTCGAATAAGTTACAAAGTAAGTCTTTTTATAAAGTCTACGATGTCTACCACAGGATGCTTATAATGTTAGATTGTTTTTCATAAATAATATTGATCATTGGCATTACATTCTATTTGAGAGGCGTTATTAATTGTAATCGTTATTATTAAGGCTTATTTCAGTCACGTTTTAAGGAATTATCATGATAATCTTATCTTATATATCTTATTCATTAATTGCAATAATTTCAGATATAATCCAGCCAATCTCGTTACCATCAGGCGCTTTACTGAGCAACAACTTTGTTGGATCTCGAGTACAAGCGGCTGGATATGGAAAAACAAGTGACGGTAAGTCCGGACTCGGGAATTGGGTTTGAACGAGTCTAACAACTTTTGGAACAACTGTAATTAATTATTCAGAAATGACCATGAATGTTTTACCTACTTACAGAAACGGAGGAGGTTCTATGTTCGGCTGTGGATATTTTTTGTATTTTTAAAGAACGGTTTTATTTTATGATGTGAATTGCTACGAAAAGTCTTTGGACATTTCAGTTATAACGTTGACAAGCGTACATAATGTACTTTTTAACACCCTTCTATTAAATCCCCGCAGCTGCAGGAATATCCAACAACCAAGTGCAGAGCCACGTGACACTGCAAGTGATCACTAACGCCGCGTGCCAACAAACCTTCGGCTCCTCTATCGTGATCGGTTCCACCCTGTGTACGAGCGGTGCTGGTGGCATGAGCACATGTAGCGGAGATTCCGGCGGACCTCTGTCCATTAACAGCGGTGGAAGAGTCTTGGTAAATAAAAAATACGCGTGGCACTCGGAGACTGCCGCAGTAAAGCTATTGCATAGCATTTTTTTATCAAATTATGCAATTACAATTCGCATACGTCTAGTCGCACGCACTCAAACACCGTGCCGAAGTCCGCCAAACTGAAACGACGTTAAAGATGCACGGCAAGTGGAGGTGTTAGGTTTATTTTCGTTACGGAAAACCCGCGATAAAAGTCATGCAATAGCTTAATATTTTTTTTCTTTTATCAAATAAAAAGCAAACAATCATTCATTGCTAGTTGCTTGCGGTCTGATATCGCTGCATAAGTGTATATATCCAGGATATCTGTATTAGGTACAGAGCCATTGCTGGTTTTAGACGCTCTATTGTTAAAGTTGCTATTTTATTTTTTAATTTTAACAACCGTAACTTCTGTGTGATCGTGATTTCTCACCAATCAACCTGGTTTTTTTTTGACTTCACAAACTGAGGAACATATTATAGATAGTTTTATAACTATGTTTGTGTGTATACAGGTTGGCATCACATCGTTTGGATCACCTCGTGGCTGCCAGGCTGGTTTACCCGCAGGCTTTGCGCGAGTCACATCATTCGTTGATTGGATTAGATCTCGTTTATAGTTTGTAACCATACGTAATAAATTAGTTTTATTTTATTAAATGTTTTATTATTTGTTACGTCACCTTAAAGATATAAATATAAAGAAACAGTTTTAAGCATGCAAATTTGTATTTATTAATAAAATCGTCTAGTAAATGGTCATGAAGGATACGGGTCATAAAGCGAAATGGAAGAAGAGATTTCGAACTCCATCTTTATGTTTCTTATTGTTGTCATGTTTTTCGTAAAAATGCAAACTTTTCCCCACCCTTACCAAGCCTATATTTCCTATCAAACTGTCGCCATCCTCAAAACTTTCTTTTTCATCACATTCCGATTTTTTGTCTCTAGAATCCAATACATTTTTTAAACCTTTGAAATATTTGACACCGTTGTTATTTTTCCCTTTTTGTGACGCCAGTTTCACTATTGAGACTTTGTTTTTATGGTTCAGTTCCTTATGAGAATTAACTTCTTGTGATTCTTTTTGTTTCGTTTTTAAATGGTTATTTTCATCAAGACTTTCTTCGTTAGATTCTGGCTCTTCATCTTTGTGCTCTAATTTTTCTCTATGTTTTTCGTTTTCTACAACATAATTTTCATGTAAATGTAACAAAACATCTTTATGCTTGACTTCATGAGAATTTTCATAGTGAGAGTCTTTAAGAGTATCTAAGCCACTTTTTTGTAAATTACTATTTTCACCACTAGCTTTATTTGATTCTGAGCTTTCATCACTTGAATTCAGGTCCCTCGAATTATTGATATTTACTTCATGCTCTTCTTCCTCTTTATGTCTTCTTCTGTGTTTTTCTAGCGAGTCTTTGTTTTCATCTTTATCTATGACCGTTTCATGAGAATTAACTTCGCCGGAATCTACATTTTTAGAAAGAAGGCCACTTTTTTGTAAATTATTTTCTTCAACACTTTCATTTTCATCAGACTCCGAGCTTTTATCCTTTGAATCCAAAATATCTATCAAATCTTCTTGTAAACTTTCTTTATGTTCTACTTTATCTTTATGTACGACTAATTTTTGTAAAGTGTGCTCATTAGACTCCTCATATTTAGTATTTAAGACACTTTGCTGAATATCTTTTATTTGTTCCTTGTTCTCTAGCGAGACTACATGACTGTTTTCTTCAGATATTTCGTCAGAGCTTGCGATGCTTAAAAGTTCCAAATTTTCCAACTTGTTACTATTTGTTTGTTTCAAATGTTTTTCTAAATCTTCAGAGTCTACATGCTTTAAATTTTTATCTTTCACTAATCCGGACGGGTGATGCTTAACGTGCTTCAGTTTCTGTATATCCTCTGAGCTTGCACTTGTCAAATACACGTTTTCTTGCTCATCAGAACTCGAGTATTCTACATGCTTATGTTTTTTTACATCTTGAGAACTTGTATGTTTTGAATGATGATGTTGCGGATGATTTTCACCTGTGAGAAATAAACATTTAGATTTTATACGTGGGAGAGCCATGCTTCGGCACGAATGGGTACGTGAAATACCACGTTCTCACAGAAAACCGGCGTGAAACAGCGCTTGCGCTGTGTTTCGCCGAGTGAATGAGTTTACCGGAGGCCCAATCCCCTACCCTATTCCCTTCCTTTCCCTCCCCTATCCCCTTCTCTTCCCATCCCTACCCTCTCCTATTACCCTATTCCCTCTTAAAAGGCCGGCAACGCACCTGCAGCTCTTCTGATGCTGCGAGTGTCCATGGGCGACGGAAGTTGCTTTCCATCAGGTGACCCGTTTGCTCGTTTGCCCCCTTATTTCATAAAAAAAAAAGATAAAGCTTAATTGTTATTTCTTAAAGCACTATCTAGATAGAAATAGAACATATAATATTAGAGAAAAATGTTGCGAAAAACAAGATTATTTATTGTATCTGAAGATTAACCAGTCAGTACAAAATTTGTGGCGGTACCCACAATTCGCCTAACGATCCTGCATCGCACTATCGAAGTTTCGGAGAACGGCAAGTTAAAATATAACGTCTGAAATGACGTCAGTGGGCTTCGGCCTGACCGAGCATGCTATCTCGCTCGGTCGGAAGATTTTAAAATTAAATGAAAATTTTATAGATTTTGTATGAAATGTATGAATTAATGGTAAATTCTATTGTTCCCTTACCCTTATCATGTGGCTTGGCAAGTATGATCGCAACATGGGACTTCTGTATTAATTTTTTCAAGGCGTGTATCTTTTCATCACTCTGGTTGCGAGCTTTGGATTCTAGTTCTTGTTTTCTCAGAATTGGAATGAGAATATCTGCCAGGTCCTCTCCAGCTAGTGTGTCCTGTACTTCTGGTGTGTCATGATGGTGATGAACTCGAGACACAGCTACTTGCAGCAGTATCGGTAGAAGATCTAGAAAAAAAACGTGTGGCACTCGGGGACAGCCGTGGTAAAGCTATTGCATAGCAATTCTTATCTACTTATGCAATTATAATTTGCATACGTCTGTTGCCCTAGCACGGCGACCAGTGGAAATGCGAAAGTATAGACAAACTGTGGAGATAAACTTAAGGTGCCGTTCCGATCTTTTTTCGTTCCGAATAATTCAATTGAAATGCCACTTTATGACAGACTATAGTCACAAACTGTGGAGATAAGCTTAAGGTGCCGTTCCGATCTTTTTTCGTTCCGAAAAATTCAATTAAAATGTTAATGAATTTTTCGGAACGAAAAAAGATCGGAACGGCACCTTAAGCTTATCTCCACAGTTTGTGACTATAGTCTGTCATAAAGTGGCATTTTAATTGAATTTTTCGGACCGAGTACCCGTAAAGATCGGAACGGCACCTTAAGTTTATGTCCACAGTTTGTCTATACTTTCGCATTTCTACTGGTCGCCGTGCTAGGACTACTGGTCGCACGCACACAAACACTGTGCCGAAGTCTGGCAATCCCGCACCGACCGGCACATCAGTGCGGCAACGCCGATGCCGGTCGGAGTGGGGTGTGTTATGTTAGGTTTTTTCGTTACGGAATTTCTAAATTCGGACGCCGGACTCAAAAACCGCGATAAAACCTATGCAATAGCTTAAAAATAACAAGCTCATGATGATAAGTAGTAGGAAATTATATAAAAATTGTTACGCAGCACGTTTTATTAAATAAATTGAATATAAATTAATTTTTATAGTTTATTAAGAAAAAAAAATATTACATTGAATAAGGAATAACTTACACAATGCCAGCGCCATGTTTTGTGTGGACACCTAAAGACTTCCCGCCTATTTATACGTTGAGTGTTGTTTATTACAGAAAAGTTTAATTAAGGCATAACGAATATGCATTACAGATTAATCCAATCATCACAAAATTGAAAATGCTTTACAGATAAAGAACAGAATAAATATTGTGTTACTTTTTTTTTACGAGAAGATACATCTTAAATTTATTTTATATCTTTAGCTCTATAATCTTATAGCATCTTCTAATTCCTTCATATTAAAGGTCAAGTGGAGGTATTTTCTGTTTTCTGACAGCGGACTTTTGCTTTTTAACCGACTTCAAAAGAGGAGTAGGTTCTGTGTTCAGCTGTATATTATGATTTGATTGAGTTTATGTTTTTTTTCTTTTCTTTATGATATCTATTGTCCAAATTACGAGGTTAGTAAATCTTTGAAATCTTGACATGCACGTGACGCCTCCTAGAGCTATAGTATGTAACGGGTCAGTATAATCTAATGCTGGCTTCTCACAGCGAGTAATATCATAAGCCGCGCTGCGCCGCGCCAGCTCGGGCCACGCGCCATGTAAAGGGGGTGGCTCGAGGTGGCGCGGGCTGGCTCGAGCATGCGCGTCCGAACCGATTGTAGTCGGTAACTTCAAAGGCGCGGCTCGAGCGGCTCGAAATATTACGTGCCGTGAGAACGGGTAGCGCAGACTAGCCTGTTGGCTCGTGCTCGCTCGGCTCGGCGCGGCGCGGCTCGTGATATTACGCGCCGTAAGAAGCCAGCATAATACAGTAGAAACTCGACTAACTGAGGGCCGGGTAATCGAGTTTAGGAAATCAAAACCCATTTCGGAAATAGAAGACTTTATTGACAATTCGTACAGAGAATCTGACAATTCCTTAAGTTTAAACCACCACACTCCAATACTGAAATGGCGACTATAACACATTAGGTACGTATGAAGAATGAACACAATCGTTAAAAGACAAACTTTGAAAATAAAGTATGGACTACAGAGTACTCGCATTTTGAAGGTATACAATGTGACGTGCTATGTGTGTCATTTATTCATACTTCAAGACGCGAATAGACTATATTATATAAATCATTATGTAACTGACATCAAGGATTATAATACTTTTTATGGTAATTGGCTATATCTTTTCAGTAAATGAAGCTCCATATTATAATTTGGTGATTAAGGCAACCTGACGTCGGGAGGCCAATTCGCATAAATCGAACATCGCTTCGAAAGTATATGTCCCAATCATACAAACTATATCTCTGTCAACTTCGAGATTTGAAAATGAGACCCCAGTTAGCAACTGTATCTCAAATGGGTTCATATGCAATCTTTAGGCTGTAGGCCGCATACACACGTTTTCCGTATTCGGAAAGCCGGAAGACTAGCGCAAAAGTTTCTTTATTTCACGCGCGAACGCGCCGGCTTGCATTTGAAACGTACGCACGGAATTTGTTCCGTTCGGAAAAAAAGCGAGCTAATTTTTCTACTGATTCTATGCATTCGGATTTCTGAATACGGAAAACGAATTCGGAAAACGTGTGAATGCGGCCAGCCTTAGTGAATTTTTGAAGAACGTCCGCTGGTTGCGCTACCACTCATCCTAGAATTACGGTGGAGATTAGAATGTAAGGAAGTTTAATTTATTAACAGTGTGATTTAATTATACATTAATTTTTAGGTGTAATAAAAATATTTAATTTCAATTTATTTATTACATTTAGGTACAATAAATTAATCTTAAAATTACAATTTGTAGAGAATTCTTTTAACAAAGTACCTTTTAGAAAACGAAGGTTTGAGCATAGTATATTTAATATTATACTATGGTTTGAGGTTCTGTTAGATATGCAACGTTAATCTTTAAATAAATATTTTTAAATTTATTATTAACAATCAATAAATTATTTTTAATTTTAAAAGATCCGTCCACCGAAAACTTTCATCCATCGAAAAAGTATATGAATCGAAGTACAGTGAGATCAATTTTTTGTCAGTTTTCAGGAATTGTTATTTTCAAAAAACTTTTAAAAAAGGAAGACTTTTTTGTTTTTACATAAATAATCTGTCATTGCTATAACGTTGATTGTTGAAGGACCTAATTCAGATATTCGTGTAACTGCACTGTAATTTAAATTAAAAGTACTACCAGTACATAATTTTCTTAACAATTTAAAATATTTTATGGGGCGGTTCTTGATAAGCTCATTATTAAAATTATAATATTATTTTAACAACTTTTTGCATCGATGTATGTATGTGGTCCAGAAAATAATTTTTAGTAAGTAAATCATGTTTTACACAACATTTACAATATAATTAGCACAAATTTAAATACATACGTAGGTACATATTATTTTAATGCGCCTATATCATATTTTTAGTATAGATTAACGTTATTTTTTAACTTTTTTAAAATTAATGTATTTCTCAAAACTAACCATTTAGGTTAGTTGGGTAACTTGCAATGAATATTATATATCATTACCACATTTATTATATTTCTTTGATATAAAATAAACATTTGGCTTAGAATCATTTTAATAATTTCAAGTTAATCTAAGTCACGGGAGAAGCCGCGAACAAGCAATAAGGTAATAAGAAATCGTGTCATACAAACGATTTTGGACTCAATTTACAACTACATATTTAAGTTAATTATTAATTATTGTCAAGGACTCGAAACCGCTGGAACATCCTGAAGTAAGGGTAATCAGGTAATTTAAAATTTAACTTTGTTAACACATAATACTCTTCAGGTACGAAGCACAGTAGCCCTAGCACAGCGACCAGTAGAAATGCGAAAGTATAGACAAACTGTGAACATAAACTTAAGGGGCCGTTCCGATCTTTACCGCGGCTAATCGCGACCGACAAAAATTCAATTAAAATGCCACTTTATGACAGACTATAGTATATGTCATAAAGTAGGATATTATTTGATTTTTTAGGAATTTTTAGGTCTGTCATAAAGTGGCATTTTAATTGAATTTTTCGGAACGAAAAAAGATCGGAACGGCGCGGCACCTTAAGTTTATCTCCACAGTTTTTGACTATAGTCTGTCATAAAATGGCATTTTAATTGAATTTTTCGGAACGAAAAAAGATCGGAACGGCACCTTAAGTTTATCTCCACAGTTTGTCTATACTTTCGCATTTCCACTGGTCGCAGTGCTACAGATGTGCATACAAAGTTTATCATTTATACATACTAGCTTCGTGTCTCCTCGATTTGCCGTTTCAATTTTAGTTCTTTTAAATATTTTGAAAGGACCCAAAAGCATTTTCCAATTTTATTAGCGTAAATTTTTTTTAGCTTATAGGAATGTGATGATCCTTTATTTCGGCCCATGATGCCAAAAGTTAAGAGGGTTTCGAAATAAACGCAATATTAACTTTCATCAAATGAATTGAAAAGTTTCGGTACCACTGCTATTCGGGAGTTGGGTCTTCCTCTAGCAGTTGAAATTGAGGACTGTCTTCCTTTGAGACAAGGAGTTATTTAGCGACGCTTCTTAGGACTAGCTATTGAGCAACGCCTTCCTCGAGAAAGTTGTGCAACGCCTTCCTTCGAAACTGGAATTCGAGCGAAGCTTTTTTCTAGGACTGCCAGTTTAGCAACACCTTCCTCTAAGACTGGAATTTGAGCGAAGCCTTTTTCTAGGTCTCGAAGTTTAGCAACACCTTCCTCAAGGATCGGATTTTGAGCGAAACTTTTTTCTAGGACTGGAAGTTTAGCAACACTTTCCTCGAATGTTGGATTTTGAGCGAAGCCTTTTCCTAGGACTGGAAGTTTAGCAACACTTTCCCCAAGGACTGAATTTTGAGCGAAGCCTTCTTCTAGGACTGGAAGTTTAGCAACATCTTCCTCTACTTCTAAAAGTTTTAAACAATTCCTTACTCCAGGACGACCAGGGTCACGAGCCTCGAGCTTATAGACCACAGGCCCGCATGTCGAAAATAGATGGGTCATATGAACCACCTGGTGACGTATATTGGACGATAAAAGAGCATAAAATAATAAGATTCAGCACTATGCCGTCACTTGTAAGCTGTCCAACTGAGTGCTGGTGAGAATTCAAAAGTGCAGGTAGAGTGAGTACATTTTGCTTATATATTTTTGTACAGCATTTTTACCATCGATAGATAAGTACATGAAAAATAATAAGAAAGCGCCGTACTTTTTCAAATCACCCCCCGGACCACGGAAAGAGAGGGGGTTGTAACCCTCGATTTTTCCTCTTGTCGCATGATGTTTGTACGGCGTTGCGGAATAATTAATTCGAAGCTGTATTGAAACAGTATGAAACTGATTCCGTACAGAATCAAATGACTAAATTTACCCTGGAAATTGTAAGAAAAAAAAACCTTCTTTGTGACGCACCATTTTTACGGCACTGCGCGCTTTCTTATTATTTTTCATATCGATGGTAAAAATGCCGTACAAAAATATACGGCCAAAATGTACTCACTCTACCTGCACTTTTGAATTCTCACCAGCACTCAGTTGGACAGCTTACAAGCGACGGCATAGTGCTGAATCTTATTATTTTATGTTCTTATATCGTGCAATATATGTCACCAGGTGGTTCATATGACCCATCCATTTTCGACATGGGCCTGTAGTCTATTAGTTATAATATTAAAGCACTCACTGAAGATCACTTTTGAGTTACATTAATGTTACGAAGGCTGTTTGGCTGTGATTTGTAGATTTCCTGAATTACATATTATTGGAAAGATAAAGTACTTTATAGATTAACTAAGTGTACCTATAACAGGTGCCATTTTTTATTTACTCTCCGTAGTTCATGCGTGTACTACTAAACACAATTTGGGTGTACCACCAAAAAATATTTTTCTCACCTCCGGGCGGAAAACGTCAAGTTTCTTCCCGCTGCGCTTACCGATGTGTCCGTTTTCCGCCTCCGTCGAGGAGAAAAATAGTATACGCAATATGGGCAGTAAATAAGAAAGCCTCAGATCACATGTTTGTTGACCTCGGCCAACAATTACATGTGATCTGCGGCTTTCTTATTTTCCTGCCCTAGGTGCGTAATGTACTATTTTGTCACCGTCGCGTTGTCCACTGACATTATTTTGAGTTCTTTATTGTATATGCGGTTTCTTAATTATTTATGTATGTGGTTTGCTACGCACAATATTTTATTTAATTATTTTACTGAAAAATTTTTTCGCGATTAACTAATTTCTGTTTAGAAAATGTACTATTGATTTCTGAAAATATTAGTCTGATGGGCAGCTTGTTACAAACATATTTTGAAACAATGCAATAGACGTTGGGTTTTTCTTGTTTTCTACGAATTTGGCCAATCGTTATTATTTATTTTTAGGAATCAACCAATCACAGCTAAGCAGACATGCGTCGAACGTTGTACGCATTAATTTCTAAGAGAATAAGAGCAACTCCTTGGACCAAAACGTATTTAAAGTCTAACGCTAGAGATCTAGGTACATAGAATAACTCTGGGAAGAACAATTTAATCAGAAGATTCGAGAATATTTCTAGAAGAATAACGAGGATTTGTGAAAAAAGTTTTGATTGGTTAAACCTTTACTTATAAATCTAAGCATTGTTAAGAGCTTAGTTGTGTTAGTAAGCTTTAGTATATAATATACACTTAAATTTTATTAAATTTAAGTATACTAACGCTTTCAAAGATAGCACTAACTTTTTCTTTTAAATTAAGGTTTTCTTAAAAAATTCGCGGGTTCTGCCACAAAAAAGTTTGAGAATCGCTGATTTAAACAAAGATAAATATATTTTAATCGTGAAATTATAAATAAAAGTTTGACCAATCATTAATCTATTAAATTCTATTAGACATTGAGGAAGAACAGTGATTGTCATGCATGTGTGAGATCTACACAGACGACGAATACAAACTGTAAAGATGCGTCCACAATAATTATTCCACACTTCCGTTCTCTTATTTAGAAGACAATATTTTTAAACGATAAAATATAACAAAATATATATAATACTTGGATAATAATGATAATATATATTTTATATAATATGTAGTCTAATAATTGCATAGTAATTTGGTATTGCGCTTTCTAGAAGAATATAGTGTGAACGCATCTTTACGAACAGTAAAGTTCGGACTACGTCTGCATTATTATAGTGTTGTTAAAATATTTTAGTTATAATAATTAATATTTTTATATTACTTTGACACGTTGTTATTTAATTTAGTTTGGACATAATATTCGAAATCATCTTGTAAAATCATAGATTATAATATCTATTTAGTTTATTAGAAGATATTTAACCAGAAACAATAAAAATATTTAACAGAAACTCGCAAAATAAAAAAATTAAAATAGTTGAACTCTTAGAGAAGAAGTAACAAGAAGAACAGCTTATTCTAACACCCTTGAAGAAGTATCATTCGATTTTGTTCCCTATGTGTATGGCGTTAGAACTCATTGTTCACCGTGGATGTGGTGGTGAGGCTCTGCTAGATCTTCTTTTGCTTCTTCTCGAAGGTACCTCTTCGGTGACCTGAAATGTTTGTGGTACTTAAAAAAAACCGCATATGAGATGGGAAACTTAAAAGAAATCCTTTGTAGGTAGGAACTAAAATAATAAAGGCTTAAAAGATCTTCCATATTATTTCCTGGTATTTATTATTATGTACAGAAATAGCTGATCTTAAGCCCGAAAAATAGGTAATGTGGGTATGGGACCCAAAGAGTGTCCAATCGTGGAATTGGGGCAGTATAAAAATGTCTCCTGGCTTGTTGACTTATATCAAATAGGATCCGAAACTACTAAGCCAATCTTAGCATAAACATAAAGAACATAGAGGACTTCTGAAGGCACCATCGAAGAAATTGATTCATATGCAGTCGACGGACCAACGTCATTTGGTCGAATTATGTCAATTTAATGTAAGTCGTCATCTGTCGGCTGGGTTCGACAAAACGCGACCAAAGTACCTAGGTGCGCCATATGCCTATATGAATCAACTTCTCTGATAGTACAATAATTACCGCGGGATACTGTTTTGACCCGGGAGTTGGCGCTCGTACTTTCTAGATCTAGAAGAAGAATGAACTTTTAGCTCAGTACAGCTTAGGATACTCACAGCAGCGGTAGTACGTACTGGCACCGGTGGGGCTGGACTGCCAGACATCATAGACGAGCTCGATGCTTGCGAGTCGACACTCCTGGAAACATGAGATATGGCATAAATTGAAGATTTATCTGTCAATTATTATCAAACAAATTCTGAAAATAATCAAGAAAATTAACTGATACTTGAATGTGGGCTTTCTATAATATTTCATTTGCTGTTAGGTAGCATATTCGACTCGCACAAAGCGCTGCCTGGTGGACTCGTGTTATCATAACACATTTCCGACACTTTCCTACCTAACACAAGGTAGAGGTGTGTAGCAACCCATACTTACATACTAATTAATATTCATAAATGCGAAACTGTGCCGCTGAACCGATTTTGCTATGAAGATCCTTTATGGAAAGGACATAGGATAGTTTTTTCCAGAAAAAATCTACGGTTCCCGCGTGATAAACGAATTTTGGCGCAAAGGCGGGCGTCATCTAGTGTCATAATAAGTTATGAACTTACAAACTCACATTGTAATACCATACTATCAGAAGATGATACAGAAGAATTACTAACCTTCTAGAAGATCGTGGTGGTGGTGGCGGCGGCGTAGACAACTTCCTTCCTCTAACAGGAGAGAACGTGGGCGTTTGAACGACAGATTTAGGAGCAGCATGGCGGATAGTCGCAGTCACAATTCTCCCAGACGAGGAAGACTTGATAGATGACTTTACAGACTCAGAGGATTTGATGGAATCGTTGGATTTGATCGGCAAGGGTTCAG
This sequence comes from Cyaniris semiargus, assembly GCA_905187585.1. Lineage (NCBI taxonomy): Eukaryota > Metazoa > Arthropoda > Insecta > Lepidoptera > Lycaenidae > Cyaniris > Cyaniris semiargus. The sequence continues at coordinate 9,519,890 of LR994567.1, forward strand.
GATTAGTAGTGTTCACGTCGGCAGAATGGTCCGGCGTAAATTGGGATCACAAAATTGTGTCGAGCGTGTCCAGGGAGTGGAGTAGAGCGGGGTCCCGGGCGCACCAGCGGGCTAGCTCATCTGGTGTCACCACACCATCCGCGTTGGTGTCCATGAGCTGAAATGGTAACAATCGGTGGTGAATATAATAGACAATCTAGCTATTAACGACAATACGCTTTACGATGACAACATTTTAATTTAGGTATTAAAAGGCCGGGTGCCATCGAAATTCTCAGACAACGTAATACCAAAATCATTTTCTCATACATAAATATTTAACATGTTTGATTTATTTTTTAGCTTAAAATAGTAATTACCTAGGTTCCTGGACAAAAATTAACTACAAAATATTTAAACACTAAAAATGTTAAATATTTTCGTATAAGAAAATGATTTTGGTATTACGTTGTATGAGAATTTCGATGGCACCCGGCCCCTTAATTAATTAATGTCAACAGGAAAAACATTTTGATTGATTAAATAATTATTAATTCTTAAATAAATTAAATAACCCTTATTTATCTTGTAATGTCTTAATAGATATTGCATGATAAATGATAAAGAATGGGAATAAGCAAAAATTCCAAAAATAAAACCAAATTCTTTGTAATTACGCAGAAATAAGACAGTGCAAATTTATTTATCTGGTATCTACGGCATTGGGTATCAAAACCACTTTATTTATTTTAATTCGGCTTGTTTCAACTCAAAATAACACCTATTTTATTCCTAACTCACATGGAAGATCCTGTCCACATGGTCCTCCGCAGCGGCCTTATGTACCGGCGGGGCAGCAGCTCGTACACAGCTCGCACCACCGCCAGCATCTCGCTGCGTGAGATCCGCCCGTCACCGTCCACGTCGTACAGCGCGAACACCCAGGATAGCTTCTCCTGACGAGACCCGCGAGCCACGCGAGAGAGAGAGTCTCCAGGTCTTTAGTTGGGCTATAACTTAACTAGCGCTAACCTTACGAGTCCATCACACTCACATGAAAGATCCTATCCACATTGTCCTCCGCAGCCGCCTTGTGTTCTGGTGGGGCAGCAGCTCGGCCAAGCAGCTCGTACACAGCTCGCACTACCGCTAGCATCTCGCTGCGGGAAATCCGCCCGTCAACGTCCACGTCGAACAGCGCGAACACCCAGTAGCTTCTCCTGACGAGACCCGCGAGCCACGCGAGAGAGAGAGTCTCCAGGTCTTTAGTTGGGCTATAACTTAACTAGCGCTAACCTTACGAGTCCATCACACTCACATGAAAGATCCTATCCACATTGCCCTCCGCAGCCGCCTTGTGTTCTGGTGGGGCAGCAGCTCGGCCAAGCAGCTCGTACACAGCTCGCACTACCGCTAGCATCTCGCTGCGGGAAATCCGCCCGTCACCGTCCACGTCGAACAGCGCGAACACCCAGTAGCTTCTCCTGACGAGACCCGCGAGCCAGGCGAGAGAGAGAGTCTCCAGGTCTTTAGTTGGGCTATAACTTTTTAACTAGCGCTAACTGTACTAGTCCATCACACTCACATGGAAGATCCTGTCCACATGGTCCTCCGCAGCGGCCTTATGTACCGGCGGGGCAGCAGCTCGGCCGAGCAGCTCGTACACAGCTCGCACCACCGCCAGCATCTCGCTGCGTGAGATCCGCCCGTCGCCGTCCACGTCGTACAGCGCGAACACCCAGGATAGCTTCTCCTGACGAGACCCGCGAGCCACGCGGGAGAGAGTCTCCAGGTATTCCTGGAAATGGGAAATCGGCATCATTAGATTTACTGTTTCCAGGGATGGGAGAGCGTCCGTGGCCTAATGGGTAGACCTTTGGTTCGCACTCGCAGAGGGTACAGGTTCGATCCCGGGTGGAGGTGTGTACCAATGAGACATTTTCTGATCTCAAGTATACAATACGGGCGCTGGCACGGTGGAAGAAAACATCGTGAGGAAACCCGCTCATAGTTGGTCCCAGACGTATTGACCTGTTCTTTCCTCTGGACTAGACTGATTATGTTGCGAGAATGCCGTATGTGCTTGGGCAACCATACGGACATTTAAATCTTGTCTAAGGCATTAAGTATTTGAAGAGTGGTTACTTCGCTCTGGTAATACTGTATAAATCATCCACAATGGATGCAAATGCCTAGTTTTTTTTCCAGGGATGCCTCATGCCTGTTTAATGAGGAACAATTATGTTTGTTTATTGAGGAAGAAAAAGTGGATCAGAAGCACTTGTTGTTCCTGGAATCGTGTCAGAATCCAATCGAAAATCCCTGTTGGAAGTTCCTCGAAAACGAGGTAGAATTTTTTCCGGATATTCTGAAGGTTTCTGGAAATCAGTGCTTTGTATTGTAATCCCGGCCGCACATTATCCGAAATTTTTGATCAGAAAAATTCGGACGCCCGCCGGAACGCACTCTGTTCATACATTTTGTTGTAGACCCCGCATACTATCAGAATTCTTACGTGTCAAAATGTATATCAGAATTTTTCTGATCAGTAATTCGGATAATGTGCGGTCGGGCTGATAGTCACCAATTTTGATTGTTCTCTCTTCTGCGAAATTATCGCCCTTAATGTAATGTTGTCAACCATTTCTCTATAATAATAGAAACCTCCGTATATTTTTGCTGAAAAGTCTAGTATTTTATCGACATAATAATAAAGTGCGAAACAAAATTATGTTTTATCCCGCATAAGCTATTGTCAACAATCTAATCGCAAAGCATAAATTCACGAAGATAACCTAATTTTAATCGATTTCGACATTTCAGGGTTAACGTTAATTTTATGTTGCAATTTGGTTACAACATATTTTATAAACATTGATATATATATATATATATATATATATATATATATATATATATATATATATATATATATATATATATATATATATATATATATTATATACCTAATTCCGATTTTATTTTATTTATTTATTTATTTAACTCTTTATTGCACACAAGAAAAACATAAAGATACAATTAACATGGAAAGACGACACAAAGGAACTGCTTATTTCTAAAAGAAATCTCTTACAGCAGCCCTACGGAGAGATACAGTGTAGAAGACAGCAGATAGGACGTGCACAATTAACAGTCATTAACTAATTAAATTAATAAACTATAAATACAACAATATCAAAATAATTAATAATACTAAAACTATAATAGAAAACCTATAAAAAATCAATAAATAATAATATGATTATAATATATAAATACTATATGTACACATAATAACACAAATTACAGTGATTGCGAGTGAAGGTAATGCTCTTTCAATCGTCTTTTAAACACAGCGATAGTCGGACTGTCACGAACAAACAACAAGTGTGTGGGGAAGCGAGTTCCATAATCTGACTGCGTGCACAGTAAAGGAATAGGAGTAGAAATTGGAACGATGGGATGGGAGGGAGAGGTTTGTTCTGACACTGGATCTGCACGGGATTTCAGAAGGGCGGGAAAAATTAAATCTATCGAGCAGATAGGATGGAGAGAGAGGATTGTACAAAATATTATAAAGTAAACAGAGGATATGGGAGTTGCGACGGAGACGGATAGGAAGCCACTTGAGCCTCAATCTGAAGGCTGATACGTGATCAAATTTTTTAAGTCCAAACACATAACGGATACAGAGATTCTGTAAACGTTCGAGCTTTGTTAACAGCTCCTCAGTGAGGTCCAAGTAGCAAGAATCAGCGTAGTCTAGGATAGGAAAATATATTATTTTATATGTATTTTGGTCTTTTATTTTTTTAATTTATTTGTATTTAAATGTTTATTTAATATTAATTACCTAAGAATTAAGATCAAATACCTCGAAATTAAGTTTCCCTCTCTGCTTTGGCTTCATGGTGTTGAAAACGAAGTGAGCGTACTGAGTGGCATCTGAAAATTAAAGTTTACTTTTGTCATCAATATCCTCAGAATACAGAATAAACCAGAAGGAGTATTCGATGATAATATATTATGTACGCAGCGCGCTGTCTCCAAAACAATGGCAAAACACCGCCCCGCCCGCTCTTCACCCACCCGCGTAGGGTTATCAGCTTACGTAACATTGCCTCTTTATGGAGTAAAATTAAAAATTTATGTACGACTGCAAATAGTTGAATAAAAATCAATAATTTAATATATTATAGTTAATAATATAATAGTTGAATATTAATATGATAATAACAATAGGCTACTTGACCTATATTTAATTTCATTGAACTAATGCATATTTCTAGTAGAACTTGGCCTAGGAAACCGTATTTTACCCTTATCATCAAATAAAAGCTTATGATTGTAAAATAAAGTCGATTTGAAAATATGATTTGTACTGACGAAAACGCTTTTGCGGTACTTCCGATTTGGATGTGACGTCATCACATTCGTAATTTAATATCTTTTATTTATCGCGCTCGTTATATGTAAGTTTATTTGTACATAAATAGTTAGATTACATAAAGATTTGTAAAATATATTTTCTTGAATAGTTCAAGTAAAACATCAGTTTTATATATTATCTCCATTTATTGTAGTTGGGAAATGAAATGGTTAAAACTTTTCTCCAAAAGTGTTCAACATTACAAATGATTTCTAAATTCTTTTCTAATTTTTTAGCACTGTTAGACTTAGCTTAGCACATAAAACTTTTTTCAATAAAGAAAGTATAAAAATACAAAAAATATGACGTCACACTATGGCACAATGGCGGGCAGTGTTTTCGGCGCCATATAAAAGACATATTTTTCAATCAACATTTTTATGGGTTTCTACTGTTTAAAATATTAAAATATTAGTTTTTTGTTGAAAATGAATGATTAAGAAGCGTTTAGAATGAAGAAAAAAAGTAGGTCAAGTAGCCTATTTTATGGCATGGAATAATTTATTAATTTTAGGAATAAAAGCTACATGGTTCAGTTTATAATGGGATAAAGTGTGTTATTATTGTAATTATAGAGAATTTATTAGGTAAACTTAATCTTATCAGTCCGTTATGTATGACTAAGGCAGGCTCGTTAGATAAGAAAAAGTACACGTGCAATTTTTTTATTATTTATATATTATTATTCACACCTGCATAAATTATTAAAGAAATGCTCTTGAAAATACTCGTATTATAACTAAGGTATTCACGTAAAAATCGAATACAAAAAATAACTGAAAATTCCTACCTTTTATGTAACTAACAAAGATGAAATTCTGAAATAAAGCATTAGGTATTTAGGTATCTTTCATAGTACTGTTATTATTATTATGTACAGAATTTATTAACTTAAGGGGGAACGACCCGGAAGTTACTAGCGATCGAGGTTTTTAATTTATTTTGATTAAACTAGTTTCACAAAAATCTAATATAAGGTAATGAAAAAAGCGGGTAAAATATTATTTATTATGTGGCAACACTTACGAAACGATTTCGTCATTATGTTCAGACTACGAATAATAAAAACTAAGGAAACGTAACTACCATATTATTATTTATATATACCATACATTACAATTTGAAATTAATTATCTAGTTTAAGTACCTACTGCAGGAGCTAAGATATTATATTATTATCATTATGTTGTATGTTGCTAAAGTGGTTTCTTAATTGAGCCTTGATATTATTTGGTTTTAAAGAATCTCCCATCGCAGCAGGTAAGTTATAAATTAGTCGAGGCACTAGGTACTGCGCGGTTCGCTTGCCGTAGACATTCCGTTATTCTGTAGCAACACTTACAAAATGAACGCATGAATTCTATGACAATAACGTCACGCACATTAAATTCAATATTTTAATAAAATGAATTGGAAATGTACTACTTACAGATGGAACGTGATCACATGCGATTTCTTTGCAGTCGCAGCAGCATTTTTGCAAGTGGGATCGACACAAGTCAGCATAATTAATTAAAAACTGACAACTACAAACACGAGATACCGATGCGCGCGTCGGCCATCGACTGACTCGAGCCACTCCAATTCGGAGTTGCCGTGACTGCCTCACTTTCAAGTGCGTTGACGGTTTCTGATTTATTATGTATTCTGAGTCAATATCATAAAGATTGATCAAGGTCAAGATGATATTCAATAAAAAAAACCGTACCAAATCATGTCAGTGTGGTTAAAAAAATATCCACAGCCGAACATATAACCTCCTCCTTTTTGGAAGTCGGTTAATTACACTCCTGGAGTGTCGGCAAAAGTGCAAATTTTTGTAAAAACAGTTTGCGCTCTACTGTCCCTCCGTCTTACAAATTTTTGATCAGGTCACGCGTGCCCTGATTCCTGAAGGGTGCTTTACATTTTTACCCATCCCAAAAAAGTGCACAGCATCGCGAAAAATGTTTCACGGTAAAATCTGTGGATCTAAAAATAAAAATTTTGGAAATGTAATAAATCCAACTACCTACAAATAAACTTTATATTCCGAAATTCCCACAGCATCCTGAGATATCTCAGCCCCAATGTGCTAACAGCTGAAGTCTGTATAGTTTTGCGGGATTTAATCCAAATTGGTCCAGAGATAAGTCTTAAGACGACTTGCCAAGTTTGTTTTCGGCCGAGATTGTATTGTGCGCCGGCCTTTTGTTGCTTCGGAAAATTAACTGACTGCTTATTGACATTCCCTATTGAGGCATAGTTGGTAAGTTAATAAAGTAATAAATAACTGTATCCTTATTATGTTGAGTCTTTTGTAAAGTATTTGACTAGAAACAACACATTTTTAACAAACTTATTTCAATAAGTATTAGTATTTTTAAAAACCTCTTCGTGATTCCTAAAGTTTTAACACTTTTGATGTTATTATTAGTTTATATACTCTGTAGTAGCCAGTAACTAATAAGATTTAAAAATAAAAATAAAAACATTTTCTGTGATTCAAGCTTACCTCCTAGAGGGAAGAATTGACAGAAGATGTTCTTAAAGGATTCCTCGTCCACCACACCAGTCGGGCATTCCTGTAAAATCACAAACAATTAACTTTAGTGACAACAACAATAATAATAATATTATTAAAGTCTATAATTTAATAACGCAAACTCCAAAGTATGAGAAAATAGTTCCCTGATATCTTTACAGATTCAGCAAAATAGTTTAATTTTATTTTTATTTTATTTATATTAAAGGGCCTGTTTCACCACTTCCTGATAAAGTGCCGGATAGGCTATATACAGCTTATTTGACAGATTCTCCATACTTTATCTGTCAAGTTAAGACGTGGTGGATAGCCTATCCGGCACTTATCAGGAAGTGGTGAAACAGGCCCTTACACACGTATTCACAAATATTACTATGAGGTCTCACAGTACGAGCGGACGCATAGTATCCCAAAAGCCTATTCATAGACAATACTTGAGTGGCGTTCATCACTATGCGTCCTTTCCAAGGAACGCACAGATAAAGTAGGCAGCTAGCTTGTATAACGCAACGCATAGTGTCCTGTGTCGAGCACACGTCAAAAAGTTAGGTTATGTTTATATTATTTCTCTCTCTAGTTAATATTGTATTGTGTTAAAGTTCTTTTCACGATGGATTATAGCAGCGAAGAGGAATTTGATACTTATATCAATGGTATCATGGACAACAGAGGAAGAATTAGTACCAGAAATTAAGTGATACAAGATTCCCAAGATCCTTTTGATTATTATAGTTGTGATGAATTTAGACGACGTTACAGGTTTTCTTAAGATGTGATACAGTTCGACAAGGCTTTATATGAACGTGGCGAGAAAAGGAACTAAACGCTTCTATCATACAAAAACGTCATTTTTGACATGTTTTTGACAGTTCTCCTTTACCAGCAGCGCTCCCGTCAATGTCACCCACGTTCATTTAACGGCCAATGAATGCCTTAAACACGTGGATTTGATATTAAATACGTAAGTTTTGAACAACGTTTTTTGGGCTTTTCGATCGGTATTTTTTGTAAGCTAAAAAAATTATTTATAAGTTTAATAATCCCTTATTCCTGCTATATAAGGCATTAATGCTAAAAATGTCACATCAATTAATAATTTGGCTACAAAAATTGCATAGCTTTTTAGGTGTGTTTACGGATTCTCATTACTTGAACTATAGTTTATCGATATCATGAACTAAATGACTTTCTTTTCTGGATTATAATGTGCTTCGAAATGATCGACAAATAGAAATATTCAAGAAAATACACGCATACTACTTGTATGAAAATAAGCACAAAATGGCCACGCGATGACGGGCTAAGATTACATCTATACCTACTATAATACTTTATCTATGGAAATAACAGAAATGTCAAATGAAGTGTCGGAGTTTTGCCGGGAATGTGAAAGAGTGCTGTTGTGTTTTTTTTTTATGAAATAAGGGGGCAAACGAGCATACGGGTCATCTGATGGAAAGCAACTTCCGTCGCCCATGGACACTCGCAGCATCAGAAGAGCTGCAGGTGCGTTGCCGGCCTTTTAAGAGGGAATAGGGTAACAGGGGAGGGTAGGGATGGGAAGAGAAGGGAATAGGGGAGGGAAAGGAAGGGAATAGGGTAAGGGATTGGGCCTCCGGTAAACTCACTCACTCGGCGAAACACAGCGCAAGCGCTGTTTCACGCCGGTTTTCTGTGAGAACGTGGTATTTCTCCGGTAGAGCCAGCCCATTCGTGCCGAAGCATGGCTCTCCCACGTATAAAATTGTTTTTGTATTATTTTCCTAAAATTGTGTTAACTGGGTTTTTAATGTGTAATATTGGTAGGATATTAACCATTAGATATTCGTTTTCATGCACAAGTGTAGGAAAGTGATGTAATATCCAGAAACGTGCTATTTTGTGTTCCCTCCAAAACTCCATCGAAAGTTTCAGTAAAGCGTCTACCACTTTACTGAATCGACCGACTTGACTTCTTGACTGTTTTGACTTTTACTTAGACTTTGAATAGACTTTAGACCTGACAATATAGAAAAACGGTGCTGAAAATTGTATTATAGAATATTATTTTCCCGCCATAATATACTCGACACTGGCCATGGTTAAATAGCCGAAGTGCCATAATAAGAAAAAAAATGAAGTGTCATTTCAACGAAGTGAACTACGCAACAAAAACGGACCAATCAGAAAGCTCTATACGACGCTATGCGTACGCATAGCGAAGTATCGTTTGAGTATTGTTTATGAATTGAAAGCCTTGTCAAAAGGAACGCACTGAGAAATCCCTTACTTCGCATAGCAATGGTAATTAACTTAGGGAAGTATTGTTTGTGAATACGGGTGTTAGTATGGATTCGATGTACGGTTAGACCGCAGCTCTACCATCTCTGCCTCCTTGGGCTTTACTCGTGGAAACGCCACATTGCACATTACTCCGCGACGATGAGCCTACACCACAGGGCACAGGGACATTACCTGCTTGAAGCCCCGGTACATGAGCTTGATCTCATGGGCGGTGAAGTGGCTGGCCTTGGCGAGGGTGGCGGGCGGTTCGGGCCGGTAGCGCGAGCCCGGACACCATGCCGTGCTGGCTGTGTCCTCGCAGTCGTCGTCTGGGAATTAAAAAAAATAAATTTAAGTTTGGAACGTAAGGCGGTAGATTTGTGTCATTGAGATACTATAGACTGGGAGAGAGCCTTATATCGGTGTATAAGCGTCAAAAGCGTGTAATGTTATGTCTTACTTACCAGGACATAACAAAGGAGTCGGTCTGCATATTTCATGTAATAAAAGTGTTAATAAAGGTTTTTAGTTAACATTTTATGCTAGATATTGTTGAGTTTTGTGGTTCCGCTAAATAATAAACCATAAGAATGGCCAAAGAATGCCTCAAACACGTATATTTATCATTAAATACGTAAGTTTTGAACAACTTTTTTTGGGCTTTTCAATCGGTATTTTTGTAAGCTAAAAAGATAATTTATAAGTTTAATAATCCCTTATTCGTGCTAAATAAGGCATTAGTGCTAAAAATGTCACATCAATTAATAATTTGCCTACAAAAATTGCATAGCTTATTACGTGTGTTTACGGATTCTCATTACTTGAACTATAGTTTATAGATATCATGAACTAAATAACTTTCTTTTCTGGATTATAATGTGCTTCGAAATGATTGACAAATAGAAATATTCAAGAAAATAAGCGCACACTACTTGTATGAAAATAAGCACAAAATGGCCACGCGATGACGGGCTAAGATTACATCTATACTATAATACTTTATCTATGATTTGTGTCGTCTGAAAAAAAAAACTAAATTTTAAATTTGGAACGTATGTTCGATTTGATGAAAAAACATTTGAATTTTGGAACTTGAAGTCTTTAACTATATTGTAAAGTTGCATTAAATACGATTTCCATAATCGAAGTTTTTCGAACAGAGTGTTTAACGTTATCATCACCGAAATCACGAAGGCGGACAAGGGTTCATCTCCTAGATAACAAAAGTCGAGTTTGAATGAACTGTTGTTATTTTAATCTTTATTTTAATTATTTTAATGTTATTTTAAGCTTTTATCGCGGGCTTTGAGCGCATCGACCGAATCAAGAAATTCGTAACGAAAAAAACCTGACACACCCCACTCCGGCAAAGCTGTGCCCGTCGGCATTGCCAGACTTCGGCACGGTGTTGGTGTCAGACTAAACGTATGCGAATTATAATTGCATAAGCTGATAAAAAATGCGATGCGTTAGCTTTACCGCAGCAGTCCCCGAGTGCCACACGTATTTTTTATCACTTTAGTACGCTATCAATTGGTTGTGCATACTACAATTAGTGTGATCTCCACATAACTAAACTAATACTCGTAGTTCGCCACAGGGTGGTTAGTTTTTTTTTTTTAATCTAATATATTTATTTTGGGATTTTTATCCGAAGATATGTCAATCCCATTATACCCTTATAGTAGGGGAGGTGGTGCTCATTTTGAAAAGTCATTTTAAGCGAAAACCGTAACAATAATAGTATTTTATTAATACATAAGAGTATTGATCGTCAGCTACTTCAGTATTAATGGAATAAAAATTGAGAATACTTATCTCAAAGTTGTCGAAAAAAATTTTGCTAAAAGTAATTTTATACCGTATGAAGGTTGATTGATGATCATGTTTAACCAAAAAATCACCGTCAGCCGTATTGCAGACGGGGATTTCAACGTCAGTCGCGTTACTGAATATGTAAAAAAAATTAAAATATAAAGTCATTTTATACTGCACAAAATTCATACAGGTGAATGTTTCTACTTTGTAAATAATAAAGAAACCCGTCAGTCGTTATTATGATGGTGGGAAAACCGTCAGCTAGTGATATAACAATAATAACCATACTTTTTTTTAATCTATTTTTTATAGAGGCTTTTAACATTCAGTGTTAATGTCAGCCTCATAGGTGAACACAGTGTCCCCTACACAAGGGGCAGATCCAAATAACTATACAATTTTATTGTCTTTGGGGACAACGGCTCCGAAAATATACTGTTGATCCGTCCATTGTGCAGGCAGCCAAAGTCTTCTAAGAGCCTTGATCTTAGCTCTGCAGTCCGAGCACACTCCAGCAAAACATGATACAGGTCTTCAGGCGTCTCGCACACATCGCAATTGGGCGAAGGCTTAATTCCGACCAAGTGGCAAAATTTGTTTGCTGGAATGTGCCCAGATCGTAATCTAAAGGCTGACACCAACAATATTCTCGATGAATTACACGAAATAAACCAAGGCTCCGATACTGGTTTATTCTGGATGGTTACGTACCAAACTCCAACACCCCTTTGTAATTCCTCGCCAAAATGGTATTCCCATTTCTCGAGCGCCTTCTTCTTAATCTGATGACGAAGCTCATTTACAAAAAGTCTAGAACAGGGACCATCCATAACTGCACTCTTGGCAAGCGTATCCGCAGTTTCGTTTCCAATTAAACCGACATGGGCTGGAACCCATTGTGGTTTAATTGAAACTTTTCCAGAATTATGCCGGAGTAAATCCAAAGCTTCGAAGGCTATTGGAGGGCTACATTGCTTCGTGGCACACTGACGAAGGTGTTGGAGAGCATTTCTCGAGTCCAATAACCATACTTCGGGCTCAATGTTTCTGAGGGCGTCGCGTAGACGACATTTCCACCTACAAACATTCAGCTGACAGCGATTTTCGTTTAAATTAAGTATAAAATTGTCTCATATAGAAATTTTATTCGGTATGTAATTAATTCGATAGTCAATATTTGTGAGGAAGAATTCTATAGATTTTACTTGTAAAGCGCCATCTGTTGTTACATACTAAAACTATAATAATACCTATCGAACCTAAATGTCTATAATCTAGATATGAACCTTTATTGGGTGCGAATTGGGATCATTATAATGTCAATACATGTATTCCCATTTTATATTATTCTTTTATCCACTCATATTGAATGTTAATGCTTTAAATTCTAAACCGTATTAAACACTATAAAGATTCATTATACGAAGTCTATTAATGTAATACCCAATGAAATTGCTATAAGATTCTATTTTATTGTTAATTCTAACAAAAAATGCCGTGAGCTGAATGTTTGTAGGTGGAAACGTCGTAATTTCATGTGCCATGTGCCAAAGTGACTACGCGAGGCCCTCAGATACATTGAGCCCGAAGATGCCCGAAGTATGGTTATTGGTTATATCGCTGGCTGACGGTTTCTCCACCGTAATAATAACCACTGACGGGTTTCTTTATTATTTACAAAGTAGAAACATTCACCTGTATATTTTTTTTACATATTCAGTAAGGCGACTGACGTTGAATCTCCCGTCTGCAATACGGCTGACGGGGATTTTTTAGTTAAACATGACCTCAATAATCATCCATCAAACTTTAATATGGTATAAAATTACTTTTAGCAAAAATTTTTTCGACAACTTTGAGACTCTCTCAATGTACAACCCACCACGGGGGCGGCGACTGACGCTCATTATGTTGATTATTAAATATTAATCTACTACTGGACAAAAATTTGATCGATATGAAATGACTTTGCAAAAAATAGCATCACCTCCCCTACTATTAGGGTAGTTAGTTATTGGACACAACTGTTTTGACACTAGTTTTATTGCGTCGTGTACGGCCGATATTGGTGTCGATTTAGAATCCGCTTTGTTTTGGGACAATAGTTAGGCCCATATTCTATCAGAGAAGTTGATTCATAGACAGATGACGGACCTACGTAAATTGGTCGCGTTATGTCAAACCCAGCCAGATCACGACTAAACATTGAATTGACATAACCCCACCAAATGACGTGGGTCCGACATCTGCCTATGAATCGATTTCTTCGATGGAACATTAACTCATAGACAAACATACAACATGAGTTTTTCCCCATTATTACCTAATATTATACCACTTAAAGATTTTCAATAACATTCTAAGTTGTGCTTCCTATCTGTTACATAAATAATTATTCAAACCAGCGATACATTATACAGGGTGTAACAAAAATAAGTGATAATACTTTAGGGTGTGTACGTGTTCCTTGTATAGAATTCACTGTGAAAGTAGCAGCGCTGAAAGACGAATTTTTTTTTTCACTTTTGTATGGGCAAGAGCCCGAGCGTCATGAGTTTCCCCATACAAAAGTGAAAAAAAAATTTCGTCTTTCAGCGCTGCTACTTCCACAGTGAACTCTCTACAAGGAACACGTACACACCCAAAAGTATTATCACTTATTTTTGTTACATCCTGTATAGAAATTTTCTTCTTAAAGTCTTATATTATTACATCTTACACGTAGGTATATAGTTATATGTTACTTATAAATTTACAAAATATTTATTTGAATTAACTTTAAATTAAGAAATTTAAAAACAACCCCGATTCAAAAAATTTAAGTAAGTACCATCGAAGAAATTGATTCCTAGGCAGTTGACAGACCAACGTCATTTGGTCGGATCATGTCAATTCAATGTTAATAATTGTGATCTGTCGGCTGGGTTTGACATAACGCGACCAAACTGCGTAGGTCCCCCATCTGCCTAGGAATCAACTTTTCTGATCAAACTCAAAATTTTCAGCAGTGACCGGGTTGATGATGATGAAGTATAAGCACGCTCGATAATGTCAGCTTTCAAACAAAAAAACAAGATCAAAATTGGTCCACCCGTTTGGATGCTACGATGCCACGGACAGACACACAGACACCCCTCTATTTGGTCAAAGGTTAAAAATCCGTAAACGACGACTTAATATAATCGTAACTTTTTATATGTAATCTTACACATATACATACATCGTAAAACACAAAAATAAACTTTCGTCATAACAAAACGTCGCTAGATTCTTTGTGTGAAAATTGTATAGAATGCGAAATTCTTAGGTAAACACTTTTCATGATAGTTGAATCAAGTTTTGGGGAAAATATATCGTACAATAGAGATTGTGGGTATTGTAGTGTGTAATCTGTAGCACCTGCGAATATTTCAGCCCGTTTTTGTTCGATTATTGTTTTTTATAATGGTGTTTAAGCAATAAGGTTTATTTTTTTGAAATTAAAAGGTTTTAGATTTATTTTTATATTTCAGTTGATATAATGAAAGTTAATTTAAGGTTTCCATTTATGACGTATAAAAAAAACTACTTGCTAGATCTCGTTCAAACTAATTTTCCTTGGTAGTTTTTATAGTAATGTATATCATATATATTTTTTAGACTTATCATGCCCCTACTTTAGAAGTTAGAGGGGGGGGGGGGGGGGCGGACACATTTTACCACTTTGAAAGATTCTCTCTCGCAAACTATTCGGGTTAGAAAAAAAATATATTGGAAACTTCAACATGATTTTTGAAGACCTATCCATAGATACCCCACACGCATAGGTTAGATGAAAAAAAAAAAATTGTTGGTTTAAGGTATACCATTTATGACGTAAGTATAAAAAAAACTACTTGCTAGATCTCGTTCAAACTAATTTTCCTTGGTAGTTTTTATAGTAATGTATATCATATATATTTTTTAGACTTATCATGCCCCTACTTTAGAAGTTAGAGGGGGGGGGGGGGGGGGACACATTTTACCACTTTGAAAGATTTTCTCTCGCAAACTATTCGGGTTAGAAAAAAAATATATTGGAAACTTCAACATGATTTTTGAAGACCTATCCATAGATACCCCACACGCATAGGTTAGATGAAAAAAAAAAAAATTGTTGGTTTAAGGTATACCATTTATGACGTAAGTATAAAAAAAACTACTTGCTAGATCTCGTTCAAACCAATTTTCGTTGGTAGTTTTTATAGTAATGTACATAATCTATTTTTTTAGACTTTCATACTTTAGAAGTTAGAGGGGGGGGGGACGGGGGGGGGACGACACACATTTTACCACTTTGGAAGAGTCTCTCTCGCAAACTATTCAGGTTAGAAAAAATGATATTAAAAACCTCAATATGATTTTTGAAGACCTATCTATAGATACCCCACACGCATAGGTTAGATGAAAAAAATAAATTTTTGTTTCAGTTGTACCTAAGGGGACCCCTAAAATAAATAAAAAAAATCATTTTTGTATCAAAATCTTAATGCGGTTCACAGACTACATCTACTTACCAATTTTCAATAGTATAGTTCTTATAGTTCGGAGAAAAATGGCTGTGACATACGGACGGACAGACAGACAGACAGACATGACGAATCTATAAGGGTTCCGTTTTTTGGCATTTGGCTACGGAACCCTAAAAAGCACCCGACTTCGACGATGCCCAAATGAATTGGTATATTTTTAGTTTTAGTGCCTAAAATTCTTAATATTATGCAGTTTAAATTGATGAAATGTTATTATAATATTATTATCTTCAAATTATGATTAAGAACATAATGTAATAAGCTGTATTACTAAAAAAAATTAAATATTAGAAATACAGAAGATACAATATAAAAAAATACAAAAGAACATTTAGAAGTTTATTAACTGTTGTCTCTATAATTATTATTCTATTAAAGTAGTGTCACTCGAAGTAAAATATAGTGCCACAAAAGAATGTCGTTCATAGCTTATCACTATAGACAGCTAAACAGCTCATTCTATAAAAACTGGTTGTTGATTTTACTATTATCGATATTCTATAGAAGAGTTTGTCAGTTTTATCGTGTTATTAATAATAAATGTTCTAAAAGGATATAATATGTATTGCAATTTTTTCACGCTATGCAGCACAAGCACAGAAAGAAAGATTATTTTAATTTATTAATAATAATTCACCTCCTTAATAAATGACTAATCTGGTTTAATATTTTGTAATTTACACTACATTTTGAACTTATAATTCTCCAAAACCCGCGAAGTAAGCAAAAATATCTTTACCAAATTCCATATTCGTTTCATTTTTCATACTCTTTCAATAAATATGTTCGTAGTAGGAGTAATATATGATTTTCAGAATCAGCACAAGCTGAAAGTGCAGACGGGCTGGCGACGACTCGTTCTGATTATGTACCGTCGGGGAAATATTATGTTTAGCAACTTCGAATTAGCTTGATGGTGGCAGATGTTGGGGCTATGAAACAGAAACCGAGTTGATGATTATGAATTACATTAGATATATCAGAATGAAATCTGAGGCCTTAGGTTTTTATTTTCCTATAAAAACAAGAGATAAACTTAAGGCCATCCCCTGAGCAAACGATCTTGACCATACATTTGCCGCGTTGCCGAGATCGCACCAAAATCCTATTTTTTTTACTTATCTTAGTTCAAAATTGACCTAAAAAAATTCAAACGACTAATAGTTCATGAAATTGTCGATCTGTTGGCGTGTGTTTCAAATAAACGTAATTTGTAAATACTAGGGAGATACTCAATGTATGCTTGAATTTAAATAAATTGGTATTACTTTGGAAGCTGATATTATGAGTATAATAAACAAACTAAATAACGGAGAAAGGAATGTTCATATGCTGGAGATTATTGCTGTATTTTTATTATAATTTTGTAGCTTTCAAATTATGAGTTAAAAAGACTCTAGAAACGGTAAATTACGGCATCTCCGTAGGGGGAGCGTCTTAATCAATCCTCATCAATTTGAGAGCTACCTACTGTTTTAATAAATGGTTTATCTTTAACCATACTATAATCCCATATTCAATATTTTATTTATTTTATTTTATTTGTACAGAAAAACTTACAGCTAAACAAATCTCAATAATAACTAAGTTAAAAACAAACAGCCATTTACAAGTTTTTACATTCTAGAAATATTTTAGTGAGTATGTTAACAGAAGATAAAATAGTAACATAATACACAATAATACACACACATAATACACACACACACACATATATCTATACTAATATTATAAATGTGAAAGTGTGTCTATCTGTTAGTTCTTCAAGCTCATAGCTCTGAATCGGTTTTGATGATATTTTGCATGGAGATGCTTTGTGTTCCGAAAAATGACATACGATTATTATCCCGGAAAAATATGCAGTTTCTGCGCCACAAAGAAGACAACGAAGTTGCGGGAGACATCTTGTTTATTATAATAGAAAGTTGACGGCTGCCAATCATTTATTTCCCTGGCCGTACCCTAGCTCATATTCAATGAAGTGTGCCTCGCCACTGATATCTTTGTATGAATTCTTTTGTACGACTGTATGGAAGAACTATTGTTTCAGTATAGATAACAATTTCTATATTAGATAATAAGGTAACACCATATTAATATTATAATTATTATAATTTTCAGGTGCCTTAGAAAAATAACTCAGAAAGAAAAATAACATTATCTACATCAATAATAGCTGAAACCCATCTATTTTTCAGGGAACTTAGTAAAAAACACGTTCTTCTTCTTCTTCAAAAAAACAACATTATACTTAGATCTGCATGCTATCTCTAAAAAGTTTAGTGTAAAGTTTGGAAAACACTTTTAAACATTACAAAATTACATTTCTTATAACTTTCTGCAAGTAAGTATGCTATTTCTTGCAAGGAAAGTTATAAAAAGTTGTAAAATACAGATGTGAGTTGTAAATAGCTGTTGCCTATGTAGAAACAAAAAGTGTTTCACTTGAAGAACGAAAAAGCCCATTTGAGTAAAATGTTTGGCTTGTCTATATTATACTAATAATAGGGTTTACATTACGCAAAGGTCGGGGCCGAGGGCGCTACTAGCACATGCAGTAAATAATAGACCGAAATCCGACGTGTTGCACACGTCATGTCAGAATATTGACAGAAACGTTGTCAAACGTCGAACAAAACTTTCTGTTTACTATCTGTGCTGGTGCTGCCGTCCAGCGTGAAAACATTGTGGTAATATATCCTATTAAAAGTGAAAAAAAATGTTTATTTGTTTGCGTGGACTAGACTCCAAATCTACCGGCACTTTTTGATAAAATATGGCATACACATTACACATTCTATGTCTATGCCAAATAAAAAAAAAATAGAAAAGGACGCTACGCTTTTTTTACATCAAATAGTCGGTGGTACGGACTAGTCGAGTACTTTTTAAAGTAGAGTTAGTAAAAAAAACAAATGTTTCTATCGCAAGGTATTCCAACATTCAATTAACAGCACACAAAGCGGCCCCGCGCCGACATAATGTACCTGGATGATCAATTTACACCGAGTTAAAAGTTTCTTTGTACGGAGCAAAGTTATGCCAACAGTTTTCTCTTGTCATGATAACCGGTAAAGCCTATGTATAGTATACACTTTATACACTATAATAATGATAAAGCAACGTATACTTTACATAGGCATATTATAGTAATAATTTAGCAATTTATCTATATAAAGTGTGCCCAATATGGCCATATAGACGCTATATAGAAGTTTACATATATCCTTATCTGACTACTTTCATAGCCAATAGCTGTGTAAAAAGCATGCTCATAGCGTCTATATTATAGCCACTTTCTGCTACCTGGGATGTTATCAGGAAGGATACAAAAGGAAACAGAAAAAGCCTATTTTCTTGTTATCGTACGAATTGGGATAAACTGTAAACATAGGCTTACCAAAATTAGTTTATGGTGCGGAAACCGTGCATTTCTCCGGGATAAAAACTATACTTCATCCTTTTTCAATACACAATTAGGTATCTACATGAAACATTTAATAAGAATTCGCATTCATAATACTCGTATGAATTCCTGAACTACAATTTTTATTCGATGCATAGGAATTCCATTATCGCGTTAGAATTCTGTAAATTTTCTTTGTTTCTCGTTTTTTCACCAAAAACAATTTCTCCAAAGTGATGGTATGTACGGTAAAATCAAGGGAAGGTTCGATTTTCAGAATTTTATCGTTTTCTCATACATTTCTTTTAAATATGAAACAAATCAATAAAATATATAACTTTCCTTAAGTTTGCCATATACGATTATTTTCCAGAAAAAAATCCTTACTAGAGCAATACTTTAAATTGATGCAATAATATAGGATGTTTTTTTTTGTGTTTTTTTTACCTTCTACCCTCGTTAACTTTTTTCTACCATGGTTTAGAGATTTTTCGTCATACAATAAAATGTTAAACTTTTTAAGCCCTTTCATTTGATTGTATATGTGTGGATGTGTTACAGCTACGGTACAGGTTCCGTACAACAATACTCCTTGTCCTTTGTAGCCCTACTGGTTAATTCTGTCTATTGTGGTTTACAGTTGACACAACATATTTTATAATAACTAATTATATTATGTTAGTGGGACAGCAACGTCCATCTTGTAATTTCAATACCAATATGTCCAGCGTCCATCTTGTAATTTCAATATTAATATGTCACAAACATTCTATTTCGATTTAATCCAGATTCCTATAATATTATGCTCGGATTCCTAGAATCCGCATTACTGTTACCCGAACATTTGTAATAGATCAAAGTGCCTATACTATATCCATAATAATAATATTATTAATGCCGAATTGTGTGTGTCTGTCTGTTACCTCTTCACGCCTAAGCCGCTGAAATGATTTTGCTGAAATTTGGTATTGAGATACTTTAAGTCCCGGCGCTGGCCTAGGCGCAACGGAGTTGCGGGCGTCATCTAGCGTACTCTAATATATAATGGAAGGGATATTATGAGAGTACGTTAGATGACGCTTCCCAGACCAGTTTTGGCGAGGGTGGCTGGTTTCATTGAAATTAGTCAGGATTCATTTCATTGAATCAGCGATGAACGAGTGATTTTATAGTGCCTAAGTGTGTGCGCAGTACACTAGAGCACTTCCGCTCTCATAAGTCATAACCTATAGATCGGATCAGATTTCTAGTCAGGCAGATGATCAGCCTGCATTGTACTTGGACTACTTGGAAACAAGCATCCTAACATCCTAACGCGGCCGGGAATCGAACACACTCAAGGACAATAAATTATATTTTCATAACTTTATTTTAATTTAGATTTTGACGGAAACTTTGTAAATTATTGTAATAAGTAATCAAAAACCTCATGAAATGAAAGCTAAGCTATCAGTGATATCAAAGGCGTTTGCTTAAAGTACACAGCGACTCCGCATTAATCTATGCAAACTAGAGTAAATTGTGCACACAATAATTGTCTGCTGGACTAACTGGCTGGTTAAGGAACAGTTAAACCGGGACTTAACTGGGGTTTAGCTATACAAACAACGCTTACGTTGACAAAGTAAACTTTGTTAGAGGTGTACATGAAAAATGGGGAGGAATTTTGAAAACTCCCATTTAGTAATGGAGAGGAATTTTGAAAAACCCCACATAGTGATGGGAAGAAATTCGGAATAATCCTATTTAGTAATGAGAAGGAATTCTGAAAAACCCTATTTATTAATGCAGAGGAATTTAGAAAAACTCCATATAGTAATGATAAGGAATTCTGAAAAACCCTATTTAGTAATGGAGAGGAATTTTGAAAAACCCTATTCAGTAATTGGGACTTGGGAGGAATTTTGAAAAAGGTATTAGGCTAGTGGTAACGCCTATACGACACTAAAATGACCACGAATTTACGGATTACGAATGTGTAGATGTATAAATCTATGTCTATAAAGGCCCATGATCGTCTATTGCGCATGCTATTCATTGACAATCATGGTGGCAATGATTGTTATTGATCATGATTCATGTACCAAAGTGAACAGCAGCTTTAAAGGGTTCGTTAATCCATACTAATATTAATAAAGCGTGCCCAAACTGACGAACTGATTTTGCTGAAATTTGGTATGGAGATACTTTCAGTCCCAAAAAAGGACATAGGATACTTATTATTACGTTAAAATATGCGGTACCTGCGCGATAAACGAATTTTGGCGCAACGCAGTTTCGGGCGTTATCTAGTAATAAAAGTCCTATCAAAGACTTTCAATGTATATGATTTAACCACACTTACAATACAAACACGTAACATTTGCGTATAGACAAGCTACAACAGTCGCCTATTGACTCGAGTGACCGCTTTGTATATACTTTCAATACATTGATGTAGCCTCGTTGGCGGCAAGTTACGATTGTGATGTCTTTGCTCAGTTTCTGAGGCTTTTGACGGGAGTTTATCCATGCAACAGCGTTGTTGATAGGTTAATATTTTGATTTCGGTTCGATTCCCGCGTTGGAAACATATTGTTATTTCCAAGTTTGGTTAGGATAATGCAGGCTGATCACCTGATTGTCTGACAAGTAAGATGATCCATGCGTCGGATGGGCATGGTAAAAAGTCGGTCCTGCTATTTCTCCCCAGTCGTGTCGGTCTTCCGTCCCACTGGATTATGAGAGTAAAAGGAATAGTGCTCTTGTGTACTGCGCACACACTTGGGCACTATAAAAAATATTCCTGCGTAACTGGCCTGATTTCAATGAAACCGGCCACCGTCACCGAAACCGGTGTGGGAGTTATTTTTATTAATATTTTGACATGAGCTAATGAAAAAAAGTGCTACTGACTAGATAAACTTCAGTCAAAAAACCTTACAAACTGGGCATTGCTTCTGTATTCCAATTCTACCATTTGCAATCAACGCAATATGCAGTTAAGTTACTTCTTAAGTTAAGTTCTTTGAAACAGTTTACTTTCTATAAAAACAGCAAAATTCTATTCTGGAGCAAATATTTTGGAGCAAAAAGAGCAAAATTCTTTCTAGTTGAC
This sequence comes from Cyaniris semiargus, assembly GCA_905187585.1. Taxonomy (NCBI): domain Eukaryota; kingdom Metazoa; phylum Arthropoda; class Insecta; order Lepidoptera; family Lycaenidae; genus Cyaniris; species Cyaniris semiargus. Next base: position 9,541,955 of record LR994567.1, read on the forward strand.
ATTCTGGAGAATTTCCTTTCTGCTTGTAAGTATTCACCACAATTCTTAGTTCATTAAAATTAGATCGTTGGCTTGTGGCTCCAAATTCCAATTTTAACTTAACCTTAAGACTAAATTTAACACAATGTAATAATTAAAATAATAATAATTATAAAGAAAATATAATTTTGCTTGCTTTTTATGTCGAAGATTTCCTACGTTCTCAAGAAGCTTGAGACTTTCCGGGGAAACACAATTATGAACGACGTCCGGGAAGGCTTCGAAGGAAATGAATGAGAGAAATTAGAAATGTTCAGAACTTTCCTTTAATATTCTTTGCTTCCTTCCTGATATATATTTTTACTAGATGACGCCCGCAGCTCCGTTGCGCCAAAATTCGTTTAACGCGGGAACCTATGTTAATTTCCGGGACTCGCACTATCTCCATGCCAAGTTTCAGTAAAATCGGGTAAGCAGTTTGGGTGCAAAAAGGAACAGACATACAAAAAGACATACGGACAGACAGGCAGAAAGACGCACTTTCGCATTATTAATATTTGTATGGATTTTGTCTTATTTTAAGTATTGAGTCATATTATAGCATACGAGTTGTTGAACGCAACTTCTTTTAGTAGGAATATAGCGTCGTCAGAACAGACCCTTATTTCTATTTTAAGCGTCAACTCCCAAAATATCCAAAACGAACTTATGAAGAGCGGCGTGAAATTAAAAATTCCTAAGTGTAATAATTTTAATTACGAATTATAATTAAAATATATTACGTTCGCGGTTATTAAGATAAATAATGAGATCCGTCGACTAGGTACACGCTGATGGGAGGAGCGGGAAGCGATTAATTTAATCCAAATTTTATGGCTGATTATATTTTATTTTATTATAACTTATAAGTTAACGGGTTGCGTATATTGCAGATTTTATTTAACCTTCAATAGTCAAGCAACAGCTACATTATAACAGTTTACATCGAATTATATTTTCATCTTATATGTATTTCCATTCCCAAAATGCATATTGTACTCACTACTAAAAATGAAATAAAACATCAGTTTTGCAGGCAGCAGCTTGCATCTAAATGTAAAATGTAATTTAAGCCATACTTTTAGCACATTCAAGAAATCCACATCACAGAGTGCTGCAAAAAATGGCTCACGTAAATAAAAGCGCTTTATTGCATACGAAATTGCTTTTCTTTCCAGACAAAGTCATTACCATATCTCGATCGCTTCCGCTAATGCTCTATCCAAATGAGCGGCTTTATCCCGCGCGACGTAATTGAAGACAAGAGTGGATGAAATGGGTAACTAACATTTTACAACATTAGAGCAATAATAATTATTAATTTATTCCTATATAATTTGAACAAACCTTGTAACTTACCTACTTCATCATCCAACTTATTTAGCTATACATAGAATCCACATTTTTTATATCAAATAATTTTCCCGGTCCTAAAGCCTCTATTTATGCAAAAAAATACATTTTCAAATTGTGAGTTACCCACTTCATCCACTCGTGTCTTCATTTGAAAGCGCAGGTAGTAAATCCATCCGACTGTCACGCGGATTGACACCCTAATCCCGCGGGGGAGAGTCGACATTGCAATGGCACCCGTCCATCATACAGTGCATCTCTGCATAGAGCTTTTTCTTTTATTGACGGCGAGAAAATCACATCCAAACCTTAATTAGAAGCTTAGATTTTTAATAGAAAATACCGAATTTACATTTATTCATTTCCGTTTACGAAGAAAATTCTGTTTATATTTTTTATGCAGAGATTTTGCGTTTCTTTCATTTGAAATTTGAAAGGATGGGATAAATTATACGATTGTTTTGTCACGGTAAATATGTAAAACGAATTCATATATTGTGGGTATTTGTTGCCAACCTCTTGCTAAACGACTGGGCCGATTTTAATGACATTTTGTTTGCTTAAAAAATTGGTATGAGAATCAGCCAATACCTATTTTCATACCCCTAATAACGTATGAAAATAGGTATTGGCTGATTCTCATACCAATTTTTGCAGGTTGCAGACCAAACAGCGCACAATCCTGGCCTTGTACCATGAAACTGTTTGAAATGACGTGAAATGACGTTGTTAGAGCAGGACTCGTCCGATTGTTTGAGTCTCAAAACAGTTTCGTAGTAGGCCTACAGAATCGCGCTTATCGGCGTGGCATATACAGCCGCAGAAATGACAACTCCTTGCTCGATGGCACGATCTTTCTTTGAAGCTATCAATTCCCATAACGTATATTATAATATGGCAAAACAACGTTTGTTGTAATTCAACGGACACGTCATTTCAAGTTAGACAAGCTCTACTAGCTCTGCTAGCTAGTAGAGCTTGTCTAACTTGAAATGACGTCTCTTTCACTTCACTAGTTGATATAAATGAGAAATTTTGTGTTGTAAATACGAGAAAGATTCGCATCATTTTAACCCATCAATCCCCAAGCGGCACTCGGCTGCCGCATAACAATTGAAAATCTATTGTGTCTGCGATTCCCACGATCGAGGTTACTTAATAAAGTAACTTAAAATATTAGTAGGGCTTGTCTAACTTAAATAATTTAAGCTAGACAAGTCCTACTAAATTCTTGTGTGTCGTATTTAATACTAGATGACGCCCGCAACTCCGTTGCGCCAAAAATCGTTTATCGTGCGGGAACCGTACATTTTTCCGGCATAAAAAGTATCCTATGTCCACTCCCGGGATTTTCAACAAAATATTTCAGCAAAATCGGTTCAGCGCTTTGGGCGTGAAGAGGTAACAGACACACTTTCACATTTATAATATTAGTATGATTGTATCAAAACCCCGTTAGCCGTGTCAGCCGCTTCTGATACAACATCATGAGTCTCCGTGTCTCGCTACTCTGTGCTCTGTTACTATGTATGGGCACGTAATCTGGGCTGTGTCACGCTCCACTCCATACGAGACATTTTTTATTTAAACACGTCCTGATCATTTTATTTTTCAACCCCCTTTTACCCTGTATAAATGTTTAAACGCGCATTTTTTCCGTTGAAGCCTTTTTGAGCACGCTTAGAAGTGTGAAATGTGCTTTAAAAAAGATGAGCTTGGTGTTGATATAAAATAAAGTCAAGCTTGTTAATAAAGTACAGACGTTATTTGGTCGGATTAAGACAAGACATCAAAATATGAATGTTAATCGTGATTTAATTTAATAATTCCTCTGTTAGTACAAAAGTAGTACTCTTACTAGATTTTATAGATTGGTTCTTGAGTTTTTTTTAATAGTTAAAATATTTACAATAGTACAGTCTTCAAAAGTAAAACATGTACCTTTTAAATTGCCAACTTTCCCATACAACAGAACGAGGAATACCTATTCTTTCATTCACTTTTCTATCACTTTCACTTCACTTCCATTCACAACATTCACTGCAAATAAAATGTAAATAATTGTGAGTTTCCCCGCAGACTGATCGCATTCATTCTGATTTATCACTTGAATCCGAATGAATGGAAAATAAAATTATTCCCGGTTGAATTTATACACGGATAAAACCTTTGGAAAATAATGATCGTACAAATTTTACTTGATTTTGTATTAACAGAGAGAAATATAAATCACCCTGATTGCATATCTTGCGACATCAATGCAAAAGGCAAAAATTGTACCATCGAAGATATTGATTCACAGACAGATGAAGACCTACGTCATATGGTCGGATTCTAATTCAATGTTAGGCTGCCTTCACATTAAGTCGCGAGTACCGCGGCAGCCTGGAAGTCGCGCGGCTGCCGCAGTACTCGCGACTTAATGTGAAGGCAGCCTTAGTGAGTCGTGATCTGGGTTTGACTTAACGCGACCAAATTACGTAGGCCTGCTGCTATGAATTACATTCTTTGATAGTACAATATCTGCTATTGCATTGCTATTGTAACAAAATCGCCTTGCTGCTCATGAGAGCATGCGTTGCATATGAATGTAACCTGCAATCTTGGCTTGGGATGGTCTTAATTATTACAGCTTGGCAAAAAAGAGTGTGGATTAAATGAGGGCGCTTTTCTTTAAATATAGGCAACCCTACGCTTCGCTTTTGACACAATATATACTAGATTTGACAAGTAATGTAGTGTTGTCATAAATAAAAACTCTTAGTTTCAGCTGTCACTTAAGTCAAGGTTTGATGACACTTATGAAACAGCCTTTTCGTGTCGCTGCCCTAGTGCTTGAATGGCCAACCGACCATGCAGTTTTGGTCGGTTGGCCATTCAAGCACTAGGGCAGCGGTGTGGTACCTAGCTTAAAAGCTATATTAAGTGCTGAGTTTTGTATATTAATACGTTCGTGCAGTGTTATACGCCACAAGTACGGTACTTAAGGCCATCCCCCAAGCAAACGACCTTGACCATACTTTTGACGCGTTGCCGAGATCGCACAAAAATCCAATTTTTTACTTTTCTTAGTTCAAAAATTGATCTAAAAAAAAATAAAACGGGGAATATGTAGTTAATGAAATTGTCTATTAATTGCCGTGTGTTTCAAATAAACGTAATTTTTAAATACTAGGGAGATGCTGAAAGTATGCTTCAATTTTAATAAATTGGTATTACTTTGGAAGCTACTATCATGAGTATAATCAACAAAAATAGAAAATTTAAAACGGGGAAAAGAATGTTGATATACTGAAGATTATTGCTGTATTTTTTTTTATAACTTTGTAGCTTTCAAATTATGAGTTTAAAAGGCTCTAAATATGGTAAATTACGGAATCTCCGTAGGGGAAGGGCCTTAAGCATATGTTCTACTAATTAAAACAATATCCCAAGAAATATCTTGAGCTTAATCTTAGCGGTAAGAGCGGTTTACTACTACGGGCCTAAATACAAACAACTAGATGACGATAGATAAAAAGTATCCTATGTCCTAAGTATCTTATGTCCTTTCCCGAGAATCAAAGTATCTACATACCCAGCAAAATCGGTTCAGCGGTTTGAGCGTGAAGTAGTAAAAGACAGACACACTTTCGCATTTATAATATTAGCACAGGTGCACAGTGAATTCAAACATTTTAAAGTTTACTTCACTATCCCCATGTTTCTTTCTCTACTTCTCTTCTGTGGCTTCACACTGGCTTCTTTCATTTAACATAGCTTCATTTAGGTATGTAGTTGAAAATACACTTTTTCGCATGTATTTCTTTATTAGATGACGTTGGCAACTCCATTGCGCAAAATGCGCTTTAATCGCGCGGGAACCGTACATTTTTCCGGGATAAAAAAGTATCCTATATCCTTTCCCGGGACTCAAAGTGTGTCAATACCAAATTTGAAGAAGAAGTGAAGAGGTAACAGACAGACATACTGACAGACAAACTTTCGAATTTATAATAATATACGTATTACCATAGATTAAGGAAAATATACTTTCTCTATGGTATAACGCCTCCGTGGTCCAGTGGTTAAGAGCGTGGCTCTTGACTCGGAGGTCGTGAGTTCGATTCCCGCGTTGGAAACATGTTATTTCCAAGTTTGGTTAGGACAATGCAAGCTGATCACCTGATTGTCTGACAAGTAAGATGATCCATGCGTCGGATGGGCATGTAAAAAGTCGGTCCTGCGCCTGATCTCTCGCCAGTCGTGTCGGTCGTCCGTCCCACTGGGTTATGAGAGTGAAGGAATAGAGAGTGCTCTTGTGTACTGCACACACACTTGGGCACTATAAAATCACTCCTGCGTAACCGGCCTGGTTTCAATGAAACCGGCCACCGTCACCGAAACCGGTGTGGGAGTTATTATTAATATTAGTATGGAAGTATGGATTACTGTCACTTCTATAGCTTGAAAGTGACTTCTCGCTTCTTTCCCAGCTTCATTAATTGGCTATAGATAAAGAAATAGAAAAAGAACTTTGAATGATCCACACCATCGGCACAGAGTAATTAAAACATCACAAAAGACGAGAACAAAGAACATTAAATGCTCTGAAATTACCTCTTAAGCCTTTGTGAACCTGAAAATGACTAATGTTCAAAGGATTATAAGTAGGTAATGTACGAGTGAGTAGTAGGAAATGTACTCTACTTAGAATATTTGAGAGTACTTCTTGCAGCTTGAGTATGTTTTTTACTTTGAGATTCAATTTCCATTCTCCAGTGTTTTAGACTAAATATGTTCAAAATTTCAACAACGTCGAGGAGAAATAATATATTTAAGGATTTGGGAGGGTTTCTAAGTATCTGATTTCAAGGTTAATAATCTTACAAAATAAAATGAGAAATTAAAAAAAAATCCTGACGATGGTTATGATTATGATAAAAACATCTTCGATACGGACACGGATTCGGTATGGATGTCGCAGCCAACTGCTTAAAATAGCCGTTCAATCAAACCGCTAGCCCTTTGACTGAACAACGCCATTCAATCACACGGCTATACGTCGTTTAGCCGACTTGTTGACTGCAACGTTTAACACTGCAGAGAGCTAGACAACGCTTAGCCAACTGTTAAAATGACAAATTAATTAAGGTGAATAGGAAAACTTTTTGTAATTTCTTGGGAGATTATTCTTGGATTAAGTTTAAGAGGTGACCAAAAGTTTGATGAAATAAGTAAAAATGTAAAACACATTATTAATCACAATTATTTTTATTACACCAAGCAAAAAATTTTTATTCCTCCTCGAATATTTGTTGAAATTTTGATTCACTCGTATCACTCGTAAGTGTCCCCATAATTCCAGTCTCTTCATTAACACTTGTAACGTATATTCAATACTTACTTTCCGAAAATATCTTGAAACAATCACAAACACCGGCTAACTGACGCCATATTGAAAACAAAACGCACCTAGCGCCGCGGTGGTGAGCGCTGAACTAATTCAATTAGACGGCGGCTTTTGAACCAGCTGTAGTGTTGAACGTTTTGAGCGACTCTAATGTTCAATTGAATTGTTGTTCAGTAAAAGGGCTAGCTATTTGATTGAACGGCTTTTTTAACCAGGTGGCTGCGACATGGACAGGCCTCGAAAGCCGCTCGCCGCGCGTTGTACTGGACAGCTTATCCATATAAATCTATACAATGGAACGCGTCGCCGCCGCTCCTGCCCCGCTGCCCACTGATTTCGAGACTGAAGCCTCAGGGTTAGAAAACGGAATGATTTAACAAAAAATTCGCAGCGTAATAAACTTTATGAGATAGCTCGAGCAAAGTCTCAGACGAACGTTTGTAGTCAAAAATTTACCGGAAAGGACGTCTGTAAAATATAACTCGTAAAGTCAGTACTAATGTCTGATTTAACTGTCGACCGAGCTATAAAGATAGCAAAGATAAGGGAGTTATGATCAAATTAATTTCTTAAATTTCCTCAAGGACTTTTTATTTTATTTTTCTAAGTGTAAAACGATAACTTAATATACAAAATTTCGCATTATAGTAAATAATATACCGACCGACTGATGAGTAAATAATATATTTATTTAGTAACAGTGAGTATTTCGCTAATCAGTGCTTGTGTTTAAATAATAATATTTATGGACGCTAATATCTATGGACGCTTCACACCACGTCAGTCTGGCCCCGTGGTAAGTAAGTACCTGAAGGACTTGTGTTACAGGTACCAGGCAACGGAAATATATTTAATACTTTTATACTATACATGTATTTAAGATTTTTATTATATCATACACATATTTAACTCATCAAGCCCCATACGGGCACCGGTGGTCGCGACAACAATAGAATACAATAGCATTTCCAAGAATCCGCGATCGAAGGGTTAATACACATTCAGACCCGGGAACATTGAAAACTTGTTGTGAAAGATTCAAAACTTCTGTCCTGTTTGGGTCAGTTTACATTGCAACGTAACGAGTCGACGCGATATGATCTTTTATCGCGGGCTTTGAGCGCGGCGACCGACGTCGACGACGGCGAAAAACTTAACACGTCGGTGTGGAGTGGCCAGACTTCGGCACGGTGTTTTATAAAATAGTTTTATTAAACTGTGTTTTGGGCAATCGTCGATTACAGTTTATATTTGGCTCTGGTCCAGCTGTGATAACGGCGACGATAACCACTGTAATGTGGTGCCGGGGTAAATGTATGACAGTTTAAATTAACACGCTACCAAACTCTGCAATCTACAGTGGGGTAGATAGTCAAACTACATTCGATTTCGGCAGCGAAGTTAGAAAATAAAAAAGCGATGATTTTACATAAGGCTCTGTCCTTTGTCATAACTCATAATTCTCTGTCATGACGTAGGTCATGGGTCATGGCGCTATAAGCGTTGTGACAGTAATGTATCATAAAACAAAAAATTAGGAGTTACTTTAGTGGGCCCCTAGACGATCAATTTTATTGTGCAATATCACGTATTATTGACCATCAAGGGTTAATATATAACGCGCCCGCCTTCAATCTTATTGTCAAATAAGTCGTTCAATAAAATATTGTTCAATATTATTGTAGGTCCAGGGGTCCGCTTAGACAGAGCTTTAGATGTGTAACTTTGGTTAGATGTATCGATCGCTTTTAACTAAAACATAAAATGCTACTCAATTTTCTATATTTCAAACTTTATTCATAAAATTTAACGGGCGTGACATTTAAATTGGTAACTTTATAGTCCTACGCTTTGTTAACATTTAGACACATGTAAAGAAAAATGTATTTTTCTTTATTTGAATTTTGCCGCCATTTAGATAATTATTTGACAGATAGGTACTTCTGTTCTACGACTTCTATGTAATCTATGAACAGAAAAGATGGCCGAATGGACTAAAAACTAGAAAGCATTTTTAATTGATTTCGGCGATTGTTAATTTAATAACACTAAATGTCGTTTCTTTGTTTTTTTTCCAGGTAAGATTATTATAATTTAAATGTAATAATTTAAGCTTTATGTTATGTGGATCCACATAATTTGATTTAAATAAAAAACTTTGTTTTTTTTCCAAAAACCCAATTGTGTTATTTACTACATAATCGTCGAAAATTCTAAGAAATAACCTTATACACATAATAAATATTGGAGCAGAACACAGACATAGATCAAGACAGATAACGCATGTCGCTCCATTTGTATGAAAACGAGCGTGCCACTTTTTTACTACCTACTGTGACGTACCGATGATAAGAAACGTGTCCATTATCAAGGCCAACGTTTCTATTTGAATTTCTACAGCTCAATACGGCACTTTAAGGCATTTAGGCATTTTTAAAATTCCGATTGACGTCCAATTCCGATAGCAGACTAAAGAAAAGACTTTCGAAAGACGAGCATTGCTCGTCGTTTGGGAACGCGATATGGCACGCGAAGTACAAACACATGCGGTATCTATCTTGATCTATGTCTGTGGAGCAGAATATATATTATGTGTATTCCATTACAGACATCAAACATTTAAATACTGAAATTCCGCGGTGTCATGTATTATAATGTACGCATGTTCAACGTATGTGATATTCTGTAGAGCAGGCATTTACGGAACTGTAGTAATTATGAGGTACCAACCCTAATAATAGGTCATGTTAATGTAGTAGTAGTGAGAAGTAGTTTTAATTTCTCTAACTAATTATTGTAGGCCTAAGGCAGCCCCCCTAAACCTACAATAATATTGAACAATATTTTACTGTACAATTTATTTGACAATAAGATTGAAGGCGCGTGATGTTCAATATTAACCCTTAACGGCCAATAATACTGCGCAATACGTGATATTCATTACATCTGTCAAAACTGTCATCTTGACATTTCTTTCGTCTATGTTTTTGTGAACGCGTTCAGTTTATGTTGGTGAAATGCAATTCGGTGTTATAAACGCGTTTATACGATTAGAACCGGTTTAGGGTGCTCTGAAAGCGTTCCATTTCTTTGGTGAAATCGCCCCTTAGTTACTAATCAGTATACAACCACTAACCGACCGCTGCAACCACTAGTAAATCACAGCTGTTAGACCTTAATATAGGCTTAACCGCAAGCTGCGACAAGCTAACTGTACGGCCATCTTGGTTCATCATCACCATCACCAATAATCGCTAGTTAACAACTTATTCAAACTAGGTTCGGTACCGTATATAGTATAATTAGATATATTTACAGTAAATATCAGGAACAATCAAAATAACGAGGCACAGAATTTAATACAAATAACCTTTATATAGAAAGTTTTGCGCCTTAAGGGCACCTTCTCCCTAAATTAGCAGGTCGATGTCTGTTCAGTGCGAATATCGACGTAAATGACATTAAAATAACATTCATATCAGCGCGCCTTGTACAGTGGCGGATACGACGCTCGCCGCGTCCATGATAGGGCGAAATAGGAGAAAAAACATTTTTACTTAGATAAAAAATATTATAATTAAACATGTATCCAATTATTTCCCTGTAAAATTTTAATAGTAATCGAACTGTCCAAATTATTTTTTGATTGAGTCCCTGTAAGTCCTATAAAACTCAAAATGTTTTTAAAATCGAGGTTGTTTCGGATTTTTTTTTATCGAGTAAAATTATCTCTATTGTGTTTCTAACCAAAAAAGTCACTAGTTAAAAGATTTATCTATACATGTATATATTTTTAAGTTTTTTTGAATGGCGCTTTCTTTAAAAATTACTCATTCTAGAAACGTGAATTTGGAAGACGGTGCCCTTAATTCGTCGCTTAGCTTACTTGTATATTGTCAAAAATACAACCTACTGTAGGTTGTATTTTCAATTTCGTTTGTCGCGCGGGAACAGTAAATTTTTCCGGGATAAAAAATAGCAAAGTCGGTTCAGCGGTTTGGGGGTGAAGAGGTAACAGACTGACAGACACACTTTCGCATTTATAATATTAGTATGTATGTTGGACGCAAGATTGATAAATGGATTTCTTGAACTCTACACCAGTAGATTGTAGAATTGAAAGGGAAAATTTGTTTTCTTAAGGGATATTTAAAATTTTTTATATTCCTCCCTTTCAATGGCCGTAAAATTATTCCTCGTTTGTCGAGCCCTTCCCGAATATCAGTGACTCACTGGAGCAAGCAAATTTATTCTAATCTCTGTTATGGTAATCTCCAGGCCCAGCTTGACTGAATTTTATTGAAATTTACGCACTAGATGTTGCGAGGCTGCCCGCATTATTATGGTGTCTCAGATGCGTAAATTTTCTAAGAAAGTAGCTTGTGTCTTCCCCTTAGGCTAAATTTACACCGCCGCGAAGTGGAACAGAAGCGACTTTTTGCAACGAAACTGTACATAGCATAATGAACAAATTAAATACTAGCCAAAAAATTGGACGCACGTCCGTGGAAAAATTCTCCGGTACCGTCTGTGGAATCCGCGGGAAGTGGCGCGAACACAGTAAGTAAAAGATGTAAGTGTAAGTAAAAGATACAGACTATAAACAATGAGATGTCCCCATGACGCGGGAATTCACTGGAATGCTCGAGCATTCCCGCAAAATTCCCTCGTCATGAAGCGAAATTGACGCTTCCATTCCGATGTAAACTGAATCTTAGTTTTAAAATTTTAAGGCTCTGCCTCTTTTGTACCATGAGAGAAATTAATTCATATGTACGTTATTAAGTTGCTTTTGACTTGACAAAATCCGCCATCTGCCTATATATTCGTCCAATTCTACTAACAGAGTCTGATATTTAAATACTATATTGCCTGGGAATGGTTATTTTTACCCAAGCACATACGGCCTTCTTGTAAATTATTGAGAGATGAGTATTCAAAACAGCAATTTTTACCTTACTGAATCGAGATTATAACACGCGAGGCAAAGACAAAATGATGAATTGGTGTGAAATTAATCCCAACGTTCATCCTTACTTAAAAATTAACCTTACGCCGTGTAAAATCCGCACAAAATTAACCTTACGCTACGTGTAAAATTTACACATAAACCCCATCCGCCGGCCACCGAGTGAAACCCGTACTGGCCGGAGAGCCAGCGACAGCCAGACTTTCGTCATTGTATAAAAGCTCCTCCACCTCAAATTCTAATACTTTGGGCCCCTTTGTCTGGCAGTGGGAAGCAGCTGTTAAACTGACCGGCACTGGGAGACGAGATTCCTAAATTCATCCAGAAGAAAATACGATAAAAATAAGCTTTATACTTTATCGAAGGTAGACCTTCAGAACTAGACAACTCCTAAAGTAACCGCGACCGAAACTCCATAGTTGCTGGTCGTTCTTTCCCCTATACGGCTCGTACACAAGAGAACTTTCAGCTTTTATGAAATGACGAAAGTCTGGCTGTCGCTGGCTCTTAGTCTATACGAAATTTAATACACTCGCGAAACCATTTGCGTTATTACGTACACATAAAAAATGCGAATTATCTGATTACTTTTAATATCTCATATGAATCGCGAGTATCGCAAAATATATTATTTGCTTATGTAACACAGCTCAATGATAACATTTTTAATTTATAAATTGTATTTTTTGTGAATTATATCTATCCAGTATGAAGGAGCTAAGAGTAAAGCCACGTTGTTTTGTTGCCTAGCCTTGTACTAGCTAGTCGCCTACCTGAATAGTGTTTCTGGCATACAAAGTTTTTCAAAGTTTGTATTGAAGTCCTAGGTGAAGTAAAGTTAAAATTATAAAATTCACATTTAAGGGTTGGGTTGCACCAGAGGCGTTGTTATAGTTAAGGTTATCGTCAAATATGGCGTCCATTATTAACTTTAACTAGATATTTGACAGTTCATTTGACATTTTTTATAGTTAAATTTGTTATAGTTAAAGTAAGTTGGTGCAACCCACCCTTAGACACTAAGGCGGCGGCAAAGGAAGGTGGCTGCCCGGCCACCGACATCCGGTCGGGCAGAATTACGGTGGGCCCCAGGGGCGCACGGAGCGTGTGGCTCCACGTCCCCAATGCTGCCGCCAAGAAGTTAGTTGCTTCTGGGCGGCTACAGGTGGGATGGGTCCTGACAAAGGTAGTGCTGCTGGCCACGAGGCCAAAGCGGTGCTACCGATGTCTGGACATCGGCCATCTGGCATCGAGCTGCCAGTCCCCGGTAGACCGTAGCAGGAATTGCTTCCGTTGCGTGAAGCCGGGGCATAAGGCCGCCGACTGCGTGGAGGAGCCTAGCTGCTTCCTCTGCGCAGATCTCGGCAGAGAGAGCGGCCACGTGCTGGGGACTAACGGCTGTATCACAGCAGCCAGCAAGCCTCCCGGCACGAGGCAGAAGCGTAAGGCTCCCTCCAAGGCTCGGCCGCGAAAGCGACCTGAAGCCGATAAGACCGGGGCGAGTGAAATCGCCCCCGCTATGGAGGTGGAAGCCTAGGCCTGTGGGCGGCTGATCGGGGGATCACTGCCCACAATAAAGGCCCCGAGGAGATAGGCTCCCCTGGTGCCCGGGAGCCTCTCGGTGAAGCCAGGCGGCGGCATAGGCTGCTGCAGTGATTGTGGTGCCGGAAGCGGCAAGCGCTGCGGAGGACGCGGTAGAATGCGTAGCGATCCCGCTCCTTCGCGTGTAGCGTTGACGAGGGCATGGGGGGGTTTTAGTCGGTAAACCTCTGCGGAGGGAGTCCGACATACCCCTGCCCCTTCCCCCGAGGGGGCGGGGGATGCGTAATGCATTTCCCCTCCTTAAAAAAAAAAAAAAAAAAAAAAAAACCCACCCTTAGAGTCGTGTTCACAATGACAAAATACTGCTTAATTACAGTAGGTAAGTCATTTTTAAATATGTATAAATAATTATGCTCGATTAAACGACTTTTTAACGCAAATAACTGTTGATAATTATTATTTTTTGCACTCGTTATGCTATATTAAAACTTAATAAAGCCATCATCTAAAGCGTATGAGCTTATATCGATCAACCTCAGAATCGACCAATTTACTGAATAATAAATCTGAGTCTCTATAAATAACTGCTCTGTGCATCATTATGTATGTATGAGCGCGTTAGCTACCGTCACGTCGCTCAAACAAATATACCCATATTTTATATTCACATCGTCCAAATGTCTTTATTGTTTCATATATTAATACATATATCACATACGGTATGAAGAAGTGTTATTGTATATAAAATTAAACAAGAATAAAATAAAGAATAATTTACGAGTTCTTTTGCTTATATTGTGTGATTCGTAGCGCTCATTAATAATAATAATTAATGAGTATTTTTAATTTTCGTAGCTCGTCTACGGCGGAGACGAGCTACGTATGATTTGTGATATAGGTTTTTTTTTACTAGAAAGCCTAAAAGAAATATCTTTATATACCAACATGCGAAATAACAACTTTTTTTTATTTCGCATGTTGGTATAAAGATATTTCTTTATCTGAAAGTTTTGTGTTCTTTCGGACACACAACTTTCAGACAAACTGATTAAACAGCGCGCGATCCTTAATCGCGCTGACTTCGATTCAGATAGGCGTTTTTTGATCGACTACATTTATTCGATTAAGAAAATTCTCCGACCTAACCGATGGGCACACAAAAATTTTTATTAAAATTTGTTTAGCCGTTACGGAGGAGCTTGCTAACAAACACCGCGACACAAAAACTTTATATATATTTTATTATTAGATGATACTTGTTGACAGACACACAACTCTAAAATGGCTGTATTATATTTTTTCGCGCAACATTTTCACCTGTCAGTAAAATTTTTGAATTCCAGTAAAAAATCGTCAGGTGTATCCGAACGTGTTAAAAGCTGCCCGCGCCGTGTTCCCAGTATCAATCATTTCGACGAGGGCTGTCCACTCGTCGAAGCGGGTATAAATAATGCACACGCAGCCTCTGCCAGCTCCACTGGGCCATTAGCCTAAAGCTGCTCGTCCACCGGGTCGGAATCGGAGCGAATGGCGCGGACGGAGCGTCGTCATTTATAATTTGTCAGGCGCAGAAATGACGTTCTAGTGCACGCAGTACCATAGAAATTAGTGACCAACCGAACTTTCGGTTTCGGTTTCGGTTTCGGCCAGTTTCGGCCTTAGTTTCGGTTTCGGCCAAAAAATAGCCGAAACTTTCGGCCCCGCCGAAACTCCAGTGTTCGTGAATTTTCGTGCGTCATTCGGTAAACTTCGCAGTTAACTCGTGGTTGTTCGCCGGCGACACCCCGGCTGATTTTGCCACCGTCCATTTAATCGTGTTTTGAGGTTATGTTTTGCAAGTTAGTGCCAAATTACTAAGTATTTATTTAATTTTTATAATTAGTACTTCGTTTTATTTTCATCAAATTGTCTAAAGTTATTCTTATCGAACGTTAGAGGTAGGTATATTATTAAATTTTATTTCTAAACGAAATAAAATATATGTGACTGTTGGTGAATTACGTGCTATGTTCTTATTTTAACAATGTTTTCCAAACAAACGATAAAGTAAATGCTATGATAAATTGATTATATTGTGTGTGAACTTCATTTACTTAACAATTTTGTGAGACTATGAAATATAACTTGCGAGATTTTTATAGTCAATCATCTTGCCTCATTCTTTTTCTTTTACCACGCTTTTTATTTATATTTAAAATAATTAACCTTTAACTATGGACGCGCTGCCTCACAGACCGTTCCTACTCTGCTAGAATCTTATCTACCCCACTTCCCCGTTAGCTTCACACTTGTGGCCCTCATTACACAAGTCAACATTTTTTTTTCTTACTTATGTTATTTGTTATGTTACTTTATGACTATTATCCGATTATTTGCATTGAAAATTAAACAGAAACATAAATTAAAAAAAGATAGTTTGTTTTTATATTCTTGGCGAAGATAAATAAAAATATAAGATTTTTTTTAATTCTTAGAGACTAACGCTCGTCGTGATCAAGATAAAGGGGTTTGGGGGGGCATCAGAGTTGGAGCGGGAAGTTTGCCGCTGGCACTTACTGTGCGTCTTTAATTTTTAGAGAAATTATGAGTTTTATTTACTTTAAAGGGTAAAAATATCTTCAAAAATATGTAAAATGGACGTAAAAAGTTTTTGCTGTACTTGCGGAAAATTTATTAAAGTAAGAGCGAAAAAGTTACTTGCACCGTTACTAATAAAAGGCCTAGCCTTCGAAACAAATTTTAAACTTCCTATTAAAAACCAGAAAAAATATGGGTCAAGCCTATGAAATAATTTTAAACTTCCTATTTAATACCAGAAAAGAATAGGAGCGCCACATACCTATACCGAAGCACACAACATGGTATAATATTTGGGGTATGCTCACCTAGATACAAAAAATATTAATTTTTAAATCTAAATTATATATTTTTTTCTATTTAAATTTTATTTTGGGAATATAAGCAATGATGTAAATAAAAAAATATAATAATATTATATTAAAAAATATAATACTATTATATACACATAGAATTATTATAAGATAACTGAAAGAAGAAAATTCAGGTTTTCTTCAAAATTTGAAAGTTTCTATATAAGCAAACTTTATGAGTCAAAATCATTGTTTCTCTAACTTATTAAGTGTAAGACATTCTAATTGGATATATAGAACTCAGGCACAAAAATCATGTTGACTAGACAAGTGTTATCTTAGGTTTGTGGCAAAACAATTTTTTGTTTTAGAAGTCTAAAACAAAAAAATTGTGACGCCAACTGCAAGTTTATTTAGTAATTTCGTTTTGAACTTCGATCGCGGTCTGTGAGACTGCATGTCCGTTTTTCTCATACAAATAATATTATGACTGCAATTGATTGTATTTTCAGTAGTAAATGTCTTGAAATAAATTCTGCTCATGTTGTTTAGGGTAATCCATCGTACTAATACATTAAAAACTTGGAATCGGATAAAAAAAACGGAATATGGTACTGAAAAGTTTCTAGGGAACATATTCGAGTTTAAGATTAATAATATTTATTTTAAGAAATGTCACAAAAAGTAACTTTTCTCATGTGTTAACAAATGTTACAGAACAGTAAATTTCAGTAAATAATCGTCATTTTATCAAGTTTCGGTTTCGGCCGAAACTGAGAGTAAGGCCGAAAGTTCGGTTTCGGTTTCGGCTGAAAAATCAGTTTCGGTCGGACACTAATAGAAATCAATACAAAGCAACAAATCCGTCCGCTGCGTACGCTCCGGTGGACGCGCACCTTTAAGGTTTTCACGTAGGCCTTCGCACAAAAATGCATGGCGTACCCATAAGAGCAGAAGGCGCTACTAGCACATACAGTAAATTATAATCCGACCAAAATCCGACATGCTGCACACGTCATATCAGAAAATTTACAAAAACATTGTCAAATGATTGAACAAATGTTTTTTTTTAAAGCTTTTTTAAAAGCTTTTATTTAGCTTGCTCTGTATGTATGTAAGTATGTGTGTTACGGTGGAATTTTGGAACTCAATTTTGAAGTAGATATAATTAACCGATTGAGCTGAAATTTTGGATACGCGTTTAGTTTGGATGACAATGCACGATATAGTATGTGACATCACTCTAAATCCAATATGGGCGACCATCCAAGATTACGAAATAATTATTTTCTATGCAGACCTACATTATGGATATTAACTGAAAATGCTTTTTGAGAGTAACTCGAAAACGAATGTAATTTCATTTTACATCCAACATGGCGGCTCATCTAAGATAGGGGAATATTTATTTTTAATGCACTTCTGCAATATGTGTATCAAATGAAAGAACTCATTGAGAGTAACTCGAACACTAATTTAATGTCATTCTACATCCAATATGGCGGCTCATCCAAGATCGGGATAACTATTTTTAATGAACTTCAGCAATATGGGTATCAAATGAAAGGGCTCATTGAGAGTCGTGACTCGTGACGTGTCGTGATGAATCGTGTCATGATATGTGTCATGTCGTGTCGAATCGTGTCGTGTGTCATGTCGTGGCGTGTCGTGTCGTGTCGTGTCGTCTCGTGTCGTATCGTGTGTCATGTCGTGTCGAATCGTGTCGTGTGTCATGTCATGGCGTGTCGTGGCGTGTCGTGTCGTGTCGTGTCGTGTCGTGTCTTGTCGTGTCGTGTCGTGTCGTGTCGTGTCTAGGGAATGCAATCTTGATCTTGCAAGATCAAGATTCTACCAAGATCTTGAGTGATTTTCCAAGATTCAATCTTGAAAGCCATCAATCCTGAATTTTGAAATCCTGTTCGCGATCTTGACAAAATAGTCCAAGATTGTAACAAGATTTCGAGATTTTCAGATTGTTCATACCTGCGCGGCAAAGCGCGAACTACAGATTAGGGTATATAATATAGAAGATAGATAAGCGTTTTAGAAGAGTTTGACGGCTCACGAATCGAACATTTGATCTATGTATATCCTGTGTGATCTAGCGCCATCTGTAGTTAAAACAAGTAAACTTCACAGGTGCGTATGTGTGTGTGTTAGCGTTTGTATGTGTGTATATTGCGTGTATAGGATAGGATAAGGCACAGCGCAGACGACAGACTATCCGTGACGCACTTTTTAGTTCGTGGAATAGAACCTATGCAATTGCCAAATTATATGCAGAAACGCACACGTCTGCGCTGCGCGTCGTGTGCGTTACTGCATATAATTACACGCAACATACAAACATACAAACGCTACTCCCCCCGCGGCCTCCGTACGGTTAACATCGCCTGACGTGCGCTCCGGGGTCAAAAATATATTTCAGTGGTTTTAAATCGATAAATGCGTGCTGAGTGTGTGTAAATAGCTAGGTAAAGGTGCAATCTACATTTACTGTAAGTTTTTGAAACACATTTGCCCGTATTTTGTTGGATTTAACTTGGTAAGTAAATTTCATTGTTCATTTTTTGTTGGCGGCTGAAGGTAGACAAAATATTGTGAGTGCCGGTAGCGCGCGCGCAGCGCAACGCCGGCCGAACAGGTTGAACAGCTGATCACTATCACCTATTACGGGTTACATTTTACTCAAATTTGATAAATAGTCTGAATCTTGCTGTTTTTAACTTCGACTTTACACAATGTCGAGCCATAACAATATTCCACCAGATAAGGACACTAACCCATTCGCTAGAAGTGACATAATGACTCGCTCACCGCCCACTTTGTCTAGTAAGCGTTTATTGACAGAATTATCACCTTCTTCGTTATCACCTGTCGAGAAGCGACACCAACCCACTAGGGATGAGCCACTGTCTCCCGTAATATCACTGCTTGACACAAGCCGCGCATCCGATGATTCATGCAATTACTATGAATTAGTCAGGGAAGCTTCCTCGTACCTAGCTAAAATAAATGAGTTTGCCAATGACACCGTATCACGTCGCAACAATTTCACTAATAAAGCTGAAATAATGAACATGACACAAAAATTAACTACCATTATTTCACTTTTAGCACTTAAAAATTCGTCACTAGAAAATAAAGTCGCAAATATTGAGCGAGACTTGATAGCAGCTAAAAATGCATCTCACGCCGTGCAATCAGCCCCCACAGCACAAAATGCCTCTTATGCCGACGTGTTAAAGCTCAAACTCGCAAAGTCGGTACCGCCAGTCGAGACGCGTAAACCGCTCCCGTGCGTCATAGCATATCCGACGCAGGAAAAATCGGCCGAATTCAAATCGTCAACTGAAACGAAACAGGCATTAATGAAAGCTATTAATCCCTCGGACGGCTTTCAAATCCACGGCGTAAAAAAAACCGCAAACTCGGGCGTCATCTTACGTTTGACTAATGAGTCACAAATAAAAAAATTAAAATCAGTCGACGCACTAAAATCTGCCGGCCTGCGCCTCGAAACTCCTAAAGGCTGTAGCCCGCGTATCTTAATTAAAGATGTACCGCAACATATTTCGGACGAAAATTTTCTAATGGCGTTATATAATCAGAATATTAAGGGCGAAATTAATGTGTCTGAAGATGAATTTAAGAGTACGACAAAAATTATTAGGCGTCGTCTTATTAATAATAATTATAATAGAAAATGGATGGGCCTCGAATTGCAACCAAAAGTTCGTAAACATTTAATCGAAACGAAAGAAAAACTTTTTATAGATTGGGCCATGTGTCGTTTTGTCGATGACGTCGAACTAGTGCGCTGTCTCACTTGTCAACAGTTCGGCCACACTTCAAAATTCTGCCGCGAATCCGACCCGTGCTGCCGTCATTGCGCAAATAAACACCAATCGAGCGACTGCCCTAATAAAGACATAAAAGATTTTAAGCCGGTTTGCGGTAGCTGCACCCGTTACAAGAAACCTAGCGACCACCCTACGGGCTCCCCTGACTGTCCAACTTACAAGGCAAAAATGGAGCAATTAATTTTAACAACTCACTATGAATAGACTAGTCATAGGACAGCTGAACCTTCATAACAATAAGCACGCGACGTTAGAATTGGAAAAATTGGTGTCGGATTATAATTTAGACTTGGTTCTCATACAAGAACAATACCAATGTAAGTCGCTACGGCCGAAAGTCGTACAAACTGACAACCTAGCGCGAGCCGGCATATACACACCTCAGTCTAAATTCTCAATTACGGCCCTAACAAACCTATCGACGTCTCACTGTGCGGTGGCGGAGGTCTCATGTCGATACTTCAGACTGTACGTAGTTAGTTGTTATTTCCAATATTCCGACCCGGTAGGTCCCCACTTACACCAGCTACGACGCGTCCTACAATCTCTCGCGGGGAAAAATATAGTCATAGGTGCCGATGTGAATGCCTCGTCGCCCTTATGGCATGGCAAACTTAGGTATGTTGACCGCGACCGTCGTAGTGCGATAGAAGATTTCATTGCAGAGTTTAATCTACAAGTCCATAACACCCCTGATGCACCACCTACTTTTAGCAGCCCCTCAGGCGAATCTTCCATCGACGTCACGCTTTCTAGCGCGTACGTCCATAGTAATAATATTACTAAATGGCGTGTCATTCCAGACGCGTCGTGCAGCGACCACCGTTTGATTGTTTACGAGTTCTCATGCGCTTCCTCGAGTGATTCTATGATTGAGTCGAACGACTTTAAATATAATGTTAAAAATGGTAATTGGAACTTATTCAAGGACCTTATGTCCGCCCACTCCAGAGACTTCACCCGACCGGACTTAAATTCTAATGATAGTGCTGAAATAATGACCAACACCTTTATTTACTGCGCCGATATTGCCCTAGGTCGAAAACCGATTAAGACGGACAGAAGTTGTAAATGGTGGCACGATAATTTATACAGCTTACGCAGGGAGTTTAGAAGAGCCAGACGAAAAATTAAAATCATTCGTAGACAGGGACTCGGTCCATCAGACGTTTACTTTGTTTCTTGTTTAGCCGACCTTAGAGCTTCAAGGTCGCGCTATCGCGCCGCCGTCGTGTTGGCGAAAAATAATATGTTACGTAACGCCGCCAACAGACTAGATAGGGAGGGCCCGTGGTCCTCTTTATATCGAGAATTAAAACCGAACAATACTACAGCTTCACACTTTATCTCGAATATAAAAATTAATAACTCGTATACTCACAGCTTAGAAGACACAGCTAAGGCCTACATAGACGTATTGATTCCTGACGAAGAGCCGGACTTGGACGACGATCATCACCGTGAAATTCGACACCGACTATTTGACCCCGTAAACACCCCGGTTTCCGACTAGCCTACCCTCGATGAGTTTATTAAAGCCGTAAATTTATTACCTACAAAAAAGTCCGCCGGCGAGGACAAAATTTCTAACATTATGATTAAACAGGCTTGTCTAACGGATGAACCAGCGATCTTAGAAGTTTTCAATAAATGTATTGCAGAAGGCACGTTCCCAAAAATTTGGCGAATCGGCACAATTAAATTAATTCCTAAAGCCGGTGATAAGCCACCTGACGGCCCGAAATCTTACCGGCCTATAACACTTCTACCATGTTTAGGTAAATTATTAGAACGTCTGGTTGTGCCCCGCCTTCTACCTGGCGGGCTGAAGTTTAATAAACAGCAATTTGGATTTACTAATCCAAATTAATAAAATTAATAAAAATTATTAATAATATTAATATATATAAAATATTAATAAGTATATAATAATTTGAATTAATAAAAAAATTAATAAAAAAGAAAAAAATAATAATTAATTAATCGACTACCGATGCGGCAATCGAAGTCAGAAAAATAGTGAACTCATCTGAATGTAATTACGTGGTAGGTATATCTTTGGATATCTCAGGGGCTTTTGATAATACCTGGTGGCCGATGCTACTACTAAAGCTACGGAACAGAGGATGCTACCGAAATATTTATTATTTACTACAATCGTATTTCCGTTACGGCGTTATTAAACTACGACTCGGTCACTACATCTATATCAAAGATCTAACCCGCGGCTGCCCACAGGGGTCGGTGCTATCGTACCTGTGGAATATAAGTTTTGACGATTTGCTGTGTATTCCTTTACCGCCTCTCTGTTATCTGGTAGGCTATGCTGACGACGGGTTCCTCATTGTTGAAGGAAATACGCGGACTGAGATAGAGATCAAAGCTAACAAGTGCCTAAGCGTAATTGCAAGTTGGGGTCACAGAAATCGTCTGGAATTTGCGGCACACAAAACTTATCAAATTCTTTTAAAAGGCTCTCTTATATCAACTCCTCGCATTAAACTTAACGAAACAAGTGTCAAACGTAAACAGTCACTCTGTTATCTTGGACTGATTTTAGAAAATAAATTCACATTCTTAGAACATATCATACAAACGGGTGAGAAAGCAAAAATAAATTTCTATAGTTTTACTAAAATATCGACATCTACATGAGGTCTCTCGTTCATAACGTTAAAAACTATATATACAGCCACGTACTTAGGCAGAATATACTACGGCTCGCCGGTCTGGGCAGATAGGGCTACGATTGGTGCAGCCCGGCGTAAACTTTTACAAAGCCAACGTCTCGCATTAATATTCCTATGTAAGGCATATAGAACGGTCAGTACTGAAGCACTTCCTGTCCTGTCGGGTGTTTTGCCTGTAGACTTGGAAATACAGCGCCGAGCTGCTTTATATTACAAAAATAAAAAAATTACGACCCCAGATTTCTTAAGCATGAGAGACAGAAATAAGGTGAATAGATTGTTTGAACCACTAGACATTACACTACAAAATCTTTTATCCGAGTGGCAGGATCGGTGGGATAACTCGATTAAAGGTCGGCACCTGTACAATTTCTTTCCTTCAGTTCGCGAACGACTCGCTATGCATTGGATAGAAATAGATCATTGCGTTGCACAATTCCTAACTGGTCACGGCAATTTTAAAGCTAAACTTCATAGATTCAAGTTAGTTCCATCTCCTCTTTGCGAGTGCTCGACCGAAGACAGCCCGCAAGAACAAACTGCTCATCACATACTCTGGGAGTGCGGTCTCTGGCATGAGGAAAGAACCGATTTATTAAACAGCCTCCAATGTGTCTCTGGAGTCGTATATTACGATGACCTCGTAGGCAGCGCAAAGAATTTCCGTGCTTTCAAACGTTTTTGTCATAAATTCTATTGGAAACAATCGAACACAAGTTTGCCATTATAAATAAATGTCTTTTTTTTATGAAGTAGGCATATTATATTAAGCATTTTTTTTTCCCGTGGTGCTTCCCCCTTTTGTTCGTACATCAATGTCATTATAATTTTGGCTGTCTCCCGCTTTGCTTGGGGAGGGAAATTGGATATCTCCTACTCCTCCTACATTTCTTCTGATTAATCTCGTTGCGGGTCCCAAGACAGATTTAGCTTGTCCCTCGGGCATCCCTGAGATCATATCAAAGGGTTTTCGTGGTTGGTTACCACTGTTGATTCTGGCGACACAGGAGTTGCAGTGGTGGGAATGTGTGGTGGGCCTTTTGCCCGTTAAAAAAAATACAAACGCTACTGTGTTTCTTGAGAAGTCATTTTCAAAAGGTTTAAACTTTTTGTTCTTCATTAAATTACGTAAATTATAGGTTATAATTTGTGATCTCATTGCATTATTGCATTTATTTCATTTAAGTCACTAAAATGTTGATTGTTTCTTGTTCATTTTGAAATAAACGTTGATTATTGTCTTTGTATTGTGTTCATACAATGTTGTTTAATTTGAAAAATATACTTAATTATATTACATAATATTAAAATACTGGTTACTATCAATTGGCAGCAAAAAAACGCAATTTTTTCAATTATTCTGCTCAATCTCAAAAATCCCGAAAATCTTAATTCGCGACCAAGATCTCGACCTGAATCTCAACAAGATCTCGAACTGACCAATCTTGATTCAGAAAAAAGACGCCAAGATCTTGAATAGTCAATCTTGGTCCATGATTGCATTCCCTAATCGTGTCGTGTCGTGTCGAATCGTGTCGTGTCATGTCGTGTCGTGTCGTGTCTTGTCGTGTCGTTTCGTGTCGTGTCGTGTCGTGTATTGTCTTATCGTT
This sequence comes from Cyaniris semiargus, assembly GCA_905187585.1. Lineage (NCBI taxonomy): Eukaryota > Metazoa > Arthropoda > Insecta > Lepidoptera > Lycaenidae > Cyaniris > Cyaniris semiargus. The sequence goes on from LR994567.1 coordinate 9,566,262, forward strand.
TCGTGTCGTGCCGTGTCGTATCGTAGCATGTCGTGTCGTGTCGTGTCGTGTCGTGTCGAATCGTGTCGTGTCGTGTGTCGTGTCGTGTCGTGTCGTGTCATGTCGTGTCGTATCGTGTCGTGTCGTGCCATGTTATGTGAAGTCAAATCCAGCCGGGTTTTAGAAAATGCCCGGTTGAATCCGGTCACTTTTTTTAAGTGAAATTTAACTTTTTAGTCATGCAGAAATAAACGGAATATAACAACTCGCTAAATATAGACACGGTTTTTTCACTGATCAAGTACGATTTCTTAAGGACTTATGTTAATCAGATATTAACAAATTCTTGAAACAAAACAAACTACAATCAAAAAGACTAATAAATCTAGCCAGAGATAACTAAAAAACAAAAAATAAATTATAGGCAAAAAACTTTTTGAAAAAAAGCTTTTATTTAAATACTCCAAAAATAAGAAAATAAATTTCTCCTTAAAAATTTTAACTATTAGGTTATAACCTCAATATAAATTATACAATTTGCATGATAATAAAAGCTTGTCGCGCGATTTGTAAATAAACTTGTGCCAATTTAACTGAGTAAATTGATATATATTATAATTTTATATTTTAATAAATTTATTAAATACTGACAGATTGTTAAGTCTCGCGACAAGCTTTTATTATCATGCAAATTGTATAATTTATATTGAGGTTAAAACCTAATAGTTAAAATTTTTAAGGAGAATTTATTTTCTTATTTTTGGAGTATTTAAATAAAAGCTTTTTTCAAAAAGTTTTTTGCCTATAATTTTTTATTCGTATGTCAAACAAAACTTTTTGTTTACTGTCTGTGCTGGTGCTGCCGTAAACCGTGAAAAATTGCAGTAATAATATCGTTACGTGCTAGGGTTCGAAGGATTTTGAGAGAAAGACCTGCTGACTCTTTGAAGACTTTAATCACTAGCACTAGGTCTAACACAAAGCACTAGGTCCAAAACACTAAGCACTTACACAACTTCTAGGTCGTAACCAAGTCGTAGGTTTCACTAGAATCACTCTTGATCACTAATTTTCACTTCCAAGTCGCCTTGACGATAGCTGAAACTGAACTGATTCGGCTCGCCTCCCTGCGACTATTTATATGGGCCGAGGCGAGTCCCAGACAGTTCCAGAAAGTTCCTTTCTAGAACGTACCCGACTCGCATAAACATGGGTTGAACGTTTCTGGAAAATACGCGCATTATATACTCGTACATATGGGCGCTGTTTTTAGTTCTTAAAAATAAAGAATAGTTTAAGTTATTATTGTAAAGAATGTTCTCAACTGACAAAGACATTTTGTAAAGGGTCCTATAACCATGCCAAAGTTAGTTTATTTATTGCTAAATTTCTTGAAATAGTTTATAGTTTTTGTTGAAATACGAGAATTCTTAAATTTCCCAAACACATGTTTATCTAAACTCTTCCTTATGAGTTAATTGTACAAATGTAATACGCTCCACGCACAGTGGGAGTCTGACTTTGTCTTTAAGTTTGTCGTTGTTTTATATTTTTGGACATTGAGATATTGCCTGCACTAGGAAATAAGGGACGCCAAGTCATGAACGAGTGGGGTGAAACCCCAGTATAAAGTAACATCATATTGTATTGTATAGAGTCAGACCTTACCCAACCTTGCTAGAGATAACGCTAGTTTTAGTATCATCGAGTATCAAGAGACTTACTGCTACGAGTCATCAGTAATATTCATCTGCAAACTAGAGACAATTATTATGAAGTACAACTGTGAACCTTATCTGCAAACAGCCTTTGTGAACCCAAACCGAAGACTGCAAATAAAAGTGTTGCTGTATTTACCTGTGACTTATCTTCTATCTCTGATTAATAATCATGAGTGAACCCACAGATTAAGTATTATAAATAGAGTCTTAGCCCGCCAGCGCGTGGCCATTTTGTGCTTGTTTTCATATAAGTAATGTGTGTGTATTTTCTTGAATATTTCTATTTGTCGATCATTTTGAAGCATATTATAATCCTGAAAAGAAAGTCATTTAGTTCATAGTTCATCGATAAACTATAGTTAATGTAATGTGCATCCCTAAACACACGTAAAAATCTATGCAATTTTTGTAGCCAAATTATTACTTGATGTGACATTTTTAGCACTAATGCCATATATAGCACGAATAAGGGATTATTAAACTTGTAAATTATCTTTTTAGCTTACAAAACTACCGATTGAAAAGCCCAAAAAACGTTGTTCAAAGCTTACGTATTTAATGTTAGATCCACGTGTTTGAGGCATTCTTTGGCCGTTCTTATGGTTTATTATTTAGCGGAACCACAAAACTCAACAATATCTAGCATAAAATGTTCGCTAAAAACCTTTATTAACACTTATTACATGAAATATGCAGACCGACTCCTTTGTTATGACCGAGTAGATCGGACCTAACTTGACACGCTTTTCACGCTTATACACCGATATAAGGCTCTCTCCATTAGTCTAAATCTCAATGAGTGAACCTCTACCCCATGACGCCATGCCGATATACACCTAACGACATCTAATATCGAGTAGGGGGTTTCACGTTGTCTTTGTTCCCCGAGTGGTTCCAGTAGTTGACACTAGATGGCAGTTGGCACCAGTGTATTTGTGTGTTCGTAACAATATATCCTTTGTCAACTAGATTTTTCCTGATCGCAAGGAATGGATCGCGACAAAAGATATGACAGCATCATGAATCATGATTGTACGCTTTTAAGATAGAATATAAGGAGGATTATTTACAAGTATTTCTGTCGATACCGTGCGTTGACTGCGACATTAAAAGGACTGTATATTGTTATACGCATATAGTAATAAGTTTTCTTTAAAACGAACAGCTTTAAAGATAAATTAATGTTCATAAATGATCATTTATTAAACCAAATACATTTAAATTAAACCAAAAAACTTTAAATAAATATCATAATATTATATTTTGTCAAAATATTATTGTAGTATAGAAGTAACAGGTATAAAATATTTCATGCTATAATATTTTTGATTTTAAAACATTCTTGCTTTAATATTTTACAAAAACTTAGTCAAGAAACATCTATTAATCAAGCAGATAATTTAAATAACGACTTAATAATTTCACTTGAATTGCCAAGTTTTAACTTGAAGGAAGCGAGCAAAAAAGTTTTTTGCTGACATCTCAGTATATTTAAATTACATTTCTGCAACCTCTGTTATTAATTACACTGCGAAATAAAATTAAACTGCACAATCATGCTAAAATGTGTTTCTTATGGTTACTTAGATTATAGACCACGCCTGAAAAAGGTTTTTTAAGCTATTGCAGAGCTTTTATCGCAGGCTTTGAGCGCGGCGACCGAAACAGGAAATTCCGTAACGAAAAAAACCTTAACACCCTACTCCGAGCGGCACAGCGGTGCGGCATGGCCAGACTTCGGCACGGTGTTTGTGTGCTTGCGACTAGGCGTATGCGAATTATAATTGCATAAGTTGATAAGAAATGCTATGCAATAGCTTTACCGCGGCAGTCCCCGAGTGCCACACGTAGTTTTTTAATGTTTATTTCGTTGACACACTGTAGAATCTAGATGGTAATTGGTAGTCCAAAAAACTTTTTCTTTCAATTCAAAACAGTCATAATTTTATTTATTGCTATTGGCTAATAAAATCAAAATTCTACTAAAGGAGATTGACAGGTTTTGAACCAAGTGCTGCCCAGGTATGGGTATACTTCTGTTTTTATCCTTACATTAATAGATATTTAAAAAAAATATTAAAAAAAAAAGCATCCACGGAATTACAAAATACCTACAAACTTATTTTATGGCATTTTAGTGTTTTAAGTGTTGATATTTAATTTTTTTTTAATATTTACAAAAAAATATTATTTTGTGACATATTCTACCTCCTGAGCTCGGTTCCGACATCGCTAGTCTCGATAACCAGTTTTTTTTTTACTAGGATCACCCTCACAGGGGATCATATTATTATGATATGAACTATGATATGAATCATATCTACAATTATCTACAATGATGTGGATAACATAATATATGATCCCATTTGATATGATAAACATAATAATGTATGCCATATCATAAGGGATCATTTATTATGTTTGTCATATGATATGACATCAATCAACAAAATAATCAATCGTCATCCACATCATTGTCGATAAAATGATTTATATCATAGTTCATAGATAGCGAATAAATGAAAGATTACTAATAATATTATGTCTGATTGGTAATAATTAAATCCATTTTTATTATCCCTGCCGTCTTTTTATTATTGAAAAAGTAAGGTCCACGCGTTTAAAAACAGACGCAAATAAAACATATTGCCCACCTCTTTCTTGCTAGACAATATTTGACGTAGCTACTGTTTTCATTAGACAACGTTATGTATGGAGTAGTCCCATGTGTGCTCACACTATATTATGTCGCTCTCAGTATTACTGCAAACTTGTAGTATTACTGCAAATTTGATAAAAAATTGAAAATATGACTATAATTTTAAATCTATTTTCTTCACAGGATCATCTTTTACACCCTTGAAGCCTAAAATCTGAGCCTAAAATCTGAGACCTAATTGGATATGACGATAAAACTATTCGTATATTTCAGTAATAACAATAGTCGGAATAGTCTACTCAGTGTCGGATTAACCATAGTATAGCACGTGCTAGGGGCCCCGCCCTCCATCTTCTAGTTCATTTGGACGTGGTCTGCGGCAGCTTCAAAAACGCCAAAACATTTTCTGTGGTTTTATGACAGGATTTCATCTAGTCACTAATGCGTTTGATTGGCTAAATAAACAACACTGTTAATTAAATATTTATAACTTTAAAAAACTGTTATTATATTAAATAGCCTCAGAAACCGAGAATCACACATGCAAGTGTAACCCAAGGCCCTGCGCTACCTGAATACGCCATTGAGTCTTCTGGCATTTGACGGAAAAATGTCCATGTCCAACCGTGTGCTTTAGTTTACGGTTATTATTATTTATTTTTATGAAATAAGGGGGCAAACGAGCAAACGGGTCACCTGATGGAAAGCAACTTCCGTCGCCATGGACACTCGCAGCATCAGAAGAGCTGCAGGTGCGTTGCCGGCCTTTTAAGAGGGAATAGGGTAATAGGAGAGGGTAGGGATGGGAAGAAAAGGGAATAGGGGAGGGAAAGGAAGGGAATAGGGTAGGGGATTGGGCCTCCGGTAAACTCACTCACTCGGCGAAACACAGCGCAAGCGCTGTTTGACGCTATTATAGTTTGGGTTTGAGGTTGTAGGAAGTAACGTCTTACAAATGTTTCTAATGGCAAATTTTTAGGGTTGTAAGCTAGTTAAGTAGTTATAGCAAAGGTTTAAGCTGTAAGCTATCAGTTATTTTTTAGGGTAAGAGCACAACTACCTTTCGTTAGCAACGTATGAACGTTAATTGATATATTATAAGCATCGCTTACAACTTGATTCAGAGACAATATTGTAAAGATTACCCAAGGATTATAAAGTGAAGTTATTTATTACCGAGATAATATGTATGAAAAATAACGTAATCTAATAAAATATATTTGTTGATAAAAAAATGTTATTTGTAAATCAATACTTATAAATACCATTCACTTTGATTAAACAGTAGATTTTCTCTGGAATTTTGTATGCATTCGATTTTTAAACGCATGTGTTCCATTTTTTAAGCTCGAACATATTGTATACGATATTTTAACTCCGCTTTTTAAAACCACAACACATTTTTCGCACTTGTGAATGTACCGCCGTTTATATTATTGTCACACCCTGTACACGTTTATTTACGCAGCCTTACAAAGGATGTTTAAAAAAACGTAGCAGAAATATTATTTTAGCTCAGTTTGAACAACTGCAGTTTTTTCGTAAGTTTAGACATACAAGACTTCTTTTGGACATGAAATTATGCATGGGATTTTAAGGATAAAGAAATTTTCAAGTCTAACTGCAACTTATGACGCTGCTTCTAGAGTGCGGTCAAATGAGACATAAGTGTTACAACTTACAAGCTCTTGATATCCAACTATTTTGAATACCTTACAATTGAGTGGATTTCAACAACTTGCATTTTTTATATAATTTTGGTGGAAATTTTTGTTTCCACCAAAATTAGAGATTAGGTGTTTGCGGGAAACTGGTACGACAACCACCACCTAGACGAGTTAGCTTGTGACAGAATGAAGTGAATGGCGTATTTTTTATGCTTTAAAAATGAATGGTATTTTGTAAAAAATAATGTTTTACACACCCTCTACCCACCAAAATTTACCCACCAAAATTGGAATTTTCGAGAAAAATAATCTTTAAAAAAAAAAACTACGTGCACTAAAGTTATAACACATTAACTTAATTATAAACAAACCAAAACTCTACCGATATTCAAAATCACAACATGATATTATTGCCACAAGTAGGATAATTTAAGTACACCAAAATTGCATAAAATCGGGGGTTTTGTGATAAAACGGTTTTCTTTCATTTCTGGCTGGAAACTGGTACGACCCAGCCCACAGCCACCTTCTAAACGGGTTAGCGTGTGGCTGAATGAAGTAAATGGCGTATTTTTTATGCTTAAGGGATCAATGGTATTTTCTAGAAACAACGTTTCGTAAATGACACCAAAATTGGTAAAATCTTCGCGACAGACCTAAACTGTATCATAAAAACTCAACTACAGAACTTAGTACAATAAAATTCATTTGGAACCAAAATTGGAAATCACTTATTTTTGTTTATTATCTTGGAAAATAATAATTATTTTTAAAAATTAACGACGGGGCCAAATTATAAGCATTATGTTTTATTTTTAAAATCAAAAATGAAAACCTTATCTTTAAAAAATAGGATAGTTTTCAGTCTTGCCGCGCAAAAAAGCGGTTTGGGAAATCCAGTCAATTATATAATTTCTTTAAAGCTCTTATATGGCTTCTACGGAGGAGTTAATACAAAAAATATCGTAAGACACATAAATTAAAAAAAAAAAAACAGGTTTAGGTCTCTGTGTGCAGCTATAGAGTAGCTGCACACATGAACTTGTAACCTGTCACCGATCGATCACGTGACCCGCTGATTTGGAAACGGAGTGCTGACGTCATCATTAATATGCCGACTCTGTGTGCTGGAATATTGGCGGGAAACGTGTACCAATATGGCCGATATGCATTTTACATGATTGGCTATTTGAATAATATCAAATTCGGTTATTGAACATGACATTAATAAAAATACACTGTGTGTTAATTAGTGGATATATATTTTATTGTGTATTTTACTTGTATGAAGTTATTCTGATAACGGGTCAACGGGATCAACGGAATATATAACATTTTAGTATCATTTCCGCCCCCTATTTTTTATATATATGCAAGGTAGGGCTCGCACACGAAGGTTTCCGTGCCATTATAAGGCAAAAAAGGTTTTTATGTATTAAAAAAGTTTCATTGTTTTATATTCCATCATACGGCATACCCATACTTCCACACTAATATTATTAAATGTGATACATATCTGTTACCTCTTCACGCCTAAACCACTGAAACGATTTTGCTGAAATTTGGCTTTGAGTCCCGGAAAATGTACAGTTCCCACGATAAACGATTTTTGGCGCAACGGAGTTGCGGGCTTTATCTAGTTTTCTCATAATATAACCGCAAAAAGGGACGGTCCCTGAGGTCATTTAACTTATATAAGTTTTTCATTGACAGGGTAAAAGATTTAAAAACTTTCTTACTCCGCGCGAGTAACAACAAGTGCCCAAAAGTTTAGGAACTTTAAAATTTTGTTTTGTATTTTCTCCAATATTGTCTAGCAAAACTATTCAAATGCTCTTGTGCTTACCGATCTTCGTTTTTCTATTGAATTGGCGAGCACTATTAAACTAAAATATAATCCGTATTTATAAATTCGAAAGTGCGTCTGTCTGTCTATTTGCTTGTCTCTATTTCGGTTCCCTCTTCACGCGTAAGCTGATGATCCAATTTTGACGTTGGAAGTTTGGAACAGCTTATAGCTCGTAGGAAATGATTTCAGCCGGCCTAAGATGCGCAAACGAGAAAATTTTGTCTACATGTTTTCTCGATGTTAACTGGTTTATCTCTTCATCTCTATTGACACTAACATGACATACTTTTTTCCTCGTGTCTGTCGTCAAAATTAGAGATAATTGTGTTTTTTTTTTCTTAATCTGTGCTATTTTTGTCTACGAACCCTAACATGACAACACATTTTTATCGAGTTTTGTTAAGATTTTGACAAATGAGAAGAGTATAGTTTGTCGATATATACCTATTATCTGTGAAGCTAGTCTACGAACGAGAAATTTATCTCTCGACGTACGCATATTAGGGAAAAAGAGAGATATATATATATATATATATATATATATATATATATATATATATATATATATATATATATATATATATATATATCGATAACGACAATATCACTACGCTTGAGAGTGAGATATCCACGAGATATCTCGTTGGCGTATGCTAGGACGGCAGATGCTCAAGCAATCGCTACATTGAGGCGGGATCTATATATGCGTCCGCTCGAACGCGCGGTTTGGCGGATACACTGCGGTCTGCGAGATAACAAACAAATGTGTGTAAATGACAACGCAACCGCAGCGATATAAATCGTTACATACGACGAACTCTGTGGCTCAGTTGGTGGGCTGTTGGTAGTTCAAGCCGGGGGTCGCGAGTTTGAATCCCGCCGACGGAACAAAAAGTTTTCAAAAGTTCCTGGGTCATGGATGTGTATTAAATATGTGTATCATATAATAAAAATCTTAAATATATGTATAGTATAAAAGTATTAAATATATTTCCGTTGTCTGGTACCCGTAACACAAGTCCTTCAGGTACTTAGCACGGGGCAAGACAGCAGACTGACGTGGTGTAAAGCGTCCATAGATATTATTATTGTTTGCTTGTAATCTCGCGATGTAACCGCGGCAAAACCGCGCGTTCGCGCCGCCGCATATAAATCCAGCCTGACACTTGTGTTGACTCTAAGACATTTTAAATTTCCATTTTTAACAATTTTCCTTACTAGACAACTTTCTTATTGTCCGTACGTATTGTGGCGGTACCATGACGGTACCATAAAGTTGATTTACACAATTAGCGCCACATTTCTGCATCGCGCTATCGAAGTTTTCTAAGTGCGCCGGTATAATATAATATACGACAGCTGAAATCAATCACATTGGCTTCGGTATGACCAAGTATACCACCTCGCTCGGTCGGAAGATCTTCCTTTGTGGCTTTCACGCATTATTTCCACAGTATAATATCTTATTAATCCCATCGAACGAGTTAACAATCTGCAGAACTATTTTCCCAGAGTAAACTCGGCTAGGACCAACTTTGACCAATCGCAGCTAATCTAAATTCTGGACCAATCCAATTTCACGTCAACCAGATTGCACCGGTTTCAGGCGGATGTTCGTTTGATCACTGTCTATAGTTTCGAGTTCCAGTATCTGTTTGTTATCATATTGAGGTATGGTCCGCTTGAGAGCTTCAAGGAATTATACAAAATCAGATGTTGAGGACATCGTTAGTCAGAAATCCGTTTATCAGAAGGGAACCGTATACTTTGCAAGTACCTATCCAATGTCTTTCCTCGGGACTCGAAGTGTCTCCGCAGTCCGTACCAACTTCCATCAAAATTGGATCTGTGGAGACTAGTGATGAGCAAAATCGGTCTTGCAGCCTTAGTCTTGGTCTTGTAAAAAAGCAATGCCGAGACCAAGACTATCCTAAAACTACAAAAACCAAATCCAAGACCGAGATCAGGCAGATTTGACCAAGTCCAAGACCAATATTGTACTAGAAATACCAAAGCCAAGACTGTTTGAGTCTTGTTTTGCTCATCACTAGTGGAGACGTTAGGAGATAACAAACAGGCAGACAGATTCGCATTTATCATTTTAGTATGGATTTACACCAATTACTTTTATAAGTACAAAGTTCTTGTCCTTTGACTAATACCAAATATTTTTCTATATATTAGCTTTATTTTAATAAATTTTTTAAATAGGCACCTATAAAAATACTGTTTAAACATGTAAAACTAGTCGTATATTAACTCCATCATAAATATAAACTTAACTTTATTAAATTAAAAAACTTACCCATTGCGTAAGAGTCCGCCAGCTTTCCGCCTTTATTTAACTTTCTTGTATATCTTCTGCCCTTTTTCAGGCTATTGTATACACTATTTCCACACAACTAAAATAAAACATCCAGTAAAATAGAGAATGTAATAAAATATTTAATGAAAAGAATGTACGAAATTAAACATACATAAAAAAATAAAAGAAATATAAAACTTTAATGTAGGCATTTTGAAGAGAAGTTTCAATTTTTTTTCAGACTGCGTCAGCGGGCGGAATTTGAAATTAAAGTTCGTGAGTTTCTGTCGCTGCTTAGTTTTTTTTTAAGTACATATGTATGTATCTTTTGCTATAGAGCCTAAACTGCGTGTCAGATTCAAACTTAAGTAACATTATACGTTTTGGTTTTTTGTGTAACACTTGGTACATCAAAATGTCGTATCGGTTTTAATACCTCCTAAGGGTCAATTCAGACCGCAACGCGACGCGTAGATGCATTTGTAAATTTGTACTGAATTGACAGATTTCGTGAGCGTGAGACGTCTTGCAAATCTATCAAATCCATACAAATTTAGAAATTCATCTACGCGTCGTGTTGCGGTCTGAATTGACCATAAGTCCTAACTAACATATTTAAGAAATCGACTTCAAGATTAATAATATCAATGATTGGCGGTTTTACAAGATATTATTCAAATAAGTGATATTATTCAAATCGCAATTTAGAAAATGATAAGTATTTTTATAATGATTTCGTTACAAATTATGGAATTTTTTTGTAAATAGAACCTAAAAAGTTAATCGTTTTCTATTTCTCCTGTAAAATAAGAACACACAGTTAGGAGGTATTGATACTTCAACGACGGTAAGCAGTTTTTCGTTTTTATTTTAGACAAAATGAAATTTACTCTTATTTTCGTCAATCGATATTGCTTTCATATAATAAATCGGCTAATGGACTTAGGCAACCTCCATTAAAGTTAGCTCCGATCATAAGACTTCGGTAAACATTTGCAGGAACTTCCATACTTTATCGGGTTTTCGAACGTTTTTCGAAGCTGGGTACTTAGTCAACTTGCATTCTATTATATCATTTACATTTTGGATATTAAGTACTTCACTGTCAAAATAATTATTGATTGCACTTCCCGCGTTCCACTAGGTATACAAACGCTAACGCTCAAGACCGTAGTTTTTCCCGTTCCACTTGCATGTGAGCGTCACTGATATAAACTCAAATGGAACAGATTATAGAGCGTTTTTAGCGTTATGAGAAAATTAAAAAAAAATAACATTTTTTTATACTTACATTGAACAGAACTTGGATATTAAGATCCCTTTCTTGAAGTCGTAAATTAAAGTAATTGTTTATAGTTACATTTCTTTTACAAATAAAACACATATATTTCTTTCGTTTTTAGTATTATTATTTATTTTTTTAATTCTTATTTTTAGTAACATTTTAACGATTATTTAATCACATTTTAATATAGGTAAACTTTCATCATATTTCACATTCAATGATATTTTAATAACAAAACCACATATTTTGCATATTGTCACATAAAAGTTATGTAACAATACAAAGAAAACTTTACAGGAGAGACTAAAATTAGTATTCTATAAGAAATCATTATACATATATATAAAACAATTTATTTTTCAATTAAAATATTTCATTTAATTTTATTTAATATATTATTTCAAGTAAAATTATTATTTCTAATGAAATAATATGAAGTTTTTTTGTCTCTACTCTCTCCTGAAAACTTTCCGAACATGGCTTTCGCGGTATTGTTACGTTAAAATTAAAAAAAAAAAACTAGAACGTCCACTTCGGCCCAGCTTCTATGATTGGTCATTTTGAGCGTTGCCTGAGCGAAAATGATGACGTCATGAGTGACGTATTCGCCGCGATCAAAAGGATCGCGGTCGTCAAGTGGAACGGCAGAAGGGGGCATTTTGAGCGTTTTGATCATTTTTAACGCTAGGTAGAACGCGGGGTTACTAAGCACAAAGTTCCTAAGGTTTTTAAAATATTTTATGATTTATACAAAGTCGATGTTTGGAGTACATTCATTTTAAAATACAAAAGTTCGTAAAAAAATAATTGTTATAATTTGCTTTTACTGTGCTCAAAAAATAAGCGTAAAGAAGTAGACATAAGTGTACCTCCATTTTTCCACGCGAACAAACAAAATTAGTTAAAGTGCGCTATTTCGTGCATTAATATGGGGAAATTCTGAAAAAAGGCAACACTCAGAGTTCCCGCGCTGCGTCGAGAACTCTTCAACAATCATACACCCCTAGTATTTCAACTTGTTACTTTTGAATTTAAATTGGCTACATTCGATTCAGTACGTTTTCAAAACCGCTGAAAAAATTGTTGAACATTGAAATTGAAGGAGAAAAAATGTATCAGAAATGCATAGTAAATGATACAGATCTACAAGGATTACGCTTGGATGACAATGTCATTAGGGGGTTAATGTCATGCAGCTATCATGTACGGCATACACACCTGCACGCACAGTAATAATAATAATAATAAATCGTTTATTCATCTTCACAAATAACAAGAATATAAGGTACTTAAAAACTAATTGTTTACAGACAGACAGTGACACTAGAGATCATTCATAATAGGAAATATTACGCAAAGGACGGAGCAGAGGGCGCTACTATCACAAACAGTAAAGAATCCGACTATAATATGACATGTTGCACACGTCATATCAAAATATGGACAGAAACGTTGTCAAAAGTCGAACAAATGTTTTTGGTTTACTGTACAATAATGTATCATATCCGGTCACATGCGTAATATTCATGATACTTGGATGACATATTGACATAGGACGCGTGGCTTCTAAAATAGCTGTCTCTCAAGTGAAACAAGATGGCGGATCTATCCTTGTAGCAATGTAATCAAGTACAATTTGACAAACTTTAACGGCCGCACCCAACAATATATTTTAATGATTACTTGAATTACTTAATTAAATTAAGATATTGTTACGTGTTAGTGTTCGAGGGATTTGGAGAAAAAGACCTGCTAACTCTTATAAAGACTTTACTAGCACTGACACTAGCTCACACAAATCACCAAGTCCAAACACTAAGCAATAGATAGTCCTAGGTCGTAGCCGAGTCGTAGGTTCACTGGTTCACTCACTATTGATCACTTGTTTTCACTTCGAAGTCGCCTCGAAGATCGCTCAGATGAAACTGAATTGCCGGGCCGTCTACCTGAGGCTATTTATATGGCGAGACGAATTCTAGAAAGTTCCTTCCCCGATTAACGTAAACAAGTAAACAAGTAAACAACTGTGGGATGTTTCTAGAAAATACGCGTAAGTAAACATACACCTAACGCCATCTAGTATAAAGTAGGGGATTTATGTTTTCTGTGTTTCCCTGATCAGTTTCGCTGGTTTGACGCTAGATGGCACCACGTGTCCGTATCCATAACAATATGAACATAATATACCTACTCCATACATTTTCTGACAAGTTTTTGAACTTCAAAAAGCAAACTCTTCTTTAAATTAAACTTAAAAATAAGCATCAAAAGTCACTGAGTACGGCCGCGTATTTAAAGCACAGTCTGGCAATAAAAAATAATTAAAATCAAGACTGTGTTATTTACGAGGGAGCTAAAAGAGCTAGCCCATTAGCTTAGAATTAGTTATTAATTGGGTCATTAATACCTCGATGGTGGGAATCGCAGACACAATAGATTTTCAATTGTTATGCGACAGCCGGGTGCCGCTTGGGGATTGATGGGTTAGTGTCTAAACGCACTATGCCGAATTTCCGCGGCGGAATTTCCGCACGATTCCGCCTGCAATGTATTTTAAATTACCGATGACACACCATGCCGTAATTCCGTCACGTTATAAGTATTGTATGCGTTTGACATTGCTGACGTAATCAATAATCATGCCGAACTTCCGTCGCGGAAATTCGGCATAGTGTGTTTAGACACTTAAGTATTTTCGTCGCGATATGAGTGATATATATAATTCACGCGGGCAGGCTATTGATCTGTACAAATATAGACCACCGGTGCACAGTTACTATGTTCTTAGAACTAATAGACTCGATTTATATGCGTACGCCCGGACGCGCGGTTTGGCGGCTACACCGCGAGGTCACAAGCAATTGTCTGCAATAGTATGTAACGATTTATTTAAATAGCCGCGCGGTTTTTGCGTACAATTGCTTGTGATCAAGTGGTATTTCGGCCATGCTGCGCGTTCGAGCAGACGCTTATATAAATTCAGCCTTAGAACTTATACCGCGCAAACGAGCGACTTTTCAACGAATTTAGTGATGACAACGACATCTTTTCATATTAAAAATCTAAAATCAAAAGTAATTATTGTTGTCATACGATATCATTATATTGCTCCGTTGCGTCGCGTTTCGTTGTCGCAACGCATTGTATGTAAGTCGTTGTGTCAGAGCATTTTATCCTACGACGCAACATAATATCAATATATTATGGTATATCATAAATATGCCACGTGTAAAACGCTGCAACGACGCAGCTAAATAACATAATATTATGGCTTCGCTCTAACTTATTTTATTTTCTAAACTACACGATAAATAAGTAAATGAGTAATGTCATCGAGTCAGCAACGTAAATGACAGAACTGCACAGTTTTATATATTGTTAGCATAGTGGCCACCCTGCAGCTAGGATGGCAACACCAATTTGCTGATGACAACACTAAAAGTGGGGATTGGTTCACGCCCACTGCTGTGATGGGGAGCAGATGACAAGTGGGTATCGCGCCTATATAAGTCGTTGCATGATCATTTAATTTACTTTTTCGGTAAGGCGCTTTGGTAAGGGGAAACTCTGCCCGATTGAGTAGTCAATTCCTAAATTAGTAGCTTTTCTTGTTAATTTTTGTTATTTTGTTGTTTGATAAATATTTGATTAATTGATTAATTTGTTACTTAAGTTTTAGAGTATTAGTTTCGTTAAAATTGTTTACTTAATTTGTTAGTTTAGTTTTAGAGTATTGTTTTCGTTTAAATTGTTATTAGTTGTAACAAAGTTGTAAGATAATAAAATGCCGTACGGCAAATGTGTATTTGTTTTAATGGTTCCCGCTGAATCTTTCTAAGAATATAGTAATATGCAGAGGGCATAAACCGCGCATTTCATTCTCAATAAAAAGTAATAATCTGAAGTAGTAATCAAGATTTTAGATCCACAAACACGAGGCAATATGGGCGAGCGACAACGCCAACGGAAATTGAGCGCCAACGGCATCTCCGAGTGCCAGCGACAAATTGTTTTTTTTTTTCCCGCCATACTCGTTTATGATTTACAACTTATAAAATGTAACATGATATTTGAATTGGAAAACCAAGTTATTTGTACTGAATTGACAGATTTCGGGTCGAGCGTGAGACGTCTCGCAAATCTGTCAAATCCATACAAATTTAGAAATGCATCTAGGCGTCGCATTGCGGTCTGAATTGACCCTTACGGCCGTTCCCAATATTCAATCTATCTCTGGTTTGACATACGACCGATCGCAGCTAACATTGAATTGACATAAAATATATGTCTCTAATGTCTAATGAGAGCTATTCCTATCTCTAGTAGGGCAAAACCAGAGAAAGATCAAATATTTATTACGTGGGAGAGCATGCTTCGGCACGAATGGGCCGGCTCGACCGGAGAAATACCACGTTCTCACAGAAAACCGGCGTGAAACAGCGCTTGCGCTGTTTCGCCGAGTGAGTGAGTTTACCGGAGGCCCAATCCCCTACCCTATTCCCTTCCCTACCCTCCCCTATTCCCTTCTCTACCCTCCCCTATTCCCGTCTCTTCCCATCCCTACCCTCCCCTATTACCCTATTCCCTCTTAAAAGGCCGGCAACGCACTTGCAGCTCTTCTGATGCTGCGAGTGTCCATGGGCGACGGAAGTTGCTTTCCATCAGGTTACCCGTTTGCTCGTTTGCCCTCTTTATTTCATTAAAAAAAAATTTTGAACGGCCGTTAGAGATAAAAAAATAGGGATACTTTAAATTTTTAATGCTTTGTTCTATCTCATTTTTAACTTTGCAATTAATTATAAAATCTCAGCCACATATATAAAGTGTTATAAATTAAGACGTAAAATTTTAATGAGGCGAGGAAGGAGTAATTAAAAAAGTTAAAGCAACTTAAGATAACCTCTGCATTACGTAATAAAATGAAAATTCTAGACCGCTACACATTACATACATATTTTGCTTGTCATGTCGCGGTGTTGTCGCCAAACCGCGCGTTCCCGCCGCCGCATATAAATCCAGGGTAAGGATTAATTATTCAAACTACATTTATTATTATCTTTTAGTCCTTCATCCTTCTCATAAACAGAAGATTAGATAAGCTTCAATTTTCCAGTACTGAGCGAGCCAATGATAAAATTAATATTGCTAAGAACCACAGACATAGATAAAGATAGATACCGCATGTGTATGTACTTCGCGTGCCATATCGCGTTCCCAGACGACGAGCAATGCTCGTCTTTCTTTAGTCTGCTATCGGAATCGGACGTCGATCGGAATTTTAAAAATGCCTAAATGCTTAATTGTGCCGTATTGAGCTGTAGAAATTCGAATAGAAACGTTGGCCTAGATAATGGACACGTTTCTTATCATCGGTACGTCACAGTAGGTAGGAAAAAAGTGGCACGCTCGTTTTCATACAAATGGTAGGACATGCGGTATCTATCTTGATCTATGTCTGTGCTAAGAACGCTTACGATCATGTTAGTTTTCAAACAAGATAATATAGTATATCAAAATCGAAACCCGTTTGGATGCTATGATGCCAGGCATAGATATACACACATATTCCATGTGACATAGACGGATAGACAGACTTAGAACACCCCTCTGTTTTCTTCTGGAGTTAAAAGGAAAATTTTGTGTAATATACCGTTTTCGTTGTAATAATGAAATTTCTACTTTCCTTATCTAATCGCTGCTATTTGCGCTTAGAGACCAATTTGAAAATATTAAGCGATATGAGTTTATTCATAAGTTCTAGATGACGCCCGCAACTCCGTTGCGCCAAAATTCGTTTGTCACACAGGGACCGGTCATTTTTCCGGGATAAAAAGTATTCTATGTCTTTTCCCGAGACTCTAAGTTTCCCCATACCTTTCAGCGAAATTGGTTCAGAGGTTCGGGCGTGAAGAGGCAACAGACAGACGGACGGACAGACAGACACACTTTCGCTTTTTATAATTAGTATGGATTTCTCTTACTATCTCTCTCTATGTCCCTTGCTGGGACATATTTTTGGGATAAAAGAAGACAGACAAAATTATTTAAGTGCATATTTGGTACCTATCCATACTAAAATTATAATAATTATGAAAGTTTGTCTATATCTATCTATTACCTCTTCACGATAACCTGCTGGACCGATTTAGATAAATTTTGGTACTACTAGTCAAATGTATCGCAAAATGTACTGCAACCAATTTGCAGGCAACATTTAGTTACTAATAAATTAACCCAAAATACCGTTTTGTGGTATGTTCAATTCTAGTTGGTAAAACTAATATAGTAGAACTTATTCCTAGAACTCGGGTAACTAGTGTCGCCCCTATATTGGGAAACCGAGCCCCGAAAACCTAAAGTTCGTATTGAAACATTGTTCAGTTACCAATTTATTTGTCGTTAGTAACAAAATGTATCTATATGTCCTAATGTATATCTAGTTTAGGCGCATATATTATCAGATATGTCAGACAAAGAGCGTCCGTGGCCTAATGGGTAGACCTTTGGTTCGCATTCGTAGAGGGTGCAGGTTCGATCCCGGGTGGAGGCGTGTACCAATGAGACGTTTTCTGATCTCAAGTACACAATACGGACGCTCGTACGGTGAAGGAAAACATCGTGAGGAAACCCGCACATAGTTGGTCCCAGACGTATTGACTAGTTCTTTCCTCTGGACTAGGCCGACTATGTTGCGAGAATGCCGTATGTGCTTGGGCAACCATACGGACATTTAAATCTTGTCCCAGGCACTACAGTATTTGAGGAGTGGTTACTTCGCTCTGAAAATACTGTGTAAATCATCTACAATGGATGCAAAGGCCTAGTTTTTGTCAGGCAATCAGGTGATCAGCCTGCATTGTCCTAACAAAAACTTCGAAATAACACGGTTCCAACGCGGGAATCGAACCCACCTCCTAGTCAAGAGCCACAAAAAATAACTCAACTTTTAACTACCCTAATACTTAAGAAAGATAGCTAAGAATTAGAATTTTACTATCCCAGTTAAATATAACTGAAGTAACCTGGCAACCCGGGTTCCCGTCCGGGAGAGATACCAGCGAAATCCTCTTACGTGCATAACTCGCTAGTGCTGCTCCAAAACCGATAAAATTATCGATAGGGTAAACAAATTTGATTTATGACGGTATTTTAACGATAGTGATGAGAGTTTGTCGAGAAATTAATAGCAAAAATTTGGCAATATTAGTGCAGTAATGTAGCATATAGATAAATAATACGCTTTTCTATTTCCTACATATTATGCTTACTAATAAATGTTATAGAAACATAGGTAATCACAATGGATATGCTACACAATTTGTCCATGTCTATCAAGAGTATATACCAATCTAAACTATTCAAATATTGTTATATACGATTAAAAAATAATGAACTAACCTAAAACACAGAAAAATATTCTATTTTCAAACAAAATATTACCTATGGAAGCTTTCAAATTACAAGTGATGAAATCCGACTTCCGAAATCCGAAATTAAATTTGGACCTCCATTTGAAAATGTAATTTATTTAAGCGTTCCGACTGTGTAAAGTTTTATCAAATTAATGGAGAAAATATGAAATTGAAAACAAAATGATATCCATTATGTTCTAAACAATGGACTTTAATCAGGGCGGATGTTTCTGTATTTATATTTAAAATGAATATTATTTGAGGTCGACTAACTGTGTTATTTTTCTCTTTTTTCGAATTGAATTTCAATCGGCTTTTAATGTTTTGATTTTTTTTTTATTTGTAACGTGTGTTCTATACTTAAACTAATTCAAATCCATTTTAATTACCTACAATTTTATAAATAATAATATGAAAAGTTATATTCTCAATTATAATAATTTAAAGTGAAAAAAAAACTAAGCGACTCCCGCAGATGCTCGTTTTTTTTTCGCAATGAAAAGAAAACTTGCTTTCTTTATCCCTATTATGTATTTGTATTGAATTTTATGTACCATTGAAGAAATTGATTCATGGGCAGATAGCGGACCTAGGTCCGCCAACTGCCTATGAATCAATTTCTTCGATGGTACACCGCATCAGTAGTTTTGGAGACAAACTAACATCATAAGTATAAAATTCTCGTGTCACAATGTTAGTTACCGTACTCCTCTGAAACGGCTTTACTGATTTTTACCAAATTTTATATGCATATTCAGTAGGTCTGAGAATCGGGTACTTTTTATATTGATTTAGTGCATTTGTTGAATAAATAATAGTAAATTATTACAACTCGAGACTGACGGCGACCATTGTTTGTGCGACGGGATAGCGATGGACGTTGCCATGGTAACATACTTATTTAGTCACTTCAATAAAATAATATGGGCGAAAATATCCGGTGTATGTGATGTGTATGTATTATATATTTCTCTATGTGCTAAATACTTTATATGGCAAAGCAACGTCTGCCGGGACAGCTAGTAATATCTATATTTGTTTTAATTAAAGTGTATACGGAAAGCTAAATGATATTGTACATACCAATGTTAGCCTACTAACAAATGAACAGACGCAAAATTACAAAACCACATGTCATCAAACATTTAACATTGAATTAAATTGTATGACTTTATCAACGAAATGTTCGCCAACACCGCTTCTGCTCAAAATACGCTTTTTATAAAGAAAATTGCCTTTACAACTTCATAATGGTATTCAACATTATTATTACACGTTTTTAATTAATTATAACAAAAATTTATTTCAATAATTATAATTGCTTAAGCGCCTTTATGCATTAAAGGATTAAATATTTTTAAACGTATTGTACGTTTAGAAACATACTTGATATTTTAAACTTGTATAATATATTATCGATAGGTGCAAAATGATATCGATAAATTTAATGTGTAACCGCATCCCTACTTATTACCCAATTATCTTACCCAAGAGGAAATAAAAATCTAATAAAAGGTTGTAAGAAATCCGACCGAGCTCTGTATAGAGCAATATTATTTAAAAGATACTGCGTAGTCGTTACAAGTTTTGTAAAACATAGTTTTAGCTAAAAAGGGGTTTATAGAGATTATTAAGTAACAAAAAGATGAACACTGTGTATACAGACGTCATTTATATAGGCACTAGATGACGCCCGCAACTCCGGTGCGCCAAAATTCGTTTATTTCGAACCGTACATTTTTTCGTGATAAAAAAGTCTTGGGAAAAGATTGTAACGTGCAGCATATGCAATTACGCACATACACAATTCTGTTGTGTGTATGCATCATTGGCATATACGTGTCAGGTGCCCCTTTAGGCTGCGTTTCCACCAGAGATGTGTTGCGAGGAATGTGTTTTTGAGAACCAATAGAATCGCTTCATTGACGTGACCTCGCTCAGCGCAGCGATGCTATTGGATCTTAAAAACACATTCCTCGCAACACATCTCTGGTGGAAACGCAGCCTTAGTCTTTAGTTAACTCATCAAGCCCCATACGAGCACCGGTGGACGCGACAACAATAGAATACAATAGCATTTCCAAGAATCCGCGATCGAAGGGTTAATCTTAATTTAGATTCCATAAGGGATTGTCGCCCGGGCACCTGTACCTATTACCTATATATCTTACTTTGTACTTACATGTGTAGCGTGTACAGACTCTAAGGGCCTGTATTTACTTTGATCAGTGCGAGTGCAGGTGATTAGTGATTTTGATAAAATAAAGAACTTGCACTAATCAGTCGCTGTCCACACTGGCTTTCTCCTGATTACTAATCACCTGCACTTGCACTAATCAAAGTGAATACAGACCCTTAACATGAATAGATGAAGTCCGAAAATATTTTTAATTCATCTCTTAATAGGGCGCACCCTTACAGATTCTTTCCCAAGACTCAAAGTCATGAAGAGAAAGCAGACAGACAGACAGACACACTTTCGAATCTATAATATTAATATGGATATGTGGTAATAATATAATGTCCTTGTATGATATGTAAATGTTGGTTAACTAGGACAAAATATTGTATAACTTTATCGTTTGTATAATTATAAAGTATGAAACTTTCCATTAATAATGGAATAAGAGTATGGATTTGTTTAGGTATATTTAAGGTCTTATACTACAACAGGTTTTTATTGTGGTACAATACAATGGGTTTTTAACAACCAAAACATTTCAAGTAAAGAATGAAAACATTATCATTTTCCGTAAAATATATAGGCATATAGAAGAAGATTGATATAAAAATGTTAACATCAAAAGTTTAACAATAATTCTACGTTAAAAACACATGTTTACTTTTGCATATAAACTTTGCATATATTTCAAAACATATCACTCCCTTATAACGAACGTGTTTGTACTGTGTACGGATGTGACACACATTCAAAGAAAAGTATCATGGCAAACTTGTGGCTATATATGTAGGCTACGTGTTGCCATGTTTTTGTCGTCGTGGCTTTAAAATATTGCTAACATTAGTATTTACGTAAGCAAGCATTTTATTAGGGAAAAGCCCGACTTTTCATTACGTGGAAACTAATATAACTTTAACAAAAGATATGTTAAATAATTACTCTCTTACTAATAAAAAGTTACACAGGGTGTATAGAGGGTGCATAAGATTTTTTCTACTAATAATCATTTTTTGACATAAGGCCTGTATAACGATGCTGTCATTTCCATACAAATTTTTCTGTATACACTGTGTCACGTGTGTAACTTAAAACTCCTGTTTAACTATTCACACGTTGAATGCATGTTTAAGAAGTTTTTATTAGTAAGAGGGATAGAATATAATATTACTGCAATGTTTTGACGTTAGAGGGCAGCACCAGTATAGGCAATAAGCAAAGTTTTGTTCGACGTTTGACAACTTTCTGTCAATATTCTGATTATGGTCAACATGTCGGATTATAGTCGGATTATTACTGTATGCACTGTATACATTAGTAGCACCTTCTGCTTCGATCTTCGTTTAATATTCCCTACTGATATCAATATGATGCATAAAGAAAATGCAAGTATTTAACAATACTAAAAACTTTAACACAAAAACACTATAAATTAATAAAAACACTATAATTTTTATATATACGAATTTTTATATGTTTTGTGTGGTTTAATAAAACAATTTTTAAAGATAACTTGAAATTTTACACACGCGTTCCTATAATAATAATGTAGATAAAGAAAGGATTTTCAAAATTCTACCCCTAATACTATTTTACGCGAGCAAAGCATATTTTATCAACAAATATTTTCCGTGTATAAATAAAGTTTGTATAAAATAAACACAATATCACTAGTTCTTTTAGGAAAGTTATTCTGATATAGCCGGATAAACCGTTGGGAGTCTGCCAAGTGTATGCCATTAGGACTATTGGCCTATGGAGATCGGTGTCCTCTGCCAAACCCAGCATTGATTATTGAATATATCCCGTTTTTTATTTGTTTCCGATTTTTCCTGTTTTTTATAGCTTAGGGACAGTTTACATTGCTACTTTGTGTGGCATTTATAAATGAGTCATTCAAATTTGGAGCAGATACCGCAAGCTGCAAGTTTGTCAATTTAATGTGTTACATCTCTCTAGATAAATATTTCTCTCTCTCTACAGAGTGTTCTACGTGAAGTAAATTTTCACGTTATAATGTACTTAAACTAAAATAAAGCATATCGCTTACACAAGTCGGATAAATAATTTTTTTGGCTAAAACTAATGCCTCTGAAAATGAAAATACATTCGTTTATGAAAATGTTAAAAAGAAAAGAACAGTACTAGCCGTTTCATTTAATTTACGGAAGTGAAAATTTTTAAATGTTGCCTTACTTTGAGTCATTGCTTTACACATCAAAGATTCTTTTGAAAGCCATGCCAACCCATACTTCCATACTAATATAAATGCGAAAGTGTGTCTGTCTGTCTGTCCGTTTGTCTGTCTGTTACTTCTTTACGTCCAAACCGCTGAACCGATTTTTCTAAAATTTGGTATGGAGATACTTGAATCCCGGGAAAGGACATAGAATACTTTTTATTCTGAACAAACGTACGGTTCCCACACGATAAACTAAATTTGGCGCAACGGAGTTGCGGGCGTAGTCTAGAAAATATTTTGATGAGATTGTGAATGGCGATATTTTGAGCCCCGTAAAAGGACATAATAATATGTTTATTCCGAGCTGTTTTTCTTTTTCTTTTACGCTTCAATCATCATCATCATCATCTAGTGCCCTCTTCCTATCAAAGTTCAACGGTCAGCAGGTTGAGTTTCCTTTCGGTCCTGGGCTAACTTCTTTAATTTTGGTAGCTACATCTACGCGCTTACGCTTCCATACATCTAGAGAAATAAAAATCAGAATTCAAAAACACTAAAACTATTAATGCTACTATTACCTTCTTTTTTCACATCATTTTGTATACGTTCATAGTTATTATAGCTTTATAAAGAACTCTAATAGTCTCTAAGGATTTATAAGGGCTCACGAGGACGTAAACGGGCCCCAAGCTCAACCCTAATAAAACCCTCTGATGCCGGCATCCCTTATTCTTTTATATCACCTAATATGTAGTTAGCGGGTTTATGGCATAAAATGTATAAGTGATATTGGTTTGAAACGGGGCTTTCGCAAATGTTTTTTTAAGAATAACATTGTTTAAGAGAAAAACACAGCTAAGTTGTAAAAAAATGCACCTTTTTTAATATTTCTTGCACATGAAATATCATTTTGTATACAAATAAATTAGAGGAAATAAATTAATTGAATTGTATTACATATTATAAAATATATAATTATAACGGCTTTTTGCTTTCAAAGTGATATATATAATAGAATAAAAATATAATATTTCTTACGCAACAAAAAACAAGTAAACAATGAAAGAAAATCTAGTATAAACCGATAACTACAAAGAAAAAAATATTCGACTCAAATAAATTGGGGCAAAGTCCTTCAAAGTCCCGTCTTTTGTTTGTCAACTTCCAACGTTATATTTCAATTTCTATTTTCATCGATAGAAAATATTATATTCAAAAATTAATGACCTCCTTGATTAATAGTTAAAATTTACACAAAACAATTTGGAGGCGTACTAAATCGGCTTTACAGTCAGTACACACATACATATCCACACTGATATTATAAATACGAAAGTGTCCGTAGCCTAATGGGTAGACCTTTGGTTCGCACTTCTAGAGGGTGCAGGTTCGATCCCGAGTGGAGGCGTGTACCAATGAGACATTTTCTGATCTCAAGTACATAATACGGACACTCATACGGTGAAGGAAAACATCGTGAGGAAACCCGCACATAGTTGGTCCCAGACGTATTGACTAGTTCTTTCCTCTGGACTAGGCCGACTATGTTGCGAGAATGCCGTATGTGCTTGGGCAACCATACGGACATTTAAAAATCTTGTCCCAGGCACTACAGTATTTGAGGAGTGGTTACTTCGCTCTGAAAATACTGTATAAATCATCCACAACGGATGCAAAGGCCTAGTTTTTTTTGTCTGTCACCTATTCACGCCCAAACCACTGAACCGATTTTGCTTAAATTTGGTATGGAGATACTTTGAGTCCTGGAAAAAGACAAAGGATACTTTTTATCCCGGAAAAATGTACGGTTCACGCGCGATATACGTTACATACGAAAAATATGATTACTAGTTGATGCCCTCAACTAGTAATAATATAATATGACTTTTAGATACACAGTATTTTAAGATACTTACTTAAATCTAAGAGAAAAATGGAACACCCAATTTTTACCGACGCATTCCAAAACAAAAAGTCCTGCGGGATAAAAAACACGGATTAATGAAAGATCCAATTGGTTAGCTTAAGTTCTGGAAACCTCTGCTGTCGAGCTGTAGCTTACTTTTCTCATTAATCGCATTTTCAAGTGAAGTTTTACTTTTTAGCGGTTTTTTATACACTTTGAGTACAAACTGTAGCTTGTCGATTCTATTTTATCGAGATTTAGAAACTATTTCTAAATTCTATAGTATTTTCATATACTAGACTAAATTAATTTTTTTGTATATTTTGATTAATAAATATTATATTTCTTAAGCAAAAATTGAGCAAGTATTTCGCATACAGAGGAAAGAGAAGGGCAAATTATCACATTAAATTTGCACAGATAAAGTTCATGAGTTATTGCAGTTTATGGGTAAAAAGACTGACGTATATTTTTATTAATAACCTGAGGCTCGATTTATATCATTATATGCGACCGCCTAAACGCGCGGTTTGGCGGCTAGAGATCGTCAAAGCTCTAAATGAACGTGGCGAAAAAAGAAACTAAGGCTGCCATCATACAAAAACGCCATTTTTGACAGTTCTCCTTTACCAGCAGCGCCACCACCCACGTTCATTTTAAAGCCTTGTCGCACTTTACACCATGAGATGACAAACAAATGTATGTAAATGACAGCGCGACCACGCCGCTATTTAAATAAATCGTTTCATACATTTGCTTTTGATCTCGCGTTTGGAGCGGCCAAACCGCTCCTTTACGCGGACCCATATAAATCCAAATATCAATACAAATTCTAACTAGTTTTGCAATCTAATTACAAATATTCCTAACATACTAATGAATGTCCAATGATTAATAGTTGGGTCGAATGTTAAACGCCAAAGTTGCCAACGATAGCAAATGGATGGTCGCAACTTGCGATAACTTCCGACACGAGATTAATATATCAACTAACAAGGATATAGTTTAACCTTATTAGGGTCAGTTTGTATTGCAACGTGACGAGGCGAAGCGATTCAAAAAGCTTTTAAGCTATTGCATAGCTTTTATCGTGGCCTTCGAGTGCCGTGACAGAATCAAGAAATTCCGTAACGAAAAACACCTAACATTCGTCTAACGTCGTTTTAGTTCAGCAGACTTCGGCTCGGTGTGGCTCGGGGTGTTGTGCTCGCCGCACAAAGCCGCACCGGGACCGACACAGTGGTGCGACGTTGCCAGACTTCGGCACGGTGTTTTTGTGCATGAGACTAGACGTACGTGAATTATAATTGCATAAATTGATAAAAAATGCTATGCAATAGCTTTAATACTGCCCCACATTTTTTTTTATTGCAAAATAAGATACTCCTTTAAACAAAAGACATTCAGCCTTGATAATTCATAATACCGCTTTGTTATACTAACGAATCACGTGGAATAGTTATTGAAAAACTATCCTTTTATGTCCTTTCCCAAACTCAAAGTATCTGCACACCTAATTTCATTTAAAATCAGTTTAGTGGCGAACTGCCAAATATCAATCCAATCCAACGGCTTCAAGCTAGAAAGCATGAAGAGGTTACAGTAAGCTCAAAGGTACAAGTTGGAACCGAGCGACACGCGACAACTGCAGACGACGTGTCGTCGCGACACTACTGTTTTCTATGTATTTCTACGAAATACCCTCCGCAGCTAGCAACACGAAGCTAGCGATACTTATTCATTATTATTATATAATATATTATATTATTTTACGAAAATAAACGAAAATCCTTTTAAACCCGTAAGAAAATGACCGTCTGAGTTCACATACTTAATTCAGGGACTTGATACATTACTGATGATGTGGGTCCTTAATGAGTAATTAATTAATAAGTACTTTGGATGTTGGGATAAACCTTTTTGCGCCGAGAAAATACTTTTACGGCCTTAACTTTAATTTAATGAATATTTTTAAGGAATTTATTTCAAACTGTTCATGGACTTATAGTTAAGTAATGATTAAATTTCTCCGATTGCGGCCGTCAATATTTTATAGGGCTCCTACCTACAAGTATTTGGGTCTCTTTAGCTCTTGAGCTCTTACCTACTTAAAACTAGGCAGCTTGACGCCGTGGGCCGGCCGCGGGATCGCGTAATGCTGATGCGGATTTATATGCGTCCGCGGGACAGAGCGGTTCGGCCGCTACACCATAGCATCACAAGCGATAGAATATAAATAGCAGCATTACCGCGACGCTATTTAAATAAATCGTTACATACTATTGTTCGAACCACCAGCTGTTTTTTGTATTTAGTACAGTACAGTTGTATGATTTTTATTGTATAACTTGAGAATGAAAAATGTTTGCTTTAATTCAAGCTTATGTACTACTTAAATACAACATCATAAATGTGTACAAATAAACCCAAATCAAATTAATCTTTAATCGTAAAGACATGTTTACTGCGTCCTTGATTACGATCAAGTTTGATCAAGATCAGGTAAATCTATTAGATACTATAATTACTGACATGAATTATATCACGAAATTGCTGATCGATCTTAATTACCGCGGTGATCTACGTGTGGCATATATGTCACCTCTCCACTATCTGTTAGTAACATAATACTTCCTAATAGGTATTCAATTAAAAATCTTAGATAATATCTATCCAAATTCCATATTTAATTTAAAGGTTATTATTACTGACTAGAGCCCGTAATTCCGTTGCGCCAAAATTCGTTTATCGGAAACCGTAGATTTTTCAGGGATTAAAAGTAGGCTATGTCCTTTCCCGGGATTCAAAGTATCCCCATACCTTTCAGCAAAATCGGTTCAGCGGTTTGGGCGTAAAGTGGTGACAGACAGACACACTTTCGCATTTATAATATTAGCATGGATTTAAAAACAAACAATAAATGGGCACTGTTAAATATTTTAGTAAACATGCTAGTTATTAAATAAAATTAGATATTTACAGACAAATCAGTCTACAAAAATAGCCTATGATCCTTCACGTGGTCTACTTCTTATCTGACCCAAATAACAGAAAAATTGCTCTAGTAGTTCGTGAGATAAGCCCTTACAAATAATTTCCCCCGTTTTTTCCACATTTTCTTATATTTCTTCGCTCCTATTAGTCTTAGCGTGATAAAATATAGCCTGTAGCCTTCCTCCATAAATGAGCTATCTAACACTGAAAAAATTTTTCAAATCGGACCAGTAGTTCCTGAGAATAGCGCGTTCAAATAAGCCCTTTCAAATAATTTCCCCCGTTTCTTCCACATTTTCTTCTATTTCTTCGCTCCTATCAGTCTTAGCGTGATAAAATATAGCCTATAGCCTTCTTCGATAAATGGGATATCTAACACTGAAAGAACTTTTCAAATCGGACCAGTAGTTCCTGAGATTAGCGCGTTCAAACAAACAAACAAACAAACAAACAAACTAACTAACAAACTCTTCCGCTTTATAATATTAGTATAGATAATTCGCATACGTCTAGTTGCATGCACAGAAACGCCGTCTGAACGCCGTCGAAGTCTGGAAACGGGAGGTGTAAGGTAATATTCGTTACAGAATTTCTCGATTCGGTCGCCGCACTCAACGCCCGTGATAAAAGCTATGCAATAGCCTAATAATTAGACATTGAAATAAAACATTGTTACAAAGTGTAATTTATTTTGCGTACTTATCTTAAAATCATACATCGAAAAAACGCGCTGTCACAACATCATGGTAAGCATGAATGTGCCAGTTGGCAGCGGGCGACTTGAAGCGGCAGCAGACGACGTGTCGTCGCGACACTACTGTTTCTATGTATTTCTATGAAAGTGTCGCTAGCTTCATGTCGCTAGCTGCGGAGGGTATTTCATAGAAATACATAGAAACCAGTAATGTCGCGACGACATGTCGTCTGCTGCCGCTTCATGTCAGCTGCTAACCGGCACCTTAAAACATTACATGACGTCGCATTGTGCACTTAAAATGTCACATGACATGACAGAGAGACTAGATAATTCTAGCTAATCTAGTTTCGTCGTATCCGGCTAAATACTGCCACACTCAGAGACGAGTATCCATACTAATCTTATAAATGCGAAAATGTGTGTCATACTTTGCGTCCCCGGAATGGACATAAGATGCTTTTTATCCCGGAAAAATGTACGGTTCGGAGTACGGGCAACGCAACGGAGTTGTGGGCGTCATCTAGTTAATTATAATTTTGTCATAAGCCCCATAATCGCTACGAAAGTGATACGCGCTACGAATCCGCTACGAAAGTGCTACGCGCTACGAATCCGCTACGAAAATACTACGCGCTACGAATCCGCTACGAAAGTGCTACGCTCATAGACATTCCGTCCTTTTTTTGAACTTAGTTCCATTCCAAACCTTTTTCGAACACAAAGGATAAAACTATTATTTTTAGGTTCCTTTATTACTTAGAAGTGTAAAGACTGAGAAATAAATTTATAAAAATAAAAATTTATTTTAAATTTTGTTTCGTGGAAGTCTAGGGAAGGTTTATATTAGGATGGAAGTGATACAAAGTTCACTGGGATCAGAACAATTATATAATTTTGCGTGTTTGTTGCAAAAATTTTCTGAAACGACTAGACCGATTTGTTGGAATTTTGTGTGCTTATCCTGTAGGTTTTTAGTCATCGTTTTTTCATACTTTTCATACGCGGAACAACTTATATATGGTAAAACATCCGACTCGGCTAGTCTTTTATAATATTATATAATATACTATACCACAAAAAAAAAAAAAAAATATTTACTACGAAATTTAAACAAAGCTGGTCACAATTTTAAGTTTTTTTTTTTTCAACAAAATCGTATTCAATACATCAATATTTGATCGTATTAGAACCAAATCCTCTCGGCGTAATCCGGCGGAGCCTCAAACCGTGTTACGGTTTGAACAATAGATACAAATCTCACGTCCGCATATCAGTTTTATTTTAAATGGGTTTAGATTTTGTTGACATTCGGTATGGTGATACTTTGAGTCCCAAGAAAGGACAAGGGATACTTTTTATCCTGGAAAAATGTACGCTTCCCGCGCTATTAATGTCATCTATAATATTAGTATGGATTTTAATTTAACAAGACAGATCACAGAAAGAAGTTGAGTGATAAGAACAGAAGGATAAAATTAATTCATGATAATAATTATTACGTTGATATACCGTTAGTAAATAGCATTTTATGTGGCGATACTTTCTAGAAGCTAAGATCGAAAATATATTCTGTAAATAGGCAAATCTAACCAAACTAGTCATTAGCTTCTTAACTTTGTTAATTTATTTTCGTACTGTATTTTATTATTATTATCTATAAAGTTAAACTAAGAATGTATTTTGATGAAAATGACTTGCTTAGGCTCTAAAATGTTTGGACCGATTTCACAAACTTTTATCTTTAAAATAAATGTATTTAAATTATTCGTGAACAGATTTTTTTTCGTACAAATGTATATTTTTTAAAGATAATAGCAAGTCATAATATGAAACTGTGTAAATGTTTTGTCTAATAAACTTCTCATAATAGCCTACTATTGATCTCTCCTATATTTAAGACCGGATGATCGCTTCTGTATTTCAAACAGGATCAGATAGATAAAACTACCTGTGATTCTAAAACTACCTGTGATTTTTATAAAGTGCAACGAAGATCTTGTGTAATATGATGTTATATGAATATTGACAAATCATTATCAGATTTTTAGCTTAATCTTATAAAATCGAAGTATAACTGAAGTAAAATCAATAATAATAATCGAAAATTAAAAATTAAATACAACATAAACGAGACAAAATATAATCGAAATAGGACAATCTAATTTGGAGGACTGGCCTGTGTTTATTTTTGTCCGGAACAGGTGGTTGGCGGGTGAGGCCAGGCGCGTCCTCTCGCGACCACGGCTCGCGGGAGACTGACAGGACTAGGCCGAGGCCTCGCCTGGCCTGCACGCATGCGCCAGTCCAAGGAACTCTTAACATAGGTGCCCAACTTTTTATGCCTTTGTTTATAACTGTTGTTAGAGCAGGTGTGGTCAACTTTTTGAGTTCCTTTTCTCCCTGATTATTATACGATTGAAGATGGTGACCTGTATCATTTGGTTGAGTTATATCCAGCCAAACACAATATTAATGTGACATAGCTCTACCAAATGACGTTGGACCGCCATCTGCGTATGAATCAATTTTCTGATGGTACATTTTTGACTATGACTTTTAATGAAAAAAAACGATTAATTGATTGCCCTAACTCTGTATATAAACATACTCAATTTAACTTAATAACGTAGGAACTTAAAAGTAAAAATATGTAAATCTTCCCCTTAAAAACACTTAATACTTCTATGTATTACGGAAGACTTAGTAACCTATCAAAGCATAGTATTTCCGGTACCAGGAAGTGCTTTTAGTAAGAACAACAATAGCAATACCAGTTTGAAAGGGCAAACGCTCCAGGCTGTCCCCGAAAAGGTCGAAATTCAATTCCTTAAGTGGAAAGGGAAACCTGTCACCGGTATTATATCCTGAATACCAATATTTTACAAGGAAAATGTGTATGTTCATACATCATAGTGCATAAACCTTGAAATACATAATAATAGTATTTTAGAAAGATAAAAACGACTTCAAAATTGTACGCCATAGAACAGAAACTTTGAAATAGATAAAAATAGTATTTTAAAAAGATAAAACCGACTTCAAAATTGTACATAATTGAGAAATAAAATTCCCATCTCAAAAACTAGTGAACCGATTTTGACGGAACTTGCGTAGTAAGTTGAACAATACCTAGTACAACAAAAAAAGAATTACTTAAATAGGTCTATGTCCTTTCCCGGTACTTAAAGTTAGACAACAACAACTCCATACCCAGTTACATATCGGTTCAGCGGTTTAGGCGTGAAGAGATAACGTACAGACAAAAAGACAGACAGTGAGATACTTTCGAATTTATAATATTTTTCCTATTCACAGAAAAGAAAACTAAAGTACAACGTTATTTTATCACATTTCACATTTTCCTTCAGTATCGGTTATCACAATGGGCTTAGCGGGGATTACGCTTAAATTAAGCTATCATATAATTTTAAATAAAAAGCTTTACACTAACGGCAAATTACCAATTATACCAAATACCAACAATTTCACAACTTAATTTAAACTTTCAACCGCGGTTATAAGGTTTATTTCACAACAACAAACCTTGCTTAGAAATTCTAAATGGCGAATAACAGTTACATTTTCGCTGCAATGTTTAATTTTTGTAGGTAGCATTCATTTGAATATATTCTTTTATAGAAGGGAATAGAATTGGGATTCCAATTACGTAATAATACGAACATTTCTAATAAAAGCCTCCTTACTTGATGGTTAAGGTTAAGGCCTGTAACAAGCAAATATCATCCCTATGTAATCGTATTTGGGTTCAGGTTACGATGGCGAAACTTATGTTAACCTTACATGTTAAGGCATTCGCACGGAGACGCAATGGCGCCACGAGCAAAACAAAATTATCATTTGGGCTGTTCGCAGCAGAGGCCTACACAATTTATTATTCAATAAATCATTAACATCTAGTTGTATGTTACCACGACAGAAAACTATTAAGAACTAGAGATCGCCCAATGGTCGAAATTCGACCACAAATAAAAAATTAAATTATAAGTTTAAAATTTCAACGCTTTTCTATTGATATATCTATTTTCAAAATATTGACTTTATTATTTTTTAGAACATAATTCCTGCGACAGTCTCAGATTAATAAAGTCAAATGATGACAGACTGGCCGTGTAATAATTGTCTAACAGTATTTAAGATTCAATAAAAAAAAACTAAATCGATTTTTAATTTGACAACAGACTTCAACCATAAATAAAAGAGTACAATTCCTGTGAAAAGGCTTATCAATCAAAATCTCCTAGTGTGTGTGTGTGTTGTAGTGTGTGTAATGTTTTATTTGTTAAAAAAATGTATGATAAAAGCATAATTTCAAAATAATATTAGCTCGATGCACTCTTTCACCATATAAACTATAACTGTGCAAAATTTCAATCACCTACGTTTCCGCATTTTTCGTCAAAAGGGATCCAAAGTTTTTCGCTCGCGTATTAATATATAGATAATATAATTAAGAATAATATAAGTGTCTAAACACACTAGGCTGAAAATACGCTGCCGAAGTTCGGCAAGATTACGCTTGCAATGCGCTAGTACGCATACATTTTTCGGCATGGTGTGTTATCAGCAATTTAAAATACATTGCAGGCGTAATCATGCCGAACTTCGGCCGCGTATTTAAAGGAATACTATCTTATTAAAGGTTTGCAGTTGTGATGGTTCGGATATACTGCTGGCGACAATTATTAATTCCAGAGTTTTACTGCGCCTGGTAGGAAATTACGCGAAAAACGCACGGTGGAAGACTGTCACTCATCAAGGTGATGAGGATGGTATTTTTTTCACGTGAAACGATAGCGAAAAGTTGCAGGAGGTATGATTCCGAACAATTCTTCAGAGCACTCCCCGTGCTACCGATGAAGGATGCAAAAAGTAAGCTTTCTTTGAGGCTGTTGTATCCGGATAGCTTTCCCGTGGCAAAAATATGAGCTTTTCTTGAGAAACTGAGAAACTTGTTGTAAAATAAGTTTTGCAAACATCATTTTGTACTTTCAGAAAAGTTGATTCATTGGCAGATGACGGATTTATGTATTTAGTCGCATTATATGAAACCGAGCCGATAGACCACAACTAACATTGACTACAGTTCGAACCTACGTTATTTTGTCGGGTTATGCCTATAATAATACCAAATATCATAGATTCGCTATCTGAATAACTGCCACATTCAGAGACGAATATTAATTACTTAGTTGTAATTAAATGAAGATATTGACAAAAATATTAATCCTCAATATGTATAATAAGAGTTTGACAGATAATGTATAGGGCATACTTACATTATCTGT
This sequence comes from Cyaniris semiargus, assembly GCA_905187585.1. Lineage (NCBI taxonomy): Eukaryota > Metazoa > Arthropoda > Insecta > Lepidoptera > Lycaenidae > Cyaniris > Cyaniris semiargus. The sequence continues at coordinate 9,600,403 of LR994567.1, forward strand.
CAATCTCTTCATTAAATTGATGTTTAATCATCATTAAATGTCTCTGGGTGCGGCCGTAAAGGTGGCTTTTCGATCCTTGCGGCAAGCGACCGCGACCGACAAAAATTCAAACAAAATGTCACTTTATGTCCAAGACTATAAGTTTCATTTTCTACCGATTTGTTGATTGATCTAGCGACCCATGCTGCCGCTGCTTTGTAATGGCGTAGAGCAAAATGAAACCTATAGCCTAGGTCATAAAGTGGCATTTTATTTTAATTTTAAGAGTAAATTTCTTTAATAGTACATAACTGCGAACTAACGTAAAGAAATATTATAAATTTTACATCTGATTTTATATTTGGAATAAATTAATATTGTTAAGGTTTACGTACATGTTCATAATTTATCAGGGCTATGTCACTGAGTGTATAAGGTACGTGAGATGAAAACAAAAGTGATTTCATAAGGACCATAATATACAACATTTTTTACGATCTTAGCAATATCCTTTATTTATTCATTGTACATGCTACGCGTGTATAATGAGGATACGGAAAATAATATATTAAATAGGTACATATAATCTTAAGTTTACCTAGATCAAAGAGGCAAAGTTTGTTGGTTTACATCGAAAAGTCTCCAAATCTACATTTTTAGGTTTTGCACCGATATAAAGCAAACCACTTATCACAGGGAAAGACATAGACTTTATTAAATGCGATATCCGTGGCAACTTAGTTTAATAGAGACAGTAAAAACACATGGATAGTTTTTAGGGTTCCGTACCCAAAGGGTAAAAATGGTACCCTATTACTAAGACTTCGTTGTCTGTCCTTCTGTCCGTCCGTCTGTCTGTCTGTCTGTCTTTCTGTCGCCAGGCTGTATCTCAAGAACTGCTATAGCTAGACTTCTGAAATTTTCACAGATTGTGTATACCTGTTGCCGCTATAACAACAAATACTAAAAACAAAATAATACCCGTCGATCGTGGAAAAACGAGACACAATAGCTTATCTATTGTTATCGCGGCCGCATGTGGCCGCTTGGGGCTTGATGAATTAATATTTAAGGGGGGCTGCCATACAACAAACGTGATTTTTTCGGCCTTTTTTGCTCGATATCAACAATGGCAACAGGTAGGCACTTGAAATTTTCACAAAGGCCTTAAATATATGTGTACTTCAATAATTAATAATAATATTTAAATAAAAAAAATGTAAGGGGGGCTCCCATACAAAATTTGGCCTATTTTTGCTCTATAACGATACGGAACCCTTCGTGTCGTTTGTTCGAGTCCGACTTGCACTTGGCCGATTTTTTATTGCTTAAAAATGTACGGTTACAGCGCGTTAAACAAATTTTGGGGCAACGAAATTGCGTACGTCCATTTAAGGGCTTTTTTGTCTTAATTCCATCCTTTTGACAAGTTGTAAATCACACTAATATTATAAATGAGAAAGTTTGTGAGTTTGTATGTTTGAAACTTCTTCACGTCTAAACTGCTGGAGCGATTTAATAAAACTAGAGGTCGTCCTGTGGTCGAAATTCGACCTTAAATAATAATTTAAATTATAAGTTTGAACGCTATTAATATTCTTACTTAAAATCATGGCTAATATTGTAAACTGCAATAGTTTAATGATGATGTAGTCGTATATTCGTAAGGATAATATATTTTATTGAAGTGAGATAAACATAGTAGACACCATGGTAACCGTTATCGGTGTCACATCGTTGTTATCGGGTTTTTACAGTATTTGAGATTCAATAAAAAAAAACTATACAATCCAAATACAATCCATTTTCAATTTAATCACAGACATCAACCATAAACAAAAGAGTATAATTCATGTGTATAGGCTTGTCAATCAAAAAGTAGTCAAAAGGTAGTGTGCACATTGTAGTGTGTGTAATGTTTTATTTATTAAAATTATGTATGATAAAAGCTTAATTTCAAAACAATATTGGCTCGCTGCACTGCTTCTCCATATAAACTATAACTGTGCAAAATTTCATGCTCCTACGTTTACGCACTTTTCGTAAAAAGGGGTCCAAAGTTTTTCGCTCGCGTATTAATATTTAATAATAAAATTTGGTATGGAGTGAGTTGATTCACGCAGTAAAAAGTAGCCTATAGTATGATTAACAAATCATAAGCTACTTTTTTTTCTTAATAAAACGCGAGTAACACCGCGGGGCAGAGCTAATATTATATAATATTATAAACCGTATAATACCTTACCGTAGACCGTATAATAGTATACGTAGACTTTGGTATAATAGGCAACAAGATGGCAAGATTGTAAGGCAAGACCCTAATACGGATCCTATAGAGTATAGAGCTTTGACCACTCACCCATACTTGTTCGCATCGCTTCACTTGAGGAAGTAATGTCACATACATATATATATCATAGAGCCTAGAGGAAGGATTGAGCATTCCTGAATGTACTATCAGAGAAGTTGATTCATATGCAGATTGCCTATGAATCAACTTCTCTGATAGTTTGGTCTGTAAGGCCGCGTTATATCAAACCCAGCTTGACAGATATTGAATTGACATAAACCAACCAAATGACGTATGTCCGTCAACTGCCTATGAATCAATTTCAATATAAAAGCATAATTTCAAAATAATATTAGCTCGATGCACTCCTTCACCATATAAACTATAACTGTGCAAAATTTCAATCACCTACGTTTCCGCATTTTTCGTCAAAAGGGATACAAAGTTTTTCGTTCGCGTATATAGATTAGAGGTGCCAAATTATTTATTACAATATTATTCCTCATCAAAATATCAAGTAAGATAATATTTAGGTGGTTGAGGATTCGAACTAAGCCAACTTGCATAATCTGATAACGGTTTAGTGAAGCTTAAGCTCAGTGTTTCAAAGACGTCCTTTAGACCTATTTATTATTTAGGTATTTATAATTATGTACAGTAACTGTAATTTATATATTTTTGTATAATTATTATAAACTAGTTGATGCCTACAGCTCCGTTGCACAGACAGACACTTCCTGTTGAAGCAAGAATCCGATCACGCGCCGAAGATTGCTACTACAACTATCCAAACGACGAGCGCCCTCTGTCGCCAAACACGCGAACGTTTCCCCCTCGCACTCCGTCCGCCGGCGCCGGCGCGCGGTGTCGCCATATTACTTATTCATCTCTTCAATTCAACTTAACTAATGTAACTCAAGTTAATAAACGATAAGCAGATTGCCGCGTTTTCTTTCCGAAGACTACCAAGGCGCAGCCATCCTCACCACTTCCCATTTATTACATCTTTGCCCGTCCTCTTTTCATCAGATCGGTTCACCTGTTTAAGCGTGAAGAGGTAACAGACAGACAGTCGCACTTACGCATCTATACTAATATTATAAATGCGAAAGTGTGTCTGTCTGTCTGTTACCTCTTCACGCCCAAACCGCTGAACCGATTTTGCTGGGTACCTACCGTACGGAGATACATTGAAGTTTAAGACTCGTGAAAGGATAGGATAGTTTTTTCCGGAAAAATGTACGGTTCCCGTGCGATAAACGAATTTAGGTGCAACAGAGTTATACATATTAAAGGTACAAAGGCGGACTTAAGGCCTTATAGCAATTATGTAATTTTTTTTTTAAATTAAAAGTAGGTACGTTCATAAAGGTACAGTCGCGTATATTTGGGCACAAAATATGTAGAACGCTCCATCAAGTGAACTTTTCGTGATGACTGCCCCAATCTCTTTGTGTTCTTACGTTTCTGTGATGCGGCCCTTACCACTGGGTTTTTAAATTTTCGACTGAACTCGAGTTTGAGTGATTTTATGAGTTTCTATAAGTAATTCTTATGTCGTCTTTGTTAAGAAACAATATTAATAATTAATATGGTTTCTTAACAAAGACGACATAAGAATAGTATAATGATAATTATTATCATTATTATATACTCAAATTATTTTATGGCTTAGTAGAAATTCTTATGTTCGATTCGAAATAATTCATCAACAGGTATACTTAGTACACCTGATAATGAATTATTTGGAAACCGGTCGTGTATTTCGTTAAAGATTTATAATCATTAATTCTTAATATAGTGGAAAAAGTGCACGAAAAATTGTGTTTTATTAGTGTTCAACATGAATTGTCACCAAGAACCAACAGTGCAATCAATTACATATACAAAATAGAATGTCCGCTATCTATCTTCAAACTATCTCTGATAGTAAATATGCAGCAAAATATAATAAAGCAAAAATGACGGATATAGTTACTTTACATAATATATATAGAAACGGATATAGAGAGCATCACAATGCTCCATGTAGAAGTGAAACCCCCCATTATAAATAACGAGTAACTCCGTAACAAATAGTAAGACATTCAACAAAATATGTGCGCTTTTAAATTCTGGCCAGCCAAATATTAGGTCACATTGCAGTCTCTATTCTCTACCTCACAAGGTTGATATTCGCTCGTCGTCTACTCAAAGGCTATACAACGATACAATGTTTTGATATGAATGCTGAAAAGGTAAAGGGAAGGGAAGTGAAAAGAATCATTAATTCTTAGAGTCCGGGAATTAGGTAAGGGCTCCCGGGACCGACATTAGTCTTGGAAAACGTAAATTACGCTGGACTAAACGCCGCACGAAATCAATCCTTACTAGTATTAAAAAAGCAAAAATGTGTCTGTCTGTCATCTCTTTACGTTTAAACGGCTGATGGATTTTCATGAAATTGGTATAGAGATACTTTAGGAGTTAAAGGTCTTAGGCACAGATTACTAAAAAGTTACTGACATAGAATAGTTATTGCGGATAAATGAACGATACCCGAATGATAAACTAATTAGTTTATCGTCGCAACCGAGTTGCGGGCGTTCGCTGGCTAGTAGCTAATATTACATACTATGTGTATGTATTCTGTGGTTATACATGGTACATGTTAGGTGAGTTATCTATATATTAATACACAAGCGAAAAACTTGGGATCCCTTTTGACGAAAAATGCGGAAACGTAGGTGATTGAAATGTTGCACAGTTACAGGTTATATGGTGAAGGAGTGCATCGAGCTAATATTATTTTGAAATTATGCTTTTATCATACATTTTTTTAACAAATAAAACATTACACAACTACAACACACACTAGGAGATTTTGATTGACAAGCCTATACACACGAATTGTATGTTGAAGTCTGTTGTCAAATTGAAAATAGATTTAGTTTTTTTTATTGAATCACTTTTAGACAATTATTACACGGCCAGTCTGTCATCATTTGACTTTATTAATCTGAGACTGTCGCAAGAATTATGTTTAAAAAATAATAGTGTCAATATTATAACAATAGAATATCAATATAAAAGCGTTGAAATTTGAAATGTCCCGACCGGGACGAATTAACAAAAAAAAATTGAAATTTGAAACTTATAATTTAATTTTTTATCTGAGGTCGAATATCGACCATTGTGCATTGGGCGATCTCTAGTTTTTCTTAAACCCCTACGTTACCTCCTTAGAAATGGAGTTTTTTTTTAAATCTGGACTTCTGATCAAATTGAGTCATTTTTCACACACTGTTCAGAAGCGTAGCGTACCTTGGTGGGGCCCCATATAAAATTTGTTTGGGGGCAAAACGTTTACATTTCTCATATTTTGAGAATTTAATAAGTAAAAGAAATGGAAAGTTTCTATTCACTTTGGGGGCCCTTGTGGCCCGGAGGCCCCGTATAATTAATACGGCATATACGGCGGTAGCTACGCCCCTGACGCTGTTATTCTTATCATAAACCGAACCAAATAAGTAAATTAATTATTTATCTCATATTTTGTGTACTTGGCAGAGGTCTGCTATGTCTGTCAGAGGAATTAGGTATCTTTCTACCCACATATAGCTCTGAGCAATCCGGCGAAAACAAAGGAAATGTGCTCCCACAATGATTGATCGAAGAGAATGACAGGCCGTTGACGGCACATTCTACACCCTATTCCATACACATAAGATTCAAATTCGACTGTACCATGTAGGTAGCATATACACTTTACAGTGGTTTTCTGTATCAACCAATTTTTGGGAAATAAATGAAGCGAAACATTAAGCGATCATTAATTTTAGCGTAGCATTAATTAATCGCTTGCTGAGGTGGCTTTTCTAGACCTAAGTGCTGCTTTCAGGCTATAACTTTAATAATTAATGCCAGTGTCACGGGGTAGGTCCCTGTGCCCTTAAAGATATCAAATAAAAAGCCAGAGACCCGTGAACAAAATTATATTATATTATAAATTATAAAAAAAGATAGAAAATATAGCCCTATGAGAGAGAGAAGTGAGGGCGTGGGTCTTTAGTTTTAAACAGGGGAAAGTCTTATCACTCTTAAAACCCAGGTAGGTACTCTCCTGGCTGTAGAATGGGGGACGAACTCGCAGGGTGTTAAAACGGCGGCCAGGCTCCAGGTCGGCTCTAACGGCAGCCACGGCAACAAAATGGCGGCACGGTATCAAATACCAAGCCGAACTTGGAAGTGGACCGAAAATAGCACACAGTCTATACTAATATTAAAAAGCGGTAGAGTTCTTTCAGTGTTAGATAGCTGATTTATCGACGAAGGCTATCCATACATATATTATAAATGCGAAAGTGTGTCTGTCTGTCTGTCACCTTTTCACCGCTGAACCGATTTTGCTGAAACTTGATATGGGGATACTTTGAGTCCCGGGAAAGGACATAGGCTACTTTTTATCCCGGAAAAATGTATGGTTCCTGTGTGATAAACGAGTTTTGGCGCAACGGAATTGCGGGCGTCATCTAGTAGGCTATATATTATCACGCTAAGGCTTATAGGAGCGAAGAAACAGAGGAAAATGTGAAAAAACGGGGAAAATTACTTGAAAGGGCTATTCTCACGAACTACTGGAGCATTTTTTATGTTATTTAGCCAAGATGTAGAGAGGACCACGCGAAGGAAGGAAGGAACATAGACTATTTTTTTTTTTGTGGAAAAATCTACGGTTTCCGTGAAATTCCTAATTTAGGCTGGTAAAGCCACGCGAAATGTCTAGTAATAAGATAATCTTGATTTTCCTCTCCGTAATGTGAAAAAAAAGAATTAGCGAAATCGTTTCAGAATTCAGCCGTTTTCGAGATAAGCGCTTACAAATACATTTAGCGATTCATTGTTATATTATAAGATACTAGATTATGCCCGCAACTTCGTTGCGTCAAAATGCGTTTTTCGTGCGGGACCGTATCGTTTGTTCTTTCCCGGGACTCAAAGTATTTCCATACCTAATTTCAGCAAAATCGGTTCAGCGGTTTGGGGGTCAAGAGTTAACAGGCAGTCAGACTGAAAGACACACTTTCGCTTTTACAATATTAAGTATGGATTACGTTTAAATACAACTAACTTTTCAATTAATTAGCAATAAAAATCGCTATCATCAACATATATTTAAGGCATTGAACGAACCGCCCTAGATGAAGACCTCGTAGCTATTGATTCTAACTATTATTGTTACCGCTCACGAATACATAATGTAGCTTAACTGGATCAAAGTCTTAGCCCGGCCATAGACGGACCGCAAGTTGTAGTCGGGACCGACTGCTCTAGAGCGGTCGCGTTGAAATTTTATACCGACCGCTCAAAAACTGCTCGAGTGGTTCATGTATGACGGATATGAATTTTGTATCAAAACTAAACAAATTAATGATAACATCCTGTATGTGAAGAGTCGATGTTTACGACAAAAACCGGTCCAGTCGCAGTCCGCAGTTCACAGCTGACACAATATTGTGATAAGTGATGTACCATCGAGGAAATTGATTCATATTCAGTTGACAGACCAACGTCATTTGGTCGGATCATGTCAATTCGATGTTAATTGTGATCTGTCGGCTGGGTTTGACGTAACGCGACCAAACTACGTAGGTCCCCCATATGCCTAGGAGTCAACTTCTCTGATAGTACTTTATCAAATTAAATTATAATAATGTTTTATCTATAACTGAAAAATACATTATATTTAGTTTGTTCTACACTATTTTTGTTATCAGCTGTTCTTCCCGTGAAGGATGAATTATCTTTAGTTAATAGATTATTGTATAAGTCTCTTTGTTTATTACTTATTAGACAATAGACTATAGTGATAATGTTGTTTGCGCGTGGTGAACTTTCTAAGCTGTACCAGACAAATCTTGCAGGTTTATGGTGCACTCTCAAGTAGACATAAGTTAAAATTGTATTACTTAAATAAATAAATAAATAAATAAATAACTGCAGATCGCCGTGCGGCGACCGCATTTTGCAGTCGGTGTCGGACTGCAAAATGCGGTCCGTCTATGGCCAGCCCGTTATACTAACTCCCGTTTAATATTTAACGGTTTTGTATCAATATTTATTCATATTCACAAAGCGCCTCGAGCTTAAACATTTTGAGCTAGGTTGTGTATTGTTGTAGACAACAAACTAAATGTTCATTGCTACTTCGTTCTTCAGAAATCTCTACCTAATTAGTTTATCACAAAAAAACCATACATTTTTTACTTTTTAAAAGTATTATGTATCCTCAAACAGTAAACTAAATACTTAATGGTTCCTTTCCCTGGACTCAAACTCCATGTTGTATTTTCATTTGTAGATATGTAACAACAAACGTGACGACCTCTGTGGCTCAATTGGTTGAGTGTGTGGCAGCTCAAGCCGGGGGTCGCGGGTTCGAATCCCGCCAACGGAACAAAAAAGTTTTCAATGTTCCCGGGTCTGGATGTATATTAAATATGTGTATGATATAATAAAAATCTTAAATATATGTATAGTATAAAAGTATTAAATATATTTCCGTTGTCTGGTACCTGTAACACAAGTCCTTTAGGTACTTAGCACGGGGCCAGACTGACGTGGTGTGAAGCGTCCATAGATATTATTATTATTATAAAACGAATTGTAATGAAGTATTGAGAATACATGTCCTAATACTGCACTGCTTTTTCCGACATGTAACAATCATTATGTAGAGTAGTAAATATTTAGGTATTTTCATTGAAATTCATAAAGAAAATTCATACTTAACGGCCGCCCTCAGAGTAAGGTTTATTGATTAATTTACATTAACTTAAAGAAGATTTTGACATAGTCTCCGTACATTTTCTATCAAATTGTTCATTAAATTAAAATTAAGTAATCACACATTACGTAGCACATATTACATTATAATATATACTGCCTGTAACAATACTAAGTGATTATCTTTAGGGTGTGTAGTGTATGTGTCCCTTGTGTAAAGTTCAGTGTGAAAGTAGCAGCGCTGAAAAAGCATTTTTTTGTGATTTGTATGAGCAAGCGCCCGCACGTCATGAATTTTTCCATACAAAGGTGAAAAAAAAGTTACTCTTTCAGAGCTGCTACTTTCACAGCGAACTCTATATAGAGGACCCATATACACTCCAAAGTATTATCACTTAGTTTTGTTACATCCTGTATATTGCCAATGTACACGTTTTGTGTAAAAGAAATCAAACTCTAAATTCGGGTAATTAATAATTTCGCTTTTCTACTACTACAATAGTGACTATCTAATATAATACTGCAACTGGAATGTTTCTCCGTCACTTTGGGGCTGTATCCAGACTACCAGTTGGCACAGGGGACTGTCCTCAACTGGGGCCAGCAGAGCGGGAAACGGCCTGCGTGCATCGGGGACTGTACTCAGTTGAGGCGAGCCGAGCGGAACTAGTGGAAACTAGCGAATTTGAATTTTAGAACTGATGTTTTTATAAAAAGGAATAAAATAGTTATAAATCCATACTTTAATTATAAATGCGAAAGTATGTCTGTATGACTCTTCGCGCCCAAACCACTGAGCCGATTTTGATGAAATTCGGTATGGGCTTTGAGTCCTGGGGAAAGGACAAAAAGTATTTTTTCCGAAAAAATGTAAAGTTGCCGTGCGATAAACGAATTTTGGCGCAACAGAGTTGCGGGCGATACATAATAAAACATTTTAAAAGCTCACCAAAATTTGTCGGTTGTAAGTTGTAATAGTTAAAACTTTATAAACAAGCATCAACATTAATGAAGTCTGGTATCTCAAGAATTTCGTGGTTTGGCATAATATGCCGAAGCCACTGTACGCGACATTACCTCGGGACTAAAATCGACGCTAATATATTCTACAATATTATATTATTACTATGCAGTGTATATATTATTATGAGGTATTATATAACAGATACATTTTATTTTGAAGATTGTCTAAAAGTGTTAGAAAGAGGAAGTGTTACTTACAAAGCAATAATATTTACCAGGAACTTTATTATCTATATCATTATATAAAAGGCTTTGTCCTGAATGACATGAAAATGGAATCACGCTACGGCCTAAACCACTGATCGTAGATACTTGAAATTTGGAGGGAGTGTTTTTCGTATGACGTAGGCGTGCGATAAGAAGGGATTTTTAGAAATTCCTCTCCTAAGGGTGTGAAAAGGGGGGATGAAGTTAGTATGGGACAACTCGATTCCTTAGTCTGATCTGCTCGAAAATTTGTATCATTATTATTTGATGTATTTTATGGAAGATGTAATTCATAGTTTGTTAAAATTTATCCTCAAAAGTCTTAACTAAATTTGAACTTGCTACTTGCTACAAAATTTTGTGTTTACATGCAATTAATAACTTAAAATTAAGTTAAAATTTAGTTAACTATAGGTCTACCAGAATCTGATGGCAATTTTTGACAGCAGATTTTCAAAAAATATCCTTGATCATTGGATAAATTTTTATATTTGCATGTTTAACACACAGAATCAGCCGCTATAAGAAAAAAAAAGGATCAAAATGTTTTATTCCAAATACCCCGGTATTGCTAGAGTCAACTTATTTTCTCACTTTTTGCCATCAGATTCTGGTACACCTATACTTATCAACTTAATACGTGTAAACCAGCCATAACTGCCTTTTTATCCCGATAGGCGTCGCATCGTCGACTGTACCCCAATTTGACATTAGAGCTGTCAAATCCCCTACATTTTTTGTAAACAACAGTATTACCTATTTTATATTTATCAATTTTCGTAAAAATGCCTCAATGTTGTACTTTAAGTTTTAAAAACTGGAGAGTTATATTAAGAACTAAAGACTCAAAGTGAAGAAAAAGTGAGAAAATGCCTTGTGAACAAAGAATTTCAAACAAAGAATACCGCACGCTTATGTTCACTTCATTTCACAGAAGATGATTATTTTGGAAGAAGTAAATACACAGGTAAGTCGTGAAATTATGATGTCTAGCCTAAGTCAAACCTATTTATTTCCTAGACATGCCTCTTACAAACAAACTAATTACAAATTCTGACATTTATTTCCAGATGCTGAGCCACAAGAAACATTTTTAAGAAAAACTTCTGTACCGTCTGTTTGATAAAAATATTAGAGTAGTTTTAGATGGAACTGAAATAGCAGTACAAAAACCAAAGAATCCAACTTCGCAGCAAACTTCCTGGAGTACTTATAAGTATACAAATTCCCTATAAATACTCATTGGAGCTATAGTTCCTAATATTACTTGTATTTATAGGCTATATACAGAGCTTCTGTTGTCTTACTGTTTATTAGCATAATTATTATGCAAGATCTATATAAGGGTAAGGCCGCCAATTTTTGCTGATTTGGTAATATTTTTTCTCCGCAATCGGTATTTTAAAAATTATTGTGTTTATCTTATGTTCGAAAACTGATTCTAACGAAGAAAATAAAGTACTCAAGAATGCATTAGAATTATTTCAGTTCAAATCATAGTCTAAAAATATATTTACAATTAAACATAAAAAAGGTAAGAAAATAGCTTAAAATATGCCATCCGCCGTAGAAGGGGTCCACTTCAACTGTCGCTGTAGCAGTAAGTATAACAGATTTGAAGATAAATCGGATATGTTATGAATACTTAAATAAATGGCTATTACCTCACCTAATTTTTATAGTATTTTAAGATAATTTTGTTTATAAACTTTTTAAAATCAAATGAATACCCCACTTTTTAAACGTCATCAATAATACCCATTTATTATTATCGTTAAGTGTTAAGGTTAAATAAAGTGTTAAGTGTTAAGGTTAAGGTTAAGGTAAAATAGGGAGGTGACAATGCTGAGTTTCAACATACTTTATGAAAAATCTCGTAATATCCGCCATTTTTTGACAGTTCACATTTGAACCTCAGACGGGCTGCGTACACAGTTTTTTCAAAGGAAGTGTTTTTGTGACACAAATGTAAGTATTACTGTTTCATATAAAACTATCAATGCATCATGTGTGTAGTCAAAAGGGCCATGTTTGGGACTTTAATACAAACCACATTGTGTATTATTTATGGAGATAAGTTTGATTTTGTCAATGCTACGGTAGCGTAGAAATAAAAATCCACTACCATTTTAGTATGTAGAGTAGCGTAGACACTTTTTCTTGTAGTAAAACTATCTACGCTACCAACGCAATAATTCAGTGCCAAATCAGCAAAACTTGGCGGCCTCACCCATAAGTGACTGTCAAACAATGGGAATAGGCTATCTTATGACCAAGTGTCAAAGCAAATTCAAGACTTGTTTGCTGATAGAAATATTACTGTAAGGATTCCGCAGCTTTTTACACCACAGTTGCCAGGCTTGACAGTCATTAAAGACAGAGAATTAGCAAGTAAATGTGTTCATACTGAGAGGATTATAGGATTAACCAAAACTCATCATACCAATAGCAAGTAAAATATTTTTTATATGTTGTATGAGTTGTAACTTTAGAGAATGTATTATGAAAAAAAATAAAAGCTGTTATCAATGATTATTTGGTTTTATTACATTTAAATAATTTTTATGCATTTATTTATCAAAAACTGCTGGCTCAAGATGGTGGATGTAAACCATGAATGACCATGACACAGACATGTTTGCACTTAGCAGACTGCAGCACATTCACAATGGCATTCCTCTACACGTCTACACTTCCTTGAGAGACTTTAATGTCTACTAAATACATATCTTTCTTCAATGAAGCTTTGCACATTCCCCTTAAGAATGTATAGCGTCCGATGAGTAAGGGGTGGTCAGAAGATGTCTAGATTTGTATGAAAGTTGGCCTTTGGTTCCGTGTTCAATCTGTTAAAGATGGAATAATATCAAAATATTTCACGTTTATCTGTGATAGTAAGCAACGGTTAATAATGTATATAAACATACCTTTACATACATATATTATATTATTTCCTGCTTGCTGATGTTTGGGACAGGTGAATTGGCGTTTATGTCTCTGAATTTATTAGGGTGTGGATAGATAAGAGAATTGGGCTAAGGTTCACAAACCTACCCCAATTTTTTGGTGCTTACATGGGTTGAGGAAGTGGTTTTGGGTGAGAAAAACCTCCTCGTGCCACTTCCACCCCCGGAAGTTAGGTTAGAACTGTGACTGTGCTGCGGCAGCAGCCGGCGACCGTCACAAAACACGCTGTAGGTTGGTACTACTAATATATATTTTGTGCTGTAGGTTAGGTTAAAGGCGTTAAAAAACACTATGCAAATTGCCGAGAGTAAAATATGATGTAGCCTCAGAATTCTGAAAATTTCAAAGGTGAGGAGCTCCAAAACTGGGGATTTGGATTTGGTACAGGTCTGTCATAAAGTAGGGTTTTATTTGAATTTTTAGGATTATAGTCTATGTCATAAAGTGCCATTGTATTTGATTTTTTGTCGGTCGCGACTAGCCGCGGTAAAGATCGGAACGGTACCTTCAGTTTATCTCCACAGTTTTTCTAAACTTTCGCATTTCTACTGTGGCCATGCTAGGGTCGCTGGTGTATAAAATTCTCTCTCTCTCTCTCTGCCTGCCTGCCTGTCTGTCTGTCTGTCTGTCTGTCTGTCTGTCTGTCTGTCTTTCTGTCTGTCTGTCTGTCTGTATGTAATAATATTCTTTACAAATAAAGAACTACATTACAACTACAAATAATTTATATGGCAAAACAACGTTTGCCGGGTCAGCTAGTTATAATTATAATTTTAGAATAAGCATGACGAAATGTAGGCGTTATAACACCGGATCAGTAGGCCTACTACGAAACCGTTTTGAGACTCAAACAATCGGCTGAGAATGCCGCGTCCCGCTCTAACAACGTAATTTCTCGTTTGTTAGAGTAGGACGCGGCATTCTCGTACGAATGTTTGAGTCTCAAAACGGTTTAGTGGTACGGCCCCAGGCTCAGTTTAGAATCCGAGCGCGGGCGACAACACGCATGACAGGAAAAGGGCTCTTACACACTCCATCCACTCACGCCTTCTATTATCTTCTTCGCTTTGCAAATAAATACTAAAATTGGAGGCAAAAATGTCTCTCCGTTCTCCGACATGTCTCTCAAATGTAAAAGCGTAAAGACTGGCTGCTCTAAAGTAGTACAACTAAAGTCGTGAAACCTCTCAAGAAATGCAAATAGAAATGAGAATGATTCGCAAAGTTTAACCTCGGAAGTAAATTGGAATTGGACTTTATTAATTGTAGTTTGCAATGTAGAGTTTTTTATCCAACTCGACGAAGCCAGAAGAAAGTGTAGCTTACCCTTGGTTGTACGATATCTACACTATCTAATATAATACGTGAGCGTAAAACTTTGGATCCCTTTTGACGAAAAATGCGGAAACGGATAGAAATTTTGCAGTTATAGTTTATATGAGCTAATATTATTTTGAAATTATGCTTTTATCCATTTTTTTAACAAATAAAACATTACACACACTACGACACACACACTAGGAACGATGACAGATTTTTGAATGACAAGCCTATACATACGAATTATACTCTTTTATTTATTGACGACCTCTGTGGCTCAATTGATTGAGTGTGTGGAGGCTCAAGCTGGGGGTCGCGGGTTCGAATCCCACCGACGGAACAAAAAGTTTTCAAAGTTCCCGGGTCTGGATGTGTATTATTAAATATGTGTATGATATAATAAAAATCTTAAATATATGTATAGTATAAAACTATTAAATATATTTCCGTTGTCTGGTACCTATTACACAAGTCCTTCAGGTACTTAGCACGAGGCCAGACTGACGTGGTAAGAAGCGTCCATAGATATTATGATATCATTATTATTATTATTATTATTTATGGTTGAAGTCTGTTGACAACAAGTTGGGATTATAGTTGTTTTTTTTGTATTGAATCTTAGATACTATTAGACAATCCTTACACGGCCAGTGTGAGATCAGCTGAGACAAGAGTTGAAAAAAAATATGATAAAGTCAATATTTTTTTACAAAATATAGGTAGTCCTAATGTCGTTGAAAGTAAGGTCGAATCTCGACCATTGGGCGATCTCTAGTTATTTTAAATGCAAAAGCATGTTTTACGGTCTGTCTGTTACCTCTCACGCCCAAACCGCTGAACCGATTTTGCTGAAATTTGGTATGGAGATACTTTGAGTCCCAGGAAAGGTTATAGGATACTTTTCTATCCCGAAAAAACGTACGGTTCAATTACTAACCTGACGAATTTTGAGCAATAGTTGCACGCGTCATCTAGTTTTATAATTATGATGTCTGATTTTATTTGACCGTAATAAAAAGCGTGTAATTCGGTGCAAACAATTTTGCGGTGAACAATTTAATATGTGAATAGTTTAATAAATGGCTGGTAATGGCGCGTGCAACGGCAACATACTGTAATATTAACACATTTATATTATTTCGGTTAAACACCACAAAAATAATTTAAATTGGGCTATTTTATTTACGATTTTTATCTTCTTTAGCCCTCGAAATTTTAGACAGTACAGAACAATCATTCTGATTCATTTGACTTTTTTATACGGGCTTTGCCTCACCATACATTCCCACCGCTGTATACTGTGTCACCAGGATCGACAGCGGTACCCAACCACGAAAACCCTTTGATATCAGGGAGCACAAAAGGACATGCTCAAGCTATCTTGGGACCCGCAAAGAAAATAATCAGAAGAAGATAGAAGGAAGAGGTAGATTAATTTCTCATAAAGCCACATTTTTACGATTTTATGACGCATGACGCATCCGAGTTTGACTACTAACTAAAAGAACGAAAGTTACACCTAGGTTTGCATTTCGTGAAACTATTTTTTTAGTCAATTACTCTTGCATAGCATTTATTATTCGTAGTTTAATCTCCACAAAAATAACTTTCTGGCTATTTAGTATTCGATTTTTATCGTCTATAGCAAACGAATAATTTCCTTTCCAGTTGATACGTTGGGATTAGACTCTGGGGAACGATTCACAAATTCACGTACGAATTTACTAGTTACTTAAGTTCGGTACGAAGTATAAAGCTAAACTATTTTCAGATGGAAAGACGTGTATCTTTTTAATAGTAACTAGATAATCAGGCGATATTCGTATCATTTTTCTCCTAATATAGACCTTCCTTGGACTTCCATGAATATTCCAAGACCAAAATTAGCCAAATCGGTAGAGCAGAGTTTTTTTTTTTTTTTTGTTATATAGATATTGTTTAGGCATGTCACTTTTTGCGTGTTCTCTTCTTACTAGAAGTAAGTCTAGAGTCGTTAGTACCTACACTGGTTTCTTTGAATGTAATTATAAGTTACCCCTATTAGAAACCAATAATATACTATACAAAATGTAATAAACAGAAATATAATATACAACCTGTATATATTTGTCATTTGTTATAGATAGAAACGATAGATCGCAATTAGTAGCTGATCTAATAAAAGCTTTTAATCGAGAAAAAATCCTTGCTAGATATTGCTGTATTTAGCTACTGTAGGTATAATAAATTTAATTTACGCCATGCCGAACAAAATTGTAAGCCTAAAATCCAAATATTTAACCGAATAAAAGTTGGGGCAGAGTGCGGCAGATGCAGACGGCCATTTTGAAATTATATTTTTAGTTTCCAACTTATATATTGTGCTAGAATATTTGACTGTAATATTTCCAAAAGCCTTTTATATTTCAGGCGGATCCGGTTTTAGAATGCTCACCGTATAAGCCTCCTTTTATTGCCAGTTTTATCTTTATCTATTTTACCTTGAGTTAAAAACCGGGTAAATTATAGTGGGCCATGTACTTATATAAAATTTTGGAAAACGAGGTAGCAATCTTACAGTAAAAGATGCTAAAATGAGCCATTTTAGTGCTTCATTTACAATACTTTTTAATTTGTAAGAGCATGCTTTACTTGGAATTTTGATAGTGCGAAAAAAAATAAGTAAATAAGTGGAATAAAACCTAGTTATATCTTTTTTTTTCAAATATCTCGACGTAAAATCCGTAGCACAATATTATGTAAAGCCGTTTTCAAAATTATACGAATAAAAATAAATAAATAAGTAAAATATATACTTTTTTTAAATTTATAACTCCAAACACCCTTTTTTGTCAATAATTACTCCCGTTTAAACATTGATGAATAGACGTGTGCGGCCTCGCGGAAACCCGTTACCTTCCACCTGACTTGCTCTAAAAATCACTAAGCGCTTACTCTAAGCCAAAATTTTTAAACGCCAAACATAATTACGTTGAGGTTCATGAAATGTTTGGCGTTATATTTTTTGCTGTATGAAAATGAAATAGAATAATATTATATATAAATTTTTGTGGTACCTTTAGTTTTTATATTTCTTGACGCCTTACTTTGAATAAACAAAGACAGTGATTAAGAAATAATTTAGGTATTACATGTAAAGAAAGAAAGTCTTCAATTATATTTTTAACTCTTTTTCAAGCATAGCTGTTGTAGTATGGTCTTACTTATAATGGTGAAGCCAAACGAGCATAATTTTGTAAGTCGTGAGTCGCAGAATTTCGGTCGCGTAAATTATTTTTCATACAAATCATGACTCACAAAATTACGCTCGTGTGAATCAAACAGGATTTTTGTTTGAAACTGAATGCAGCAGAATTTCTGCCAGCCGAAATTCTGCGACTCACAACTCACAAATTACGCTCGTTTGGCTTCACCCTAATAATACTCGATGACGCTATCGTGCGGGTATCGTACATTTTTCCGGGATAAAATGTTTAATGTGTACCCGGGGAATCAAAATATTTCCATACCAAATTTATGCAAATTCGGTTCAGCGGTTTGAGCGTGATGAGGTTACAGACATACAGACAGATACACTTTCGTATTTATATTATTAGTATGGATCTACCTTAGAAAATAGCGTTCTATTAATCGTCATTGAGGACGCTATCACATTTTTTCACAAATATCAGCGATTTTCATGTACCATTTTAAAGAATTAGGAGTCACACTGCGAGGATATTTTGGTTTCAAATGAAAGAAAATACCACGTCAACATCTCACCGGGACTAGCAGCAATCCTAAACGGGAGTACATCAAAGACGAACATGAAAATGAGCAAATATTTAGCTCTCCCAACATCTAACTTCGCTGGCTAACCATGCAGAATACTGCAATCAGACACCAAAACGATAATAGTATTCGAATGGGACGCGCAAACAGCCTTTGAACGGGCATGTTCGTCTTTGAAGGAGTTGGGAGCAATGGGGATAAGACACAGAACGCATAATCAGCGTAGACGCCATGTCACTGGGACAGGACAAAGGCAGGGCTGCAAATTACTATGGAATAGTAAAAGCCTCAGAACATCATGAGATAATCGTCTACGAGAACAGAGGGGATGACCTAAGCTTCCTCAAAAAGAATCGTGACGATCAGCCAGCAGCGTCCCAACCCAGCAACGAGGCGAACTCATCCTCCGCAAGTGAACGACTCCAAGCATCACGGGAGAGCAAAAAAGAGGATGAGAAAGAGAGGGATAAAAATGAAATTAAGAAGTCTCAAAACTCAATGGCCAAATTAAAAGCGTTTGTGGGCTCCATCAAAAAAGTACTTCATCGTGAAAAAATAGACATGATCGAGGATAAAAACACCATTTCTCGGATCAAGGCTTCATCACAAACAAATCGGCAGGGCTTTAGCAATGGATGCTTTTTTGAGAGAACCATCTACACAAAGACCAGCAAATAAAAACAAAAGATATAGGGCAGATCTCGGGCAAGTGCTCCCGCCAAAACTCAGACTGGCCCAGAACCCCGAAGATCATATAATAAATGCCTTCCTCGAGTTCCAGGCGATAATAAGAGCAAATAAGACCATAAAGCTCTTGACCTGCAATAAGATCATGCAGGCCTATCAGCGAAAAAATCAAAAGCTGTTAGAAGTAAGACTCGAGGATGCAAAAGCTGCCATATACGACAATGTCACCTCTACAATAATTGCTGGGGCGATGACAGGGCAGTATATGGCGGCATTAAGTGCCGACTGCGGATTCGTGGTTCTGGACGAGGATGAGACAAAACACACGGGAACACTCAAATTTATCACAACATCTGAGGATCCAATAGTGGTAATAGCGGAATGTACCAGAATAATGCTGGAAGACAGGATACTAGAAATGGCAGAAGTCCTATCTGGGAACCCCGAATCCAGCATGGACTGGGACATATTCGCGAAACCCATCAACTACTGGTGGGTAAATGGGGTTCCTGGATGTGGGAAGACAACTTGGATCATTAATAACTTCAATGAGGAAACAGACGTTATAATAACAACGACGATCGAAGCAGCCGAGGATCTAAAGCAAAGGCTATCGCTACGAACTGGCAACAAAGTTAAAGATAAATTTCGTACCATGGCCTCTTTGCTGGTAAATGGGACAAAAGTAGCCTACAAAGTAGCCTAGTAGGTTGATAGTTGACGAGGCCCTCATGAACCATTTCGGCTCAATCGTCATGGCGAATCAGTTAACAGGCGCCAACGATTACATCCTCATTGGAGATATTAACCAACTTCCGTTTATAGAGCGTGAAAACCTCTTTAAACTTAATCACACTCGTCCAAACCTGGTAACCAGCATCACCCAGGAGTTGTCTTGCACACACAGGAGCCCTATGGATGTGGCATACGCCCTAAGCATGGTCTATAATAACATCTATTCATCGAAGGAAATTGTGCGGTCCCTAAAGCTAATGAAGTATACAGGAGCGAGAATACCTAAAACCGATCTAAATACGCTGTATCTTGTCCACACACAGGAGGAGAAAGCAGCCCTCACTAATACAGGCTATGGATCGGGAACGGACTCTCGCGTCCTCACAATCCATGAAGCTCAGGGATTAACGAGTCCTTCGGTGATCACCATACAGACCAAGTCCCGAAAGCTGGCAATCCATGACAGCGTTCCTCATGCAGTTGTAGCTATATCCCGACACACTAACATCTGTGTCTATTACACTGACACTGATGGAGACGCTGTGGCAAGCTTCATAAAAAGAACCACGGAGGTGTCAGCCGAACACATAAAAGATTACAACATAAAAATGGCTATAAAGGACAGGAACGATAAAGTCTTAAGCCACATAGCGGGTCGTGACTCGTGATCCTCAGAGGTCGGCAAAAATAATATAACAATTAATAAAACGTAAACCTTATAACTTAGTCCTAAATAGATTGTTAAAACCCAAGTGTGGACCCCGGACTGGTCAGTGGGATCGACGGAGCCTCGCCCTTCCCAAGAATGCACCTATTGCAGCGTTAGGAAGGACACGGTCCTGGCGATTCCACTGGCTGGCATCTGGTAGATTCGACACAGAACGATATCTCTTCAACACCCTAGAAACTCCACCCAGCTTGAGTGACCCCTCTCCACCAAGCCAATGTCACAACATCTAAAGGCAAAGGGTGGAGCAGCATAAAATTTAAGGAAATCGAAAAATGTCGGATCTACTGGCCGCCACACTAGGACCACACCGTTCAAAACATTAATATTATAATAGAGCATTTTTTGTTTATCAAAATATAATATAAAAACTTGAAAATTTTTATTATTATGTTGTTATTAAAGTACTAAATTTTCATATTATAATTATGTAATTTATAAAACAATTAATATATATTTATTTATTATAATCTATTCTATTATATATATATATAAAAAAAAGGCCATGGCGTGATGGACTACAATTAATTAAAATTAATAATAGGAGTCGGAGTCACCCAGACCGCGGTACATTGCGGCTAGTGGACGAGGTACCCGATGAGGCGATGCTGGCTGGCGCTGTGTGGAGGGGCGGAGAGTGATGATGATGAAGGAGGCGTGTTCTGTCGAGGGTCACCAATCTGGGAATAATGCGTGGAGGCCGCAAAGGAAGATCTTCCGACCGAGCGAGGTGGTATGCTCGGTCAGGCTGGAGCCCACCTGATACATTTCAGCTGTCGTACGCGACGCACGAGCGCCGCGCTCAGAAAACTTCGATAGCGCGATGCAGGAATGTTAGGCGAATTGTGGGTACCGGTAAAATATTAAAAAAAGGGGTCTGATTAGGAACCAGTATAGCTAAATACACTGAACTAAGGAAAATAAATATACAAAAAAATTGTTGCTTATTTAGTCCCCTGTACGAATAGCTGAATATTTTATATAAAAAGAAATAACATTTCCATTTATAAGAAAAATAAGAAACGCTCTCAAATTTCTTCATACATTTTCGCCCTATCGAGAACGCGGCGAGCGTCGTAACCGCCACTGTACAAAGCGCGCTGATATGAATGTTATTTTAATGTCCTTAACGTCGATATTCGTACTGACAGATATCGACCTGCTAATTTTTATGTGATAGCGTCCTTAAATGTTACATTAGCTGGTTCTCAGTTTGACGAAACAATTTCTCGATCCAGTGGATTTCCATGTACCGGGTATAGCGGCTTACATAATTCATCGCTCTGAGTTATTAATTATTATGCTTGTCTAACCCCGCGTTCCATTTAGCGTTAAAAACGATCAAAACGCTCAAAATAGGAGACATTTTGAGCGTATAGCGAACGCGGGGATAGAGGCATATAACTCAGAGTCTAAGTACATTGTATACAGTTTATAGAGTTATATACTGTATACAGTGTGTCCCAACACCAGTCTCCGATCCTTTAATGTTATGAAATATACATGGCATTTTTTATCGACAAAATGGCAATTTTTTTCTCTCTCTCACGCTTAGTTAAGTTTAACATTTAAGTCTCTTACGGTTACGGTTAGGTATCAATAATACGTTTTATTTATGTAAGACAAAAATAACAACTACAAAGTTTCATATGAAACTATATTGTGGCATGTAGGGGAATTGTGCTTAAGATGACATACTTTTTGTTTGAAAGTAAATATTTAAAATAAAATAAGTCACATGAAATCAGTAACTTACTATTATAAATAAATGATTCATAAACAACGAAATTAAACAGTTTTAGAAAAATCAACTTAATATAACATTTAAAAAGAGTTTTGCCGGGAATGTGAAAGATTGATGTTGTGTTTTTGTATTATTTTCCTAAAATTGTGTTAATTGGGTTTTTAATGTGTAATATTGGTAGGATATGAACCATTAGATATTCGTTATCGTGCACAAGTGTAGGAAAGTGATGCAATATCCAGAAACTTGCCAACCAAACTATTTTGTGTTCCCTCCAAAATTCCATCGAAAGTTTCAGTAAAGCGTCTACCACTTTACTGAATCGACCGACTTGACTTTTTGACTGTATTGACTTTTACTTTGACTAGACTTTAGACATGACGATATAGTAAAACGTTGATGAAAATTATTATTATACCTTTGTATGTGGCAAAGTACACCCCCGGTGTCAGTGCCAAAAGCCAAACAAAAATAATTAAAAAAAAACATTAATTGCACTTCAGGTCTACCATAGTCCATAACCAGTGTAAGATGACATATCTATATGGTAAGACGACATACTATGATTCCTTAGACTTTGATGGTATGTCGTCTTTGTAACACTTGTAGTAGGTGTTAAATAAAATTATTAGTGAGTAACTTAAAAATATATTACAATAAGTATAGATTAAATTAAAATTAGAATTTAGGAAGCATGGATTGTGGTTCGGTCGTTCACAAAGAATGTACCTTGTTGTACCAATGGTACTTAACTTTCCTGGTGGCTGGAGTGCAGGTGAAGGATTCCCGGAAGGTAGGTTGTAGATGGTTAGGTTGCGGAAAAGCAGGACGCAGGCAGGAAGAATTCGGGTAGGATGTAGGAAGGACGCAGGCAGGTAGAATTCGGGTAGGATGTAGGAAGGACGCAGGCAGGTAGGTAGCTCTCGCAACGACTGCAGAGCCCGTCGCGGTGATGCCCGTCGCGGTGATCCCTTGAATCAGCATCCAGACATTTTTATAATTGCCCAGATTCTTACTTTGACTGCGGCATCAAATCTTTAAAACTACCAGCCAGACAAGATTGTAAAGTACAGTTATTGCATGCTAGTAATTATTGGTGAGGCAGTCAAAGAACACAAAATAAAAAGCAAATACAGAAAAATAAATAATAATCATCATAACAAAATTGAGGGTGAATAATTATTATAAAGATGAAAATTATAATATCTTACAAGTTATTAATTAATGTAAAAAAAGACTTATTTCTGATACACAACGAAATAAATATTTACAAGAACTTTCTATACCCATTTAGTTACATTACCAAGAATGGTCATATTTATGAAATTGAGTAGAAATAAAAGTGGTTTATAAAGTAAACTTAAAATAATTATTGCAACACTTACCCAAGTGGGGATAGTATATATTATTATTTATAAACTGCAAAAGTGGAGAAATTATTTAAGTTTTCCCAAATTCGTCTTTTCGTAACTCTTAGCAGAAGAAAATCAGAAGCAAAATGTCAACGTGAAAAAAAAAAAAAAACAGTTTTGGCGTCCCAGCCAGTATAGAAAAAATTACATGTACAACCTCATTCATAAGATTTGTAGGAACAATAAAATCGTTACATACAATATATAAATGCAAGCTGCATTATCATCCCTCTAGTTGTCAGTGGTGTAAGGATTCTTAAGTTCTTCATCATCGTCAAAAAATATACAATGCTTCTGCTACCGATCTACCGGGGACATATGTAAGTGTCATCTTAAGCCGCGCGACGTTTAGTATGTCATATTACCAAATTACTAACAGTGGGTACATTTAAATTTTGTAAAAAATACTGAACGTTAGAACATCCATTTATTAATATTTGTGGCCTATAAGAATCAATGTCCATAATAACAATTTGTAATAAGAAAA
Source organism: Cyaniris semiargus (assembly GCA_905187585.1). Classification (NCBI taxonomy): domain Eukaryota; kingdom Metazoa; phylum Arthropoda; class Insecta; order Lepidoptera; family Lycaenidae; genus Cyaniris; species Cyaniris semiargus. The sequence goes on from LR994567.1 coordinate 9,624,517, forward strand.
AAATCTGACCTTATACGTAAAGTAAAGTAAAGCACGGTCCCTGTCCGACATACTAAATTGGGCTCCTAGGGTGCTCCATAAAACGTCACAGGTTCACAGAAAGCACAATTATTTCAACGAATTTTGCCGATGTGTCGTCTTATCTGACTATGTCATCTTAAGCACAATTCCCCTATAACTTGATCACGTACAAAATCTGTAGGAACCGTATATATCTACTTCTTTATTGAAGCAAGCTATTATTTACATAAAACGTTCATATATCCAAGCTACATACATAGGCCCATCAAAATCATCGTGGGTTTTAGCCAAAATAAACCTATCATAATATTCTTACAAACTTTAGCTTACAAAGTTTAAGAATGGGTGTAGGGTGTAACAAAAATAAGTGATAATACTTTAGGGTGTGTACGTGTTCCTTGTAGAGAGTTCACTGTGAAAGTAGCAGCGCTGAAAGACCAATTTTTTTTTCACTTTTGTATGGAGAAACTCGTGACGCTCGGCGCCCTTGCCCATACAAAAGTGAAAAAAAATTTTCGTTACGTTTTCTTTGTTTGCTAAGCTGGCTGGTTTCTTCGGGTCACAGGTTTAAACACACTAGACCGAAAATATGCGGCCGAAGTTCGACATGATTACAGCTGATGACGCACCATGCCGAAATTACGTCGCGTTATAGCGTCTTCAGTCGGGCGTAAATTCGGCAGCGATTCGGCAGTAATTTTTTTTTCGGCGTGAATTTGCCGGCGCTCGAGACACTGAATACTCGGGCAAAGTTACCCAACTGAATTTATGCCGCGTAATTTCGGTTCTTATCGTGTGTCATATTAGCCGAATGCGTCGGAACGTTAAATCGGCCACGGAAGTTTGGTCGCGTATTTTCCGTCTAGTGTGTTTAGATACTAACAACCCAACATGAAATCGACACTATAAATGAAAAACACATTTCGAATAAACTTGAACTCATCGGTATTGTTAAAAGCTGTATTTTAACAAACACCCGCGCCATACAAATTACAATCGACCTGCGTAGTCATCATCATCAATACAGGAAAGTGCCAGTCATTCTAAGGTCGGGTACGAGGAATCTTTTACTAGTCGACATAAGTAGTGATTTATAGTGACTAAAAACAAAAACTTTAGAAGTTAGGGCCACACTGGACTGTGACGAGGCAATGTGCATTGAAAAAAGCCTTTTTTTTTTGCATAAATGGAAGCTTTTTTTTTTATAAGAGACAAACGAGCAAACGGGTCACCTGATGGAAAGCAACTACCGTCGCCCATGGACACTCGCAACATCAGAAGAGCTGCAGGTGCGTTGCCGGCCTTTTAAGAGGGAATATGCTCTCTTCTTGAAGGTTTGCAGGTCGTATAGGTCCGGAAATACTGCTGGTGACAGTTCGTTCCAGAGTTTTACAGTGCGCGGCAGAAAGTTACGCGAAAAACGCACGGTGGAAGACTGCCACTCATCAAGGTGATGAGGATGGTATATTTTTCGCGTGGGACGATGGCGAAAAGTTGCAGGTGGTATGATTCCGAACAATCCTCAGAGCACTCCCCGTGATACAACCGATAGAGGATGCAAAGTGAAGCTACATCTCGGCGTAATTCCAAGGGGTCCAAGCTGTTTGAAACACTATGGCAGTCAATAATTCGAGCGGCCCTTCGTTGGATACGATCCAGAGGGAGCAGTTGGTATTTTGGCGCCCCTGCCTAGAGAATAGAACAATATTTTATATGAGGCCGAACCTGCGCCTTGTAGAGTTGTAGGCGTTGGTCCGGACTGAAGTACTGTTTCGCTCTGTTAAGAACACCAAGCTTCTTCGAGACTAACTTGGCCTTACCCTCTAAATGATATCGGAACTGGACTTCGCTCGATATGCTAACGCCAAGTATTTCAATGCTAGGGGAGATAGTTAAAGATGTGCCCTCAAAACGAGGATATACGACCATTGGTGACTTTTTAGTGGTGAACGCGCAGGCTTGTGCCTTGGCGGGGTTGAATTGGACTAAGTTACGCCTACCCCCTTCAGCTTAAGAGCCGGAAAAATGATTTGAAATAAAGAAACTGTGACTTTCATGTGTAGTCAAATATATATTAGCCAGGTGATGAAGTAGATAAGTTACAAGGTTTGTTCAAATTATAAGGGAAAAAATTAGTAATTGTCCGTATGTTATAAAATTTTACTTATTTGGTTCTTCCACTCACGTCTTCAACTGTGATGCATTTTTAAATAAGCCGTTAAAAATTTTATATATGCAGCCCAAGACTGCGAGCGGCAAGTTTGTCAATAGGGAATATTACCCAAAGGTCGGGGCAGAGGGCGCTACTAGCACATGCAGTAAATAATAGACCGAAATCCGACATGTTGCACACGTCATGTCAGAATATTGACAAACGTTGTCAAACGTCGAACAAAACTTTTTGTTTACTGTCTATGCTGGTGCTGCCGTCCACCGTTATAATATTGCAGTAATATATCATATTTAAATCGTGGCGAAAATTCATATCAAATGTCCAAATTCGTATGAAATTCTGTACCTCGTTATTTTGATTATAGTACTTGAAACGAAACGGAAAACCTATATCTATATCCGAATTCCGCTCCGAACGTTTTCATTTCACGATCAATTTAGCAGTGGGCAGCTTCAATTTATATGTTTCTCGAGCAGTAAAATAACCGACACATTCGATACAATTGTTTCAGCGACTCTAACGAGCAGAAAATGGACGATACTTTGTAACAAACTGCACATTGTGGGAACACTGCTTATAAAAGATTTAGAAAGAACAAGACGACTTTTTTCGCGTTGAACTTTGATTGTCGCACGCTAAACGAAGTCAGAGAAGTTAATTCCTAGGCAGATGGTGGACCTAAGTAATTTGGTCGCGTTAAGTCAAACCCATCCGACCGATCATAGCTAACATTGAATTGACATAAGCCGACCACATGACGTAGGTCCGTCAACTGCCTAGGAATCAATTTCCTCGATGGTACATCTTTGCATAAGAACAATCCTTCAATCCTTCTAAGGGGTCAAAATATCTCCGTACCCGTCTTATATGGGTGCGTTTGTACATTTTACATTTGTACATTTTAAGGCGAGGTAGTCCCTAAAATTAGCAGGTCGATGTCTGTCAGTACGAATATCGACGTAAAGGACAAAAAAAATAACATTCATATCAGCGCGCCTTGTACAGTGGCGGTTATGACGCTCGTCGGGTCCTTGATAGGGCGAAATAGGAGAAAAAAACCGTTTTTAGTATTAATTGGAACTACCAATATATATTCTGTGGTATTACACAAATCAAATATATCAAATAGTTTAGGTTATGTTATGACAAATGTACTACATTTTTTGTTTTTCTAGAAAGTGTGTAATTTAGCCATAAAATGAGTTAATTACGAAAAACAGCGTTAATAATAGTCATTTTTGAGATTTTTTTCTATCGAGTAGAATTTTTCAAATTGTGTACTGATTTATCTATTCGTATAGTAAATTTTCTCAATTTTAAAACGGTACTTTTTTCATACTTAAATAATGACATTTCCTTTAGAAAAAACATTATTTAAAAAACCCATTTTACGTAGTTGCAACAACCACTGCACCTTAAGACTGAATTTCAAATGTTCAGCGATTAAGGGGTGTTATTCTCGCTAAAACATGAGAACGGCTGAACCGATTTGGCTTTTTTAGGTCTTAAAATATTTGTGGAAATCCAGGGAAGGTAATTAGGTGGGAAGTGTGAATATCTAGTATACAATAGAATAGAACATTATTTATTTGTACAAGCTTTAAAAATTACAAAGGACATTACAAATAAGCGGTCTCCTGACAACCCTTTCATAAATAAAGATTTTTGTTAATGAGAAGATTATCCATACTAATATTATAAATGCGAAAGTGTGTATGTCTATCAGTCTGTTACCGCCCAAACCGCTGAGCCGATTTTGCTGAAATTTGGTATGGGGATACTTTAAGTCCCGGGAAAGGACATAGGATAGTTTTTATCTCGGATAAATGTACGGTTCCCGCGCGATAAACTAATTTTGGCGCAACTGAGTTGCGAACCTCATCTCGCGACTCTCTCAGGGGATTTTGATAACAAACAAAACAGAAAATATATGGAGTTTACTTCAAAATCTTCATTAAATTGAGGCAAGTAATAATTAAATCTCTCTGAAAGCGGCTATTAAATAAATAAAGATTTCAAAGTTTAAAAGTTTAGTTCGGAATAAACGCCAAAAGCCAATAACCTTGTCGGTACGATGAATTTAACAGGAGTATAGCGAGTGCATTTCAAAGTCTTTTGATTTTGTGTGTAACGCGTACAAGTCAAGAACTCAGCGAAAATATCAAAAGATTTTTTCTTTTTTCCCTTTTCACTTGCAACCTTTTGTTAGAAATTGACCCAATAAATTAATTCCTTTTGAAACTGGATTTGAATATTTATGTTTTGACGAAGTTGTTTTTTAAAAAGAAATTAAAATATTTTGTTTCGTTTCGACGTTAAAATTTTTGTTCTTTTTGTGAAATGTCGCTTGCGTTTTATTTTTTAAAGTTTTTAAGGAAAATATTTTTGATGTGACTGATGTTTTTTTAAATGCTATTTTGAAAACAAAATGCTAATTTATGGAATGTCAAAGCAGGTCAAAGTGTCGTTCGACAGCTTCACAATTTTGATCCAAACGGCGCCGGTGAGAATCTTTGCGTTCCAAACATTGAGATCTAGACTAGTGGAGACAGCCTTATATCGGTGTATAAGCGTGAAAAGCGTGAAAAGCGTGTCAAGTTAGGTCCGAGTTACTCGGTCATAACAAAGGAGTCGGTCTGCATATTTCATGTAATAAAAGTGTAAATAAAGGTTTTTAGTGAACATTTTATGCTAGATATTGTTAACTTTTGTGGTTCCGCTGTATAATAAACCATAAGAACGGCCAAAGAATGCCTCAAACACGTGGATTTAAAATACATAAGTTTTGAACAACGTTTTTTTGGGCTTTTCAATCGGTATTTTCGTAAGCTAAAAAGATAATTTATAAGTTTAATAATCCCTTATTCCTGCTATATAAGGCATTAGTGCTAAAAATGTCACATCAAGTAATAATTTGGCTACAAAAATTGCATAGCTTTTTACGTGTGTTATCGATATCACGAACTAAATGACTTTCTTTTCAGGATTATAATATGCTTCGAAATGATCGACAAATAGAAATATTCAAGAATTATTATTATAATTATTAAAGGTGAATCCGCACTACGCGATACGACACGAAGCGACCCTCCAAGTTCCATAAAAATGACGTTCTATAGGTCTACCAGAATCTGATGGCAAAAAGTGAGAAAGTAAATCGACTCTAGCAATACCGGGATGATTGGAATAAAAAAATTTGATCCTTTTTTTCCTTATAGCGGCTGATTCTGTTTGTGAAACATGCAAATATATAAATTTATCCAATGATCAAGGATATTTTTTGAAAATCTGCTGTCAAAATTTGCCATCAGATGCTGATGGACCTATACAATCATCAAAAGGACGTTCTATTGAACGTGAACCCCAAGCGGCACCCGGCTGCCGCATAACAATTGAAAATCTATTGTGTCTGCGATTCCCACGATCAAGGTATAAGGTTATATTAATTCTAACATAACAATCGGCCAAGTGCGAGTCGAACTCGCGCACATTGGGTTCCGTACCGTTATAAAGCAAAAATAGGCCAAAAATTGTGGTTTTTGCATGGGAGCCCCCCTTAAATTGTTATTTTATTTAAATATTATTGATAATAATTATTAAAGTACACATATATAAGGCCTTTGTGAAAGTTTCAAGTGCCTACCTGTTGCCTTTATTGATATCGAGCAAAAAAGGCCAAAAAAATCACGTTTGTTGTATGGGAGCCCCCCTTAAATATTATTATTATTTTATTTTTAGTATTTTTTGTTATAGCGGCAACAGATATACACAATCTGTGAAAATTTTAGAAGTCTAGCTATAGTTAGACTTCTAAAATTTTATATATATATTATATATATATATATATATATATATATATATATATATATATATATATATATATATAGCGCTATAGCGGTTCTTGAAATACAGCCTGGCGACACACAGACAGACAAACGGACAGACAACGAAGTCTTAGTAATAGGGTCCCGTTTTTACCCTTTGGGTACGGAACCCTAAAAATGCAAATACATAATATCAAAAGATTCTTTAAGTGTACATTGATACACTTAACATTTTTAATGATATATCAAATTGTGCTCAAAACAGAGATAAAAACGACGCGAAGCACCTCTTGAACTGGGGCTTTATTCTCATGCTTGGAACCTCGATTGCAGACTGTCACAGTCGCATAAACAGCATATTGAGTGCGTGCGAGTGAGACAGCCTGCGCTCGAAGTGACATTCGATTGATGAGAATAAGTCCACCGTTCGAAACTTCGAGATGGAATGAGAGACCTTCAATTAATTTTAACAAGATGGCGTCCGTAAGTAAAGTTTCAAGAGTGGACTTAAATAAATATATTTACTTTTACGTTTTCTTGTCAAAGAAATGTAGGACTCTGAATGTACGTATTTACCGCAGGCAGCGCGTGTATATCACATTTACATAAATTAGTTTAGTTAAAACTGGCATTTATAAATAACCAAGAGCATATATTAATATCAGAATACTGATTTAGAGAGTAAATATATTTTATGTTATAATAAATACAAAGTTATTCTTTATATTTTGTACTCACTAAGTGGTCCGTAAGGGACGAAAGGACGTACTGAGGATAAGAAAAATAGTAACGATGTGGTAAACTATTAAGGGTGGGTTGCACCAGAGGCGTTGTTATAGTTAAGGTTAAAGTTATCGTCAAATATGGCGTCCATTATTGACTTTAACTAGAGATTAGACAGTTCATTTGACATTTTGTTATAGTTAAAGTAATTTGGTGCAACCCATCCTTAAAGATAAAAAAAAATTGATTGTTTGAAATGAAAACTGTTAATCTCCCTAATATAAAGGTTGAAAAACACTGATCTACAATTATAATTACACAAGATATTCAAATTTTGTTAAAACCCTTAAAAAATTTGAGTATCTCGTGCTTTATTACAACCCAGTTAATACTAACATCCGAGATTTCTTAAGGCAGTAATTATGGGAGTCAGTAAGTTGGTACTAACGAGTGCGCGAGTGGCCGGGCCTTTGACGGGGCGTTTAAAAATTAAACTTAACACCGGCGACTCGGCGAGCCACTTGACCCGCGCTAGGGATGTCCACGACAATATTACCCTACTATAATCCGTTTTCATGGTTAAATTTCAAGAAAAATAAAAGAATAGAATTGGTGCTACAGAATAAAAAATATGTGTGGCACTCGGGGACTGCCGCGGTAAAGCATATTTAGCATAGCATTTTTTATCAACTTATGCAATTATAAATTGCATACGTCTAGTCGCACCGCACGCAAACAAACACAATACTGAAGTCTGGCAACGTCGCACCGACGTTGTCAGCCTGTGACATCACCACACCCCGAGCTACTCCGAGCTAGGGCTGCCATCACCTAAATTGCCGTCGCCGGTCAGGCACGACAAAATTCCCGGACATTTGTCCGAAATATGGTTATTTCCCCGGACATTTCTTAAACAATTAACGATTACGTCTTACCAATTTTGCTTTTCAAACAAGAATTTGTAAAAATCTGATTAACTCAAGTCCGTGCAAGAAACCGTGTGTAGGTACTTTTTTTTTTATGAAATAAGGGGGCAAACGAGCAAACGGGTCACCAGATGGAAAGCAACTTCCGTCGCCCATGGACACTCGCAGCATCAGAAGAGCTGCAGGTGCGTTGCCGGCCTTTTAAGAGGGAATAATTATATATAATTACATATTATATTATGATATTTTGCTCCACACTATAAATATTTATATTATAGTGTGGAGCAAAATATCATAATATGATATGTATAATGTAACATTATTTTGATTTAACCTAAACATTTCTTTACGTTAAGGTGAAATTAAATCTGATCTGAGTTAATAAAATAACCCTGTTTCTATTCTCAGAAACTTTGCTAGCCTCAACTTATCTTATATTTATAATAGTCATATTTACTTAAGGACATTAAGAATTTACATATTCAGGGAGCAAATATTACTGAAAATATATTTATTATTAAATTTGAGTGCAGCAAACGGATGGAACATGCCTTATTTTTAGTGCAACAAATCTGTATTTATACATAAAGAACGTCAAAACTTTTGTATGAATTTAGTTTTTCTTCGAATTACGAAATGAATAAGAACAATTATTATTTTGATTCAACAATCTCCTTGGTTGTTTGGGTAACACTAAAACGCAATGGAAATCTTTGCTTAGCAGTAGGCAATTATTTAAAAAATCTCCCATCCACATATTATATCGATAAACCATCTTAGATCGATATTTTCATATCAAACTCGTACATCACTATGCAATGCAAACAAGAGTAATGGGTGATTGTGCTGCAGCCTGCAGGTCGCTCGCTAACTGTCGGGAAACATTCAACCACTGTATACATTTAAATATGGAACAGGCTCCAATTTTAAAATTTCCTTTTTTATTTTAATAAGGGTGTTTGAAATTTTATTTGCCACCAGGTGCCGCTATCCCCGCGTTCCACTAGCTATACAAACGCTTACGCTCAAGACCGTAATTTTTCCCGTTCCACTTGCATGTGAGCGTCAGTGATATACAAACTCAAGTGGAACGGATTAAGGAGCGTTTTGAGCGTTATGAGAAAAGTTTAAAAAAAGAAAATACTGTCTTGGATATTACGATCCTTTTCTTGAAGTCGTAAATTAAAGTAATTGTTTATAGTTACTTTTCTTTTACAAATAAAATACATATATTTGTTTAGTTTTTTTCACTCTTATTTTTACTAACATTTTTATGAATTTTTAATCATATTTTAATATAGTTAAACTTTCATAATATTTCACATTCAATCATATTTTAATAACAAAATCACATACTTTGCATATTGTCAAATTTACTGTCTTTGTCTTACTTCGTAACTTGTTGGTTACTTGTCAAATTTGAAAAGTTTACAGGAGAGACGAAAATTTGTATTTGACCTTTCATTTAAAACAATTTCTTTTTCAATTAAAATATTTAATTTTATTTTATTTAATATATTTCAATTAAAATTATTATTTCTAATGAAATAATATGAAGTGTTTTTGTCTCTACTCTCTCCTGAATTTTATTATTGTCTTTAATTTTATCTAATAATAAAATTTTAATAAAATAAATTTTAAGGGGGGCTCCCATACAAAAACACAATTTTTGTCTATTTTTCCTTTGTAATGGTACTGAACCCTTCGTGCGCGAGTCCGACTCGCACTTGGCCGATTTTTTTAATCTGCAAGCATTTTGCCACAACGTACCGTATTATGTCTTCTGTCTACAATTACAATAAAAATAGTTTTGATCAAACTATTTATTGATATATAGTAAGGTGGGGTAAGACAATCACGCGGGGAAGACTATCACAGTATCATTTTCACCTTTTGCACGTAAAGTAGCGACATCCGTGTTTTGAGCCGTAACTTTTTGAGTGTTTACCACCCTACCAGCGTGACAAACTAGAGAATGAAGCTGCGTATAACGAGTTACCTACACTGTGATAGTCTTCCCCGCGTGATTGTCTTACCCCACCTTAACTTAATAGATATTTTATTAAATAATAGAGAATTTTCTACATTTTCATAACATTTAATATAACATAACAAAATTTTATCGATACTAAAATTATTATTTACTTTTATAGACATTCGCATAAAATATAACATCAAAAACAATTTTCATCTCCCATATATATTTCCTCGTCCCGGTACACGTTACATCGAATTTCAACTTTATCACAAAGACATATGATATCATTTTTTTTGACTGTCCATAACATATTTCCTGGATTATCCTGGAGTCTCTAAATTTAAACCATATTCCAAGGCGTTAAGGTGTATGTTTCTTTGAGCGAAAGTCAGTAAGGTTGTGATATATAAAACAAGCGACAAACAAAGAGCGTGATGCGGGCACCTACAATACTGACAAGTAAACAAGCGATTGTGAAGAAAACTTGGTATTTGCATGGACAATTGTATTGTAATAGCTTTTGCTATCGCACAAGTAAAGTATCCCACGGAAACTTTAGTTTACCGGATTGAAAAGTAATTAGACATTCAGTATTTTTTGCGTGAAGAAGTTACAAATATACTTACATACATTCGTCTTTATAACATTAGTACGAAACGATATAAAGGATAATTTATTATATTCAAAGTACACACAGATACAAATACACTCAAACTTAAATTTTATCAAGATAAAACGAGCCCAAACTACTATCATCACAGAGATTATAAAGAGAAAACATATTCTATGTCATATTAATTTCACAATTAATTTTGTATTGCTCCTCGTTGTCTCGTATCTAGAAAGTTTATCCCTAAATATATATATTTTTTTAAATTTTAACTTCATAACATTAAGATTTACGCTGGTATTCATTGCACTACGTTACTACTACGTATATTCGTAGCACTACGTTGGAGTGACGTATATTCGTAGCACTACGTTGGTGCTACGTATTTTCGTAGCACTACGTTGGTTCTACGTATTTTCGTAGCACTACGTTGGTGCTACGTATTTTCGTAGCACTACGTTGGTGCTACGTATTTTCGTAGCACTACGTTGGTGCTACGTATTTTCGTAGCACTACGTTGGTACTACGTATTTTCGTAGCACTACGTTGGTGCTACGTATTTTCGTAGCACTACGTTGGTGCTACGTATTTTCGTAGCACTACGTTGGTGCTACGTATATTCGTAGCACTACGTTGGTGCTACGTATTTTCGTAGCACTACGTTGGTGCTACGTATTTTCGTAGCACTACGTTGGTGCTACGTATTTTCGTAGCACTACGTTGGTGCTACGTATTTTTGTAGCACTACGTTGGTGCTACGTATTTTCGTAGCACTACGTTGGTGCTACGTATTTTCGTAGCACTACGTTGGTGCTACGTATATTCGTAGCACTACGTTGGTGCTACGTATATTCGTAGCACTACGTTGGTGCTACGTATTTTCGTAGCACTACGTTGGTGCTACGTATTTTCGTAGCACTACGTTGGTGCTACGTATTTTCGTAGCACTACGTTGGTGCTACGTATTTTCGTAGCACTACGTTGGTGCTACGTATTTTCGTAGCACTACGTTGGTGCTACGTATTTTCGTAGCACTACGTTGGTGCTACGTATTTTCGTAGCACTACGTTGGTGCTACGTATTTTTGTAGCACGTCGGTGATACGTACAAAACGTAGTTCATTCCGTTACGAAATGCTTAAGTGAACATTGTACAGTCTTAGTTAATGCTTATTTATTTCCAAATAAAATTCATCTACGTCTTGTCCAAATCCTTAGGAATAAATTGTTCTCAGAACCAAGTCTGGATCATTATTTAAAAGATTGTGTAAAGCCCCATTTGGGCTAATTCAGTGCAATCAAAGAGCCGATTTCACAGACGTTGGTTAAGGCAGATCGTCGAAGTGAGAAATAGCATTTATATTTTATACCATTAAAGATTCATAGGCAGATGGTGGAATTATGTTTTATCTAAATGACGCCCAAGACTCGATCCCACGTGAACCGTACATTTTTCCTTGGATTAATATATCCTTTCCCGAGACTCAAAGTATCTTCATACTAAATTTCAGAAAAAACGGTTTAGCGGTTTCGGCGTGAAGAGGTAACAGACAGACACATTTATAATATTAAGTAGGGATTTTGTCAGGTCATGTCAATTCCAGCTTCGATAAATCACAACTTATTACACAGCAAAATAAACGAAACCGCTTATTTAACCCAACAAAAGGTCTTTTTCAGAAAATTAATGTTTCTAACGTCTCTTTTCTTTATATTCTTCTTCCTTTTATTTTGTTATATGTATATATTAATATTTTGATAGACGATTAACACAAAGGTGGAACTGGGCCTTAACCTTTTAAGGTTACATTTAAAGCTTATAAAGAGAATTTCGTTCAAGAAACGACTTTATATAACTTATTTCCCCTGGGCTCAAGTTATTTAACTAAGCGATAGATTGAAATTTTAAATATAGCCTTTGAATGACAAATAACAGGATTTTTTATTTGATTTATATTTTTTTATCGGGCATTGCCCCACCACTAATTACCATCACTGCAACTCGTGTAAGCTATGACCGACAGTGGTAACCAACTACGAAAATACTTTAATATTATGGTTTCAGGTAGCCTGAAGGATAAAGCAATTAAACAGAAGAAGAGTAAGAGAGGCTTTACAAACGTGAATCTGACGTTTTACCAACGTTGGTTCCATGAAAGTGAAGTGTGAAGTGCCGTGTCGTGTCGCTCTAGTGCGGTCTTGCCTTTAAAAATATTCCAGTTTCCCTCCCCAAGCAAAGCGGGAAATATCACAAAGTGAGAATTACCAAAAAGTCAGAGTTTGTTTTGACGGTACTTTGTATGAATAAATAGAATTTTTTGTTGTCGATAGAGTGGACAAGCTACTTTTCCAGACGAGGTCAAAACATTGAGTAAGTATAAAATCATTCCATTTTGGAGGAGAGACGATAAAATATTTGTAATTTATTAATCGATACTACTCCCTCACCGAGAGCATTCGCGTGTAATGTAACATTCGACTTTGAGCATTACATAGGAAGACGACTTTCTGTCACGTAGCATTGATGTTACAAGTTGTATCAAGATATTACACATTGTATAGCAAGGTGCGCATTATAATGCTCGGCTCTCCTCTCTCACTGATGTAATGCTCGACTCTGTTACATTGCATTTTAATAAAAATACAAGCGAATGCTCCCGGTGAGGGAGCACCATAAGGAAAAAGTTTGAAAAGAAAATGTATACAAGTATTCGGAATGGAAATCTATAGTAATTAACTAACTAGCAGACAAAGTGAGAAAACTTGCCCACTCACTGTATAATATTAATTATACAACAATAGGGAGGGGACATTGTCGATGTATATTTGTCGATAAAATTTAATGTCAATTTCTTTCTTATTTGTTGTAGCAATTTCAGTCATCGGTGGGTTTTTACTTTACAAAAAATATTAAAACTTTAATGTAACATTAGATATTGCATATTATAATAAGTTATGTTCAATACCATATTTTATACTCTACATACACATTACATAGCGTCAAAAACTCAATTCAAAAAGATAGTTACATGATATTCGCTCAACCTATTTAAAAGGCTTTATGCTCCAATTACTAGGAGCAATTTTAATGTCATTTGGCACAGGTAAGGAGAGAAGATCACAGAAAGTAACTGTTGAGGTCAGTTAAACATTATCCCTCTTACTAATAAAAACTTCTTAAACGTGCGTTCAACGTGTGAATAGTTAAACAGGAGTTTTTAAGTTACACACACGTTACACAGAGTCTATACAGAGAAATTAGTATGGAAATGACAGCATCGTTATACAGGCCAAAAAATGATTATTAGTAGAAAAAATCTTATGCACTCTCTATACACGCTGTGTAACTTTTTATTAGTATGTCGTTGAGGTCGGTTTAACACACTACGCAATTTTCCAGACTGTTTATTTTCGTAACTTAGCAACGTGACATCTCTATCATAGATAAGATACACAAAAGTAGCATAGTATACTATTTATATCACATACTCCGTCTACTATGCCTCGCCGCCGGCGGTCTTCCTCGTCTTACAGGTTTTCGATCAGGTCACGTGTAACTTACTCATCCTAAAAAGTACAACGCCGCCAAAGTTGTTTTTAATTCAAAAAAATATCAACAAGATCTCATCCCTAAGACCTTGGAAGCTGTCTGCTCAGAAATATAAGCAGTCACGAAGGTTTTACAATTTATCATCCCCCCACCAATATTACTCATAATTACGACGAATTCCACTGAGATGAGGTCTTTTATTACAAAATATGGATATTGAGAAAAAAATAGAGTCATCATTCAACGAGCTTCATGGAGATTCTTCAGCTGTCACCTAAAAATATACTATCGGTCTAACTGCCGCACTCAGAGACGAATATTATAACTTAACTGTAATTTAATGAAAAGTTTGGCACATAATGTACGGGGCATATGTCGAAATCTTTATTTGATTACTGTAAATTAGTAATTAATAACCTTCTCTGAGTGCGGCAGTAAATGCAAACAAAGATTAGTGTAGGCTATAAATCCACAAATTTAATAATTTGGTTTTACTCGGAGATCTTGGGTTTAGTTCCCAATGACAAAATCTAGTTAATTAATGTTTAATTATAATTGAATCTCTATTTTATTTAAAACAGCCCAGGTGGAGCTTCTAATCTTGGGACTTCGACGTCACTCAAACTCCGACGTAATTTGTTTTCAATATTTTGGATCAAATATGTATCATGAATATTTATCGACTTATCAGATGCCCGCGACCAGGGCTTGAAACCGGTTCAACATTAACCGGTATTTCTAAATAAACCGGTTTATAGTGAGATCGGCCGCGAGTCGCGACTTTTTTTTTTTTAATGATATAAGGGGGCAAACAAGCAAACGGGTCACCTGATGGAAAGCAACTTCCGTCGCCCATGGACACTCGCAGCATCAGAAGAGCTGCAAGTGCGTTGCCGGCCTTTTAAGAGGGAATAGGGTAATAGGGGAGGGTAGGGATGGGAAGGGAAGGGAACAGGGTAGGGGATTGGGCCTCCGGTAAACTCACTCACTCGGCGAAACACAGCGCAAGCGCTGTTTCACGCCGGTTTTCTGTGAGAACGTGGTATTTCTCCGGTCGAGCCGGCCCATTCGTGCCGAAGCATGGCTCTCCCACGTATAAACTTGCAACTTGTGCTTGTGCTACGCGCACATCGAATAAAATGCACACGCACGTCTGTGAGTGAACTGCGTGCGACGCCGACGACGAGACGCTGCGAAATAAAACATCACGAAGTTCATTTTATTTCCCTGATTGAAAATTATAACCGATTAAATACCCATATTTTTAAAAACCGGTTCGTAAACCGGTTTAGAGGAACGAAACCTTTTTCAAAAAGTTCCCTGGGTAAATTCATCAAACCGGTTCAAAAAAAACCGGTTTCCAAGCTCTGCCCGCGGGCCGCGACTCCGTTGCGCCCAAATTCATTTATCGCGCGGGAACCTACATTTTCCAGGATAAAAAGTATCTTATGTCCTTTCCTGGAATTCAAAATATCTGCATATACATCAAAGTCGGTTCTATGGTTTAAGCGTGAATATGTAACAGAAAAACAAACTTTCGCATTTTTTTAACTTAAAGAAACTTGAAAAAAGTTTTACTTGTTGTTTATTACCAAGATGCCTGAAGTGATATATGTAATGTTAGCTATTTGCAAGAAAAACTTCCATCCAAATTGGTCCAGCCGTTCAGGAGATTCGGTGGAACAAACAAACAGCGAGAATTGAAATAGAGCACCTTTTATTCGGTATTTGCCGCCTACAGAACGGTAATAGGAAGTGGCTATTTAGGCAACGGTAAGTGACTCTCATGGCCTTAACGTTTTGGGTGAGTAATTGTTTAATAAATCACAAAGAGACATTCATAAATATATAGAATAAATTGTATTCCAAGGATACTTTGTAAATAAATAAATAATTTATAATAAAGTCTGGCAAAGTCGAACCGATAGGCACAGCGGTGCGGCGAGCACCACACCCCGAGCCACACCGAGCCGAAGTCTGCCGAACTGAAACGACGTTAGACGAATGTTAGATGTTTTTAGTTACAGAATTTCTTGATTCGATCGTCGCGCTCAAAGCCCACAATAAAAGCTATGCAATATAGCTTAAAAAAACATCTTCATTAAACACACAACTCACAAGTGACGAAACATAGCCAGAGTTTATAATTTACAATCAACTTAACATTTAACCAATCAATAACAGAGAACAATAGTTACATCAGAAACATATATTGTAGCTATACAATGCCGTGTCGTGACTCGTGGCGCCAGATCTTTCGTGGCCCTCTGTCAGTCTGTGATCTCACAGCGGCACTCACAAATAACAATTCCTAAAAAACATGATAATACGTCCATACTTTACTAATATCTATATCCATACTAATATTATTAATATGCGAAATTGTGTCTGCCTGTCTGTCTGTATCTCTTCACGCTCAAACCGCTGACACTATTTTGCTGAAATTTGGTATGTAGATACTTTTAATTACCGGTAAAGGACATAGGATACTCTTTATCCCGGAAAAATGTACGGTTCCCGCGCTATAAACTAATTTCGGCGCAACGGAGTTGTGGACGTCATCTAGTAAAATAAATAAAAGAACACAAATGTCAAGCAGGCAAAGCCGCGGGAAAAATCTAGCATATCATAAACAAATTTGACCTCATGACACATTACTTCATAAATAGTACTCAATAAACAAGTCAGTGTAACACAATGTTACGTGCGGCCGTGTTGTGTCTGTTGTCTGTGTGTGTCCTGTGCGAGGGGCGAGTTGTGCACACACCACAGGGTCCTATACGAGGACATAAGGCGTCCGCTTTTGATGGCTTCGTGTTCTATAATGTACCCTACGCCACCGCTCCCACCGGGAGAGACAAATTTAAGGTAAGGAACTCAAGATACGCAAAATGGGTACGGTGATCTTAAAATATTACAATTTATATAAGACTAGTTGGTCCCCGCAACTCCGTTTCACCAAAAAGCTATGAACGAATATTGCATAGAAACCGTACGTTTTTTTCGGGTTAAAAAGTATCCTATGTCCTTTCCAGGGACTCAAAGTATCTCCATACCAAATTTCTTCAATATAGTATATATAGTATATACTATATTGAAGAAATTATATACTAGAAATATAATAGAATATATAATAGAAATTATAACTATAATTCAGAAAAATCGGTTCAGCGGTTTGGGCGTGAAGAGGTTACATACTTTCGCATTTATAATATTAATTTAATATATTATATCGTTTCCTTGAAAGAAAACTCCAAGCATCTTCAGCCAATCGGTCTACTTATAAAATAAATTATGAACAAAACGTAAATTGTGAGCATTGAGAGAAAGAGAAAACGTAAATTGTAATTATGGCGTCATAAAAACATCATGCGCAAGATCAATTATCATCAATCAATCAACCCGAGTTTAATTTAATTAACCTCGAATCTGTCATTATGTTGTTAATATAATTAAGTATATATATAGTAAAAAAAAAAATTTGAATAAAGATAACTTAATATATGTGAACGCAAAAAATTCAAAGAAAATGTTTAATTTTCAGGAACCTGGGCCACCGCCAAAGTTCGAAGAAACTTATGATGCGATAGACAGGCAGATTATTTGTCCACAACCTAACCTTTTTCGTGAAATGCTAGCAATACCCAGCAAAGCTCTAGAAGATTGCCTCGTCGCAAATATTTACGTCCCAAATGTCGATGAGATCCTCCCAGTTGTGGTGTTCGTCCACGGTGGAGCATATATTATGGGATACGGTGATATCATGACACCGGAGGAAATGGTAGCGTTGAAGAAAGCAATCTTCATAACTTTTAACTATAGATTATCAGGCCACGGATTCCTCTGTTTAGGAACCGAAGATATACCTGGTAATGCGGGCATGAAAGATATGCTGGCGATGCTGCGGTGGGTACAGAAAAACATCGCTAGCTTCGGCGGTGATCCAAACGATGTCACCATTGCAGGTAACAGTGCGGGGTCATCTGCTGTAGATCTCTTGATGATATCGAAGATGACGAGGGGTCTGTTTAACAAGGTCATTCCTGAAAGCGGCGCCAGCACAGCCGCCTTCAGCGTTCAATCAGATCCGATCAAATCTGCCATAGAATATGCCAAGCTTTTAAATTATACCGGTACAGAAGACGTTTACGAGTTGGAAGAATTTTTCAAATCAACACCAGTGGAAGTTCTAAATTCCGTTAACACTTTCAGTCGATCCGACGCTACGTTTTTAGTAGGTCCTTGCGTGGAACGGAGTACCGGGAAAGAAATATTTTTACACGATAGCCCAGTCAATATTTTAAAGAGTGGTGATTACGTAAAAGTACCCATGTTGTACGGATTTGCGAATATGGAAGGATTAGTTCGTTTTATGTCAGTGGGGAATGATTTTAAATCAGATATGGAGAGAATGGATAAAAATTTTTCAGAATATTTGCCAGCTGACTTGATCTTCCGTGATACCGAAGAGAGAGAAGAAGTAGCAAACAAAATAAAGAACAACTTTTTCGGTTCTAAAGTGGACGAGGAAGATATACTTGACTATGTGAATTATTTCTCCGATGTGCTTTTTACTTTTTCGACGTTAAAAGCTGTGAAACTTCACGTGGAGGCTGGCAACAATGAGATATACTTATACGAGTATTCGTTTACTGATGACCTCACTCCTTATGTACCGTTGACTAAGATTCGTGGTGCGCATCATTGTGCTCAATCAGTAGCTCTATGGGGAAACAACAGAAGTTACACGCCACCAAATACTAAAGAATACCAAGCGATCAAAGATATTTTAAAAGAATTGTGGACTAATTTTATAATAACAGGGTGAGTTGTATGTTACTTTAGTATTAGATACCGAATTGGTAATATCCTATTCTGATTAATTAATAATAATAATAACTATACACAAAATAGTATAAAGACCCTCGCAACTTTATACTTTTTTGTGTATGTTTATAAGACTTCGTCTAGCTGGCGTATAGGATATCAATAATAATTATTATTCTAGACTCCAGAAGTCTAATAAGTACTAAACAACTACGTTTAGTGCGTAAGTAATTTTCGCAGAAATAATAAATAATACTTCTTTAGTAAATAGAATCTGTACATACATTACAATCCAAAAGTAGGCTTTTTTTTTTTCTCTCGAGTTTTAATAGCATGCTCCTTAAAGTTCTGTTCGTTTTTCTCACCGGGCTACTTTCCAAACCAATGGTAACATGAAGACTGTACCGAAAACTTTATACCAACTAAGGGACACCCGCAACTCAAATTAGTTTATCGCGCGGGAACCGTACGTTTTCTGGGAT
Source organism: Cyaniris semiargus (assembly GCA_905187585.1). Lineage (NCBI taxonomy): Eukaryota > Metazoa > Arthropoda > Insecta > Lepidoptera > Lycaenidae > Cyaniris > Cyaniris semiargus. The sequence goes on from LR994567.1 coordinate 9,643,630, forward strand.
AAAAAGTATCCTATATCCTTTCCCGGGACTCAAAGTATCTCCGTACAAAATTTCATCAAAATCGGTCCAACGTGTTTTGAGCGTGAAGATGTCTGTTACATCAATGTTACAGACACACTTTCGATTTTATAATATTAGTATGGATTTGAAAATAACCTCTCTCTTATTTCTAGCAAACCCGTCCCTTCTGGCTCTCGTCTGCCGGAGTGGCCTGCAGTGGGCAAGAACTGGTCTCCGCACATGTCTCTAGGGCGGGCGGTGGAGCTACGCGGTTCTCTGCTGAAGGACAGAATGACGTTCTGGGAGGAGATCTATGGGAAATACTATCGTAACCCACAACCTCCGCCACCAATGATACAACGCGCTGAATTGTAAATAATAATAGTTTATTTTTTTTTATTAAATAATTTTAACACATTATTGCATTGTCATTGGCTCATACGTATGCAAAGTTTTGAATTAAACTACTAGAGATAGGTAAAAATCTTGCTCAAAGATTACGTTACATATAGTCTGTCAAGAAAGTGAAGAAATTAAAAAGTGGCAACATCGTAGTGTCATCCCTTTTTTCTTAGATTGATTTGAAAGGGTAACAACACTACGATGTTGCCACTTTTTAATTTCTTAACTTTTTTGACAGACTATACATATAGCCCAAGTTAATAAAAGCGTGTTAAAAAACATTGTTAATTTTTAGTAGCTTTGTGATGCATATTTTTTCTAAACTTTATTGGGAATAACAACAGCTATTTTTAAAGAAAAACTTGTGATTAAGAGTATGACACTTTTTTTGGCCAAACGTGTAATCTCAAATGATATTTCAAAATGCTTTTGTTATTCATAGGATTATACTGAAACAGCTTAGACCATGTGCTCAAAACTTCCAAAGCTGATTTTATCAGTACCTTATATGAAATGAAATGATGTTTGTTTGGATAAAATATGGTTATATACAATAGGTGTTACATTTCAATAGGCCGCATATTATAATATATAGCGCTAAAAATATGCCATGTCATACATGGGAACCCTAATGCCCTAATGACGGGAAATAAGGGCTTAATCTTTTGACACTTTCGGAACTTCTGCCAATCTCGTTCTACTATATTTTACTGAAAATAAATTTTCATGAGCTCTGCTTCGTTTGACATATACGAAGCGCACCATTACAAAAACAACGAAGAAACTATCTCGTGGTCTACTGTACTGCATTGAAATCCATCCAACTCGGTCCAGTCGATCACTTTTGATGATCAAGAGAAATAGGGATTACTAAGGCCCGTATTTTGGTCAGTACTCAAGATGCATCTCGGTCTCAAGACACGGTTCAGGCTCTGTGATTGGTTGGCTATCAAAATATGGACCAATCACAGAGCCGAACCGCGTCTTGAGACCGGGTCGCATCTTAAGTACTGACCAAAAATACGGGCCTAAATACAGAGTTATTAATAAGGGTTAGCCCTTACTCCTCAGTTCCTGTCGGTAGCTATTAATTTCTAGTTCCGGGCCGCTGCGCCTGCCTCGTCAAAGCTCAGCGGACCGTGCATGACCTATTGGATACATTTTTGTTATTTGTTAGGAAGTATCTGTGGCATTCGATTAACTGACATGTTGTCGATTTTGATAACAGAAAATAATGACGAAAATTCCCCTAATTGATAAGGTTTTAATTTAAAGATAGTTTTTTAAGAACAAAGTTCCTCAATTCGATGAGCTTTACAAATACTGTAAACTTTTACTCGATATTTAAACAACGTGCTGCAATCTGGCAGAAGGGAAAAAGAAACATTATAGTCATTCATTTTCGCCGCGAGGTTGAAACAGAATTACGTCCTCTCCTACGCAGCACTGGTGGTCTACTCTCCCTCCGTCTTACGATTTTTTGATCAGGTCACATGTCTTGAAGCGAATTTACATTTTTACTAATGACCCACCCCGGCTTCGCACGGGTATAAAATATATAGCCTATGTCACTTACTGAAAAAATGATTAAAATCGATTCAGTAGTTTTGATTTATATTCATTACTACCCACATTGGCCGGTACCGCCGCAAAAGCTACGTCCCGCAATTTTTAAATCTGTAATATCTTCGAAAATATTCATTTAAATCATAATATTCTGTAAAGGGTCATATAGATCTACATTAAATCAATAATGTATTTAAGGGATAAGGATTAATGCCTTATTTATTAAAATTGCTTCGAAAATTAGCCATTATTTGTCGTAAAAAGTAAATGACAAAAAATGTTATTGTGGGATATCCATAAGAGATAGACATATATCATCGCGGAGTTTTCTGTAGACCTTTTCAATGTGTATAATAATTGGTACATTATTTTCATAAATCTCGTAGGGTTCAGCCTGCGTTTGCAATGTAAGCGGAAACAATGTAATTATTTACGACATCTCATTAGAAGCCCCAACAATAACAGTATTTTTTCACTATTTAATGAATGTTATTATACTTATGAATCTTCCTCTTGAATCACTCTATCTATTACAGAAAATCGCATCAAAATCAGTTGCGTAGTTTTAAAGATTAAAGGGAACAAAGGGACATGAGGGAAAAAAAGCGACTTTGTTTTATAATATGTAGTGAATTTTCTCTGGATCCCCAAAAACTGCACAACGCCGCTTAATAATATAATATCTATGGACGCTTCACACCACGTCAGTCTGGCCCCGTGCTAAGTACCTGAAGGACTTGTGTTACAGGTACCAGACAACGGAAATATATTTAATACTTTTATACTATACATATATTTAAGATTTTTATTATATCATACACATATTTAATACACAACCAGACCCGGGAACATTGAAAACTTTTTGTTCCGTCGGCGGGATTCGAACCCGCGACCCCCGGCTTGAGCTGCCACACACTCAACCAATTGAGCCACAGAGGTCGTCAAAAAACTTAACTTCAAAAACTTAACTTCAAAAATACAGGTCATTTAAAAATTAAACCCATTATAAAAGCCGATCACCATTAGCGATCGTCCAAAAAGTTTCGATATAAATTATTCAGTTAATAAACCTTTGTTCCATTTATGAATTACGAGGCATGGCGGCGACGTGGGGTATTCGGACCGGCCAATGGGCCGATTTGATTTACTGATTTACGATTTTGATTTACTGACCATTTGTATATTTTTATATTCCACCCGTGGCCAAGCAAGTAGTTACATTTTTTTTTTGCCGAGAAGACATCTTGGGGCTATGGAGGTGTTACCCGCACACATATGGGTCTGGTGCGTAAGATATATATAGGTATTACCAGAAATAATAAACTTTTGAAACCTCTTTTGACGACCTCTATGGCTCAATTGGTTGAGTGTGTGGCAGCTCAAGCCGGGGGCCGCGGGTTCGAATCCCGCCGACGGAACAAAAAGTTTTCAATGTTCCCGGGTCTGGATTTGTATTAAGTTGTCTGGTACCTGTAACAATAAGTCCTTCAGGGACTTAGCACGGGTCCAGACTGACGTGGTGTGAAGCGTCCATAGATATAAAAAAAATATGATAGTGGATGCATAATGTTTTATGAATGAATGAATGAATGAATGATTTTATCCTGTGAAGATGAAAAAAAAATTGGACGTAAAAAGTAAAAACCCTAATCATGCTTGAGAGTCACGAGTAAGCCATCATACAGTATACGAGTTGGCAATTTTCATGTTTCTTGGATCGCTTGAGGAAAATAAATACTGCTCCAAGGTATTTTAAGAAAATATTATAGACTGCCATCTTTGTATAACAGTTTGAACCGCGTTAAACATATGTTTTGTTTTCAATAGATGGCGTTGTACATTTTCAGGCTAAAAATAAAGGCAGCAATATTTTTAGAAGTCTTTTTAGGACAATAAAGTCGTTTCCTACATAAGAAGGCGTAAGATAATAACACAGCACAGATCAAAATGAAAATCTGAATTATCAAACGAAGTGGTGTTCTTGAACCAAAAGGTTCTCTATAACAGTAAAGCGAAGTTTAAAAACAGTTCCTATAATTTCCACAAGATGGCGTTAATACACGAAAATTGGAAAATAGTTCTTTTTAATTAAACATTAAGATTGTTCACATAATATGAAATTTAAATATTAATAATAACAATTAATTTACGACCAAAAAAATAAAATTAATATGACATACAATATGACGTATGATACATTGAAAATGTTTGACAAAAAAAAACTTTTAACGCAAAAACAACTCACTGCCTGATTTTTTTGTTAATAGTATTTGGTTATTTTTTTTTTCTTAACTACCTTCATGTTTATTTATTTCCTTAAAATAACACTCACCGGGTTGTTGATTGAAGCGGTTCTTGAAGTATCGCATTAGCGTTTCAGTTATACTTTTTCTTGGTTCCGGTTTATGCATTTTTTTCTCCTCGCTCTGCAAAAGAAGATAATAATAATTGCGAATTATTTTTAATCATAATAACATGTAAAAGGGTACACGAATATTTCCTTCGACTTTTCTTCTTTGAGATAGAGTACTATTTACGTAGTAACTATATTATTTAGTAATCTGAGGCACTATGCACTAAGCATAATAATATTATGTTCGGGCCGACTCTATATTACTCACCATTGAAATAGTATTATGTGCTGTAGTTTCGGAACTTATTATATACTAGATAACGCTCGCTACTCCGTTGCGCCAAAATTCGTTTATTGCGCGGAAACTTACATTTTTCCGGGACAAAAAGTATCTCCATACCCAGCCAAATCGGTTCAGCGGTTTGGCCGTGAAGAGGTAATAGACAGACAGACTGTCGCATTTATAATATTAGTATGGATAAACAAACTTTTCCTTTTTAAAATATTACAAAGGATATGTTCTGTTCTGACTATCCAGCGTAGTTCTTATTATACAGAGTGCTTTACTCTACTTCACAAAAGCTGTTTTAACCGTAGCTTCTTTGAAGAATTGTCGTGAAATATTGAACAACGCGTATTGTGCAACCTGAGCACGTGGCTTTTTATTCAAATCAGAAACTGTATGCTTACATTAGTTTGGTAGAATCAATTGAAAATATTTTCGACTAAATTTTGATACAAAAGATGGTATCAAATATAAAGTCCGCAACTCATTTTGAACAAAAACTATCCTACGTCTTTTCCCGGGACTCTAAGTATTTCCATACGAAATTTCATCTTTAAAATCAATTTAGCGGTAAAGAGATAACAGACAGACAAACATATCCTTTTGAACTTATGATATTATAAGAATAGATATGGTTAATAAATAGTTATAAAATGGATACGCGAACCAATATTTTATCATTATCTAGGACGTTGAAAAAAGAGCTTGATTGATTGATGGTATTAACTGGGAAACTTTTTCTAATAAGGGCGCCCCCTTACTTATATTATATCCATTATCCATGTTAGGGTCAATTCAGACCGCAACGCGACGCGTAGATGCATTTATAAATTTGTACTAAATTGACAGATTTCAATTGCGTGAGGCGTCTTGCAAATCTGTCAAATCCATACAAATTTGGAACTGCATCTACGCGTCGCGTTGCGGTCTGAATCAATCCTAGGGGCCAACCCACACGTACCACAACCACACGATATCGCAACGACAAAATGTCGTCGAGCAGTGGTTACGTGTGAATGGTGTCGCTGCAGCTTTTTGTAGTTGCGTTGTGGTACCGACAAAATGCCGACGTGATTGCGTTGTCGCCAGTGGTTGCGATGTGGTTGCGATGTGGTTACGTACGAAAGTCAATGAAACGGAGGGGGGGGGGAAGAGCGCGGGCGGTGTGCGCACACTGTCGTTGCATCGACGCAACGTTGTGGTTGCGATGTGGTTGCGATGTGGTCGGCCATGGTTGCGATGTGGTCGGTATCTGACAAGTGGTCGACAACGACTGCAAAATGTGGTACGTGTGAATGGTCCAATTCATTTACAATACGAAATATACGCCCGACCACGTGGTGTGGTTGTCGTGTGGTTGTGGTTGTCGTGTGGTTGTGGTACGTGTGGGTTGGCCCTTAGTCTTAAAGCTACATAATATACAGCGTGTAACAAAACTAAGTGATAATACTCTAGGGTGTGTATGGGTACCCTATAACGAGTAAGCTGTGAAAGTAGCAGCGCTGAAAAAGTAACTCGGTCGGGCGCTTGCTCATACAAATCAAAAAAATATTGCTCTTTCAGCGCTGCTACTTTCACTTGAACTCTATATAAGGGACACATACAAACCCTAAAATATTATCACTTAGTTTTGCTACATCTTGATTCTTGTATAATGGTCTTATACAGCCCGAAACAAATAGTAAATAAATAAAACAAATAGAGCTTAACATAACATTGCGTGTGGACCGTTTACAGTCAACTAATTCCGTTGTTTCTTACAAAATCCCCGGCAAAAACCCGACCCCTGAAGTAATGACCCGGGATAAGTCCTCGTGCTCTTGGCACATGAAATATTGAGAAAAGGTCCCTTACATGTATTTTCCTACTTTATTACCTAACTGCCAGGAAAAGGCGTAATGATGATGGCTGTTTATGTGTGTACTACGAGTAGATGACGCCCGCAACGTTGCGCCAAAATTCGTTTATCGCGCGGGAACCGTACTTTTTTCGGGATAAAAAGTATCCCAGGACTTGAACACACTTTCGCATTTATAATAATTATTAATATGGATGTTTGTTCCATCGTACTATAAGTATTTGTAACAATTTGCTTATGGTTTGTGGCAATCCTTCTTTCTTTGTCGACGTAGAAAAACTTAATTGCCGAAAGCCATAGAAACATGATTAGAATGCGATATACCATTATAATACGACTACTTTCATAGCCAATGGCTATGTAAAAAACGTGTTCACAGCGTTTATATAGCCATTTTGTGCTACGGGATGTCTACTGCGTCTCTAGTTCAAGGTGAACCGTGAAATAAACAAAGACGTGTTTGACTCTGCCCTTAGGTTTTATGGTATTTTCATGTACCGGATACGTAACTATTGTCTTGCATTGTCGTGTGTTTACATTATTTTTACCCGACAACACCAGAAGGAGTATTAACTTCTGGTGTTGTCGGGTACAAAAGGCGAACTTATTGCTTAGTAGCAATAAGTTCGCCTTTTGTACATCAATAAGTATAGTATAATATATTTTATTAATTTATCATTCATATTGTGTATGTATTTTGGTGCAATAAAGAGTTTTATTATTATTATTATTATTAACTTGGCACGCTTTAAAGCGTACTTCAAAACAGTGGCTTGTTTCCTAATATTTTTTAGATAACAAGAAAGATACTAATTTATTTATTTATTACGGTACAGTTACAGACCACAGAATAACAACATACAGTAGAATAACATTAACAACACACGGCATTTAGACTGAGGTCCAATTACAACTACACCAGCATTGAAGGTAACAATATTAATAGCGTAAAATGTTTACTTAGTGAAAGACAGGGAAAACACAAAACAAAATAGAACTGAAAACTATAACTAGATATAAAATCGCCACAATCATAACAAAGTATTAAAAATAATATTATCTTAAAGTAGGTAATACTATTCTAATTTATATTACATTGAACTATGAGCATAACAAAAACTCTGGCCATCAACGCATATTAAGCATTTAGATCTTAGGGTCCTTGGCTAGATCACGTTTAAATGCAATCAGACTACAATTAAAAATATCTTTACCATGGCATATTTTATTATACGTATTACAAATTCTATGCAAAGGATTATTTTTGGACACATTATTATATGTTAGTCGGATCGAGTAGGGATCTTAAATGGCAACTGCTCTAAAAGAACAGTGTCCATAAGACCATTAACAATTTTGAACAGAATACCAAGATCAGCAATCTGTCTTCGTTTCTTAAGGCTTGGGAGACCAAAATTGATCCGATCAAGATAATCCGGCAACTTCCTTCGCATACCGCATCTACTACATAGTACCCTGACAAATCTTCTCTGAACAGCTTCAATTCTGTCAATATGAACACTATACATAGGCGACCATACAGATGAACAGTACTCAAGAATACCTCTCACTAGGGCTACATAAAGTAAGATCCAAGTACTAGGGTTCTTAAAAGGCTTAGCCGCCCGAGAAATAAATGACAGCAAATTGTGGGCAAAGTAAAGTAAAGATACTAATAAACATGTGATAATCACTAAATTAATAAAAAAATAAACAACATTTTGTATTGACTTATTTTATAAGATATTACCGAAATATTAACGAAAAGTTACCCTAGCTATGACGTATGACGTTAAATTTTCCCGCCTCGAAATTAATGATAGCGTTCGACCACAGACATAGATCAAGATAGATACCGCATGTGTATGTACTTCGCGTGCCATATCGCGTTCCCAAATGACGAGCAATGCTCGCCTTTCGAGTCTTTTCTTTAGTCTGCTATCGGAATCGGACGTCAATCGGAATTTTAAAAATGCCTAAATGCCTTAAAGTGCCGTATTGAGCTGAAATTCAAATAGAAACGTTGCCCTTGATAATGGACACGTTTCTTATCATCGGTACCTCACAGTAGGTGGGAAAAAAGTGGCACGCTCCTTTTCATACAAATGGAGCGACATGCGGTATCTATCTTGATCTATGTCTGTGCGTTCGACAGATGGCGCTGTCATACAAATTGACAGGCCCCGTCATTAATTATTTCCATACTCCGTGACACTTGGACAATCCTCAGGAGGTATATAGTCGAGTGCAAGCGATTATAGCAGCTAACGCCAAAGGGTAAGGGTTAAACTCCCCAGCAGCGACACACGACCGCGCGACATAAAATATTTATGAGTATGTATGACTAGTTTTAAGTTGCATACGAGTTGTTATGAAGTCTTTTAAGTTTATTCCTAAAGGCTGTAAGGGTGAAAGTCACTACGGTTATATATTTTTGTGTTTGTTTACATTTTACAAGAATAACAATTACTTATACCGTGTACACAGAATAAAAATTAACGTCATATCAGAATATTAACAGTTACGTTGTCAAACGTCGGTGAATATGCTGGTGCTTCCTTTACCATGAAAACATTGCAGTAATATATTCCTATTGGGCAAACACTTCCGGGCAATAAATGTTAGCTGTTAATGGCTATAATATTATTCTAATTTTTAAAACGAGAAAAAAACGAGACACTTTACTTTTTGTAGGCGTTTCGTAGACGTTTGCTACGAAACGTCTACGAAGCGCCTACGAAAACAGCTACGTGTGCTACGAGTTACGACCTCTACGTGTCGACGTATACTGTACTCGGCGAAACATGGCGGTAGCGGTCATTGACTCCCTATCAAAAACTTGTCATTTTCTATATAAACCGCGTTTGACAATGAAGTGTCAGATGTTGTCAATCGCGCCTTTGTATAGAAAATGACAAGTTTTTGACAGGGAGTCAATGATCGCTACCGCCATGTTGCATGTTGCATGTATAGCTGCGTAGATAATGAGCTACGAGATGTCATCATCGGCCAACGAGATGTATTCGAGTATAACTATATTAGTAATGGCTCTCGGCAATGTTTGATTTCATAATTGAAGACGTTAGTAGAAAAAGCAGGTACAGGTTCCCTAGAACATTTTTTTGACCTGATTACTATCGAGCTAATTTTTCGTGAGTAGCTTCATTTTGATAAGTCGAACAACAATTTCGTCTGCAAAAATTCTCGATAGTGGTAGCTAACGGATATAGAAAGGATTAAATATTTCGATTTGATGGTCCTAAAATAGAGATTGTTCTATTTGTAGGACAATGTTGCTGTTTAATTATATAATAACCTATCAATATACAAAAAATAAGCTGGTTAGGGTTCCGTTTTAGGGTTCTGTAATCAACAAGTCCTCGTTGAATACAAAATAACTAGCACTCACCTGTTCTTTTTGCTTGTTCTTCCCCGACATCATGCCGTACATTTCTCACTCACAGGGGCGTAGCTAAGCGGGCCCACTGTTCAGGGGCCAAATTATATGTGTGGCTTTGATGAAGCCCTTTTTAATCACAAATATCTTTACGTGTACTAATATTATAAATGCAGATGTATGTTTGTCTGTATGTTTGTCTTTAAACGGCAAAATCGATTTTGATGTAATTTGGTATGGAGATAATTTTAATTACGGAAAGTGACATAGGATATTTATATATTTTTTAATAAAGTGCAGTTTCTGTGCGACAAAACACCTAATTTTATCCCCAGAGCCTACAAAGGTATTTTCGGAAGACTTCGCTTCTATAGGAAACGCGTAGGAATTATTTGGCTGGATTTATATGCGTCCGCCCAAACGCGCGTTTAGGCGGCCATACCGTGTTAATATGATCTCACGGTGTATGTGTATGTAAATTACAGAGCCACTGCGGCGCTACACAGTGTGATAAAAACCTCGATTTTGTTTCACCGCGTTTTTCTTTCAAAATACTATAGTTGATAGCTATATAAACATTAGAGTAAAACTCCTAGATCGATATTCTTTGTAGTTTTTATTTTAAAGAGTGTCAAAGTTCTCATTTTTCCGGGTCATAAATTTGCATAAAAATTTAATTAAAAAAAACTAATCAAGCATCATTAAAATTTTTTATACCAATTGAATAAGCACTTAATACTTTACTTTTTCTCCAAATATGGTTAACCTATTGTGATCAAGTAGGGAGATAATAATTTATTTATTAATCTCTAATTTAATAATCTCGGAGTTTTACTGTAATGTTTATATAGCTATCAACTATAGTATTTTGAAAGAAAAACGAGGTGAAACAAAATCGAGGTTTTTATCACACTGTGCGCTATTTAAATAAATCGTTACATACCTACCTACTATTGCTTGTGGTAATCGCCTTTAGTGGCAGCATATTGACGACCTCTGTGGCTCAATTGGTTGAGTGTGTGGCAGCTTAAGCCCGAGTTGCGGGTTCGAATCCCGCCGACGGAACAAAAAGTTTTCAATGTTCCCGGGTCTGGATGTGTATTAAATGTGTGTATACTAAAATAAAAATCTTAAATATATGTATAGTATAAAAGTATTAAATATATTTCCGTTGTCTGGTACATGTAACACAAGTCCTTCAGGTACTTAGCACGGGGCCAGACTGACGTGGTGTGAAGCGTCCATAGATATTATTTATTTAAATATAGTAGTACGAAAGCCGAAGTTCAGCGGCGGAAGTTCGGCATGATTACGTCAGCAATGTCAAACGCATACAATAACGCGACGGAATTTCGGCATGGTGTGTCACTTCCCCTACGGAGATTCCGTAATTTACCGTATTTAGAGCCTTATAAACTCATAATTTGAAAGCTACAAAGTTATAATAAAAATACAGCAATAATCTTCAGTATATCAACATTCCTTTCCCCGTTTTAAATTTTCTATTTTTGTTAAGCATACTTTCAGCATCTCCCTAGTATTTACAAATTATGTTTATTTGAAACACACGACAATAGATAGACAATTTCATTAACTACATATTCCCCGTTTTAAATTTTTTTTTGACCAATTTTGAACTAAGATAAGTAAAAAAATAGGATTTTTGTGCGATCTCGGCAACGCGTCAAATGTATGGTCAAAGTCGTTTGCTCGGGGGATGGCCTTAAAATACATTGCAGGCGGAATCAAGCCGAACTTCCGCCGCGGAAATTCGGCATAGTGTGTTTAGACACTTAGATTTGTGACGCCAGTAGGCAGCCCTTTCTTTGTAAAACAGCGCAAGTTTGGAATTGGCGACATTAGTTCGCAGTTCCTTCGTTCCCTATTAAAATTTTATTTTTCAAAATTGTATAAAAAGTAAATTAAGTCATAAATAAAGGAGCATATGCGATATTCACTGCCGGAACGATGTTTAGCACTGTCGGTTTTTGGACCCAGGCCAAAACTAAACGAGATATAGGAGATTGCTACAATAGACTCCATTGTTGGATGTCTTAAAAACTTCTGAATAAATAAAACATGCTAAGTTTTTTCTTCACAAGTTGAAAGTAACTTGTTAGAGTTTCGTAACGTTTATGAAATAAAAGTAAGTTGAGTGAAAATAGCACTATAAGTTAACTAATATAAGAAAGATTTTATTCGACCTATAAAATATAATAGTTACTTCATAGTTCATACAATGATAATTACAAATACATATTAGTCAAAATAAATGTAGCTTTAATTGTATCTTTATAAATGCCTGTACATATTAAGTTCTTAATAATTTAAACGTTTTACTCTCGAAGGCTAAAGCAGCCATTTTCAAAGTGTATTCCGCGGAGCTCTGCGGCTCCGCAAAGGTCTTGCAGGAGCTCCGCGAGTGATTCTTAATGTTTTTAGAAATATCATCAGACATGGAGAAAATTCATTCAAAGACAAAATATTATTTTTAAGGGTCCCTCAAATTGTCACTTCTTAAAATGGTTTCGCCACCAAAAAACTTTGAGAACCGCTGGTCTAAAGTGTCTTGTATTTTCGAAGTACCTGGTAATTAAAAGTAACATCCCGTATAGTGCCAAAAATTCTAAAAGTGTATAAAGAACAACTAGTGTTAAAAATTTTTTGAAATAAAATAGTGGGTAAAACGGCTTCGCGGCTCGCCTACAATCACTTTCTGAATTGTTTGCAATTTAACAGGCCCTTAGGAAAACTAATTTTAAAAATAATCCTGCAACTCTGCCTAGAAAAATCTGGAAAAAGTTTTTAGCACAACGTTGACCAAACCTGATTATTTTGAGACTACATCATAAAATGTTCGCTGCATTTTATCCTGTTGTTTTAGTCTTTCTAGTTTCTACTGTTTGTATCTGAAGGTCAAAACATTTAGCTCTCTATTTTTTTTTTTCTAGGAACTAAAGATGCTAGAGAACTTTTGGATTCGTTGTCTGAGAATTACACTAATTATAAGTTTCTTGTTTTACAGCAGTCCGTAAACTATAGTAATCACGTGTGATAATAATGAATTATGTATTAATTAAACAAAAAAATACAATATCTAAGTACCCACAATGGTCAAAACTGGCGGCCCTATGGCTGCTTTTGTCGCATCACATATACTATACATCTTTGTTAACATTCAGCGTCTCCATGCCATATTTTATCTGTAGACATCGGTTTAGCAACTTAAGCGTAAAAATATACGTAGAGACAGACACTCAGACAGGAATAATAAACTTATTTCACCTTCATGAACTGTAATTAAATGAAGAATTTGACAGATAATGTATGGGGTTTACGTCAAATTCTTCATTAATTAATTACATTTAAGTCATTAACATTCGTCTCTGACTGCGGCGCTCAGAGAGGAACATTAATTACTTAAATGTAATTAATTTAAAATTTTAACATAAGCCTCATACATTATCTGTCAAACTCTTCATTAAATTGAAGGTTAGACATAATACGTATTTAGAACTCTTGTTTTTTTTTAGATTGCTAGTTCGCTTGTATCCAATACTTTCAAAACAGTGCAGATGCTGTGCAAACCGAGTTACCGTTCGGGGAATGGGATTATCTACGTGCGGGGAATACTAACTAGCACACACTTACACCAAAAGTTAATACAATTTGTATTCTTTAAGTTGAATAGATTAGTTTTCTTGATTATAATTTAACTGACATTAAAACAATTGAAATTTGTTATTTATAATGGGATTATATTGTAAATGAGAAAATCCATGAGACCGTGTTACATGTTGCGATGAGTAGCCTTCAAAGCTATTAGACATAGATTAAAGATGAAATATAAGTGGGATATGCAAAATAATATGGTGAACTATTCTATATATGTGCCTGATTTTAATGAAAATCAGTCCAGTAGTTTTAGAGTACTGCATTGTACAGAAATACCCATCCACAATAAAGAAATAAACAAATCTTTCCCTTTTCTGATATTAGAGTTTAACTTAGACAAGGTAACTTAGCAAAAACATTATGCAAAAGAAAGTTTGTAACTTTCTATAGAATATCTATTTTAACTAGACTCGATTTTATCAGAATATCCAAATTTTCTTTTTAGAAAATAACAAAAGCAAAAATTATTTTTAAACTAATTTTAGGTAGGTACCTAATCCTATTAAAAATTCCTAGACCATTTACGAAAAGAGAATTTCCGTTGTAGAAATGTTTCGAACAAATTGGAGGGTTTAATTAATTACATTGCGGTGGCGGTATTGGTGCGAAAACGCCGAGTATTGGCGCGAAAACTCCGCGGTTTTGGCGCGCTGTCCCGGCGAACGTCGCCTTTGTACTGATGCGTGACGACGGGGTTGCCGGCTTTTGCCGAACTTGGAAAATAAACTCAACAGCATGTAAGATTAAAATTTGTTTTAGCTCGATAAGACTTTACTTATAGGAAAAATAAACATTCGACCTGGGAAATTAAAATTCGCATAGAGCTGAAAATTCGTAGAGATGTTAAATACACCATTATAAATAAAACCTTAAAAGACCCCGGCGCGGCGGCCCCTTTGTGCAAAAATTTTTATTCAACGTCAAAATATGTACGAAATTAAGGTATTTCATGTTTTTCTTGAAAGGTAAAGTCTGGTAAAAGTAAGTTAGACAAAGTAGACTAATCTTCTTATACCTCATTTATTTTGTTAAAATCGGACTAGCAGTATAATACATAGATTACCAAAATCCTTACTTTTGCGTAAGGACCCGTAGTCGGGTTAAAACGACGATTCTCTCTTTGCCGGATGATTAATAAAAATTTTAGATCAAATCCCGACTTTCTTGTCGCATACGGTTTGAAATATCAAAAAAAATTCCCCCACTTTTAGGCAAATTTCCAACTTAGCCACATCGTGAACTTACAATGCAGTATTGTCGACTATTCTATTAGGCACAGGACATGTGCAAAAATAGCCTCTGTCTATACGCTATAGAGAGTACACGCTGCGAATTCAGAGATCTACTTAGGATAGTTTTCGTTGGTATTGTGCGAAAAACACTCGAAATTTATATCGAGTGTAATTAGCTTAACAAGTTTTAGGGGAACGTACACTTTTTACGTTGTTAGTTTTACAAAAAACCTCTTAAGTATCAAAAGTTAGGTCATTTGTTTTAACTAGAGCTATAAAGGCGTGTTCAGATGCGAGGCGATTAGAGAGGATCCAGTAATAAAATACACCGGCTCAGAGTTGGTATCAGGTATACTTTTTTAATAATGGGGACATTTTTAAGGTATAATCCTGCATATTGCATAACCCTCAAAGCATAAGCCATAGCGTAAAAATATATACCTGATTAGTTTTTATATAACAAACTTTTGCCTGAGGCTCCATGCTCACGTGAAATGTTATCCCTGCCATACAAACTTTGACTGTGTAATAGTCGAATTTATTAATGAAACTTTTTTAAATAATTTTGAAAAGCCTTTCCTAGTAAATGCCTATAAAGTACAATAACCATCGATAACGTTTTACAGTCTGATCGCGGTAGTGGTGGTACAATTAGACCACAATCCTGCATCGCGCTATCGAAGTTTATGAGACCGGCACGACATAAACAACTTCTGAAATAACGCCAATGGGACTTCGGCCTGACCGAGCATATCATGGTCGGTCAGAATTGTAACGCTCGCGCTAGTTGTAAGACCCCCCGATCAACCAATAATTTAAAAGAGCTCTCGTAGGCCTTTTAGAGATACAATTTTTTGGTCGGTATCCATACTTATTATAAATGCGAAAGTTGGTCTGATATAATATGTCCGGCTGTGTGTCTGTCTGTCTGTTACTTCTTCAAGCCCAAACCGCTAAACCAATTTTACCAAAATTTGGTACCTATGGAGATATACTTTGACTCCCTGGAAAGGACATGTACGGCTCCCGCGCGATAAACAAATTTTGTCGCAACGGAGTTGCGGGCGTCATCTTTTATTAAATATTAACCACGTCTAAACCCAGCCTTACTCCAAAATCACCACTGGTGTCGAGAGCACATATATTAGCCTGACACGCACAAAATGCTTAACGCTTTAAATATACGTGTGCATTTTATTTTAAGCTTGCGTATAACATGCCCGGTACTTCGCTACGCCGAAAATCGTTTACCGCGCGGGTTTTTTTAGGATGAAACTATCCTATGACCATTGCCGGGACTCAATGTACGTGAAGTTTTAAACAGACGGATGGTCACAGAATGTTAGTATAGCCATAGAGGAATTATACAATTGGTCCATGGTGTAGCTTAGCGAAACACGGGCTTAAAGTATCTGCGATTTTTTATATTTTTGTATTCGGCCAAAAGCTCTATCGCATTCGCAGGTTCTTTTCATTTTTGTCAGTCCAGAGAGATTCTGTATAAATATACAGTCGTAGGTGTTATCTACAAACGTGCGAGTGCTGTTCCTCACGTATTTTTCGTCTGAAAACTTCCCTCATGTGTTGTAATGAAATGAGATTTTATACACACGTACCTACTTATTTTACCAAACTTTTTTTTTAAACTAGATGATGCCCGCAAGTCCATTGAGTAAAATTCGTTACACCGTACATTTTGCAACTATATTATCTATCTAAATATATATAATTCAAAGGTGACTGACTAACATAGTAATCTATCAATCTTCAATCTAAATGATCTGTGATCTATCAACGCACAGCCCAAACCACTGGACGGATCGGGCTGAAATTTGGCATGCAGGTAGATGTTATGACGTAGGCATCCGCTAAGAAAGGATTTTGATCAATTCTACCCCCAAGGGCTTAAAATAGGGGATGAAAGTTTGTATGAAACTTTGTCAATTTTAAACCGATTGGGCTGAGACTTTATATGCCTAAAGCTACTATGAAGTAGGCATTCCCTAAGAAAGGATTTTGACAAATTTCACCCCTAAGGGGATAAAATAGGGGATGAAAGATTGTATATAATAATACTTCTTAACGCGAGCGAAGCCGCGGGCAAAAGCTAGTTAAGTATAATATAAGTAAATACTAATTAAGTAATAAGTAGGACCACATATAAAGTACCACCAAACATTTAACAAGAGTGTCGATTTGTATAAAGTAATTTATACGAAACGAAATACTGTTTCCTACACTTGTAACTCGTAAGTCGTGACTTCGTGAGTAGGTAACGAAAACTTTATTCCTTCGTAAATCTGGAAGTTAATAATTAATTAACAAAACAGCAATTATTGCTGTTTTGTGCTTTCCCTTGTGTGTCGTATCGCGAAACTTTCTGCAATTCTCGTAAAACGCAAAATTAATTAAAGCCCACCTTCTCCCTTAATTTACAGTATTTTGATTCCGAGTTTATTATTAAAACACTTTGCCATTATACTTAAATATTATGTTGGGGCACGATTCTCAAGTTTCAAATCCCAGACCGTCTCAATCGCACATGACAGCATGTGCGCACGTGAGTAGATAGACTGTGATAACCTGTAGCCCTAGCACGGCAACTAGTAGAAATGCGAAAGTATAGACAAACTGTGGACATAAACTTAAGGTGCCGTTCCGATCTTAACCGCGGCTAATCGCGACCGACAAAAATTCAATTAAAATGCCACTTTATGACAGACTATAGTCCTAAAAATTAAAATAATATCCTACTTTTGACATATACTATAGTCTGTCATAAAGTGGCATTTTAATACATAGACTATAGTATATGTCAAAAGTAGGATATTATTTTAATTTTTAGGACTATAGTCTGTCATAAAGTGGCATTTTAATTGAATTTTTCGGAACGAAAAAAGATCGAAACGGCACCTTAAGTTTATCTCCACAGTTTGTCTATACTTCCACTGGTCGCCGTGCTAGGGCTATCGAAACAATATGGGAATATTGTTTCGATCTATGGGCTGAATAGGCTGGGAATACACGTCAGATTTTGTTTCCGATTGTCTGATCATATAATCTGATCGTATTTACTCAATACACATCCGATTCTTGCGCCAGACTTTTTCTGAACTCAGTCGTTCTCGAGCTATCTGTGAGCTTGCATACGGAGCAGAAATAAAAGATGGACGACGAACTACTGTTACTTATTGCATATTTGCTCGTGTTAGCGCGAAAGAAGATAAAACGTCGCTATTGGATTCACCCAATCAATCTAACAAGACGGAAGAGTTTGTTAGTTTGTTTGTTTGTTTGTTTGTTTGTTTGTTTTAACGCGCTAATCTCAGGAACTACTGGTCCGATTTGAGAAATTATTTCAGTGTTAGATAGTCCATTTATCGAGGAAGGCTATAGGCTATATTTTATCACGCTAAAACTAATAGAAGCGAAGAAATAGAGGAAAATGTAGAAAAAACGGGGGGAAATTATTTGAAAGGGCTTATTTGAACGCGCTAATCTCTGGAACTACTGGTCCGATTTGAAAAATTCTTTCAGTGTTAGATAGCCCATTTATCGAGGAAGGCTATAGGTTATATTTTATCACGCTAAGACTAATAGAAGCGAATAAATAGAAGAAAATGTGGAAAAAACGGGGGAAATTATTTAAAAAGGCTTATCTCACGAACTACTAGAGCAATTTTTCTGTTATTTGGGTCAGATAAGAAGTACGCCACGTAAAGGATCATAGGCTATTTTTTGTAGACTGATTTGTCTGTGAAATATCTAATTATCGCGGGCGAAGCCGCGCGGAACGTCTAGTTACATAATAAAGATTAAACAACCTACCTAAAACTGTATCAACAATATTTTTAAGACCGCAATTGTGGCAAAAACAGAGATTCAAAGTTGAAAAATCTTTGGGGGGAGGCTGGTATTAGGCATAATATTCACTTCAATTCCTTTTATTTTTTAATGTTAAGAAGTCAGTCCGAACAAGTCCGAACCCCAACCATGCGATACGTTCGTTCAGTGTCATGCTAGAGAATCAACTGGTAAGTCGGAAGAAAGAATCGGGACGTCTATTGGGTCTCCGTACAAAAGTATGCATACCGCAGGAGGCTTGAAGACAATGAACGGCAGTAAAATCGTAAACGCCTTGGCGCTCAGACTGTCTGAACTCTGAAGGCACTCGTGCCATGCATTTTTTTGAATACCTAATACACATCCGAATTCCGATCCGATAGTCGGATCGGACGTTCGAGTCGGAAACAGCGTCAAGGTGTTTACAATTTTACTGCCGTTCCGATTGTCTGAAAGTGCGGTCTGCATAAATATGCAGACCGCACATTCACCAAACGATCATTTTTTATATTTTTGGTAGATGTAGGCTACCAGGTTTTAAATAAAAGATTTGAAAGCATAGAGATACTATGTACTACGTACTAGAGGCGCCATTGCAAACAAAAAACATGTCACACTTGAGGCATGAGCGGGGTGAGAGGCGGGGCGGTGATGACTATAGATCAGTACCGCAGAAGTGACAAAGTTTTGTGCCTACACTCGAATGAACGCAGAGAGTCTGCGTTCATTCGAGTGTAGGCACAAAACTTGTATTGATTTGAGTAAGTGGATAAAATAAAACAAAGATTTTTACTAAACATTATTAAAAGCTTTTATTTAACTTGCACTGTATATTATTATGTACATATTATTAAATATATTAGTACATATTATTATGTAAGTTCGGGTGGAATTTTTGAACCCAATTTCGAAGTATGTATGTGCATATAATATTTTAACCGATTGAGCTGGAATTTTGTATAGGTACACGTTTGGTTTGAATGACAATGCACGATACAGTATGACATCACTATAAATATAAAATGGCCGATCATCCAAGATAGCGGAATAGTTATTTTCTATGCCGTCCTATAATAACAGTATGGATATTAAATGAAAGAACTTTTTGAGAATAACTCGAAAACGAATGTAATGTCATTCTACATCCAATATGGCGGCTCATCTAAGATAAGGGAATACAAACAAAGTTTCGTTTATTTCTGCATGAATAAAGAATTGGATTTCAGTTAAAAATAGTTAAGTGAAATCCAACTTTTAAGTCATGCAAAAATAAACGAAATAATAATATAACAAGTCGCTACATATAGACACGGTTTTTTCACTAATCAACATCAAGTACGATTTCTCAAGGACATAGAAGTTAATTAGATTTTTTATATAAAATAACGGGGCAAATGAGCAAACGGGTCACCTGATGGAAAGCAACAACCGTCGCCCATGGGCACTCGTAACGTCAGAAGAGCTGCAGATGCGTGGGAATATGCCATCTTCTTAAAATGCTTCTGGCGATAGTTCGTTCCACAGTTTTGTAGTGCGCGGAAGAAAGTTACGCAAAAAATGCACGGTGGAAGACCGCCACTTATCAAGGTGATGGGATGGTCCTCAGAGCACTCCCCGTGATACAACTGATAGAGGATGCAGAGCGAAGCCACATCTAGGCACAATTCCAAGAGGTCCAGCCTGTTTAAAACACTATGGCAGTCAACAATTCGAGCGGCCCTTCTTTCAAATTCAATACTCGTACAATAATACACAATAGCACTTATTAGGCAGCGTGGCAGCGGCACGGCGAAGTGATCGTTGAACATACAAAATATATAACCTCCTCCTTTTTGGAAGTCAGTTAAAAAACATCATCATCATCACTCTACTCCGAAGGCATCACTCCGAAGAAAAACACTCCGCAAATTGCCGAGAATAGAATATGACGTAGCCTCAAAATTCCGAAAATTTCAAAGGTGAGTACAACTCGGTCGAGTTAACTCCGTACCTGGCGGCCATACTTATACAAACCCCCCAGTTTTGGAGCTACAAGCGGTCGAGTTAACTCCGTACCAAGGATTTCGAAAATCGGACCACAAACGGCTGAGTAATCGTTGAACATACAAAAAGTAATAAAAATAAACATACATATAGCCAAACGTGTTACCTCCTTTTTTGGAAGTCAGTCAAAAACCAAAATATTACATACCAAAATTTTTCAAAACCGTTACAGCGGCTTGGGCGTGAAGAGGTAACAGACACAGAGAGAGACAGACAGATAGACGGACGGTCAGACAAACGGACAGACGGACAGACAGACAGATGGACGCGACGGACAGACCGACAGACGGACGGATAGACAGACAGACAGACTTTCGCATTTATAATAATTATATTATAAGTATGGCCCCAAAGTCCACTACATACTTACCTTATTTAAATTACTTTAATATTTATAAATACAATTATAATGTACGCATGTATAATGTACACGTAATACCGTATTTATATTACCAAAATACAAACTCGTCTACGTGAATACTTCATTCATCGTCGTCTCATCAGAGATATCTGTATTCTGCCTACATTCCCCTCTGACTCTACTACTCTATGACAATGCGAAATGGCGCGCGTCTTCGCCTAGTAATTTAATGTTCGTATTTTAATTGAAAATATCGCGGATTCTTGGAAATGTTATTGTATTCTATTGTTTTCGCAATCACCGGTGATCGTATGGGGCTTGATGAGTTAAATAAGAATACTAACCTATGAAATGTTATTCCGTCGCATTTGGAAGTCTTTTGGAATTATTTTTACAATATCTTAAGACACACCAAGGCATTTTTGTGACTTTTATCTTGTTTTTTTATAAATGTCATACGTCTAGTGCGCAGAAGAGTTTGCGGTCGACTAAGTGCGTTGCGGCTATATAGATTCTGTTGAATGTGACCGAGCATTGCGTTGCGGTGTCAAGTCTAGTACGTAGTACTTATATGTCAGTGTTTGAAAGTCAAAAAATGTCATAAAAATGTACTTAAATATTACAGCTAAGTCAGAAAACAATGTACAGAGTATCGCAACACAGAGACAGATTTTGACGTAATTGTCAAAACATTGAAAAATGTTATTATGTTATTTTATCGAACATGTCCAATCCATAGCAATGAAAAGAATCATGGCATCAGCTTAGCACGGGGTAATACAATCTGCACAAGAAATCGTTAAAATAATATTATCATGTAGATAGTGTTGAGTTGTCTATATGTACCCCAATACAATAATCTTTACCATATTAATAGATGATTATAATTTAAGTCTATGACAAGCTGTCACTTTTTATCTGTATTCTTCTGGTGCCGACTTCTCGTTCGATTTGTCACGATCTCTAAAGTGTTTGTAATTTGTAATCCAATATCATCCATAATTATTATAAGTATTGTAATAATTTTAGAACAACATTTAGTGAATAAATGTTTGTCTCTATTTGCTGTTTATCAATTTTCATCAGTCATCGCTTCTCTCACCAC
Source organism: Cyaniris semiargus (assembly GCA_905187585.1). NCBI lineage: Eukaryota > Metazoa > Arthropoda > Insecta > Lepidoptera > Lycaenidae > Cyaniris > Cyaniris semiargus. The sequence continues at coordinate 9,665,751 of LR994567.1, forward strand.
AGTCAAGGAACGCTCCTGCACTCTAGCCCTGCCCAACAGATAGATCTAGATTTATAGATATACCATGATTTTGGTGTATCTCGGGAGGAAATAACTAAGAATTCTTAACATAAAAAATAATTTTGATCGAAATTAAACGTCCTAAAACCTTATTTGAGTTTTTTTTTTTTTTAATAATACATAATTTTATTATATTAGAAAATTCATTAAAGATTTCGTTTATTAAGTTGTGAACATAGCCTCTCTGTTTTTCATTACTCTGTATGTCGAGTTTACCACGTGATCATATTATTTCTGAAATTTATTGAAATCGTCGAAGGCATGATAAGTAAATATCGACACCGGAAATATCACTTAACGTAAGGGACATTTTGGCGAAAATGAGTTATATATAATACTAGCTTTTGCCCGCGGCTTCGCTCGCGTTAAGAAGTATTATTATTATTTAGGTATCAGAGTCTCAGCCCGATCGGTATATCCTCTATTTTATCCCTTGGGGGTAGAATTGATCAAAATCCTTTCTTAGCGGATGCCTACATCATAACATCTACCTGCAAGCCAAATTTCAGCCCGATCCGTCCAGTGGTTTGGGCTGTGCGTTGATAGATCACTATTTATTTATTTATTTATTTTACTATTTATTGCACACATACATTTTTAACAAGAAATATACACAGAAGAAAAACGACACAACAGGTACTGCTTATCTCTAACAGAAATTTCTTCCAGCAGTCCTACGGAGAGAAATGTGATGGGAAATATCAGATAGGGCGTGCACAGATAAATTTTAGAGATCTACATAGTAATACACATACAATAAAAAATATATAATTATATAATGCAAATACATGACATAAATATATAATAATATACAAAATAATAAATATTATACTATAATAATATAAAAAAATGTACTTACAAGTACATATCTACTTAAATAAACAAATACATACTATATTATGTATATTTAATAAGAGTTTTAGGATTCATTATTGAGGTAGTGCTCTTTTAGTCGCTTTTTAAAGACAGCGAAGGAAGGGCTGTCACGAATGGTGTGGGGAAGGGAATTCCATAATCTAACTGCATGAACGGTAAAGGAATAGGAGAAGAAATTGGAGCGATGGGGGGGGAGGGATAGAGTCGTCCTCACGTTGGACCTGCATGGGATGTCAATAGGTCGAGCAAAATTGAAACGATCTATAAGGTAAGAGGGAGATATGGGATTGTAAAGGATTTTGTATAGGAGAGAGAGGATATGGGAATTTCGCCGGAGCCGGATCGGGAGCCACTTTAATTTCGATCGAAAAGCTGATACATGGTCGTACTTTTTTAGCCCAAACACGAAACGGATGCAGAGATTCTGCAACCGTTCCAGTTTTGTTAACAGCTCTTCAGTAACGTCCAAGTAGCAGGAGTCCACGTAATCAAGGATAGGGAAAATAAGGGTTTGAACTAGAAGGATTTTTGTAGTCAAGGGCAAGAAATTTTGGAGGGTCTTAAGCTTGTGTAGTGAATGATACACCTTTTTACTGACATCATTGACCTGAGCGTTCCAGGACAAGTTATTATCTATAATTATGCCAAGATTTGTCACTGTGTTTGCATAATCAATCGGAGTACCATTAAACATGATCTTGGGGATATTGTGCAAGCGCTGGGTCATATACTTACTACCGATGATGATGGCTTGTGACTTTTTGGGATTCACCAAGAGACCAAAAGAGTTAGCCCAATCTGCAATCTGCTGTAGGTCAGCGTTAACATCGCTGACTGCGGAACTAATGCTTTCAATGTGCGATTGGCGATAAATCTGCAACTCGTCTGCATAGAGATGGAAGTTACATAATAATATGACTAAGGTTACTGTGTTAATAAAAATTGAAAATAAAAGAGGAGAGAGAACGCCACCTTGTGGGACCCCCGCATCGAGATCACACCAGTCCGAGGTAACCTCATCAGATCGAACCCACTGCGAACGTCCCCGAAGATATGAGTCGAACCATTCTACCACTGAGGAGGACACGTTAAGGGAACGAAGGATGGAGAGGAAGATATCAAAGTCTACTGAGTTGAAAGCACTACTAAAGTCAAGAAGAACCAGAATGGAAACACATTTTTCCTCCATAGCTAGCCGCAGATCATCTGTGACTTTTAGCAGAGCAGTGACAGTGCTATGGCCAGGGCGAAATCCGGATTGGAAGGGAGAAAGCAATTTGTTGCTAGATAGGAAGAAGGAGAGCTGCTTGTGGACGATGTGTTCTAGGACTTTGGAGAGATATGGTAGTATGGAGATAGGTCTGTATTGAGTTAAGGAAGAAGGATTGGAGGTTTTTGGTAAAGGAATGACATTTGCACGTTTCCATGCTGAAGGAAAGGAACTCGTTGACAAAGAATAATTGAAAATGTGAGTAAGAATTGGCAAGAGTTCAGGAAGTGCAAGGGAAATCATACGTGGACTAAGATCATCATCGCCCACAGCAGTAGACGTAATAGCTCTAATATGTTTCATAACGTCGTCCTCGGTGACTTGTTTAAACGAAAATGGAGCGTAGGAGGGTAGAGGAATCGAGGAGAGATGGGAAATCGTGTGTGCTTTAGTAGCTTGGTCGACCGAAGTTGGTGGGTTGGAAGAAATAGCGTTAAGCGCATTTAAATATTTAGTATTAGTGGGAAAAACAGAAGACTTTCCTATCCCAATCGTAGAAAGAAACTTCCAGAGTTGGGAGGGGTTACTGTGGCTGATAGTGGAGTGAATGTGGCGTCTTTTGGCATCCCTACACAGACGACTGCAATGATTCCGCAGGGACTTATAATTTTCCAGGTTTGCTTCCGTTGGTCGTTTTCTATACCGGCACAAAGCTCGGTTGCGCTTAGCCATCATTGAAACAATATCTTGTGACAACCAAGGAGCCGGCACGTGCTTTATCTTAACTCTTTTGAGCGGAGCGTGGATGTTAAATATTTTGGCCAAGTTGTCAGTTAGCAACGACACCTTTAAATCAATATTCGTGGCCGAGTAGATATGAGACCAGTCCGTATTAGAGATATCGTGCTTAAGAGCCTCCAAATTCACTGCCCTATAACTACGAAGGTAAAGGAATTTTGGTTTTCGACGGGGAGGATTGATTTTAAAGGAGAGGAAAACTAGGTCATGATAGGAAATATTCGAGGGAAACTGGCCATGGAATGCAACGAGATCAGGAGACGACGTAATTAGGAGATCTAAGAGGGAAGGGGCGCAATTTGGAGCGTGATGAGTTGCCAAAAGAGGGAGAATGCTGAGGTTAAGGGAGGAGATTAAGGTTCGGAGTTTGGAGGCACGCGAATCTTGTTTCAAGAGACATGTATTGAAGTCACCTGCAATTAATGTATAGTCATAGTTTGGGCTGTGTGTGGCTAAAAGCGAATCTAAACTGTTAAAATAATCAATTCGCATTGATGGAATATAGGCCACACAAAGCAGGACACTCTTGTGATGCAAGGTAACTTCAACACACAAATACTCAATAGAGTCAGTGTATCGGCTAGGTGAAGCAGTGATCAACTTGCTGTCAATGTCACCACGCAAATACATAGCCACCCCACCACCACTTTTGCCCACGCGATCATTTCTGATCAGCTTATAACCCGGTAGAGCGTAAGCAGTTGACGATAGTGAGGGCTTGAGCCACGACTCTGACACCAGAATAGCATCTACCGGGGAATTGCTAAACATTTCAATCATATCAGGGTAGTGGCGTGGTATGCTCTAAGCGTTTATATGGACAACGTTAAAGTTTTTCGTAAAACGGGAAAAGGAACTAATTATTTGTTCATGAGCAGAAAATGAGACCGATTCCCCATCACCACTATCAATACTGAGGAAACTGTCGGACGAAGAGCATGAAACGAAGTCATCATGAATAACATTACCATAATCAAATGAATCCATAAACTACCAATATACTTATAAACTATTAAATAAAATATTATAATATATATATAATACACAAAATTATAAATTAATATAAGTATAATAAGCAAGATTCGACTAATAAATAAGCAATTTCTATATTAATAAAACCCATCCTTGCTCACCATAGTAATGAGAGAAGAAATTAGCACACTATGTCAATCAGTCACCTTTGAGTTTTATATATTATTTAGATTTAGTGAATAATTAAGTATTATTTAAATCATCATTTACTAATAGATCTAAACTCCCTCCCGCACGCGCACCCCCGCCTTGGTGACACCCACTTCGCAACGGGCCGTGCAGCAGAAATCGTAATATTTTAATTTCGCCATAACTTCAAAATCAAACGTCCAATTTTAATCATTAAAAGACCAAATATTATCTACATAAAATGTGCTTAGTGATGAAATAATTTATTTTGATAAGGATTAATAGATTGAGTAAAATAAACGCGTTTAAATGAAGTCCAAAAAAATTCAAGATTTTTAAATAAAAAAATGGTTGTTGTGCCTCCATAGAATTATAACCTTTAGAAGAGGCATTCCATACAATCGTCAGCGCGAAAATGTGTCAACCTCGAAATGAGTGAGCTCACTCATCTGAGAGCAGTGTGCCTTAGGACGCGGTGACAGTCGGACGTGTTTAGTGCATTGATTACGTAAAATATGCATTGAAAGCGTGAATGAGTGAAAGAGAAAGTAGTATATGCTATTACTGTAAGACAAAAAAGGACGACAATATTTTCTCGATACACATTTTGCATGCAAAAACATTGCTACAGTTTTGATGGCGTATGCCATATCCAAGTATTGACATCGTTGTGTGCCTCACTCGACATAGATAGGTATAGTGTGTCGCAGACTTTTTTGTAGATATTTATAAGATCTACAATTAATTTGAACATTTTATGGTTCTATCTTTTATAGTTTAGGCAGCTTACGCATGATAAGTAACTTTTCTGGTTGTTTTTTACACCTTGTGTCCGAAAAACCCAAATATTTTTCGGAATCCTATTTTTTTTCCAAAATAAAATTTATCCTATGTTACTCGTGCGTGGATAAAGTAGCTTTCGAATGGTGAAAGAATTTTTAAAATCGGTCCAGTAGTTTTTGAGCCTATTCATTACAATTAAACAAACAAACAAACAAAGTTTTCCTCTTTATAATATTAGTGTAGATTAGTGTAGATTATATCATTGGATTCAGAATTTTGAGCTCTATCGTTTGGCATACTTGAAATTCCTCTATCGTTAAAAAAATTTCCCTAACAGTACACATTTTTGAAAGTCTAGACTCTAGACAGGTTTTTTCCTAAAAAAATTGATTTAACATACGTACTTAAATATTTAACGTGTAAAAAAAAAATAACGTGAATGCTTCTAAATTATAATTCAGTCCCTTACGTTAACCTTAAGCTTAGTACAATTCTCTTAACATGTCCTTTACGTTAAGAATTGAGACATACATAATTGTCATAGCTTCACTAAAATTTGTGACTTACCCTAATCTAAATATCATTTTTCAAGTAAGAAGATAATTTTTGGCACCTTCTCAAAAAGTATTATCCGTAAAAGTTTGGTTTTCTATAAAGTTTTAGTGTTTTAGCTAAACCTTTAGCCTTGAGGTATACACATGTAATGCGATCGATAGCTAGCATTAAGGATGACAATACTCTCCTGGCTGCAAATGAAGTCGAGATGCAAGAACTGTTTTAGAGAATGAAGCAAAATATGATCAATAACTTGGGCCATGGGGCCAAAAACATGCTCATAGACAGAAGCAACCCTCTACCTTTGACTGGCGCGCCTTTTATGTCCTTTACAGTAGATTTGTGTCGTAGTTTCATATTAAACTTGGTGCTTACTTTAATATGGCATAGTTTACATTGAAAAATTCTGTGCCGTAAGGAACAAAATATAAGCAATTTTTTTAATGTAAGGGGCATGCTATTTTCTAAACGCGTAAATTTACGAAAATATTTTGTTTATAGTTAAATACCTTTAAGATCGGACTTAATGAAAAAAGTTACAGACGAATTTATTTAAAAAAAAGTTGTTTTTTCGCTCTCATGAAAAGTCGCGTTTTGTCCCTTACTTTAGGCTGTTTACACACACGCAGCGGCACCCTTTGCCCTTACATACTTTGCCCTTATACCGTGCCGCTGCCGCGGCCGTGGCGGTGCCGCTGCCGCTGCGGCGTGTGTGTAAACAGTCTTAAGTGATATGTCCGGTGTCGATATGTACCTATCGAGCGCCATCTATTGAGCTAGTTTGCCGCAAATTCTAAAATGTTAGTTGCCTATAAGACTTTATTCAAACTTTAGATTTGATAATGTGGGAAAAAGGTGCTGAAATCTTTTAGGAAAACATGTTCCTCGCTTGTTGAAATTTGAGGCTTTACATATTGGTTTTTAATGCCGTATTGCCGTTTAATATAAAAAAAAAACAATGTCAAAAGTGTAAAAATGTCAACTGTCATTTACCCTAGAAATGTCGAAAGCAATGAAGAAAACCTCAGTTTTTCGTTGAAATAAAATATTTAATTTATTTAATTCGGATAAATGTACGAATAAATAACAGTAACAATGTCGTTTCCAAAGATTGAGGGGTATGTGGTTACTGAAAAGCTAGGTTCAGGAAGCTATTCCACGGTATACAAAGCATATAATAAGGTAATAGATAGGACTGCTAAAATTCGCCTTTATTTATTCTGCTTAAAATTGTTTACGTAGCCTTTGTATAGGTACTACAAGTTTTTAGAAAAATATCGTGGAAAAGGTTATGTACTTTCCGATTTAGAACTTTACCACATACACTCGGTTTTATTAATTTTGATCTAAATGTAAACAAAGCTACGTATAGACTGCCAAAATGCTATTAATTTAAATGACACGTATTAACCAAGTAATAAAAAAATACTGTAATACTTTAGTATAGTCAAGTAACTTTTCCAGGTGGGCGCCAAGTCAATAGTGGCTATCAAATGCGTGGACAAGTCGAGAGTGAAGCATTCCGGGTCTGCTATCGATAATCTCATCACTGAAATCAGGCTACTGAAGACGTTGCGACACCCACACATTGTCAATATGAAGGAATTCACATGGGATGATCGGTATTTTTTTTTCTGAAATGAGAGTTTTGGCAATGACCATGCTGTAAAAGCTGTACATTATTTTAATAAAATAAAAGACTATGTATGAGTCAATTCCTAGAAAAAACTAGCATTAAACTAAATGTTTTGGCTTTACGTACATGAAATTCAATACATTTAAAAATATATATTTTAAGGAACATTTACATTATAATGGAGTATTGCTGTGGTGGTGACCTCTCCAAGTACATCAAGAGATACGGTAGGATTCCAGAAAAACAGGTGACTTAATATACTTTAAAATCTTGTTAGACAATAATACTATCATATTATTTAATCTTATCACTTATGTCATAACACTCATAGAATTAGGTAACAACTAGCTACACAAGATAAAAATACGAGATTTAAGAAATTGATAAGCATGTAAAACCATTAAAAAAATATAAATAATTGTAAATTAAATATTATCATCACCCTTTTAGGTTCTTTATTTCCTTCAGCAACTTGCCTCAGCACTGAAATTTCTTAGAGAAAAAGGTAATAGTAATTATGATTAAGTTTACTTTTCATGTAAAAATTTTATTATTCAATTTAAATATTGTGATTTGTGATATATATTGTCTTATTGTTTTTAGGTGTGGTACACATGGATCTCAAACCTCATAATCTACTATTACACAAAAATTGTGATGGGAAATACATGCTGAAAGTTGCTGACTTTGGGTAAACTTCAATTCATTCTATTGTAAACACCTGCCCCTAATTAGATATTTTAAAAAGAAATGAAGATTTAAATCTAGATGTTGCTGATAACTTTGTAAGCACTCAAAAAAGTTGTCTTCTTTTTGGAATCTTGCTCATAACTGTTTTTTCTGTTCTTTTTAATATGCTTTTATTAACTTGGGCTGTATACCTGTAACGGAATCTTAGAGTGTCTTTTTCCCTATCTCCAGTAGTCTAATTAATTCGAAACTTTGCATATGTATTAAGAGCCAATGATGCAATAATTTGCTAAAATTTTTGATTTTTTTTTAAATTATTAGTTTTTTAATCTATTAACTATTTGGATCATAAAGTATCTTCATACCTTTATGCAAGGTTTTGTCTTAGTCTCTCACAACTTTAGCAACATGAAGGTTTTTTAAGATACAGTGTATGTTTCAGGTTTGCGCAGCACATGTCGGAGGAGTCGATGCGGTCTGTTCGCGGGTCGCCGCTGTACATGGCGCCGGAGATGCTGACCGGCGCTTATGACGCCCGCGTGGACTTGTGGAGTGTCGGTCAGTACGGAACTACGGACCCTTAGCCCCAATTCAGACACAGCGAAAATCGCGCGGTTTAGACCCGTGGGCCGTGCGGTTTAACCACTCGTAGCTTATTACAAAGGCGTTGTATTACAACGTTCACACTTAACCGCTCAGTTTCTGCACGAGAAACGCGCGGTTTTCGCTTTGTCTGAAGTAGCACTTATCCTGTCATGTTTGTCAATGCCCGCGCGCGGATCTGGGACCGTAAAACGGAACCGTTTTGGGACTCAATCAAATCAAACGAATCGGAATGCCGCGTCCTACTCTAACAAACGTGAAATGACCTTGTTAGAGTAGGAGGGGCATTCTGATTCGATTGTTTGAGTCTCAAACACTGACCTCCATTATACAAGTACGCTAGACTAATGATACCCTTCGAAATGACAGCTATTTTTGTGCCTATTTGAAGCGGAATCAGCTCCCCCAGTGAGAGGGAAGAGAACTAAATTTGACGTAACTTGCAAAGTTCTCTTCCCTCTCACTGGGGGCGCTGACTCCGCTTCAGTCCAGCGTACTTGTATAATGGAGGTCAGTGGTCTTAAAACAGTTTTGTTGCAGGCCTCCTGGTCTGCCTGAAAGTTTTATCTTAATAACTTATTGGGTTAATGTTAGTGTAATGTTCAGTGCATGTTTTTGGAAAAGTTATTGCTAGAAGTAATATGTCATTAATATATATTTTTATTTCTCAGGCGTTATAATGTACGAGTGTCTGTTCGGTACGGCTCCCTACTCCTCTACGACTTTCAAGGAACTGGTTGACAAAATACAGCGGCAAGCACCTATAGAGGTGAGTTCCTATAATATATACTAATATTATAAAGCGGAAGAGTTTGTTTGTTTGTTTGAATGCGCTAATCTCAGGAACTACTGGTCCGATTTGAAAAATTATTTCAGTGTTAGATAGCCCATTTATCGAGGAAGGCTATAGGCTGTATTTTATCACGCTAAGACACGCTAATAGTAGCGAAGAAATAGAGGAAAATGTGGAAAAAACGGGGAAAATTATTTGAATGGGCTTATCTCACGAACTACTGGAGCAATTTGTATTGTATTTGGCACAGACAAGAAGTAGGACACGTGAAGGATCATAGGCTATTTTTGTGGACTAATTTGTCTGTGAAATATCTAATTTACGCGGGCGAAGCCGCACGGAACGTCTAGTATTATATATATTATATTTTGTGTAATTTTTTATCTATTTTGTTCACACCATCCCATAATTTTGTTTATTGTGTGTGTGAATATTTGCGTCTTTGTGTGTAAAGGCACGCGTGCCCGTGTGCATGCTTGCAAGACAACAAGAAATCTGCCAATTTTACCACCAGTTAAAATTGGCAGTTTCTTAAATGTTACAATACCAGAGGTGTGTTTACTTTTCCAATGACATGTAAAGACAGTATTACATACCTTGCTGTGAGAATATTTTTACTACAGCAGGCTTACCATAGTTACCAAAGAAACGGTTTCTTTCTACGAAAGAATAGACAAAGTGACAGATTAACAAAGGTAGTCCGCCATTTTGTCAGTAAAATCTGTCAGTAGGTCCATTCTCTCCCGTTTCTTATGGTGTTATGCTAAGCCTGCTTATGTTATAAATTCCCAGATCCCCCCTAACTCGTCAATATCACCCGGTTGTCGGGACCTGCTGACTCGGCTGCTGAAACACAACCCCGACGACAGGATATCATACGACGAGTTCTTCGAACACGAGTACCTGGACCTCGAGTATATGCCTTCTAAGGAGAATTATGATAAGGTATGCTGTGTGGAGTTGTCTGAAATAAACATCTATATTATAGACTGTCTAAAATAAATTATACTTAGTTCTTAGTTATTATTCACCATCAGCCAACTCAGTGCTAGAAAATTTGCGTTTATCTATGATGTAAGCATCTTTTAATTCTTTGATCGGTTCAATATTTTGTATTTTGATTCCTGACAGTTATAAAATTTTGTATCAGGTGTTTTTTGTGAATTTTTAAATTTAACATTATTATTAAAAGATCCATACGAAATTGGAATCGGCAACCTAAATCCGGTGTTGGCAATTCAATGAATAAAGTTAAGTTTGTGTAGTAAATAAAGTTAAGTTTTGCATAGCTTATTTAATGTGTGTTGTGCCAGGCGGTGGCGCTAATAAAGCAGGCAATAGACTTGGACGTAGGGGGGCGGCTGGAGGCGGCGCTGGCGGCGTACAGCGAGAGTTTACGGTACCTCGTGCCGGCGGTCGGCGCCGAGCGGGACCAGATGAGGCGCAGCGCGCTCACCGCCAAGCTCACCAGGTGACTGCAGCGTGTTCCAGGCGGTATACAGCTGGCCATAGACCTGGACGTAGGGGGGCGGCGCTGGCGGCGTACAGCGAGAGTCTGCGATATCTCGTGCCGGCGGTCGGCGCCGAGCGGGACCAGATGAGGCGCAGCGCGCTCACCGCCAAGCTCACCAGGTGACTGCAGCGTGTTCCAGGCGGTATACAGCTGGCCATAGACCTGGACGTAGGGGGGCGGCTGGAGGCGACGCTGGCGGCGTACAGCGAGAGTCTACGGTACCTCGTGCCGGCGGTCGGCGCCGAGCGGGACCAGATGAGGCGCAGCGCGCTCACCGCCAAGCTCACCAGGTGACTGCAGCGTGTTCCAGGCGGTATACAGCTGGCCATAGACCTGGACGTAGGGGGGCGGCTGGTGGCGGCGCTGGCGGCGTACAGCGAGAGTCTGCGGTACTTCGTGCTGGAGGTCGGTGCCGAGCGGGACCAGATGAGACGCAGCGCGCTCACCGCCAAGCTCACCAGGTGACTGCAGCGTGTTCCAGGCGATATAAATCTGGCCATAGACCTGGACGTAGGGAGGGCGGCTGAAGACGGCGCTGGCGGTAAGCTTGGCAAAAAAAAGTAGATGCCAAACAATTTTTTTAAATCTTATATATTATTATAAAGTATTAAGTAAATCAAATAAACACTTTTTTATTTCTGGAAATGCGAGGCCAAAAAAATACAATTCGATCGTGATTACGTTCAGAATATTTATTTTTTGGGTTCGATTCCCGCGTTGGAAACATATTATTTCCAAGTTTGGTTAGGACAATGCAGGCTGATCATCTGATTGTCTGACAAGTAAGATGATCCATGCGTCGGATGGGCATGTGAAAAGTCGGTCCTGCGCCTGATATCTCGCCAGTCGTGTCGGTCTTGCGTCCCACTGGGTTATGAGAGTGAAAGGAATAGAGAGTGCTCTTGTGTACTGCGCACACATTTGGGCACTATAAAATTACTCCTGCGTAACAGGCCTGGTTTCAATGAAACTAGCCACCGTCACCGATAACAGTGTGGGCGAATTATTATTATTATTTAGTTCGACGTATACTCTTTCTTGCCAAGTTGTACGCTGGAACTTTCACATCGACAGGCGAAACTGGAAGGGGCAAAAAACGCGTATGTAGATCTTTCAATAAACATACAATATTTGTCAATAACATCACAAAAAAACAAAATAAACAGAGATACTAGACCTCCAACAGCACTAAATGACGGGTGCCAACATGCCAAGCTACATTGCCTTAATTTCAAAGAAATTAAAATAAAACCTCTTACACAGATATATGGAGAGAGCGGAAGAGATAAAGAAGATAGTGAAAGGAACGCAACAAGTGACCAACTTCTCTCCGGACACTCACAGCCCACGGAGACAGATCAGCAGGGCTAATATATGCTGTACGGGCGAAGCGTCGGGCAATACTTATGAATTCCGTGAGTGTACGCTGCTTATACAAGCTTTCTGTGATTTTTTGACTGACTACTACTACTATATGTAATCACTTGTGCTTTTAACTGCGCCTAAATATTATTTAAAAAGTTTTAATGTCAATATTTTAACGTTTGTAGTTTTAAATTGCCTTTTAAAAAGTTAAAACGTCAAAATTGTAACCATGTCCAATGAGGCATTTCCTTTTTTTTTAATTTGATTGTCAATCAGTTTTCATTTTAGTAACTAGATGGCGTATGGGTAGACAACTATCGGTGATACCATCATTGATTGCCACAAAATACGGGAAAAGAATGTAAAACTTGATACAATTAAATTTGAAAATGACGCAATAATATTCCAATGAATAGGGTAATAAAGTTACTATAACTATGTTTTAGTTGAAACTCTTGTAAGAAATAGCCCTATTTATCGTCATTATCATACCAAATGGTACAGGAGTTTCAAATTTTGATTTTGACAATATCTTGCCTACGCTTGTGCACGAATATTCAATGCATAACGAATATTCAATAGCTAATATTTTACCAATATTGCACATCAAAACCCCAAATAACACGATTTGGGAAAAAAAACCAAACCATTAATAAAAATCTAGAAGTGTCTATCGTTACGCCATCTGTTGCAGATTCTAAAAGTTAAAAGAAAGAAAATGCCCTATTAAGTTCATGTTTATCAAAGTAACATAATCAGGAGGCTGGGCACTTAAAGATACTTATGTTTTGTTTCAATATATAATCTTAAGTCAGATATTATATTCTCTGTCAAATATTAATCCGATAATTTAAAAAAAATGTTACATTTTGAAACATCTTCATGTATTTATCATTATCGGTTCGATATCGTATACCGGTGATAAGAATGAGTTCTTTTCAATACTAAGGCACTTTGTTTATTTAACGCAGTAATTTTTTCTAAAAATATTAGCAATTTGCCCTGCAGTAGTGACTATTTTCGTAGTTTTGCGGTAATTTTTACTTGCATTTTGAATAAATAGTATTAAATAGCCTTAACTATAGCTCATGTCTTAATTATTATTCTTATTTGTATAATTTTATTAAATCAGTACATTCCACATTTTATTACAGGTGAACTTAATAAAATACAGGATAATGAGAACAGAAAACAACTTGTAGAAAATGGTTCGTCAAATAGTATAATAGAAGCAGAGAAAGAAAGCGAATGTACAGAAGAAAAGGTAAATATAATTTGTACTAATATTGTAATTACGTAAAGACTAATTCAATCAACAGAACCAACAGTACAGTGAGCATCGAATTTAAAAAAAAAAGTTTTTTTTTTAAGTTTTTCACCATTCTCCAAAGCGACATAGAAAAATTTTCTTTTTAAAGAATATTATATTTATATTTTTATAATATTTTCCTATTTCAGACCACAATGACTAAAGAGCCGGATAAGCGGCGTGGACTGGTGCGATTTTTGAGACGAAAACCTGTGCCGTATTTGAACAACACAGAAGAAATTGTAAGTATTCTTTGTACAGCTCTACCAAGCTTTCGCGTACGACGCATAATCAATTATTTTGACTGCGTGCCAAGAATAGGATATATTACTGCAATGTTTTCACGCTAGACGGCAGCACCAGCACAGACAGTAAACAGAAAGTTTTGTTCGACGTTTGACAACGCTTCTGTCAATATTCTGATATGACGTGTGCAACATGTCGGATCTTGATCGGATTATTTATTGTATGTGCTAGTAGCGCCCTCTAGTCCGAATTTTGCGTATATCCCCTATTGTTACTATTCGCGCGATATCAGAATGGGATGCGTCCTTTTGGAACTGAGACGCGCGCTCAAAGCGGGCCAACCGTAAGGTCGGCATACAAAATGACGTTTTTGTTCGCGTACATTTCTTTCAAGTTTTGTTTTAATTTTTTTGTGATAATAGGTAATAATATGTGATATTATTATAGTAATTGATTAATAATGAGTAGAAAAAGGGGTAAGATTTTGAATGGTCAATCACGATTCTCGCCTAATAATTCTGGGAATTGATAAATATTTCGATGAAGAACGAAGTCGGTGTTCTAACGCATTAAAAAAAATCGGCCAAGTGCGAGTCGGACTCGCGCACGAAGGGTTCCGTACCGATACAGAGCAAAAATAGGCTAAAAATTGTGTTTTTTGTATGGGAGCCCCCTTAAATTTTTATTTTATTTTAATATTATTATTAAATATTAAAATACACATATAACAAAAGAATGTGTGAAAAATTCAAGTGCCTACCTCTTGCCATTATTGATATAGAGCGAAAAAGGCCGAAAAATACACGTTTGTTGTATGGGAGCCCCCCTTAAATATTAATTTTATTTTGTTTTCAGTATTTGTTGTTATAGCGGCAACAGATATACACAATCTGTAAAAATTTCAGAAGTCTAGCGGTTCTTGAGATACAGCCTGGAGACAGACAGACGGACAGACAACGAAGTCTTAGTAATAGGGTCCTGTTTTTACCCTTTGGGTACGGAAACCTAAAAACACAGTAAATATCTTTAATGTATCGAATCAATCGATTACGCATTTTATTACTATTATTACGTATAAACCTATAAATTAATGTTCAGAATATTTTTGCTAACGCTACTTCATTAGAAAACTGTTATTTTAGATTTACTTTGACAAGGTTCCATCCCATTCTGATCGCGCGCGGATATATCTTATTGTAAAATACTTAACGTACTTTATGCTCTTTTCAGAGTCAAGACAATTCAGAGAAGACGAAATCGGACGACATTTCAGATCACGCTTGTCGAATCACGTAAATAATAATACTGCATAATGAGGCTATGAATTTATATTATTTATATTTTATAAGCTTGATATTTTAAATAATACACAAACTAAATTATTATAGTTAGCTCTTGAATGTAAAGAAGCTTTTACGCTGCTTTTTACAAAAAAGTTACTATAATTATGTGATTAAATAAGGAGCACACATAAAGTATTAGATTTTATTTCAAGCTATAAATGTTAGATACTACGAAATAAGAGATCATAAATTGTTAATCGTTCATTTTTGCAATAAATGAAGTGACTGTGAACTACTGAAAAGCTATTGAATTTAAGGAATTTTTTATGCTGTTTTTTACAAAAAGTTACTATTATTATTATGTGATAATTAATAGTAGGGGAGGGGAGGGTGCTAATCGTTAAGTCACTCGAGCGTCATGGAGACCTAGTAGGTTTTTTACATTATAACATTATGTAAAAATTTTTCATCAGTTTTACATATACATTATATAAAACTGATGAAAAAATAATAAGAGCGTTTTTTATTTTAGCGGTGAGTTTAAAGTTATGAAAAAGAAAATATATTCAGAAATTTGCTTATTTAGGTAAATTATAACAAGATTTTAGACAACAAGGACTAAATCATTTAGTTTAGTGCAATATAAAATATCTGCGAAGCCTAGTTAGGAAAATATGAAGTTTTATTTTTTATACCGCATGACTGGTGAGACATGATCAATACTTATGGAGAGTACTCGGTACTCGATTCTCATTATAATTATGTAATAAAATTAGGTGGTTCCTTAGCTGCGTTATGTGTATTTTTTGGGATATATGACGTAAAAAATGTTATACTCCCGTAAGGACACGTTACCTGCTGCCTTACTCCCGACAGAATCAGAATCGAACCAGCTCGATCTCAAAGCTTTTGCTACTTCCGACATATATACTAGCGCAAAACCGTACTGCGGCTCAATTTGGAACTAATTCGATCTCAACGGCACTCCTGACAGCTGTACTAGCGCACGATCGTGCGGCGGCTCAATTTGGAACTAATCAGTCTCGTAAATCAAAATCGTATCAGTTTCGGAGGTAGAACTGCTGATCGAAATTCGTACGACGCAGCGGATGGATAGTAGACCGCCGACGCAGCGTAGGAGAGGCCATAATTATTTTAAAAACTAAGAGGAGCGTATGAAATGCGGTTGAATGACAGGAGGGTTATTCTACAGGACCACAAAATTATTAAGACACGTATTTTAGTCTGCTCGACATGCGATCATTTTATCGGATAGGTATAATATGGTTGTCGCGTAATCTAAAATCCATGATGCGATTTTTTTCTGTAGATAATAATTATTATGATACGAGTATTTTGCTCTAACTGTGTAGTTGTACGATGGACGATTATAGAAAAGTGGGTTTGTAAACATTTTAGAGGTACTATCTTGTCTCGTGTATATTTGCTTGTAGCAGAGAATATAAAAATTGGGACCACAGTGAAATTATATTGGATCCTATTATTACGTAATTTAATTTTGTTGTTTACCTAATGTTATTATTTCGTTGCATAATGCTACTTTTAAGATGTTGGAATTATTGTTTTGTTATATTTTAAAAAGACTGTGCCTTTTATATTTTAAAATATAATATAATTTAAAGAAAAAAGAGCTGTGTCTTTTATCAACGTTATCATAAAATAGGTAAGGGCCAACCCACACGTACCACATCCACACGACAACCACAACCACACCACGTGGTCGGGCGTAGGTATATTTCGTATTGTAAATGAACTGGACTATTCACACGTACCACATTTTGCAGTCGTTGTCGACCACTTGTGTGATACCGACCACATCGCAACCACTAGCGACTAGTGGCCGACCACAACGCAACCACAACGTTGCGTCGATGCAATTACAGTGCGCGCACACCGCCTCCGTTTCATTGACTTTCGTACGTAACCACATCGCAACTACTGGCGACAACGCAACCACGTCGACGTTTTGTCGGTACCACAACGCAACTATAAAAAGCTGCAGCGACACCATTCACACGTAACCACTGCTTGACGGCATTTTGTCGTTGCGACGTGGTGCGATTGTGGTGCGTGTGGGTTGGCCCTAATATTATGGCATATAAGGAGTGAAATGGTATGGGTCTAATTTTTTATGTGTAGGTACTATCGAGGAAGTTGATTCCTAGGCAGATGGGGGACCTACGTAGTTTGGTCGCGTTACGTCAAACTCAGCCGAAAGATCACAATTCACAATTAACATTGAATTGACCAAATGACGTTGGTCTGTCAACTGCCTGGGAATCAATTTCCTCGATGGTACAAATAGGAAGGGGTTCTTCTTGGCGACACGGGAGATACAGCGATGGGAATGTGTGGTGGCCGGTCATGATTGGTGGGCCCATAAAGTTAATAAGTATACCTAGCGGAAGCTAGGTATATTAACTTTATGGGTGGGCCAAAGCGCAGACAAAGCCCGTTTAAAAAAAAACTTAGTAAATGTAAATCGTGGTGAAAATTTTCTAGACAGACCAAAGACAGACTTCAATTTAGATTGAATATGAAACATGTCAATTTATTATTTACATCAAAATTTAAGTCAAATGTGTAGATAATGCAATTTTGCATGCATCTTTAATTTAGATTTAAGCAATGCTGGTATCTACATGGTATTTAAAATCATAAAGTATTTTACTTAAAAGTTTCTGTTACCAAAGTAAGTATTTTACATACTAAATATTATTATGATTATCATTGGGCCTTAGGGCCTATGTTCCTCAAAAAATGGAGAATAATGTGAATTCATACGTAACCTAATCTTTACAAAAATAAATGTACCTGCATACCACGTAGGTATGTTTATTTCTCAAAAATTAGTTTGTAATTTTTGAGTTATCCAAAGATATATAATATTATGTAACTTTAATATTATCATTATTACAGTTAAACAAATGATTTGAGCCAAAATGCATGCACTGGATCAAAGTAACAGATCTCCTTTTAGACTACGTGGACCTATTTATGGTGAAAACACTTGTTTGGGAAGAAATTTTCATTGTTTTTTAATTATTGCTGTCTGTGTTGTATCGATTTTACTTATAGCTTTAATTACATTATTTATGGTTCGACACTTTGGTTAAATATAGAATATTGATGTCCTTATGTGCTTCGACTCATTTCACACCTTTTGCCTCTGCTTTTAGTTCATTTGAACATGATTTGAACGCCCATATCACTGGGAAACTGAGTTTTTCCGTGAGAACTAATAAGAGATACGCGCTGCGCTGCGCCCCGACCCGCCCCGACAAAGTGTGCGCGAACCTTTAAAAAAAAGTAAAAGCAAATCGCAATGGCTCTACTACACTGACCTCCATTATACAAGTACGCTGGGCTGGACCTATGATACCCACTTTTTTGTGCCTATTTGAAGCGGAATCAGCGCCCCCAGTAAGAGGGAAGAGAACTAAATTTGACGTAACTTGCAAATGGCCGCTTAGTCGTTATTGGTTGTCATCACTAGTATTAGTTCCAATTACTCCCACTACTGCTATCAGCGCCAATATGGCGACTTTCAAACGTCATTTTTACGTCAAAATTAGTTATTAATTTTGACGTAAAAATGACGTTTATTTAGTTCCTACTTCCTATCACTCACATTGGGAGAGCTGATTGCGCTTCAAATATTAAATAGGCACAAAAAATAGCTGTCATTTCAAAGGGTATCATTAGTCCAGCGTACTTGTTTAATGGAGGTCAGTGCTCTACTATTAACAATATATACCTTAATCTGTGGCAATCACGGTTGCCCACTTTTGCCCCCAAATTTAGGGGCTAGAAGTTTTAAAAGGGACATTTTTAGGGGCTACAATTTTTTGGGGTTTTTTTAGGGGCTTGTAATTAAATTGAAAACAAAGCGTGTGTATTTTCAGTTTTGTGCGTAGAATGGAATTAATGAATATAATGGAAATAGAATGGAAATTTGCTTTGGCATTATAGACACTGCCTGTTTCCAATGCCTCTGTTGAGCGTACCTTTTCTATAGGTATATGGGATAATCAAAAATAAACTGAGGAACAGAATATCCCTTAAAATGGTACAGAGTATAATGATGGTTCGATTTTCCTTAAATCGAGATTATGGATCCTGTGTAAAGAACCCACTGTTGAAATGATAAAGAAGTTAACTTGCGCATGTATGATTTCATCAATGAGACAAATGAAAACGAGGAACAAGATGATGATGTGGTTTTGAGAATAATTAATAACTTCGCATGTTAAGAATTTTAATAATTAATGTAAGCTTTATTCAATAAAATAATACACTAACTTACTATGTAACGTTTTATTTTATGAGCTACCAAACAATTTACTAAATAATTAGGTATATAAAAAAATCTATATTTAGGGGTTTTTGGGGGGATTCGGAAAAAAACTTGGAGGTAAATTTTGGTAAGGGTTGGCAGCACTGGTGGCAACAAAAACGAAGCTGAAATTAATTAAAGGACTACAGTCCGACAAGGCTTTAAATGAATGTGTCAACAGCCTTGTCGATCTACAATATATACTCTAATCTGTGCTTGTCGAACTGTAGAATCCAGGCCCGTAATCTGTGATAAAAAAGAAAAAAGAAAATGGCGGCCAACGATGGCGGCGTGATGTCGTGAACTGTGATGTGTTGGGAATTTTGTAGAAATATCTGCATAAACCTTTTAGTTTACTTTATTATCGAAAAATAATTTCTCACAACTAAAGTGGGTCGCTTAACTAATTAAAAACGTTAGAGTTGAAATGTGTGTTGTGTTTCAAGTAGCTTTTCTGTGTTTGTATTGAGGGACTTTTACTTGGCGTGGTAAAATGACGCAGTTTTTACCCCCAAATCTTCTCGCACTATTTGCGGCGCGAGACCCTATACCATATTTACCACCAGCAGCAAAACTACCACATGAAAAGAAACAAAAAGGCTACGATGGAGTCGGCGCTTTTCTGCACTTATTTGAGGTTAGTATTATTTGCATAATAAACCATTGAACAAAGAATATTCCTATTGTCCCTATTTATATTTGCATACCATACAAACTGGCCTTATTGTAAAATTATTATTAATTTATAAAACTTAAAAACAATAAATACTTACATATTTTGATAGTTTAGATGTGTTTTATTATATTATATTTTTATCTTTTATATTTTTATTTCGTAATAGAAAACATTAAATTGCAACAATGTGTTATGCATATTTGAAGTTGTTAATTCTCATGCATTCAAAGTTATACATAATATTATGTTGTTATTTATGACAAAACTCTTTCAGCACCCCTCGGAAACTCCACCACCAACCAGGGTGGAGACAAGAGAAGAAAGACTGGAGAGACGCAGAAGGGAACGAGCAGAGCAGACCGCTTACAAACTGGAGCAAGAGATTGCTATGTGGGATCCAAGCACCAATGATAAAGCAACTGGTGATCCCTTCAAAACACTATTTGTAGCCAGAATTGTAAGTACTTTACTTATAAATATTATGATAGTAAAAACCTATTTGAATAGGGAATTTACGCAAAGGCTGGAGTATAAAGAGCTATACTATACTGTGCTCAGCGAAACATGGCGGTAGCGGTCATTGACTCCCTGTCAAAAACTTGTCATTTTCCATTGAGATAGACTAATAGGAGAGAGCCTTATATCGGTGTATAAGTGTCAAAAGTGTGTAATGTTATGTCCTACTTCCTAGGACATAACAAAGGAGTCGCTCTGCATATTTCATGTATTAAAAGTGTTAATAAAGGTTTTTAGTAAACATTTTATGCTAGATATTGTTGAGTTTTGTGGTTCCACTAAATAATAAACCATAAGAACGGCCAAAGAATGCCTCAAACACGTGGATTTGACATTAAATATGTAAGTTTTGAACAACATTTTTTGGGCTTTTCAATCGGTATTTTTGTAAGCTACAAAGATAATATAAGTTTAATAATCCCTTATTCCTGCTATATAAGGCATTAGTGCTATAAATGTCACATCAATTAATAATTTGGCTACAAAAATTGCATAGCTTTTTACGTGTGTTTATGGATTCTCATTACTTGAACTATAGTTTATCGATATCATGAACTAAATGACTTTCTTTTCTGGATTATAATGTGCTTCAAAATGATCGGCAAACAGAAATATTCAAGAAAATACACACACACTACTTGTATGAAAATAAGTACAAAATGGCCACGCGATGATGGGCTAAGATTACATCTATACTATAATACTTTATCTATGTCATTTTCTACACAAAGCTGTGATTGACAACATCTGACACTTCATTGTCAATAGCGGTTTATATAGAAAATGACAAGTTTTTGACGGGGAGTCAATGACCGCTACCGCCATGTTTCGCCGAGTAAAGTATAGCATTACAGAAAATAATCATACTAAAATCTGACATGTTGAGCAAGTCATAACAGAATATTGACAGAAACTTTGTCAAACTTCGATGAAATCTTTTTGTTTACTGTCTGGATCAGGGGTTCCCAAACTTATCTGGGGACACGGTAGTGTCCCCGCCGAGACGAGCCAAGCGAAGCGCAAGGGCACTACCTACCTTTTCTCAAAGTTTTTGTTTACTGCCCACTTTAAGAACAAATTATATTTTAGCGCCCCCCTTGTTTCAATTCAAAATGCATCCAAATGAAATACATCACCCCCCAAGCCTCTACACAACGCCCCCATTTTTCTTCTGGGTCCCACACCACCCCCCTTCAGACCTTCAGCGCCCACAAGGGGGCGTTATCGCCCACTTTGGGAAAGACTGGTCTAGATGTTGGTGCTGCCTGTGGTGTAAAAACCTTGCAGTAATAATATGTCCTATTGTTAATAAAATATCATTAATCAAAAGCCCACTATTATTATTACTAAACATACAAACTGTGTAAAACTTATGTTTACTAGCTAAAACACACATTTTTCCAAATTTTGTAAAACCATTCCGTTTTTGTGTGAAGAGGGAACAAACTCTTAAACTTACATCTTTTTAATACCTATTGTGTGTGATTCTGTATGGTTGGTAGAAACTATACATATACTTTTTTTCAGAATTATGACACATCCGAATCTAAACTCAGAAGAGAGTTTGAGGGATACGGACAAATAAAAAAGGTAAACTATTTATTATATTTAAGTTTAATAAAACTTTTTTGCAAAGGTAATGTAAATTGAATTCATAATGCAGCTTTTATGAAAAACATTTCTACAGTACTATAATTAGGATTACATAGTACTTAATAGAATAATTTGTTTCTTGTCTATTTTGACACCTAAATATTTATTTTCAGATATACATGATATACGACACAGAGAATGGAAAGCCGAGGGGCTATGCATTTATTGAATATGAGCATGAACGAGATATGCACTGTGAGTGTTACCACTGTGTCAAAAATTATGAATTTTAAGAAAGTCCCAACCTTAACATAATTTAAACAGTCTATTGACCACTCAAATCCCAAGCGGCCAGATTTGGCCGCGCCATTTGTACTGCGCTATTATTTCTTTCTTCGACAAAAGAAACGAAGAAAAAAGTTGAAGCTGGGCCTTTCGAAACAAATCAAATATTGCAATATTTATATATCAAGTTTTTAACTAACTGGATGAAACTCATAATACATTATTAATTTCTTACAGACTATATGTTATGCTTAATAATATAACCTGTATTGTGATCTTTCCTTAAGAAATGCGAAAATTTTAATGCTATTATGAGTTTTATAATTCGGACGCCATTTAACTTATTGGAGGGATTTGACACATACAAAAACTGTGTATTGTAGTGTTTAATTCCTCCATAGTGACAATTATGGCAACACATCGACCATTTAAGATGTATGATTAATAAGTGGTTTTTTCTATTCACACCACAGACCCAGCCGTTAAGACCCTACCACACAAACTCGAGAATACCGGCCACGTTATTTTATAGGTTTGTATGTGGTGGTAAGATGCCAACATACAATGAAATTTTAACCGAATATTCGTAATATAGTTATAGGTAGGATATTACCTAAATGTTATAAACAGTGTAACCGCAACTTCGTGCGCTCAAAAGAAAATATCGCGAGAATCGTATATTTTTCCTCAATTAAAAGTAGCCCATGTCTTTCCACATCTGTGCCAAATTTCATTCAAATCAGTCCAGTAGCTGCAAACGAGTTGTTCCTCATCATGTTTGTACTATTTTGTTTATTGAGAAGTTATAAAATTGGAATGTAAGTAAGAAATTTAACAACATACTAGTAAAACACAGAATTACCATCATAATCGTCAGAGTAAGCAATTCTTAAGTGTCACCGGTACAGGTAACTTGTGAGTGTACAAGAAAGGTAAAGACATAACAAAGGTAAAAAATTGGTTTATTGTTATTCGCCAAGAAACGTAATAAAAATTACCTATACATATAAAAACAAATATAGTTGGTAAGTTTAAAATAATTGTATGTAGTAATCCGGAATTTTTATAACAATTACCTAAAACAATTTTACAACATAATTAGGTACAATATTGTTATGATTGTACATTAAAGTTAAATTATTTTATGTTTTTTAATGATAAATATTGCGCTTTGGATACGTAAGTAATGCGCACCAGGTAAATGGTAAATTCAACCGGCGGCCGTCGGAATTTTCTATAATTATTTGTCAAAGTAAGTACTTTTTAATTTGGGTCAAAAAGTAAGTAGTCACGGTAGGTATTCCTTTATATACTACGTCTGTCGGCTTGGTCGGTAGGTATACTTAGGTACTTTCACTTTGGGTGATTTTTAATGTTTTTCAATGTGAATATTAAAAATTGCCCCCTTTATTTTTTTGGTACATGTTGTCTTTATTTTTATTCCTTACTAATAAAATTATTTGCACTGTGTATACAAATGTTATAGTTACAAAATGTTTTGTCCTTGTTCAATACATAATACTGTTGACTTACAAAGATGAGCATTGTTTAACTGTAACATGTGTATACAGTGTAAATCTATTTATTAGTAAGGGCTTATATGCTTCTTGTAAAAACAAGCATATAAGTATGGTTTACATGATTTTGCCTTTTTAATATTTGAGTAACTGTTTTTATGAATGTAATATATAAACACTTTGCAATATAGGTGCTCATTGTAAGTAAAATCTTATCTAGTAGTTTTTTTTTGCCAGATTTTTGGAAAACTAATTCCCATATTATTTAAAGATTTTTGTCAAAAATAACGTAAAATTATGATTTACAGTAAAATTTTCTTTTCATTCACAAACTCATGTAAACCGATAAACACATTTAGAATCTTTTATGTGGGCCACACAATTGAAAGTTTACATTTGACTGGGCCTACATAAAAGATGGATATGCTATTACATAGATATTAACTATGTATCCATTTTACAGCTGCGTATAAACATGCTGACGGTAAGAAGATTGACGGCAAGCGAGTGCTCGTGGACGTTGAACGAGCTAGGACTGTGAAGGGATGGTTGCCAAGAAGACTAGGTGAGTTTTATAATATTATGACTGATCAATAGAAACACGTGTAGGATTCGGTATTTACAGGTAACGACACGACTACTGTAACATTTCATTATTATTTACATCTCAAATGTTATTCATAATATTAATATGTACTGCTTTTGTTTAGAGTTCCCAACCTAATGGATAGAATAATTGATTATATTTTAAAAACTAGGTGATTACTTACTTATTTAGTATAGGGAATATTATGTAAATTTTTTTTTTCTTTTTTGTTAAATTTTGAAATGTTTGATATTTGCAGGTGGCGGCCTCGGCGGTACGCGGCGTGGCGGCGCCGACGTCAACATCAAGCACTCCGGCCGCGAGGACAACGAGAGGGAGAGGGAGCGATACCGCCTCGAGCAGCGGGACAGGGATAGAGATAGGGAACGCGACAGGGACCGTGAGTATTATTGATCTAACCGCCGCACTCAGAGACATTTAATAATGAGTAATGACTAAACTTCAATTTAACACCTCCATCATAGGTATCGCAGACACAATAGACTTTCAATTGTTATGCGGCAGCCGGCTGCCGCTTGGGGATTGATGGGTTAATGAAGAGTTTGACAGATAATGTATGGGGCTTATGTCAATACATTCATTTAATTACAGTTAAGTTATTAATATTCGTCTCTGAGTGCGGCAGTAAAGCTACGAATTTCGAAAAGGACAGGGCAGCATTGCAACAGGTGATTGACAGCATTGTGCAGATATTGTGCAATTTTTGCCTGATGCATTGTTTTCGCCACATATATAATCACTGCGGACCATAAGAATGTATGCAAAATTTCACACAATCATTCCAAACTTGCTGCACCTAAAAAAAATGTCGATATGAAAGACAGGAAAAGTCTAATTTCCAAGGTTCTGAAAAAGGTAAAAGGTAAATAGCATTTGGTACCAGGCATAATTACGAATGTGTTACGAAAAACCTAAACATGGAATAAAAAAATACATAACGTTTTCTGTTGTAGGCACGCGACGTCGCTCGCGGTCGCGGTCGCGCAGACGCTCAGGGTCGCGCACGCGCCGCCGCGACAGGGAGCGCGAGAAGCGGGATGAAGAACCTGCGGAGAGGTGAGTAATAATTTCTTCTGTGTTATAGTTTAGACAAGAATCTTAAAGATTCTCATCAGCGACGCCCTTAGGTAGACTCTTCTCTTAGGTAGTCTTAGGTAGACTCTGTACGCTACGAAAAAAATGTGTCATAAATTATCATCAAATAACGCGCATATGGAGAACTCTGCGCGAGTCACGAGCCGGCGTGTTTGCCGCGTTTTGTATTCCGTGCGTCGTCTTACAATATACATATTATTTTAAATCTTAAACACTATACGGTCAAGTAACAGTGCTGTTTAAAATTTTGCAATAAAATCGTTTTCACCTTTTAATCTATTTGTGGTGGTACTAATCAATTATGTTATACTAGACGTCGTAGGAGGTCACGCTCACGGTCGGAGCGGCGACGCGAGCGACGCGACCGCGACAAGGAGCGCGACAAAGACCGCGACAAGGACCGCGACCGCAAGCGCTCCCGCCGCGACCGCGACCGCAAGGAGACGAAGGTCAAACCCGAGGACATCAAGATCAAGGAGGAGCCGCAGGACGGTAAGCCCTTTAGACTGCCTTCACATTATGTCGCGGGTACCGCCGCAGCCGCGCGACTCGCTTTAGTATGGAAGTCGCGCGGCTGCGGCGGTACCCGCGACATAATGTGAAGGCAGCCTTAGGGTCTGTTTCACCACTTCCTGATAAGTGCCGAATAGGCTATCCACCACTTAACTTGACAGATAAAGTATGGAGAATCGGTTGGAAAAAAAGATGTGAATGGCCATTCATTATTAGGCACCTTATCAGAAAGTGGTGAATCAGGCTCTTAGAGTAGTAGAGATACTGCTAGATGACGCCCGCAACTCCATTGCGTCAAAATACGCTACTCGCGCGGGAACCGTACATTTTTCCGGCATAAAAAGTATCCTATGTCCTTTCCCGGGACTCAAAGTATCTCCATACCAAATTTCAGCAAAATCAGTTCATTGGTTCAGTGGTTTGGGCGTGAAGAGGCAACAGACAGACACACTTTCGAATTTTTGATATTATAGTATCGTATAATTAGTATGGATCTTGTGTCCTTCGGAAAAGGAAATCTGCAGCAGCTATGGGTTACACAAATAAGTAACAATTTAATGTTTAGGGAAGTACTAGAGGATATGCTTGAGTGGCAAGATAACTAGCGAGAAAACTTGTTGCTATGGGTAGAACTTAGGCGATCGCCCGAGTCGCTGGAGAATAGGCCCTTTTTTTCTCATTAGCTTGTTCACTTAGACCTACTTCCTCGCAAATCATGTCAATTAACTTAGAATCAGCGATCAACATTTTCAAAATGAACTACATACTGCTATTGCTCTCCAAATATTTAAACATAGGTTCTGTCTTAAACTCTAATAGTCAAAACATTTGGTTAACAATTAGTTTTGTTGCGTTTTCAGATTACCCCGAGTTCAGCCTGCCTCCTCTGGATGTCCACATCAAGCAAGAGCCCGAGGATGAAAATAAATATAATCCGGAGGACGCCAACGGGGACGACTATAATTATTAGGATTTTATGCCATCCAGACTCGCGAGAAGTCGCGCAAATTCTCTGGAAGCGAGAAGGCAAGACACTGCCTAAATTCTCTTCTCGAAATGTGTACAGAGTCTGGTTAGGAATTAACACTAGCTAAATAGGTTAAGACAATAATTTTCATCGCAAAGTTGTGACCACTTTTACATATTAAGCAGAACATAGCTCTCCTCACACTTTAGCTCAATTATATTTTACCGAGATGTAAACTGTCTTATGCTTTGTACCTTATAAAAAAATATTGTACAATCAATATAAGTAGACATTTGTCAGGTTTCGAAGGTTTTTATTGGAAGTTTATCTATACTTAAAAACGCTCGATTTATATGCGTCCGCGCAAACGAGCGGTTTGGCCGCTACACCGCCAAATCACAAGCAATTGTATGTAACGATTTATTTAAATAGCGGCGTGGTCGCGCCGTCATTTACATGCGATTGCTTGTAATCTCACGGTATAGCCACCAAATTGCGCATTCGGGCGGACACATAATATGAATAGAGCCGAAAAGGCTGTTGAATGAAGATGAATGAACAGAATTGAAGATAAAAAGAACCGCGGAAACCAAGTATTAATTATTATGATGACCACAGTATTTACAGACACAGCGTCTTAACTTCTAGCTATTAGCTTTACATAGATGGTCTGTCAACAACTATGAACTAAATTATTTCCAATTCCATAGCCTTAATATATTTTATGTTTCAATTTGTAATGCTACGCCAAATGTCATTGTCTTATAGGTCTTGATACATCTCTGAGTTGACCGTACATTAGAACGTCCTCACATTAGGTTGACGCACTACTGTTTTTAGTATAGAAGTCGCGCTGCTGCCGCACTACTGGTGACTTGATGTATAGGCAGCCTTAAGTACTATGTCAATATTTCAAAAACTTGTGAGGCTTGTTGTGCTGTCATATTTTAAACATAAATGAAAGCATAAGTCATTACCACTGACCTCCATTATACAAGGTCAGTGGTCATTACTGTAAATACTCAACAATCATACAAGGCTCAACCCACTGGGGCTGAGTCGACGCGTCATGCATTTTGCTTACAGCGTAGAATTGAGGGCTCCCACACATAACTGCGAATTCCTATCGCATCGCAAATATCTGCGACAAAATTCATAATAAAAATGACATAAATTGAATGAAATGAATTCGAAATTTTGTGTGGGAGCCCAAACATATGCTTCGGTGAAACACATGAGTCGCATCGACTCAGTCCCAGTGAGTTGAGCCTAAGACGTATATACACATAACTTTCGGTGTGTTATATCTAATGTATAAATTTATTATAAATCCTTGCGTTTTTTAAATGAATTATAAGTAAAGATTTAATCGAATTACGGTTGTCGATTTGCGCCCTCTGCAAATTCATGTCTCGGGCATTTGATTTTAAATTAAATTGCCCTGGCGTCAGTAATGCAATAATTTATAGATTTTAAAATCCTAGTACATTTTTAGTATGTGTGTTTACTATGGTCAAGTAAAACATTAAAATACATACTTTTTGTTTTATTTCAACTATGCCCCATATAACTTAGAAGTTATGAGTAACTATGTAGTTAGTTAGCATGAAGTTGATTGGAAATTGCTCCCCGTGCAGAAATAATCTATACTAATATTATAAAGCGGAAGAGTTTGTTAGTTTGTTTGTTTGTTTGAACGCGCTAATCTCAGGAACTACTGGTCCGATTTCAAAAATTCTTTCAGTGTTAGATAGTCCATTTATCGAGGAAGGCTATAGGCTATATTTTATCACGCTAAGACTAATAGGGGCGAAGAAATAGAGGAAAATGTGGAAAAAACGGGAGGAAATTATTTGAAAGGGCTTATTTGAACGCGCTTATCTCAGGAACTACTGGTCCGATTTGAAAAATTCTTTCAGTGTTAGATAGCTCATTTATCGAGGAAGGCTATAGGCTATATTTTATCACGCTAAAACTAATAGGAGCGAAGAAATAGAAGAAAATGTGGAAAAAACGGGGGAATTTATTTGAAAGGCCTTATCTCACGAACTACTGGAGCAATTTTTCTGTTATTTGGGTCAGATAAGAAGTAGACCACGTGAAAGATGATAAGCTATTTTTTGTAGACTGATTTGTCTGTGAAATATCTAATTTACGCGGGCGAAGCCGCGCGGAACGTCTAGTTTATTATATTATACAATTAATAAGTTATTCAGGGATAATGAAGGTTAAATGTGTATCATATTTCCATCTTAGAAAGAAGAAAGATATAGTATTTGTATTGAAAGAAAGATGTTTGCATTTAAAATTATATTTATTGTCTATTAATAAAATGCGAAATTAAATATTATTCTTAATTTAAAATTTACTTATATCTTATTTTCAAAAATAATTAATCAGTACATTGTACTTACACTATTTTAACACCGGGAACTGTAAAATTATGTTTTAATAAGCATAGGTTACACTTACAACTACATGTTCACAATAAGTAAAATATTAATTACAAATAATATACACTTTGTAATCTTGACTATATGACTAAAGCAAATGTTTGGCATTTAAGTCCAGGAGTATTGCCGTCGATAGTATTACAAATTGATACAAAGTCATCTTTGGATTTGTACTCATAGAACTTCTGGAATGGTTTCCATTTACGAGTGAATTCCTCGTCTGTGGAAAATGGTTCTGCAGTTTGTATATCCAAAGGCTCTTTCTTTAATGGCACAACCAACCTGAAAAAAGGGAATAACTATAACATTATATATTTTTAAGTTGAGTACAATATATTTTATTTCTGGTTGGTTTCCTTCCTACATTCATATCTTCATAAAAATCCATTAACTAGCTAAAAAATTGAAGTACCTTGTTGCATGTAGATACATCCTATGGGGCTCTCTATCCAACTTGCCACTGTAAGTGTAATCACCAAGTATTGTGTGATTTATAGCTCGACAGTGCACTCGGAGCTGATGTCTTCTTCCTTTAAAAATGAAAGAATTATACTCACATAATAAAATACTCTTGACAATTTCAAGCATTATTATTATTATGAGAAAAAGACAATATTATGGCCCTATTTAGGCCCGTGTCTGTTTTTATGTAAGGATCTATAACCTTAATATGTTATTCAGATATTACCTGTAAAAGGTTTTAAAAGGACAACAGATATTGGATCCTCTCCATAGTAACCAGTCTCCAAAAGGAGCATGCGTGTATGGCTGTCCCGTGGATGTAAACATGGCTCATCCATATTTGTAAGTGCTCTCATTCTGTGTTCACATTGTGGTTTTCTGTCAATACCTGTTATATGAATATTAAGTATTACTTCAGTTTCAGTTTGGTGATAAATTCAAACAATTTTTGGAAGCTTTCTAGGTACTAGGTAGGTCTGATAATATAAAATATATATTGTTCATGATCTATATAATTAAGAGGCTTTATCAGTAATGTATACAGGATATAATTATTTTAACTTACCTACAGGATAATCTATATCGGCTAAATCAAATGTTATGTGTCCTCTTACAACAGCTAAATAGTACTTTTTTGTGAGACGTTTTTCAAATAATTTCCCAGCCTCAGCAGCAGCGGACTTTTTCTTTGCTATGCACAACACTCCACTGGTCGCATAATCCAATCTATGGATGAAGTGTAGAGGATTCATAGAACTTCTTAGGTGGGAGTTCAGAGATCCTATGTAAAACGTAACCGTATTCTGAAACAATAGGTACTTTGTTTGTGACTAGATGTTGACCGCTAAAACATTGCTCGAAACTTAATGTAGATTGCAATGTTTATTTTGTTAGTTTTTGCTGAAAACTGAAGAAACATAAATAATAACATAACCTCAGAATGATTATAACATATTATTTTTATGAATGAATGTACATACTTTTTCCTCTTTATCGTCTGAATTAATATACATATCACATGGTTTATTAACGATTATAAAATTATCGCTTTCATATAACACATTTACACCCATTACGATTTTAAATTCCACTAGGAGTTTGCTAGATAGGAGTAATCAAATCACAAAATGAATAGTCAAAACTGTCAAAGTCACGAATGTCAAATTAGTACGAATTTAGACCAATTGCATTGGTCAAACTCATGAATGTCATATTAGTACGAATTTAGACCAATTGAATTGGTCTTAACACATTCAGTGCCTTTAACACACAATGTGTGTCCACACTAATCTTTATCGCCATGCCGCTGGCACGCCGGGCGTGCTCTCCGTTTTTCATCAATATCTCAAAGATAATACAGTTTTTTTCACCGAAACTCTCAGAGTATAAACTTTGTGCCGTAAGCTAATGAATTATTAAGTGGTTCCATGATCTGATATTTTTTTTTATGTTGTCGAAAATAATTTATTATGTAATGCCGCGAACATGCCAGGTGTATTCATCTACACGAGTTCTCAACCTTTTATATCTGGGTGCACGGTATCTATATTGTTTGGTCAATTTATTTAAGAAAGAGGGGCATTTCGTACCCACTTATGTAGCACTTTAAGACATAATATACCAAACTAGACGTTCCGCGCGGCTTCGCCCGCGTAAATTAGATATTTCACAGACAAATCAGTCTACAAAAAATAGCCTATGATCCTTCACGTGGTCTACTTCTTATCTGACCCAAATAACAGAAAAATTGCTCTAGTAGTTCGTGAGATAAGCCCTTTCAAATAATTTCCTCCGTTTTTTCCACATTTTCTTCTATTTCTTCGCTCCTATTAGTCTTAGCGTAATAAAATATAGCTTATAGACTTCCTCGATAAATGGGCTATCTAACACTGAAAGAATTTTTCGAATCGGACCAGTAGTTCCTGAGATTAGCGCGTTCAAATAAGCCCTTTCAAATAATTTCCCCCCGTTTTTTCCACATTTTCCTCTATTTCTTCGCTCTTATTAGTCTTAGCGTGATAAAATATAGCCTATAGCCTTCCTCGATAAATGGACTATCTAATACTGAAAGAATTTTTCAAATCGAACCAGTAGTTCCTGAGATTAGCGCGTTCAAACAAACAAACAAACAAACAAACTCTTCCGCTTTATAATATTAGTATAGATGAATGGGCTTGAAAAGTTGAACATTTTATTGTATGACGAAAAATCTTTAATAGTTAGGGAGGGGAAGAGAGGATTTCGCGACAAGCTCGAGCGTGTCAGATTAAGCTTGTATAGGCTTCCGACATGTGTCAGAACTCGGACACAAGTTCCGACAAATTATCATGGTATAGAAATTAGATTTCTCACTTGGTGGGACCGTGGGTTAAAAAAATGTTTTTAACTGACTTCCAAAAAGGAGGAGGTTATACGTTCGGCTGTATAAATTTATTTTTTATATGTTCAACGATTACTCAGCCGTTTGTGGTCCGATTTTCAAAATTCTTTTTTTGTTGTATAGGGTCTAACTCGAATTTGGTACCATGTTCACAAAAATGGTGACCTGATGATGGAATCCATGAGTAATCGAGGGAACTCCTCAAAATTTATATGGAAACATATTATGGTGATTTTGGTTTTATGTGAAGTATACTAAGCATATACTACCAAAAAGTAAGATTTTGCATCAAGGTATACCATTGCTGCAAAGATGTTGACGGAACTCCTGACTCCTTATATTTACAAGTTTGGGGGTTTCGGCGTTGTTTTAAGAACGAAAAGCATATGCTACTGTGCAAATTATATTCATCATAATTATTCAGTAATATAATTTTATATTGTCAATAAGTAATAAATAACATATTATAGTAGCAGTAGCATCGCTGGTGTTGCAGACGTCGCATAGGCGCATTATGGTAACCAGCTTCCATCAGGTGGGCCATACTCTTGTTTGCCAGCTTAGTTATGATATGTATAATAAACATCATGATCATCGCGAATGAGCTGACCCCTCAAGAGTGAGGGTAGAAAAATTAGGGTAATATCTTGACGTCAAGAACAATATACGACTTACCAGTGCCTGAGGCTTTACTAAAAACAATATTTTGTCGCTGTAAACAGAATTAGAAAGGAATACCTACATATTTAAAATAACGCTTTTTTTTAATTGTCACTCGACGTCACGTTTATTTGATGGGGGACTATCTGCTTGCGTCGCATCATCATCATATTCCCCTGTTTCTAGCTCATATTTTGTATTGTCTAAAAAAATCATAAATAAGTAACCAAAGGTTGACAGTCACTGATCAAATTACGATAAATACTTACCTCGGAATCTATTTATTGCCATAATTAAACCTCCAAGACCACAAACACTTCAGAAAACAAAATATATCTTCAGTAACTCAAGAAGGACTAATGAATAAGCACGTTTGAAGTCGAAATAACGCTTTTTATGATTTTACCTCTTTACAGTGCCAGTGAACACACCTAGTGTGTCATGTAAGTTCATCCTGCAATACCGAGAGCACACCTTTCATAGTTTGAGTTTTTAATAGGGCGGCATCGCTGGGAACTTTAAGAAAATCGTGGTGGCATTGAATGTGTTAATTTGACATTTGTGAGTTTGACAGTTTTGACAATTCATTTTTTTTTTAATAATATAATGGCACTTCGGCTATTTAACCATGGCCAGTGTCGAGTATAAATATGGCGGGAAAACAATATTCTATAATACAATTTTAAGCTTGGTTTTTCTATATTGTCAGGTCGAAAGTCTAGTCAAAGTCTAAGTAAAAGTCAATACAGTCAAGAAGTCAAGTCGGTCGATTCAGTAAAGTGGTAGGTAGACGCTTTACTAAAACTTTCGATGGAGTTTTGGAGGGAACACAAAATAGCACGTTTCTGGATATTGCATCATTTTCCTACACTTGTGCACGATAATGAATATCTAATGATTAATATCCTACCAATATTACACATTAAAAACTCAGTTAACACAATTTTAGGAAAATTATACAAAACACAACATCACTCTTTCACATTCCCGGCAAAACTCCGACAATTCATTTTGTCAATGGGTTGTTTTCTTTTTTTTGATCTCCACCAGACGGCGCGACGATAGACACTTCTAGATTTTCTATTGGTTCCCCACCAATCTGAAATTATCTGCAGGTTGTCATCACTGACTACATATGGGTTGTGTTTCTAAAAAATCTCAGTGTACTGTAAAGTGTGACATAAATCAAAAGCTAAGCGATCATTGGCCTAAGCGATTAGGCCAGTATACTGGTAACAGTTTAGGAACACGCTGACATAATATAATACTTGTCAAACTGAAAACTGACAACTGAAAGAGTTTTGGCGGGATGTTACTTTGACACTTCTTCTACTTTTTATTGTTGGTGTGGTTTTTATTATTTTTTCCCAAATTGTGTTATTTGGGTTTTTGATGTTCATTATTAGTAAAATATTAGCCATTAAATATCCGTTATCTTGCAGAAGTGCAGGTAAGATGTTGTCAAAACCAAAATGTATAATTCCTGTGACATTTGGTGTGAATAACGGTAAATAGGGCTATTTCTTCCGTGAGTTTTAACTAAAACATCGTTATAATAACTTTATTATCCTATTCGTTGGAATATTATTGCGTCTTTTTCAAAGTGAAATGTATTAAGTTTTACATTCTTTTGCCCAGTTTTGTAGTAATTAATGATGGTATGGGTTGTTTTCTTTTTTTTTGATCTCCACCAGACGGCGCGACGATAGACACTTCTAGATTTTCTATTGGTTCCCCACCGATCTGAAATTATCTGCAGGTTGTCATCACTGACTACATATGGGTTGTGCTTCTAAAAAATCTCAGTGTACTGTCAAGTGTGACATAAATCAAAAGCTAAGCGATCATTGGCCTAAGCGATTAGGCCAGTATACTGGTAACAGTTTAGGAACACGCTGACATAATATAATACTTGTCAAACTGAAAACTGACAACTGAAAGAGTTTTGGCGGGCATGTTACTTTGACACTTCTTCTACTTTTTATTGTTGGTGTGGTTTTTATTATTTTTTCCCAAATTGTGTTATTTGGGTTTTTGATGTTCATTATTGGTAAAATATTAGCCATTAAATATCCGTTATCTTGCAGAAGTGCAGGTAAGATGTTGTCAAAACCAAAATGTATAATTCCTGTGACATTTGGTGTGAATAACGGTAAATAGGGCTATTTCTTCCGTGAGTTTAAACTAAAACATCGTAATAATAACTTTATTATCCTATTCGTTGGAATATTATTGCGTCTTTTTCAAATTGAAATGTATCAAGTTATACATTCTTTTGCCCAGTTTTTGATGGTATTACCGATAGTTGTCTACCCATACGCCATCTAGTTACTAAATGAAAACTGTTTGACAATCAAATTAAAAAAATAAGAAAATGCCTCATTATGTGTTTTCACATAAACACAGCGTCGATATGAAGATTGCGATGTAAACTCACCTCGATGTCGTGTATACTCACTGACAATTTTCTCTGCTTGACACCCAAATGTTGAATCGGAGCGGAATCCGTGAATAAGCCTGTGAGTTATAGTGTTTGGCGGCTTGAATTAGGCAAGGGTCGTTTGATAAAACTTACACCACAAATAGCCCTAGAAGCTAATCCTGGTGTCAGGGCCGGATTTAAACTTTTGCCGCACTTGGGCACTGAAAAATTGTCGCTCAATTATTGAAATATAACTGAAAGTTATGTAGTTTTAGCATTTTGAATTAACTAAATTAATTTGAAAATAAATGACTTATTAAGTTACACCAATGGACTATAGTCTATAAGTAATAACAATGTTAAAGAATTATAGTCAAACCTCTGGTTTAGTCAATAATAGATTGCACCATTTTAGCAATGGTTAAAATAATGTCATGTTTTTTACGATAACCATAAGCAGTCAATTTTAGCCAGTGATTGTCCTCGATTGTGGATATTCCAGACATAATAGATATTCAATTGTTATGCGGCCACCGGGGGCCGCTTGGGAGTTGATGGGTTAATGTTTAGTTAACAAATTTCAAAATTATAACCCACTCCACTTGTTTCATTACAATATTTAAGTTAAAGAACTAAGAATTTATTAAAACTGTCACTAGTGTAAATCCACCACTGTCTGGCTTTATAGATTTAGATATTAATCCAGAACTTATACATTTCAGTAAAGGTAAAGAGTATCTAGCGGAAACAGTGAGAACTATGGCTGGCTTAACTTATGGCTTATTAGAACAGAAAGAGATTATTTAAAAACGAGACACAATATCTTATCTATTGTCATCACATTAGCTTATATATTGTCACCGCCGTCGCATTCGACCGCTTGGGGCTTGATAGGTTAAACTTCAATTTATGAAGAGTTTGACAGATAATGTATGGGGCTCACGTCAAAATTTTGAGTTAATTACACTTAAGTAATTAATGTTCTACTCTGAGTGCGGCAAGTACAGTTCCTATTTGATTGGGCAGCTTACTCATCAACTGAGCTATGCAATTTGCAAAAAGTTTATCTGATAAAGTTGATTGATTTATGACTTCATTTAGTCACTAATCTCAATATTTTGAGCATACAAAACAATTAAAGATTTTGATTTTGAGGAGATTTTGGTTCAGGTTCCTAATGAGGTACTAAAATACCACCAAGTGCTCAAAACTTATTTGAGAGTACTTCACTGGCATCAATAATTCAAGCCCAAAGCGGGACTTAGATGTAGCTGAATACCACTACATATTTAAAATCAATTTAAATGTCACATATTCAGCCCCCATACATTTGCCTCCATGACAAACTAGATTGCAGAAATCCTTC